>CM070577.1:4591188-5876782 GCA_036346355.1 Rhipidocladum racemiflorum
CCAACTGTGAATCGCCCTTCACAAAGGAGCCGTTGGACTCCTAGCGATTTGCATGCTCGAAGTCCGGCCAAAAGGCCTTCGTACTCCGCCGCTTGTTAGTCACAAATGTAGTTGGATGGCGATCGTAGTCGCTTTCTCCGTCCGGGGAGACCAAGATGACGCTTGACCCCTAGCGCCAGATGCTTTCGGGATCCGCCAAAATACAAGGTCCGTGAGTTTCCCACCGAATCATTGGTCCTGGCCGGGTGGTGTCGAGCCGACCATTCCGCCACTAAATCAGCCAGGACTTGTGATTTTATCGCGTCGCGGGTCGAGAATACACCGAACTCGGCGGAAGTTCCATTGCCCACTTGGCTATGCGACCAGGGCCCTGATTTTTCAGATTTCCCCTGAGTGGAAGCGGGCTCACACTACGATCTTGTGTGCTTGAAAGTAGTGACGCAACTTCCCGGGAGGCCATCGATGGGAGTACAGAGTTTCACGGACCTCGGGGTAACGCTCCTTTGGTCCATGAAGTACTTTCGGCGTAATAGAT
Source organism: Rhipidocladum racemiflorum (assembly GCA_036346355.1). Lineage (NCBI taxonomy): Eukaryota > Viridiplantae > Streptophyta > Magnoliopsida > Poales > Poaceae > Rhipidocladum > Rhipidocladum racemiflorum. The sequence goes on from CM070577.1 coordinate 4,591,724, forward strand.
AGGTCGTGGTACCATCTCTTTCTACGCTAACACGAGCTCACCGCAAGCGGGTTGCCGCCAGTATAATAGCAATTCTTCCCCTGCCGTGGGTGTGACGAGAGCAAGGCTTGGAGAGGTACTCGCTTAGCTCTTTGAACGCTGACGCCTTCCTCCGTCCATGTGAAGCCATCATGTTTATGGAGCTTTAAAGAAAGGTAGTCCTCGCTCCCACGGAGACGAAGCCTGGCTTAAGGCGGCCATCCTCCGGTCGAGCTTGTACTTCCTTTACGATGTGGCGACCTCATGTTCTCAATGGCTTCGATCTTCTGCGGTTAGCCCCAACGCCTATGTGGCCCGACCATGTAGCCGAGCACCTTGCCACTTCACGCCCGAATCACGCATTTTTCCGATTTAGCTTTATTCGATGCTTATTGAGGTTACTGAAAGTTTCTTCTAAGTCAAGAACGTGACTCAAGTACTTTGTTTCTGACAACTATGTCAGTCGACATATACCTCCAAATTTCGACCTATTTGGTCTGTGGAAAGTCTTCTGCATGAGGCGTTGAAAGGTTGCTCCCGTGATTTCTCGCATCAAAGACATGGTCGATAGCGTAAGGCAATTAACGGGGTGATGAAGGAAGTCTTTCCTCGTCTTTCGCGACGCCGATTCGATGATAGCCTGGAATAGGCGTCTAGGAAGCTCATGGTCTCTGACCTCGCCGCCGTCCCACCAATTGGTCTATGCGAGGCAACGGATAGTTGTCTTTGGGCACGCCGCGCTCAAACTCCGTGTGGTCGACCATTACGCGCCACTTGCCTCCTTTCTTCCTCGACCAGGATCGGATTGGCTAGCCACTTTCGGAGTGCTCAATCTCTCTGATGAAGCCAGCTTTTAGGAGTTTATCAAGTTCCTCCCTGATGATTGCTTGTTTTTCCTGGGAAAAGCGCCTAAGTTTCGTCTCACTGGTTTTTGTCGCTGAACCGCTTAGCCAGTGCTCGACCACCTCCCTTGGGACCCGTGGCATGTCGGATGGTTCCAGGCGAACACATCCGACCTTGCTCGGAGGAAAGTGACGAGCTCGAGTTCCTATTTGGGATCTAGGAAGATCCCAAATGAACGACCTGGCCTGCCGACTGCTGAGCGGAACAGCCTTGGTCTCTCCTCCAGGTTGAGGGCAAGTTTAGGCCTGAATGCTTCGGCTCTTGGTCGAGCCGCGAGCAATCGATCGACCATATCCGGGCTCTTTCGCTTGCAATTGAGTGCGGACTTGTGGTTCCCTTTGACGGTTATGACTCCGTTTGGCCCGGAATCTTTAGGCAATCGACACGCTGTGATGCGAGGCGGCCATGAACTTGGCCAAGGCGGCCCGAGGATGGCGTTAGAGGCGACTCAAGTCTACCACCTCGAAGGTGATTAGCTCCGTTGCCTGAAGTTACTTGGGTCGAACTTACGCAAGACGACTGCCCCGTGAGGTTTGATCGAGGTGCGGACTATCTCCGAAGAAGCGCACGGCCACACTCTTGATTTTGGAACGAGGAATCTGCATCTCGCCCAATACCTTGGCCGCAATAAGGTCCAAAGAGCTCCTGAGTCTATGAGGACCCGACGACAAGATTGGCCGATGGTGGGGTTCACGACCATCTAAGCCTCTGGGTTTGGTCATCCCCAAGGGACAATCGTCTCGAGAATGTGAGGATACCTCCAGGCCATTTCACCGCGACCGAGGCTTACCCTGGGTAACATGGTGCACTTCCTTGCAGCCTCCTTTAAGTCCCTATGACTTGTAAAGCGGAGGAGCCCCGAAGATGACCGCTATGTGATTCCTTGGTTCTTGATATTCCATTTCATCCTCACTTTCCTCGGCGGGCTGTTTTCCTTTGTCGCTTTCACCCTGTGCCGAAGCGTCGGCATGGGACCCTCGCCACGAAACCGCTCTCCAGGCGGTAGGTCCACGTCGGCAATTCCGTGGAGGTCGTGCCCGTCTACCGGTGAAGTGGACAGAGAGGTCGCCTGTCGGTCCGCTTGGTCGCCTCGTCGGTCCGCTTGTCGCCTCGCCCTCGAGGCTGGTGGCGGTTGTCCTCTTCCCGAGCATTAGGCCCACCGCTGGCACTTGGTCGAGCGTTCGGGTCGTTGTTGTTCCACTGCGCGCTACCATGGCCTGGCGAGGGTTGCTTTTCTTCTTCTTCTTGATCTTCTTGTCTACAGACTAACTCCTTTTGCTAGCCGAGGTCTCTAGGCCGGTGGCGGCAGCTTCCCTTCATCCAGCATTTTCTTCCATTGGACGACTTCATGCGTTGGCGTATCGATCGCCATCTCGGAAGAGCTCGCTCGTTAGATCCGTGGATCTCCGTGTCCTGTGTGAAGCGACGCCTGCGTACTCGAATCTTGAAAGCCTGACGACAAATTTCGTCCGATATGTTCGAGATCGAGTTCCGACCTGGATGAACCTCTCGACGAATTGTCGCAGGTTTCCCGTCCGTCTATCAGGACAAGCGCCCAGGTCGCTCTTTTCCCGGCGGATGTAGCGCCTCCGGAAATTAAGCTCGGAGCGCCGAGTCATTTCAGTGACCGTATGGATCCTTCCTTTTGATTGAAAAGCCACGACGAGCAAATCCGGCCCGTGACCGCTGGAAGGTAATTTGCTATTACCCCTCATCACCTCCGCGGCGAGGATGGCAGAGTGTATATCGAGGAGGAATTCATCCGGCCTGGGTCCCGTTGAATCTCGACGTGGCCGGGCTTGAACCTGTTTGGCCATGCGACGCCCCGAGGGAGCTTTCGTGAAGGCCCGGCACCGGCTTCGGTTTCGCGACAAAACCTCGGCCACGGCGGCCTTCCACGCGATCTTCACCCAACGCCCGCGTTGCTGGCCGAGTCGAGAAAACCTCATGCGTCGGTCGCGTTGATGACCGCATGGTTGCAGTGCTTTCGAGCGCTTCGTAATCTGGGCGACAGGTCTGAATATCGCCCGAGGTTGCCTGCGGATCGCTCGGCCTTTCCCGGATCGGGTCGGCGACTGGGCGATCTCCGAGCATGGCTCGAGATTCATCTCTCAGGCGAACGCACGGGGAGCGTTGTGATGGTCCCGGGACACACCCGGGCATCCGCCATGGGGAGGATCCAGACTTTTAGCTCGGCGGCAAAGCCTTCCAAATCTTCTGGCCACGGCCAATTTCGCCCATGGCCTCTAAGTCTACTTGCTCTGAACTCACGCAGAGTCACGACGCCGCTAAGGCCTGTAGCCGCTCTCGCTCGTGAGCTGGCGGCGCGAAGCTTTGACGGCGCCGGAGTGCGTCGGAGTTCGGTACCCGCGAGTTCTTTCCGAGGGCGCACTCCCCTTTGCCTGGCGGCGAATGCTCGCAAGCGCCTTCCCAAAGACGCTTCCAAGTGGCGCTCGGCCGCCTCATAGTGGTCGTGCTGGCAAGGCGTCAGGATCCCTCTCCGGCTCTCGCGTGGCTCCCACCATGTTGACTCGACGAGAGCGAGACGAAGCGATGGGGACATCATTGTATCCCCTTGGGACGCGTCTCCGGCCGAGCTCTAGGTCGTCTGGTATGTCCAGCATCGTAGAGCTCGTTGCGCCATCCCTCGGGTCTCCGAGGGTAATGTCTCGGGAATGGAGGATCGCGCCGCATTCCGTGAACCGAGGAAAGGCTCCAGACTTCGCAGGATCGATAGGATCGGTCACCCTGGGCACGTTGTCGGCGCGAGTACACGCCGTCATCCTCAACGTGGTCAAAGACACAAAAAGGTCGAGTGTCTCCCGAGTTTGGCATCTCGAGGATCTTGATCCGCGACGGAATCAAATCGGTGCTGCCCACGGACGGACGCCACTGCCGACGATTGGAGAACGGGCTCCCGTCGAGCCGAGCTTACTTGTTGAATGGGGATCAATGAGCCCGTCGCACTGATCGAAGAGGCGCTTCGAGCGACGCGAGGCTCGGGAGAATGAGACCGGAAAAAAAAGGGGGGACGCGGTGTTTTTATCTGGTTCGGGCCTCTCACCGCCGAGATAATGACCCTACTCCGGTGTATTGTGTTCTATCTTTCAGGTGCCCTCCTCTGAGATCTTCGTGGGGCTTAAATACTATGACTAGAGATGCGAAAAAGTAATCGCGCCTCCGGATCACGCTATGCATCCATATCCGTGATGCTTTGCCCTTGATTCCAGCGTTATTTGAATTTCGGGTATGATTTCCCTTGATCTCGATTGGTTGCCTCCTTCCTTCCTCGCGGCGCTGTTTGGGCCCTCGACCAAGACACCCGAGCAGGTCGTGGCCTTTCCACGAGCATGCTTGCTCGTGGGGGGTGTGTTTGGTGCTTCGAACGGAGGCGCAAACGCCAGTATGCTCTGAGGAGAAGGAGGATGCTCGCTTGCCTCCCGAGCATCTTCCCTTAGTGCCGCTTGGTCGGCGGGTTTAGCTTTTCACGGGGGTACCGTGGTCTTTTGCCAGATAGCCAATCCCCGACAGAATTATTTTTGCAAAAAAATAAATAAAAGAGGAGGCTTAAAAATAAAAGAGGAGACTTAGATGAATGAACAGTTCTCAAGTCTCCTCCCTGTTGGCCCCGTGAATGCCGCCGCACCGCACTGTGCGTGCGCTTGTCCCCTCTGATCGCTTCCTCTCCCTTGGACCTGCTTACCTCGTCGTCGTTGATGTGAGTGATGAACGTGATGTTGCCCGGCGGCCAGCGCGCCCTGGCTGATTGCAGCAGGCAGGCATCAATTCATTAGGCATGTGATGCAACCCTGCACAACCTATCTCTACTCTAATGCTGTACATATACGGATTGGCTGCTTGCTAGCCCCCTGCATGCATCATTGTACGTATCTGTTTGTTTTTGTTTTTAATTTTAGATTCTAGCTTTAAAAGCTGAATAAAAAAACCTCGGTTCTAGAAATCGATTCTTACGGTCCAATTCATCCATATGCACTAGAATCCACAATCCATTTCAAATATATTTATGGATTTCAGCTTTTGAAGAATCAGTTTCTCTACAATCATAGTCCAGAATCAGCTTTCAGATAATCCAAAACAAAAACAAACAGTGCCTAAGTTTATTTCGCCTGACCCTGGTGTACAGAACATGCATGGATGGAGTTATCAGCTCACCCATGCATGGCCCATTCCTCTTATTATTTGCGAAAACTAGTATATTTACTTGTGCAACTACGCGACTAGATATTACTAGTTATATGCCCGTGCGTTGCTACGAAAAACAAAATTGATAACGAAAAATAAAGATTAAAAAATAAAAAAAAAATACTATTTCATAAGATCAAACATCTATCTTTAACGCTTCATTTCTTGCAAAAGCTGACTAATTAAAGCAACGCTTCGTTTCTTGCGTAGGGCAATTAAGCAGGGCAATTAAGTAGGACAATTAAGCAGGGCAATTAATGTGACGTGGGAAGAAACTCTCACTTTATATAGTAGAGATGATACAGTTGTTTTGATATATAACTCTACTTCCTATAATTGAAATACAATTGCATTTGTTATATAACTCTAATATGCAACTCTCATTAAGAGCTCTCATTAATTAATCCGCACTGTTATAATCTGGATCCACAAAAAAAGTGGTGAAGATTCTTCTCTTTTTGTGAGATTTTTTCTTCTTTCTTTTTATGATTAATATGTTATTTCTTTACCCTTAAAACGATAAAGATACTTTAAATATCACTGTTTGTTTTTATTTATATAGAAAGCGGGTGATACTAGTGGCCGCCTGGCCGGCGCCTCGAGAGTACTGACTAGTATACATCACTCACTACCGAAAGCATAATCACATGCAGAAAGGAGATAAAATTAAGTTGATTGAAGGTCACTTGAGGGGAGAACGGGGCCTTCAACCTGGCTAATTCCATGATCGTGTGATTACGAATGGCTCACGCGGGGATGTAAAGTGCGATATTTGTTATGTTCAGGTGAACTCTTGCAACAAAAGGAACCTAATGATACTCATGTTAAATTAGGTCTCCATCCTTCCTCGGGGCCAACGATCTTACATGACAACGTACGCGATGGCTAGAGCAGGGAGTGGATGATTCTAGTCGTGATCGTGCCCAATTAAAGCTTCGATCGTTTCAGCTTATAGATGATTTCTGTTTAAAATAAAAGTAGCTTATTTGTCAAACGGTGGGATTGTAGATAGTTTCTTTCACAATCAGAATCACCGATACAACATAAAATCAAAAGCTGACATTTTTTTTCGATTCTCCTCGATTCTGCGCTCCCCTCGCGACCTCCTCGCTCCCTCTGCCCGAAGCCCATCCACCCCGTCGTCCCGTTGTCCTCCGCGCTGTCGGCCAGGTCCTCCGCTTGAAGCCTCACGGCGCCGCCCTCCTCCTCCGCCGTCATCGGCCCGCTCCCTCCGCCCTCCTCCTCCTCCTCCTCCGTCCAAAGGTGCGCCTGAAGCCGTTGCACCTGGTCCACCGCCCTTTTGCATAAGCATCCTCCTCCTCCGCCATCGTCCTCATCCTCCACCGTCGTCCTCCTCCTTATCCTTCGCCGCCGGTTTGATCCTCCATCCGCTGCCCTCCTCCTTCTCCTCTGTCCACGCCGTCGCCCTGCTCCTTCTCCTTCTTCTCCCCCGCCACGCCCGGTCTGCGGCCCCTCATCCTGCCCCTTTTATGTTTTCGTGGTCCATTTTTCCTCAAAGTTCGTGCGCCGCGGTTTTTACACGAGAAAATATTTTTGTAGTCCATTTTTTCTCGTATTCTCGTAAAAAAAAGTTACCGTGGTATGTTTTTTCTCCGAAAAAAACCTTTTCGTTTTCCCCAGTAAAAATGTTTTCGCATCTCGTTTTTTCTTGTTTTTCCCAGAAAAAATGTTCCCATGGTCGTTTTTTCTCCAAAAAAAAAAAAACATAAATTCGTTTTCCGTTCACGCGCGCGGCTCCAGCGGCGCACATATTTTGCTAGTTGCTCATAGTCACACTAATATAGCCTGTGCTTTTGTAGGTACGCACGACATGAATGAGAGCACACAGGACGCTGGCGAAAGGCGCATGGAGACACGCGATGAACCTTCCTGTTCGATTCGCGTCCGTTTTCGATATCAGATGTCTGCGATTTGCGCGACCAGCACGCGTTGGAAATAGCCAGTGCGATGCGCGGTAGGATTTCATTACTAGACAAAAAAAATGCGTTGAAGATATACGCTTAGCAAAACCGGCCTGCTATGCATCATCCTCACAGAGATCTGTTCGGATGGCCCTGACGACGAGCCGTCGCGAAATGGAGAAACAAGGTGGCGTTGGTCACGCACCTGTAGTGCACCTTTCGCGACAACAGGATCGCGGACGATGGTGATTGGCCAATTGCCGGCGATGCCTTCTCGACGCCCTCGGGCGGAAGTAGGTAGTGTCACCCGGTGTTAGAGGACACCGGGGTAATGAAAAAATTAGTGTATGTTAGTCTATATATATAGTATATATGAACCCGTTTGATCTAAATCTTGTGATATCGGGAGGCAAATAATAAGTAAATGATAAAAATAATAAGTTATTATTATATATATGATGAAGTGGTGAACCCCGATAATTTTTTTCTGTAGTTCCGCCCCTGCCGTGGACTTTGTGTTGAAGAGCATAGTCTCCGTTGACGTCAAACCGGGCAGGACGCCGGTGGCACCAGCGTTTTCGCTTCGCCAATGGCGGCCCAAGAGGCCCGCTCCTCCCACTGTAGAGATAAAGTGAAGCATGGTAGATCGATTCGAACCCACTCGACCCAAACTGGTGGACTTTCAGCCCATTCATTCTGTCCGAAAGCCCGGCTCTACGTGTCCCTCGGCCCATTCTTCAGTCCTCGCTACAACGGTTTAAATGACCCAAGTTGAGTCAATTTTTTAGCTTGTTATCTTAACGGATTGAGTCTGAGCTAACTCACAAACCACACGTTAGAACTTAGCGACTAAATATTCACTATGATGATTCTTGATGTAAAAGACTTTTAATTAGTTGAATATTTAAAATAATATATGTCCAAGTAAACATATTAGGTTGAACTAACATTGCTAGGATTATTAATCGGCTCCTCACTAATTATCTACGCTTTACTTGCAGGCTAAATAATTGGTTAAAATTTTATTTATGTAGTCCTTTTATTGCATGTATATGTTAATGTATGGCATGTGCTGACGATGTGACTTAGCTTAGCTTAATTCATTTTAACTAACACGATTCATGAGCGGCTCGAGTTTTTTTTATTGAGCTGAGATGATTATTCAATTCTTCTCAGCTAGTTTTTTAATGAGCTTCCACGAGACAAGCCAGCTCAATAGTCAGGCGCGCGCGCGCACACACACACATATATATATTTTCTACGCATGAGCGTAGATCTCTCTATTTTGCACGCTAGCGTAACGCTGGAGAAGCGCGCTTAAACAATCCATGTACGCCATCATTAACGTGGCCAACCAACCAATAAATGTTATTTATTTGTACATAAATCTTTCTTTAATTGATTTAACCATAACTTTCAAATGAAATTGATTTTGGTCTTCAAAAGTTACACATTTGTAGAATCTCACATCCCCTACGTATGGTAATTTTTTTTGAGAATTTTTGATATGTACATATAGTTTTCATGGATTTTTGAAAACACTAGATATGTTGTTTTTCACTATCCAGGAAATAACATGTTAATAGCTATTACAAATATGTTACTAAACTGAAAAGGAGTGAACTATCAGAACAAGAATTTAGTTTCATTTATCGGCCATGTAGTAAAATATTATGTATACGAAAGTAAATGTTACTGTAATAGATGGTCAAATCAAATAAAAACCGTTCGTAAAATGTTATGTGTCTGTTCAATAGTAAAATCTTACACAAATAAGTAATTTGGTATTCATTTGGCGGTAAACCATCCTTATCGTATAGAATTTGTGAAAACTACATGTGCAAGTTTTGAAAAATCCTCAAAAAAAAATACCATACATAAAGGAGGTGGGCTTTTACAACCCTGTAAAATTTGAAAACCAAACTCAATCGCATTTGAAAGATACAGAAATGATAAATTTACTATTTATCATTATTTAGCGCCTATCAATTTTATATCTTTCAAATGATATTGATTTTGGTCTTCAAATTTTGCAGAGTTATAGAATCTCACCTCCCCCATGTTTGATATTTTTTTTGAGAATTTTTAAAAACTTGTACATATAGTTTTCATGAATTTTATACGATAACAACATTTTCTACATGATATATTGCCTTTTATTATCTAAAAAACAACATATTACTAGCTATTATACAAGATGTTACTAAAGTGAAATGAAGTGAACATTCATAATAAGAATTTAATTCCGTTTGTCATCCTTGTATTAAAATATTATGTAGGCGAAAGTAAATGTTACTGTAATAGATGGCAAATCAAATGAAAATTATTAGTAAAATGTTATGCGTTGTTCAATAGTAAAATGTTACACAAATCAGTAATTTGGTATTCATTTGGCGGTAAACCATTCTAATCGTATAAAATTCATAAAAACCACATTTATAAGTTTATAAAATACTCAAAAAAATTACCTTGTGTAGAAAATGTGAGTTTCTACAACACTGTAAATTTGAATACTAAAATCAATCACATATGAAAGATATGAAAAAGATAAATTTACTATTCATCATTGTTTAGCACTTGTAAATTTCATATCTTTGAAATGATATTGATTTTGGCCTTCAAAGTTTACAAAGTTGTATAAACTCACCTCTCCTACGTATGGTAATTTTTTGAGAAATTTTGAAAACATGTACATATAGTTTTCATAGATTTTACACAATAAAGATGGTTTACAAAGGATATGTTGCCTTTTACTATCCAGAAAATAATATATTACTATCTATTACACAATATGTTACTAAACTGAAACAGACTAAACTATCAGAATAAGAATTTAGTTTCGTTTGTCGACTCTTTAGTAAAAATTTATGAGGACGATAGTAAAAGTTATTGTAATAACTGATAAAATCAAATGAAAACCGTTCATAAAATGTTATGTGCTTGCTCAATAGTAAAATCTTACGCAAATCGGTTATTTGGTGTTCATTTGGTAGTAAACCATTCTTATCGTGTAAAATTTGTGAAAATCATATGTACAAGTATTGAAAAATTCTCAAAAAATTATCATATGTACAGGAGGTAAGGTTCTACAATCTTATAAAATTTGAAGACCAAACTCATTCATATCATTCATATCTTTCAATTGAGATTGATTTTGGTCTTAAATTTTACAGGATTGTAGAATCTCATATGCCCTACGTGTAGTAATTTTTTTGAGAATATTTAAAGTCTTGTACATGTGATTTTAATGGATTTTACAAGGGTTGTTTACAAAGAATATGTTACCTTTTACTATCCAGAAAATAGTATATTACTAGTTATTACATAAGATGTTACTATATTAAAATAAAGTGAACTATCAGAACATAAATTTTGTTCTATTTGTCAGCCTTGTAGTAAAATATTATATGGATGAAAGTAAATGTTACTATAATATATGGTAAAATTAAATGAAAACTATTCGTAAAATGTTATGCGTATGTTCAACAGTAAAATCGTATGCATATCAATAATTTAGTGTCCATTTGGATAGTAAAATCTGTTACCGGACAGCAAAATGACTGTTTATTAGCGAGACTTATATCATTATGTTTCTCTCGTCGTCAATAAGGTACTGGTGAAAACCTTTTGTGAATCGGAGTTGACAATAAAAAAGTTATGGCTACAACAAAGAAAAAATATTCATGTACAAACAAGAAAAATGCATTTACTAATTACGTTGCCACGTAATTGATACTAAACTGGTATAGTTCCATTGTACTAAGTACTGGGATACATGGCTCGATTGGAATGTGTTAACTACCTAAGGAGTAGTATAGCCTATTGCACACACAATTGTAGAATAGTGTGTGTGTGTGTGTGTGTGTAAGAAAAATACCTTCTGCTCCTGGGTGTAGTTACTCTCACCTCTAAAATACTACTTAAACGAACTTGAAATACTCCTTTAAAGAATGTACATACTACTTTTGAAAAAATGTAAATACCACGTAGATAGTCTTATATAGTTGTACACTACGCATATATACCCTCAGTTGAGCAAGATACTTTCTACGCTGTGAGATACGACATAGAGAGTAACTACTCTCGGGAGTAGAAAATAGGCTTCCTATAACCAGTCTTTACTCTGATTACCCCACTTCAGCTTGGCTCTTCTTCTTCTCCTTCTGATTCAGTTCTTCTCCGGCGTCCAAGTCAGGGTAGAAACTTTGCGGTTGGGAGTGGGAGAAAAACTAAAACTTATCTACAAAACTGGTTGCATGAGACATGGCATCTTCCCAGTGACCAAAGGAGTAATATCAACTCGTGCGAGAGAAGTTATCTGTAGGATCAGGGATAACCAACTAGAGAATGGTGAATAAGAGTTTTTAAAATTATTTGACTCTAGTTGCAATGACTTAGCAAGTAATACTATAATTGAGAATTTTAACAATTAAGGCCTAAATCGTATAGGTTTTGCTAAGTGCACCAACAAGCTAAAACTAACCAAATTACACAAGCTAAAACTAAGTAAATTACACAATCCCAGAATAAAAGACAATAACTAGATATATAGGAATGTAAATTTGTACAAATGAACAATATAGAGCAAACCATAAGAGACTTGAGAAGATTTTTCTCATGGTTTCGAAGACTTACTTGTCGGGGATTGGCTATCTGGCAAAAGTCCACAGTACCCCCGTGAAAAGCTAAGCCCACCGACCAGGCAATACTAAAAGAAGATGCTCGGGAGAATGAAACGAGCATCCCTCCTTCTCCTCCGAGCATACGCGTCCGCACCTTTACTCGCAGAAGTACCAAACACACCCCCCCACGAGCAAGCATGCTCGTAGAGGCCACGACCTACTCGGGTGTTTGGTCGGAGGGCCCGGCGAACGCTACGAGGAAGGAAGGAGACAACCAATCAGCCGAAGATCAAGGAAGATCATACCCGAAATTCAAACAGCACACGAATGAAGGACGGCGGGTCACGGATATGGATACATAGCGTGATCCCAGGAGGTAGTTGCCTTCTTTGTACCTATAGTCGTATTATTTAAACCCCTCAAGATCTCAGAATGTGGGAAGGGACGAAGAGATAGAACACAATACACTGGAGTAGGGCTGTTATCCCGGCAGAGGGAGGCCCGAACCAGGATAAACACCGAGTCCCCCCTTTTCTTTTCTCCCGACCTTGGCATCGCTCGAACGACCTCCTTGGTCCGCACGACGGGGCTCTGTTGATCCCCCATTCAACAAGTAAGCTCGACGGGAGCCCGTTCTCCAATCGTCGACACATTTAATGTGGTAAGTGAAGTTCTTTACAAATAGGCTCGGTGCTACCACCTATGTAGAACCGGTAGCATTCCGGTAGTACCGCTCCTACATGTGCTATAGCTTTGGCCACCCAAAGGCACCTCTCTGGAAAAAAGCTACCGCCCTATGTGGCCAGTGTTGTCGGAAGTATGTGACCGTTGCTACTGGACTTCCAGTAATACTGCTCTCACATAGACGGGAGTACCGCTCCCAAAAATCTTAGAGAGGTGCCTTACTGAAACAAAGCTACTGCTCCATGGGCTAATGCTACCAGAGCCCGGTAGCACCGCTCCTACATGGGCGGTAGGACCGGTCATGCAGATTTTTTTCTCTAAAACTTTCAGGAAATGCATGAATTCAAATACGAGCAAGACTTTTGAGCCATGACACATCCAAAAACAAGCTACTAGACAGAAAATTTTTCTCTTAATAGTACTGCATCAATTCTAACAATTCGATCTTTTCTCTAAACACTGAGATCGGCAAAAGTTATAAAAGATTCTTAAAATAATTCTACCTTGGCCTTGGGCTTGAACACTTAGTAGATTTCGATTATCATATTTTTATCTTTTCACGTGCTTCAATATGGACCAATCTGTTCTCATACTCAATTTAAAAATTATTAGTCCATTAAGCATTATTATCATTAATTACTAAAACCTTAATCAAATTTGGGGTTCTTGATGCTTCACCGTTGGGCGAGGGAACCGATAACGGCGGTAGCGGGCGGCGCGGACACCTGGACCAAGGGGACGATGGCGCACGACGGAGTAGGCGAATGAAGCACGCCGCACTCATCGGGTGATCACGGAGCGAAGGGCGACATGGACGACGTGCCTGGCTGCAAATCTCCCTATATTTAATATAGGTAGTATATATCTTTAGTATGGATGTTTGAGATACAAATCCATTATAATAGGGTGATATCTCAATTTCATGGATTCAAAAATTAAATAAAACTTTAAGTCAAAGTTCACATTTAACCAAATGAGTAAAAAGAAATCCTAATATACGAATAGGGAAGATCTGAATAGGAAAACAAAACTAAATATCCGGATCCCGTTCCGTATTTGTCGGAAATTGAAATCCGATCCTAGATCCAGATTCAATTATCTGGATCCTATCTCGGATCTAACTCAAATCATTTCACAAATTCGATCCCGATTAGATCCGACTCTAAAGCAAACAAAAAAATATTCAACCCGTTTTCACCCTTTTTGTGTTCGTGTACATGCGATTCAAACTTAAAAATCGTACGGTAAAGCAACGAGATCTTGTGCCCAGATCGGCCGAAAACTCACGAGCTCCTGTCCCTCGCTGTCTCCCGCACAATTGGCACATCCCTCAAGAAACAGAAAAAAAAAAGTCTGCAGAAAAAAAGGACACGCACCGCCGTCCTCTCCACCAACGCCCCCAAACACCGCTACAGATCCGGCGGCCGGTGGCGTCCTCCTCCCGCTCCCACCTACCCCAACCAACGGCGCTGATCCCCTCCGCCATCTCCGTCCATCTCTCCAAAAAGGTAAACCGCTGCTGCTTCCTCTCTTCTCCCCAGACACAAAACTCTCGCCCCCTCCCCGCTCTTGTGCGGGTTTCGTCTCAGCGACTCCCATGGCGACCAGGCCTTGCGATGTCGGAAGCGGTGGGCACGCCGGAGAGCGGCGGTGGCGGCGGTGGCGGGGGAGGGAGGGAGCAGGATCGGTTCCTGCCGATCGCCAACATCGGGCGCATCATGCGGCGGGGCGTGCCGGAGAACGGGAAGATCGCCAAGGACGCCAAGGACTCCGTCCAGGAATGCGTCTCCGAGTTCATCAGCTTCATCACCAGCGAGTGAGTGTTGTTTCCTTGCCGTTGATCGGTGGTTGGTCCCCTCAAGCTTGATCCGATCCAGTTCGGAGCGGTGGTGGTGCTTCGTCTTCTGATGCGCTTAGACGCGAAGTCCTTGATCACGTTCCGTGTGATCCCTGCAGAGCGAGTGACAAGTGCATGAAGGAGAAGCGGAAGACCATCAATGGGGACGACCTGATCTGGTCCATGGGTACCCTCGGCTTCGAGGACTACGTCGAGCCCCTTAAGGTGTACCTGAAGATCTACCGGGAGGTACCATTTCCACCCGTAAGGGTGTTTCCTGTGCTAGTGTTGCTGCTACACAGCTAATTCTGCACATCTTGTTTGCGTTATGCATGTGCTGTGAGGAAGGTTGAGGCACAATGTAGGTGTTTAGGAGGTCTAAATTTGCCAAGCCGCTCTACATTCATATGTTCATCGGCAATCAGATAGTTGCCTAAGCTTCTGATAGGCAGGCAAGAGCAATGTACGTAGGCATACTGATGGTGATGTGGATTATGCGTTGGTTGCGTCTTGTTTGATTCATGCAAAAGGAGGCTATTGGTGTGGCTGTGCTCATCAAGGCATTGGCTTAGTTGGGCTGTCACATGGATTGATTCACTACTCTCTGTCTATGAATGGTACATGGAGTTGTCAACATAGGGTGTGAAGATGTTGGTGGAAAATAAACATCCCAGGATTTTTAAGCCCACCGCATGCACAGTTGGGATGGAATTTTCCCTGTACTTATTGACAATTGGGGCGGCAGCTTATGAAATAATTCAATTTTCATGGTCTTAATTTTGCAACTGAAAGCACCTGGAAGTATGCTGGTGGTGAAATGGACAGGTTAGCAATTAGAATGTAAAAGATGTGAGTTCCTCAGTTTCACCTTCATTAAGCTATAAATCTGCTGAATGTTAATGCAAATTTGTTGTTGTTACATTTGCCAACTACATCATTTCTGAAGTAGATATGTAACATTCTTGTTAAACTGAACATTAGTGCATAGCTCATAACTGATTTTTGAATCTACATAAAATGTCTGCGAATTCTTTGATGAGATATAAAATAGCTAAATAACGTGACGTTAATTTTTTGGAAAAGTATAGGTTTGTCAAATATGGTGACTCATATCTAGCCTTTTAGGATTTGGAAAAGTATAGGTTTGTCAAATATGGTGACTCATATCTAGCCTTTTAGGATTTGGAAAAGTGTGTTAGATGAATCCTAATGGGAATAAGACTCCTATTTGCTTTGGATGAGAATTAGGGAAGCTATATAAACCTAGGGGGTGGTCATAGAGAACCTAAGCAACCAAGAAGCCACAAGCTAACTCATCCAAAGCAAGTGGCGCATAAAAGGATTAGAGGCTAGGTTATTCTTTAGCCCTAGGTTCTTATATAGGGCAAGGATCCAATGGTCCCAAAGGGTTCGAGAGATTGTGAGAGTGCAACAATTCCCTGTACTCTTTTGAGGTTGTGCTCAAAGAATTTGCGGTTGGCTTTGCCAAATCTTTTTTTCTCGTTGTAGCGGCTTCAACATTGTTATTTTGTTTCTCTCCACGAGATTCATCTTCTCTGTTCTTGAGACTGTGCATGCTCATGCCGTATCTCACAAAACTCTGGTCCGATCTAGGGACTGCTGCACATAAAAAGGGGTATCAGAGTGTAACAAGGTTGATCACATAACTTTTGTTGCGTTTTTTTTTCTAGCATTGTCCTCCAAAGTGCTCTTTACCTAAAGAATTTCCCTTTTTCCTTACACATTACAAAACATTTTTGTGTGCTGATGAGTTGTTTTGCTCTTCTTTCATGAACAATGAACACTGACCATTCATTACCCTTGATGGCATTGAAGATGGAGGTATTTTCCATTGTCTTGTAGTACTTTTTTTTTATCTTTTATCTTTTATGTTTTAGTTATTCATTATCTTAGGGATGCAGGTTTATTGAATTTCTTCAATCTTTACTTAAATCTTTTAGGGTGACACAAAAGGTTCAAGATCTTCTGATCAGGCAGGGAAGAAAGATATTGTACTTCATGGGGAACCTGGATCATCGGTAATATATACTTCCCTGCAGAAAATTCAATCAGAATGAAACATTTCATCACCATCTGCCTTACTCCACTTATAGGTTATATTGCTTCACATATTTTGGCTATGCTTTGTTATATTTATATTATTTCTTGTAGAAGGAAGCTGTTTGCCTGTTTCAAAACAGTTCTGCTATTTATGCCAGTAGTAGACACAGCAAGAGGGTGAAAATGTTATAATGTTCTTTGTTTAGAATATTGGTGCAGTTCTGAATCACTAGCAAGTGGAATGAAACATTTCATCACCATCTGCCTTACTCCACTTATAGGTTATATTGCTTCACATATTTTGGCTATGCTTTGTTATATTTATATTATTTCTTGTAGAAGGAAGCTGTTTGCCTGTTTCAAAACAGTTCTGCTATTTATGCCAATAGTAGACACAGCAAGAGGGTGAAAATGTTATAATGTTCTTTGTTTAGAATATTGGTGCAGTTCTGAATCACTAGCAAGTGGACATAATTACCTGCTGAGCCACTCAATAGTGAGTGGTTCTTGGCATACAATAATATTTGCTAGGGCGAACAACATATTCTACAACCTTTATTTCCTTTAAGCAAAGAGTGACATATGCGTCTTCGAGTTTCTAGGCTAAACCTTTTGGGTCTGTAATACCTGATAGCTGTAGTTGGACTAGCTTTTGACCTGCTCTGTAATAAAATAATTGACAAACCAGACACAAATCCCGGTTTTGTACCCGGCTTTCTGAAGTCAAGCTTACTTTGCATCACCAGTTTGTCATCCCCAGAGGTTTATTTGTTGGTAGATTAGGCATGGCTGAGCAGTGCCTCACTTGGCCATTTACTTCCCGTTTGCCTTTCAGCTTTGGTGTAATATCCTGTGTATGTGGTAGATTTGTTGCTTCTTACTGCGTACAGTTTTCTGCCATTTTGGGTTGCCATGCTGATCCTCATGCAAACTTTATTTGGATAAACATAATGATTCTCACTGGAACATTTTATTTCTGGACAGTTTGAGGGCATGTAGGATGAAGGAGGGTGGTACTGATTGACACGCGAATACCACTTAGTCAAACATATTATTCCTTGGCAGTGTGATGGCAGAACCGTTGTTGCAGGGAAAAGACCCCACAATCCTGTTCTGTGCAAGCAGAATGCTTCCTATACCTCTGTTATTTATGAATGTTCGTTCCTCTCATTAAGTTATTCTGCTTTTTGTTAGTCGGGATGTGCAAACTTCCTGTCGTAGGTCCTATTTCAGTCGTGTGTTGTATGGATCTTCTAACCTTATTGGCCGTTTGACGCTACCCTGCATGGTAAATTCGTTTGACGCTACCCTGCATGGTAAATTCAGAGATATCTTGCAAAACTCTCGTTGCTCCTTTTTTAACTTTGGGAGGGAGAGCTGGTGGTTGAGAACCAGCCTGCCGTCGACAAGTTCCAAAAAAAAAAAAAAACAATCTATAAACAAAAAATTGATTTTTTTTCGTTTTGTTCGGTTTCGATTAAAAATTGCTCGCCGCTAAACGTGTGCGCCTCTGATGGAAAAACTACCTACTTGAAAAAAAAAAACTTTAGCTGCCAACTAAATACACAAATAACTCACTTAGGATGTAATAGGATTATTGGAGTCAAACTCTTATCGCTTTTGCCAAACAATTGAAGTGCCGCACTGCTTGGAGTCGAGTACTCGACACTGCTTGGCGACGATCTGCTAATGCTTTGCCTAAAATCAGTGTGTACAGATACAAGATACAATGGTACCGTCTGAGTGAAGTGTGCTCATGGTGTACTCTCAGTTTGTTCTCATGAATGTGACAGACACGTCTCGCCGGTCTCGGTGTATACGAGGAGATTTCTGCAGCTTAATTACGGAGAGTAAAATAGCTAGGTTCGGTTTTAGTTTTAGGCTTATGGTTGAACGAGTCTAAAACCGAGGTAACAGTATTTAGCTCCGCTACAGTATTGACTGACGAACAGCAGCTTCTAGCTGATGTTCGGTATGGAGTCTACGGACTGCGATAACTTGTGAACCACGGGACCCGAGTAGGGGTGCAAGTAGGGCAGGCCAGTTCACTAGGCCGTTGACCCGCCCCGCAAAATAAGTCTGCTTAAATGCCCGCAGCAACACATAAAAGGTCAACGTCGCCAAGCAGGCTAGTCGTAAAGTCCACTAGGCACCGCACGTCCGCACGCATCAGGAGCTTCTCCGCAAAGTCACCGCATACATCAAACCCTAGCCGACTCTTCCGCCGTAGCTTTTGGGTAGTGTACGGGAGAAAAGAGGAAAGGGAGAGAGATCCACGAGTTTCATCTAGATGGTTACATGATTATCATTGATTATCCAAATATCACAAAAGAGGCCTGGTGTTTTTCTTAATTTGATTGCCATTGCAACATATGATATTATTGCCCTGCATTGGTTGTTTTCGAAGGTGCTGTGATGATGGATAATAGTTAGAATTTGCAGAGCAAAAATTAGTTGAGGACTAGTTCATCTAGCATGTGCAAAGGATGGACTAGTTCATCAGGCTCTATACATTTTAATGGCACGTGCAACTAAAAATCTGTACGGCATCCAAGAATGGACTAGTTGAGGTCTCACTGCAGGGCTAAAAAGTTTGCACGTGTTCTGTTTTCCATCCACTAAGAGAGCAGATGGCAATCATCGTTTGAAAAACCTGTGAATTAAAGATGACCAAATCGCGGTGTTTTCTAATCCTCTGTTTTGCACACATGTATACGGATTAACTTTATAGATTATTGGCGCCCTATTACTTGTTCCTTACATTGATGGAAGATGACTTGTTAATTAAAATCGGATCTATTATAGAAAATATTCATTGTTTAATGCGAAAAACTAAAGGTGCATAGTATTATGCAGGTATTGCATATGGCAGCTCTAGAGGGAGGACTAGAAGGTGGCTATAAGTCACTGCATATTGCACAAGAGATATTCATGAACAAGTAGGAGTCTCATCAAGCAGCTTGTCGGTGCTGAAGCGGAAAGCCCCTGTGATGAAGCGTCAGAAGTCGCTGGTAGTTAAACGGCTAAGGTCACCGGTACTGACAATAGTGAGGTCTCCAGGGATAAGGATCATGTTGTCTCCAGTACTGCAGTCCCAATTTTTGACACGGGCGAGGTCCCCATCTGCGGCATCTCTAACTATTGGGACTGTGACACATGCAAGGTCTCCATCTGCGACACAGGTTAGCTCTACGAGAGGTTTTGAAGAACTTAACTTCTAGGGTTTCTCTTACGGCTGATATGTGGACATCTAATCAAACATTGGGCTATTTATGCGTCACTCGTCATTTTATTGATAATAAGTGGAAGATGCAGAAAAGGATCATAAGGTTTACTCTTGTAGAAACACCACATGACAGTTGAACTATGTTTAATGCAATATTAATTGAAGAGCATCCAAGATTAGCATGCAAAAGATAGGCTCTTAAGTATTACGTTAGACAATGCATCGGTAAATGACTCTATGGTGACATCTTTGCAAAAGAATCTTCTTGTGAAGAATTTGCTACCATGTAAAGGTCAGCTATTTCATGGTCGTTGTGCTGCACATGTTTTCAATCTTAATATTGTTCAAGAAGGGTTTAAGGCCATTAGTGATGCTACTAGTAATATTAGGGATTCGTCGAACATGGGCGTCTTAAGTAATGAACTAGTGTACTCAACATTCTTGGACTTTTTATTCATCATAGTTTGAGGATTCGTTCATGTGAAACAGCCAAACCGAGGAAGCTGTAACCTACTTAAGAGACTCACGAATCAAAACAAGCAGCTCACCCTATCATCATCACCGTGCATGCATGCGTCTATAAGCGTACGTGTGCGTGGGAGCGTACAGTACACATAGAGCATATATATGGTGCTGCTGCCTACTGGCCGGCGGCGAAGGCCTCGACCGGGAACGTCTTGGTGACGCCGGCGAGGCTCTTGAAGTGGACCTTGCCGGTTGGAGGGTCGTCGACGGTGATCTCGTTGACTGGAGGCCAGAGCATGAGCTCCTTGGCCTTCACCCCCTTGAGCTTCTTGATGCACTTTGTCTTGACGTACCCGGTGATCTCGACGTCGTAACTGACGTGCTTGCTCACCATCTTGAAGTGGTGCTCCACCTTCTTGCGCTGCGCGATCCACATGTAGCCGGTGGCGCGCACAAAGCCGACCTCCACGACGTCGGCCAGCGGCAGCAGCCCGAGCGGCAGGCCGAACTCCTCCAGCAGTGCGACGGCCATCTTCAGGCCCTGGTCGCAGGGGCGGATCTGATGGGTGGTCCAGGTGGGCCGCGGCCCACCCAAAAAATTGTCAACCCAAGGCCCAGTGACGGTTCGGCTACAGTCTATGACCTCATCCTCTCGTGTCTCCCAGAACGGCGCCGTTTCCGCTTGCATCGTGCTGCATCTCTCGTCGAGCGTTGCGGCGTCAGCGTCACAACTCACAACCGACGCCTCCGTCAGTCCGTTGGTTCCGTCGACCATCGTGCCGGTAAGCCATTGTTGGAAGTCTGGAAGATAAGATCTATTGCCGTGTTCGTTTGCTACTTTGCTTCCTAGTTCCTAGTGCAGATTTTACTGAGAAGGTAGATCAATTGGCAATTGCCGTTTGTTTCCTAGCGTCCAAGCTCTCTGTATAATTTTTTGGTTCACATGTATTCAGAAGTTTACTATTTGGTTATAATAGTTGCTTGAAGCCTTGAACCATTTGACCTTGACATCATATATATATATACACCCTAGCTTCAGAACACCACCTTGGTCCATCTAGTGATTGTTGTACTCGTGTCTGCATTGACGCCATGAAGCATGTCAGGCGTGGTACTTGACGCCATGAACTACGTACAGGCGTACATATACTATCATCATCTAATATTACAGGGGAATGCTAGCTACGGATTGCAATGTGTATATGTATGTGTGTGTGTATATATATATGTATATTCCATAGTTGATACATTGATTGTTTGTACATTGTATTGTATTGCAGAATTGTTGAAACATGAAGAAGGATGGAGATATTGTATCTCTTTTTCGAAAACATGCAGCAAAGAAGATTGCTTCTCCATCATCTCCTTCCCGGTTGTAGCGAAGAGCACACTCAAGAACAAGATCTAGGGCAAGATATCACCGCCACCCACGCCACTACCGCCACCGCCACAACCACAGCCACGGTTTATGATATTAATCGTCTTCCACATGATCCAGGGGAAAGATTGCCCATTGTAAGTTATCCTGTCAATAATCAAGATGCAGTTCGGAGAGCATATATTCTTAAAGGTCCATTCCAACCTTATGCACATGATTTTAAGAAAAGGAAAATTGGAACTAGAGATCGGCAATTCAATGTTTTATGGTTTTATAGATATCATTGGCTTGAATATAGTATCAAGAATGAATCTGCATTTTGCTTTATATGCTACTTGTTTAAGAAGGGAAAAGGCAAGGGAAATAGGACCGATGCATTTACTAAAGGTGGTTGGAGAAATTGGAATAGAGATGATGCACTTGATAAACATGTGGGTGGTGTCGGAAGTGTGCACAATGCAGCTCAAGATAGATACAATTTATATTTGAATCCTACTGCAGCAATTGATGATCAAATTGTGAAGGTCAATAGTGAGGAATTACGTCTTTACAAGATCAGGTTGACTTATTCACTTAGATGTTTGAAGTTTCTTTTGCATCAAGGATTGGCATTTCGTGGACATGATGAAAGTGAAGAGTCTAGCAATAGAGGTAACTTCATTGAACTTTTGAAATGGCTTGCATCAAATAGTGAAGAGGTGGATAAGTTTGTTTTGAAGAATGCTCCAGGTAATTGCACATTGACTTGCCCAGAGATACAAAAGCAAATTATTCAATGTTGTGCCATAGAAACCAGAAATCAAAATATTGAAGAACTTGGTGATGAGCACTATGCAATTCTAGCAGATGAGTCTAGTGATGTATCACATAAAGAACAACTAGCTCTTTGCTTGCGTTATATTGATAAATTGGGAAGGCCATGTGAGCACTTTCTTGGAATTGTGCATGTAGATAATACCACTTCTTTGTCACTTAAGCAAGCAATTCAAGCTTTACTTGTTAGTCACCATTTGACTATAAGTCAAATTAAGTGGTCAAGGTTATGATGGGGCTAGCAACATGAAGGAGAGATTAAAGGGTTGAAAACATTGATAATGAAAGAGTCATCTACGCTTATTATATCCATCGCTTTTGCACATCAACTCCAACTAGTTCTCATTCTTTTGTTGCCAAGGAAATGATGATTGTGTGTGGTTTTTGATCAAGTATCTCTCTTGTTGAATATTGTTGGGGTTTCTTGTAAGCGACATGAAATGCTTGAAATGCTAGACGAATGTCGTGAAAGCAATAGAAAGTGGTATACTAGAAACTAAGTGGACTAAATCAAGAGATGGGGTTACCTAGGCCCGGTGAGACTCGATGGGGGTTCTCATTACAAAACTATTGTCAACATTATTGCTATGTATCCCACAATCCGTGATGTACTCATAAGTCTTGGACAAGATACTTCACAAAGTGATTGGCCAAAAATACATACTATGGTTGGAGTGTTTGAGTCATTTGATTTTATTTTCAGGTGCACACTTGATGCTTGTCATTCTTGGATACACAAATGATTTGTCCGAGTGTTTGCAAAGAAGAGACCAAGATATTCTTAATGCAATGTCACTTGTTAGTTTGGCAAAGAATAGAATGCAAGAATTGAGGTGATGGGTGGGTTGCATTCCTTCAAAGGGTTACTTTGTTTTGCAATAAACATGGTCTTTGAAGTTCACTGCAATGGAAGGTAATTATGTACCTTATGGAAGATCAAGACGGTTTGCTCAAACCAAACAAATGATGATCACTTGAGGAAAGTATATATTGGGATCATTGATCAAATTAGTCAAGAGCTTGACAATCGCTTTGATGAGGTTAATATGGAGTTGCTTTCTTGTATGGTAGCCTTGAATCGACTCATTTGCTTCTTTTGATGCACACAAGGTACGTAGACTTGTTGATTTCTACTTTAATGATATTTCTTGTATGGTAGTCTTGAATCCTGTGACTTATTTGTTTCTTTTGATGCACACAAGGTACGTTGACTTGCCGATTTCTACCACTGATGATATTTGAGTTACGAATTATTAAGACTTGAAATGCAACTTGATAACTATATTGATGATATGAGAAAAGAAGATATTTCAAAGGCCTAAACAATCTTGTTGAGCTCGGTAAAGCTTGTTCAAACAAAGAGGCATAAAGTTCATGATTTGGTGTACTTGCTTCTCAAATTGGTATTGATTCACGGTGTAGCGACAAGTGTTGAAAAAGCATTTTCTACTATGAATTTCATCAAGAATAAGTTGAGAAATAGGATGGGTGATAGTCTTTTGGACGATTGTCTAGTCACATTCATTGAGCGAGATATTTTCTTCAAAGTAAATGAAGAAGATATAATGGACACTTTCATGGCCATTAAAAAGCGTAGACCTGACAAGAAGTAGTATTGTAATCTTCTTTAAACTATTGTAGCCGTGTAAGCTTCTTTAACTCAAATTTCATACTTAGTTGTTGATTTTAAGATGTTTGTAAGACACCTTATTAATATATCATGATGCACTTTCGGTAAATTCTGTACTTGTATTGTATATTGGTATGTTACATTTACGATATTTAAAAAATTTATGCCAAGTTGGACCACCCATATCTAAAATCCTGGATACGCCACTGCCTGGTCGTGACCCTTCTTCACCACGCCTCCCTCCCTCTCCGCCATTAATGGATGCTGTCTGTACTGTACCTACCGTTGCTAGCTTGCTTACTCTGCACTGCAGTGGGTCGCTTGCTTAGTTGAGGTTTGCTTGCCGTGATGTGGGGTCTTTGGGGTGCCATCCATGGGGGTTTAAGTACGAGGAGATGCGGGGAGTCATGACAAGGTGGGTGGGTACTATATTCTGCTCGGATTTGCCGTCGGTTTTGGGAATTTAGCTTGGTGTTTGTACATGCCATGGCATTGTTTTTGGACAATGGACAAGCGCATCGGCGTCGGAGATTTGTGGTTGAGAACACCGAGGGCCGGCCGTGCGTGCTGTGGTTGCATTGTATTTCTTTTTTGGCGTATGCTGGGGTTTTTGCACGCACACTGCGAGCAGCACATTTTTTTTAAGGAAAAAAAATACATATAGCACACTAAACTTTTTCTCGAAAGTCTGTTCCATAGACATTTCAATCCTCGCAATGACCCGAATTCATATAGTGATAGTACCCATGTAACGTGCTGAGTGAACGATTTTGCCGTGTAAGATGGCGCGTTGGATAAGCTTAGATGAATAATATATAGAACGACTCACAAGGGCTTCTTCCTCAAATCGAAATAGAGAGGGAGGGACCTAGCGGGAAAGAAATCCCTGTGAGCCCCACTTGCTATTAACCTAACTTGACCAGCATATCCTATGTGACGAAACCGCTCACTCATTACACCAAGCGGGCAATATCACTATACGAAACTAGGTTATGGTGTTACTTGAACAAGATTACAAAGTTCGGGAGGCCAAATATCTAGTTTCATAGTTCAGGGTACTATATGAATTTTTTAACCAAAGTTTAGACTTATATATAGTACGATTACCTAGGGCACCATGATCCAAAATGGGTGTTTCTCCTATGTATTTGCATTCAAAATTTTTAAAATGTTTAGGATGTTGAGTTTAACCAGTTTACTAACTAGTTTAAACAAGTTTGAATTGAAATTCAAAGTAGAGTTTTCTTTTTTGATGATAGTTTGATTGTAGGTATGTGCTGATTTTATATATAAATAAGCAAAGAATGTGATCTAAATTCATCCAAATCTTTGAATTCGAGTATATTTTTCAAAGATATCTGTTTCTTTTGAATTGTTATATACGGATATATACCCTAAAACTAAAAGTTTCAAAAAATATACCCGAATTTGGCTTAAATTAATGCATTTAAAATAATAGTGCCCAGCCTTTTCTGTACTCCCAGGAGTACAGACTCTCATATCTAGTATACCACATAAACGAATGTGTTATACACTTTCAATATAATTCAATAGTAATTTTAAGATACTCCAATGTGATTTGGTTGAAAAAATTTCATTGAAATCCTTTATTTTTTTAATATATCCTTTTCTATATAAAAAAAGGATGTGCACAAATTAAACTATAAAGAGTGAACTTTGATGAAATTTTAGTATTTGTACTATATATATATAAAAATAAATATAAAGGAGTATGTACTCCTAAGAATATATAAAGGAGTATGTACTCCCAAGAATATGATGAATATCATATTCTTGGGAGTACATACTCCTTTATGTACTCCCACTCTTCATATACTGTTTAAATGATATTTGTCGGGGATTGGCTATCTGGCAAAAGACCACGGTGCCCCCGTGGCAAGTTGAGCACCACCGACCAGGCAGTACTGAAAGAAGATGCTCGGGAGAATGAAACGAGCATCCCTCCTCTTCCTCTGAGCATACGCGTCCACGCCTTTACTCGTGGCAATACCAAACACCCCCACGAGCAAGCATGCTCGTGGAGACCTTGATCTACTCAGGTGTTTGGTCGGTGGACCCGTCAAGCGCTACGAAGAGGGAAGGAGACAACCAATCAGCCGAAGATCAAGGGAAATCCTACCTGAAATTCAAACAGCGCACGAATCAAGGACGGCGGATCACAAATATGGCTACATAGCGTGATCCCAGGAGGTAGTTGCCTTCTTTGTACCTATAGTCGTAGTATTTAAACCCCTCCTGGAAATCTGTAACGGGGGGGGGGTGGGGAAAAGAGATAGATCACAATACACTGGAGTAGGGCTGTTATCTCGGCAGAGAGAGGCCCGAACCAGGATAAAACACCGTGTCCCCCTTTCTCCCGACCTGGCATCGCTCGAACGACCTCCTCGGTCCGTACAACGGGGCTCTGTTGATCCCCCATTCAACAAGTAAGCTCGACGGGAGCCCGTTCTCCAATCGTCGACAGCTGGCGCCGTCCGTGGGGACGACAGCTTGATTCCCGTGCGGATCGAGATCCTCGAGGATGCCGAACTCGGGAGATACTCGGAATCTCTGTGACTTCGACAACGTCGAAGACGACGACATGTATTACGCCGGCGACGACGTGGCCGGTGTGACCGATCCCATCGGTCACACCAAGTCCAGGAGCTCTTCCCCGAACTCTGGGATGCGAGGGCAGACCCTCCGTTCTCTAGACATTACCCTCGGTGACCGTGAGGATGACTATGACGGACTCTACGATGGCCTGGATATACCAGACGACCTAGAGTTCGACCGAGAGACTGCATCTCAAGGGGACACGATGATGTCCCCATCGCATTCATCTCACTCTCGTCATGTCAACATGGCCGGGAGCCGTACCGAGCCCGAGGTACGATCCTCGGACGCTGCTAAATGCGACCACTATGAGGCGGCCAGGCTCCACCTAGAGGCGTCTTTGGGAAAGACCCTCGCGAGCATACGCCGCCAGGCGAAAGGGAGGCGCGCTTCCGCGGAAAGGAACTCTCGCGAGTACCGAACCCCCGATCGCGTCCCGGAAAGCCGCCATAGCTCGCCGCCGCCAATTCACCAGAAACGAGAACGGCTACAGGCCTTGGCGGTGGTCGTACGCGACTTACGCAGTTTTCCCGAGCAAGTGGACCTAGAGGCCGTAGGCAAGGTCGTAGCCGAAGATCTGGAGAGGCTTGCCGCCAAACTAAAAGTCTCGGATCCTCCCCACGACCGGGATGCCCGGAGTATTTCCCGGGACCATCACAGACGCTCCCCCGTGCGTTCGCACAGAGATGAATCTCGGAGCCGTGCTCGGAGATCGCCTGCATCGCTAATCGATCCGGAAAAGCCGGGTCGATCCTAGAGCAACCTCGGGCGACACCTCTACAATCGTCCGGATTACGGCGTTACGAGCGCTCCACGACCAAGCGGTCGACGACACGACCGACGCATGAAGTCTTCTCTCGGCTCGGCCCGCGAACGGGGCGTTGGGCGGAAGACCCGCGCGGAGGACGCTATGACCGAGGGTTTCACCGCGAAACCCCGAGCTTCGGTTGCCAGGCCTTCACGGGCTCTCTCCGGAATGTCGCATGGACGAACAGGTTCAAGCCCGGCCACATCGAGAGGTTCAACGGGACCCAGAACCCGGATGAATTTCTCTCAATATATACCATCGCTATCCTCGCCGCCGGAGGCGATGAAAGGGTGATGGCGAATTATCTGCCGACGGTTCTGGATGGAACTGCTCGCACATGGCTCTTTAACCAAAAGGAGGGTTCCATACGATCCTGGGGGAAGCTCAGCACCGCGCTCCGAGCAAATTTCTAGAGCTGTTACATCCGCCCGGGAAAGGAGCGCGACCTGGAGCGCTTGATACAGACGGACAGAGAAACCCTGCGACAGTTCGTCCAGAGGTTCATCCAGGTCCGGAACTCGATCCCGAACATATCGGACGAGGCCGTCGTCCGAGCTTTCAAATTCGGGGTACGGGACGTGCGCTTCACGCAGGACCTGGAGATCCATCCGGATCTGACGGCAAATGAGCTTTTCCGAATGGCTGATCGGTATGCCAACGCGGATGAGGCCGTCCAGTGGAAGAAAATGCTGGATGAAGGAAAGCTGCTACCTCAGCCCGGGCTAGAAACCTCCGCTAGTAAAAAGGGCTCGAACTCTGTGGATAAGAAGATCAAGAAGAAGAAGAAAAGCAGCTCCCACCGGCATGGTTGCCGCGGTGGAACAACAACGACCCGAGCAACCCAGCTTGGCAGCCGGGGTTTAACGCTCGGGGAGAGGACAACCACACAAGCCTCGCGGCCGAGGTGGCGAGCAGATCAACGAGGCGAACTCATCGTCCGCTTCACCAGGCACACGGGCATGACCTACGGAATTGCCGAATGTGGACCTACCGCCTGAAGCAGTTTTACAGCGGCATGGGTCCCATGCCGTCGCTTCCAGAGCAGGGTGAAAACGGCAAGGGCAAGCAGCCCGTCGAAGAAAGCGAAGACGGCATGGAATATCAAGAACCTCATAACCACATCGCAGTTATCTTCGGGGGCTCCTCTGCCTATAAATATCGCCGGGACTTAAAGGACGCTGCGAGGGAAGTGCACCATGTCACCCAAGGTAAGCCGCCAGTGCAGCAACTCAAATGGTCCGAGTTGTCTCTCACCTTCTCCAAGGACGATTGTCCCCTTGGGATGACCAAACCACAGAGGCTTCCGATGGTCGTGAACCCCACCATCAGCAATACCGTCGTTGGTCGGGTCCTCATAGACTCCGGGAACTCTTTGGACCTTATTTCAGCCAAGGTTTTGGACGAGATGCAGATTCCTCGTTCCAAAATCAAAAGTGTAGCTGTGCCCTTCTTCGGGATAGTCCCGGGCACCTCGATCAAACCTCTGGGGCAGGTCGTCCTGCCCGTGACTTTCGGCGGCCCGAGTAACTTCAGAACGGAGCTAATCACCTTCGAGGTGGTAGACTTCGAATCGGCCTACAACGCCATCCTCGGCAGGCCGGCCTTGGCCAAGTTCATGGCCGCCTCGCATCACGCGTATCAGTGCCTGAAGATTCCCGGACCGAACGGGGTCATAACCATAAAAGGGAACCACAAGTCCGCACTCAATTGCGACGAAAGGGCGTTGGATATGGTTGGTCAGTTACCCACTCGCGGCCCTGACCAAGAGCCAAAACATTCCCGATCTAAACTTGCCCTCCAACCTGGAGGAGAGACCAAGGCTGTTCCGCTCAACGAGTCGGAACCGGCCAAAGTTGTGCATTTGGGATCTTCCTTAGATCCCAAATAGGAACTCGAGCCCATCACCTTCCTTCGGGCGAGCTCGGATGCGTTCGCCTAGGAACCATCCGACATGCCCGGGGTCCCTAGGGAGGTGATTGAGCACAGGCTAGCAGTTCAGCCTGACAAAAAACCAGTGAGACAGAAACTTAGACGCTTTTCCCCGGAAAAACAGGCAATCATCCGGGAGGAACTCGACAAACTCCTAAAAGCTGGCTTCATCAGGGAGGTCGAACACTCCGAATGGCTAGCCAATCCAGTCTTGGTCAGAAAGAAAGGAGGCAGGTGGTGCATGTGTGTCGATCACACGGGTCTAAACGCGGCATGCTCGAAAGACAACTATCAGTTGCCTCGCATAGATCAATTGGTCGACGCGATGGCGGGATCACAAACCATGAGCTTCCTAGATGCCTATTCAGGCTATCATCAGATCAGCCTGTCGCGCGAAGACGAAGAAAAGACTTCCTTCATCACCCCATTCGGTACCTTCTGCTATACGACCATGTCTTTCGGTCTAAGAAATGCGGGAGCAACCTTTCAGCGCCTCATGCAGAAAACTTTCACAGACCAAGTAGGTCAAAATCTGGAGGTCTATGTCGACGACATAGTTGTCAAAAGCAAGAGTACTTCGGGTCACGTTGCTGACTTGGAAGAAATCTTCTGTAATCTCAATAAGCATCGAATAAAGCTAAATCCAGAAAAATGCGTGTTCGGCGTGAAAGCTGGTAAGGTGCTCGGCTACATGGTCGGACCACAAGGTGTCGGGGCAAACCCGGAGAAAATCGAAGCCATTGAGAACATGAGGTCGCCCACGTGCGTGAAGGAAATGCAAGCTTTGACCGGGAGAATGGCCGCTTTAAGCCGGTTCATTTCCCGGCTGGGAGAGCGAGGACTACCTTTCTTTAAAGCCCTCCGCAAGCACGATGGCTTCACGTGGACGGAGGAAGCTGATCACTCGTTCAAAGGGCTAAAACAGTACATTTCCAAGCCGCCCGTCCTCGTCACACCTGCAACGGGGGAAGAATTGCTACTATACCTAGCGGCAACCCCGCAGGCGGTAAGCGCCGTGTTAGCAGTAGAGAGAGAGATGGTTCCCAACGACCTATCTATTATGTCAGCGAAGTACTTCATGGACCAAAGGAGCGTTACCCCGAGGTCCAGAAACATCAGACTCGCATCGATGGCCTCCAGGAAGTTGCGCCACTACTTTCAAGCACACAAGATCGTGGTGCCGACTCACTTCCCGCCAGTGGAAATCCTGAAAAACCAGGACGCCAGTGGTCGAATAGCCAAGTGGGCAATGGAGCTCGCCGAGTTCGAGATGATGTTTTCGGCCCGCACGGCGATCAAATCGCAAGTCCTGGCTGATTTCGTGGCAGAATGGTCGGCTCAAAGATCACCGGCCAATAAACCAATGGTTCAAGGGAAAACTCACGGACCTTGTATTTCGATGGATCTTGAGCATCTGGCGCTCGGTGGCGTCGTCTTGGTCTCCCGGATGGAGAGCAACTTCAAGATCGCCATCCAACTACATTTCGCGCGACCAATAACGGGCGGAGTCTGAAGGCCTTTTGGCCGGACTTCGGGCATGTAAATCGCTAGGAGTCCAACGGCTCACCGTGAAGGGCGATTCACGGTTGGTCGTGAACCAGTCAACAAGGAGTATCGGTGTTCGATACCTCAATGGCGCTGTACCTGGCCGAAGTAAGGAAGATAGAGAAATACTTCAAGAATTTCGAAGTAATCTACATCCCCAGGAAGGATAATTCCCTGGCCGACCAAATGTCTAAAGTCGGTTCCTCTCAAACCACCGCTCCGGCGGGGGTGCTTGTCGAGCACCTATATAAGCCCTCCATTCCCTCTGAAGAGGAGGCACCAGAGTCCGACGGTAGGGTCTCCTTCCTCGAGCAAAGTGCAAGTTGGATGACGCTATTTATCCAATACCTTGCGCATGGGACATTGCCCGAGGAAGAAGCCGAGCGTTCCCGGCTAACAAGGCGATCTTCTCAGTACAAACTGATCGAAGGCGACCTATACCGAAAAGGCGCATTAGGAATCCTTTCCAGATCGTCTCTCGTGAGGAAGGCCAATACCTTCTTCGTGATATCCATGAAGGAATGTGCGGAGCTCACTCGTCTTCGTAACGCTTGTGAGCAAGGCCTTCCGATTGGGTTACTACTGGCCTACGGCCTTGACGGATGCACGGTCAATCGTAACGACCTACCGAGCATGCCAGTTCCATGCTCGCAAAGCCCGTCAACCAGCATACGCCCTGCAAACCATACCGCTTTCGTGGTCATTCTCGACCTGGGGGCTCGACGTCCTTGGACCTTTTCCCCGGGGTCAGAAAGGCTACAAGTATTTGCTCGTGGCCATCGACACTTTCACTAAGTGGATAGAGGCCGAGCCCGTCTCAACCATCTCGGCCCAGGCGGCCAAGAGATTCCTCTGCAGCAATGTGATAACTCGGTTCGGGATACCCAACCGTCTCATCACAGACAACGGGACCGATTCACGGTGAACTGTTCCAAAGTTACTGCGAGGAGGTCGGGACCAAGGTCTGTTTCGCCTCTGTGGCACATCCACAGAGCAACGGAGCAGCCGAACGAGCAAATGGGCAGTTAGTTCAGGGCATAAAAAAGAGGGTCTTCAAAAGCCTCATCCAACGCAGGCAGCAGTGGGTGGATGACCTTCCCGCCGTTCTTTGGTCCGTCCGCACCACGACGAGTCGGGCCACAGGCGAAACGCCTTTCCAGCTCGTCTACGGTACGGAGGCCATTTTGCCTGCCGAAATTGTGCTAGGTTCCCCAAGGGTGCAGCTGGTCGATTCTGTCGACCAGGAGGTTGAACGCCTCCTCGACCTAGACCTCGTCGAAGCAACACGTGAACGGGCGTTGCTCCGGTCTGCGATTTACCTACAAGCTCTCCGTAGGCACGCGGCCAAGTCAGTCCGACCAAGGTCCCTGCAAGTTGGTGACATGGTCTTACGAAGACTTCAAGACCTGTCGAAAGCCAATAAGCTGACCCCGAGATGGGAGGGACCCTACACGGTCGTATCCACAAAGACGCCCGGGCTGTTCGCCTCGCGATGGAGGATGGTCGGGAGCTCGCCAAAGACTGGAACATTGATCAACTGCGTAAATTCTACGTTTAGACGCGTACCCCTATCTCGCACCCCTTGCGTTTTTTCCCTATAAAACATTTCCTTTCCTTCTCATGTTTTGTCCTCGCTTTGTCGAACGAGCATCGTCGTCTACCAGCACTGCAGACGAGCTTATTCGACAAGTATGTGCGCACCATTTCCCTTGGCCCCCGGCCGGATGCTCGCCCAATCGTTCACTTTCCACAGTAGCTCTTCACTATATGCGTGGTCGAGCGCGAGCATCCACTCTAAGCCCGGTTCAGTGACCACTCGGGTATGGCGGCTCTACGTATTGTTGGTTTAAAGCTTGTCTACTCTGCGCACGTAACGATGCTCGTGCTCATACCTCTCTCGACGCAACCGACCTGTTTAAATCGTTCAAAAATCGTTACGACCAAAGCATCCCTTATCTTTCCCATGAACAAACTCGTGCTCACAACAGTAAGGGCACGACCTTTGTCCATGGCAGGGGCTCCGTATGATAGGAACGATCCGTCCTTTCTTCCAAGGATTCTTTGTTCGTATCTATGTTATATGCTCTTATGCAGGGACTTGGTTTTTTTCTGCAGAACCAGGATCATGTAAGCATATGTTGAAGGCGGACTCGAGAAAAACAGCTCGAGAAAAACAGGCAAGGACCCAAACATCTGCGACTTTGCTCATTTAACCCAAAAGATTGTTTTCTTTTCTACAGGATTTACACGAGCTAAAAATAAAAAGAAGAAGAGCTAAGTCCTACGCTCGGCCTAAAGGGCAGCAAGCTCCTCCTTAAGGGAGTCGACCTCTACCTCCAGGTCTAAAACTTTCCGCCAAGCAGCACGACCTTCAGCCGCGCTGTCCCGAAGGCGTTGCGCCTCCTTGAGCTGGGCCTCTTCGCGCTCCCGAGCTCGCTGAAGGTCGGCGCGCAGTCGAGACCTCTGCCGCAGCCTTCACGGCTCCTCTTCGAGGTCGGCACACTTCTGTTCCGAAGTGCTCTTCGCCGCCTCGCTCTCAAAGAGCTGGTCCCGAAGCCCGACGATGAGGCTCTTCGCCGACTCCAGCTCCTTCAGGTCGGCCTCGCGCACCTCGGAGACCCGACGCTCGAGATCAGCGATCTTGGCGTCTTGCTCGCGATGGTACGCCCAGAACTCTTCTGCTGAAACTGCGGAGGCGTCGATGTCCTCCATGGCCTTCGCAGCAAACTTCGAGCAAAAAAGAAAGGAAAGTCAAGAAGAACCTCCAGAAGATTGCTCGCCTCATGGAAAAAGATAGAAGCAAAGGACTTACCAGAAGAGCCCGGCTGACCAGATTGTCCTGAAGCCGCTGGCGGTCGGTAGCGCCAGCTCGGAAAAACGGGTTGACCCACGCAGGGCCATCCTGATCCCGAGCTGGCGCGTCAGGATCTTGCCCCTCCTGGGCACCCGGTGCTCCCAGGAGGGCAACGGCGTTTCCTCCCTCGACCAACCCCAGGTCGCCCTGAGGTTGGTCTTCCGCATCAACAGGCGGCTCATGGCCACCTTCCTCCTGCCCGACCGCTGCGCTCGGGGGCTGGACGCCGTCTGCAAGCGCTTCAGCCCCTTGCACCTCCGCGGCCGGAGGCGATTGGTGCTCCACGACCGGAGACGATTGGTCGAGGACAACCACCTCCGGCCCGTGGTCCGCGGCAGGAGGCAGCTGGTCGATCACGACCACTTCTTCCCCTTGGTCCGCGGCTGGAGGTGGCTGGTCGATCACGACTGCTTCTCCCCCTTGGTCCGCAAGCGGTGGCCGTGCAGAGCAAGCTCCTCTTCTTGGCTCGCGGCCAAGGGCCGTGGGTCGGGAGCCACCACCCCTTGACCATCAGAGCCCGTCGCCTGGGCCTCGCTTGCGCCTACCCATTCGCAGGGGACCAGGGCCAAGACTTCCTGGTCCTCGGCCCCCTGTGGCTCTTGCTCCTCCGCGGCTGGAGTAGGATCCCCTTCCACCGGAGGAAGCTCGGCATCCGCCAAGGGAAGTTCGGACTCCGAGGCGCGGCCGGCAAGACCGACTCCTCCTCCGTCTCGGCCATTACTTGGTCGAAGACGCGGTCGAGCTCGGCGTCAACTGCAGAGTCGATAATCTCCTCAGCCATCTGATGAAAGTCCAAGAGCAACATCCGAGCTATCACGCCCACGCCAAACGGAGTGGGGTTAGCCCGAAAAAAGTCGCAAGACAAGAACGAAGGAACCAAACAAGAGGACGAAGCGGAGCTTACCTTCTGCCCGGCGAGCAGCGTCATCCTCCTCGGCCTCCTCACTGCAGGACACGGGCGTCCTACTCGAGGCGGCCTCATAGGCCTCGGCGACGGCCACGACGCAATCTTCCGCGGCACCGCTGGCTTGCGCCATCGCCGGGTCGACATCGTCCATGTCGACCTCTTCCAATGCGGAGGTTGGTCGGGAAGTCGACCTCCTGCTCCTCCTGACAAGAGCATAGGCTTCCTCCTCCTCTTCCTCCTCCTCAGGGTCCTCGACCACCTGAGCGAGCTGGTCCTGGAGAGCCTTGATTTTTCTCTCCAGTTGCTCCTTGCTCGGGGGGACCTGGCCTCCTCCTCGGCCTTCTTCGCCTGCTCGGCGAGCTGTTCCAGTCGGCCCATCAGCTCCGGCCTCTTCCGTTTGAAGTCATCAAACCAGATTCGAAGCTCGCTTACCTCCTGGCGGTCGGCATACTCAAGGTGTTGCGTGGGAGTCTGGTCGGCTTCGGCGCCGACCGCTTAGCACGGGAGGCGGCGGATGCTTGGCGGCCTCGACCGCCCGACCTCTTGCGGGAATCCCTGGTCGGGTCTGGCTTGCGGCGGCGCTTGGCGCTTCGACACGGCAAGATCGAGGCGACCTTCTCCTGCAAACGTAAATAGGGAGAAATAAGCTCGGAAAACATGCCCTCGGCGGAAGCAAAGAGCGTACTTACGCGTCGCGCGGTCAAAACGTTCTTGGGGATCCGACGATTGGGCGTCGGCTCCTTCTCGCTTCGGGCGCCGAACATCTCGGCGACCCTCTCATCAACCCAGTCCATCCTCGGAGCTGCGGCACGACCAAGGGTTAAAAGAAAAAGTAGCGCCAATCACCAGGAAACAACAGTGGTCGGGAAAGAGGTTCAAAAACATACCTGAGTTATCCTCACGGGTGAGGTCATGCCACCCGGTCACCTCGAAGAAGGGGTGCTCGCGGCGCCTCAGGGGGGACACCCGGTTGAAGGTAAAATCCCGGGCGATGTCCCGACCAGTGAGCCCCATCTGGGCAAGCTCGCTGATCGTCCTGAGCACCTGCTCTTCCTCAGCCGCAGGCGGGCGCGCTGCCTCGAGGGCGGAGCGTCCTCCCCAGTATAGACCAACTGGGACCCCTCCGCCTTCTTCTGGTAGAACCAGAGGTCGGCCCAACCCGACACCGAGTCCTTCAAAGCAACAAGAGGGTAATCGTATGGTCGGTTGGGCCGAAGACGAACATAGACGCAGCCGGTGGGACCGTCCCGACCGGTATGAAAGGGAGAATAGAAATGGAAGAAAAGGCTGGCGGTGGGCATCACACCCACGAACGCCTCGCAGAGGTGGGAAAAAACCGCAAGGGCGAGAATGGAGTTGGGGTGGAGATGAGAGATCTCGCACCCACAAAAGGCGAGCACGGAGGCGAGGAAGTCGCTCTCGGGCAGTCGGAGTTTGTTGACCGCATACAGCTCGCAGGAGACGATCTCCGCCTCCCGCGGCGCCGGCGCCGCGTCGTTCCCAGGCACTCGGCCCGAGCTTGGGTCGACGTACCCCTCGTCCGTGAGCACCTGGAGCCTCCTTCGGGTCATCTGGCTAACTTTGAAACGAGCCATGGCCAAAGGAGGAAGGATAGCGAAAAAAGTTCTTGGGCGCTAGGGCTCCTAGAAGGTTTTTGGCCAAAGACGAGCAAAGAAACACGGTGTAACTCCGACCTCTCCCGGTAGAAAGGGTTAAAAAGACAGCGAAGGGACAGGATGAAAATCGCCGCCTATCACATAGCGACACCTGCCCGGTGAAAACGCACTTTCCGAGAAACTGCCGTACCGTTACAAGGAGGCTTCTCGGAGAAGGAACCGCAGAACAACCAAACGACGCGCCCACACGCCGAAGCGCAGCACGCGGGTAAAAAAGGTCGTCTCCCGACGTAAAATGGTCGTAAGCCACGACCAAAAGAAATTCAATCCCCCCTTTTTAAGTCTTCTTAGGCTCAAGGGGAAGCCCGAGGGTTCCCCGCTTGAACCTCGGGGGCTAGCTGTCGGGGATTGGCTATCTGGCAAAAGACCACGGTGCCCCCGTGGCAAGTTGAGCACCACCGACCAGGCAGTACTGAAAGAAGATGCTCGGGAGAATGAAACGAGCATCCCTCCTCTTCCTCCGAGCATACGCATCCACGCCTTTACTCGTGGCAATACCAAACACCCCCACGAGCAAACATGCTCGTGGAGACCTTGACCTACTCAGGTGTTTGGTCGGTGGACCCGGCAAGCGCTACGAAGAGGGAAGGAGACAACCAATCAGCCGAAGATCAAGGGAAATCCTACCTGAAATTCAAACAGCGCACGAATCAAGGACGGCGGATAACAAATATGGCTACATAGCGTGATCCCAGGAGGTAGTTGCCTTCTTTGTACCTATAGTCGTAGTATTTAAACCCCCCCTGAAGATCTGTAACGGGGGGGAGAGATAGATCACAATACACTGGAGTAGGGCTGTTATCTCGGCAGAGAGAGGCCCGAACAAGGAT
Organism: Rhipidocladum racemiflorum; assembly: GCA_036346355.1. Classification (NCBI taxonomy): domain Eukaryota; kingdom Viridiplantae; phylum Streptophyta; class Magnoliopsida; order Poales; family Poaceae; genus Rhipidocladum; species Rhipidocladum racemiflorum. Next base: position 4,628,651 of record CM070577.1, read on the forward strand.
AAAACACCGTGTCCCCCTTTCTCCCGACCTGGCATCGCTCGAACGACCTCCTCGGTCCGTACGACGGGGCTCTGTTGATCCCCCATTCAACAAGTAAGCTCGACGGGAGCCCGTTCTCCAATCGTCGACAATATTGTTATACTTTTTTATCTTTTTGAGTATACTCTAATACTGATTATAAGATACTTCAAAGTGAATCCCATGAAAAATTTCATCAAAGTGCACTCTTTATAGCATAATTTGTTTATATACTCTTTTTACTTATAGAAAAGGGTATATAGCAAAAATAAAGGGTTCCGATGAATTTTTTTCAACAATTTCACATTGTAGTATCTTATCATTATTATTGGGGTATATTGAAAGTGATGAAGGAGTATAACACATTCGTTTAAGTGGTATACTAGAGGTGGGAGTACGTACTCCAAGAGTACGGAAAAGGTTTTCTATATATATGAGGCATCTTTTCTACTTCGGGAGTAGTTACTCCCTATGCCGTATCTCACAATGTGAGAGTATCTCGCTCAATGGAAAGTATGTGCATGTAGTATACAAGTATATAAGATCGTTTAGATGGTCTTTACAATTTTTCAGAGGTGATATGTATATTTTTTAAACATACTCCTTTTTATTTGTGTATATGAAGGTATTTGCAAAATACGCTAAAAACTATGTACTCCCTTGCAATTTTTTTTTCATGCGGTTCACATTGGAATATTTTATAATTAGTATATGAATCTACTCAAAATGATAAAGGAGTATTTCTATTTGCAAAAACAGCAACCGGCCTCCTTCCTCCTCTCCACATTGGCTCGCTAGGGTTTTGAGGCCGCCGAACCGCTCGCCAGGGACGTGCGCCGCCGTCGCCCTCTCCCCCGGCGGCGGGCTCACCTGGTACCCCTCCTGCTCCGCCACCGCGGCTCGCCTGGTAAGAACGCATGCTCTCGCTGCAGATTGCATGCATCACCGTAGAGCATTGACTATCAAAAAGGATGCTCGGTTCAGACTGGATGCATATATATACTATCACGTATATATGCACTGAAGCAGGTAAGAGCCCTTATCATCACTTTGCATCACGTATATACACCCATAAGGAGAAACCAATTGGCCCTATTGCTTGGATAAAATTGGGTAGAATTCATCAGTGTGTTAAACTTAACATGTGATATTCTTGTTATCACTATATGTAATATTGATGAACTGGACAACTAATTTGGCAAGTTCAATTTTGGCCTTTGGTTGCCTAATGCTGTTATCTTGCCTTGTCAGGTTATTGTGTTGCTCTGTGCCGCATACAGTAGTGGAGCACTTCGTAAGGGAGACACCATCTCTGTATTTTGGATGCTGCTAGCAAAGAGAGAAAACTCACAGTATAGAATGCAAGTCTGTCACATGTAAATCATGCACTAGCATGTTCTAAGTCAATAGCCTTCTATCACTATGTTCTATTAGTTACTGTGGTATTACTTGCCTCTCTGCACGGATGCTGTAGCCGAGAGTATTCAAAAAATACGCTCCTGCCGAAGCGTTCGTAAGAGGAGCAGAATTATTGCTGGAACATAAAATAAATGCACTCTGTACGAAGAATACACATAAATAAATACCTCCATGGAGAGGAGAAATAGGTGAATTACCGTTCCAAAACTATTGACCATCACCAATTTTCTACCAACCTGCATGCTCACCAGGGGCGGATCTGATGGGTGGTCCAGGTGGGCCGCGGCCCACCCAAAAAATTGTCAACCCAAGGCCCAGTGACGGTTCGGCTACAGTCTATGACCTCATCCTCTCGTGTCTCCCAGAACGGCGCCGTTTCCGCTTGCATCGTGCTGCATCTCTCGTCGAGCGTTGCGGCGTCAGCGTCACAACTCACAACCGACGCCTCCGTCAGTCCGTTGGTTCCGTCGACCATCGTGCCGGTAAGCCATTGTTGGAAGTCTGGAAGATAAGATCTATTGCCGTGTTCGTTTGCTACTTTGCTTCCTAGTTCCTAGTGCAGATTTTACTGAGAAGGTAGATCAATTGGCAATTGCCGTTTGTTTCCTAGCGTCCAAGCTCTCTGTATAATTTTTTGGTTCACATGTATTCAGAAGTTTACTATTTGGTTATAATAGTTGCTTGAAGCCTTGAACCATTTGACCTTGACATCATATATATATATACACCCTAGCTTCAGAACACCACCTTGGCCCATCTAGTGATTGTTGTACTCGTGTCTGCATTGACGCCATGAAGCATGTCAGGCGTGGTACTTGACGCCATGAACTACGTACAGGCGTACATATACTATCATCATCTAATATTACAGGGGAATGCTAGCTACGGATTGCAATGTGTATATGTATGTGTGTGTGTATATATATATGTATATTCCATAGTTGATACATTGATTGTTTGTACATTGTATTGTATTGCAGAATTGTTGAAACATGAAGAAGGATGGAGATATTGTATCTCTTTTTCGAAAACATGCAGCAAAGAAGATTGCTTCTCCATCATCTCCTTCCCCGGTTGTGGCAGAAGAGCACACTCAAGAACAAGATCTAGGGCAAGATATCTCGCCACCTACGCCACTACCGCCACCGCCACAACCACAGCCACCGGTTTATGATATTAATCGTCTTCCACATGATCCAGGGGAAAGATTGCCCATTGTAAGTTATCCTGTCAATAATCAAGATGCAGTTCGGAGAGCATATATTCTTAAAGGTCCATTCCAACCTTATGCACATGATTTTAAGAAAAGGAAAATTGGAACTAGAGATCGGCAATTCAATGTTTTATGGTTTCATAGATATCATTGGCTTGAATATAGTATCAAGAATGAATCTGCATTTTGCTTTATATGCTACTTGTTTAAGAAGGGAAAAGGCAAGGGAAATAGGACCGATGCATTTACTAAAGGTGGTTGGAGAAATTGGAATAGAGATGATGCACTTGATAAACATGTGGGTGGTGTCGGAAGTGTGCACAATGCAGCTCAAGATAGATACAATTTATATTTGAATCCTACTGCAGCAATTGATGATCAAATTGTGAAGGTCAATAGTGAGGAATTACGTCTTTACAAGATCAGGTTGACTTATTCACTTAGATGTTTGAAGTTTCTTTTGCATCAAGGATTGGCATTTCGTGGACATGATGAAAGTGAAGAGTCTAGCAATAGAGGTAACTTCATTGAACTTTTGAAATGGCTTGCATCAAATAGTGAAGAGGTGGATAAGTTTGTTTTGAAGAATGCTCCAGGTAATTGCACATTGACTTGCCCAGAGATACAAAAGCAAATTATTCAATGTTGTGCCATAGAAACCAGAAATCAAATTATTGAAGAACTTGGTGATGAGCACTATGCAATTCTAGCAGATGAGTCTAGTGATGTATCACATAAAGAACAACTAGCTCTTTGCTTGCGTTATATTGATAAATTGGGAAGGCCATGTGAGCACTTTCTTGGAATTGTGCATGTAGATAATACCACTTCTTTGTCACTTAAGCAAGCAATTCAAGCTTTACTTGTTAGTCACCATTTGACTATAAGTCAAATTCGTGGTCAAGGTTATGATGGGGCTAGCAACATGAAGGGAGAGATTAAAGGGTTGAAAACATTGATAATGAAAGAGTCATCTTCTGCTTATTATATCCACTGTTTTGCACATCAACTCCAACTAGTTCTCATTGCTGTTGCCAAGGGAAATGATGATTGTGTGTGGTTTTTTGATCAAGTATCTCTCTTGTTGAATATTGTTGGGGTTTCTTGTAAGCGACATGAAATGCTTCGAAATGCTAGACTTCAGAATGTCGTGAAAGCAATAGAAAGTGGTATACTAGAAACTAGGAGTGGACTAAATCAAGAGATGGGGTTACCTAGGCCCGGTGAGACTCGATGGGGTTCTCATTACAAAACTATTGTCAACATTATTGCTATGTATCCCACAATCCGTGATGTACTCATAAGTCTTGGACAAGATACTTCACAAAGGGCTGATTGGCCAAAAATACATACTATGGTTGGAGTGTTTGAGTCATTTGATTTTATTTTCAGTGCACACTTGATGCTTGTCATTCTTGGATACACAAATGATTTGTCTGAGTGTTTGCAAAGAAGAGACCAAGATATTCTTAATGCAATGTCACTTGTTAGTTTGGCAAAGAATAGAATGCAAGAATTGAGGTCTGATGGGTGGGTTGCATTCCTTCAAAGGGTTACTTTGTTTTGCAATAAACATGGTGCTGAAGTTCCTGCAATGGAAGGTAATTATGTACCTTATGGAAGATCAGCACGGTTTGCTCGAAACCAAACAAATGATGATCACTTCAGAAGAGAAGTATATATTGGGATCATTGATCAAATTAGTCAAGAGCTTGACAATCGCTTTGATGAGGTTAATATGGAGTTGCTTTCTTGTATGGTAGCCTTGAATCCCGCTGACTCATTTGCTTCTTTTGATGCACACAAGGTACGTAGACTTGTTGATTTCTACTTTAATGATATTTCTTGTATGGTAGTCTTGAATCCTGCTGACTTATTTGTTTCTTTTGATGCACACAAGGTACGTTGACTTGCCGATTTCTACCCTGATGATATTTCAGGTTCTGAATTATTAAGACTTGAAATGCAACTTGATAACTATATTGATGATATGAGAAAAGAAGATAGCTTCAAAGGCCTAAACAATCTTGTTGAGCTCTCAGTAAAGCTTGTTCAAACAAAGAGGCATAAAGTTCATGATTTGGTGTACTTGCTTCTCAAATTGGTATTGATTCTACCGGTGGCAACGACAAGTGTTGAAAAAGCATTTTCTACTATGAATTTCATCAAGAATAAGTTGAGAAATAGGATGGGTGATAGTCTTTTGGACGATTGTCTAGTCACATTCATTGAGCGAGATATTTTCTTCAAAGTAAATGAAGAAGATATAATGGACACTTTCATGGCCATTAAAAAGCGTAGACCTGACAAGAAGTAGTATTGTAATCTTCTTTAAACTATTGTAGCCGTGTAAGCTTCTTTAACTCAAATTTCATACTTAGTTGTTGATTTTAAGATGTTTGTAAGACACCTTATTAATATATCATGATGCACTTTCGGTAAATTCTGTACTTGTATTGTATATTGGTATGTTACATTTACGATATTTAAAAAATTTATGCCAAGTTGGACCACCCATATCTAAAATCCTGGATACGCCACTGATGCTCACGTACAATATGTATGCCCTAGCGTGCCAACAGATGCTAGATTGCCGTGTATATTAATAGTCAAAAGTTTATAAAAAAGATGAATGCATATCTTCTAAAACAACATCCAAAAACAAAGCGTAACTTAAGAATTTATGAAACCATTAGTCGTCTTTTTGTAACAGTAATACTCGTGGAGACGTGCCCGTAAAGCAAACGGCCAAAATTATGTTATAGATAGTATTTTCCTAGCTTAATATAACACTAGTTGTATTCATTACAGAGTTCTTGCGTACATTTATTTGATCTACACCTTTATAATTTGCAACCACTAAAATCGTTGATGTACATTTTTTATTTTTATGATTAATGTGGTAATTAATATTTAGCCCTTAAGCGCGAACGTAGTAGCTTCTTTTTCTATCATTCTTTTCATTTTTTTTATTCTAAATTTTAGATATCTAGGGATTTAAATTTTTAATTCATATAAAAAAATAAAATCGCTAATTTTCATTTGATTTTATTCTAAACAAGCATGTTGGATTGTACGTGGCATAGACTTTTTTATAGTTCCAGGTAGGAATCATATACAAATTCAACTGGTATTTTTTTATTTCATTTTTATTTCAAATTTAAGGTATTTAGGGATTTTACTTCGGGGTTTTGTATGGAAATTAAATTGCTGATTTTATTTATTTTTTATTTTGCATTTAAGTTTTAGGTTAGAGTTCCTATACAAATCCAATCACTAATTTTTATTTAATTTTTATTCCAAATTCCAGTTTTATCTTGAAGTTCACATGCGAATCAAATTGTTGATTCTCCTTTATTTTTTATTCCGAATTTAATCTATTTAGTGATTTTATTTGGAGTTCGTGTGGAAATAAAATTGCTAATTTTTTTTTTCAAATTTCAGTTTTAGGTATAAAGACCTATACAAATGCAACTACAAGTTTTCATTTAGTTTCTTTTCTGAAGTGTAATTTTACTTTAAATTTTATATGAAAATCGTAAATATTTTATATTTTTTTATTTTGAAATTAAACTTTGTAGGGATTTATTTGGAATTCGTATAAAATAAAATTGCTTGTTTTACTATATTTTTTGCTCCAAATGTTAGTTTTAGGTAGAAATTCGTATACAAATCCAACTAATAATTTTTATTTAATTTCTATTCCAAATTTTGGCTTAATTTTACATTTTGTATGGAAACCAAATTGCTAATTTTATTTTATTTTTGTTATGAATTTCAATTTCAGGTTAACTACTAATTTTCATTTAATTTTATTCCAAATTTCAATTTTACCTTGTAGTTCGTATGTGAATCAAATTGCTAATTTTTTTTATTCCGAATATGAGCTATTTAAAGTTCTTGTTCATATGAAAATCAAATTGCTAATTTTATTATATTTTTTGTTTCAAATTTCAGGTTTAGTAGGAATTCATATACAAATCTAACTACTAATTTTTGTTTTATTTTTATTCCAAATTTTAGTTCTACTTAGAATTTCATATAGAAATCTAGTTACTAATTTCCTTTTATTTTTTATTTCAAAATGTAGTTATTTTGTCTTGCACTTGACTCTTTGTTTTAATCTAAGTCATTATAATTTGAATCCACCAACTGGACGTTCTGACTTTCTCTTTTTCTGTGATTAACATGGAAAATTCTTCCATTCTAAACCTTCAGGACAAACGTGGTGACTTTCGTTTGCCTGCTTTAATAATACAATAGAAGATAGATAGATTTGAAAATGAAAGGGGAAGGGGAAGAACATTTCCACAACCAAACAGACGAATTGCCTCGCTCCCGATAAGCAACAAATAAGCAATAGACAACTTCATAGTGAGTCAACACCTATACGAGCCAATCATGTAAATGCAGGACCTAATTTTATTCGGGAAAAGATAGTCGGGCTTAGTTCCAGGTCCTCTCATAGTACTAGCTCGCAAGGTCAAACTACAAACAGTCGCACACATACAATTCTTCAGAAAAAAAACTCCAGATGCAAACTCTCATCGTCTAGGAAGACTGCCGGAGCTCTGGGCGCACGAAATCCGCATTCGCAGTCACCGAGATATCAACGGTCGGCCTCAGTTCAGCACAGACTCCAATGGCGCCATGAACAGGGTCGGACATGAAGTTGCTTATGAGGTCTTCGTTGATCGGCGCATCCTTGTCGACTGTGACGAAAGCTTGTTGGGTCAAGATGTAGTCGAAGCGCGGCGCCCACTTCCTTGATCCCAAGCGAGCAGTCGTGGAGCAGTTGTCAACCATGAAGGCAACTCCGCGAGCATGCATGAAGGGGTTCAGCGAGTCTACGGACTCAATGACACTCTCATTGATGATCTCTGAGTAAGAGTGCCCCTTCTTTCTGAGGACCTCGATCTACAGCATTGCAAAATCGGACAAATCGATAATCACTATTGATTCAGGCAGGGTATCATACTATACCATATGTTAGTACGCAACAAGAGGAATCCAACCTGGGCCATCATTAGTGCAACATAAACTCCAGCCGTGAAGGGATGCAGTGGGCCAATATCACCTTCTTGGCGGGTTGAGCGCACCCTTTCACCAACCTTCCACATACGAGTTTGGTCGATTTTTCCCATAGGGAAAGCAGGAAGACCTTCCTTCTCCTGTGAAATAATAACCAATAAGATGGTGTGTATGAATAATTATCTTATTTTGTGTCAAAACTTCGAACTTAACCATGAACAGAATCAAAATAGAACATGTCAATTTAAACAACAGGAGGAAGAACTTACATAAAACCTCCGCCCAGCCAACACAACACTCCGGATTTCACTTCCAGAGGCAACATCTTCGTAGCATTCATAGAGTATATCCATGCAAGGATAATATGATGCACTGTACGCCATGTTGAACTCCTTTTTCCCTTCCTCAGTCAGTGAGTTGTACACTTCAAGCATCCCCTGGTAAAAACAGAAATATATCACTCTAATAAGACGATCATAGTATAAAAAAAGAGAGAGTAAACACGAAAAGGGATACCAAAAAGCTAGATAAAAGTGCACCTTCTTGGAGATGGTTTTTGAGATAATTCCAGTGATGCCCTCTACAGTGTTCTTGTATGCCGAGTCTTCATCCATTCCTTGCTCTGTGTATCTCCTGAACAGAGCCTCCACAATGCCATGGACCGCACCCAGCAAAATTCCTGGACGCTAACTGATTAGTTACAGTGCAATCATCAGAAGTAACACACACGGAAGTCAGCTCACCTCGCTCCCCAAAGATATCGCTCTTGTACTCCTGTTCTAAAGTAGTAGCAAATGTGAAGGGAGATCCTAGTGCAACTGACCATCCTAGAGCAACATGAGTTGCCCTTCCATCAACATCCTATGCAACAAAAGAGCATAGGCATAACCACACATCTTCACACCAAATATATAATTGAAAATATGTTTGCAATGAAATTATCATACTTGGTGGACAGCAAAGCTAGAGTTGATACCAGCACCATTTATTTCTTTGCCCTGAACATAAAGTCTTCGAACCGATGGGCCCATTCCCTTGGGGCAAACAGCAATCACGCTGATATTTTTTGGGAAATCAAGGCCAAGTGATTGCAAATGTCCAAGGAGAAATCCATGAGATAAACCAAGAATACTGTTTGGTTTCATGTGAGAGAATATTTTCTCATAGTTGTCTGCCTGCAGAAAGTAATGACAAATTTACAAGTATAGAATAAAGTGAAGGTGTTACTGGGCATATTTATCGTGCAGGAAATAATAAACGAGTATGCTACAGAAACAGCATGAAGGTTGAATCACATCAACAGGACCACAAAATAACAGCATCTAAAACTCAACATAATTCAAACAAGCATTTAGAAGTGTCACACTAAAGGGTGGTAATCAAAGGTTGAAAACCAGGCAGCTGCTGAGCATGAGGCAAACCTGTGCAGCATCTGATATCAACAGCAACACAAGATCACTGCCTGAGACTGTCTCCCAAATATCTCCCAAGGTTCCATTCTCTTCGGTGAATCCAGCCGCACGTGCTTCATCAAAAGATTTAGAACCTGTCCGGAGACCAATCTGAAAGAAAAAGGCAGCTTGTTGGACTGATAGGATAGTGCCAAAGTACATATTGAAGGGGGCAGAGTATATGTTGGCTCATAATTTCCATGTCCAAGTTGTATAAAATCAAATGCTCCTTCAAAATGACAAATATTAGAGAGTTCATTCAAGCTTTCAAGACAAAGGTTCAGATCTTTCACTAAAATACTAAACACGTGACTTTCATGTAGAAAATTCAGTCACATGTATCAAAGCTGGTAAATACTCCCTCCGTTTCACAATGGATGTAGTTCTAGCTAAATTCACACAAAATAAGGAGACGTGGAAAATGACTTGCCTACCCTCATTTAATTCATCCTCTTTGTGATTAACGAAGGGTAGCTAAATAGATTAGCTAAACAGATGGCTGCATTGATGAAGGGTACAAAGATCATGTTGCCTCTAAAATTGCATTGGAATGTGAGAACTACAACCATTTTGATAAAAATTTTGAATGCTAGAACTACGACCATTGTGAAACACAGGGAGTACATGAGAAGAGCTAACCTTCACAACAATGTTTGACTTCGCTTCAGCTAGTGAATCTCTCAGGTTCTGGGCTTGTGCGGGACCCTGCAAAAGCAACATTGACTCTGTTATAGCCAGAACACAGGCTTGCAAAAACAGGCGATTCTCTTGTCATGAACCCGAGCAACCGAAGAAATCTATGTGAAATCGGTACCATCCACTACATATAACCACATTGATGTGTTTATTCAGGCACAGCACAATTGCTCAGTACCTGATCAGTAGCTAGATATTCTACATCTAAGGCATCAACCATCTACAACGGATGAACCACTTTTCCTAGTAGCGTATGACAAAGAAACAATATACTTAAAGAGACCTGAGAGCCCCATCCGATCACTCCGATCTGCTTGATGCCTTTGAACGCCTCCGGAAGCAGCGGGAAGAGGTTTCTCCCGCCCCTCACAATATACTGCAGCACCACACATCGAAGACAAGCAAACAACTCATGAAAAATTAGAGGAGAAATCCCCAAGGGAAACGAAAGGAAGCAGCACGGATATGAGAGCGAACCTCCTCGTGGCCGGCGAGGGAGACCTTCTCCTTCTTGAATATGGAGGTCTCGAAGTCAAGGGACGGCATGGCGGCGCCAACGGCCGGCGGGGCCGAGACCATGGCGGTGACCGCGCGGCGGCTGATGCCGGAGACGGACGCGGCGAGGACGCAAGGGGCCTGGGTGGCGGGGAAGGAGACGGACGCGGCAGCAGAGGCGGGTAGGGTTTTGGGAGCGGTGGCTAGAGTTTTGGGGTAGTGCGCGAAGGCGAGGGTGGAAGCCGCGGAGGTGGGCGCCGCCATGGGTAACAAGCGGTACTACTAGTAGGACAGCGAGTGGAGGCGGGGGGAAGAGATTGAGTTTTTTTTTTTTTTTTTTTTTTTAATCGTGGGGTGTTTTCTTATTAAATAGCATTTAAATTTTGAGTCTTCATATCTAAATTCAATTAATGGAATCAATTTGTCATCTCTTTTTATATTTTGAGTACTCTGTAGGCAAAACAAAATTGAGTGCTCACAAACCAGAAAAACACTTGAGTGCTACTTACCAATTTCCTTTTATCATTTAGTTTTATTGTTTTTGATAAATAGAATGGTTCAATATTTATAGAAATATTTTTAAAATTTATATCTTATTATTTAGGATGGGATGATTCTATTCAAGCAACCAAATATATGGATGATTTCTTTCTTGAACCATCTCATAGATGTATTATTTGGTGCGAGCAACCAAACACATTTTAGTGCTACCCTAGATGGATTTATATATGGCTAATTTGACCTGCGATGAACGAAATATTTACTGTACTAGTTCTTTTGATTTTTTTTAAACAAAACTAGTCTCTGTAATAAATAATTTTGAAAAATAATCTCCTAACCCATACCTATCGTGCTTGAGAAATACGGAAGCAGGCTTCCACGGTCTGGTAGTATGAAAGCGAGCTCCTGCGATCCTCAAGTACAGGATGCGGGCGGGCATCCGAGCTCGTCGGTAGGCGAGCGAGCGCGCAACGCGGTGGGCAGACGTGCTGGCAGCCTAGCACGCGTGAGGGTGGCGGCGTGTGGCGTGTTCACACGTGGTTGAGTGTGAAGGCACAATAGGGGTGGATCAGGGAGATATATCTAGAAATTATTTTATATGAATACTAGTTTTACAAAAAAAATAAAATGAAGTGGTTAGTACAGTAAACGCTTGTCATGAAGCATGTGGCCATGTGCTCTCGCGGCTGTGAATCTGTGATGCACCGAGGCGTGGGGCCAGCGGTTTGCGGATGTGGCATCCACGGCTTTCAGCTCACGTGCACGGCAGGAGGATGCCTTTCCGCAATTCCGTTCCGAAAAACTTTGGCAGGTTTCGCAATGGAGATGCGCGAGCCCAGCAAGACAAGCTATTATTTCTTGGCGTACAGCTCTTCTCCAAACGGGGAGGACGTGAGGTTGCTGAGCTTCTGTCACTGCTCATGCGCGTATCTGCATAACCGCTGCTTTTGGGGGAGATTTGGCGTGGAAAAGTGCGAGACAGTGCTTGGCACGGCTATTATCATGCAGCGTTTGTTAGGCATGTTTGATATTAATTACTAAGCCTAATGCGATTTTGGGTAGAGGTTATTGTGATGTTTTAACATGGTTCGACTCTTGTCGTCACTTGTTAATACTGCACCGAAGGTTATACCGGCTGGCTTTTAAAATGGTACGTTCCAATTCTAGTACCAGTCCATACCAACATACCGTTTTGGATTTAATATAATAAAGATGTGTTTGGTTAGTGGGGATAAGGTTGAACCGGATGAGATGGTCTTGTATCATTTGGTTTCATTGTTTTTGGTGAATATAATTGTTCACCCTCTGTAGTGAATATTTCTCAACATCCAAGATGGGTTGGTTCCATTCAAGCAACCAAATATATGAGATAACTTGTTTTGAACCATTTCATACATGTACCACTTAGTACAACCACACACATGTTTAATTATATGTACACCAAATTTCACTTATAATATACTCTAAATGCATAGTGATACTATTAAAAATAACACATAATTTAATAGATCATATTATCAATCTATCAATATGATTGATATTGACAAATATCGTAGTCGATATGATCGGTATTAATCGATATCGAGACTGATATGGAACATAGAACTACTTTATATTAGTTTAAATATCGAAAAGGTACATATCAGTATACCAGATATGATATTAATAACTATGCTACAGAGCACCAATAGAATACATGGTACGTGTCAGTAGTCACCGTCCGTGGCAGCATCGCTTGATATTTGTAGCCCAAAGGCACCAAATCGACCTTAGGCCAAACTTTTGCTCTGGGCCTCTAAATCTCCTTGGACGAGCATTTTTGGCAACGCTATTAAGGTGTGTTTAGTTGATGAGTAAGATTGAATACGATGGAATGATTTTGTATTATTTGATTTTATTATTTTTGGTTAATGGAATAGTTCAGCATCTACAAGGAATATTTTCCTAATTTGTATCACTTGATCCAAGATAAGATGATCCTATTCAAACAACCAAATATATAGATAATTCTTTTAAACTATCTCATAAATGTACACGCCCTAAATCTCGTGAACACAGGACGAGAGCCATGCACATGCACAATTATCGATCGGTACGGGCCTAATTAACTTGTGGCACACAACAGGTGGTGCATAATTACAGGGTGAGGGGCTTAGTCGCCGTCCAAGCCCAAGTACTCCACTAATCAAGTGGACTGAGTGACTGACTCTAGCTTAATGCTCCACCAGTCCTATCCGAACCGACCCACCACCACGTGCCATAGCATTTTCATCTTGAGCTAGCCAGCCTACCAAAGTTCACCAAAAGATTTGCTCCAATAGATCGAGTTGGGTCGGCTTGCAAAACTGGAGAGGTGGTAATCCGCAGCGTTGAGAAGGAGATGTGCATTATGGCTCTATTTGTCAGAGTTATAGCTTCATCAGATTCGTAGATCTGATGAAACTAGTTAATCTGTGAAGCTGGAGCTGTGTATATATTAAAGTGTTTAGATGGGTCATCTTATTTACATTTTAAAATAAAAATATAAACTTAATTCACTTTATTTTAGTCTACAAGTTTCAGATCTAAGATAAAGCTGGGATCAAGAGCTATACCAAATAGGACCATATATAACGCTTTGGGGTTATGCACATGTATGTGGAGGCGCGTCACCTAACATTTTTATCATGCGTCCCGAGGGGATAGTAATATCTTGAGTTCACTCTAGATTTATTAGGCTTACACCTACTTGTAGTTGTAGGATAACTCCAGATTCTCGAGAGATGATATTATCAACGTGCAGATAACTGGAGATTATACTAAAACTAGTAAGATGCCCGTGCGTTGCAATGGAATTTTAAAAGAGAATAATACATAATTATAATGCAGGATCCTAAACCATACAATAAATCAATTTTCTGTAACACACATATCAAGCAAAACATATATTTGTAAGCTAGTAAATAAATCAAATCATCTATATTGAGTTGTCCTGCAGATTTACAACTATATGTTAGCAATGCAATAGTGACTCACCTACTGGGCCTTGGGCCCCTACTGTTCTGGCCTAAGGCCTGGCAGACTCACCATCACCACCAACTCGTTCTTATAATAGTTAAGATATCTATTCAGTGGGCATGAGTGGAGATTTAGTAATAGGCTCTGTTCAGCAGACATGGGTGGAGACTTCGTGTTTTATGTTTTTATGGCTTGTTGCAACTCCCGCCAATATTTGGTTCAATATTTTTATAGCATTTTGGTCGTAACTTTGTAATAAACAATAGACTGTATGCACCTCACGATGCAGAGACCGAAAGTTAATAAAAGCTTCCATTATCTTAAAAAAAAGGATAACTGCCCTAACTAAGCTTCGTTAAGGAGAAACTCGTAGGTTATTATTAACTTCTCACTTTCTCAGTCGCCTTAGCACTCACTTCCCGTATATTTGTTTATTTGCATCGTTTTTTTGCCTTTCACCTGAAAATGGCATTTTTGCTGCCGTTGAACTTCTACCAGAATTGACGTTCCAAATAGAAACGGACTATAAGTCGAAATGCACTCGCAAGATCATAAATTGCATGTGCACTTTAATTTTTCGTCTACCTTCATTTATTGGACATGAAGAGATGGGGAAATATAAAACTATGTATGACGAAATCAAGAACAAAAAATGATTCAATTGTTGTTAAATACCCTCTTCGTTTATTTTTATAAGACATATTTTGATTTTACACAAAGTTAAGGGTGCGTTGAAATTGAGAAAGTTACGAGAGAATAACTTAGATACCCCCACATAATTGTCTTACTAGTAAAGTGCCCGTGCGTTGCAATGGATCTTAAATAGATGATGACACCACAAGTTCGAAACTCTTAAAAACAAAAAAAACGAGAATTTAAAACTTGAGCTATCACTTATTTGAGATCTATTACTGAAGAATCTCTGAACAAGAACAGCCTTATCATCTACTGGGCCTTGGACCCTTACTGTTCTAGCCCAAGAACGGCCTGGCAGACTCACCATCACCACCAACTCATTCTTATAATAGTTAAGAAAAGAGGGAAGATATACTTTGTGTGTGTGGTAATAAATAAATGCATATAGTTAAGAGAGAATAAATAGATGTATAGAAGAAAAATATTATTAAATTTACATATAAATCTTATATTTATGAATAAATCTATTCATAAATTAAGCTTTATAAAAATAAACGAAGGAAATATACAATAAACACGATTCACGGGCTAGTGATTAGTACCTAACATGCTAACCCAATATTGCAATGGTTGCATTTGAATTGAGCTTTCTTTTAGTTGGAACATTTGTACAGTGCTGTCGAGCTTGATCTAACAACCGATGAACAAGCACTGGTACATCAGTACATGGGAGTTCGGCCACATCATAAATGCTAAGAGTACGAAAGTTAGACCAGGAGCCTATTAAGTTTTGAGTAGATTTTATGATCCAACCGGATCTCCCTACGATGTCACTAACATCATCATCGTCATCACGTGTACAGGCGGATCCATACCTAAACCAGCCGGATTAAAATGATTACGCGGCCAGTTTTTTAGCAATACCGAGTCACAGCAAGGGGGTGCAAACGGAGCGGATACGAACGGATTTTATTTATTTTGTATTCTATTTTAAATTTTTTTCTCGGATACAGATAGTGCCGGATTCGAATACAAATACGGATTACTTCGGTCGCGAATACGGAGCGAATACAGATCGTTCCGGATACGGTTAGCCTCAATCACGAATAGTTAGTCGGATAATGCGTGAAAACAGAAACAATATATGTCATGCATATTAGGATCGATCAACCATACACAAAATTTTACTAGAACCTTCAAGACATAAAAGTGTTTCAAATTCAATAATAGGTGTCTTCCCTACATAAGAATAATATGCAGCCATTTCAATCAACATGTGAACTTATATGATGTATAATGTTTATATTCATCGGATCTGTTATCGGATATCTATTTCACTAATTTACGCTGATATTTTTTTGGATATCTCGGATATGCGGGTACGGATCAGATACGAATCGGGTACTTCTCTTCCCATATCTTAACCCATATTTTTTTCAGATAGGCGGATTCGAATCTGGATATAATCGGATATCATTTTTTCGGATTCGAATCGGGTTTTAAACGAATTCGGGCTCGGATCGATCGAAAATTATCCGCTTCGTTTACACCCCCAGTAATAGCTTCCTGGATTCCGTTGCCAACATATATGCAGTTTATGGTTACTATAGGCAGATTCAATTAATACTCCCTTTAGTCACGAATAGTTATTGTTTTAGATATAAGTGTAGTTAAACTTTCGAAACTTTGGTTATCAATATCTTTCTAAATATTTAAATTGGATACATAAAAATCATATGTGTAGGTTTGTCTCAAAATGTACTTCCATGATATTATAATTTTATTGGGTTTTAAAATATATTATAGTAAAAATTAGCGGTCAAAGCTATACTTTAGATACCTCGCCAATGTCCAGAGGGAGTAGCATCCAACCTATACTCAAATATCTCGCAAATATTCGGACCGATAGATTCAGAAAGACAAACGAGGAGTGGTATTTTGATGTTCCACACTGAAAGTAGAAAACACGTTTAGAAAGAGTTAATCAGCTAAAGTGTAACCTTTATCCACGACACGGACGCTGTACTGTTGGCGACCGGTGGTTACTTGATCGAGTTAACCTTCTTTTTCCTGAAGCACCGCATCATAATTTAATTCCCTGTACGGAGTACAAGCACGGCCGCAGCCGGTAAGGATCAGGCCTGTACCCCGTTGTGGGATAATTGTGGCCGGCCGTGGTCACAAGAGAGCCCGGTCGTGGTCGAGGCGGCGGGCCATTGACAGGCGGCTCTACCTTAATAAAAGCCGAGCCGCACTATGCAGCTTTCCCGGTGGTGGTTAGGGGCACATCTAGTGGGGTAGTGCTGATTTATATGTTATCCTCGAAAGTTTAAAAAACATTGAGATATCACATTTTTAATTGATAAAATTTGTTGATTGAATTGATTCTAATTTTGATGGTTTGAGATTTGTAAGACTTTAGAATTAGTTGTGTTATAATTTTAGCAAATTTTGAACATATGTAGTATTACAAAACTATTATATATCAGAAGCTCTCGTCGAGAGTTGCTAAGAAAAAGAAAAGAATAGGCTAGAAATTCGCACAAAGACCTTAGCAACTATTGTAACGCGAAGTGGCAAGTACTAATACGACGTTTATTCCTGTACGTAATACGTGCAGAAGGAGGCTGGATAAGGAAGCTGAATCAAGCAGGGCTGTAAACAGCTAGCTCTACCATGTATCTTTAAGACTTGACAAGAAAACATTAAGCCCTTGACATAGAGATCAATACAAAACCTAGAGTTAATTCGAAACTTAAGCAGCACTAGACAATTGAATTCTTCAATATTAAACCTTTGGGACGGTTCAATGGCCGAGAAGAACAAAGCTGAGAGGAAACTCAGAGAGAGGGGAAAAAAGAACCAAACAGAGACAAAGCACATAGAAAAACCAAGGGAGATAATTTTAGAGAAAGATATATTGTAGAAAAGAATTTAGAATCTAATTCGTAGCAGTGTTTTCAAAGTCGATTGTGACGACAGTGTTGTAACAAAGGTCAATTTCAAAAGCTGTAATGATATTCCACCGCTTGGTCAGAACTCTAATATCACCTTGGTTTGTCTTTTTTTTATTCTACTATTTTTATAATAGATTATTTTTCGATTCATTCCTGTATATATATTTTTTGCTTCTATATAGGTCCAATGATGCAGTACAAGTCAAATTTAACTTTATTGAAAAAACAGTAGACTATTTACTATATTAGACTAACCCATATAATTACGTAGGACAATCAGTCTACTCCCTTCGGTAAAAAAATGATATATCATGAAAGTATTTTTTATGACAAATATGTTCGCATCATTTTTTATATATTCAAACCATACATTCTAGGCAATATCTTTGACCAAAATTGTTTCGTTTTGACTATACACACTCTAGGACGCTACTGTTTTGTGACTAGATGGGGTATTTAAAAAGGATGGCCAGAGTACAGACAACATATTTAGCAAAAGAAATATTTGTCAATTATTTTCTCCAATATTCTTTTTATTTTTCTCACCTGCAAACAACATGACCATATGGGTGAGTAGTCAATAATCATCGACTATTCACATTAATATGAAAAGTATCTTTGGACAAACACTTTTGAAAAAACTTTAAAAATGATTTTCGTGCAAGTACATAGCTGAAATTCAGAATAAATATTAGATAAAAATTAGCAGTTGGGTTTGTATACGAATTCTAACATAAAGTTGATATGCAAAATTAAATAAAAATTAACACAAAAGGAAATTAGCCATTTGATTTTAACTCTAAATAAAAACATAAAATTCAAAATTAAATAAAAATAGAAAAAGTCCATATAACACCTCGAACTTTGCTCAAAAGTTTGCCCAACAACCCAAACTTTGAAACCGGTTATCTAACACCCTGAACTTTCTAGTCCCGTTCATTTAACACCCTAAGACGGTTTTGTAGGGGAAAAGTCCATATAACAACCTGAACTTTGTTCAAAAGTCCGTCCGACACCCCAAACTTTGAAACTAGTTATCTAGCACTCTAAACTTCCCAAATTCCGTTCGTTTGACATTTCGAAACCGGTTAAAAGCTTAGGGTGTTAAACGAATGGGATTGGAAAGTTCAGGGTGCAAGACAACCGATTTCAAAGTTTGGGGTGTCGGATGGGCTTTTGAGCAAAGTTCAAGGTGCTATATAGACATTTTTCCCTGCAAAACCAGCTTAGGGTGTTAAACGAATGGGATTGGAAAGTTCAGGGTGCAAGACAACCGATTTCAAAGTTTGGGGTGTCGGATGGGCTTTTGAGCAAAGTTCAAGGTGCTATATAAACTTTTTCCCCTGCAAAACCAGCTTAGGGTGTTAAATGAATGGAATGGAAATGTTCGAGGTGCTAGATAACTGGTTTCAAAGTTTAAAGTGTTGGACAGACTTTTGAATAAAGTTTAGGATGTTATATGGACTTTTTTCCAATTAAAATAACATAAGAATAAAAATAAAAGGAAATTAAGGATTGTTTTTTAATTCCATACTAAATGAAAAATATAAATTTTGGTTTTATTCGAAATTAAAATGCCATAAATATGCTAATTTGAAGATAAAAAAGTAAGGAATTTGATTTGTATATATGTAAATTATCAACTATTGTTTAATAAAAGTATATGACATATTTTTCACGGTCACTAAGAAAATATAGAATAAGCTAAAAATTATATAAAAACTTTGTGACTCTTTATTCGATGGACCTTCATGGGATGAAGAAATTAAGATAGTGTTACATCGATAGATGCTCACTCGACTGCGGTATAAGCAATGTGATATGCAATAAAACAAGTACGGAAAGAAAGAGACAACCGCAATAATGAAATTAAGAGATGATTGTATAAATCGAAAACATTATGTTATACTATGTGTACTGTTTTGCTATGCAAGTATTTGATGAAGAAAGTTTTGATCACATGTGACAAGTGTTGCGAAACGGAATAATATATTTTCTCCTAGAATATATAATATCAAAATATCACAAATAGAGTTATATAATGATCCATTTTTCACAAAGCAAAATCACATATGTAAACATACTTTAAAGATGATATATACGCAAGTGCACAGACTACCTCAAGTTATACAAAATTATAAAATAATACGCACAAAATATACACCTTCAGTTAAAATTTTCTTTTTCCACTGCCGCCGAGTGGTGTTGCGGTGGTACCACCTGAAAACCCAAACCCAAGTGCTCTACACGTCGGCCGATAACCACGCGAGTGCAACCCACTTTCCCCCAAAACACCCGTGCCGAGGCCCCCACAAGCCGGCGCCCCAACCCAACCAACCGCTTTGCCGCGGAAAACGTTAGCCACCACACCACCAGTCCACCACCCTCTCAAACTTTTGTCGTGTGATTGTACCCTCTCGACGTGCGCATGCACCGGTGCTTCCAGGCTAGCTAATTACGAAGGGCGGCTGGTTCCGTGGCGGGGAGGAGCTCTCTTCCGCCCCGCGCGTGGGCGTGCGCGCGCGCGCGCGCGTCGGCATGGCAGGCGACGCGGCGTCGACGAGGACGGCGGTGAAGCGGCTCAACTTTGGCACGGCGGAGGAGAGGGCGGAGGCCGCGGGGGAGGTCGCGAGGCTGGCGCGGTCGGACGAGCGGAGGAAGCGGCTGCTTGCCGAGCTCGGCGTCGTGCCACCGCTGGTGTCGATGCTTGCCGATGTCAGGGGAGGTCCTGGCGCGCGGCTGGCCGCCGCCGGGGCGCTGCTTGAGCTCGCCAGAGGAACTCACAGGTCAGTGATTGCCTGATTGGCTGTTCCAAATCGCTTGTTGCGTAGTGCTTGCGTGGTGTCGAAATCCGCTCATTCTTTTCGTGCCAATCTCTCCGCACTGAATGTTGCGTACGATTTATGATCAAGAATCGATCAATTAGTACGGGGATACGAGCTCCAAGTTTTCTGGCTGGAAAGCTTGGGTCTTCTTGAGATTTTGAACTGGGAAGAAATGATCGTGTTGTGAAACTCAACCAAGAGGGGAATATGATTTGCACAATTTCTTGATCAAGTGTCGATCAAGATGAGAGAAAATAATACTAGTTTGTCCTTATGGGAGGCCCACTGTAGGATCAACAAAAGGAAACGCATGCTCTGAAATCTCCAACCTATTTTTGATCAACTGAGTTGAGTTGGCTACATGGCTGAGTAGGTAGGAGATAACGCCTCCTTTTTCTGTTCTGAATTATCCTGCTTTTCTTCGCCCGAAACGTATACCCGTTTCGCCGGATACTTGATTTCATAGTTTGCTCGATCTACACCATTTGACCAGTTTTTGTACGTGGTTAGTGTGCACAAATTATTACACATAGCAGTGCTCCTATTGTTCAAAGTTAAATTCAAGAGCTTGGTGATCGAGTTGCTCGTCCTCCATGAAAGTGTTTTCTCTACGAAAAAAAGCGCTCTTTCTGGAAGAAGTCGAATTTAATACGATGTTTGCTTACTTCAAAATCCTGCTCTGACAAATTCAAGAGCTTGGACAACGATGTCACCATGCACAACCCTGCTCTGACAAATCCTCCCAAGTTGATCTGAACTACGAGTCTAATCTGTCGAACTCCTCCCAAAAGAGCATGCACAATAGCCACCCGTTATTATTAGTGGAGATATCACCGCTGCATGCAGTCGTTCGTGATCTGAACACGTATGTTTATTGATTCCAGGCTGACTTATATTTTTATTATAAAAATATTGGTACCTTCTAAAGTACTATATTTTTATGATTTATTTAGATGAAGGATAATTTCCTTGATATCTAGCGATAGCCGCAATAGCTTTTCTGGAATCTTATCGTGAAAATCGCAATTTAATACCTCGCTTAAGTGTACCTAACCGTGTGTTTCATTTCGTTGTTTCGGTCACTTGGATGAAAATAACTCCTTGAGACGCATGCAAGACATGATTTTTGCGTATATTTTTATGTGGATATGGCTATGGTGCCCAGTTGCCCACAGCCCCATAGTGACATACTGACATGATGCGAATATAGTGCGCCAGAAAAGATAGACATCATAATATGTGTGATCCCACGCTGAGAACTTGTACGTACCCAGTTTTACTAGCTAGTTCGACGTAGACCCGCACTACATCCACATGTCCACACAACATCGTGTAGTATGGCCAATGGCGACAATGAGATTGATACCCAGAATGGTGATTTTCCTCTTGATCTACTCCGCCCAACGAATCGCACACAAAATAAGTCATGCAATTCCCTTTTGCTTGCTCCAACAAGTCATGCTTACTACACGGGAAAGCATTCATCTGAATCCCGCCACAAGAATAAGCATTTCATATTGTACTATCTTTACACGCGTGAGATACAATGTCATTTACGATCAATTGTTTTCGGCACATCTTATGTCTGCTTTTTTGAAGGTGTATCTTATCTCTTCTTCAGTGCTTGTGATGTGTCAATGTTGTGTTCTGATCTGCTAATGGGTACTCCTACTTTTGGTTTCAGAAATAAGGTGCATATAGTGAGGGCCGGCCTGCTCAAGAAGCTAGCACAGCTCGTGGACGACAAGGACTTGAGAAGAAGTCATCGCCTCGCGCTCCTCCTCCTTTCCGTCTCCTCCTTGGCCAACACCGATTTCCCGCTCACCTCCTCCGAGCTCCTCCCCTTCCTCGTCGCCACCCTCGGCGCCGACGACGTCCAGGCCGACGCGAAGCTGTCGTGCCTGGCCACGCTCCACAACCTCTCGACGAAGCTCGAGCACGTCAGGGACGTCGTCTCCAGCGGCGCGGTGCACGCCCTCCTGGCGCTCTCCCTGGACAAGAAAACCTCAGAGGCTGCGCTGTCCATCCTCGGGAACCTGGTGGCGAGCGAGGCGGGGAGGAAGGAGATGGAGGAGGACGAGATGGCGCCGAGGGCGCTGGTGGAGGTCATGACGTGGCATGAGAGCACGCGGTGCCAGGAGCACGCGACGTACCTGGTCATGGTGCTCGCGCACGGCAGCCGGGTGCAGAGGCGGGAGATGCGCCGGCTCGGCATCGTGCAGGCACTCCTCGAGGTCT
Source organism: Rhipidocladum racemiflorum (assembly GCA_036346355.1). Taxonomy (NCBI): domain Eukaryota; kingdom Viridiplantae; phylum Streptophyta; class Magnoliopsida; order Poales; family Poaceae; genus Rhipidocladum; species Rhipidocladum racemiflorum. The sequence goes on from CM070577.1 coordinate 4,651,128, forward strand.
CACTGCTCGGGAGTCCCCTCGCGCAGAAGAGGGCGGCCAAGATTCTGCAGTGGTTCAAGGACGAAGGGCAGGACAGGATCAAGGCGCATTCTGGGCCGCGCACGGAAGGCGCGTCGTGCCATGGCAACGACGTGGGAGTTGGCGGCGGCGGCGACGATGAAGGCGGAGGGGCAAAGGATCGCCTGAACGCCGTGGACAGGATAGTGAAGCAGAGCCTTGACAGGAACATGAAGTCTATAATGCGGAGAGCCACGGCGTCCGTGGACCTGACAAATGTTAAGTTGCTAGTTGCGAGCTCTAGCTCCAAGAGCTTGCCTTGTTGAACTCACTCGATATGCAAGCGTTAACTTTTATTTTCCTTTTGGTCAAAGTTTACGAGTGCTGTTCCTAGTGTGCGAATGGAGCTCAATATCCATGTCACGTGGGTAGTTTCTCGCCTCGTTTTTTCCTTTTGTCCTTATTTGTTCAGAAATCAGAGCAAACACATTGAGCTCGAGAAGAATACTGCGAGAACGAAAATATTGTTCCTTGGTGACAAATTGAGTATTTGGTTGGGGAAACGTATTGTTGTGCATGGCTCGTATATGCAAAAGAGGGGCTTGTTTACGGAAAAGCAGAGCATCGCTTTTCCGAACACGGCCCTGTAAAGGAAGGGAACATAGTTTGTATGGGGTTACGGAATATTGTAGGCTAAGGGTGTGTGTGTCCGAGTCAGACCATACAACTGAGGTATAAAAAGAAACTCTTCGTATGGACGGAGCCGCCACGATTCGACTCTTAAAGCACGTAGGCTTTTGCTGATTTTGCTTGCGAGATCGTGTTCGCCGTGCTTGGACTGCCGCCGATTCCAACACGTATCAACTATCCTACGGTAATGGAGTGGCATAATACATCGTTAACGCAGTTCAGCTTCTGCCAGCAGCGAGCCTTTGATGTTGCAGATGCTGATTTTGGCCTTCCCGTTGCAACTGGAACGTGGACGCCTTCTCCTTGAGCTCCTGGAAGGCTCGCATCGTGTCCCCGTCGAATCCACCTGCGAACTGCGTGAAACAGCAGGAATCAAAACAATGCACAAGTCTGATAGCTTGGTGAGTAGTATGCAGTAGCGGATATGATGAGCAAATGGAGTGGTAGGTAGGTACCTGGTGCACTCTGAAGGCGAATCGGACTCCTTGAACTTGAAGCATCAGCTCCTCCTCGTCAGGGCCACCTTTTATGGCCTCAAGCTCAGAGGAAACCCTTCTCAGGTACTTCATTGCTAACTTCACTGACTGGAGTTTGATCTGCACCATCAAGACTTTAACTTGTCATCGAAATGCTGTTATAAAACTCAAGGCAGAATAAAAAAGGTCGAAAGAACGGGAGATACTAATTTAACGTAGAAAAACCACAGACGCACGAAGGCTTATCACTATACGAGGAAAGATTACAAGCAAGGCTTATCACTATACGACGGAAACTAAACATTTGCCCACCACAGATTTGCAGGCTTAAAAGCAAAAGTCCAAATTCTAAAGGAGAGAATACACATGTAGCAGTTAAGTATATGACATATTTTAGGAAGCTTGTGAAGGCACTAGAGGTTCATACATGACCAGAATATTAGCCTAAGTTGGTAAGCAACTCTGACCAACAAACAGATCTGGACTTCATCATGTGGCCCGGATCAACTCGGGAGTCGGGATATGTTATCCTACCCAAAATCTATCTGCTACATAAAGAACTGCGTACTTGTCATTTCCCCCCAAGTTCAATGCCATCATATGACTCTTTGAGTCTGAGTTGAGTTGGCTACATGGCTGAGTAGGGAGTTGAATTATCCTGCTTTTCTTCGCCCGAAACACATACCCCATGTCACATTAGTTGAGGATTTCATAGTTTGCTTAAGACGTCTATTCCTTTGAATCTAATAGTTGAAATCAATTTAGATATAGTTATACTACCACATGTAGTATTGATAGTAAAATTCAGAAAGGGGTAAAAGGGTAAAAAATTCTATCATATTATTTGTCCTCTACGGTAAAACACGTCATGTGATCCTGATGAATGGCGGATGAATGGATAAGAAGCCTCTGAAGATCATCAGGTACTCGGTGAATCCAAAACTGTGAACGAATTAGCAAAAGTCTAAAATACCTCTGATGAATGGATAGAAAAAGCCTAAAATACCCTTGAGGAATGGATGGTTAGATTTTATTTCTACTACCACTATTTACTACATATGTTATCCACCGTAAAATTTCTCTTGCTTGATCTACACCATTTAACCAGTTTCTAGTATTTAAGAAAATGCAACTTGGGTCATTTCTTGGTAGTATTCCATGCGGGAAACCCTCAACTTATTAGTAGCAAAAATCCAAGTATCTGTCAGGGTTCAAATTTCAAAATATCCAATGTGAAGTAAAAAAAAAAACTAGCTTGGACCAATATGATCAGTGTATTGCAGATTTGAACCCTGATTTCAGAAGAGCAATATTGTCTTCTATCAGTACATGCAAAAACAAGACAGAATCACGAGAACCCTGGCTCGCATGCACGTTGCACGGCATTGACATCACAACAGAAGCTAGATGATCCTTCTTATTGGTCCTCAAAACAGCAGTTTACCCCAAAATTCTCTTCGTTGGTGAGCACGTGTCCTATATAGTGAATAATGTGTTTTGTACCTACCTCGTGCGTGAATGATGTGTTTTGTACCGACCTCGTGCGTGTACAGGTGCATGAAACACGCCGGTAACATGCTCCTCTAACCGTCTAGAGTTTGGGGGCAAAGGATGGAAGAATGGTTAGAGATCCGGTGTTTCTAACAACAGAACAAACATATCTGTTTATGTCTTGCTACGTAGCTGCGCTGCTTAAATCAAACATCCCGTTCTAACAATTGAATTACCTGGCTAACAATCCCGGTGTCCTGCATCCATTCCCATGGGATCTGGTAACCGCGGCACCTGCTCATCGCGCCATCTCGCGCACGCACAAGGCTGTACACACCATGCTCCAACCTGCCAATGACCATAGATGATGATGACTGATGAGCACAGCGATCAGACCACAGCCATGGCCGACTGCTCAAAGCAGAATTAAGCTTGCGTGCATGCAGGATGGCTTACTTCTCGAAGAGGGCCTGCATCTTCTTGAGGGCAGAAGAGCAAGGCTGCCGGGGATCGTCACAGAACGATGACGCCTCCGCCTCGAGCTTCTTCAGGTCACGGTAACCAAACGCCGCCTCGCGCAGCGCGTCCGCCTTCTGCTCCGGCCACTCGAAGTGCTTGAGCACTGCTCTTTCGTCCACCTGTACGTGCAGGTCAGGTGAATACCGGTCGGTCTTCTCTCCTCGATCAGTCATTGTTGAGTGGATTTGCGATGCGGACAGTGAATGGATCGATAGCTTTTTACCAGGCGCGAGAGCTCGACGTCGAGCCACTTCACGAAGGTGACCACGTCCTCGATGTCGACGAACGCCGCCGCGCCTTCCACCTCCTTGATCAGGAACCGGATGAAATCGCCCTGCCTCTCAACGTCCGATTTGATCTGTGCATTCCAGGTCACACATCAAACCATTACTCTAGCATTTTCTATCCATTGTAAACCAAGCAAGATCAAGGACTTTAGGCGCGTGTGGCAATGCAGGAAGAGAAGCAAACGCGTTTGGTTTCAAAATCTCTTCGTTTCAACTTTCAGGAATACTTGGCACGAAGTAACGGTCAAATTCACTACGGTCATTTCGGTAAGTTATATAACCTGCTCCAATGGCTAGCTGCGCCTGACAGCTCAAAGCCGGACAGTTTTCCCTTTTTTAGTCTCTCAAAAACATTTATTTTTTAAATATGGTATTCTTCCTAATAAATTTATAAAAATATTTCCCTTTCCGACCATAAAAAACGTGATAGGTGATCTGCCACACTTGTGGAGGTGATCTGCCACGCTTGTAGAGCTTGTTAGTTTTCCGGGCCACAACAGGCCGGCTGACCGTGTGCAACAGTTCCCAAGCCCACTTGGGTGCTGCACTCCCCAGCTCGGAAGGGGCTCACGTGCTTAGCCCTACACTCGACAGGCCTTCTACTGAGCTTCTGATGCTATGTAGCAGTCCTACCGGCAGGTGATACATCTGACACAAATCGTAATCCAAAATAGATTATTTTTGTAAATTTATTTGAAAGAGTATAGATTTTTTTTTTTTAAAAAAAAAGGATTGCGATGGTGTATAAAACCCAAGGACTACGACACTCAGCATATTTATTACACTCCTATTTTTAAATTCACTTGCTATTGCGTTGTAGTAGTGGTGCGACATATTTTGTGCCCCACGAGTCAGTCACAAGAGCCTCTTGGGAATGGTTCCCTGTAACCTGGCTGTGCAGCTTTCTTTTTTGTCCCCAACCACGAATTGTCTTGCCTTCACAAAAAAAACTAAAAATTGTCAATCGTCTTATCCTGTTCCTCCTCTCGCTCTGATGGATCATAAGAATCCAAGAGAGAGAGAGAAATGCACATAACGCTTTGGTATTGAAAATACGGACGGAGTGAGTTCGTTCCCCATGGAACATGGTGGTGGACTCGAGAAAGATGAACGAGAAAACTAAAAGGTATTTGTTTCACTTTTGGTGTTAGAATGGCCGTATGCGACTTGCGTGTACACGCTCGAAAAGACGATAACTTTCTGGTGTTGTGTTCTTTGCTCAGCTGCACAACTACGCTTATCAGCACAATTCATTCACTAGTTCATAACTACTCTTGCATTAGTTTGTGAAAGCCTTCTAGCTTTTCAGATTTTTCAACGCGGCAGAGATAATGTTTTCAAAGAAAACGAGAGCAAAATGTGTTAAAATAAGAAAAAAGACCCGGTTTTTACGAACACTTACCGCGAGAAGATGGGCGGAGCGGTTCTCGATCTCACCGATCATGTCCCTCGCGGCCGCGGCGCCACCACCGGGGCCCGCCTCGCCGCCACCGCCTCCGTCCCTCTTCGAGTCCCTCCGCATTAGCGAGTGGTAGAACTCCACCACCTCGGGGACTCGCCTCACGCATGGGCCGGACGCCGAAGCCGCCGGGGAGGGCGCTCTTGAGCTTCTCCTCGCCGTAGGCGGCGGCGGGGGAGGTGGAGCCGGAGGCCCCGCGTTTCCGCTGCCGCAGCTTGATGTCGACGGCGACGAGCTTGCGCTACGGAGTCCCCGCGTCGGCATTGGCGGTGGAGGCGGTGGCGGGGGTATCAGCGGGAGCTTTGAGAGCTCCGGTATGCGGCTTCTTGATGCTGCCGTGTCTGAAGAGCAGGACGGCGTCGATGGGGTGGACGAGGACGAGGAGTTCGCCGGCGAAGCGCGGGACGAGCCCGAAAAATAGGACTTGGACTTGAAAGGTACCGGCATTGGCGGCGGTGGAGGAGGAGGAGGGAGAAGAACGGGTTTACCTGACTTGGTCGAGTTGCTTGCCACATTGGAGCTCTCGTAGTTGACCGATGACGATGGCGACGAGCAATCGTCGGGATCGGCATCAGCTTCTCTCTGCCGCTTCCTCAGCTCCATCATTTGCTTCTCCATCTCAAGAATCCTCTGCTCTTTGCTCCAGGAACTCGCCACAGCTGCGTCGAGCTCGGCGCGCAGCCGGGCGTTCTCAGACTCGAGGCGAGTCAAGGCGTCCTTGCACCGCCCGAGCTCGCTGCTCTTCGAGGCGAGCTCGGACTCCAGGAAGGGCACAATGGCGACGGTCTCCTTGAGGATTTTGTGCTCCAGCAGCTCTGTGCGGAGGCGCGACTCCCTCTCCTGCAGCTCCTCGACGAGGCGGACGAGCTCACCGACCTCCGGCGTCGCGCGCGCGGGTTGCACCTGCCCCGAGGAGCGCGGGAAGTACGCACCGAACGACCTCGCGAAGGCCCCCGTCTTGGACCCCGAGCCGGCCGGCGCAGCCAAGGATGCCGGCGAGCCCGATGACCTCCGCCACGGCGTCTCCGGCTGCGCCCCCGCCACCATGCCAGGATCCTTGCGCGAGGAGGAGCAGGACTTGGGCGTCGCCGGGCTCCGCTGGAAGCCCATCGCCGCTTTGACGCGCCCGGCCACCATGGCCACCTGGCGCGGTGCTGGTTATGATCCGGCCGTCGAATACGAAACGCGCGGCTACGATCACGCCACGGACATGGGCGTGTCGCGTGCTCGTGCTGGTGTTCTGCTCGCTCGCTATGGTTTGCGGCCGTGTCGTGGAGTTAAATTTGACTAGCCAGGGAAAGAGGTGGGCACGGTGTCCGAGGAACGGTCTTGGGTTTTTTCTGAAAGGACTAGGGGTGAAAACGGGTCGGGTAATTTCCGAGCCGTATCCGTATTTTAAGGAAAAACTATCCGAAACAGACGGGTAATACCCGTACCGAAAATAAACGGGTAGTATCCGTACTCGTACCCGATCAGATGCATACGGGTACGGGTAGGATACGGGATGAGCAATACCCGATACTATCCGAGATAAAGCGAATTGCACGGCACCGATCTTTCTTGCATTTTCGGGTACCCGATTATCTTTTTTTCTTTGGAAATGGAGGACATTCATGAGACTTGATATCTTGATGCATGCATGATGATCCTTGTTTTGTGTGTTCATTTATGTTAAGTAAACTCTATTTGTCACTATGTGTTGGACTATATGTGTAATTTTTAATCTATGTGTTGGACTTTGTTGGACTCTATGCGTCTTTGTTGGACTCTATGCGTCTTGTTGGGTTATGTATTAATTGGACTCTATGCGTCTTGTTGAACTCTATGTTGTATTATATTTTACTTGGACTGCTATATGTTAAACTACATGATTATTGAACTATATGTTTCATCACTTGTTCTCATTCTACCTATTTTGTGTACTATCCGACAAAATATCCGATACTGCTTTTTTACCCGCTCGTTAATACCCTAGATCCGTTGTTAACCCGTTACGTAAATACCGTATCCGCATTCGCATTCGCCCCTGTATTTTCATTACCCGTACCCGTCCCGTATCCGAGAAAAAAATATTAGGGTAGGATATGGGATAACCTATTACCCGCCTGTATCCGACCCGTTTTCACCCCTAGAAAGGACTGTGTGGATCGGAGGGGGTAAAAAATACTCGTCACTCAGCGTTAATAAATCTCGTTGGGGGATGAGGTGGAATCTGAACGTTGGGAGTAAGGCCGCGACTGCATCTGCTTTGCATGTTCTAATAAATCTCCAAGTCCCTTTCGGTCTTTTGCTTCCACTGTGAATTGAGTACTGTTTAAAAGCTGTGTAAATATTAAAGAATAGAGAGTACTCCCTCCGTTTCTTTTTATAAGGCGTATTTGGTTTCGTTAGGACAAGACTTTGACTAACGATTACTTCATTAATATATCATTTATGCAATACAAAATCATAATTATATATAAGTACTTTTGAATACAAATCTGCTGATATTAATTTTGTGTCATAAAAATTATATGCTAATAGAGTAATTGTTGGTCAAAGCCTTGTCCTAACGAAACCAAATACGCCTTATAAAAAGAAACGGATGGAGTACATTTTATAAAATAAATTTTTTATAACCTATCAAAAAACTATACGTTTAGCTTATTTTTTAGAAAAATACAGACTTTAGTAGAACTTAAGTTTTAGAATTCCTTATAACAGATCTGACCAGGGTGGATCTACACGATAACCTCACACTTCCCATTTTTCATTTCACTTGTCTGCGAGACTGCTATAGTGGCAGCCTATAGTTACAAGAAAATAACAATTCTAAAACCTATAGTTTTGTGTTACAAATTCTTCTAAAACATGTAGTTTTGTGAAAATAGAAACTAAAACATGTAGTGTTTTTTTTATAATTTATACAAGAAATATGTTGTTTTGTGCAATTTACTCAAGATTAGAATGAATGAATAAATGATGATTACTTACCAGAAATGTAATATATAAAAGCTCCACTCTCATTTAACTGCTCGGTGAGATTAGTCTATCAGTTAATCTCAACAGAGAAGTGCCATTTCTGTTGCTTCTGACGAGTGTTAGGAACTGAATAAGCTCCTACTGGATAAAGAGGCTCGGCCTCTCCCACACATCAGATTCGAAATGGGTGACCTGGAATTGATCCGAATCTGCTGGTTACCTATCAAAACTCGTCAGTTTTGCTTTTGCTTTCGCTTTGCGTCATTCATTAGCTAGAAGACGCCAGAATCTCTTGATTAATGCCAGTGTTTTACGCACTTCAATGTTCAGAATTCCTTACACGCGTGGTACTACCGTACTTAGTACCTAGCCTTCACCTGCAGCTTTGAATCATCAACCTGCGTTGCGACTGTACATTCGGCAGTGGTATTTCTGGCCCATACAATGATGCACCGCCTGCGTGCGCAGTCGCTACATACGACGAGCAATTGCTACTTCTAACACATAAATCTGATCAAATCCAAACGACAGCGACATGCTTAATTACTTTTTGGCATTTCTTGTATGGCACTACATTACATTGCCTCACTTGTCCTTATAATGCACATACATCCAGAATGGAGGGGCCCCACGAGCCAGTGTCAGAGGGGAACACGTGTGTCACTGCACGTGGGCCCACAGAGCTCTGCACCAGGTGGGATGGTCTCACCTTTCAAGTTTCAAGTGCATAGTGCATACTCCACTAGCTTACTACTTCCGTGCCACAGCTTTTCTAATCCGGCGTACCTTTCTTATTTTTTTTTTACAAATATAGTCATCATCTAAAAATAATTATAAAAACAGCCCAAGTGCCGAGCACCACGGAAACGACAACAAGACGGCATGCAGCTCGGCAGCAGGTGCAGCACGGCAGGGTGGGTGCCACGGCAAGGAGGCTAGAAGGACAGTAGCATGATCGACCGTGGTGCTTAAGCACAACATATGATATATATCACTAGTTGGCGTTTTTGTGGCGAGAGCGAATGCTATTTTTACAATTATGTTCTAAGTAGAATAGATTTGGGAAAAAAAAATCGGGAAAATGATGAGAGCTCTACCGCTTGCCGCACTAGTAAATGCCTATACGGGGTCCGGAGTTTGGAGCGTGACAAGTACTCCTACTGCCTGGTTGATTAAAAAAAAAATGAAGTATTTGGTGCATGGATGCAGAGTTAGTGTAATGGCGTTTCCATAACGCGAGGGGGGAAAAAACCGTCGAGGAAATAAATGGAGGAGCGACCGTTGTCGCTCGTCCCATCTCATCACCTGGTTTGGAATTTGGAGCGGTCGAGACGCTCTCCCAATGGCGATTTCACGTGACTGACCCATTCCATCCGGTTTGTTCTCTTCATTGATAGATATTGGGCTGATACGCTTGCAGCCAGCCGACAATCGCACGCACACTACTACACCAGCAAGAAAGTGTTAGACAACCTCGCTATCGAATAGTACTCTCTAGTCTGCAGCACGTCCCCACATGATGGATGTAAACCCCGTGGTTTTGGGCAAAAATGTTGGTGTTCACGATGCAAACGGGTCATGTCGCCTTGGAAAGCTGGTTTCCACGTACTACGTACCTTGCTGGTCTCACAAGACCCACTGGCTCGCGCGCACACAGTAACACGAGCGTCGCGCTGCACGCTGCAGATCGTGCAGTTCGTACAGGCCCAACACACACATGCAAGTGTGTCTCTTGACGCCCTGGTTGGCCTGGCCACCACCAAGCTTTCAGATGCTTCAGCGAGCGAGTCCTTTCAGAGCCTGTCGTGGTATACAGTAATACAACCCAACTTGTGCGAACAGTGTTTGTGGCCAGGGATTCGGGGCATCGCTGAGACGCTGACATGCCAGGGAGCTATGCAGATCACGAGGATGGACGTGCGTGCAGAAACTGCCGTGCAAATTCAGATCACCGGGGCCAAGATGCCCATGTAATCGACGTATTTTAAGCGTGTGCGTCATCGTTCATGAACGAGCTATGCGAAATGCTGCCATTGATGAAAGCAGCACCGCCTAGAGCTACAAGATACTGCTCGGTCGCGTTTTTTTTTGGGGGTAGGGAACGCTTTGCCCGAACGTCACAGGATTAGTAGTGAATTGGAAAGTAGTAGCATCGACGCAAAGGATCTCCTAGGTGGAGCGCTATCGATCGCCACAGGAGAAATTAGCACAAATTAAGCCACAGGCGTCGTCTTCGTGCGGGAGTTTGGGGATGAGATATTCGATCGATCGGAACCCTGGTTGGTGAAACTAATTAATCCTTGCGTGCTCATCACTTTAAGCAACCACCAATTGCCCGGTTCATGCATAAGAGAGCAGCGTGGAAATGAACGACGATCAAAGTGCATATGGCCTACCAAAGACATAGTTATCGTTTTGGACATCGGTAGGTCTCCAAAATATTCAATTTAAATATTTTAAAAAATATTAATAATCAAAATTTTCAAAAATTTAACTGCATCTATATTTAAAATAATAACAATTTAGGACTTGAGAGAGTACTATGTACAGTGTACCGAAGACAAGTGTATGGAAAACAGACGACAGACTTACGTTCTTGAATGAAAAGTCCAAACTGGTCTCCATAGAAGTAGCATATCTGGTTGGCTCATGCAGAAAGGGTTCTGGATTTTACCTGGGCTGGCCCAATGCGCCGGCTGATGGAACCGGAGCAATGTTTTGGAGTACTGGGCTAGCCAATCTCTCAATTAATTCACTGCACAGTGCACATTTTAGGAGTTCAGGATGGCACCGTCTCCAGCGTTGAGTTTGAGTGTGATACAGGTTCATTTCCTGGTCTAATTCAGAGTTCTATTTATGCATGAAATATTTTATATATCTTTTTATATATGCATGTATGTAGTTGATAGGATGTAGCGAGAGAAAAGAAAGCATCATTATAAACATTACTTTCGTGCGTCTATAGCTTTTCTCAAAATCATTTTCTACTTAAAATTCGTGTCACTCGTTACTATTTTTCTGCATATTATTTGTAACTTTAAAAAAAATTGAAGGATGACACTGCAACCCAGGGTTAAAAATATCGTCGAAAATCGGTCGAAAATCGTGATTATCGACCTTATCGAGCCGGTACGATATAATATACCGGTCGGCAAACCGATTAAATTCAAAAAAAAATTCAAAAAATTCAAAAATTCGGAAAAATTTATGCGACGCAAAATTGTGATTATCGACCCATATCGAGCGAAAATCGTTCATAAAATCGACAGACGAGGAAGTTTGTTTGGTCGGGTAATTTTTGAGGCAAATATCGCGATTATCGAGCCATATCAAGTGATTATCGAGGAAATATCGTGATTATCGTTTTTCTAAATTTCTTTGTTCAAAAAGTTTAAATTCAAAACTCTTCGATTTTTAACGATTTTCGAGCGATTTTTGATAAAAAAATCGTTACTGGGCTGAGGACGATTTTCGAGCCGATTTCGATAAGATGAACCTGCAGCAACCCATGATTTAGTATCTCCTACAAACTTTGAAGCAAGAGTTCTGTTAGAATCTTAGGAATTGCCATAACTGAATTCCACAAGCCAAAAAGTTAGGCGTGACATGCCGTTTGCATGGCTTGCCACTCTACTGAACGCCTTGTGCCGTGTTCCCTGTACATGACGATCTTCTTGTGCAGCTGGGGCATGCGGTTGGACATGGTGACACGAAACATGTCCATTCATGTCATCATTTAAAGTACTTCAAGTGCGGTAAGATTGGGCACTTGGCTTCCGATTGCTGGAATAAGAAGAAGATCGAGGAGGTAAACCTCACTTGAGCTTGTGAAGATGATGAATCGATTCTACTACTTTCATTGTGCAAAGAAGAGGAGCCAAATATACTAATGTTGAACGAAGAGAATGTAGTTCCTACACTACGTATGGAAGAATATAGCCACGATCACACTGATATGTGGTACTTGGACAATGGAGCAAGCAATCACTTGATTGGAGATCGCTTTGTGTTTCACAAGCTTGACGAGAAAATTTCAGAAAAATTCAAGTTCGGCATGGCTCTACGATGTAGATAAGAGGCAAAGGAATGATCCTGATACAATGCAAGAAGTGCATTACTTTCACTTTATTACTTTTTATCTTATTACCATTTTCTATATTGATTTCCTTTTTGAATTAATTCCAAATTAAAGTACACAAGTTACGGATGGTTTCTGCCCTGGCTGCCGCCGTAAATTGAAGTATATGTTGACTGCAGAATACGCTGTGAACTAAGGAAACTATCCTAACTTCAGTATCTACTAGCCAGATACGCGCGCTACGCTGCGCCGTAGAGAAATTTGTTCGATGGAGATAAGGTAAAAGAATAGTTTGGCAATTATGTCCTGCACAAGTAACATAAAGAAAATATGTAATTAGCCAGATACACACGCCACGCTACGACATAGAGAAATTTGTTCGATGGAGTTAAGGTAAAAGAATACTTTGGCAATCATGTGCTGCGCAAGTAACTAAGAAAATATGTAATTACGGTAATGTTAACACACCAGAAAACATACGAAATACAGAAGTTGTTTTCACAGCAGAGGATCATATAACAATAAATTCATGAGCGATTCCTGGGCAATTTGTGCAGCAATCCATGAAGCTCCAATCAGGATATTCTAGATATGGTTTAGCCATTCACCCAGCATTGAAGAAAATTGTGTCATGCTATTCAGATTTCCTCCACCCCAGGTTGATCCACTATTTCTCTTGAAAAAAGAACAATATATCATTAATCGGACCTCTTCTTTTGTTTGTTCTTGACGAACATGCCAACATTTTCAATATGACAGAGTTTAACACTTAACATCTGTTAACTGCCAAAAACAACCTCTTTCTATTTTTAACCAAAAACTCACTTTTTTACTTTTCATATTCATTTAGCATAGGTAGGATGTTTGCACAAGAGATATGAATATGCAATATTCAAACAAAACAAATAGAAGTATCAACCAAGTAGAAAGGCTTAAGTAGCTAAGAATTACAAGCCGGTCGACAATATCCAAACCAATTTTACCATAACTCCGCAAACAACTTCGTTGCCATTCCATAATAATAATCTGCATATTAAAATGGAGGGGGGACAAGTATATTGTAGTTACATGCCTTAGGTTACTACATTTGTGTCGATTCACAGTATAGAACAGAAAATTCCAACTTATGCCTTGGCAGGCAGATGCCGGATGGGGTATCAGATACATAGGAAAAGACAAGCATAGGACTCAATATGGAGAACTTCAACCTGACCTCGACCAAGACTAATCTGCCCAGGAGTAAGTCTGATAGGAAAAATCTGGATGTTAGATGCCATGCCTATGTATAATTTAGACAATAGTAACATTGGTGCTTAAAATCAAACCCTAAAACAACCTCTACAAATGACATCCACACCTAAAATTTGCACTTAATTTTTGAAGTGGAAGCTTTGTATATATTTTGACCCCGTTATAATAAATTCAGCCTTCACCCCTGGAAATAGATAATATAACTACTGTTTCACAGCATATTTGGAAACCTTCATCGGTAGGAATTGAAAGTTGCAGTCATGTCCTCCATGAGACCATACATTCTAAACAAAGTTGACATATGCAGAGTGCATGCTGGGAAATGGGGAATAGATGCCAGACTCAAAAAGATGTATATTCCTAAGGTAGTTATCAACAAGGCAAATAATAAACTTACCCGATCTCCACCGAAGGATACGTCTGAAGAGGTTCCGTTTGATGATATGGTACCATGGGCTTCACCATCTAGACTTTGAGGTCCATACATAACCATAGGACCTCTTTGTAATTTATTGCCTGAAACATCTATTGCATTATTTTGGTGCAGGAACTCCTTTTTGGCGAAAGAAATTCTTATGCTATATCTGAGAACTTAAAGTAAGTGAAAGGAGTAAGCTATAAGAAGATAGTTATAAATCATATGTCCAATCCAAATTTGACATACGCGAACCCTGAACCCTTTTCTGAGAAGCTGGAATAGGGCCTAAATCCCATTATCAGAAGGTGCTCAAATTAAGTAATTAAGATATTTTTTTTTCAGTTGGACATGGTTTCAAAGATGGAGTCAAACCGTAGTCTCAAAAGAAATTTTAAAATCAGAAACAAAAATTCATAAGATAGTAGCAACCTGAAATCTGCAAAGGTAAGGAACACACTCAAGCTGTTCCCGGAGAACTTCCACATTATCCAAAGGATTATCTAATGAGTTGTGCAGGGCTATCTAAATTATACAGAAACTGGAAACTAACCAGACAAATAATTTCATCTATGACATTTTTATACTCTTGCTTGAAACGATTATGCTTCCATTGTTAGGTGGAAAAAGGGAAAATAAATGATCTTTTAATCAAATAAAAGCATTAATACATAGCTAGTACCTATCAAGTTTCTCCTCAGTAGAGTCAGGATGTCTGAAGTTGCACCGTGCATGACAATGGTAGTACCTGAATGCTAGTAGAAGAGAGCAATGAATTAGTTAGTGGAAAGCCATAATGTAATGCGAAACATAACTGTGATTCAGCAAAACACAACCTCCTTAATAACTATGGTAGGTATGGAAGCAATCAAATATTTAGCGGAAAGCAATAATGTAATTGAAGACATAGCTGCGATTCAGCAAAACACAACCTGCTTAATAACTATGGTAGGAATGGAAGCAATCAAATGGTTACGATTAACTGACAACCACTGGAATCGGCAGCAGCTAACCTGCCAAAAAGCAAGCTTTTGAGAGCTGATGCAGTGCATTCCCGCAAAACCTCAATGGTTAGGTATTCTGCACCTGTCAACATAAGTATCAAATATGATGCCCAAGTCTGCCTTGCTATGAAGCATTGCCTGTTTAATGGCTTTCGCTTCAGAACCTGGTATATAAAGGGGAAAGAAAGAAACCAACGTGCAGCTGACAGCGTAGACTGCAAGACAATGACAAAATTGTTTCTTGAAACTAATCAGCATGAAGTAGAAGCGCAGAAGTATCATACACACCTGACCTAGAAACATACATGCCCACCACAAAATCGTATGGACTTAAGACACATATGTACTTCCCATCAAAAATTAAACATAACTATGCTATGAATACAAACATACAGGGATACATAAGTTGATAGCAAGAGATATGTCAGCGGTATATCGATACTGGAATATAGAAGCGCATGAATACAAAATATCACCACTCTAACAGCGGAAGGAATCCATGATTAATGACTTGCTAGCCTGAGGATTTTATTCCATAGAGCTCGACTTTCCAGTTCTGATATGCTATAGTAGGAAAAAGAAAATACATTAGATCTATGTTTTCTAGGAAATGAAAGAAATAACAGGGTATATAATGGATCAAACCTTTAGCGAAAACAGGCTGCAGGTCAGATTTGAAACAATAATTGGTTGAGCACAGGATGAAACATCAAGAATAGTCCTAGTCTTCAGAACCTAGTATATAAAGGGGAAAGAAAAAAAACCAACGTGCAGCTGACAGCGTAGCCTGCAAGATAATGACAAAATCGTTTCTTCAAACTAATCAACATGAAGTAGAAGCGCAGAAGTATCATACACACCTGGCCTAGAAACATACATGGCCACCACAAAATCGTATGGACTTAAGACACATATGTACTTCCCATCAAAAATTAAACATAACTATGCTATGAATACAAACATACATGGCCATGACAATATTCACAAGTTGCTAGACCTATCAAGCTCACATATCTTAAAAAGATTAATGATGGAAGCTCAACAGAAGACCTATGAGGTGAAAAGAGGAAATGGATCAGAGAATATTTGAAGGATTCATACGCCCAATGGAGATCAAAGCCATCGGAGAATCACACAGTGAACTCAAACTCACTAATCTAATGGTGAAAGAGGTGGTGTTATGTGTTTCATTCTACCTTCTTGAATTGCAGAATGGGAGATCGAAGCCACTGCCAGAACTCAAACTGATTGCAGCACGTACCATGTGTTGTAGCCATCCTCAATCCACCGGCCATAATCTTGAAGCCACTGCTAACTCAAAGCCGATCGCAAAGACGCCCTCTTCTGGTTGGCTGCAGGCGAGGCAGGTGTGGCGGGCGCGGCGTGGGAGAAATGGTCGGTGGCGGTGGATGAACTGAGCGATGGCGTCGGGGAGCCGCTGGCTGGGGAGGAAGGCGGCAGAGTTGTGGGGGATGGCAGAGGCGTGGGAGAGGTGGTTGGGGGTAGTGGATGAGCTGAGCGTTGGCGTCGGGGAGCCGCCGGCTGAGGAGAACGGCAACAGAGTCGTGGGGGACGGCGGATCTGGCCGTCGATCGCTGCCACGGTGGAGAAGAACTCGAGGGGAGCAGCGGCGGCCGGGGACTCGGCGAGCATGGATCGGAAATGGCAGCGCGTCGTGCGGAGGACACGAGGAGGGTGGCGAACCATTGAAGGGGCGGAGAGCGCAGCGGGCGGAGGACGCGAGGAGGGCGGCGAAGCCGGCGTCTCCGACAGAGGCGCAGCACGTGTGGCGGTCGCGTCGTGGGAGAGGTGGACGAACCGAGTGGTGGTGTCGGGGATCCGCCGGTTGGGGAGGACGGCGGCATAGTTGCGAGAGATGGCGGAGGCGTGGGAGAGAAGAATCCGAGGGGAGTGACGGAAGCCGGGGATTTGGCTAGCTTGGATCGGAAATGCGGCGCGGCGTGCGGAGGACACGAGGAGGGCGGCAAACCATCGAAGGGCCGGAGAGTATGGCGTGCGGAGGACGCGAGGAGGGCAGCAAGACCGGTGGACTGGCGCCTCGCGATCGGATTCCATGCGGCCTTTATCGGCCAGGCGGAGAATGAGTGGCGACGTAGATTGAGGCCTGGGACACGCGGGCGGCCGGATGGGCACCACTCGACGTGGCCAACGCGAGAAGCTCTGGAGATGGACGGCAGAGGACTCGGACGGAAATACGAAAAGTTTCGGTATTTTTTTGCGGGAAAGGCTGACGTGGCGCATGCGAGGGCTCAAGGATTCCTTCACCTATAAGATAGTTAATATTAGCAAATGTTTGCTCTATTTTAGAAAACAAATGTGAAGTACTTCAGTTCACATGAGCTAAAGATAAATGACTAACCTGAAAGATTTTGTAGCCAAAATCTATATTCATGGTCACGTGGTGGGAAGGGCCGGTCGGTGGGGGGCCTGGCTGCCGCCGTGCATGGTGGTGGCAGCCAGGTTGGCGGCGTGTGCTGGCGGGGCTGGCGCCTGTGCCCGCGTGACACCTGGCTGCCGCCAGGGTAGAAACCATCCGACATGGCAGCCGTCGTGCGGCGTGGCGGCCGCCATGTTAATCCCGCAATTTTTTTTTTAATTATTGTATATTTTTTATATTTAGTATTACACTGTTGTATATACAAGCATTTCTTCCGTATTCTTGGTCATATAGTATGAATTTTTCATATAAAATACTCAATATTGGTCTTGATTTAATGCACTTGTCATGATAATCACAACAACATAAATGAATGGTTGGTAGCTAAGTTGAGATTTTTTCTGTATAAGTGATAAAAGAATAAAGTATTTTATCTATCAATTGGTAGCTAACTCGAGGAAAAAGCTAGCAACTCTAAAACATGACATGTAATTATTATCTAAGTTCTTTTAAGTATTATCAAATTACATTAAAATTCAAATACATTGTAATAGAAGTATCTACTAGCAAAGATATATCAAGAATTTTAAAAACTTTCAGGGATGACCGTGCACCTGCGTGGGCGTCGAGCTAGCGGTCGACACGAACGAGTCACTGTACCTGAGGAGCCCTGGGAACAAGCTGGTGTGGCACAACCATGGAGTGCCACCTGCACGAGGTGGCTGGCGCGAGGCGGCGGAGCGGGAGGGTTCGAGCTTGCGGTGGAGCGCGACTTGGCGCTGATGAACAAGGGAAGCATATCAATGACTCAAAATCAGAGAAGGTGACTGCCGAGAATCTCAATACATTAAACAAAGCGTACGGCGCGCTGAGGGACAAGCACGCGGTGCCGGCCGGGTGGTGGTCCCCGTGGAACAGGGGCATGGCGAAGGGCGGCGATGGGCGCTGGAGTTTTGAGGGATGGCAAGGACGAGGAGCATGCCAATTTGCCAAGTAGCCTCTCAAGGCCGACGCATACATGTGCATGCAGAAATAATCCGTGTTACGAATAGATTTCCCATAGATGCATGGCTCGTTGGGTTTGTCAATTATTATACTTGTTGTCTAGTTCTGGGGTCTAGTTGCATGTTCTCCCGTGTTCGGAAGTAGTATCAACTTGCTAGCCGAATTTCTCAGACTTATTTGGCTTGAGCTGTAATTACTAAGAACTGTATATAGAAAGAAAAAAGGAAAAATTCTATTACGATACAATAAATTTAACACAAATTATTCTTCTTTCTTTTCGATACAATGGGCTTCGACATGTGAACCCATGAATAACACTAACGCGGCGGTACGAGAGACAAATGAGACCTAGCTGGCTAGCGGCTGCAGTAACTTAGATTTGCTCGAAGTCCTGGAGCGTCCAGTGGCCATCGGCGCCCCTGACCATGCACTTGTTCTTGGCCACCCACCAATCCGCCGGCACCGGGTACTCGTCCTTGAGCGCGTCTTCGCCCTTGTTCGCCAGCGCCACGTCGCGGTCCACCTCCAGTTTGAACCCTCCGGCGCTGCCCTGCTCCCCGGCCACGCCGTGCAGGTAGCACTCGAGGCTGTGCAGCGTCCGCACCGTGCCCGGCTGGCGCAGGTAGGGCGACCGGGCCGTGCTGATGGGCAGCGGCACAGCCACGTGCACGTACCCCAGCGGCGGGTACTGCGGCACGATGTCGCCGGCGTTCTTAACGTGGAGGGCCCTCAGGTCCGGGAACGAAACGAAGGCCGCCTTGAAGTTGCCGTCCCCCACACGCGGGCTCGCGAACACGATGGCTGTCACCGGGCACGGCGGCTGGGAGGAGTTCGCCGGGCTGTTGACGCGGTTGGCCACGAGGTCGACGGCGTTGAGCGTGGCCAGCGACGCGCCGAGGCTGTGGCCGGTGATGGTGATGCTCGTCACCTCGTCCTTGTACAACTCCATTAGCCTCGTGACCTCCTCAAGAACCTGCACATACGCATGGGTAATAAATTAACAACTGCGCTGCAAAGCGAAATGCTAACGATAATGACATCGTTTGTATATGTATACGATTTCTGGCGATATATAGCCGAACAAAACTAATAGACGTAACTAGCATTTCGGACAAGGCAATAGCACGAATCTTTCATGCATCCAACTAGCAGTGTGTCGATCGCTTTCAATTCATGGATATACACAAAACATTCGGATGTCGAATACGTGAAGAAATCGACAACACGCTGGCCAACCTCGTCGAAGCTGGGGCAGGCTCTGAATGCATCACAACACCTACCCCCTACTATGGTAAGTGTAAAGTCAATTTTGGAGAAATTTTTATTGTTCTAGTCTCTTTCGCCGATGTTTTTTCGAAAATAGCCGCAGAGCGGATGAACTAATAGGAATAGCTTCTGCACAGTGACATCCAGCGATTTCCGTCTGCGGCAAAAAAAATTTAAAATTTTTCCGCGCCGAATCCTGCGGATCCAGTCTGCTAGAAAAATTTTTATTACCTCTGGCGGATCCAGTCTGCTGGATCTTTTTTTTTTACCAGCCAAGATTCAAATGCAAAAAATCTCGTTCCCTGTAGCCGACTGGATCGCTGGATGTCACTGTGTAGAGACTATTCCTGTTATTTCATCCGCTGTGCGGCTATTTTCGAAAAAACGTCGACGAACGAGGCTAGAACAGTAAAAAAATTCAATTTTGGATATCGATATGGTCTCCGAGGTATATCACATTTAACCACTAATCTCTGCCATACACAGTATAACGTTATGGACCACAAAGAGAAACTGTGAAAAGTATGTTTCACGATGAATCTAGTTAAGGGAAATCCATATAATCGTTTATATATCAATGATAACTTTACTAGTCAATTTTTTAGGTGACAGTAACCAGCCAATATTAGCTACATGACGCAACCTACTAATTAAGCTCTTTGCCTCTTTCTATATACGTTTTGAGTGGTTGGTTAGTTCGATTACGAAGTATATATGTACTGGCCGGTAGTTGCTAGCTCAAGAACCTCATATAACTTCGTAACTGTGAATGCTTGCTTTTGTTTATATTTCAACGTACAAAGTTTCCCTCTCTTCTATCAAAACTTCTTTTTCGAAGTTAATTATACTTAGCTACCTGTATTGCTGACCCTCATCTCAATACAATATACTCCTCCCACACAAAGTACTACTGCTAACTAACTAATTTCTTTCTTGAATGCAAGAGTTCAATTAACAAAACTGGTTGACAAGTGGGACCAATTGAAACGTTTCATACAACATATGTGTGTAACGTGCGTGTACACGGAGCTTCTATTGCATAAAACATCGAAATCTTCAGCACGAACATCTTTTTTGAATATGGGAGATAATACTTTGTGTGGTGGAAATGAATAAATACATATAGTTAAGGGAGAATAAATATAGATATAGTAAAAAAATCTCATTAAATCTACATGTAAGTTTTATATTTATAAACAAAACTACTTAAACTATATGTTTATATTTCTGAACAGATGAAGTATATAATTGCCTGGTCTCTGGCGCTGGCCTGGTTGTACTTGGAGTTTGCGTCGCTGGATGTGTAGACGGACAGGAAGCCCCGGTGCACCATGGCGGACGGGTTAGCGGCCGCCGCGGAGCCCAGCACCGGCGCGGCGGACACCGGCGTGAAGTCGATGTCGTTGACCCACTCCAGGTTCTCCACCGTGCCACGCCACGCCACGACGATGTCGCGCCTCCCGAGCACCGCCACGCCCTCGTCCGTGGCCACCGCGACGTACCCCATCCAGTTGGACTCCCGGCACCATGCCTCCGGCAGCGACGGCAGCGGCAGGAATAGGAACGCCTCCGGCACGGGGAGCCCCGACGTCGCGTACACGAACTTGGTGACGGCGTAGTTGCCGGCGCTGGGCACGTCCACGCTGGCCAGCAGGTCGTCGTGGCCGTACAAGCACGCGCCGGCGTGCGGCGAGCGCTTCTCCGCGTTGAACGCGTCGTAGGTGGCCTGCGCGAGCTCGCCGTAGGCGATGATGGAGGCGCGGAGGTCGAGGTCGAGCGGGTTCAGGAGGCCATTCCACGAGTTCTCGCCATGTAACTCCCGCCACCTGTTGGCTATGCTCCCAAGTATCGGCGACGGCATGTCGCGCGCGCGGTTGATGCTTGTTTATTCGCCTTGGCTACGCACCAGTGGCTCTAGTTAGATTTTGGCTTCTAGCTAGAGCTGGCTTGTTTCTTTCAGCTTGGGTGTGTTTATATATATCGATGCCATCGATCGATGTGACTTTGTTCTAATCTTGCATTTCTTTCCGAAATGTGTCTATATATCTGTGCGTACCTAAAACTAACCGGCTGACAATGCACGTACGCAAAGTTACGTGTTCCTTTGCGAAATTGCAGTTAGCTCTTTTAGTTTCGTACGTGATCTACTGCCGCAGGTAACACTAACAGCCACAGCTGATTTTTTTCGAGAAAAAAAAAGTGCAGTGATAGCGTTTCTTCCCTTCTTTAATTCTTCTTCATTTTTCTATTCGATATCTTGTTATTGGGCCTTGTATGACTGGGATAGATGCCTGCAGGCTGCATCTAGACAGAATTATATACTCCCTCCAGTTTGATAATAGATGTCGTTTTGGATATCGACACGGTCTTCAAAACACAACTTTGATCGCTAATTTTTATTATAATATATTTATAAAACCCAATAAAATTATAATATTATGAAAGTACTTCTCGAGACAAATCTACACATATAATTTTCATATATTCAATTTAAATATTTAAAAATATATCAATAGTCAAAGTTTTAGAAGTTTGACCATCACCATGTCCAAAACGATATCCATTATCAAACTGGAGGGAGTATTACTCTAGTAGCAGTAGAAAGAAAAGGTTGACTGGAATCAAAGCCTGTAAATACTGTAAATTGGTTCTTGTTGTTTCTCAGTTTAGTTCTGACAGTAGCCCGATTTTTCGTACTGTTTCTATTTGTTGTTGGCAAGTGTTGCCGTCATGTTTACTTTTCTTTACTTTACACTAATTCTAACCTAAAACTAAAATTCAAAATTAAATAAAAATAATAGCAAAAATAGCAGAAGAATAAAAAATTAGGGATTGTTTTTTAATCCATTTATAATTAAAATTCTAGAAATATGCTAATTCTAGAAAAAGGTAATAAATATAATTTGTATATATAAATTATTAAATACTATGTAATAAAAGTCAATGACATATTTTTTACCATCGCTAAGAAAATATAGAATAAGTAAAAATTCTAAAAGAAATAGAAAACATTTTGGTCGTTATTTGATGGACCTCCAAGAAATAGAGCCGGGGCGGAAGTGGGTTTATATACCCGGTGTCACAGGACACCGGGTCAAAAAAATTTTTATTGTATGTTAGTCTATATATAGTATATGTGAACCTCTTTGATCTAAATTTTGTGACACCAGGAGACAAATAATAAGAAAATGGTAAGAATAATTGAAGTGGTGAACTCCTGTGATTTTTTTCTCTAGTTCTGCCCCTGAAATAGAGGGATTAAGAGGGTCATACATCAACATATGTTCACTTGGCTATACCGATATAAGCAATGTGATGTGCATTAAAAGAAATTTTGAAAGAAAGAGACGAGCATTACAATAATGAAATTAAGATATGGTGATATAAATAGAAAATGTTATGCTATGCTATATTTACTGTATTTGAGAAAGAAAGTTTTGGTCAACAAGTATTGGTAAACATATATGTATATTCTTTCCTATAATATATAATTGTCGACGATTGGGGAGCAGGCCCCCGCCGAGCTTACTTAGTTGATTGGGGGATCAATTCCGTCCCCTTCTTGCGTGAAGGGTTGCTTCCGAAGGATGCTCGGTCTTACCAAATCAAGTACACTCAAAGATAACACATAGATTTATCCTGGTTCGGGCCTCTCACCAAGGAGATAATAACCCTACTCCAGTGTGGTGTATATTGTGTATGTATATTCTGTCTTGTCCCTCTCCCCAATGTCTGGGAGGTATTTATAATTTACAAAGGATATCGTGTTGGTTACGGCCCGTGCCACGAACGTCTGACCGTGTCCGAGGTGGTCGTAACCGAATCCTAAATTCATGCCGTGTCCGCGTTATGGGCACAACTGTAAGGACCCTG
This sequence comes from Rhipidocladum racemiflorum, assembly GCA_036346355.1. NCBI lineage: Eukaryota > Viridiplantae > Streptophyta > Magnoliopsida > Poales > Poaceae > Rhipidocladum > Rhipidocladum racemiflorum. The sequence goes on from CM070577.1 coordinate 4,674,298, forward strand.
AAAATTCCATCAAGATAATGCATTAGATCATCTCCTAATCAGTTCTTTAGCATGTAATTAAGCAGCAAATTGAAGTGGCAGTGTGCATAAGGGTGTAGGGCAATTGATTTTGCAATAGAATGAAAGAAAGATATTAATGCCCTTGTGCCTTGGAAGAGATAGTGTTGGACCCAAGGGTAGAAGGGTAATTGTGGAGCAAGGAAGGGATAAGACCAAGCCAACACGCACAGCTCAGTCATAGCCATCTCATTTCACTCTTCTCCCCATTCTACTTCTTCTGAAGCCAGCAAGTCCTCTTACCCTCACGTTCTCCTTGCTAGCCGAAAGAGAGGGAGGAAGCAAGAAGACCGGCCGAGGGGAGCCACCATACCGGAGGAGCAGATCGGCTACCTCCAACCCCCAGCCAACCCTAACCGAGTAAAGAGGAGGGGATAGAGCAGGAGGCCAAGCAAGAAGCTCAAGGCCTGCTACCTCTTCTCCAACCTCATCTTCATCTCAGATCAACCGAGCCAGGTGCACAAGTAGCCAATAGTAGTAGCAAGTAACCAATGGTAGTAGCAAGTAGTAAATAGAGTAAATGTAGCTTGTGCTTTGAGTAGATCAAGTAGAGAGAAGAGTAGATCGGGTTTCAAACCTTTGGTCTCAGATCAGGGCAGTAAAGGAATGGATGCGCGTGTACCCGGAAGTTCACCCTCTCGTTGAACACTAGTCTCAGCACACCTTACCGCAATGGATTTCATGCACTTGATCATCATTGACCCCCACAACCTTACCTTTGTAGCAAATCTTTAGCCACAGCTCAAGATCCAATAGCAACCGAAACTCTAGAACCGAAGGGGAGCTCGATCCGGGCAGAGAGAGAGAGAGAGAGAAAGAGAGATAGAGGGAGAGAGGAGAGGGAGGCGCTGCTGCAGTAGAGGAGCCAGAGGCCGGCGCTGAGAGGGAGAGCCGGGAGGCGCCGGTGTCGCTTGGGAGGAGAGGAGCGCCAGGGGAAGTCGCCTTAGAAAAGTGGCTGAAAGGAGGAGAAAAGGAGAGAGGCCAGTCTGTTCAGCCAGAGAAGGAGAGAAAGAAAAGAAAAGAAAGAGAAAAGGGAAGAAGAGAAAAGAAAAGAGAAAAAGAGAGGGGAAGGAAGAAAAATTAGGAAATGGGGTTACTTCCTCGCGATATGTTATTACAATAGATAAACTAGTTAGCTGTTAGTCTAAACATCAAAAGGTCTAATTAGCACAATTAATTAATCTTGTTGTTACTTAATCGGTTGGACGCCGTTAATTAGATTCAAAATTTAGCGTGTAGGAATTAATAGTTTAATTAATTTCAGGACCAGATTTTAATCAACTGGACCAAACCCATTATTTGAGCGAGGACGTACATTCCAATATTATACCAGGCAAGTCCCTTTGCTCATGAATTTATTAAAGGTTTTATAATTACTTTTCGTATCATAAATGTCATCATTGCATTGGAAATTATTTTACAATTGGAAAACATTAAATTGTGATATGGTCAGCGTTGTGGACTGGAAAGAAATGAGTTGGCGGGTTGGAACCCGAGTACGTGTTGGATTGGACATTTGGGATATGGAATAGTTGTGTGAGTAATATGGTGGGTAGAGGACGACGATGAGAAGGATTTGTCATGCCGGTGGGGTCCTCTACATAGGCTAGCATATAATGTTAAACAAACTATCACCTGGGCAATGAGCCGTAAAACAGTATCAACCGTAGTGCGGGAATCGGTCAGAAAAGGTTGTCCTATGAAGGTATTAATATCTCCACATTGGGTAAGTAAATTAAGGGCGGACCTCTGGGCACGCCGGGAGGTTCAGAGGGACAGGACCAACTTGGGGCGGTATATTTGAAGCTCGGATGTGTAGCTCCGATTTTGAGATGGAGTTAACTGACCACCTAATGTACCACCGATTTTGAGATGGAGTACATTGGGCGGATGGTTAGGAGTACAACTGTATCTGCGAGTCATGGGAACAACCAGGGATAGGTGTTCCCGGCTCGAGTACAGGGTGGAGATCTAGTATTGGATTAGCGATAAACGTTCTAGGGCATCACTTGAGGGTGTCACTATGGGTAAAGTGGTACAAACCTGCGCAGGGTAAAATCATGAATTCATGCCAGTCTCTTGGATTAGAGACTACGGAAGCCATGGCTGTCTCACATACAATGTTAGTAGTTGATTTCATAATTTCTAAAATGAACAACTCTTTAAGAAAACAACTCTATTTTCATCAAAAAGGTAATTGGAGGAAAGAGATGTCCTTTGGAAGAGTTGAGTTGGATTTGAGAGAAAATCCATGTATTGCATTGTTGCTATTAATACTCAGGGTAATGACAGGTTATGGTTAATTACTTTGGGCTAATTACCCGGGTCGTCACAGCAACGGCCCTTTGAGGTGGCATAATTATCGCCATTCCGGTTGTAGCTGTTAGTCATGACTGCTCGGTCATGCGGCCCGAGCACGAACTGGGGCCGAGCAACTTTGGCCCTAAGCCGAGCAAGTGCGCCCGAGCAACGTGCTCGGGCGCTAGCCGGGCATCGAGCTTGCGCCGAACGGTACCAAGAGCTGGTACCGCACAGGCAGCCCGAGCGACAATGTTCGTCTTTTCTTGGGTCATCCTTGGGAACGACCTCCGAGGTATGTAAAGTCGGGACAAGTCCGACCATTGTGGCACAATGATAGTTACGATAACTACCCAATCCCCGACAATAATATTAAAATATTATAAAATGGAGCTATGCTAGGATCTATTTTTCAAAAAAATAAAATCACATATATGTTATCAAGTTATTTAAACATGCTTAAGGATGCAATCATAAGTGTACGGGCCATGCACCTTGCTGGTTAAAGATAAATTGCGAGTATTTTAGCCACTCAATTGTGTACAAGCTTTAGTTGCTTGTACACACGAACTTCTGACCGTTATCTTGTTGTATTATGCTCTTATTATGCTGTGGTTAATTAGGCATATGAACATAACTTTGCCGACCTCTCAAAATAACAAACAAACAAAAAAAATCACTTAGCCAAGTGGTCATCGAGCTCAAGCGTGCAACATGATCTTCTCAATAAAACAAGAAAGTATCCGACATAGATAGTGCATCGGCATGCTTCTACTTGGTCAGGAGCTGGAGGGGTTCTTGATTGCAAAGTCTTCTCCCATAAGAGCGAAGGAAAGAGATAGTGATAGCATACATAGTTCGTAACCGCTTTGCCCACGATGTAGGAATACTTTGATTGTTTCCAACCACAGAGATCGACCATTCATGTCCCATCTCTCATGGTGGACACGAGCAGACGCAAGTCTGGAAAACACAGGAACACGCACATATGCGAAAACAATACTAGACAAGGGACTTTGGTGCCGTGCTACTTCTACGGCTTTTCAGGTTGTTTCCTTTTATTCAGCTGGTGAGCAACAAAAACGGAATTGGTTACTTCGTGACTCCAACTACGTGCGAGATTCGAAAAGAATGAGCTATCCCACGTCCACGGAGCACATCCACGAAACTCGCTAAGGGACGACTACTACTTGCTAAATGAAGAGAGAGAGAAACAAACATACAGATATAGACGCGCACGCGAGCTAATCACGCAGGAGAGCTCAACGTGCTCTTGAACCATACTTTAATTAAAAGACATTAACTTACTGACTTAAGCGATAAGATTACTTCATCAAATCTCCTCCTAATCTTGTTGCATCCGACTAACGTCCACCAAGCTAATCTGGTCCCTCATCTCAATGAACTTTGCTCGTCCCAGAGGCTTCGTCAGTATATCGGCTAACTGGTCTTCAGACCTAACGAACTCGACATCGATGCTTCCCGACTCCACGCATTCCCTGATAAAATGGTACTGGGTATCGATATGTTTGCTACGATCATGCAGAACCGGGTTTTTGCATAATGAAATTGCAAACTTATTGTCTATCTTCACACTGGCTTCAAAGGTGCTCTTATCTGCAACTCTCCCAGCAAAAGTCCAAGCCATATTCCTTGGCAAGCAGCTGTAGTCGCAGCTATAAACTCAGCCTCACACGAGGATAAAGCTACTACCTTTTGCTTCACTGATTGCCAACTGATCAAACTAGCGCCCAGCTTGAACAGAACCCCTGTGGTGCTCTTTCGATCATCACGATCACCTGCCATATTGCTGTCACTGAAGCCAACCAGTGAAGGCTCACTGCTGCACCTCTTGTATTGGCAACCCAGGTTAATGGTGCCTGCAATGCACTGGAGTACATGCTTAGTTGCGCCCATGTGCTCCACGGTTGGAGACTCCATGAATCGGCTAATGTATCCAATTGAGTATGCTAGGTCTGGTCTTGAATTTACTAAGTACCTCAAGCTTCCAACAATACTCTGATACTGAGTTGGGTCCACGGGCGGCTGTTTACTTTCTTTGTTGAGCTTAAGTCGTCCGTCCATGGGAGTGTGACAGGGATTGCAGTCACTCATCCCACATTTCTCCAGAACTTTCTTGGCATATGCTGCTTGACAGATTGTAATACCTTCTGAGGTCTGCTTTACTTCCATCCCAAGATAATAAGTTAACAATCCAAAGTCTGTTATGCTGAAACGCCTCTTCATTTCTCATTTGAACCTGACAATCTCAGCTGAGTTATTGCCTGTTATCACAAGGTCATCAACATAGACTCCAACAATCAATTTTGCTTCATGAGAGCCTCTGGTATAGACTGCATACTCAGTCTATCCTCTCGAGAAACCAAGTGACAGTAGTGTGGTGTCCAGCTTCATATTCCATGCACTTGGTGCTTGGTGAAGACCATATAAAGCTTTCTTCGGTCTCAACACCTTACTTGGCTGTTTTTCATCCTCAAAACCGGGTGGTTGTAGCACATAAACCTCCTCTTGTAATTCTCCATTGAGAAAGGCATATTTAACGTCCATGTGATGAATTAGCCAACCCTCATGTGCTGCCAATGCAATCAACACTCTGACTATCTCCATGCGAGCTACTGGTGCGAAGACTTCCTCAAAGTCCACTCCTTGTTGCTGTACATACCCCTTGGCAACAAGCCTCGCTTTGTGCTTCAGGCTCACTCCAGATGAGTCTCTCTTGATCTTGAACACCCATTTCAAGCCTATGGGTTTGTGACCTGTTGGTACTTCTGCTAATTCCCATGTGCCATTTTCTTCTATGGAGTTTATCTTCGTTATCATGGCCTTCCTCCAGTAGCTTTCTTGCTCAGCTTCCTTGAAACTAGTCGGCTCCTCTGCACCCAACAAACACAGTCCACTGTACTAAAAATTTGTGATTGGGCTGCTAGTATCCAAACAGTCTCGCACCATTCTGAACCGTCTTGGAGCTTCACTGCTTGAGTTTGAAGTTGCGTCAGGAGGTGTGATAAACTGAATGCCGGTAGGTGTTACTCAACCCGGTTCAGATTGCATGGCTAGTGGTGAAATATCTTCAGGCACATGATCGAACGGTGATGACTCCATGCCACCTCCGGATGCAATGGAACTGCTTGGTGGGTCGGCATGCACTGGGGTTGTATACTTCACGGTGAATACATCACTGGAGTGTATCCCATCCTCAGCATTGTGCTCTCCGGACTGCTTCCAATCCCACACCTTGTTCTCTTCAAAGACAACATTGCGTGACACATGCACTTTCTTGGTGATTGGATCATACAGTATGTAAGCCTTACATCCTGGCTCGTAGCCGATGAGCACCAGCTTCATGCTACGGTCATCAAGCTTTTTCAAATTGGGGCACACCACTTTAGCATATGCTATGCACCCAAATGTCCAGAGATAATGCACGCTTGGCTTCTTCCCATACCATGCCTCATATGGGGTCTTGCCCTCTACACTCTGAGTCGACGACCGGTTAAGAATGTACACTGCCGTTGCAATTGCTTCACCCCAAAAAATTCCGGGCACTCCCTTGGATTTCAGAAGGCTCCTCGCCATTCCTACGACAGTCTGATTACGGCGCTCTACTACACCATTTTGTTGCGGTGAGTAAGGTGCCGTAAGTTGCCTCTCAACTCCCTGGCTTGCACAATACTCCCCAACCCAAACTCAACGGAAGTGAACTCTCCTCCTCTATCCGTGAGAAGTATCTTCAGCTTCCTGCCTGTTTCAACTTCTGCCTTTGGTTGAAACACTTTGATAGCAGCTAGCGCTTCATCCTTCTTGGTGAGCAACTTCACCCACATATACCGGCTCAGGTCATCTACCAGGAGCAGGAAGTATTTCCTACCTCCAGGAGTTCCCGGTGTAATGGGTCCACACAAATCTCCATGCACCAAATCGAGCAGACCTTCAGCTCGGTAGTTTGCCTCCCCTGGAAATGAGCTTCTATGCTGCTTTCATACCAAGCATCCCTCACAAATTTGATCTGGGTGATCCAAATAAGGGAGCCCATGCACAATTCCCTTTTGCACCATCTTCCTCAGTGAACCAAAGTTCAGGTGACCAAAACGGGCGTGCCAGAGCCAGCTACTCTCCTTGCTCCTTGCCCCTAGACAAATGGGTTGTGCCATATGCAAACGAAGCTGATACAAATGATTCACAATACGTTTTACCTTTGCTAGAAGACTGCCACCATTATCTCGAATCTGCATCACTCCTCGCTTGATATGGAATGAGTACCCTTCTTCCTCAAGCTGGCCGATGCTGATAATGTTGGTCCGAAGTTTGAGGTATAAAATAGACATTATTCAGTGCTCGATGCTCACCGTTCAAGCACTTGAACATGGCAGTCACTCGCCCCTGAATGTCCACCACATAACCATCTCCAAACTTGACCGTGCCATGGATGTTCTTGTCAATCTCGGTGAAGCACTCCTTGCAACCTGACATGTGATTAGTTGTACCTGTATCCATGAACCAAGGATCGTCGGGCAATCCTCCTGCTTGGCCCAACAGCACTTGTTCATGCACCTCATTGAGATATATCTCACCATCAACTTTGGTTGCCTCAGTGAGTGAGTAGACTTGAGTCAGGAGAAGTGTTGGCTCCTCCTCTTGCGCCTGAGCAACGTTAGCTTGCTCCTCCTTCTCCTTCCTCGGCTTCCTGCATTCTTTCGCGAAGTGACCGAATATGCCGCAATTGAAACACTTAATTCTTGACTTGTCTCGGATGCCCACCTTGCCGTCCTTTTTCAGCGATGCTGGTTTCGCACCTCCCGACTTCTACTTGCTGCCGGCGCCGCCTTTGCTGGACAACGTGCCCTCCTGGATCTGTCGCTTTAGCCGCACCTTCCACTCCTCCTCAGTAAGGAGCAGTTGGCCTCCATGCTCCCCGGACTCGCCCAGCCCATAACGTTCCTCAACAGAACGAAGGCGGTCAGTGAGCTCCCCGATCATAAGCGTGGAGAGGTCCACCGTGGACTCGATAGCGATGGCGACATGCATTAGCCTCGGCAGCACTCCCCGCAGAAATTTCTTCACGACCTTGTCCTCCTTGATCGAGTCGTCGTGAGCTGCGAGATTGCCAACGAGACCTTGGATTCTCATGGCAAAATCATCAACAGACTCACCTTGCTTCATGTGGATCAGTTCGAAGTCACGCTGAAGTGTTTGCGCCTTTGCCTCGCGTGCACGTTCCGCGCCGAGCCTCATGGCCTTGATTGCATTCCACGCCTCCTGCGCGGAGTCCTTCGCCGCAAGCGACACCACCATCTCCGGCGGGACGGCCTGCAATATAGCCGCGAGCGTGATGCGATCGACCCGGTACTGGACATCGCTGGGCTTAATCGCCTCCCACACTCCTTGCGCCTGTAGGTTCACTCGCATCAGTACCGCCCACTCCGCGTAGTTCATCCGCGAGAGCGTGGGGTGTCGTATCTGCACCCCAGCCTCCTTGACGACGACTTCGCGCCCTGCAGCATCGTGGTGCCGCGGCCGCCGCGGCTACGGTGACGGCGACCGGTGACGGCCTCGACGCGGCGGAGTCCTCGAGAGCCCATTCGTCGGAGCCGGAGCCCATTCGTCGGAGCCGACGACATGTTCACCAGGACTCGGGCTGCTATCACCGCTCTGATACCAAATGTTGGAAATCAAAGGCTAGTACGTACGCGAATTCTAGACACACATGAGCAAACGCAAGTCTGGAAAACACAGGAACACGCACATATGCGAGAACAATACTAGACAAGGGACTTTGGTGCCGCGCTACTTCTACGGCTTTTCAGGTTGTTTCCTTTTATTCAGCTAGTGAGCAACAAAAACGGAATTGGTTACTTCGTGACTCCAACTACGTGCGAGTTCCGGAAAGAATGCGCTATTCCACATCCACGGAGCACATCCACGAAACTCGCTAAGGGATGACTGCTACTTGCTAACTGAAGAGAGAGAGAAAAAAAACATACAGATACAGACCGCACGCGAGCTAATCACGCAGGAGAGCTCAACGTGCTCTTGAACCAGACTTTAATTAAAAGACATTAACTTACTGACTTAAGCGACAAGATTACTTCATCAAATTTAACATACAATGGGCTTCGACATATAAACCCATGAATAACACTAACGCGGTAGTATGAGAGACAAATGAGACCTAGCTGGCTAGCGGCTGCAGTAACTTAGATTTGCTCGAAGTCCTGGAGAGTCCAGCGGCCATCGGCGGCCCTGACCATCCACTTATTCTTGGCCACCCACCAATCCGCCGGCACCGGGTACTCGTCCTTGAGCGCGTCTTCGCCCTTGTTCGCCAGCGCCACGTCGCGGTCCACCTCCAGTTTGAACCCTCCGGCGCTGCCCTGCTCCCCGGCCACGCCGTGCAGGTAGCACTCGAGGCTGTGCAGCGTCCGCACCGTGCCCGGCTGGCGCAGGTAGGGCGACCGGGCCGTGCTGATGGGCAGCGGCACAGCCACGTGCACGTACCCCAGCGGCGGGTACTGCGGCACGATGTCGCCGGCGTTATTAACGTGGAGGGCCCTCAGGTCCGGGAACGAAGCGAAGGCCGCCTTGAAGTTGCCGTCCCCCACACGCGGGCTCGCGAACACGATGGCTGTCACCGGGCACGGCGGCTGGGAGGAGTTCGCCGGGCTGTTGACGCGGTTGGCCACGAGGTCGATGGCGTTGAGCGTGGCCAGCGACGCGCCGAGGCTGTGGCCGGTGATGGTGATGCTCGTTACCTCGTCCTTGTACAACTCCATTAGCCTCGTGACCTCCTCAAGAACCTGCACATACGCATCGGTAATAAACAACTGCGCTGAAAAGTCAAATGCTAACGATAATGACATCGTTTGTGTGTGTATATATATTAATCCCTCTGCCGTATCTCATAATGCACAGAGTATCTCGCGCAACGGAGGGTATGTACGTGTAGTATACAAGTATGTAAGATCATCTAGGTGGTATTTACATTTTTTCAAATGTGGTATATACACCTTTTAGACATCCTCCTTTTTTATGTGCGTATACGAAGTTATTTGCAAAATACGCTAAAAACTACGTAGTTCCTTGCAATTTTTTCATGTGGATCTCATTGGAATATCTTATAATTAGAGTATATGAGTGTACCCAGAGTGATAAAAAAGTATTTCAAGTTCATTTGGGTGGTATTTCGGAGATGGGAGTATATATATATATATAGAGACACACACACACGATTTCTGGCGATATATATAGCCGAACAAAACTAATAGACGTAACTAGCATTTCGGACAAGGCAGTGCACGCATCTTTCATGCTTCCAACTAGCAGGGTGTCGCTTTCAATTCGTGGATATATAGACACAAAACATTCGGAGGTCGAATACTTGAAGAAATCGGCAACACGCTGGCCAAGCTCGTCGAAGCTGGGGCCGGCTCTGAATGCATCACAACACCTACAGTACCCTACTATGGTAAGTGTAAAGTCAATTTTGGATATTGATATGATCTCCAGGGTATATCACATTTAACCAGTAATCTCTGCCATATACAGTATAACGTTATGAACCACAAAAAGAAACTGTGAAAAGTATGTTTCACGATGAATCTGGTTAAGGCAAATCCATATAATCGTTTATATATCAATGATAACTTTACGAGTCAATTTTTTAGGTGGCACTAGCCAATTTAATTAGCTACATGACGCAACCTACTTGCCTCTTTCTATATACGTTTTGAGTGGTTGGTTAGTTCGATTACGAAGTATATATGTACTGGTCGATCGGTAGTTGCACAAGAACCTCATATAACTTCGTAACTGTGCATGCTTGCTTTTGTTTATATTTCAACGTACAAAGTTTCCCTTTCTTCTATCAAATCTTCTTTTTCGAAGTTAATTATACCTAGCTACCTGTATTGCTAACCCTCATCTCAATACAATATACTCCTCGCACACAAAAATACTACTGCTAACTAACTAATTTCTTTCTTGAATGCACGAGTTTAATTAACAAAACAGTGGTTGACAAGTGGGACCAATTGAAACGTTTCATACAATATATATTTGTGTGCGCGCGCGCGCCATGGAGCTTCTATTGCATAAAACACCGAAATCGTCAGCACGAACATCTTTTGTCACTCATGAGAGCATCTTCAAGAGAGGCCTTAAATATAGCCCTAATTTGAATTATAAGGCTTTTAGGGAAAAGATTAACTCCAGTAAATACCCTAAATTGTTAAAATTTAGCAAATTGTTTTAGGGCTTCTAAGAGAGTAGCTATATTTAGCAACTCTGTGATTGAGCTCCATCTTCGTTGGGTTTTAGTACCTAATTGCTGAAGTGAATATTTCATTGAAGCCCTAAATCTAATTAGTTGGGGTCCTAAATTAAAGTTTAAGGCTCATTTTTAAAGCTCTCTTTTGAGATGCTCTGAGTTACCAGATTTCCATGCACCAGTTTCCTCTTGACTTCTGCCTTGTGAAAAGCGAAAAGGTTATCACTTAGGAAATGACGTATATCACTCTCTAAGTTTAGTAATATAAGGCGTATTTTAATTTTACATAAGGATTAAGGTTGTGATGAAATTAAGAAATACATGAGAGAAAATGACTTAGATACACCACTTAATTGTTTTAGAATATGAGAGATAATACTTTGTGTGGTGGTAATGAATAAATACATACAATTAAGGGAGAATAAATATAGATATAGTAAAAAAAATCTCATTAAATTTATATGTAAATTTTATATTTCGAAATAAAACTATTTAAACTATGTGTTTATATTTCTGAACAGACGAAGTATATAATTGCCTGGTCTCTTGCGCTGGTCTGGTTGTACTTGGAGTTTGCGTCGCTGGATGTGTAGACGGACAGGAAGCCCCGGTGCACCATGGCGGACCGGTTAGCGGCCGCCGCGGAGCCCAACACCGGCGCGGCAGACGCCGGCGTGAAGTCGATGTCGTTGACCCACTCCAGGTTCTCCACCGTGCCGCGCCACGCCACGACGATGTCACGCCTCCCGAGCACCGCCACGCCCTCGTCCGTGGCCACCGCGACGTACCCCATCCAGTTGGACTCCCGGCACCATGCCTTCCGCTGCGACGGCAGCGGCAGGAATAGGAATGCCTCCGGCACGGGGAGCCCTGACGTTGCGTACACGAACTTGGTGACGGCGTAGTTGCCGGCGCTGGGCACATCCACGCTGGCCAGCAGGTCGTCGTGGCCGTACAAGCACGCGCCGGCGTGCGGTGAGCGCTTCTCCGCGTTGAACGCGTCGTAGGTGGCCTGCGCGAGCTCGCCGTAGGCGATGATGGAGACGCGGAGGTCGAGGTCGAGAGGGTTCTGGAGGCCATTCCACGAGTTCTCGCCATGTAACTCCCGCCACCTGTTGGCTATGCTCCCAAGTATCGGCGACGACATGGCGCGCGCGGTTGGTGTTTGTTTATTCGCCTTGGCTAAGCACCAGTGGCGCTATTATATACACTAGGAAGATAAGCGCGCTACATGTCGCGTTCATGAACGAAAAATAAATTTATGTATTTTTTGGAGAAAAAATAGATCAAGATGTATTTTTTAAATTTTTGGAGGGTCTTTCGAAACGGTATTTTTAAATAATTTTTTTTTTGGAGAAATGGACCAAGGCGTTTTTTTTTTTTTAATTTTTAAATGATCTCTTCGTGTGTGTTTTGAGAAAAATGGATTGAGACGAAAAAATGGACAAAAACGTAGTTTACAAATCTTCGAAGGATTTTTTTTGCAGTGGCACTTGGACACTCTCTAAGGTCTTCAAACCTCCCAACTTTAATACATAGTATATATTTTCTCGGGAAAAATGGAGAAATGATCTTCTTTTGCAGAGTTTAACACTCTATACGTTCACCGGTCAATAATATATGCTTCAAAAAATACTATAGATCGAGTTGCAAAAAAAACTATAGAGATACAACTGTACACATATTTCTTATTCCGAAAAATATTAGAAATCGAGTTACAAAAAAATAGAGAGATAAAGTTGTGCACATATTTCTTTTAACGAATTTGGTTAACACCATATTATTACCTGGTCAACCTTCTTTTGTCGAGTTTGACACTCTATGCGTTCACCGAATAATAATACATGTTTAGAAAAATATTAGAGATCGAGTTGTGGAAAAAATTCTAAAGATTAGAGATCGAGTTGAAAAAAAAGTCTAGAGATAGAGCTGTACACCTATTTCTGCTGGCAACAATATTTTTTTCAGGAAAAACGGAGAAATGACCTGGACGTAAGAAACGGGGACCTGTTTGTTATGTTTTTGGACCTGATCGCTATCCTGGAAAATTAGAAAAGGGCTTGTTCGCAATTTGCATTTAACAGGAGTTTTCCCCGTAAAAAAATGAACGAGGGACCTGAACGCGATTCGGAAACGTTTTTCTTTCCTTCACAAAAAATCGCGAAGGATCTTTCTGTAACTCGCATGGACCGGCCTATCCTTGATTTGAAGGAAATGGAGGGACTTTTTCGCAAAATGTCGGGAAGTGACACATGGAGTGGCTGGTTGGCCTCCATTCTGTTCGCTTATAATAGATATAATATAATATACCTCTATTACATCTGGGAGGTTTCCAGGCTCCTTAGGCATCCACATGCCTCTCCGTCATTTTTCGAAAAAGCCCCTCTATTCCTCCAAATCACAGATAGGTCCCTAGGAATTTAAGAAAAGATTCTTTGCGATTTTTTGTGAGGGCAAGAAATTTTTTTCCGGATTGCGTTTAGATCCCCCGTTTGCTACTTTACGGAAAGAGGCTCCTGTTAAATACAAATTACGAATGAGCCCTTTTCTAATTTTTAAGGATAGTTCTCAGGTCCAAAAATATAACAAATAGGTCCCCGCTCCTTACGCCAGGTCTTTTCTCTGTTTTCCCCGGAAAAAATATTTTCGTGAACAGAAATACGTGTACATCTCCATCTCTAGACTTTTTCCCCAAATTCGATCTCTAATATTTTTCGAAATGTGTATTATTACTCGTTGAACGTATGGAGTGTTAAACTCGACAAAAGAAAATTAGCGTCTCTAAAATTTTTTAGAATATGTGTTATTACCCTATTAACGCATAGAGTGAGAGACCCTCCAAAAATTAGAAAATACATCTCGCAAATTCATTTTTTGTTCGCGTGCGCGGTGTGCGCCGCGCTTGCTGTCCTAGTAACTAGCTAGAGCTGGGAGCTGGCTTGTTCTTTTAGCTTGGGTGTGTATTTAGAACTTTCTAGTTCGGTTATTTGATTTTTTTTCATAATTAGCCGTTGATTCAATAAAATTATGAAAATAACCTTTAAAAAGTAGTAATCAGCGGTTCTAATCCGCTGAATTTTTTTTAACTTATTTTGATTTCCAGCAGTCCCCGACCGCTTAATTATTATTTTTATTTCTAGCGGTCCCTGACCGCTTAAAATTATTATTTTTGGATTTCAAGCTGTCCCAACCGCTGTTTGATTATTTTTATATTTTTTTCTGATTTTTTCAAGCGGTCTACGTCCGCTTTTTTTTTTTTAATTTTTTGTTTTGAAGCCGACACAGTTCGTTGAATTTTTTATATATATATTTTTATTTTTTCTATTTCTTTTCTTTCCTATTTCTTTTTCGGATTTAATTAATACCAAAAATCCAAAAATCTAAAAATACATTTTCTTAATCAATTCGAGCCACTGTGTCCAAAAATAGCATCCACTTTGCCAAACCAAGTCTTCAAAATCTCCAAAATGACCAAAATACCCTCCCGACCCCTTTTTCGGCCCCTCTTTCTGGATTTTTCTGTTTTTATTTCTTCTTGGTCTTCTTTTGTTCGTTTATTTATTGATTTCGTTTGTCCACGTTTTTTAATACTAAAAAATATAATTTAGAATGACATGATGCTTGTGGAATTATAAAGAAATTGATGTACGTGGCGCATACAATACGATACAAATTACAGAAAACAAGGTGTTGTCCAATCAGTAGGACACATCTATTGTCTGTGTGTTGTCAAATCGGTCTGTAAAAATAGATGCTAGTGTGTTGCCAAATCGGTCTGAAAAACTGATATAACAACATCCTGAAAAGGCTGACATGACAAAAAGCTGAAAAAGTTGATATAAAAAAGCCGTTTGGACAACACGCATGGCCAACTTTTTCAAAGTAAAATGACAATGACTACTCCTTTATCATCTCGAATTGATAACACACTGATCGCAGCATTCTCAGGCCACTTAGACAACACGCTACCACCGAAAACTTGCTATAAATACGGAGGCATGCCCAACATATACATTCCACACTGAAACATTGAGCATTTCACTTCTTCCTCTTCCTCATCCCACTTTAGCGTTTGTCACTTGTGTGAAGACGATATCTGAAATGTCAAACTCAGCGAATTGGAGGACCCTTGCGCTTGCCACTGCAAGGCGGGTTGATTGCTCTAACTACCGTGTGCAAGCTAATGTGTTTGTCACTTTTTCAGCGTGTTGTCATATCAGCTTTTTCAGTGTGTTGTCATATCAGTTTTTCAGCTTTTTGTCATAACAGCTTTTTTAGCTTTTTTAGTGTGTTGTCATATCAGCTTTTTTAGCCTTTTGTCATATCAGCTTTTTAGCCTGTTGTCATATCAGCTTTTTTAGCTTTTTTAGCATGTTGTCATATCAGCTTTTTCAGCGAAGTGATCGGTGATTGAAGATTCCCGTCAATTGCGCTGGTGCTTAAAGAACCTGCTGGCTATTGCCATCTCTGGCTATAAGAAGAGAGGGATGATCGAACGAACAAACACAAAACACAGAATCGAGGCCATTGCTCTAGCGAAGGGAGGGAGGAGGGAACGAATGTGAGTAGAGGCTGACAATTTCATTCGTGCATTGAGGAGAAGATAGTCACGATCAGCGACGCGGCTATTTGTTGGCTGTTTACTACATAAGAGGTATGTATTTTATATTATCATTTTAGCAAGGTTGCTTTATTTCGTATAAATGTTTTAGCACGGTAGTTGTATTTAGCATGATTATTTTAGCACGGCGGCTGTATTTCGTATGATTATTTTAGCACGGTAGTTGTATGTCGTATGATTATTTTACCACGTTAGTTGTATTTCGTATGATTATTTTACCACATTAATTGTATTTCGTATGATTATTTTAGCACGGTAGCAGTATGTTTTGCTACTAGATTTGTACTGTAAGGAATTTGCGTAGCCACACTACTGCCCTTATTGTTTGGAAAATTCATGTAGCACTTATTAATAACCATAATTACTGTTTTAGATGAAGTACTATCGTGTGGTTATCTTATCACTTAACATGTGAAAGCGAATTTATGTATTCATAACTTAACTATCAATTAGGCTTCTGTTTTGGTTATGTGCAGGAAACCACGGTAGTGAGACATCAAAAGAAAGAATTGATTTTCATCCTACAACCGTTGCTGCAGCAATTAAGGTGCACATTACTAGAGTTTAGTCCTTTACATAATTGAATTGTTGTTCACAGCTTTCCATGTTTAGCACTTTTATTTTTCACTCGGTAGTTTAATAATTTGTAGAAATTTAGTTAGAGTTTATATTTTCGATTGGTTGATGAGGGATCTGTATTTGCAGATATTCTTCAGAGCGGTTAGTTCGCAATCATCATTTGAGCTTCAGGAAGGTTAGTGTAAATATTAGTACATTGAATCATGGTAATTGTACATGGTCAGTAGAAACAATCATGGTTAATGTATAATGAGTAGAAGATGAAATGACAGTAGTAGTGTATTGAGTAGTACACGAATGAACGATACAATTTCTGGGATTAGTACAATATTAGAATAATTAGTAGTACACAAAATGATGGCATTAGTAGGTGGAGTAGCAGAAGAAATGATAATTTTAGTGTAATATTATGTACACGAAATGACAGCAGTACTTGAGAAGTACATGAATTAAGGGTGTAGGGAACCATAGGGCACTCTCCAAAGTATTGTGAGAACCATATGGCACACTGGAAACACTTTTGGACTTTCAAAATTGCTGTGAAAACGTCAAAGATCTTTACACCCTTATCTATATTTGGTAAATTTTGTAAAAATTAATAATGATATTTAATAGTTATTCCAATTTAATTATCGCAATCCTAAAAATCTAAAAATGGAGTAAAAGATTTCTAATAAAATAAATACTTGGAATTTAAATCTGAAAATTTTATGGAAGGAGCCTGATACCATTTCAAACCTTGTGTAAAAGTTTTAAAAAATTTATAAGTTGAATTAATCCCTCATGTAAATATTTTTCCGAAATTAAATATCGGAACAATGCAAATTGTCAGAATTATAAGAAATAATCTACTGCGAATTTTAACCTCAAATTTTTACAGATGGTAGATAGTTCGTCCAAGATTCTTATATAAAAATATTAAAAATTCTACTATGAAATAATCTACTACGAAATTCAAAATTCAAGTGTAGGTTTGAAACTAGCTTAATGTAAAGTTTGTGCAAATTTGATTCAAATTCAGTGGAATAAATTTTGTTACAATCTTTGTGTGATATGTTTTCAGATTATGCAAAGAAATTTGAGTTTATAGTTAATTTGTATTAATTTCTAATTAAATAGGTTTTTAATGTAAGAAATAATTAATTTGCTATAATTTTATTATTTCATGCTTAAAAATTATGAAATCACTTTTGTTATGCTCATTAGGCAGGAAAGAACATTATTTTGTAAAAATACTTAGGGTGTACCATGAAAATTTTATATGATACCTCATATTTCTTTATATTTGTTATATTCGAAACCCTGATACAGTTACAGTAAACCGTAATTCCTTAATTCATGAAATAAATTCTAAAATGTTCCTAAGGTCACGAAAAAAACTAATGACGGGAAATATTAATATTGTGTAATGACGTAATGTAATATTAAATTCAGCACTAAAGAAAAATATTAATTATGTGTAATATGTGTGCAACAGATGGACACATTTTTGAAAATATATTTTGGAGAACGGCCCTTTGTTTTGCATAGAAGAGTGGTGACCATGGACAACTGCGTGCAATTAGACAGCACAATAGCCATCCCGAATGATTTGGGGCAGCTAAAATCACATGTTGCCCTACTGGGTGTGAACCATGATACACATAGCGTTCGTCTAGAAGGGGTTCATCCACGATACGTTCCAAACAGCTCTATGGTTATGTATACACTCTTCCAGTTAAGAAATAATAGTTCATGGGATTTGTATTTCTGCAAAGCGAATGAAGAGAATTTCGAGTTAGGAGTGTATGTGGAGGTATTGCCACGACACCAATCCGGGGAGGCCGGGTCTACTTCCGAAGTAGTAGAGCATGATATGCCACATGGACCACACGAACCACCAACTGCGGATGAGTGGAGATTGGGGCATGGCAAAGAACAATTTGATGCGGCGGAGGTTGATGAAGGTGGCGGTAGCAGGGATAAAGAAGCGGCAGATGATGATGACCCATCACCTGCTATATAGTACTTTCGAGCCATGGGTCACCTAGATTGTACCTCGCGGATTATAGTAACATGTCCGCATGGGGGTACACCCAGAACGACGTCCAAATCATGCAATGGTTCCGTAACAAGCAGGAGGCCTTGCACTTCCTAATCAACTACGCCATCACGACAAGACGGGAGCACACTCGTATCCGGTCAGAGCCCTTCGCGTACGAGGTTAGGTGCATAAAGTATCCTGATTGTCCCTTCTTTGTACGAGTTCACAAACCTAAACATGAGGGTTACTTTGTGGTTAGTAGAAATAGTCCTCATACGTGCACCGAGGAATCCGTAAGGAACATAAGCCGTATTGTGGACGCGAGTTTCGTAGCCCAGACCCTCTTGAACATCATTAGAACTGACATCGGGATAACCCCCCATAAAATTATAGAGGAGGTACAAACAAAAACCGGGATGGTAATCACGAACAATACGGCTTGGAGAGCAAAGCAGAATGCATTGAAGATGCTTTTGGGGGGATTCGAGGAGTCCTTCAATTTTGCTCCTAGGTTATTACAGAAGATAGCCATGACAAACCTAGGCACTCAGTTTGCAGTGGCAGATGAGCCTGTAAGGATGGAGGATGGGTCCATGAGTTTGGTGGACCAGTACCTTGTCAGGCTATTATGGTCCTTTGGATAATGCATCGAAGCTTTTAGGTATTGCATACCAGTTATATGTGTCGACGGGACATTCCTGACGCTGCTAACTGCACTTGCTGTAGATGCAAATAACTAAATCCTCCCATTGGCGTTCACTCTCTTGGAGAGTGAGAACAATGATAGTTGGTTGTGGTTCTTGACCCCGCTTAAGAGCCGGGTTGTGAGTTCGAGGGAGCGCATTTGCGTTGTGTCCGAACACAACAAAGGCCTTCTCCACAAGTTGAATGTCATGCACGACAGCACATGCTCCTCGATGAACTAGCGTGATGTGGAGAGAAGATGGTGCATGCGACACCTAGGTGCAAACTTGTATTCAAGGTACAAGAACAAGGCACTGTTGAAGAGATTCAAAGCTATGTACCTTCAAAACCAGCCTCTAAAGTTCAACGCGATATTGACGCAACTGAACGACAGCACACAGAAGATGATGGAAGACGACAAATCACAGGAACAACAACTACATTCTTAAGTGGTCAAAGGTCAGACTTTGGTTAGTCGCACGCGACCTACCTTTAGCAAGTGGATTGCGGGGAAGCCAGCTGAGCGGTGGGCACTATTCCATGACACGAGCGGAGCAAGGTATAGACAAATCATTAGTTCATGGTAATTACAGCAGTGTTTATCTTAATTCCTATTCAAGCTAACATAAACTATTGTAGGTACAACATCATGACCATGAACATAGGGGAGGCTTTCAACAATGTACTGAAGGGTGTTCGCGCCCTTCCGTTGTGCTCAATCATTGAGCTCACCTTCTACCGGGCGGCTGATTACTTCCGCGATCATGGGAACACGATCGGGGCGTGTGTCACTATGTACGCACCAAGAGTGGAGAAGATGCTCGAATCAAGAAGGAAGAAGGCGCACTTCCACCGCACACGGATTTATGACTTGGGCACGAATAAATTCGAGGTCATGTGCAAGCACAAATATCCATCTAGGTATCTCGCGGGAGACACCGTGCAGTAGTGCCAGCTAGCGTTGGAGGAGGTTACGTGCACGTGTAACAAGCCGAAACTATAGCACATCCCGTGCTCCCATGTGTTGGCTGCAGGTCGCGATATGGGTGAGAACGATGCATCACAATTAATCTCACCGTACTATACCGTGCATGCTTTGAAGAACACTTGGCATCCAAAGATGAGTTCATTCACAATTAGAGCAAACTACAAGCTGCTGGAAGGCCCCACCTGAAAACCATATCACGTGAGTAGACGCACACAACATGGAAAACCAAAGGGCACCAGACTGTAAGGTGACATGGATGCGGCTGATGCGGTAGATGGTGCGAAAGTGCAAATTATGCAAACAACATGGATATGACCGTAGGAGGTGCCCTAATCTACCCAGTACTTAGTACTGTGTAACATCCCAAAATTTTTAGAAATGAATAAAGTCACCATGTGTGTTCTTAGTGCCATTTTGAAACTTTGTTGAAACTTTGTTGAATTGATTCAAAGAAAAATCAACATTCTTTAAATTAACAAAATTCACTCAGACTAGCTTGTACGAACGGAACTCATAAAAATTCCAAACAACCTAACATACGAAATAATTCTATAAAATGCTAGAACTAAAGATATGAACAAATATGAATTTTATCGAATTTTTGCATAGCATGCGAGAGCTCTAAAAATACAATGAAATATTTGAAAGAGACAAACATTGAACAATTTTAGTTTAAATTCTACACATCCAAACTAAATGAAACAAAGAGCATTTGAAGCTTCACTCAATGGTCCCTCTACACAAAAATTTCCACAAATTTTCGAGTCGCTTTGAAGCATGAAATGACAGTTAAAATTTGACTAATAAAAAATCATATGCATGTAGAAACTAGAAGTGCAAGCTTCTGTTCATTGGATTGCTAGCAATTTGTTCGATGTAGTGACTGATCAGCACTGGAAACTCCGTACATTGCCATTTGCTCCTCGCCACCTTCGCCCGTACATCGATTGCACCACTCCGTCAGCCTCCTTACACTGCCTTCTTCTACCCCCAGCTGAGCTATTGTGTGCTCCAAAGAAGGTGAGTGAGGTAACCTCAAGTATTTGTGCATGCACTAAAATCACAAGTAAGCACATAGCGTAGTGGTTTGGGGCTTGAGCATGATGCCCTCAGTCTAGAGTTCGAATCCCCTTTCCAACGCTTCCTGTTGAACTTTTTCCCCATTTTCTAGTTGCCTTAAGCTCGACACCTCAAGTAGCTTTGTAAACCACCTTGTCACAAGAGGCAACTTAGTTTAGTGGAAGAGCAAATCCAAGTGAAGCAACAGGTCTTGGGTTAAAGTCTTCGTCTAGACAATTTTTTTCTTTTCACCCTATTTATTTCATCTATTTATATCTTTTGCTAGGGAGCTCCAAATGAAGTGGAATAAATTTCTAAATTTGTGTTAAGACTTAATGATTTAGATTATGCAATAAAAATTCATATGTTCTATGCAGATTTAAATTGTTTGAATCAAGTTTACTTAAAGCCCCTTTTGTGTATTATGAAGAAACTATGCAAACCATAATTCCAAAAATCATGATATAAATATCAGTTGTTCCTGGGGTATTAGATGTGCCATTTTTGCAAAAACATTTAGGAATGAACTCATTTTGTATAAAGAAAATGATTGTAGGAAACCTCTCTTGCATGCAAATTCAACTAGTTAAAATATGGATCAAATGAATATGAAATTTGGTAAAACTAGTTTGGTTACATTCCTGGGGTCACAAGGATCCGAAATATAGAAAAACATTTAAGTTTTACCATGGTATGCATTATTTGTGCAATAGCCGAATTTTCAATACTAGAATGGTTAAAATGGTCGTAACTTTTGCAAGAGAACTCGAAATTGGATGAAACCAAATCCTAGGACTTTGAAAAGTGGTACACTTCCTGTTTATGAAAAAATAAATCACATACACACAATGTAGAATTTAATCTATTAAAGGCCCTAATGCTCTTTATATGAAAAATGTCGCAAATAAAAATGAATTGTAGCGAAACCAACTTTAAAACACTCTCAAGGACATTCCCAAAAAGTGAATAAATAATGATTAAATAATCTCTTAAGGTGCAGCCACAATCATAAAACGAAAACTGAACCATTACCGCGTAGATTTTAGAAACGCTTAAGCCTTTTCGGCAGAATGTAGAATATCTTGTTTAAATGTAATTTTTACGAAGAATGGTCCAGATCTACTCTTTGGTATATGTACTATCATATTCTAGAAAAATATTGTGTTTACATCTTTCTTTGGATCTAAATCCTGCTAGCGCAATAACCCTAAGTATTATGGTTGTGAACAACGCGGCATTTGAATAGTTAGGCTCAAGGAACCTTCAGTTAAATTGTTTGTGCTATTAGAATCACTGCATAATCATGTAGATATAGACACTAGCTTCATCCTATAATGTTTTAAAATACAAAAACTTTTGAAACACAAAAAGTGCCATGTATCACACTCGCATTCTAGCCTGTGTCGTATCGGTGATCGGCCCCTGGAAAACGAAGACTCGCCTCGTCAAACCTGATGTTCGGGGAACTAGTCTCTCAAGGACGAGGACTCCCTCTCTTGTTGCTCATGTTCTCATTCCTCCCTTTGTTCGTGGATGACGAGGTGCAGATCTCGTCGATCGTGGGAGATGCGGTTCCAAAGGACACCATGGTGCTTTTGGTAAGAGTTGGCATGATGTGTCCGAGAACTCTTGTGACCAGAGCTAGCCACTGCTGACCCTGCTGCTCGATAGCTTTGGCGAGATGGTCTCGGTCTCTAGCTGGTACCTCCTTGTTGGTAGGAACGTTTGAGTTTTTTGTTGGCAACTCGGGTGGTTTGAGCTTGTGCTGCGTCGAGCAACGTCCTCATCTGGTCGATCACTGGCATCATTGGGTTGTTTGGATTCGAGGGCAAGAGTGATCTCAATAGCATTGGACATTCGCTTCAGGGGTGTTGAAGATGTCACTGTTGCGGTGTTGCCAAGATGTCGTCTTTGGAGCATGGCTGGGCCGGTCATGTTGCCAATGGATCTGTTGATCCTGGGGGTCCGTTACCCTCGGGTGGGGTGTAGTCGGATTGTTATGATCAAATCACCTCGACAAGTTGGTCATGGTTCCTGTTGCAGCTACTGTAGTTGGATCCCGTCGATGATCCGTAGTGCCTGGGGTGATGACATCCAAGGCTACTTGTGCCGAGTTCGGCGCTACCACCTGGTCTTGAGGCGTACCAGGGAATTCTGATGTCCTCGGCTGTCTACGGTGTCCACCCCCGAAGCTCTTTCTTAAGAGTTTTTGACAGTTGCACCATTGTGGGCCCCAGCCATGAGCACATAGCAATCTGTGCTGTTGCCTTAGCTGCTGCTATCGCTGTCGATGCACTTGAGGACACTGGGCTCCATCGGATCAAATTCGATGAAGGACACTTCTCGGCATCGATCCCAGCAGCGAGATTCAGCGAACCCGACGTGCTTGAGTTCCCCATCAGACTTCCAGCAGTAAAGCATAGTCCCGAAGGCAATCTCATATCCGATCACTGGGGCGTTGTCGATGGAGAAATTCGAGTCGAAGTCGTTGTCGTACTCGATGCTGGAGAATCCATCGTGGATGCTAACTGAAGACATGATTGATATGCAAATATAGCTGAAGGCCCCTACCTTGCGCGCCAACTGTCGAAGGTTAGAGATCGATAATAAACTTATACTCGGGTACATTCGAGGATGCAGGGTCAATTAGGAAATCAATCAACACACGATGTAGGCTGATTCGGGCCTCTCGATCGAGTAATACCCTACTCCTGTCTGGATGCACTATGGTATTGGTCAAAATAGAGTACAGAACATAGAGATCAAGCTTCGGTTACAATGGAGACTGTTTCTGGGGGATAGCTAAGCCCTAGCCTATGCACTACTCTGCGAAGATCGCTTGTTATCCATGCTGCTTGGATGGTGTACGCTTGTGTCTCTTATCGTTCCTGAGCGTCTACCCCCTTATTTATATGGTTGGGGTAGCCTTTTATGGGTCATTGTAGGTTTGGAACACCCAGTCGTACTCGATGAGGAATCATCCGTTTCGAGATCTGCGTGGTGTATTCAAACTTCCCTTATTTTCTGGCGTACTCTGGTTGATTTCCTCGTAACGAAAACACGACTGAGTGCTTCCCAAATGTGGGGATACTCTTTCCACGTATATCTTATCTCGTATAATTCGGGCTCAAGATATCGTTAGTTTCCTGATATGTGAGTCACCGTGTATAGCACGATATCGGAGTTTCTTGTATGTGCATATATCCCATATTTAGATATTTGACATCACCCTTCCCGCATGGGATAACTGGGAGGAGCAACCCTCTCTGTGGTGCTACTACCGCCTAGAAAAGCTAGACCTTGACTACGCCTACGGTGCTATTCAACGACCACAACGGTCATACCAGTTGTACAAGGACAAGCCCAACTCATACCTCCTGCACTATACGGTGGAGTGCGAGCCGAAATAGAATAAGCACCTCGGCAAATCTCCGCCAACGGCCAACACACCAGAAGTGCAAGAGGGTACCTCCTCTCGTAGAGGAAGGGACAAGGGGAAGCAGCCGACCGAGGTCCGCACTACGCAACAAATCCTTGACGGGTTACGCAGACCAACTAGGAACCCGGGTGGTATTAACATAGGGGACCCAGTGAATCGGGATGACATGCCCATATGGGAGGGCAGAAATCCACATAAACCCAAAAATTTTGGTCTTATACCCCCGTGATTTATGGCATAGGCCACCCAATTGACCACGGCTGGGAGAACTGCGCATTCCCATGGAGTTATTTCATAAGAGGGATTGAGCGGTGTCCGACAACACATCGCATAACTTACACGGAAATGGTAATATGCAGAAAATGTGGTACATCATTCCCACTGTACCAAGATAGGCGAAACGACCACTTGTTCCACCATGACAAACAGTGTCTTTCTTAGTTTGTTCATCTAGCAATTTCTCTACTATTGTAATGCCCTTGTAATATAATCTATTGATTACTTCATCATCTAAACTTTCGTTATATGTGCCCTAATATGAGTTCAACAAATAATTTAAGTCGTTCCATTGCAAATATTCGTTTTCAAATATTTCATCATTTGAACCAACGAGACATTTCATGTGCCCACCAAACATGTGGGTGCTGGTTTCCATTGCATATATTCATTTTTAAAAATTTTAGAATGAAACAATATATCCTAAAAATTTACATTTTATCCCCACAGTATAAACAATCAAACAATATCATTTCACTCTATTATATTATTTTAAGATTAAATATTTCCTTGTGTTTTTTCCTTCATACAAAACTAACAATAATTTAAATATGTTATTATTATTATTATCACATTTTTTTCATTTCAACAAACTATTTTTCCTGTTTTTTCCCACATGTGCAAAAAACTAATATGTCAAAATGCTGAAAAAGCTGATATAAAGCTGTTATAAAAGGGTATTAAGGTCTTAGGTGGACTTATTCAATTACACATAAACAGAGCACAAGTCCTAATCAATTTCATACAATAGTAAGAGCACCATATTCTAATGTCCTAGGAACTAGTTTCAACACATTTGGATCAAAATTGCGCAAGTTATAACTGTTTAGGTGTTTACATGCGTTGAAATCAAACTATGGTAGCAATTATTACAAATTACATCCAAATTCAAATATTTCTACATATTTGGAAATCTTATGACCTAAGGATGGCAATGAAGTTCGTTTCATTCCATTTGGAGCTGTTTCACAAAAATTTCACATTATACCATTTCTAGGCCTAAAACGTAAATTTGAGATCGTTTGTTGCATAATAATCAAAACTAAAATATTTTTGCATATTCATAATCTACATGAATACGGGTCAAATCTTGTATGAAATACAAAAAATTCCTGAAATGCACTTGTCATGTCTTGCTCGTTATGCCCCTTAGTACATACATTGAGATAATCAACTTGGCATGTATTCCTCGTACTGTGCATTAACATTGCAGGCAATGGCGGGCATTGTACTTTCAGAGCTATTCTGTGAATTGGTTGATGCGAAACACCATGCAAGGGCAATTTGTTCAGGAACTGAGGTATGACACAATTGTATATTACATGTCATGAAATATTTGCGATGTCTCTAACCATAATTTGGTTCACGTTTCAGTTGCCCCCTCGGTGCTGTCGGTCATTTCACAAAATAAAAAAAATTGGACTACCGCTTCCATATTCCACTCGCCCGTGCAGGTCTACTACCGTTCGTGCTTCTCATGGACGGGGCTATGATGGAAGGAGGCATGATCACACCGATGCTGGCCCTCGATCAGGCACTTCTAACCGGTCTGGTTGACCGATAGTGACCGGAGACGCACACCTTTCACTTCCTGTTCGGTGAGATGTCCATCACTCTAAAGGACGTTGCCATGCTCACTGGCCTACCCATAAGGGGGCAACCTGTGGTTCTAGCCCGGCCCAGTAGAGCCCAATGGTAGCAGTACATGACGATCAAGTATTCTATGTTTTTTGTTATGTAATGTTCAAAATGATAACGATACAATGTACTTACTTAACACGGAGTACCTGCAGGTTTGGGGTGCCTTACACATAGAAGGATACTGAAGTGTTGATGACTTGGTTACAGGCATTGCAAGAGTACCATCCATGCCCAGAGCATGCGGACGGAGCTACCCTACAATGGCATTACGAAGTGTACCTGTATTACTTTTTAGGTGGTGTGATGTTCACGACCACGGTCGGTGACATCATCTTCCCGCACATCATTTGGATAGCTCGTGAGTTGGCCGCAAACCATGAGGAGATGACGGCATACAGCTGGGCATATACGGTCCTTGCTGACACATATCGTGGGTTGTGCGATGCATGCATACGACATATGCATAGGGGCACAATTACTGGATGCGTGCAATTCCTGCAGATGTGGAGTTGGGAGTACCTTCCAATATATCGGCCTATAGTCACTAGAAGGTACTACCCTATCGTCATCAACGATGATGTGCTAGAGGCCACTCGCCCTACAATGGGCCACCGTTGGATGCACGCACAACTTAGATGGTCGTCGCTAGGTGACCACACGAGCTACAAACATGTTATCGCTGATATGGACCTACTAACCGCTGACCATGTTACATGGGATCCATGGACTACGCAACGAGCCGAAGAAAACCACTGACGAATGCATCTCTTTTTTTGCCATGTGGACATGCCATTATGGATGACTACATGCTTCGTTGTTTACATGAACGCGGTTGAGGTCTATTCGCTCGAACGATTCCAACGACAGTTCAGGTGCCAATGGCTAATCCCGGTTCCACCACCGCGGGATGCTGGGATGTCGCACGGGTATGTATTTCATTGTTTTCAATCTTGTTATCTTTGTTCAAAATTTACCATTCTAATATCTTAACCATAACAGGAGAAGCGCTAAGGGCACTGGGGGAGCTGTCGACATGACCCTCGTGCATGGTACACACATCACGTGATGAGTCGAGTTAGCATTGCAGGAGGTCATCATTCCCGCTGGCCCATACGACCCCTCCGAGTACGATGACTACCTTACATGGTACCGCGCCCGCACGCATGACACGTTACTAAGCCAGGAGGTCGAACCGCACGCCATGACATACCTATAGGATCGATCGTGTCATGTCCATATTTTGGTACTCCCATCATACTACTAATATTTATCATAAATTTTGTATCCCAATTCTTAATACAGACATACTGCAATGCAGATCCAGGAGGCATCGGACCTATTTACCCAGGCGGATAAAATAGCGGCTCATCCTATGGGGACCTCTACCTCGACGCTGGCAACCAATCAGATGAGATGGTACATCGCATCTAAGGGGGCCAGATTATTCTCGGTGATCTGTGGTCTTGAAGGCTCTGCACGACGTCCACCACGCAACTACGAGTCAACTAGCATGGACCCAGATCATACCTCACACGCCATGCGGTCCGTCGGCGGCCGTCCCTCCAATGCCGAACAACAAGACGCTCCAAGACGTGCGTCCACGTCCCATGCAAGAAGCCATTCATCACGCCATCATTCATTCCCCTATGTTGAAGTCCCAACTGAAGCGTGGCCACAATGAGATGACAGACTTGGTACAACTGAAGCATGGCCACAATGGGATGACAGACCTGGTACGTCTGCACCACCTCTTCCACCGAAAGTGCCACATTTCTCACACTCCTACGAGACAGATGACAGTCACACACAGCAGTGGAGCGAGCCCGAGGCTTTCAACTTTGACTTCATGTCGGCACCTACTTTACTGCTCTACTAGGCGGGCAGGCGGGCACCTCGCAACCCGTGGCCGACTTACTGCATACGGTTCCCCTACATACGAACGATGGTACAACCGTATCCACCAAAGCGGAGAACAATACATCTTTCAATCGGACGTACCTCCCGAAGAGGAAGATTTGGACGTCCCGCTAGGTACGACTAGGCATAGGCCATCCTAGGTCGTAGGACGGACGGCCACACAACCCTCAGATACCTACTCCTCAGAGGACTTCTTGAGAAGGCAAGGTGGACGGCGCCAGCGGGGCCACTAAGCATGTAAAATCACTTCATGTAGATTTGTCTCTCGTGTAATTATGAATTGTACATCTAGTGATGTAAAATCACTTACGTGTTGTCCATTTTCCATATTGCAAACTGTGTTGTTAACTTTTTGTAACGCTGCCCATGTTGTCTAATCTATCCAGAGCTGTATGTGTTACCTAATTTAGTAAACACTGCATGTGCTATCAAATCTCATATTGAAAATTTAGTTCGATTTCTTTTGTTTTGAACTTTCACTTTCCTGTTCGAGTTGTCTATTTTGCTCTGATTTCGCAACACATAGACGATACATCTGTCCTACTGATTGGACAACATACACCAGCAGCTTTATAGAGCAATTTGATAAGAGCAAACAATAGTTGTGTCCTACCAATTGGACAACACACACCACAGCTTTACAGTGTCATCTAAAAACACGCTGCCAGTAGCTTTGTTAGTCAGATTTGACAACACGCTGCGTACCGCGAAGTGACAACACACTGCTTACCCGTCTGCACGATTGAATCTTATGCGCCAGCACTTAGTCCATACACCACCCCTTGGAGACTTCAACATGGCTGGATCCTCTAGCAGAGCATTCTCATGGACACTTGATATGAGTAGCGTAGCCCTTCATTACACGTTGAAGGTTACGTGTAATGAAAAAGATGATCCGTTAAAGGAGGAGAACCTACATCAAGTGATGTTCAAATTGCAAGAGTGGCGTCCGACATCATCTCGGCATAACATAACAACCCCTGGCCTAAACCTTGTGACCTCCGACGACCTCAAGGCGCACTTGTAATGGTGGCATCAAAGGTATCAGGGTGTGCGAACTAGCCGATCGCCCTTCTGCTACAGGTTTCTCTACGAGATCTTATAGGGTACTGATGTAGCCCAATCAGTATGCAGAGCATATTAAAGTTAGTTATCCATAAGTTCACTAATTCGTATGCTCGTCTTGTGTCTTAATCATTCCCAAAGGGCAAAGAATTGCTGAACAAAGATATCCCATATTTCGTAGCGATGTATATGCTCTTTGGTGGGGGTGTGATGCCTGATTCACGCAGAAGATGTAGAAGAGGATCTAACTGCAGGGGTAGAGGTCCACCCAGTACTGTTGTAGCAAAAAGTTCAAGATGATGTTCAACCACCACCGAAGAAGGGCTTGCTCCTGACTTTAGAAATGATGATGACGATGATGACAACGATTTCGTGTCACCTAGACCTCGACGTTCAAGCATTAATGCAACAGGCTTTTCAAACACTAATACAACAGGCCGTTCATGCAACAATACAAGAGGACGTTCAACCAACACAGAAGGATGGATAGCTCCTAACCATACAAATGACGATGATGATGACGATTTCATGCCACCTAGGCCACGAACCTTGCATCCCCGGAGTCCTCCGAATCCTAACGATGATATTACATTAAGCCCTATCAGGTATCCGAACGTAGTACCCTGTCAGGAACCAATAAATAACTATTGGTTTTTTCATACTAGCAACCTATCCTGACAACCATGGCCATAGAATTTATAGTTTGTGACTTAGTCCTTCACCAGAGGCATATACCTATGTTGTATCCCAGTTTTATGATTTCCTTTTGTATGTTAGGTGTTGTTGGCATACCATACTATTGTAATTGTTGTACTTACTGCCCTTTGTAATATCAATGTAAGGTTTTATTAAAACTTTGATTTGCCTTCAAATTTATCGCACACCGAAAAAGAACGAGGAATAATGAAATTTCATTTCTTTGTCAAACAAAATTAATTGGAAAATAATTTTATAAAAAGAAAGAAACAATAGTGATTTTGAAATGGATGTAATGCCACAACTTGAGGTAATGCTACAACTTGAGAAAAAAAATTAATTCTACAAATTAATCAGGAATAGGAAATAACTTAGATAAAATTAATGGGAATGACAATTTTGAGGTTAACCTCAAACTAACAAATTTAAGGTCTACTTGTCTGACGACGAGTGACGCCTCAGTAGCTAGCTCGCTAGTCCTAGAGTTGTCCCTTTTGTATTAGGCTTTTGTAATATAAAATGGGTTGTGCCGAGCCTTAAATAGTATTATGTACGATCCATATATATGTATATGTATATAATGCAATGTTCTCTATGTTCCCCTACTCACTTCCCCACCCCCTTCTTCCAACGCTAACATAAAAAATCAAATTTATTGCACACCGAAAAAGAACAAGAACAACAAAATTAACTGACAAATAATTTTGTAAAAAACAAA
Organism: Rhipidocladum racemiflorum; assembly: GCA_036346355.1. Classification (NCBI taxonomy): domain Eukaryota; kingdom Viridiplantae; phylum Streptophyta; class Magnoliopsida; order Poales; family Poaceae; genus Rhipidocladum; species Rhipidocladum racemiflorum. Next base: position 4,704,643 of record CM070577.1, read on the forward strand.
CAACAGTGATTTAAAAAAACTAATAAAAGTGATTTTTTAAAAATAAAAATAAAAAAATAAATGATTGCAGCAAGGGTCCGTAAACCAAGTGTTGTCAAATCGGTCTGTAAAAATAGGTGCTAGTGTGTTGTCAGATCGGTCTGAAAAGGTTGCTATGATAAGAAAAGCTAAAAAAGATGATATGACAACATGCTGAAAAAGCTGCTACGATAAAAAGCTGAAAAAGTTGATATGACAAAAAGCTGAAAAAGCTTGAATTGACAACACACTGGCAGCAGCTTTCTCAGGCCACTTGGAAAACACACTGCCACTGAAAACTTGCTATAAATACAGAGGCATACCCAGCATATACATTCCACACTGAAACGTCGAGCAATTTATATCCTTTTCCTCCTCTTCCTCATATCGTCTTCTTCCTCATCCCACTTCAGCGTTCGCCACTTGTGTGAATACTATGTCTAAAGCGTCGAGCTCAACGAATTGGAGGGCCCTTGCGCTTGCCAATGCAAGGTGGGTCGATTACCCTAACTGTCATGTGCAAGCTAATGTGTTCTACGCCAACACTCCGAAAAATAACGGCCGGGTGTTTTACAAATGCCATTTTTTCTCTGTAAGTGAAAATGTAGTTCGATTTCTTCAGATTTTGACGATTATTCTCTTGTTCGAGTTGTTTATTTCTTGTAAAATCTTCTTTCTTTCCACGGCTTTAAACCATATTCACATCGTCACGTAGGTTGCAGGATGCCAATATTTCCAGTAGGCAGACACCATGAATACATCGACGGAGCGTCCTAGCAGCACAGTACCACATAGGATGCAGCCCAAGCTAGAGCAGAGGATGGACCATATGCTCGAGCAGAGGATGGACCCTATGCTCAAGCAGAGATTTAACATACTGATGTTTAAGGTGGAGCACATTTTAGATCATATCAAGTGGTTAGAGAAGATTATGTATGTAGTTATCTGACGAGTACCCATACCATGGGTACCTCCATCAGCCCGAGACCACGAGAAGGCTGACATCCTTCAAAAGCCCAGCTCTGGCGAAGGTTCGTGGGATATGAAGAGTCGGCCTGGTACTGTTTAGAGCCACTGTGTGGATGGCGGACTCGACCCTGTGTCGGAGCGTATGGTCGGCCGGCTCCGCTAAACGCTCGAAGGGCCAAGACCCGCGCTGGTAAAGGGCCAACCGCTCTGTGTACGTGACGTCCTCTGACGTCCGTACCAGGGTAGGAGGTCCCTTCCCGAGAATGTCAAAGGGTGCGCCAAGAAGTCAAGCCCCGGTCCCATCGCCACTGACACACCGCAGAGAAGCGCCCCCTCCCGAGACCGAGCTAAGGTCAAATACCATTAAATGCCGGGGCTGACGTCCGTACAGAGCGGTGCATCACCCCGTCAACACGGTCGAAGACTCCCCGCCCCAGGGTTACCAACCCGGCGTGGAGGTAGTCGGAGCCCGGTCGGACGACAAGACAGAAGACCAGACTCCAAGGCACACAGTACCCCTTCCTTTTTTCTCTCCAACTCCCATTGTAACCTGCCGCCTCCGGATATATACGGAGAGGCAGGGCCCCGGGGAGAAAAAAAAACCGATCAAGCAAGAAAGCAAAAGAACTCACCGAGCACAAGGGAGATCGATCGAACCCCTTGTCTCGCCTGTAACCTTCGGATCATCTCTCGAATACCATACACCCCAACGACTCGAACTGGAGTAGGGACGTTCAGCCCGAACCAATATAAACATCTGGCTTCTTGAGTCAACCATTCGGGGAGAGGGAGCGCGCGACCCCCACTAACCAAAAATTCGTATTGCCGGTGCACGAAACACCGACATTATCCTTGCATTGCTTTTGGCTGCAATTGCGAACTAGTTCGTGCTGTATGCGTCATGTATGTTTACCTTTTTTTCAATGCCATATAATGCAACGGTTCCATATGCGTCATTTATCTTCTCTCATTTTTGTACGTTTTTTGTGCAACTTCATGATTATCACACGTACAAAAAAAAATTATAATTCCACAATTTTCATTAAAAAATAAAATTTCATCATACGATATCTAGCAGTACCCCTTGCAGACTATAAACATATACTATTTTAGCAACAGAAACACAACCAAACCGAAAAAAATTTTAAAAAAAATTCGGCCGAATAAAATGAGTAGCATTTCCAGCGCAAGGGATCCGCTTCAAAAAACCCAGCGGAAGAAAGCAAAAATTGGGGGGGAAGCAAAAAAAAAAATTACCCATACCCGGTTTTCGAAAAACCAGGCATGGCTTAACCGGTCTTCCAAAAACAAGTATAGCATACCTGGTTGTTTAAAAAACCGGCTATGGGAAAAATACGCAATACTCGGTTTTTAAAATTCCAAATACGCCAAAACCGGATTTCAAAAACAGGATAAAGCAAAGCCAGAATTTGGATTTCCGGATATTCAATAACAGTATTTGAAATTCCGAATATGACTGGTTTTTCTATAAATACGCGAGAGTGTTGTATTGTTTTGTGAATACAGATCAAATCTATTATAAATACGAAAATTTTCGGCAATAGATTTGTGGAAAGTTCGTTCGGTGCGCACACACCATTCGTTCGGAAAATGTTGGCGCTTGGCAGTGATAACTTTCTTCTCTTCTTTAATTTTTCTTCATTTTTCTATTATATATATATCTTGTTATTGGACCTCGTACGACTGGGATAGATGGGTGCCCGGAATTATCCACAACTGTTTTTTTTCGCCCTTGTTCGCCAGCGCCACGTCGCGGTCCACCTCCAGTTTGAACCTTCCGGCGCTGCCGTGCTTCCCGATCACGGCTTGCAGGTAGCACTCGAGGCTGTGCGGCGTCCGCACCGTGCCCGGCTGGCGCAGGTAGGGCGACCGGCCCGTGCTGATGGGCAGCGGCACAGCCACGGCCCACGGGCACGTACCCCAGCGACGGGTACTGCGGCACGATGTCGCCGGCGTTATTAACGTGGAGGGCCCTCAGGGCAATGGTGCCACTTTAGCTTACGCATCTGCAATGGTGCCACTTCAGCTTACTATAAGAGTGCCAACTCAGCATTTTGCTTAGGTGGATGAGAGAAAAAGAAGAGAAAGATATATACTGACTACTAACTTATAGTCAGGCTATAGCTGATTCCAAGGCATTTATCACCTCTTACATATGGACCCATATTTAATTTTGTAGACAATGCTATAGCTAGTCCATTGGAGAGGTTGTCTATTAGCTATCTATAGATGACATGTATATTTTTTATAGCTAGTAGTTGACTACACCATTGCAGATGCCCTAAGGGTGCCAATTCAGCATTTTGCTTAGGTGGATGAGAGAAAAAGAAGAGAGAGATATAGACTGACTACTAACTTATAGTCAGGCTATAGCTGATTCCAAAGCATTTATCACCTCTTATATATAGGCCTATATTTAATTTTGTAGATAATGCTATAACTAGTCCATTGGAGAGGTTGTCTATTAGCTATCTACAGATGACATGTACATTTTTATAGCTAGTACTCCCTCCAGGTGCAAAAAGGATGTCGTTTTGGACATGGTGATGGTCAAACTTCTAAAACTTTGACTATCGATATATTTTTAAATATTTAAATTAGATACATGAAAATTATATGTGTAGACTTGTCTTGAGAAGTACTTTCATAATATTATAATTTTATTGAGTTTTATAAATATATTATAATAAAAATTAGCGGTCAAAGTTGTGTTTTGAAGACCGTGTCGATGTCCAAAACGACATCTTTTTTTGTACCTGGAGGGAGTAGTTGACTACACCATTACAGATGCCCTCAGGTCCGGGAACGAAGCGAAGGCCGCCTTGAAGTTGCCGTCCCCCACACGAGGGATCGCGATCGCGAATACGATGGCTGTCACCGGGCACGGCGGCTGGGAGGAGTTCGCCGGGCTGTTGACGTCGTTGGCATGAGTAATAAATAACTGCGCTGAAAAGTCAAATGCTAACGATAATGACATCGTTTGTATATATATATACGATTTCTGGCGATATATATCTTGTTATTGGACCTTGTATGAGTGGGATAGATGCCTGCAGGCTGCATCTAGACAAATGTGTACCCGGAAAAAAAAAAGAGTCACGGGCTCACGGCTGCTGCTCGGGCCAATAGATCTGTGGAAAGTTCGTTCGGTGCGCACACACCATTCGTTCGGAAAATGTTGGCGCTTGGCAGTGATAACTTTTCTTCCCTTCTTTAATTTTTCTTCCTTTTTCTATTTGATATATATCTTGTTATTGGACCTCGACTGGGATAGATGCCTGCAGGCTGCATCTAGACAAGCTAGGCAGAACGTGCGGTACACGCTATACCGTATAAAATTTACTTTTTTTCTCTTAAAAAAAGACTACAGGAGAATCTAAATATATTTTTTTTCGAAGCGATCTTAACACTCTATACGTTCACCGGTGAATAACATATTTTCCGAAAAATATTATAAATCGAGTTGCAAAAAAACTATAGAGATATAGCTGTATACATATATTTCTTATTCCGGAAAATATCAGCAATCGAGTTACAAAAAAAAAAAAAATAGAGAGAGAATTGTACTTCTTCTTTTTTGACGAATTTGGTTAACACTTTATTATTACCCGGTCAACCTTCTTTTGTCGAGTTTAACACTCCATACGTTAACCAAGAAATAATACATGTTCCGAAAAATATTAAAGATGCCAACCTTCTTTCGTCGAGTTTAACAATCTATGCATTCACCAAGTAATAATACATATTTCGGAAAATATTATTACCTGGTCAACCTTATTTTGTCGAGTTTAATACTCCATGTGTTAACCGGGTAATAATACATGTTCTAAAAAATATTAGAGATACCAACCTTCTTTTGTCGAGTTTAATACTTTATTATTACCCGGCTAACCTCTTTTTTATCGAGTTTAATACTTTATGGGTTAACCGGGTAATAATACATGTTTCGAAAAATATTAGAGATGTCAACCTTCTTTTATCGAGTTTAATACTCTATGTGTTTATCAGTAATAATACATGTTTCGAAAAATATTATAGATCGAGTTGGAAAAAAATCTAGAGATTAGAGATCGAGTTGAAAAAAAATTCTAGAGATAGAGCTGTACACATATTTCTGTTGATAAAAATATTTTTTCCGAAAAAAACGGAAAAAGGATCTGGACGTAAGGGACGAGGACCTGTTTGTTATACTTTTGGACCTGATCGCTATCCTGAAAAATTAGAAAATGGCTCGTTCGATATTTGTATTTAGCGGGGGCTTTTCTGTAAAGCAACGAACCAGGAACTTAAATGCAATTTGAAAACATTTTTCTTACCCTCACAAAAAATCACAAAGGATTTACTTGTATTTTATGTCAGGAACCTAAATGTTGGCGCTTAACGTTTCTTCCCTCCTTTAATTTTTCTTCCTTTTTCTATTCGATATATATCTTGTTATTGGACCTCGTACGACTGGGATAGATGCCTGCAGGCTGCATCTAGACAAATGTTTGCCCGGAATTATTACTCTAGCAGCGGTAGAAAGAAAAGGTTGACTGGAATCGAAGCCGGTAAGTTCTGTAAATTGGTTCTTGTTGTTGCTCCTAGGTTGTCATTTGCGCAGTTTAGTCCTGATAGTAGCCCGACTTTTCGTACTGTTTCTATTTGTTGTTGGCAAGTGTTGCCAGTTACTTTTCTTTAGTTTGTTTTTGAACTTTGTAATCCCGTGGTATCAATAAAAGAAGCCGGGTAATTCAATGTCTTCGGCCACCTGACTATGGCCGGCATGGAACAGGTTGCGCGAACAAATCTATATATCCATATGTATTAAAAGCTTATGACATATTTTTAGAGTTGCTAAGAATAAAAAATAGACTATAAATTCTCATAAAAAATATTTAGCACTTAATCTAGTGAACCATAACTAAGTTGATCTACAGTAGCCATTGGATAGTATTATTTAAAATAAAACATCTAACAGTCTATTTAACGGACCTGAGTTATAATGGCTTGGATTAAAAGAAAGAGTCTATACCAAGTTCGATAAATAATAACATAAATTTGAAATAAAAAATTAGCCATTTAATTTTCATACAAACTCTAAATTAAAATCCATACATAGCTAAAATTTAGAATAAAAATTAGCAGTTGAATTTGTATTTGAATTCTAGCATATAACAAATATTTGAAATTAAATAAAAATAACAATAGAATAGCTTATATTAGAAGAAAGAGCCCATATAAAATACAATAAAAAAATAACATAAATTATAAATAAAAAAATAAAAGAAAATAATCCATTTAACTTTGATACGAATTCCAAATTAAAACATGTCCATGGCTGAAATTTGGAATAAAAATTAGCAATTATATTTTTATACGAATTCTAACCTAAAAATGGAATGTGAAATCAAATAAAAAAACAATGAAAATTAACATAAACTTGGAATAAAAAAAATAAAAAGAAATTAGCTATTTAATTTTCATGAACTCTAAATTAAAACTCGTACATAGCTAAAATGTAGAATAAAAATTAAATAAAAATTAGCAATTGTATTTGTATACTAATTCTAACCTAAAACTAAAATTCAAAATAAAATAAAAATATCTGCAAAAATAGTAGAAGAATAAAAATAAAAGAAAATTAGGGACTATTTTTTAATCCATTTATAATTAAAATTATAGAAATATGCTAATTCAAGAAAAAAAAGGTAATGAATATAATTTGTATATATAAATTATTAAATACTATGTAATAAAAGTCGATGACATATTTTTTACCGTCACTAAGAAAATATAGAATGTGCTAAAAATTCTATAAAAAATAGAAAACATTTTGGGTCATTATTTGATAGACCTCCACGAAATAGAGAGATTAAGAGAGTCATACATCAACATATGTTCACTTGATTATAACGATATAAGCAATGTGATGTGCATTAAAAGAAGTATTGAAAGAAAGAGACAAGCATTGCAATAATGAAATTAGGAGATGCTAATATAAATAGAAAATGTTATGTTGTGCTATGTTTAATGTATTTGAGAAAGAAAGTTTTGGTCAACAAGTATTGGGAAACATATAAGTATATCCTTTCCTATAATATATAATATAAAAAAAATCATAAAATGGAGTTCTGTTGTGATCTATTTTTCAAAAAAATAAAATCACATATATGTTATCAAGTTATTTAAACATGCTTAAGGATGCACTCATAAGTGTACAGGCCATGCACCTTGCTGGTTAAAGATAAATTGCGACTATTTTAGCCACTCAATTGCGTACAAGCTTTAGTTGCTTGTACGCACGAATGTCTGACCGTTATCTTGTTGTATTATGCTCTTATTATGATGTGGTTAATTAGGCACATGAAAATAACTTTGCCGACCTCTCAAAATAACAAAAAAAAAAATCACTTAGCCAAGTGGTCATCGAGCTCAAGCGTGCAACATGATCTTCTCAATAAAACAAGAAAGTATCCAACATAGATAGTACATCGGCATGCTTCTACTTGGTCAGGAGCTGGAGGGGTTCTTGATTGCAAAGTCTTCTCCCATAAGAGCGAAAGAAAGAGATAGTGATAGCATACATAGTTCGTAACCGCTTTGCCCACGATGTAGGAATACTTTAATTGTTTCCAACCACAAGAACGACCATTCATGTCCCATCTCTCATGGTGGACAAGAGTAGCACTGTTATCAAATTCGAAACCTCTGTGTATATTATACTAATTCAGAATTATACTAGTGCAGACAGTGATAATATAGATAAAATACCATTCTATTCAATGAAATAACTAAGAAAATAGAAAATTATCATTAAATAGTAGGAACAGATCTTATAACCAAGATTTACATAACTATGCATCACAGGGCTTAAGAAATAAATAAACTATTTTTTTGACTGAAAGAAACAAATAAACTATTGCAGCAGAAATAAAATAACTTAGACCATTCGACATGCCACAGACAATCATCTTGAGAACTTGTTGACACCAGAATTCGGCGCATGTATGATTTGGTAGGGATGAGTATTTTGGGAAGCTGATTTGGGAACCAAGGATAAAATCGAGATAGAGCTGATGTTGGGTTCAAAGGAAAGATAATTTTAGAGAAATTGAGGTTGATACGAACAATATTTTACAAAGTCCAAGGAGGATATGATCGGCCCGGATGATATAAAAGAGGGCGATGGGCAACATATATAGAGAAGGATCGAACAACAAATCAACCAACAATCATTCTACTTTTCACATACTTTTTCATTGACTAGGAGTAGCATTTTTGATTTGTAATCTTTCCTCTGTAATTCATCTGATCAATAAAGTTGCACATCGTCGATTATTGATCTTGTCGACTTACACCAATTTAGATTTGTTTTTTCTCCGATTTTGTTGCGCATTGCCTTTTTCGAAAAAGCCTACATTTATCCCATCTAATCAGTTCAATCATGTTGCTTAAATACTCCAAACGAACTTACCAAATTAGTGACACCCTGCCAAATCGGCTATGCGCTGAACTCTGGTGTCAACATATGCCCCCTATTTTTGGGAGATTGTGTGAATCTTCCAAAAATCAGCAATATCAGCTAAAATGTGGAATATCAACTGACCTCATTGAGATTCACCGTTCCAACTGCCCAGCTGTTTTTCATGCCATTCTCTGCAATTTTCTCTCGCAAATAATGTGAACGCACGATCTCGTGTAATAACTGCAGTAAAAGTCGCAAAACTACGCGTTGATGCCATCGAGTTTACCCCATATAAATACGAGGCTCATACATCCGTCATTTTCACGCGCTCAAGCTCTCAAATCCTTCTTCATCGGCTTGAACTCACTCCCTTGGCTCTTCATTCCATCGGCTCTATCGAACCTATGGATCCCAATCAGGTTTTCTTTCCTATCCCCGATTGTGAAACTCAGTATTACCTAGGATCGATAGGAAATCCTAGCCCATCAGCTATCATAGAGAAAGAACTCCCTAGGCTTCCTTTGAACACTTCGGGCTTTAATTTAGCGGGGTGGAGTAAAAGCTTTAGGGCTTGGCTGGCTGCTCTAGTTGGGTGGCATGATTGGTTCAATCGGGTAGCAGCCCAAAAACTATAAGTTTGGGAACAAATGGAAATAGCATAATGCCTCCCATTATCCTTGGCCAATTCCTCACCCAACGAACCCTTGGTAGCTATGTCTTGCTATTTTGGTCCAATACTTTGAACGTCTTTTTCTTTATAACCGGTTCTATCGGCCCAACCCTACTAGATGTCACCTAGATCTGTTGCCTGAGACCAGACGGCGAGCAACTGTCGACTTTTAGTGCCAAACCCCAGCATGGGTTCGTGTCCACCAAGGGGGAAGGATGGGGGAAGTATATAAAGGACAATAGAGGAGTCAGCTCAATGAGTTTCAGAATTTGTAGAAACTATGCTGAGTAATTGACCATGTTGACTCAAAAAAGATTGGCATCCTACTGCATTGCTGGCTCCTTGGCAAATTTTATTCGGCCATTTTCTATAGCCAATTGAATCTGTTAACGAAAAATATTGCAATCGTACGTATTATGTGAAAAGGAATGGTGCAACTTACAATATCTTTGATTCTTAATTTCCTCGGCTGACGGCAACATGTCACCCTCAGGCAACCATATAATATTTTCTTACAGCAGCAAATCAAAGATACGATCACATTTAGTCACATCAAAAGTATACTTGATTTCTAACTTAGTTTTAGTCGGCTTAAGCCAAGAACAGACCAATGTTTTTTTTACTTACCCATTTGGCCACATTTATTTCAGTTTCATTCTCCTCAAACGAGCCACCAGATTCGTAGTCGACAATGTTAACCTTGGGCTTATCATTTTCTTTATTCTTAAGTCTATCTTTATTATTTTGGAAGGTTACAGCTGATACAAATTACAACAAGAATAAGATCAGGATAAAACCAATTGAAATAAAACTAATATCGGTTTCAAAGGAAAGATAGTTTTGGGGGAAGTTGAAACTAATATGGACAATGTTTTATGAGCCCAAGGAGGGCACGGTCGATCGAAACACTATAAGAGAAGACGATAGACATCATAGATGGAATCGAACACAATCAATCAATCAACTCGTATTACTCGTTACTTATTCATCGACTAGGAGTATAATTTTAGAATTGTAATCCTTTCTCGGTAATTTGTTTGATCAATAAAGTGACGTACCGCCGATAATTGATTTTGTCGACTTACACCAACTCAGGTTTGTTCATTTTCGATCTTGTTGCACATTGCCTTTTCAGGAAAAACTGCATTTACCCCATCTAACCAGCTCAATCTGACTGATTAAATCTATCAGTAACTTTTAATCTAATCGGCTTGGACAGCTGTTTAGACTATATCGTTATTTGAAAATAAATTGACTTAACGGCTAATTGAATCACATCTCTCTTGTCGATTGCATGATCAAATAGGCTGGCACGTCCGCATCCAAATTAAAACTGGTGTTTGCATGTGCTTATTGCCGATCAACCCTTCGTCACATTTTTTAGCGTCAACAATACGACAAGTTATTTAGCCAGGTCTGACACATACCAAACATATGGTTGCACGTTTAGGCCCAGTTCGATGGTGCGTAAGATTAAGTCCTTAAATAGCCTCGGGCGAGACATCCACATCATAAATGTGCTAACCATACCATCTTTACTGCATAATCACTTGCTTAAGTGAAAACCATTTTATATAACCAAGACCAATGGCATACCGTGCCATGTCACAATAAAATTTACAACATGTTTATCAATATTCATCATGTGATATGAGCCCATCATACAACTAAGTATGTCTAAGCATAGCTACAGTAACTCAATGTCGGTAATAAATTTATGTCAAACTATTAATGATCCAACCTAGAGTGACAATTGATTAATAGCATTTCAATAATTAAGGTGGCATAATGATAAGTAGGTATTTAGCTACTCCCGACAATTAACTTTGGTTTAGAAGTAGCATGCAATTTGTATGAAACAAAATACTTTTGTAAACATAGGTTCAACATGATCAAACGTTACGACTTGCCTTGCTCATACACTTTGTTGCTTAGTCTTGCTCTTTGAATCCTTCGTTCGCTCCCTGGGGATCAACGTCTACCAGAAAAGAAAGCAAAAAATAAAAATAAACAATAAACAGAGACTCAAACAAATTTCAAATTGAAAATTGATGGCTCTGAAATGAAGAGCTCAATTTTAGATGAATTTAAAATTTTGAATGGGTTCAATCGGAGCTCATATGAAGAATAGGCTTCCAAAAGTTTGGTTGGGAGAGAAAATCGAAAAAATAAAAGGAGAGAAATTTTAGTGGCTGACAGGTGGATTCCATGTATTTATGGAATGTTAGAATTAAAAGAAATTTTGGAAAAAGGTTGAGAGACTGACATGCGGGGCTATGGTCTATAAATCAAGTCCACGGAAAAGCTACGGTCCATGATAGACCGGGTTCATGGTTTTAGTGTATGACATGTGGGCTGCATGTCATTGAGACATGTTTAGATCTAGCCAGGTGGCTGATGACTGGGCGACACAGAGCAGGCTAGGGCTAACGCGGCTCGTGGTGTGGTGTTGTGGTGGTGGTGATGAGGACATCCACGTCGGCTCGGGGTGGCGGCTGGCTCCGGCAATCACCGACGACGCTAAGGGCAGCACGACTGTGAGGTGGTTGACTTGGTTTTGGGCAAATGGATTGTAGCGAAAACTGTGACGCGCTCGGTTTTCTGACAACCACTCCGGCGACCGGTGGTGAAGAAGAAAGCGGTGGTGTTATGGGCTCCCAGCAGTGACGACGAAGTAGTGCATCTCCAAAAAAGAAAAGGGGAGCACCACGTAGACGTGGCGAGGCGGAGTTGAAGGTGTGGTCGGTGGTAAAGAAGACTCACCGACAGTGACAGATCTTGGCAAAGAAGATGATGTTAGCGCACGACTTCTCAAGCTTGATTAGATGTGGAGGCGTTGCAAACTAGAGCGGCGCTCTAGGGTTTGGATGAGGAGAAGATGGCAATCTGCGTGACACGAATGGCTTAGGTATTTATACACGGAAAAGATGAGTTTTGGGGGAAGAAGAAGCACAATGTGGGATGCTAGGGTTCGCCGCAAGCTAGGCTGGGCCAACGAGTCGATGGTGCAAGGCGGGGAGGTCGGCCGCAAAGACGGGCTGGCAGGCCGGCGGCCCAGGGAGAGAAGATATGATGACCAATTCGGTCCTGAGACGATTTTAACAAAAAGAAATGATTTCTGAATTAAGAAAATACTAAAAATTCAAATAAATATCAAACAAGCTACAAAAATTCTAAAAAAAAATACAAAAAAAATTTCTTGCAGCACAAGGAACCTAACCAAAACTTTATTTAATTCTTTTTATTTGAGAAAAATTATTTTATTATATGTATATATTAGTCTAATTAAATCTTTTTATTTAAGAAAAATTCCAACTAAGCTTTATTTAATACGAAAAAATTTAAATGGTTTCATTTATTTTTAAAAATTTAAAAGACGTGAAAATTATGGTGTTACAAGCTCTCATTGTACTAATCCGTAAAGATAGTTTTAGGAGCCCATGCGCTTAGCTGCTTGTACATTCAGCAAACAGCACTCTCTTTTTCTAAAGGACGTTATATTGACAGCTCCAAGCTCCAGAGTCCAGACTACCTGAGCCTATCGCCAGTTCCAACTTTCCTACTTTATCCTAGGTACGTGTACGCGGCGGCACGCCGCGTAAGTTAGCATTTACGAATAATATAATAATATATTAGATGAAGTAATGAGTTAAATTAGTAATGTATTGAAGGAGAACATGTAAAAGAAGCACCATGGGAAATAGATCATAAAAGAAATGTAAGGAAATGTAGTGCAGGGCAACGAAAGCTTTTGCTAAAAACTAATCACTAATTACACAGAGAATATATAACTATGGTTTAGACGTGTTAGTTTGGGTAAAATGATTATGCCTCATACTGGGGTCATGCAATAGAATTGCTAAATAGGTAGTTAACTATTGCCTTCAATTAATTTTTTTGAAAGGTAACTAAACCTGAATTGATAAAGTCACTATATAACAGCATAGACGGTCCACGAAGGTGTTAATAATCTAACAGAAATGAAGCAAAAATACAATCGCTTGATCATAGACTCCACCAGAAAGTCAAGCATCTTCACTCCATGTTTGGATTTGACTCTATACGATCGTAAACTGCAGCGATGTATGCAATCAATATCACCTGACAAAATAATGCAAGAATTTAGCTTTGTAGTAACCTGAATGCATGTCCAAGCGGCAGATAGCCTCATGAAGACCAGTATTTTCACAAAGACTCTAATCGTTGGCATGAGAAGAATGGCAAAACAACAGCCTTTGTTATCCATCTTTGTGACAAAAATTATAAGATTGTTTTGGGCATCTACATCACCTTGTAAAACCAATTTGCGTTAGTAGGCTTTTGCAGCATCTGCTTGAAGCCGTACATCAAGAAATTTCCACAATGATGACAGTGTAGATATAATCAACATAGCGAAGCATTTCTGATGTGTTCTTTTGAATGGAAAATCTAAAAACTGCACTTGATTTTTGGATTGTGAAACACATCCCGATGGTTTGATTGCACCAAAGGGAAAAATTCGACATGGTCAAACACGACGGCATGGTTGCATGTGTAGTAAATAAATTTGTAGGCATTGTAAGAGTACATGTTTTATTTATTAGGAAAATGTTAACGTAATATCCATATATATATATATATATATATATATATATATATATGAAAATATCAGAAGATATATTTTAGCACAGTAACAATTATTTAAGCACTATGCCTTAAGTACGGGTGTACATGCTATATAAAAGAGACGACAATGCAATTAGAACATGTAAAACCAATAATCAGAAGACTACTAATTTGCATGAACTCTGTTCGCATTCCCACCCAGCTAACAAAATTATGAAAGAAGAATAACAGTTTCTTCTGTTGGATAACAAGAACAGCTGAAAATAGTAATTGGCTATACATATCACTTTGATAGCCAACTTGCATTCAAAAATAAATCAATAACATTATAGAGTAATTAATATGCAAAAAACTCCCCAAGGCAAATGAAGGAAAACCATGGTTTAAAAGCCTGCTAGTAAATGGGATAACTTGCACGAACAACACTAATCAATGCTTGTCAGTAAGTTACTGAGCAAGATATCTATCAATCAAAGAATTTAGTTAGCCAGATGAATATCATGCCCATAGATTCACTAAAGAATAGAAAAGTCAGTGAGCACTATAAGCATTTGAAACAACAAAAGAAACGCAAAACAGGACTATCAAATGATCTGTACAACAAGCTGGATAACAGAGAAAATTTACGGTGGAGCTAAAACAACGATTATTCTGAATGCGAACTTTACATCTATCAGCATCGGATCAAATAAATAATGTTCATTTCATTTGTAACAGCGACCAACGATCAACAGAACAGACTGAATTCTATCATTAGTAATCAATCCCCAACTCGGTATATCACTATATCAGTAAAACAACATAGATCAACACCCTAATCACGCCAAAATGGTTAAAATTAAGCACAAATCTTGCACTATTGAAATCAAAACTTATAGATCTTGGCATAATTTCAAGGCAATAGGATCATCAATACGGTAAAAAAAATCATTTCAATGTGTTAGTCGAATACGCATAGTTGTTTTAATCATCTATTCCAGTCCATTAACAAATACGATGAAATCAAAAGCTTTTATTAAATATACTTGAAAAGCCTAACCCTGAAATAAACAGTGGGCAAAGGAGTAAATAACAATAATACAGGTAAGGCGCACAAGAAACAGTTCCTTTGAGTGCTTGGATGAAAATATATTTAACATCCTAAATCAAAAATCCTTGGTAAATCTAGCATTCGAATAGATATTTTCATCAACTTGTACCATATAAAACAAAATATATCAATGTATAATTATAAAACTGAAAGGAAAAGCTTTTTGTTACATGTACCCTCGCATTGTAACTTTTATATTTAACTTTCTTCGCGGGACAACTTCTTACCTGTGATTCGCTGGTCTTAGTACAGAGCAAAGCGTAGCTTGTGCACAGGTAATGAAGAATAGGATGAGTGGTTTCGGCTGCGCAGAATGATTTAACTATAAGGGAATAAATCATACCTAACCACCTCAATCAAAGTATAAACACCACTTTCGCTCAGAGACTATCCTGTGTGTGGAGCAACAAGGAAAAATTGTATAACAAGTTAATACGAACAGAGCCAAACCAACAGTGCAGAAACCAAGGAAAGTTACCAGCAGTTAATAACATACCTCCAAGTTTAAATTATTTTGAGCCAGATCAGCAGCGTTTTGCAGGATCTCACTTTCCTGAAAGAGGCATCATAGCATATATTTATCACAACATAGCATACTTTACATATTTGTAAAGTTACTTATACTGAAGGGCAAACTTGGTCTCACCTGTAGCGTAATAAGCTCAGCAAGTGGCTTTGCATAAAACCGGGAATTGGAAAAGCCCAAGCAACCGTATATACTGGAGCATAAGCATTTAAGAGCAAGTTAAAGCTTATCAGTCGTGCTGGGCAAACGTAAAACGAATTTACTTATGTTTGTTACAGGTATTTTTTTTACCTATTTGCAGTAAGCTTCAAAGCTTGCTACTGAACATCAAACTGTTGCCTTTTCAGACCAGAGGCAGTTTTGAGCCACGATTTAATCATTATTCTTCTCTCCACCAAACTCCTTAGCAACTGAGTAGTTAGCCATGATTGCAAACACATATGTTAGCAAGTAGAACAAAAGCATGCCTGGATGCAAAACTACATTACATAAATAATTGAAGTATGAAGAAAAGCTAGACATGACAAGTAGATAAGGTTAGCGTGTAACTGATATGCTCATGATGGTAATAGCACATGTGAGGTTAGTGTTTAGGCTGGCCACTCTAAATCCTTAAATGTGCACTTCTTTCTGTGCATAAAGAAACAAATATATTTCATGACAAAATTAACAGATGAAGGGACTAAACTGGCTGGAGCACTCATACACATTATAATATGGGGTGTTGATCTTGTAAGCATTATACCGCAGGGAATCGTACAACACAATAGGAATAGCAAATTAAGCAATGAGCAGGAAAGCAAAATGGCTACATAAATATCACTTGCTGGTAAATATTGATGTGGTCTGAAATATCCATATACTTTCACCTGGCATGCAAAATCAAGAATTACCAAATGACCTGCAGCTACCATTAAGTGAAAACATTTAAAGCTGACATGCACGCGCATACACACGCACACACAGAGCGAAAGAGAGAGAGTAGCAATGCCTTACCTTGCACAGTAGCTGCTGGTGAAGGCTGTTCTTCAGCAGAAGGCGAGATAAAATCGCGGAAGCGAAGGATCTCTGCAACAAAAATATACAATACTTTAGTACTACGTCATGCAAATTCTCCAGCTATAAAAATCTATGTATTAGCTTTTGGATTATGCGGTTGCTGCTTCCAACAGCCTCGGCATATCATTCATATTCGAAGAGTTAGAAAATCTACAAATTACAGACTAAACAAATAGATTTTAGAATTTAACAGAAGAGATATGACCTGCGAACAATGATTTGGAAAGACCATACAAAAACATTGTATCCATCAGCATACTATTTGTACTCAGAGAGGCAAAAAATCTACATACAGTGAACAACACATATTAATATTTAGCAATAGTCGCCGCTCTTTCGCATGATTATGTAAAACTATCTGTGCAGGTCACTATCACAAACGTCTAAGGTATTCAGAAAGACAAAAAGCTGTAACCATATACCATGCTATATTCTAACAAAAGCTGAGCATGTATGTATATGATAAAGCAGGCAGAAAGACCTACTATAATATTTCAGAAAATGACACCATACAATTCAGCTATTGAGAAGCGCAGACATCAATCAACTCACCTTTTGTTATGAGCGGGAAAGCAAGCTCACAGAATCTAACTGGAAGCCTAGGATGCTTTGAGCTCATGCTTGAATAGTCAAGTATCGCCTTCATCTTTCACAATTCTTGTAAGAGAAGAGATTTGGAATCGGAAAATAATATGTCACGAATAGCACACGGAGCCCATGATTGGATCCCGTAACAGTGAAGTGAACAGTGAAATGGTCTCTGTCGCCGCGGAGGAAGCTTATAAAACGTTCACATAAAAAACAGTAAATAATAGAACTAACATAAAAAACAGTAAATAATAGAAATAAATGCAGGTAGCGTTGCCAATCATTCAAGATCTAACTTGTTATCTATTTATTAGTAACATTAACAGGCAAAAGGGTTTCCGTTAATAATCGCAGGTTCTGCTTTGTTTTAAGTGCAATCCACCTCCAAGACTTTAATTGCAATCCACTTCCAAGACTTTCATTAAACCCAAAAGATCACGCCTTTGCGTTTCCAAATTTAGATAATTACCTCTTAGCATTATTTTTTGATTGACTCAGAAATGACCTTCGACAAAGCTCATTTGTTGATTGGAAAGCATCCCACTCAACTGAACGGGAGCTTGAGCCTTCTCTTTATGTACTTGCTGATTCATTACAATGTGCATAGGCTGTATTAATCCCTTCAAGAAAGTAACTATTCATTTCTGTCTGCTTATAATTCAGTCTAAAAGAAATCTGGACTTCCATTTGTTTCTGAAACCTGAATGGTTTCATGGAACCACAATTTACTAAAGAAACTTGGTGGACACAATCACAGCGAAACGGGATAGTATTAAATAATGTCTACTTCTGCAAGAACTATGGTTTATTGAGTAAATCTGAGTGTACATGACACCAGTAAATGATCGCATAAGCAAGAGGGAAAAAATATGCCAGTGAGCGCTTGGTTCTGTGTGTACGTTTATATATCCTATCATGTTCTATTTGGATCTTTCCTTAAGAAAGGTGAGCATCAAAATGAAGATGCAGTATATATTTAATAGCTGACAAAAGGAGCAACAAGATATTTCACCATTGAAAAAGCTAAACTTAGCGTTTTTGCTAGGTATAGATGAGAAATCAGAAGAAAATTAACCAATAGAAATATTAGAGCTTGATGAAATAACCTCAAATAGCAACATTTACAGGGCCATCTTGACTAATAACAGGAATTCGAAGAGAAAATTACCTGAATCTTTTACATCCTTTATGAAGATTGAAACACCATTCTTTCGTTTCATCAGTAAGCTGTTCAAAATAATCGACCTGCAGATCAATGAAGATAATACGTTAGTTGGACAAAAAGAGAGAGAATTCGACAATGCTAAAGGGATGTTCGTCAATTTCTTGGCTGGCCAACCACGATTGGCGGAGAGAGCACGCGCCGACGTAGCGTCATTCGGTCTTTTCTTGGAGGAGAGTTGAGGGCGTGGAGGCGAAGGACTGCGGCCAAAAGGGCGGCGATAGGAAGGTGTGCGAGATAAGAAAAGCGAGGAGCGGGGTGAGCGAAGCTTCTAGGCCGGGGCACGCGGGGGAAGACATCGGACGAGGGAACCGGGAGCAGAGGTAGCCGGCCAAGCGCGTGCGTGCACCAATGGTTCGGCGACGCGAGTCGGTGGGGAGCCAAACGGGAAATGGAGACCTGCCGAGGGCTCGACCGCAGAAACGGCGATGTGGATGCCGAGAGGGGAAAATCGTCGGCGGCGCAATCGGGCGAATGCAAGCTGGAGGGAGGGAGAAGGGGCGCGGCTCCTCGAGGCCGAGGCGAGGGGAACGGATGGGGGCGGTGGGAGATGGCAGGGGATGATAGAGGAAGAGCGAGGGGGCGGTGCGGGGAGGAGTAGCGGAGCCGGCGGCGGCGCAGGCGAGGGAATGCACGCGGGAGGAAGAACGGATGGCAAGGGATGGGACGGGAAGAGCAAGAGGGCAGGGTGAAGCATATCCAGTGAAGGCTCTCGTTGCGCGCACGCGTCATGCGATCGAAGCTTTGGGCACGAACGCAAAACGGAGAATATCGATGGCCTGTTCGCATTTCTAGCGACGTGGATGCCCTCGGAGAGCTTCAAACCTCCGGAACTTAATGGGAGGCACAAGGATGTTACTTGGCTGCTTGGCCAAAGCGTGTAACACGGGTCCCAATACAAGAAGGGGAACATATCTAGTGCTAACGGTCATTGGGTGCTAATATGCTAACGTAAGATCTGCGCCATCAGATTTATGATGAGTGGCTCAGATTTGGACAGGTAATTAATGAGATAATCAAGGGGCTTGTGTGAAAAGCATTTGAGTGAGTAATGAGGTAATTAATAGGGTTTCCACCTCTCTATATCTGAGTCATTTATCATAAATCTGATGGATCAGATTTAATGTTAGCATGTTAACACCCAATGACCATTAGCACTAGATATGTTCTCTACAAGAAGTACTTGTTCTGTCATATATGTTTTAAGTTCTTACATTTTTACCAAACCACATATATAAAAAAAATTACATCAACTCTCTTTATTATATCTTTAGATGATGTGTTATATTCTAGTCTATAATAGTAAATGATATCAAAAATAATTAAAGGGGAGGCGTATACAAGTAAAGAATGGTAAAAAATCACCTTAAAATTATAGAATAACATGTATTTAAAAATAAACTTTAAAAGCTAAAATGACACGCATTAGGACGGAAGAAATATCTCAAGATGGACGGGTAGCATTATCCTGCACCGCAAGTCTGTAACGAAGTCAAGGAAGTTTCAGAGAGACAAGTTAACTTGGGTGGCTTCGCAATAGCTGCTTATGCGCTCATCGCTGCCCATCCCTGAATCTCATGTATCGATTACCCGTTCCAAGCTCCAACCAGCCAGAAAAACCCACTCATCTTTGTAGTGTTTGTTGCTTCCACACTTGGGTTTGGCACCGATCCTGTGCGCCCCGCACGAGCACGCGTTCGTGACGACAGAACAGACAGGAGTGTGTCTTTGTTGCGCTTGACTTCAACTGCTAAAGCGGGGACTGAATCTTGCAAGATCAGCTGTGTTCCAGTGTTGCGTCCAACCCTGAGCTGCTGTAACGTGGAAAATTTTTCCCGAATCCCGTGGGAATTGAGCTTTTGCTAGTGAAATTCTTGCAAAATTCCCACGAAATTCATATAACATAAAACCAAATCAAAGCAATTTCCACAGGATATCTTGTTCGATTCATGTTTCAGATCCACCATAACAAAAGGCACCGGTGTCACTCTTTCTGGTACAAGTTTTGATCAGGTTGGCATCAAGCCGATGGATTTTATTCTGGAGCACAACGCCTCAATGCCCCAGGGGAAAGGAGCAGAAAAGGCAGTCAAACCAAAAAAATTCATGAGATCCCATCGAGTTCATATTTGAATTGTTAGAATCTGAGCCAGTTGCCTAGTTCTCCAGCGCGAACTTGATACCCTTCTCAATCGAAGACTTCAGCTCGCCCTTGAGATTTTCCAGCCCCTCCTTCTCGAAGGCGGACAGCTCGCCCAGCCCAAGCACTTCCTCCACTCCGTTCTTGCCGAGCCTTACCTGTAACACCAAAGGAAACAGTGTTCAAACTTCACTGGCCAGCAGTTCGGTACACAAACTCCATCTCGTGAGAGAAAATAACAAAATTTGAAAGAATAAAAGCTTAGGCACAAGGTTCTTTAACATCGTTTAAAAGCATGTTATTTTGATGAGACCAAAGTGGGGAAAAACAACTCTTGCAACAGGCCAGACAGGGTTAAAAAAAATATTGTCAAAGCATGTAAGATGCTACTTTTCAGTAGTACCTGGGAGGCAGCATATCGGGTATATGCAATTCAAAACCTAAAGTGCTGCAACCACATGAATTCGGGCAACGTGTTCGCTCCCGCATGCGCCCACGACTTCAGCCTGCACCCTTTGGCTGCCGTTGGATCACATCTTGCAGGGGTGAATTGTCTGGATCCCCTCTCCCTCACCCCCTCTCGGATCCGGGCCATCGCTACCTCCGGTTGATGGGGACAGCCGGATCTGGAGGGGATATCGCCGGAGATGCCTAGATCGGGTGTATTTGTGGATGACAACGACGTGATGCGGTGGCGGCATGCGTGAAAGGTGGGGTCAGAGGCAGCGGCGACGGACACAGCGCCAAGGGCACAAGGAAGCAGCGAGGTGGTGTGTCGACGATGACGCAATGAAGCAGCATCGGGCACCGGAGAAGACACCATGAGGGCTGATGACCACACCATGGATGAGTGGGTGACCCTCATGGTTCCCCACTACTCCAGTCAACAGGCTTGGTGCGAGAGACGTCACTTTGCGGCCAACGCAAGGGTGTGGCAAGCCGGTGTCTCAATGCAAGAGCATGGCAAGGTGGCGGACAGCGACAATGTCTCGAGGAGAAGCAGCGAATATGAAAGCAGAAACAGAGGCAGATTCCCAGGGGAAGAGAACCTACAACTTGTGAAGGTAGTTTCGGCTTTCGATTGCAATTTGCTGGTCTTTGTATTATGAAATGTGAATTGCTTCCTTTTTTGCATTGTGACATTTGAAATGGTTATCCAAAGAAGCCTAGAGGGATAGAAGGTTAGCCAGGGAGGGGAGCTGGTGATGTGCATTGACCAGCAAGAGGCAGTTCGACATCTGTGTGTTTTCTGAACACAATGTGATTTCCGAACATATTGATTAAAAGGTTGCATTTTTGCATGGTAGTAAATATGCCTCTTCTTTTTGTTGAGCTGCTGTGAACAATAAATCAATTGGAGTGGCAGTTTGTTCTTCAGTTTTTTGTTAACTAATATGGGAGCTGCTGTGAACAATAAATCTATTGAAGTCCCAATAGCAAGCAGTGCTTTCTGTAAAGAGGAAAACAAAGGTACACCAACCATTGTTTTCAAGTCATCGCCTAGGCGTCCAGGCGGTGGAGGCCGACCGCCATGGCCGCTCGCCACGCCTGGCCGGAGAAAGGCGAGCGCCTGGACGTTCCAGGCGCCGCCCGGGGAGCTCAGGCGGCGCAGTTGGTCATAGAGAAGGTGAGCTTGGCCGCCGCCCTCTTCCTTCGTCCATGCCGCCGTCCTCCTCCTCCAGCCGAAGGCGCGCTCGAAGCCGCTGCGCGCGGTCCACCGCTCTTTTGCGGGGGCATCCTCCTCATCCCCGTCACCTCCACCGCCGTCCTCTGTGCCAGCCGCCGCAGGGAGAGGAGGCGTGTCGGGGGCCGGCGGGGGAGGAGAGGCGGCGGGGAGAGGAGGCGTGTCAGGGGGCGACGGAGGAGGAGGCCCAGGGGAGCTGAGACGAGGGAGCCGAGGAGCTGGTCGAAGAAATAGGGAGAATAAAAGGACTCCTCGGTCAAAGAAATAGGGGGAATAAAAGGAAGGAAAGGAAAGGAAAAAAGGAAAGAAGAAAAAGGGAAGGAAAAGAAAGAAGGAAAGAAAAAGGAAAAAAGGGAAGAAAAGAAAAGGAAAGAAAGGAAGAAAAGAGAAAAAAGGATGAAGCCAATTTTTTTTTGGTGATATACTGATATTGGTTATATATATATTGGTGATAATTTGATAAATGCTAGACTATTGTTGGTCACCTAATCCTCGCCTAGACGCCTAGGCGTCCAAGCGCTCGGCTGGTGCCTCGCCTCGCCTTGACAACCATGACACCAACCAACAATACAAGTGCCTTTTGGTCTACAATTTAATCATTTTTTTTTTGTGTTCCCGTTTTAGGAAGACAGCTACTCCTGTTTATGGGAACAGGGAAGTGTGTGATATTTGGCATGGTTTACATGAGTTTAGTTGTGTTCTCACTCAAGGAGACAACCTCATATTGTCTCATTTATAATTAGAGCTCAAATGTGGTATATTTTGCCCCATATTACATAGCTAGCTAGAATCATGGAAGGACAATTTACCATCTTTTCTTTGATACAATCTAGTTCTAATTATCTTATAAAATTGTTTAATTAGAGAAACAGCAAAGAGTAAAAAGAAGTAATGCAAAATTCTACCTATTTCTATGTCTATGGCATCTTTATATGCTGAGATATGCTACTCATAACTATTTACTGGTTGTTACTTCAAGCTGAAAGGAGTTCTCTTGTCACAATCATGTCACATTCCACACCATTAATTTGGAAAAATAATTGTCATTTCATCGTGAGAGTCTCTTATGCACTAATCATATACAGCAAGAAGGAACCAAGATACATGAACCGGATAGTTATGAGAAGGTCAGACACAATTGAGGGTGTCAGGTCAGGGAAGTTATCACTCTGATGCATAAATGTGTATGTTTTTAATGGCTGTCGGTTGATAAACACGTATGTTCTTTTGCAGGGATTCTGTTGACCGGGAAAAACTTTTTTGACCTTTTCATTGAGGCGTGAGTTGTGTTGTGTGTGTAGATATAGATGTAATTAGACCTTCTGTTTCTTTTAATAAAGAAAGTTTTGTTAGACCCAAATACTGTTAGTTGTTTTTTTTCGACTTCAATTGCTTTTGCACACAAACTATGTAACATCTAATGTTGAATTATTGTAAGTGACATTGATATGTTTTTTAGACAGTAGACATACTATATGCCCTTTACTTTCATACTCAAGTGATATTATCAGCATACTCTTTTACTTCATGCTTGGCTGTTCATATTTTGCATGTTTAAGATTGCAGCATAATATACTACTTTAATTCATGCTTCTTTCCATACCATGGAGAACCCAAATGCCTGGATCGATGCATAGTTTATGTGTTTCCCATCACAGCAAAAACGTGCAGTGAATCGTGCAGGACGTTCTAGTCTACTAACAAACCAGAACTCACTATATGCAACCAGCTCCTTAAAATGTTCCACGAGTGGCAATAATTCAATGCTTTAGTCAATGCAATCAGTATGACAAATGGCAGACCTATCAACAAAATCGGTAACTTCATAAACTTATGAATCAACAAAAAAAAAAGTCTGTAAAGTCTCTAACCAAACACTAGAACCCTACTGACACTTTGGATACTTGCTTCAACTCAAAAAAACAGAACGAAGCTTATAAGGAACAAGCATGCTGCATGCAACCAAAATATACATAGGAATGAAAACATTGGTAACCTGTGTAAGCACTTAAACGACTGAAGAGAGTGAGAACTGTGTGCCTTTAGTTTGACAAAATCATCTAGTAGCGCATAATTGCATTATATTAAGACAAAAAAAGCACCTTGGAGGCAAAGAATGGCAGCTCTGTTACAGTTGATTGCACAAAAGAGCACTCTACAATGTCAGAAACTCCATTGAGTCCCTTCAAGCATGCATCTGCAAAAACTGCACCAGCATATCTGGAAAAGAGGAATAAATATGTTAGTGTCAAAACAATGCAATAGATTTGGATCTAAAAGCAGATATGTATTTAACGTGTTGATGTAAAACAAAATAGTATAGCAGAGTTTATTCACACAGATCCAAGTGGTCATTTGGCAAGAAGCTTCATTCCAAATAGTAGTTCCAGAAAAATGGGTGAATGAGTACATTGGTAATTTGGTACGTTTCACAAAATTGAATGAATTTGTATTTCACACAAGAGCAATAGCAGAAAACTAATAATGCAATAAGCAAAATCTTTAGGGAAAAAAGGGTCTCTACAATCACTCTGCAGGCCAGAACTAGACAGAAGTTTAGACGTGCCAAGTCTATATAATCATGAGGTTACTTCAGTTTCACTTGTACAGTGAACATGTAATTGCTGATCACTGACAGCAACAAAGCTGGCAGTAAAACACTGCTGTGGACATACAACCAAATGAAGATGGGAAAAAAACTACAACACACTAGTTAATCAAAGCAAATAGGATATCCAGTATCAAATTTTGGTCATATGTTGCTAGCGCTGGAACTTTAAAATAAACAGGAAATTCAATCAACAAAAGAGTGTAAAAGGCAAGAACCCTCTGGTGATGGGCCGCTAGCAGAGTGTAGAAGAATTTATATAATCAACTAAACTATTCACAATACCCTGACATTTGATAAAGATCATAAATAAAAGGCATAACAGCATGCTATTTTCAAATGTGTAACCAGTAGAAAATGAATATGCTCAGGAAATTTCATATGTTTTATAGACTTACGCCATTGACAATGTTGCGGAGCCCTTTCCAGCCTTTGCTTCAACAACTTCTGTTCCACCATCTTGTGTCCTCTTGGTGAGAGCCTTAATGTCCTCATGAGACAACGTGTTACTTGCAGGAGTTGCCTATATCAAATTGAAAGGTTGAGATGTTAGCTTGCGAGGTAGGCGGCTCTCAGTGATGGACAAATGAAGATTATTACACTAGACTGGTTTAATCATACTGTTTTGACTCCTATGCACAAAATGCAGTTTCTTCGCTAAATCGCCTTGCATGTTTTGCCAACAAGATTCAAAGTAATACATGATTCTTACACCTATGCTATAAGGTTCTATTATCATTAAGTATGTCTAACTTTGTAAGTTTTGGAGATCAATTTGGGTTCATATTGAAGGAAATGGGGCAAAAAAGAAAGAAAGAATGTACGGCGGACCTGTGAGAACAGCGGCAGGATAGTAATACCAGCATGGCCACCGACAACAGGAACATTCACCTCTGCAAAAGAACACAGCAACCACTCAAATTGAAAGGGCATCGAAATAAAATCCAACAACCATAATATCAAAACTCCATGTGATGACCAATTAAAATATCATCCTAGTACCAGTAACTGGCACGTTTGCCTTTGCAGCATAGAAAGTTTTAGCACGAACAACATCAAGAGTGGTCACACCAAACAGCTTCTTTTCATCATAAGTACCAGCCTTCTTGAACACCTCAGCTGCAATTGGGACAGTCGAGTTGACAGGGTTGCTGATCATATTGACAAGAGCCTAAACATACATACAATAAATAAGTTCACGATTAGATCGATATATATTTAACAAAATCAACTTGACAAATGTCACTTGACATCTTGGAACACACATATAAACACAACTAGACTACCCAATAATGTCTCATAACATTTCACTTGTCCATATTAGTATAAACTATACAATAGCATGGAGACGTAAATATTAAGCTCAAAATGCAGACCAAGGTCTTGAGCAAGCGTGCCTGCTAGAAACAGCACACAACAATGAGGCAGGCAAACACCTGACCTGGCAGTGCGGTGCATTTGGGGCAAACTATTGACTGTTGCCTACCAATCATATGTCACTGCACTGCCCAAATAATCAATGAACACTAGACTAGATATACACCATGGCTAAGTAAATGCAATTCCAGGCCATCAAAAGTACAATTAACATATTTAGCAACGAAATATATCTTGTTCCGCTGCAGATCTATAGAGGCAAGGACGTGAAGCTTACGTTGGGGCAGTGCTTGGCGATGGCGGTGCAGAGGCTCTTAACAATGCCGGCGTTAATGTTGAAGAGGTCGTCCCTAGTCATGCCGGGCTTCCTGGGCACCCCGGCCGGGATGATCACGACGTCCGACCCCTCCAAAGCCTCCCCGAGCTGGTCGTCCCCGACGAACCCCTTCACCTGCAGCCGATATCGAAATCCCGCAAGATTAGACGAGATCCAATCCAACCGAGGCATGAAGACTGGCTGGGAGTTTTGGCTTTAGGAGTGAAGTTTGCTTTTGTTTCATTTCGTTATTTGGGTGCTGGCATAAAACTGCTGCTGTCTAGTTATCTCTGCTTAGTGTGTGTTTAAGTTTGGTGTGTTCAACTTGATGTTGGGGAGGGGATGTTTCGCCCCAGGAAACGTGCTTATTGGTGGTTTGTACTCATACTTTTCTGGTTTCACTAATGGAACCGGGGCATCAGGTTGATGTCCTATTGATCAAAAATCCAATCCAACCGAGTTAGCGAAGTGCGAGAACGCTAAAAGTAAAACACGGGAGAGCGTCGGTACCAGAGCCGGCGTGTTAATGTGGGAGACGTCGGCGGCGACGCCGGGCGTGGCGGCGATATCGTAGAGGGAGAGGGAGGAGACGAGGGGGTTGAGCTTCATGAGGAGTGCGAGGGGCTGACCGATTCCGCCGGCGGCGCCGAGGACGGCAACCTTCCGCTCCGGATGCCCGCCGGCGGCGGCCGAGGAGTAGTCGCGGCGGCTGCGGCGGAGGAGCTCGGACGCGGATCTCAGCAGCGACGGCCTCATCTCGGCGATGGATTTGGGTTCCCCCTCCCACGACTCAGGTGTGCTTCGCTATGGTCTGTGGTGGGAGTGGAGGCGTGTGAGGTGAGCCGGGGCGGTGGCGGCGGCTTTAATGGGGAGGAAGAATCGAAAGGGGTGGACGGAATCTAAAGTTCGACATCTCCGCCGAGGCGATTTTTACGGCGTGGCTATGCACACGATGTTTACACGTCCGATATTAAAAGGGAGATTTAATTATTTGCCACTTCAAACATTGACACTTCATAAATTTGTCACTGGACCTACATTTCATTGACTCAGATGGTCCCATATGTCATTGGCTCAAGTGGCATCATAATCAAAATGTCAATGTTTGAAGTGGCAAATTATTAATTATTTCATATTAAAAAGAAGAGAGTGACTAGAGAACGGTATACCGTTGCAACGGTATAGCCATGAAACTTATGAAACTTATCAGTTTCAGTGCTGGTTTCATGAGTTTCAGTGTTTAGTTTCATCAGTTTCATGTTTTAACAGTTTTTAGTGCTAAGTTTTATGAGTTTCAGTGCAAAAAATCATAAGTTTCATGAGTTTCAGAGGTATACCGTTGCAACGGTATACCGTTTTTTAGTTTTTCTGTAAAAAGAATTGATTGATAAACCGATTTAATTTTAATTTAAAATTTAAAAAAAAATTAAAAAAAATCTCACCACGCTTTGCCTCCAGGTGGAAACAAAAAAGTATATCCACTTCCATCTATGGTCGTCTGACCGCCTTAAACGGCCTGCGCCCCCGTCGTTCTCATGCCGAGTCACCGCCGCCCCCACACACCTAGTCATGTGCCTTGCCGCCACGCACCTGCTCACTTGGTCAAGCGTCACGCCGTCGTCTCCCAACTGGCCAGCCTTACTCGTCGTCACAGTCCATATATTTCCTCGATTTTCGTGTCCGTAGCTTCGCCTCGTTCCTTCACACCGCCGTGGCAGCCACCATCGCGAACTCTCTAGAGACCAACTCGGACCAAGACGTTGCCAGCCTGCCACCTGGAGGACCAACATGACCCCTTCCTATTCATGAGCAGACCAATTTTACCGGAGCTCTGCCATTTCCCAACGGCGTCGACCTTTTTGCCGCATTGCCACCGTGGCAGTCATCGTGATATTCCCACCATAGCTGACCGCCTCTGCACACATCGGCCATAATGATGAGAGTTTGCCTCGCTCAGGAATAAGTCGTGCGCGCGCTGTCATCGTATTTGTGTTCCCCTGGCACCTGCCGTAGGCCCAAAAGCATCGACTACTCGTCCCCTCTATCGTCACCCGTCTCCTGGCGTGCCCCGGCCTGTGTGCCGGCAGCTTCATGACTCCCCTGTGATCACTGAGGCGAAAGTTCATTGGATGGTTCACGCGGCTAAGTATATTAGTATTGGAGAGGATTGGGGAAGGTTTGGAGAAGAATCGGAAGGTTGAAGATTGACGAAGAAGTAGAGCCAGGGAGGAAGAAGGAGCGGAGTTAGAGAGAAAGACCATGAGAAAAATGAACTCATATGATATGGGATTATTGTCGTCGTATGAGGGACTCCTAACCATCGTACGTGCAGCATTTTCGTGATTTTTATTCTTCAGATTTTGTGGTGGGATAATCAATCTGGTCGAGGCCAGTTGCGCCCTGCAGGCTGCCGTTCATAAGGGGCCTGTTTGGGAAGATGTAGCTTTTTTGAAATGCTGTTTTTTTTTATTTTTTGAGCTAAAAAGCAGCTATAACTTTTTATAATAGACCGTTTGACAAATAGCTAATTTCCTTAGCAAATAAGCTACAAAAGCATGTTTAACCCAGCTTTTGGCTTTCAGTTTTTATATATGGCTTCTAAATTATGCCAAACAGCTGCTTAAAAGTTGAGTTGTTTAAAGAGCTTTTTAAAAGCTGAAACTAGCTTAAAGGCACCCCCACTCCACCCCAAACAGGGCTAACAACTTGCACGGTGACTTTCGCCTTGCTTTTCCAATAGTAAGCTTCTCTTTCTTTCGAGTTGAAAAGTTGCTAGTATTGAGGAACCATACTACCAGATGTAGCCCAGGGTTCCCCAGACAGATCTAAAATAAAGAACGGAGAGAGAGAGAGAGAGAGAGAGAGAGAGAGAGAGTATGGAGGAACAGAGATTGATCTATTATTTCTTTCTGATGTGTGTACAATGAGGGGATCCCTCCTCCTTTTATAGCCTTCTTCTAGGGTTTCGGCAGAAGGGCCATTATGAGCCTTCTGGGTCAGGTGGTCTTCCAACACTCTCTTAGGCCTTTTTGCCACGAGATGCATATGCCTCATCAAAACTCCAGAAAAACCCAGTGAAAAAAATACTTAGAGAAAGAGTGCATAGCACACGCTTGCTGTGTCGTATGAATTGCCTCATTAAAACCTTACGTAAGAAAAAACTTCTTTGAAAAACTTAATAAGGAAAAAGAGTACAATTCACCCAAACTTCAATGTTAATCTTTGAGATCCACGTCGGGTACTCAAACTTCATGTTCAAGATTTATTTAGGAGTATGTGAAGATCCTCCCCATGAGATCTGCACTTCCCTAAATCTCATCATTCCAATTCCTCTAACGTACCTTCCAAAAGTAGATGCTGGGAGTGACTTAGTGAATAAATCGATTAGGTTCTCACACAACTTGGTGTGCAGTATCTTGATCTCGTTCATCTTATGCATTCATGAGCATAGAAGAACTTGGGGTTGATGTGCTTCGTGAGATTGCTTTTCACATAACCCATTTGCACTTGAGTAACACAAGATGCATTGTCTTCATAAATGATAGTGAGGGTTAACCACACGATTTCTAGATATGGTGAACCATTCTTCGAAGCCATGTACGTTCTTGGGAGACTTCATATAGGGCAATGATTTCTGAGTGGTTTGTCGACGTCGAGACAATAGTCTGCTTAGACGACTTCCAAGAAATTGTTGTTCCACCGTAAAGGAAAACATACCCAGTTTGGGATTTGCCTGTATGAGGGTTCGATAAGTACCTAGCATCGGCATAACCAACCAAATTCAAATCATGATTCCTTCTATAAAACAAGTTAAGATCTTTACTTCCTTGGAGGTAACGGAAGATGTCCTTGATCCCTTTCCAATACCTTTTGGTGGGTTCTGCACTGTACCTGGCTAGCAAGTTCACAGCGAGTGCAATGTTCGACCTGGTGCTATTTACGAGGTACATGAGCGCTCCAATTGCACTCAGCTATAGGAATTCCGCTTCCAGGACATCCTCCCCCTCTTCTCTAGGCTTGTATGGGTCTATGTCTACTTGTAGTAACCTCTTGACCATTAGGGTCTTTGCAGGATACCTTTTCAAAATCAAATCTCTCTAGCACTTTTTGTGTGTAGGATGATTGGTGTACCAAAATTCCTCCTTGGACATGCTCAAGCTACAAGCCTAAACAAAACTTGGTTTTACCCAAGTCCTTTATTTCAAACTCAGACTTCAAGTGTCAAGGCCCCCAAGTTCCAAAGGTTCTGGGACATCCGGAGTATCCGGATCAGCATCCGGAGTGTTCGGATCCAACCCGGAATGTCCGGATAAATGTCCGGAGTATTCGGATTGGGCTGACCGAACACCCCAACCCGGAGTGTCCGGACCAAACGTCCGGAGTGTCCGGATTGATTCCACCGAAGACCCCAACCCGGAGTCTCCGGGTTAGCGTCCGGAGAGTCCGGTATTTGCGGGGGTTTAGTATAAAAGTCCCATTTCGTGGCTCCCCTCCATTCTTTCTCCTCCATGTTGTTTCCCCACTCCTTGGTGCTACTCCCCTCCACCCTAGCTTCACTCCGGTGAGCTTCCCACCGGCCGGTGACCCTCCGTGGCTCCTCCCCGGCGACTCCTCCATCCCCGGGAACTCCTCCTCACGCCGACTTCTCCTTCCTCCACAGGCATTGTTCTCCTCCATCATCCTTGGAGGTAGGTCTTTCTCTTGAGGGTTGATTAGGTAGGATTCGTGGGTTCTAAGACTATCCATGGTGGGTTAGGGTTTGGGTTTGGATTGGGAGTTTTGATTTGGATCTTGAGCTCTAGGGTTTTGGGTGTAGTGATTCTAGTGTTGGTTGGGGCTTGGATGAAATGAATGTGGGTACTAGTGAGGTAGATCGGGTAGTGGAAATGCCGATCCGATGGTCCTTTGGAGTTGGCTAGTGATTTCATAGATTAGTGTCATTCCTCGTGGAGTTGGGTTAGCTATAAGCTTCTCGGCCTCGCCAGCGTGTAGGAGTGTCATAGATCGGGTCCCAGCGGTGCCATGGGACTTGGCGGCACCTCGGTTCGTTGAGTAGTAGGGTGAGATCGCGCCAGGTTCGGAGTGTCAGGACACGATCCGGAGTATCCGCCTAAGTAGAGTATCCGGACACAAGGTCCGGAGTATCCGGTTATCGGATTGTCGGACCAAATAACCGGATTTGTCGGGTTAGGCTAGTCGGTCCGGTTGCGTTAACCTGTTCGGTCGCGTTGTCTCGTCGGGGTTTTCCTGTAGTGTTCATTTCATTCGCATGGCATGCATCTCATTATGCATTGTACTCGTGTGAAACGATCCGCGGAGGCGACGCCATGATGACCGAGGGTATTACCGGAGAGCCGACTGTTGCCGACCCACAGGCAGAAAGAACAGGCAAGCACCTATGCATCTTGAACCTGTATTAAATTGTAGTTTTGTAAATAACTTGCTTAATTGGTGAATTAAGTTTGCATTAGGAGTTGAATTGGGATAGGACTAGATCCCACTTGCTGCACATCCATCCGTTGAAATTGTGCATACTTCCGTTGGAACTAGCTTAGGGGTAATACTATGAGTCCATGCTTAGTCTTGCTTAGAGGTCGGGGTTCGGGCCAAGTGACGGAGGGTTCTGTCACTTGCGGTTGTTATTATTACACACCTACTACATTATGTTGGACTTGGAATTGGGAAAGGTTTTGGAAAGAAATGAATTGTGGACCGGGCGGGGAGTTGGTTCATTTGGGTATGGAGACTCAAATGTGTAGCCCGTCTGTGTCAGTTAAGGACCGATCCGTAAGTGGAATAAGATTGAGCACACCAGGTTGGTCGCATGCCCGATTATGGTGCGGTAAGCCACTCTTTCCCTCATACGGAATCGATGGACCGTAACTTCCTGTGGTTGGAGCGTGGTTGAGGCGCAGGCTTAGGCGACTCTCGGCGCCAAGCCGGGCTTAGGGCTGCTCGAGGGTGCTAGGTTTCGGGCCACGAGGAGGGCGCTTCGGCGATTGGGTATGATTGGGAGGGGTTGACACTAGGCCCTTGTGGTAAGTGTCGTGCGATCAATGCTTCCTGCGGGGGTTAATTAAGCGATTCGAATTGCCGCGCTCTCGGATATGAGCAAGCTTGATCCGAACTTCTTCTGCGTAGTAAACAACTTGAACTTGTGGTTCGCCGTCGAGCTTGAGCCCAATTAAATTGGTGATGAGATAATTTGTTGTGAATTAATGATTGCACTTCACTTTTAGAAGTAGCGCTATTAAAAGCGCTTAACTTGCGAATTGAGTAGTTGAGTGACTAAATAATAAACCTAAGCATTTCCGTAAATGTTACCTCTAGCTTATTCCTTGCTACATCCAATTGCATGCCCTTTGGAGTCGGTCATATATGGACCACGGGTAAGACTTGCGAGTACCTTTTGTACTCAGGCTTCTGCTTTGTGGTTTTGCAGGTGAGGATCGGTAAAGTGCGAGTTTTGCCCCTATTGCCTATCGGTGGCCAGGCGGGAGCACCGAGTAGAAAGCTGTCGGCGTTATGCGCCGGAAGTGTTCAGGGCATGACACTTCGGAGGTGTTTTACTTTTGTTTGTATAGAGTGGGTGATCTTACTTTTGTGATCGATTGCTACTTTTATTCTGTATTGGACTAAATCTGCTCTTTGTTGGTTGTCTTTGTTGGGCCTCCTTGTGCCGTGTGGTGTGTTTGTTGCTTCGCGTTTTCTTTGCGTCTCTGGTAGTGATCTTGGGGCTCGATGCCCCTTTGTGCGAATTGATGTTTGATATAGCATTGGGAACCGGTATGTGGGGATCTGGGCGAGTTTCGGATCGCATCTGGGGGAATCTGGGGTTGTTGTCGAGTCATTTGGATGTTTGTAGAGTTGTCTCGTTTGGGCTTGGTTGTTAGCATCGAGATCACCTCCGGTGGTCTGGCGCTAGGATCCAAATCCGACGAGGAGCATTGTTCATCCAACAACTCGAGAACGATCTGGGCGGCTCCTCTCAGGGCTGGTATTAGAGCAAGGCGCACAAAGACGGACCCCAACTTGACGACCAGATTAGGAAATTGTTTAGGATTGTCATACTGCATTAGGTAGGGAGTAATGCCGTCCCCGCCCTAGGTTGTAGAGGTGAGAGTGAATTGCGTTGGAAGTCGTGCATGTCATCTCATCTCATACCGTGCATGTGTCATGCTGCCTAGCATCAAGTTGTGTTCTGGGTGTGGCGGACTTGTGGGACCCGATGCAGTGCCTTGATCTAATGTGGGAGTTAGTTCGGGTTTTCTGCGTTTCGGGCTTGTTTTCCCGTGAAGTCCTAACCTTTGCCGCTTTGTTGTTTGATGACGAGAATGCGGACCCGCGGAGCTTCCACCTCACAGGGGTGATGGAAGTGCCGGCGGCAGCGGCGAGAGTCTTGATCCGCCGCCTCCTCCCAGCGTGTTGGACATTTTGCTGTGGTGAGCGGCACCAGGAGGCGACAAATCGGATCCTGGAGATCTTTGGTCCAGGATCGGGTCGGCCACGGTGGCAGCGGTGATGGGCGAGGTCGGCCCACCGGCTATCTCGACTTCACGCACAGCGCGACCACCGGTCTTCTCACGGGCGCCCGATCCGTTGGAGGCCGACGATTGGCTGCGCCGCGATAGAAGCGGTTGCTCTTATCGGCGTGGGAGCTCGGAAGGCCCGCCAGCGGCACGCAGCGGCTCGAGGAGCCTGCCAGGTGCTTAGTGGGCCAATTTGCGAATGATGCGACTGCCGGGCACCGATTTACTTGGCTGAGTTCCGTGAGGCGTTTGGGCGTACCACATCTCGAAGGGCCTCATGGACATGAAGAAGCGGCGATTTCTCACTCTCGAAGCCAGTTCGGCAAGTCGGTGGTTGACTACTCGCAAGAGTTCAACTACTGGCGCTTGATCGCCGGAGGAGGTCGACACCGACGAGAAGAAGCGGTCGGTTTGTGAGTGGGTGGCCGGCGAAGATGCGGAGATAATTTGTCCGTCTGCGACCGCCCGACTACAATGACCTGGTGAGCAGCGCAATCAACTGTTGAGCTTAAGATGCGGGCTCATCGGGAGAAGAACGAGAAGCGAAGCGGCGGCCGTACTCGTAGCGGCGGCTCGCGTGAACTCAGGCGGTCTCGTATCGGCCGCCGAGGCCTTACGCTTCCAGCCGTCTCGATCGGTCGCGACAGCCGTCGGTTGCCGCTACCGGCCACGACCACCGCTTCGCCACCGGCGACGAAGCGGCAGCGGGTCGGTCCCGGTCAGTGCTACAATTGCGGACGCGGGCCACTTCATCCGGACTGTCCATTCCCACGTCGGGGCAGCGATCTGGCGCTCCACGGCCAGGGCGTGGCGGCACGCCGATGCCTACCTCGTCGGCCGAGGCGGCGTCACCTTCGTCGGCCGAGGCGGTTCTGAGGCTCCGCCAGTGCTAATGCGTTCCTTGTTGAGGGCATGAGGCTAGGGTGTTGTTTGATTCGAGGCCTCCCATTCCTTTATTCGCACGGGGTTTGCGGGAGCGGCATCGGATGAGGGTCGATGCGGTGTCACCTCCTTTACGATTGAGGCACCGGGTTCGAAGCTCACGGTTAGGCGAGATGGTTCGAGAAGCGATGGTTGGTCGAGGATTCCGTTCCTTTGTTAGCTTTTGCTTCTAGACCTTCGGGGATAGATGTCATCCTGAGGATGAGTTGGGTGACACGACGGCGAGGCTATTTTGGATTCTTTGTAGTCGTACCTTGTCACTCCGAAATCCGAAGGGCGGCCGACTCACTCTACTTCTTAACGAGAACAAGGCCACCTTGTGTTCACTAAATGGGACGAAGTTGAAGAAATTTGGACTCGATTCCCGTGGTGTCCGAGTTTCCCGATGTGTTCCCAGCGGAACTACCGGGGGTGCCGCCTGATCGGGACATTGAGTTCGTCGTTGAGCTCCAGCCAGGGACTGCTCCGGTGTCCAAGCGACCGTACCGGATGCCGCCAAATGAATTGGCTGAGCTGAAGACCCAGCTGAAAGGATTGATGGACAAGGGGTTCATCCGACCGAGCTCCTCGCCCTGGGGCTGTTCGGCTCTGTTTGTGACCAAGAGGGATGGTTCTCTGCGCCTCTGCGTTGATTACCGTCCCCTGAATGCAGTCACCGTCAAGAACAAGTACCCATTGCCCCGGATCGACCTCCTGTTCGATCAGCTGACTGGTGCATGAGTATTTTCCAAGATTGATCTGAGGCTCGGCTACCATCAGATTAAGATCCGAGCCGAGGACATCCCGAAGACTGTTTTCTCCACTAGATACGGGATCTACGAGTATACCGTGATGTCGTTCGGCCTCACGAATGCGCTGGCGTACTTTATGTACCTGATGAACTCCATATTCATGGAAGAGCTGGATTCTTTTGTCGTCATCTTCATCGACGACATTTTGATATATTCAGCCAGTGAAGAAGAGCATGCCAGACACCTTCGCATTGTTCTCGGGCGACTCAGGGAGCATCGCCTGTATGCGAAATTCAGCAAGTGCGAGTTCTGGCTGAGGGAAGTGTCATTCTTGGGACACGTCTGTCGGCGTAGTAGCCAACAGTCACCTCCGAGACGGGTGCTTATGAGGTTTCGACAGGGGCTTTCGGGGCAATCGCCTCGGAAGGGAAGACGGTGACGATCGGGGCTCCGGGAGACTCAGGCTAACGGGAGGACGCAAAAAGTTTTTACCCAGGTTCAGGCCCTCCGAAGAGTAATAGCCCTAGTCCTGCCTTTCTTGGTATTGCTTGCGCTCTTGCTAGAGAGGATGGAAATCTTACCGTCTTTCGAACCCCCTCTCCCATGCACCCCGGCTCCCTTTTATACTCGGTGTGGGGCGCATGGGAAGGCTTACTTACCCGACCATCATCATTGCCTTTGCTGGGCGTATTTAATGCGCCGTCACTATTCTTAAGTCACATTAATGTCCGCATCGGTCACACTCCTGCCTGGGGCCCCATGCCCACCAACGCCGCCCGTTCCGTCACGTGGTGAGGTATAGTCGTGACGTCTTCCATAGCCATGATACGCCTGGGGAAGGCGCGCCGCCATCTTTGTAGCTCCCATGCTTCCACACTTAATGCGCCGCGATTCGCATTTAATGTCACGATCTCGGCAGGACTATCCGAGGATGGTGTGCGGCGGCTGGCCACGCCACGTGTCGTGGGGCCGAACACCTTCTTTGGTCGCCCGGCCTGGCTCAGACGCCACGCGTCTGGGGCGAACACCTTCTTTGGTCGCCAGCGGCCTGGCTCAGACGCCACGCCAGCGTCTCTGGGACGAACACCTTCTTTGGTCGCCAGCCTGGCTCATCGCCACGTGTCATTGGGCGACCACCGTATGGGTTTTTATTTGCCGTGTGATGGGCCCCAACGCATGCAGGCTGCCACTTGATTCCTTTTTAGCGCGGGGAGCGGGTACCTTGGTGTAGAATCTGCCGGCCAGTAGCCCTCGGGCCCACCTAGGAGCGCTTTTGGTCTTGCTCTTCTTCTTTAATTGGCGGCTTGTGGCTGCTCGGCTCTGGGTGGGACCCTTCAAAGGTCCGCGCTTTGCAAAAGATCTTACGGCTTCTCCGATTCCCGAACGGTTTGCTTGATTACCTCCTCCTTGTAACCGCCCAGACGTTCCTTGGGATCGCCCTATTTATGAGGCTCTTAAACTTCCTCTTTTGAATCGCGCGCCTTTTCGGTTTTCCACGGTTCGCCTTCGCGGCCTTATAAAAGGCCGATCGAAGGGGAGTAGTTCTTCCCCTTTCAACTCTCTGCACTCCACCTCTTTCCGAAGCGTTTGAGCTTCCTCGCTTCATCCCCTTTGCGGTTACGCTTGAAATCCCTATCCTCCGATGGCTCAGGTGCTTCCTTCTTCGATCATTGAGGAGGAGAGGGCGTTAAATTCTCCCGAGAACATCGCCAGGCGCCGCCTCCCATGGCAGGCTATCGAGCCCCACTGTCGGCTGAGGAAGTGGTTTTCTTCGGTGGCAGCTCCTTGCCGGCCTACTACCGCGGTCTCGACTTCTATCTTCTGTTCTCAACTTCTACGCCATTCACCACATTCACCTTCCTCCCAACTCTGTTATCCTCCTTTACGCCTTTGCTCACTTCTGCGAGATGTTAGGTAAGTGCTGCCCAACCTTCTTCTTTTTCGCTTCTTTTACACCCTTCGCGCGTGGCAGTACTCGCCCGGTTTCAGGAGGCTGTCACTGCGGCTCCGCTGACGGGGCGTTAGCGCTATATCCCCTTGATTTGCCGGTCAAGCTGGAAGGCCAGCGCAGAGTGGTATGACGTCGAGGGCAGCAGCGGCATTGAAATCTTTGGAGCTTCACTTTGGCGGCGATCGGCAACAAGCCCAGGGGCTCCGATGAGTAGCGCGCCGAGCTCGAGCGATCTTGGCCGTGTCGACCCGATTCGCGGCGGGCCTGGCGAGGGCAATGGTGATCGGGATTTTATTACCGGCTGTGCCCCTGCGCGCGCGTCCCGACTGGCGATACATGGGCGTGGGCGATGGGACCGGAGTATCCGGAGGTAACTGCTCGCTCTGCGTCATTCCTTGCTACTTGTTTTCTTACGGCAAAACACGATTCTTGCGGCGTTTCTTTCCTCCTGCGATTTCTTTTCCTTCTCGTGCCGGCAATGGCAGAATTTGGTTGATAGCGTGATCGGCCGGTGGATCTTGCAATTGGGCCTATCCGGCCCCGTCCACCGTTCCGTGGCGCGGTCCCACTTTGCCGTTGTCCCGAAGCGCGCGGCAATAATCCGCGCCACGCCCTCGATGGGCGCCATGGGCTCGCCGTCGTGACACGCCAGCGCCCTTAACGATCAGGATCCTCCTCCGCAGCGGTCGAGGAGAAGCGGCAGCGGCGCGAAGCGTCCTGACGGCAACGGCGACTCCGCCCATCCTTCGAAGACCCGCCTCCTGGGCGGCCGGCGAGGGCTCACGTCGGCCATGAGGCTTCCACGTCGGCGCGAGGCTTCTTCGATTCTTGGCGGAGTTCCTCCGTGGTGGCGGGGCTCGTCGTGGCGGGGTCATCCACCTCGCTCTGCCGGGGCGCGACGTTGGACCCTCCGCCGCCAATACCTTTTGTGCCGCCACCGCCACCAGCGGCGGTGGTCGCTTCCTCGGCCTCCGTCTCGCCGCCCGGCGGCGGGTCTAGCTCGCCTCGCCTCGCCGCCCGGCGATGGCGGGTCTACCTCCGCCTCCGTTGGCTGCGGCGGATCCGCCCCGCCTCCGCGGCCGGTCCTGTTCGGCGTGCCCCGCTTCCCAAGGCCAGCGCCAGTACTCACACGAAGATGCAAATACAATAAAAATTTCGTTAAGATTAATCCTTACCGTTATTTCCTCCCTTGTCCAGGGTTCTGCTCAGGATATTCCATTGCTCGTCTGAGGACAGCCAAGGTGCCGCGGCCGTCGAGCTGCGTCGGCCGAGTCGCCGAAGTATGGCGGTCGAGGCGGCGGCGATCCTCGAGCGGCCATTCTGCTGTCGTCGCCAGGACCAAGGCCCGTTCGGCCCGTCCCTACCCGAACTTCCCATCGCCTCCGTTCCTTCGGCGGGCGATACCTATTTGGCGGCCCTCGGCGAGCTCTACTCAGCCACGAGCAATCGCCTGGTGACGAGCGAGGAAGCGGTTGTGAGGCGGAAGCGAAATCAACCGCCGCAAGGAGGTGGTGGACCTGCACGATCGGGGCGGTGGAGGCTGCGATTCTTGCGGCGGGAAGCGAGCGGCGGGAGCCAAGCACCCGGCCAGCGTCTCTCCATGATGAGGCGAGAGAGGCGGCCGGACTCAATCGGAGGTGGAGCAGCTGCGGATCTGCGTCACGCCGATCGGACGGTGGCCAGCCTCGCTCCATTGGGGCTGGAGCAACCGGGTCCGCGGGAGGAGAGGCCACGGCATTACGCCTTTTGCCTCTGCCAGACCACGGACTTCCTCACGCGCCTGCCTGCTGCCCTTTCTGCTCGGTCCGCCCAAGAGGGGCGCGATTCTGGCGGCCACGGCAAAATGCGTCAAGGCTTCTGCGCCCGATCGTGACACCAACTTCAATCCCGCGGGTGCCGTCCAAGGGCTAGAGGTGGTAGCGCGGGCGGAGGCGAAGTTCACGAAGCCTCGGCGAGTTGCCGCCAGCTAGCGATGGAGAACCCCAGATGGAAGCGATGGCGGAGGGCGTGGCGGCAGTCTTTGGGCGTGGCCCCTCATCCGAAGACGCTTGGCGGCGCGAGGCGGCAGATGACCGGAGGACCCTCAGCGCCCCTCGGTAGCTTTTCTTCTTTTCTTTTTGGTGGTGACTTTGCACGCAAAACTTTAGAAATGCGCCATTTCGAATGAAATAGTAATGTAAACTCCTGCTAAGTTGCATAAAAACATGCTTTCGTAGTAAATTTTTACGGTTCCATACTGAGCGAGCACGTAATCACTTAAAGACTTAAAGTCTTGCGCCGCGGGACCTCGGCCCTCAATCCTTTCGCCTTAGCAAAATTTTGCCTCCCAGGTAGCCTCTCGGGAACAAGCACTTAGTGAGTCGTGGCTGGACCTTGAGCTTTTGGCAACGGTGTTCGACGCCGACCCCCGGGGACACCGGAGTGTCATGGCGTGTCGGCCGTCTTGAACCAGCCGCCTAACCGCCTTGATTACGCACGTCGCTCTCACTTAGCGATTCCGTCTATACTCTTGGGTATTTGCAAAGGCGGCAGGCACCGAAGGCGAGTGCCTTGGCGCCGCGATGGGCAAAAGACCGAAGGGAGGGCGAGAAAGAACAAAAGCTTGAGATAAAGAAAGCGAATATTTAATTTTAAACACAAGGTCTCTCGACCCACGGCGGAGAGGAAAACGCACTCCGTAGGTCGGAGGGGCAGACCCTAGGACTTACAACCGATCAGGGGTAGAACTTGCGCAGATTTTCTATATTCTGGGAATTTGCTAGCTCTTCACCCTCTTCAGTGGCTAGCCTGACCGCCCCGGGATGAGAGACTGAGACCACTTTGAAGGGTCCCTCCCACTGGGGAGACAGTTTATGCGACCCGGCATGCGACTGGATTCTTCGCAAGACCAGGTCGCTGCCAGCGTTCTCTCATTGACCGGGGCGTGGTACCGCTGAGACTTTGTTGGTATCTTGCGGCGCGCAGCGGCTCGATCTCGCGCCTCTTCCAGGAGGTTGGCGTCGCTCTGGCGCAGATCCTCTGCTCCTCTTCTGCGAATCTGCGGCGAGGGTGATCGGCTCCAATTCGAAGGAGAAACGACCTGCGCCGTAGACCAGGAAAAAGGAGTTTCCCGGTGGCAGGCTAGGAGTGGTCGAAGTGACCACAACACGGCCGGGAGTTCTTGATCCGCGGGCGCCACGCTTGTGGAGTCGGTCGAACGCCTGGGTTTTGAGGCCCTTCAACACCAGCGCGTTGGCCCGCTCGACCTGGCCGTTGCTCTTGGGGTGGGCGACCGAGGCAAAGCAGACTTTGGTGCCCATCTCTTCACAGAAATCCAAGAAGGTCACGCTGGTGAACTGTGCGCCGTTGTCGGTGATAATGCGGTTGGCGACCCCAAAGCGGGCGAAAATCCCTTGCATGAACTTGACTGCAGCTGCGGCGGTGATAGATCTCACTGCCTCGGCTTCCACCCACTTGGTGAACTTGTCAATGGCGACGAACAGGTGGGTGTAGCCCCCTGTGGCCCGCGGGAACGGGCCCAGGATATCCAGCCCCCAGACCGCGAAGGGCCAAGAGAGCGAGATAGTTTGCAGGGCCTGGGCCGGTTGGTGGATCTGCTTGGCGTGGAACTGGCACGCCTCGCATCTCCTCACGGCTCGCAAGCATCCTGGAGGCGGTTGGCCAATAGAACCCTTGACGAAAGCTTTTCCCGTCATCGTTCGTCCGGACACATGG
Organism: Rhipidocladum racemiflorum; assembly: GCA_036346355.1. Taxonomy (NCBI): domain Eukaryota; kingdom Viridiplantae; phylum Streptophyta; class Magnoliopsida; order Poales; family Poaceae; genus Rhipidocladum; species Rhipidocladum racemiflorum. The sequence goes on from CM070577.1 coordinate 4,745,850, forward strand.
CTCCACTTTGCGCCTCCATGGATATCGAGAGCAAAGCGCTCCCCTCTTCCCGAGTGATGCACTTGAAGAATTCCGTTCTTACCCGGCGGTATAGATCCCGCCCACCAGGGTATAGCACTTGGCCTTTCGTGCTACCTTCTCTCGGCGCATCATCGTCGGGGCATTCTTGATCCCTCGTAGGCCAGGATCGGATCCATCCATGTGCCTTCCGGTCAAGCACGAGTGACCACGAGGTGGCCGTCAGGGTACTCCGCTTTGGCCAAGCGTTTCCGCGGAACCACTTTCCCTCCACGGCGAGGTGGCGGCATCACCATCGTCCCCACCGTAAACGGGGGCTGCGATGGGCGGTCGCGAAGCCTTTCTTCAAAGACCCCAAGCCGCACAGGAGATCTGGTTGAGGCGAGTTAGGCGAGCTCGTCTGCCGAGATGGTTGTCGCGTCGGGGATGTGAGTATACCCCAACCCTTGAAATGCCTTTCCAACTTCACGACCTCCGCCAGTACGCCGCCATGGCGAAGTCGGGACAGAGAAATCTTTCCTTGCACGATTGGCGACCAGCCAGGAGTCGCCCTTACTGCGGTAGCGGGCGCGACGCGGCGGCGAGCCCGACCAAAGAAGCCCTCATACTCGCGGCGTTGTTAGTGGCCTTGAAGTCGAGGGCGACCACGTGCCGAGGAGGTCCCGGTCGGAGAGACCAGAAGAACCCCAGCCCCCGCGCCTTCAAGCCTGAAGGACCCGTCGAAGAAGAGCGTCCAGGGGGAGGATGCGGGGACCTCATCGGCTTTGGGCTCGGCTGGAGTCCACTCGACTACGAAGTCCGCCAGCCTTTGACTCTTTATCGCTGATGCGAGGCGAACTTGGCGCCCGAACTCCCCCAGCTCGACGGACCACTTTGCGATGCGGCCCTCTGCTTCCCGGTTGTGGAGGATTTCGCGCAAAGGATATGAGGAGACCACTGTGATCTCCCTCCCTTGAAAATAGTGCCGCAGCTTTCTCGATGCTACCACCACGGCATAGACCATCTTCTGAGCCTGAGGGTACCTTGTTTCTGCGTCATGTAGCATTTTGCTGATGTAGTAGACCGGCCGTTGGACACCTTCACGTTCCGCCACCAGCGCCGCGCTCACTACAGAAGGGCTAGCCGCCACATACAGCAGTAGCGGCTCGCCTGGCTCAGGGGCGACTAGCACTGGGGGGGAAGAGAGGTACTTCTTCAGATCTTCAAATGCTCGCTGGGCTTCTGGGGTCCATTCAAATGAGTTGGTCTTCTTCAATAGCTTGAACAGTGGCAGACTTTCTTCCCCGAGGGATATGAACTGCCCAGGGAGGCTAGCCGACGACCAAGCATTGCGATTGCTTGAGCAGGTGGCGGCTGCATCCGCTCGATCGCTTCTATCTTTTCGGATTGACTTCGATTCCACGGTGGAGACCAGGAAACCGAGCAGCTTTCCAGATGAGACACCAAATACACACTTTTCGGGATTCAACTTCAGACAGTAGTTTCTGAGGCGAGAGAAGGTCTCTTCTAGATCCTGAACGAGCTCATCGGCCTTTTTTGTTTTTACCACCAGGTCATCGACATACACTTCCAGATTCTTCCCTATTTGAGGCCGAAACACTATGTGCATGGCCCGTGATAGGTGGCGCCCGGCGTTCTTCACCGAAAGGCATCATGACATAACGATACACCGAGGGAGTCACAAAAGCGATTTTTCTTCATCTTCTTGCGCCATCTTGATCGGTGGTAGCCGGAGTAGGCGTCGAGGAAGCATAGAGCTTCGCACCCGCCGTGGAATCGGCGGCGATGTCTATCCGCGGCAAAGTGCACGGTCCTGGGGCGAGCTTTGTTGAGGTCGATGAAAGTCGATGCACATTCGCCACCTCCCGTTGGACTTCTTTACAAGCACGGGTTGGCGACCACTGGGTAGGTGGCCTCCCGCACGATCTTAGCAGACAAAAGTTTTTCTACTTCATCCCGAATGGCATCCTGCCGCCAGCGCCTGCCGCGGATCTTCTGCCCGGCAAGGTGCGCTCCAGGAGCGTTGCCAATCGGTGCTCGAACACCTCCACAGGGACCCGGTCATTCCCGAAGGTTCCCAGGCGAACACATCCAGGTTAGGCCAGGAGGAAGGTGACGAGTGCGTCTTCCTATTTGGCACCGAGGTCGGTGCCAATCTTAACGACCTTGCCGAGCCATCCTCGCCCATGGGGACCGCCTTTGCCTCGCCCAAGGGTGCAGGCGGAGCACGGTCTTGGCCGAGGGGGAGGCCGGGTTGTCGTCCTTGTCGCGTGCCGAGCAGGTGGTGCCGGCCAGATCCTGCAGCTGCTTGCTGAGGCGCAGGGCTTCCAGTCTATCCACCTTCACCGTAATTGGACCTCCAGGCCCTGGGATTTTCACTAGCATGTAGGCGTAATGGGCCACTGCCATGAACTTGACCAGGGCTGGGCGACCGAGCAAGGCATTGTAGGGGAGGTCGAAATCAGCGACCTCAAAATCCACCAGCTCCGTCCGGAAGTTCTCCGAACTTCGAGCGTAACCGACAACGGACTTGCCCCAGGGTAAGAGGCCCACCCGGGGCAACTCCGTAAAACAATGAGGCGGACGAAGTTCCTCGTATGGGATTTGGAGCGCTGTGCGCTCCAACGGATAGCGAGTTGATAGCATCGCCTCCATCAACCAGGACCCGCCCGGCCGCATTGCGGACCGTGGGGACACCACGATCGGGAGATGGCCAGGGCGGAGGTGTTCTCGGGTGGTCGGCCCGGTGAAAGTGATCGGTGCTCGACCACTTCAACGGCCGGCTCGCCGGAGGATAGCGTTGTGGCGCACACTGCCTCGAGATCTCGCTTATGCTGCGAGTTCGATGAGTAGGTGGCGGAGCCACCATGTATGAACGCCACCGTGCGCTCACTTTCTTTGGAAGGCTAAGCGGAGCCGCATCTTCGTCGTCTTCGTCTTCGTGGTCTTTCTCCACGGCGCTTCTTGAGCCGCTGTCGACCAACTTGGACACAACCTGGCAATCCTCCAAGTCGTGTCCGCTTGTCCGATGGATGGGGCAATAGGGCTTGCCACCATCGTTTCGCGGCGAAGCGGCGGCGGTCCCTGCGATCGCCGCGGCCGGCCCGGCGCTCGTCCGTTGGTCACGATCATCATGGCCGGGACTTGGGCTCGGCTCGGCGACCAAGACCTCCCTAACGGTTGCCTCCGCCGCTTTTTCTTTTTCTTCTTGCGGTCGGAGGACTTGAGGTGCCGGCGTCGCGAGTCGAGAAGGTCTTGTCGCGCACTTCCGAAGCTGCCACCCTGGCGCACTTGTGCGCCAGGGAGAACAACTTCAGGCGTGGTTGAGATGACGCGAGTGGCCATCTTTTCCGCATCTTACGGTCTCGGACCCCCTCAGGAAGGCGATAATCACCGATCGCTCAATCAGGGGATCGTATTGCGGCGATGGCTGAACCGCGGATGAACTCTCTCGAGGACTCCCCCTCTTCTGCTCCAGGCGTGGAGATCGTCCTCCACGCCTGGTTGAGCGTAAGAGCGCTGAAAGTTGGCGACAAAAATGTCGCACAGCTCCTCCCACGAGTGTACGGAGCCTTGCGGGAGGTTAAGCAACCAAGACCGAGCAGAGCCCGTCAGCGATGTCGGGAGGTAGTTGGCCATTACTTTCTCGGATCCTCCCGCCGCACGCACCACCGTGGTGTAGATCTGCAGGAACTCCTCTGGGTTGGTGGTACCATCATACTTCTCGAAGGAGGCGGGGCGGAACCTCTCCGGCCATGCAGCTTGCCGAAGGCGGAGAGAGAACGCCTGGCATCCGACGTTGTAGGGGGAGCAGCGTCGTTCGCCAGCCCCTCGATCCTGAGGAGAGGATGAGGAGTGCGACCCTACGCTCTCGCCAGAGTCCGAGGGAGGGGCCCCCTGTCTTGCACCTCCGCGGCGCTCGCGGAGGGCACGACGTGGGTCACTGTCATGCTGACGTTGCCTCTCGTCAAGGCGCGATCGAAGGTCTTCGCGGTTTCCCCTGGACTCGGGAGGACCGCGGGAAGAAGCGGAGTCACGTGCCCATCCCCCCGTTACAGAGGGGGTTGCAACCAGGACTCCCTTCCCCCTGTCCCGGCCCTTGGTGCCGGGAGAAATTGTCGTGTGGCGGCTGGAAACCGGCGCGTCGGTTGCGCGGGCTCCCTGTCGCCTCATGCCGGAAGCCCCCGGCTGGGTTGCCGCTTCAACCTGTTGCTGAGCAGCATCCACCAGGTGGACGATATCCCGCAGCCAAGGAGTGGCCGGGGTGTCGTCCCCCAGGGTCACCGGAGGATGATCGAGGAGGAGCCGGGCCGCCTGAAGGCTTCGCGCGGGGGTGTCGTCCCCCAGCGCCAAGCGCCGTTGGACAGGCTGACCCTTAGGCGTGGGAGCCAAGTGCGCCGCTCCCGCGGCGGAGGGGCCCGGGTGGCCCGGCCCCCTCTCCGAACATCGGGACCGGCTACGGGCGCCCCTTACCTCGGGCGGATTGCTGCGCTTGGAATGCGATTCCGCCATGCAGACAAGCGCCCCCTACTCCCGCTGAGCCCCGAACTGAGAGTGAAATAGAGTAGGCAATCTAACCACCAATAGCCCCTACCTGGCGCGCCACTGTCGGCGTAGTAGCCAACAGGCACCTCCGAGACGGGTGCTTATGAGGTTTCGACAGGGGCTTTCGGGGCAATCGCCTCGGAAGGGAAGATGGTGACGATCGGGGCTCCGGGAGACTCAGGCTAACGGGAGGACGCAAAAAGTTTTTACCCAGGTTCAGGCCCTCCGAAGAGTAATAGCCCTAGTCCTGCCTTTCTTGGTATTGCTTGCGCTCTTGCTAGAGAGGATGGAAATCTTACCGTCTTTCGAACCCCCTCTCCCATGCACCCCGGCTCCCTTTTATACTCGGGCTGACGGGGGCGCATGGGAGGCTTACACTGCCAGCCATCATCATTGCACTGCTACGGGCGTATTTAATGCGCCCGTCACTATTCTTAAGTCACATTAATGTCTGCCGCATCTGTCACAATCCTGCCTTGGGCCCCATGCCCACCAACGCCGCCCGTTCCGTCACGGGGTGAGGTATAGTCGTGACGTCTTCCATAGCCATGATACGCCTGGGGAAGGCGCGCCGCCATGCTGTAGCTCCCATGCTTCCACACTTAATGCGCACGATTCGCATTTAATGTCCCTGATCTCGACAGGACTATCCCGGGGATGGTGTGCGGCCGGCTGGCTGTCAGACGCCACGTGTCCGCTGGGCGAACATATTTGGTCGCCAGGCTGCTCAGACGCCACGCCTGGCTGGCGAACACCTTCTTTGGTCGCCAATGCCTGGCTCAGACGCCACGCGTCATTGGGACGAACACCTTGCTGGTCGCCAGGCTCGCTCAGACGCCACGCTGGCCTGGGGCGAACACCTTGCTGGTCGCCAGCCTGGCTCAGACGCCACGTGTCGTGGGCGACCACCGTATGGGTTTTTCTGTTGCCGTGGCAGTGGGCCCAAGCACGCCCTGGCTACCACTTGATTCCTTTTTTAGCGCGGGAGAGCGGGTACCTTGGTGTAGAATACGCCGACAACGTCCTTTCTGAGCGAGGCGTGGCAGTTGACCCGAGCAAGGTACAGGATGTACTCAAATGGGAGCAGCCCAAGATTGTCACGGACATCCGCAGTTTTCTTGGACTGGCGGGGTATTATCGCCGTTTCATCCAAGACTTCTCAAAGATTGCGAAGCCGATGACTGAGCTGCTCAAGAAGGGAGTTGAGTTCAGATGGTCAGCAGACTGCGAGAGCGCCTTTCAGACGCTGAAGCAACGTCTGACTACGGCCCCTGTCCTCACTCAGCCGGATATCCACAGGCCTTTTGATGTGTATTGCGTCGTCGAGGCATTGGGCTTGGCTGTGCTTATGCAAGAAGGCCGAGTCGTTGCCTACGCATCTCGGCAGTTGAAGCATCATGAGGAGCACTACCCAACCCACGATTTGGAGCTTGCAGCAGTGGTGCATGCCTTGAAGATCTGGTGCCACTATCTCTTGGGGAACAAGTGCAATATTTATACTGATCATAAAAGTCTCAAGTACATCTTTACCCAGGCAGATCTGAACATGAGGCAGCGGAGATGGCTTGAGCTGATCAAAGACTACAGTCTAGAGGTGCATTACCATCCGGGAAAAGCGAATGTGGTAGCTGACGCGTTGAGTCGCAAAGCTCAATGCAACTGCTTTACTCTCCGGTCCCCGAGTGTCTCTCTCTGTGCCGAATTCCAGAGACTCGGTTTGGAGATGGGCGAGCAGGGATTCATAGCTAATATCGAGTTGAGATCCACATTGCTCGATTAGATTCGAGAGGCACAGACGCAGGATGGAGAGGTTGACCAAATCCGGGATAAGTTGAAATTGGGGCAAGCTGCTGAGTTTCGCCTGGATGATCAGGGAACCTTGTGGTTCGGCGACCGCATAGTTGTCCCTGATGACCAGGAGTTGAAGCGAAGGATTCTCGATGAGGCACATAACTTCTTGCTTACCATTCACCCAGGCAGCAACAAGATGTATCAGGACCTGAGACGGCAGTTTTGGTGGGCTCGCATGAAGCGCGAAGTCGCTCGCTATGTGTCTGAGTGCGACGTCTGCAAGCGGGTAAAGGCCGAACACCTCAAGCCAGCCGGTACTCTTCAGCCCCTTCCTATTCCAGTTTGGAAGTGGGAGGATGTTACCATGGATTTCATTACCGGCCTGCCGACCACTTCCTCAGGCCATGACTCAATCTGGGTGATCGTGGATCGACTGACGAAGTCTGCACACTTTCTGGCTGTTCGGACCACGTATTCGACCAAGAGATATGCAGAGCTATATGTCTCTCGGATCGTGTGTCTCCATGGAGTACCTAGACGGATAGTGTCAGATCGAGGCTCTCAGTTTGTCTCTCGGTTCTGGAGAGGCCTACATGAAGCTTTGGGCACAAAGTTGCTCCACAGTTCAGCATACCACCCTCAGACTGACGGTCAGACCGAGAGGGTCAATCAGATCCTCGAGGACATGTTGAGGGCTTGTATCTTGTCCTACGGGAAGAAGTGGGAAGAGTGTCTCCCGTACGCCGAGTTCGCGTACAACAACAGCTACCAAACCAGTATCCAGATGTCTCCGTTCGAGGCACTTTATGGTCGCAGTTGTCGAGCGCCCGAATTGGTCAGAAAGTGGAGAACGCTCCTTGATTGGGCCTGAGTTAGTTGTGGAGGCGGAAGAAAAGGTCAGGACTATCCAGGAAAATCTGATGATAGCACGGTCGCGACAGAAGAGTTATGCTGATCGCCGTAGGAGACCCCTCTCCTTCGACATTGGCGACTTCGTCTACCTGAAGGTTTCTCCTCTCCGTGGCACCCGTCGATTCGGAGTTAAAGGAAAGCTGGCACCTCGCTACATAGGGCCGTTCAAGATCCTTGGAAAGCGCGGCCAAGTAGCATATCAGCTAGAGCTTCCTCCTTCGCTCGGAATGGTTCACGACGTGTTTCACGTCTCGGTGAAGAAGTGTGTTCGTACTCCTTCGAGCAGATTGCGGTGGATGAACTCGAGGTTCGGCTGAACCGGATCTGTCCTATCGAGCATCCAATTCGGGTTTTGGAAGAAGCGGAACGCAAGACTCGACGGAGAACTCTCAAGTTCTATAAAATTCAGTGGAGTAATCATACTGAGGATGAGGCTACTTGGGAGCCCTAAGATCGTCTAAAGACCGAGTACCCTGAATTCTTCGATGCCATGTAAGTGTGAGCGTACAATTCCCAAGGTTTAGAGCATGTCCGTTAGGGTCCTAACCCGTGTATGCGTTTGTTACGAATCTCGGGCGAGATTCCCTTAAGGGGAGGATTTGTCAAGGCCCCAAGTTCCAAAGGTTACGGGACATCGGAGTATCGGATCAACATCCGGATTGTCGGATCCAACCCGGAATGTCCGGATAAATGTCCGAGTATCCGGATTGGGCTGATCAGAACACCCCAACCGGAGTGTCCGGACCAAGCGTCGGAGTGTCCGGGTTGATTCCACCGAAGACCCCAACCGGAGTCTCGGGTTAAGCGTCCGAGAGTCCGGTATTTGCGGGGTTTAGTATAAAAGTCCCATTTCGTGGCTCCTCCATTCTTTCTCCTCCATGTTGTTTCCCCACTCCTTGGTGCTACTCCCTCCACCCTAGCTTCACTCCGGTGAGCTTCCCACCGGCAGTGACCCTCAGTGGCTCCTCCCGGCGACTCCTCCATCCCAGGAACTCCTCCTCACGCCGACTTCTCCTTCCTCCACCCGGCATTGTTCTCCTCCATCATCCTTGGAGGTAGGTCTTTCTCTTGGGGGTTGATTCGTGGGATTCTTGGGTTCTAAGACTATCCATGGTGGGTTAGGGTTTGGGTTTGGATTGGGAGTTTGGATTTGGATCTTGAGCTCTAGGGTTTTGGGTGTAGTGATTCTAGGGTTGGTTGGGGCTTGGATGAAATGAATGTGGGTACTAGTGAGGTAGATCGGGTAGTGGAAATGCCGATCCGATGGTCCTTTGGAGTTGGCTAGTGATTTCATAGATTAGTGTCATTCCTCGTGGAGTTGGGTTAGCTATAAGCTTCTCCAGCCTCGCCGCGTGTAGGAGTGTCATAGATCGGGTCCCCGCGGTGCCATGGGACTTGGCGGCACCTCGGTCCGTTGAGTAGTAGGGTGAGATGCGCCAGGTTCGGAGTGTCCGGACACCCAGTCCAGAGTATCCGCCCTAGGCCGGAGTATCCGGACACAAGGTCCGGAGTATCCGGGTTATCCGGACTGTCCGGACCAAATAACCTGGATCGTCGGGTTAGGCTATTCTGTCGGTTTCGTTAACTGTTCGATCGCGTTGTCTCGTCGGGGTTTTCCTTTTGTGTTCATTTCATTCGCATGGCATGCATCTCATTATGCATTGTACTCGTGTGAGAACGATCCCGCTGAGATCGACGCCAAGGTGACCGAGGGTGTTACCGGAGAGCCGATATTGCCGACCCACAGTGCAAGAACAAGGCAAGCACCTATGCATCTTGAACCTGTATTAAATTGTAGTTTTGTAAATAACTTGCTTAATTGGTGAATTAAGTTTGCATTAGGAGTTGAATTGGGATAGGACTAGATCCCACTTGCTGCACATCCATCCGTTGAAATTGTGCATACTTCCGTTGGAACTAGCTTAGGGGTAATACTATGAGTCCATGCTTAGTCTTGCTTAGAGGTCGGGGTTCGGGCCAAGTGACGGAGGGTTCTGTCACTTGCGGTTGTTATTATTACACACCTACTACATTATGTTGGACTTGGAATTGGGAAAGGTTTTGGAAAGAAATGAATTGTGGACCGGGCGGGGAGTTGGTTCATTTGGGTATGGAGACTCAAATGTGTAGCCCCGTCTGTGTAAGTTAAGGACCGATCCGTAAGTGGAATAAGATTGAGCACACCCCGGTTGGTCGCATGCCCGATTATGGTACGGTAAGCCACTCTTTCCCTCATACGGAATCGATGGACCGTAACTTCCTGTGGTTGGACGTGGTTGAGGGCGAGGCTTAGGCCGACTCTCGAGCGCCAAGCCGGGCTTGGGGCTGCTCGAGGGGGTGCTAGGTTTTCGGGCCACAGGAGGACGCTTCAGCGATTGGGTATGATTGGGAGGGGGTTGACACTAGGCCCTTGTGGTAAGTGTCGTGCGATCAATGCTTCCCTGCAGGGTTAATTAAGCGATTCGAATTGCCGCGCTCTCGGATATGAGCAAGCTTGATCCGAACTTCTTCTGCGTAGTAAACAACTTGAACTTGTGGTTCGCCGTCGAGCTTGAGCCCAATTAAATTGGTGATGAGATAATTTGTTGTGAATTAATGATTGCACTTCACTTTTAGAAGTAGGCGCTGTTAAAACTGCTTAACTTGCGAATTGAGTAGTTGAGTGACTAAATAATAAACCTAAGCATTTCCGCAAATGTTACCTCTAGCTTATTCCTTGCTACATCCAATTGCATGCCCTTTGGAGTCGGTCATATATGGACCACGGGTAAGACTTGCGAGTACCTTTTGTACTCAGGCTTCTGCTTTGTGGTTTTGCAGGTGAGGATCCAGCGGGGTGCGAGTTTTGCCCCTATTGCCTATCGGTGACCGGGCGGGGCACCGAGTAGAGGCTGTCGACGTTGTACGCCCGGAAGTGTTCAGGGCATGACACTTCCGGAGGTGTTTTACTTTTGTTTGTATAGAGTGGGTGATCTTACTTTTGTGATCAGTTGCTACTTTTATTTCTGTATTGGACTCGTCTGCTCTTTGTTGGTTGTCTTTGTTGGGCCTCCTTGTGCCGTGTGGTGTGTTTGTTGCTTCCGCGTTTTTCTTTGCGTCTCTGGTAGTGATCTTGGGGGCTCGATGCCCCTTTGTGCGAATTGATGTTTGATATAGCATTGGGAACCGGTATGTGGGGATCCTGGGCGAGTTTCGGATCGCATACCGGGGGAATACCGGGGTTGTTGTCGAGTCATTTGGATGTTTGTAGAGTTGTCTCGTTTGGGCTTGGTTGTTAGCATCGAGATCACCTCCGGTGGTCTGCTGCTAGGATCCAAATCCGACGGGAACGACTGTTCATCCAACAACTCGAGAACGATCTGGGCGGCTCCTCTCAGGGCTGGTATCAGAGCAAGGCGCACAAAGACGGACCCCAACTTGACGACCAGATTAGGAAATTGTTTAGGATTGTCATACTGCATTAGGTAGGGAGTAATGCCGTCCCCGCCCTAGGTTGTAGAGGTGAGAGTGAATTGCGTTGGAAGTTGTGCATGTCATCTCATCTCATACCGTGCATGTGTCATGCTGCCTAGCATCAAGTTGTGTTCTGGGTGTGGTGGACTTGTGGGACCCCAGTACGGGGTGCTGCAGTCTAATGTGGGAGTTAGTTCGGGGTTTTCTGCGTTTCGGGCTTGTTTTCCCCGTGGGGGTCCTAACCTTTGCCGCCTGACTGTTTGATGACAGAATGCGGACCCGCGGAGCTTCCACCTCTGCAGTCTAATGATATGTAGTTCGCAAACCTCAGGCAAACCCAATTTTGTTGTGCTTGGGGCAAGATGGTGTATTTGAGCTTTTTGAACCGCTTGTAGAGTGCAGATCATAGCTCAAGCGTACTCTCCTCGGCCATATATTTATTTTTCAAAGTGGCTGAGAGGTGATGCTTGAGAAAATGCAAAACTTGATCGTTTTGTTCGGCAGTAGGTTGCTCGTCCTTCGAGGACCCTAGGCCGATAGAAGCTTGGAGTTTCTTGCTACTAAGCACGATATTCACATCTGACGCCCATGTGAGATAGTTCTGGCCATGCGGGGCCAATTCTTCAAACTCACGATTCACAATGCTAGACATATGCATATTCATAAGATTCCTTCATTAGATTACTGCGTGCAATCTAGTTGAGAGTGGTTGCTTGATTCATAGAGAAATACATACTTAAATTCTCATAATTTCCCAATAAACTAAATAAAGTAATAAATACAAGATTCATAAATATTCATAAAAGCAATAAAAGAAGGCCAAGGAAAATAAAACCAGAGCCAAAATATGAATCAATTTGTCAACATGATTTTCTAGTATTTTCTAGAAATTTTCACAATTTTCTGTTAATATTTACACAAATATTTTTAGAATTTTTAACACTTTTTGGAAATTACTTAAAAAAACAAAAGGAAAACTTGGGTGGGGGAGTGAGGTAAATCCCCCCCGCCCTCCTTTATCCGGACCTCATGTCCGTAAGAGGCCGGGCGGGCTCTTCTGCGTTGATGGAGGCCGGGGTGCGCAGCCAGGATGCGGGGCGGTGGCGCTACGGGGCCGAGGCGGCTGCGGGCTGTCTTGAGACAGAGTTCGGCCGGTGTGTGCCGCAATTAGGCCACGGCCGGCCGGGCCGCGCGGAAGGAGGCTAGTCGGCATTTGTGAGCCAAGCGGAGAAGCCAAAGCGTCGGCCGTCGGCGCGAGGTCACCGGAGCCACAGGAGAGCGGCGCGGCGCGTGGTCGGCAGGGCGGTCTGGCGAGCGAAGCGAGCTAACGTCGTCACGAGAGGCCAACAGCTAGTTCGAAACGCGATGCGCGGGCGAGGAGCCGAGGCGGTGGTCGCGGCGCGAAGACCAAGGCGCCTGACGAGGCGCGGCTTCAAGCCGGCGGCGACCGATGTGGGTTCAGGCCAGAGGCGGCCGAGTCCGCGGCAGGCACATGGAGCGACCGGCTGGGCTTCGACGAGGGCCGACAGCAGCGACTTTGCGTCGCGTGCGGGAACGCCAAAGGCGTCTGCGGGCCGCACGAGAGGCCGTGCGACGAGCGGCGGAGGCCGACCACAGCTACGAGCCGTGCAGGCAAAGGCTGGGCAGCGGCTAGCGTTCTACGGGCGCACACTAGCCACGACTACGTATTGTGCGGGTGGGGGACGGACTGTTGTAGATCAATTTATACAGCAACCTCCGTGGTCACTACCATCACACGACCTATTGGAAGACTACTACAAACAAACAGAAACCTTCACATAAGGAACACAGGTCAATTACCGTTTCCTACCATTTTAATTTGTCTTAGTGTTCGTTAGAGTTTCATGCTGATAACATGTTGAGAAACCATGCTACCAGTATAGTTAGGGTTCAAAAACCAGAGAGAGGACAATGTGAAGGAACAGAGATTATCTATTATTTCTTTTTTGATGTGTACCATAGAGGATCCCTCTTTTTTTATAGGCTCTTTCTAGGTCTTCGGCGAAGGGATCTTTATGGGCCGGGTGTTTCCCAACAGATCGATGACGATTGACTGAGAAATTGACACTATCTATCCCCTAGTCAGGGTTCAAATTCTCGCCAAAATCCCGCGAAATTTCGGCGAAATTAAAAAACCATAAAAAAAATTAAAAGTGTTACAATACCCTATAATTTCGGCGAAATCTCGATGAAATGGACCGAAATCTCGGTTTTTTGACCGAGATTTGAAAATTTTGGCCGGATTGGATTCTTCGCGTCGTTTCCCATGTGGGACAGTCGGTAGATCATAATTCTAGCGAAATTTAAAAAACCGTAAAAAATTCAAAGTCCGATATCTCGGTGAATCTCGCCGAGATCTCGGTGAATTTGACCGAGATTTGATTAAAACTTGAGCGGATTTGACTGGATTTAAATTTTGGTTTTTGTATTTTGTTCGGATTTCTTCCGAAGTAACGAGATCTCGGCAAAATTTCGGATTTCGGTAGGTGACGAGATTTAATCCAAAAACAAAATTTGAAATCCTGCCCCTAGTTCGATCGATGACAAATTGACGTATCTACACGTAATTTGTTTACCTTTGTGACCAATTCCTACACAGCCTTGCTCCAACTTGATCCTTTCTAAATTTTATCAAGCACTGAACAAACAATGTACACAGAGTAGCACTGTTTCCACTCTCCAGTAAGTAGGGATGGCAATCGGGCGGGTTCGGGCGGGTAGACCTCCCGCAGACCCGAACCCGAAACCCGAAATTCATACCCGAACCCGAACCCGAAATCTCTCACGGGTACATACCCACGCCCATACCCGAACCCGATGGGTACCCGAACCCGAACGGGTACCCGAACCCGAAATTAAATTCACCTAATCACCTTGCAATTAAATTTTCAACCATCAATTGTCAATCAATTCATTTGTACGAACCCGAACCCAAACCCGAACCCGAAATTTGAAACCCGTGGGTCTGAAATCAAACCCATACCCGAACCCATCGGGTCGGGTACCCACGGATACCCGAACCCACGGGTAATTTTGCCATCCCTACCAGTAAGAAGCCATTCGGAAAAATAATGTACACAGAGCAGTACTGCTTGACAAGGACAGGAAACACGAGTTTGAATTGCATAGTGACAAGTGTTACCACAACTGTCGTTTTTCGTTTTTCGCATAGGGTATGTACAATGGTTATATTTAGCTGTTTATAAGAGATGACAAGTATGATTTTAAATGATATGAAGAAAAAAAAGATTGATATCTACTATTTAATAGACAGTTTATAAACAACTTTATATTTTGTGTGCCATTGTATAGATAATCTGTAATTGAGTAAGAAACCATTATAGACAACTATATAGATGATCCATTGTATGAATTATTTTTAGTACTGTATATAGATGATATGATGCTACATTTTAGATAGCTGCCATCTATACCACTATACCCATTCTGTATAAAGCCATGATCGGTAGCTTCATATAAGGGCGAAAATGATTAGCTATATTCCGTAAAATACTTTCTAAACATCCTTAAGATCCCGTAATCTCAATTAGAAATTAGAACGTAACTATCAGAACACTACATACATAATCAAAACAACTTGCTACAGCTAAATATTTGACAGTACAAACCCATTGGCATAATAGTTTGCAACACATGAATGTATAAATGGAGCCAACAAATTCATGGCAAGAACAATGTCACATCAAAAGTGTTCAACCCTCATCCACAGACAAGGCTAACTCAAGCAAGCATTGACCCCCCCTAACATGACTCTTACAGAAAGCACAACTCCGTCTGAAGTATGATAAGACTCGTTATCCTCTCTACTCAATCAAATCGTCGTCGTCATCAGGTAGAGGCTGTATTGCAGCAGCCGCAAGCTCAGCTTCATGCCTAAAGAACAAATTCACAGTGTTCATTTGAATATGAACATACAGAAACGTAAGACAAATGACTGAAAACAAAGGATAGCACTCACTGTTGCTGCATGGCCAAGTCGATGGTAACTTCCGGAGGTTTAAGAGCAACAGCTTCAACAAAGTGAAGGTTCGGATCACTGATAACATCAAAGCCATTAACAAGAATTAATACATAACATATATGATGAGTTCAACAGGCAAAGAACAATGAGGGGACAAAATTACCCAGCAAGTTTCCTTGCAAGATAAAGGAAGGGCTTCTCAAAGTTGTAGTCGCTCTTCGCAGAAATTTCATAGTACTGCAGGTTCTTCTTCCTGTGGAACATGACTTGCTTAGCTTTAACCTGCATGTTCTTCACATCAACCTTGTTACCACAGAGGACAATGGGGATGTTTTCACACACCCTGCAAGAGTACATAACTGGACATCAGAATTCTGCAGCATTCTTCACATTTGTTAAAGTTCAATGTTACAGAAACAAACCTGCACAAATCCCTGTGCCATGTTGGGACATTCTTGTATGTCAGCCTTGAAGTGACATCGAACATAATTATCGCACACTGACCATGGATACTGGATGGAAGTAGAAAGAAATTAGAAAAGACCAATCAGACAAACGAAAGAAAACAATAATAAAAACCAAGATGGGAAGGGAAGCTACAAAACTAAAATTATAACACAGGACTACAGTTAAAGTAAAGGAATCAAGTGGCACACAGCTCAAGAAATTTTTGCAACATGACCTGGTCATCTAACCATTGAAATAACTATTGCCAAACATTCATATGCAGAAAAAAATAGCTGAAACTTCACTTAATATGGTCATGTAACCATTGAAATAACTACGACAAACATTCATATGCAGAAAAAATAGCTGAAACTTCACTGCATTTAAAGAAACATAACTGCAAACACTTACTAGTATCCATCCCTAAGGCCACCGAACTTCTCTTGCCCAGCAGTGTCCCAACAGTAGAAACGGATCTTGCCGCAGTTGGTGGTGAAATCCAATGGATGTACTTCAACACCAATTGTTGCTGCAATGACAAATATGTACAACAGTTTTCAGTTGTTAGTCATTTAATTGCAAACGAGTATAGGAAAGAAAGATAAGTCCACATCTCGCGTACGCTCATATTTCTTTTCGAACTCTCCCGTGAGATGCCTCTTCACAAATGTGGTTTTACCTGCAACCAAAAATGACATTAAGTACCACAAACTGTTGTAACTGATGTAAGAGGGATCAACAGACATTGAATGCATACAAAGTAGAGAGCAAATAGACAGCGGTCACTAAAACTAGCTCGAATACTAGAACTGAGTAAATACAATGTTCTAATATTTGCATTAGAACTATGCAATGATCGTTACAGGTGGACAAGGAGACATAAAATGTGTAATTTCACACTTAGTCACTGTTCTAACAAATGCAATGCTTTTACTTCAGATTAAGTCGTTCAATGCGATCAATAATGATTCTCTTTAGTGAGGCATTCATCACATATGCATCAAGGAATGAAACTTTTCATCCTCACATTGAATCGTTTCAGGCATATTCGCAGATTGAACATGATGAAGGCACAGCATATTTTGCCTAATTTTACTAATGGCAAAATGACAAGGTGACCAACCAGTCCTACAACTGCTTAGTAATAAGATTCGCTCAAAAAATCACAGCTTACATCTAGTTATACAAAATGCACGGTCTCTATAAGTTATAGGAATCAAGAGTCTTTTTTGACTTTGATATCCAATTTTAATCTATTCTAATCTAATTTATAATAGAAGCTGCAGTTGAATTTTTTTTGGCTGATTTAGAAGAACCCCATGATAGATGGCCTTGCAAGTTTAATCCCACAGTTGTTGATGTGATCTAAATCTAAATCACCGAAAGCAATTCCTACTGGTGCATCAATCAGTAAACCCTAACATCGCATGACTAAAATTACCATTACTCCCGTAATCTCAATCTAATCAGGAAACACCTAAATATCCTCGGATTTCAGACGCCACTACCAAGTCGTAATCCATCAGATCTAGTAGAAACCACACCGAGAATGGCAACAAATAGATCATGACCTACGCTTTCAAAACAGATGAACGAAAAACTGCGAGGATGGGAACCCACCAGTTCCGCCATCGCCGACGATGACGAGCTTGAAGTTGGGGTAGTCCACGGTCCCCTGATTCAGCAGCGCCTGAAACAACCAAGAGAGACCAGATCAGTCACACGCGAGCCAAGATACCCATCTAAACAGGGCAAAATCGAAATCTACTCGCGCACCCACCATTGGAGCAAGGCGGCGACGACGGAGGAGAGCAGTAAAACCCTAGAATTCGAATTGGAATTGGGCGAGCCCGTGCCGGCGGAGAGTTTTATAGCTGCGGTCGCGTTTATTTATTTTCGAGGGTTGCGGTGTTTTATTAGCTTTGGATGGACGCAGGAATTGCGGCCGCTGGATCTTGGTCGACGGGTGTGGATCAGATCTTGCTAGCTTTCGTTGCACGCGAGATTTCCGGCCGTAAGATCCGGAAGGTTCCGCATTTTGACACTTGGGCCCTGAGATAATAGAAGCTTTTTAAGGCCCAATAGGCTTTGAACAATTGGCAAATATTTTCTCTCCTAGGCCTTCACGTCCTATTCACGTGAATGGACCGAAAGGTCTATCAATGTGGATTTCTGTCGAGAATATGCCCCCCAAATCATCATCATCATCCCTCCCATATAATCGGGAGTCCAAAGGAGGCCCCACGTGTCCCTTGGCATTTTTGCGAAAAAATCCTTCCGTTTCTCCGAATTACGTATAGGTCTCTCTGAATTTACGGATAGATCCTTTGCGATTTTCTATGAGAGGAAAAAAAAATTTCCCGGTTCGCGTTTAGGTCCCCCGTTCGACGTTTTACGAAAAAAGGCTCCTTAAATACGAATCACGAACGAGTCCTTTTTCTAATTTTTCAGAATAGCGAACAGGTTCAAAAAATATAACAAATAGGTCCCCGCACTTTACATTCAGGTCCTTTCTCCGTTTTGACCGGAAAAAATGTTTTTGTGGTCCGTTTTTTCTTCGGAACATGGGAAAAATATTTTTGTTGGCCATTTTTCCTAAAATAAAAATAAAAATTTGTTTTTCGTTCGTCGTTCCTCCGTTTTTGTTGGAAAAAAAATATTTTCGTTGTTCGTTTTTCCTCCGGAGCATGGGAAATATGTTTTCATCGACCGTTTTTCCTCAGAAAAATGCAAATTCGTTTTTTGTTCGTCGTTTCTCCGTTTCTGTTGGAAAAAATGTTTTCGTTGTCCGTTTTTTCTCCAGACCCGGTGAAAAACGTTTTCGTGATCCATTTTTCCTCAGAAAAAAATAAAAATTCGTTTTTCTTTCGTCTTTTCACCGTTTTTGCCCCCAAAAAAATTATTTTTGTAGTCCGTTTTTTCTTCGGATCCCGGGAAAAATGTTTCTGTGGTCCATTTTTCCTAAAAAAACATAAATTCGTTTTTCGTACGCGCATGCGGCGTGCGCCGCTTTTGTGTTTTTGTGGTCCATTTTTTCTTAAAAAAACACAAGGCCGTTTTTCATTCGTCCTTCCTCCGTTTTTTGCCGGGGAAAATATTTTTGTGGTCCTTTTTTCTCCAGAGCCCAGAAAAAATATTTTTGTGGCCCATTTTTCTCTAAAAAACGCAGGTTCATTTTCCATTCACGCAGACAGCTCGGTCTCTACGGTTCCTCAAGCCTCCAAAAATTTTGAAGATACGACTAAGTCTATTTTTTCATCTGAAAAAACACAAAAGTAATTTTTCGTTCACATGCGCGGCGTGCGCCGCGCTTACGGCCTAGTAAAGCCTTAAACTAAAACGAATTTGGAAGCCTGGGGAACTTACCGGCCCACCCCTAAGGTCTTAGCCCATTAACGCAACCACGCCGCAATATGGGCTTCATTCGCAGGCCGACGACGAAAACCCTACGCACTTGGCAGGCTTTTCCTCCCGTGCAAACCATCACCTCGCCATGAGAATCTACACACGGGTGCAAATAAATGCACACGAAATCATTGCCCTTGGTCATGCTTTGATATGGTGCTGCATGTGTTTGATAGTTTGTATCAAGTGGTACATATATGAGATGGTTTAAGAAAAAAGTTATCCATATGTTTGGTTACTTAAATGGGACCATTCCGTGCAAACCATGACCTCACCATGAGAATCTACACATAGCTACGAAGTATTCTGTTGTTGATGAGCTTTGATTTGAAGCCGTATTTGTATGTATTTTAAGGTTTATGGGAAGTTGAGATCTAACATTAAGTGTACTTGCACCAGATTTGAAGTTCAAAATTTGAAACCAGATACATATACTATGTACTGGAAAGCCAAATACATCGAATTTTGCAAAAAGGGAAAAAAAACTTTTGCTAACAAAATGTACTGCACATTGTACATACACTTCAATATACATGTACATTACTGAGTTCTATACAATTGGTTTACATCTCATGTGTCTATTATTGTAGATATACATACACAGTACAATACATAGGGAATGCAAGCCATGATAAATAGTATGTACACAGATACATGTACCACGTACACGGTACACATATACAGTACATAAACTTGCACCCGGTGGTAGCGAGGTGCATAGTGGTGGTGTTGACGACGAGGTGCATGGTGGAGGGAGTGGGAGAGGTAGAGATGCACCAGTCAACGAAGGAGTGGGAGGCATGCTGGAGTAGAGGAAGATGGCAGAGACGTCACATGAGGAGAGGACGACAAGGGTGGGAGAGAGGAGACAAGGAGACATACCGGATTTGAGGAAGATGACCAGTGGCAAGGAAGATGCACCGTAGTGGTGGTGGCAAGGACGATGCTCCGTGGGCATATTCGTGGGGGCAAATCCTAGTCCGACGATGAGCCTCTCTTATTCTTCTGCTCTGTGTGATGGAGGAACAATAAGACTAGGCTTATTGGGAGTGCCTATGTTCGAATAGAGTTTCCTAAAGGTTTTGTTATAATCTTGTTAGTCGCACGTCGATGGGTAAGTGTAATGGTCGATATTATAAGATTGATCATATCTTATGGGTAAATTGTATATCCCTTGCAGAGTGTCAACCTATTAGAATAAACATGTCCCCGGTTATGGATAATACTGGGCAATTTCAATTAAGGGTTAGATTTTATAAAACTAAGTTTGGGAAGGGATGCTGTATGCCAATGGAAGTAATAGAATTTAGTTTAGGCTGTGTTCCAGTTTACTTTGAGAAATATCTAAGAAATTTATTATTATTGTTATTTGTTTTACTGCTATTTTAATCTAATTATCGTATTCAATTGGAAAATATTGCTTTATTGCAATATAGCCATTTTAGCCATTCTTTTAGAATAATCCATGCATGTAGTTATAATAGATTTACATTATGTGTATAACTTGTTAACTGCTTTATGTACTCTCTCTTGCCATAACAAATCCATCAGTTGAAGAGGAGTCTACACTTATTTTGAAGGAGTTCTTGGAAGGGGCGAGTTACTAGGAGTTGAACATTGTCAGATACATATGGCATATTGATGAGTTACCTATCAAAGTTTTACCATATTGCCGTTTATCTTATAGTTAAAGCCTTGTGAGGCCTAATAAATGTAAAATTGACCTTAAGTTTTTTCAAAAATATTATTAAAAATATAGTATTTTATTATGTTTTCAATGTGCATATATTACATCTATGTTACCACTGTATGCACTAGCGTAATTCTGGACTAGTGTAATATGCATAGAGGATACAGATTTGCATATTCGAGTCTTGATAAAGGCATTATTTGGCAATGACGGTGTCTCTAGGAGATAGCAGCATGGTGAATCCTCTTCTAGATCTTGCACCTCCCCTCCCATCTACCTCCCCGATAGCGATGAGGAGCATGAAATCCACAAATCCCTACCTACCCGATGGCAATGACACCACTGGAGGTGGCAGTGATACAATATCAATGGAGTTGGTGGCTTGAGGTCTTTGTTAACGGTGTCTCAATGACCGGAGTGGGTGGAGGCATTGGGAGGATGGGGAGGCTGCATGGGATGCACTATAATAACCTCAAATGCCACTCCTTGGAGCCAGCTCACCGTAGGGGTGGCAACAGGGGAATTCCCCGCCGGGGAGTGCCTCCCCGTCCCCGTCCCCGCGATCCGAAAATTTTCTCATCCCCGTCCCCGTTCCTCGTATCGGGGGAGAAAATCCTCCCGTCCCCATCCCCGTTCGGGTATCGGGGCCCCGTCGGTGACCCATCCCCGCGAAAATTTCACACAAGAGGAGCTCTTATAGCCATTTTAACTCTAAAATCGTATCAACAGGCAAGGAAAAAAAGAATGCATGCATTCATTGAAGATTATGTTATCCCATTTATGAAAATATGAATATAATGTGCTAGAGAATATGTTTGCAATCTAACAACTAAATTGGACTAAACTAAATTCGGATCCCCAACCGGGTCCCCGCGGGGAAAAAAAATCCCCGTCCCCGTCCCCGCCATCCCCGACGGGGGAATAATTTTCCCCGTTTTCATCCCCGCGGGGGACGATTTCTTCCCATACCCGTCCCCTAATAGAGGAATTCCCCACCGGGGATCGGGGAACGGGTCCCCATTGCCACCCCTAGCTCACCGCTGCTTAGCCATGGAACATCGCCGAGCTCACTTGAGGCTGCCCTTGAGGAAGGGATGAGAAGGGGAGGAATATGGTTGCCCATGTGCTTCGACAAGGATAGTCCTATGCTTCTTCCATCACTTCCAAGACATGTAGCGTTGCTGCTAGAGTTCTGGTCATTTATGGAGATTAGAGGTGGTCGTCCATTTCCATATTTGTGAAGTTTCAAAGGTAACAATATAGTTTAATTGGAGCTCAATTCTACATTACATGCAGTATAGTAGCTCATCTATTTAGCATAGGTTGCTATGCAACATAATACATAACTGTTCAATGATAATGAAATATCCTAATTAAGGATTGGTTTTGTAATTTGTATATATACATAAATTTTGTGTTATGTAATGTTGTTTCACAAGATGACTAGAACCACTAAAATGTTTTGTCAAGCATGAAAATGCTTAGTACTCTTTAATCTTTGTAATGATTGTGTCTTAGTTTAGGTCAATATAGTTACATCAAAATTGTATTGTAAGTTTGATATCTGAATTTAGTAACTCAGTTCAATGTTAAATCAACAATCATTTTCAAAGACTAAGGCGTTTGATAAGGACTATAAATTTATGTAGCATGAATGAACATCTATGTGATAATTGTACACAACCTTGCCTATCTTTTGGACATGAGTTTCACATCACCATTAAATGACAAAAAGTCATTTTATGGCATGTAGTTAAGTTGTGATTTGTTTATCTTACAACGATAGCTTGGCTAGTAAGGCATATACTAAATTGTTCTTATGTGCTTGTTTCTCCTTTTATTCGAGCAATCTTGCAATTTCTGTCATGACTCTACCCTGGCATTGCTATATAAATTGATTCCTACAAATATTGTAGCTTGCACTTTTACTGAAGTAAACTGCTTTCTTATAGCTCAAATTTTTTGTTATGTGCAGCAGCAAGAGGAAGAACTACAGCCAGTGCCAGACAGATGCAAGCTGTTCTCACTCGCACTAGGAAGTCACATGCATCTATAGAGGTTGTTACACTCAAATCAATTATGTGTGACACTATCCTCTAAAAAACTAGTTTCAGCAGTATAGGCCATGCCCTCTATTTTGATCACGAAAAATATAAATGGGTTATTTATTACACTCACAATTTCTTATCCTTATGTAAAATAAGATGTCTATAAATTAGCATGGAGTTTGTCTACATAAATCTTTGAAATAAAATTATGAGTTTAGGTTGGAGTCCACTTTTACAAAGATTGTTGTCTGGTAGCTTATGTTCATATTATGAATTCTTTAATTTTGTCCTAACAGAAGTTGATCTATGATGCACAACAATTAAAGATAGGGTATCATGTTCTAGTTGAGGCCAAAGATCTCTTGACCCTTTAGTGAGAATTCATGTATTTTATGAATTAATAGAGGCGATGATACAGTTCTAGAAAGCTCTACCTTAGGCGGTGTGCGATGGAGGGACAAGTGTCAGCCTTGCCGTCTCCATTGCCACCCCAAGGCCTTTAATCTCCATAGGTATTGCCATCTGCTCCTTCCGATTTGTTGTGGGTTGGTTCGATTTGGCCTTGATCTTTCTCGATTTGGTGCTGATTTGATTGGGTGTGTGTGTGTGGAGGAGGGGCGAGGTCGTTGATGAGGATGTTGGCTGAGGGGCACCTACGGTTGGGCACCGACGGGGATGCGCCGGCCGACAACGAGATTGCCATTTGCCACCTCCGACACCAACATACGACTAAAGGTAACTGATTAATCACTATGGTTATGTTTTGACATGTTGTTGTGGAACTAAGAGAGGGATGTTAGAATCATGCCTCTTAGCTTGCCTATTGCTATGCATGCTATTTGATCAGCTCACACTAAAAACCCATAAGCCTGCATTGTTGATGTCATTTCGTATAAGGAAGTAAATTACACCAACAACAGACCTGCATTGTCGTACATTTAATGTTTTTTGTGTTGTAGTATTCAAATAGATGACTTAGTATTGGATAATTTGCCTTGGTACATAATTATCAACTTATTGAGCATCAATAAGTGGATCAGCTTGTAAGAAACTAAGAGATAACATTTTGGTTATAAGAGAGAACTTTTCAACCATGAGATAATATTTTGATTATGAGGATGCTAACTTACAATAACAACCCATATATATACCTTTTTTCTCTCTTAAAATTTAGATTTTGATAACCTCATATTGTTCCCACACTGTGTTCTGATTTCGTAATTACCACCAGCGCTAGTGCTTGAGGCAAGTTGTACAAATGTACATGAGACAATTGCATTTTGCATTTCAATTGCAAAGGTGAGGGCAGGCATAGGGTCAGCAACTTCACATTATGTCTTAAATCGTAAGGAATATAGCTTTACTGCACATTTCCAAGCTACATATGACCATTATACTCTCTCATCAAGAACTTAGGTTATCATAAACTTCTTACTAGCTGTTAGTATTGTTTTCTCATGGTTCATGGCAAGTAAAAGAGGGAATGGTTATCAATGTTTCTGAAGACACAATATGATATAACATTTCTTTATACCGATGTTAATTAGGCCGAAAGTACTTAAGCATGTAAGAAAATACATTAGTAGCAATTACAAAGTAAATTTTGTTGTATATAGATGGTGACTTTTGTGACACAAGAGGATAAAACTGTTCCATGAGAAAATAACTTTGTTATATAAACAAGATAACTTAATGTAAGTGAGTAGTTTAATTTTTGTGTTTATAAGAAGATAATCTGCACTCATTTTTATAGATGTGTGTACCCCTTGTTGTGGTGTGTTGGATGCTACACATGTATCACAACAATTAGGTTAGCAGGTAGAAGAAATTTTAGCAATTTCCTACTACCTAAATGCATAAATAAAACTTCTTATGCTATTTGAGGTGGTAACTTACGTGGTATGTATAATTTGCAAAGTTTACTGGATACATTCTTATACAAGTTACCAGGGCATGTCCAAATAAGTTACCTTCTCACATTTTATACATCCTTTAATAAGTTACCAGCACATACCTGATTAAGTTACATTCTCATTGTGTTTCATAAGTTGTCGATCTCGTATATCATTAGGGAATATTTTACACTGATTGCACCTATAAGTTGCAAAACTAAACCATATTTAGCAGTTTGAGTGGCAAGTATTAAAAATACGGATGGCAACTTGTAGCTGAAACTGACGATAATTTTGAACTCTTACATAATTCAAGGTGGTAATTTCTTTTAGAACATATGGCAACTTTGAAGATGAGACCGATGGCAATATCTGCACTCCTACATGATTTATTAGTTTAATTTTCCAAATCAAGCAGCAAGTGGGTAGGGGTGGAGAATTTAATCCAGTGGGAGTTGCTAAATGCATGGTACTTACAAGAAAGTAGAACAAGTCTTATTGGTAATTTGTTTTGAACCAACAATTATCTAGGTAATTTATGCTGCCAGCAAAAGAGATTGATGGAAACTTACAAAAATTTCTGTGGTAATTTGTTGAAACTGCAGATGGTAGCTTAGATTACAATTATCTTTTTTTTGAACCAACAAATACGCAAACCGATGATAATTTTGAACTTAGGTTGGTATTTTGATGAACTGCAAATGGTAACTTATATTAGTGTGCAACTGATGGATGATAACTTATAAAACTTTGGGCATAACTTGTTTAAAACACAAGTGTTAATTTAGTGCCACTGAGGGTAGTTTTTGAATTTTTTTTTTCTTTTCAGATTTATAAAATTGATGGTAATTTTTTACGTTGGCTGGTAAATTATTGAAGCTGCATGTGAGAACTCAATGCGCAATCGACGATAATCTTGAACCTAGGCTGGTAATTTGTTAGAATTGTAGATGGTAACATAGGCTCTTATTGATGGTAAGTTTTAAACTTTTCCTGAACTCACATACCAATAGTTGTTTTTGCATTTAGGGTGGTAATTTGTTAAAAGTATGTATAGTAACTTACAAAACATTGGATGGTAATTCGTTAAAAAATGCAAGATAACATGAGGTAACACAAGATAAGTTATTTTGTAACAAAAGAAGATGATTTTTCCATGTGTACAGAGATAACTTTGTCGCATAGCATGATAACTTAAGCAGATTATGAAGATGATTTTTGTCTAATCCATATGCATATTGTTTCAGTTTTACCCTGTTGTTTCCCACACATGGTAACAATTGGAATAGCTTATAGCACCAATAACTGGCTCAGTGCCACTGTAACCATCTAGGAAGAAAGGAGCAGCTGTGATCGCCATACCACTGGAGCTTGAAGAAAACCGACAACTTCAGTAATGATGCAAGCATTGGGGGCGCTGACCTAGCACCAACATCAGTAATTAGCAAAGGGGATTAAAAATAAGGAAATAGCATTGGCAGGGTGACCGGACCGGCGTATGGAAAAGGAGAATCGGGGGTAGGTGCGCGTTAAGAGACTAATGCTCACCAGGTGCGCCCTAGTCAAATCCAGTTCCGAGTACTATTGTGCTTAATTCGTTATGGGAGTGTACAGGCATCATCCGGATGTTTTTGTCTCCAAACTTTGGACCGTACAATCAAAACACACATCCGTAGGATCAACCTACCTCGAATTCAGGGGGGGTGCATTGATCTGAAAGCAAATCCAATGGTCAGGAATTTGGATGATGGTTGCTAAAGAAAACATCCGGATGAAACTTATCAAAACCCATTCGTTATAGTCGAGAAAGAAAGAAAAAAAGAGGAGCAATGCTTCTATGCTTTTCCTCCTAATACAAGTTGCACAAATCTTGAAGCAAGCGAAGGGGTAAGTAATCCTCATCTACCCTTCATTAATGCTTTAATATATGTGTAACTTTAAAAAAGAAGAGCACAGAAACACCTCTCAAAAAAGAGAACCTCTCAAAAAAGAGAACAACTTGAAGTCTTGAACAATCTTCCTGCTCAATAGCAGTGACTCAGTGTAGCTCACATATCCACAGAAATCATAAACATATGAAGCAGAAGGAAACCGATAAAAATGGGATTTAAAGCCGTTAATCAACTTTTAAGCAACCACGAAGAACGTACGTATAAGCAACTTTACAAGTATACTTCATATTACAATGTGAATTATATATGTTCCAGTCGCTCGTGTCGAGAAGCCCACACACCCTCTATTCCCAGACCGACCACATCACGTAAGGACAGCAAATTAATTGATGTACAACAAGTTTGACGGCACTGATTAATTCCTAGCCTTGTACTAAGCTCGCAGCAGCTTTGATCGAAAAACAGGCAGGAGTTCATCAATGGCCAATGCCCGAGACCCTTCGTGCTTTCGATCAAATGGCCGACACCTTGGGGACGGGCACCGGGAACCTGTGGATCTCGTCCACCCAGGGGTTCCTAAAGTTCTTCTCCTTGGCCGGGTTCACCGACCGGAGCGCCCTCCACACGGCGCTGTTGCACTTGAACCCCGACCCGAAGGCGATCTGCCATGTCCGGTCGCCCTTCTTGATCCGGCCCTTGGCCTCGGCGTAGGCAAGCTCGTACCACAGCGAGCTGCTCGACGTGTTGCCGAACCGGTGCAGCGTCATCCGGGACGGCTCCATGTGCCAGTCCGACAGCCGCAGGTTCTTCTCCAGCTCGTCCAGCACCGCGCGCCCGCCGGCGTGGATGCAGAAGTGCTCGAAGGCCAGCTTGAAGTCCGGGATGTACGGCTTCACCTTCCTCTTCAGCACCCTCCGGCCGACCAGCGTCGCGAAGAAGAGCAGCTGCTCCGACATGGGCAGCACGAGCGGGCCGAGCGTCGTGATGTTGGTCTTGAGCGCCTCCCCGGCCACGGCCATCAGGTCCTTGGACAGAGACACACCGATCTTCCCGTCGGCGTCCTCCCGCTGGGTCACGCAGCCGAAGCACCGGTCGTCGGCGCCCCGGTGCGTGCGCACGGTGTGCACCAGTTGGTACTTGCTGCAGCGCCGGGCCGAGCCGCGGTTCGACAGGAGGATCGCCGCGCCGCCCATGCGGAACAGGCAGTTGGACACGAGCATGGAGCGGTCGTTGCCGAAGTACCAGTTGAGCGTGATGTTCTCCATGCTGATCACCACGGCGTACGTGTTGGGGTGCACCTGGAGCAGGTCCTTGGCGAGGTCGATGGAGATGAGGCCGGCGCTGCAGCCCATGCCGCCGAGGTTGTAGCTGACGATGTTGCCCCTGAGCTTGTAGTGGTTCACGACCATGGCGGACAGCGACGGCGTCGGGGTAAAAAGGCTGCAGTTGACGATCAGTATGCCGATGTCCTTAGGCTTCACGCCTGTCTTGGCGAAGAGCTCGTCGAGCGCGCCGAACATGACCATCTCCGCCTCCTTCCTCGCGTTGGCCATGGACGGATTGGGCGGGATGTTGAGCACGGCCTCTGGGAGGTACGTGTCCTCGCCGAGGCCCGATCGCTCGATGATCTTGCGCTGGAACTCGATGTTCTCCGGCGTGAACGTGCCTAGTGACTCGGTACAGTTCATGAACCGCTCGCGGCTGCACTTGCGCTCGTCGTCGGGCTTGTAGCACGCGAAGTCGACGAGGTACACGGGGCGCGGCCTCGTGAGGAAGTAGGCGGTGGAGATGAGGACGAGCAGGGTGGAGCACACCAGCACGGAGACGAGGTTGTACTGCAGGTTCTGCCACAGCTCGGCGATGTCCCGCAGGGTGAACGTGGATAGGTGCGCCACGACGAGGCCCGGGAGCGGCACGAGCAAGAGGTACGCCCCGTGGGTGATGAGGTAGTGGTACCCCAGCTTCACGTATTTTAGCTTCACGGACTGCTTGAAGTCCGGCAGGCTGCTCGCCGTCGACGACGACGGCACCCTCTGCAGCAGCGGCAAGTGCCGCTGCTCTCTTCCTGGCTCGGCCATTGCAGCAGCCTAGCTAACGGGACAAAGATTGCCAGTCACAGCTCCTGTCACAAACACAAAGATCGTTCGGTGAAGACCACCGGAAGCGGGACTACTCTAATGTCACTCTTGGCTTCTACCTTGGCCTTGGATGAGCTTGTCTGGTCTGTGATTGACCACACACCACTACACCAGTAGGATTATATAGACGCTTGCACCAATCCTAATCGGAGCCGGAAGACGATATCTCCCTACCCAAATATTAATTAATGTCGAAAACAAATAAAAGTAATTAGGATTCCTGGGCCGGAAGCTTTATTAGGAGAGAACCGGATTACGAAAGTTGACGTGACGGAGTCGAGAAACGCACCTGGTTGGTATCGGAGGGCACGCGCGGGATACCAAGCAACACGCGGTCGAAGGCAGTCAAGGACGAGCCGTAGGAGCCGTAGGAGGCACGAAGAGGCTCGACGGGGACGGTTATTGGACGGACGCGGAGGGGAGGCACAAGTGACCGCGACGTGGCGATGGCCCTTCTCTAGCTTGTAAGGTCTTGCGAGCGTGACGGGCGCGGCGCGGGGGGAGGGCGCGCATGCACTGGCCGGCTAGCTAGGCGGCCGGCGCGCGGCCGGGCAAGCGAGGCGAAGCGTAGAGCCGTGTGCTCCCGGCCAAGAGAGCGGCCGCGGCCGCGCGCATGCACCGGGCGAGGAGCTCGGGGAACGGCACGAGCGCGTGCGGTGCGGCGAGGTCCTGGCGTTCTTCACGCACGTGTACGTACGTACGTGCGTTCGCCGCTTGTCTCTCTCTCTCGGA
The DNA here is from genome assembly GCA_036346355.1 of Rhipidocladum racemiflorum. Classification (NCBI taxonomy): domain Eukaryota; kingdom Viridiplantae; phylum Streptophyta; class Magnoliopsida; order Poales; family Poaceae; genus Rhipidocladum; species Rhipidocladum racemiflorum. Next base: position 4,774,816 of record CM070577.1, read on the forward strand.
CTTGCTATTTCGGGGCCGGCCGGCCGTCTCCTTCCTCGATCGCTTCCAGGCAATCCGTACGTAACGTATGGCGCGTCTCCTGAGCGGAGTTTTCTACGCGATATTTTGGACTTGTTAAGTGCCGATGACTGGTGCAGGCACACCAGTTCTCGGAAGTTTATCCCTAGTTCATGAGATCTTGCTTCGCTTGATCATCATCAGCTTGTGTAAAAGATATCGGTAATGCTACAGTTCGGCTGTTTTTTTCCGTAACATTTTTTTTTACGCATGCAATATTTTCCTTCGACAAACAGTAAATGTTTTAAAAACGAAAAAAATGCTTCAAACGTTGAAAAAAATGTTGCAGACGTTATAAAGAATGTTGCGCGGGCGTCTAATTTTTTTTTAAAAAAATCAAAGTTCAGCTGCTAGTACTGTCCAAAAGATATATGCATTCAATCTCGTGTTACCCTCATCGCGCAAGCAAGATATTTGACCTGGCCGTGGATCATCACTGTCACCCGAAAATCGTACCAACAAGTTTCCTGGCCTTTCTGGTGAGTGTGGAATGAAATATTAATTCAGCGCAGCCTTGCAGTCTACGTCGACATGTTTTTAAGTAGTAGTAGTTCGCACAAATGTCAGCCTCGATCGAACACGCAAAAGTAAGATGGCAACCGTCAAGAGGATACAAGAAGCGCGGATTTGCTCACTTGTGTCTACTTGCTTATGTACGTGCATGACCTGTAAGCTTCTGAGGAAAAGCAGGGAGAGTCGAAGATAAGCTCGCAAGTCAGGTACTTGCGCAGTTAACAATGAGACTTCCTTCTGATTGGACAATGGGGAATCATAGCGTGCATACAAAAAAAAAAAATATATATATACATGGATAGGTGAATGTATGGGAAAAGATTTTATCCACGTTGAGCTAGCCTTCAAAGCTTTCCGGAATGGGAGTATTTCATAAGCTTACGCAAGTACAGCACAAAAATACTAGACAAAAACACAGCTGTGACTAATTTCTATACAGTTTTAGTGTGTTTTACATAGCAAAAGCTTCCCAGAATGCGCATCCCAGTCAATTCTACACCACAAATTCATGACTTTTGCTGCTCCTTGTGCGGCATCTACATGGACGATGAAAATTCTTTTTCTGAGCTAAATCGGTTCTGTTGGCACAATCAGATCCAAAGTAAGATTTATCTTAGCACGGAAACTTTCATCTGTTTTGTATTACTTTCTCTTTAGACAAAGAAGCAAATGTCAAGTGGGAAACCAACCTCTTCAACCCATAAACTGGTCAATATTTTTCTTTCTTTGTGGCCAAGCAGCACTTGGTAAGTTGAATGGTGAAGTATCCCCTGAAAACTTCAAACTGGAACAGTATTGGTGGCAATCAGTAAGGGAGGCAACTATGATTAATAAGGGATATCAGAAGAAAATTGTTTCTGGCCTACCTGACCTGGATCAAACTGTCGTCCAAAATAAGTTGACCTTTCAAACGGATCAAAGCCTGCAAACTGGTAAGACCATATAGGCTCGTCAGACAGATCAAGCTGAGTTTCATCAACACCATTTTCTTAGGGAAATCCAACAATACCATATAATGAAATGAACAATTCTCATGCATGTGCTATTACCCGGTACATGACCTCTATTCCATAGTCTTGGCGGGGTTGATCATTGTATTTTAAGGCCTCAAGTTGGTATTCCACTGCTTCTTCTGCATTAAACTGAAAGATGGATGTACACATGCTAAACGTGTAACCTCAAGATTTGAATCTGATGTTATTTCGCAATTGTTTTTTAGTTAGAGCATTATCTTCAACCTGGGACCGAAAGGCTTTTTATTGTGTGTTACAGTTTCAAGCCTGAAACAGAATGGAACGAACAAAGACTCAAAAGAAACCAAAATAAGATCCAGAAAATATGGCAAACCAATGAATTTGACTAAGAAGTATGGCCATCTAATTTTGCGCCTCTTAAGATATAAAATATGTAGCATAAGGGAGCAAGAAGAAAGAAGTAAGGTCCATGACATCAATAATGATCCTAGGATTCTGCCCATAAGAATATAGGCAAAGCTAAGTGTCTCACAGCCTGCTTATTACCATCTAATTGTAAATTTGTGCAGTGTTGCAAATAATGCATAGAAAAATAGGAATATGAGACACGGATTTTATGTGGAAAACCTTTTTAGGGAAAACCACGGACGCATAATGGCTATATCACTGTGAGGAGATATTTACAATGAAGCTCTTGCTCTTCCTATGGATTACAGGGATATATTTATAGTGATATAACAGACTCCATGTAGAAGTAGATTTGAGATAGAGTAGAAAATGAATTCGTATCACACTCAAACTCAACGTACATGTGTTATCTCCTATAATATTCCCTTCTAAATTAGTTATTTATCCAATTCTTAGGAAGGACTGGAAGCAAAATGCCCATGGCAAATACATGCATGTAAGAGTACCTACCAGTTGATCAACAGAGCTATAATTTAGAAGAAAAAACAGCACTAACAAAAAACAGTTGTTGATGATGTGGATCTTGTAGGAGAAAGTGAAACAACAGCAGGTGGTATAATCATACACGATTGGAAATTCCAGTCCAAAGTCTACAAGTGATGTAGTATTGTTATGTGACGGTGGATCGTGGAGTAGAGGAAGAAGAGGGATGCGGTTTGGTGGACGTAGTGGATGAAGAGTGGCCGCTAGCTCGGTGCTCCTTCAGGGTTCTTCTGGCTCTTGGCTTGGCTAGCTCCTCTCCTAGCTCCTTGCTCTTGGGGTCCTCCTCTTCTGGTTCCTTGCTCTTGGGGTCCTCTCTGGTTCCTTGCTCCGGTTCTTGGTCGTTAACTTGGAGATGGAAGTGGGGAGGGAGATTAGTTGCCTGAGAGATGAGAAATGGTTGGCTTGGGGTCCTTACCTTTGGCTTACCTTCTCTCTGGAAATGGAAATGGGAATGTGGTTGGGTGTTTTGGGTTTTGGGAGCTGAGTGCTCTCGGCTGGGGAATGGAAGGAGCGTATGTGCTGCCTTGTGTGCTTTGGTTGAATTGGGAGGCAATGTCATGGCTTGCTTTATGTGTCAGGTTGGGAGAGGCATGGCTCCAGGGCATGCCTTGGCTGCCGAGCTGCACAAGGGGGATGCATTCCTGTTGGCTTTTTGACTGGTTTTGAGAGCTTTGTTGTGCCCAGGGGATGAACCTTGTTAGCTGGTCAAGGGGGAGGAATCCCTGTTGGCTCGATTGGGAACAATGGCTTTGGGTCAAACTTGCTGAATTACTGAGTTGCATTCCTTGGACCAGTTACCGAGTTACTAATTGGCTCTATTGGTATTTGATCTATAATACTACGGATTTCCGCAATCCGATAGGTAAGTACAGATGCCGAGGGATGAATCCGATCTAGCGAGAGGTGCTGACTTGGCCTTATCGGGTCTGGTATCTCGATGATCGATACCTCGCCTGCGGGTCTGACGGCATCCTTCCTAGTTTTAATCGTTCTACTTGCAATTTGAAATCTTGTACAAGCAACGAACACTAATTTACTATATTTATTGCTGTCTAATAGTCCTATTTACCTAATTAATATTCTAGGGCATTTCAATTATCAACAAGTCAAGGATTAAAGACACCCACCATATCTCCAGACTTGGGCAGAGGGCCATGCCATTTAGGAATTGCATGTGCATGCTCTATGTATGCTACATTAGTAACAGTTCCTAGTATAACAACAACCATATAATCATTATCAATATATCTATCAGCAGCCAATGTCCCTACTGTATCATTAACCTGCAAAGTAGTGCTTTATATTTCACAATTTCTATGCTCCAGGGTCAATAAAACTCAACTGCGCGTGCACACATCAGGTTCCCATTATCGTTTTCGCGATTTTCGAATGAACAGTGATTTTCGATAATCTCAAAAATCTAGCCGAAAATCGGCCAAAAATTGTCAAAAATCGCATAGTTTCAAAAATCATCGATTTTTCGCTCGATATTTGGCGATAATCGCGATATTTTGAGCGATAATCGCGATATTTGGGCGATAATCGTGATATTTGTCTTGAAAATCAGTTGGACAAATGAACTTCCCCGTGTGTCGATTTTTTGAGCGATTTTCGCTCGATATGTCTCGATAATCGCGATATTTGCGTCGTATAATTTTTTGTGAATTTGCTTGGTTTACTGATCGGTAATTAATTTCGTGCCGCGTTGATAAGGGCGATAATCGAACGATTATCGACGATATTGTGAACCATGGCACACACAGGACATGTAACCATAGCATTGTTTTCTAATAGTATTACTCCCTGATACTAGGAAGGAAGTCTGCTTCACTGAAAAGGAGAGTGTGAAACCGAGTTCTCTCTGAGTGTGAGGTGGGAAGCTATAATAATGATACCTGAAGATGCCTTGAACCATCGAATCCTGCTGGTAGCTGGAGACTGGACTGTTAGGTTGATCTCGCGCCCTGATCGGGGCGCAACTAACCCTATTGGTTGTGCCCCCCTGTTGCACGTGCGCTATATATAAAGGAAGGGGTGAGGGACAACAGATAACCCACGTTCTCTAAACCACCTCGCCCCTAACAGACTCAAGATGATCCGATCTACGTGCGCACAGCTGCAACGGGAAGGCTCGGCCACCTCGTCGTCGTCCCTCTCTGTAGGCTACACCCACGGGAGGACCACTACTCCGTCGTCCTCTTCACTGCCTCGACCTAGTCTTCCCCACGCCACTGCTCCGTCGTCCCCGACACCGGCAATGGCTACGTCATCGTCGAACCCCGAAGGTAAACCCCAAGTCCCACTTCTAGGCGTTCGGTTCTAGGCATCAAGATCCTAAGAAATCCTAACATGGACATGGAGATTGCCGCGGCACTAGAGAGGGCGTTGGTGCGGGCGCGGCCGTCTTGCGGATGCTGGCTGGGCGATGGACTGCTGGAAGATGGCAGCCGCAGGCGGGATGGCGCGACGGCGGTGTCGTGGTGAACTGTAGTGCGACGGCCAGGGTTGCAATTGCAATGGAAACTTGGTTTGCGCAGCGACAGCAGTGTGGTCATGTGGGCTCTGGCTGCTGGGGCCTGGCAGCTGGGCAGCTGGGCGCCTGGGCCTTGGATCAAATCAAATCGGTGCATTCAGTTATTGTTATTCGATGAATAGAATTAACAACCGAACAAAAACCGAATGTATTAAAATAAAAACCAAATCAAAATAATTGATTAATCCAGTTCCATTCGATTTGATAATTCTGGTTCGGTGTATAGATGCCTGCTCCAAAGAGGCCTTCTCGTTAGCCTGTCTACGGCAGAGGACGTTAATTTCGTTAACCCCCCGCTCCCCACGGCCGCGCCTGCTTATTATCGGAAATAAATTCTATGCAACGGTGTTGTATATCATGGCCTGTGCAACACCATGCGGATTTACGCCACATGTCCCACTTCCTCAATCCCCAAGCAGCCAACTCGGGAGACGAAACGTTAGGCCCCACAGATTAACGAAGCGGGACACGTGACGTCAATCCACACGGTATTACACAGGCCATGATATACAACGCCGTTGCATAGAATTTATTTCCCTTATTATCCACTCGCGCTCCCAAAGCAAGCGGCCACCGAAGCGCCAGCTCCGCCTCGCCTCCCCGTGCCCAAACCTCCTAAACCCCGCGACTTCCCACCGCCGTGCTCATGCCCGCCTCCTCCTCCACCTCCCAAAATGCCGCCTCCGCACACTAGGCCGCGGCTAAACCCTCCCCTCCTCCTCCTCGCCTCCCTCCGCTCCCCGCACCTCGTCCCGCCCGCGCACCACCACCTCACCCCGAGGAAGTGCCCTCGCCGCCTCAGCTCCACCGCCCCGCGCACCACCGTTTCGTCGTCGGTGGAGGCCACCTCCTCCGACCCGAGCGCGGCGCTGCAGGCTCTCTGCTCCCATGGCCAGCTGGCGCAGGCGATCTGGCTCCTCGAGTCCTCTCCGGAGCCGCCCGACGAGGACGCCTACGTGGCCCTCTTCCGCCTCTGCGAGTGGCGCCGCGCGGTGGAGGCCGGGCTGCGCGCGTGCGCGCGCGCCGACACCGACCGCGCGCGGTTCGGGCTCCGCCTTGGGAACGCTATGCTCAGCATGCTTGTCAGGTTCGGGGAGAGCTGGCACGCGTGGAGGGTGTTCGCCAAAATGCCCGAGCGGGACGTCTTCTCCTGGAACGTCATGGTGGGCGGGTACGGCAAGGCCGGGTTCCTGGAGGAGGCGCTGGACTTGTACCACAGGATGCTGTGGGCAGGGATGAGGCCTGATGTCTACACGTTCCCTTGCGTGCTGCGGAGCTGCGGGGGCGTCCCGGACTGGAGGATGGGCAGGGAGGTGCATGCGCATGTTGTTCGGTTTGGGTTTGGCGACGAGGTTGATGTGTTGAATGCACTTGTGACCATGTATGCCAAGTGCGGGGATGCTGTGGCTGCACGGAAGGTCTTTGACAGTATGGCCGTGATGGACTGCATCTCATGGAATGCGATGATTGCTGGGCATTTTGAGAATCATGAGTGCGAGGCGGGGCTTGAGTTGTTTCTTACCATGCTGGAGGATGAAGTGGAGCCGAATCTCATGACGATAACCAGTGTGACTGTTGCATCTGGATTGCTGTCTGACATTGGTTTTGCAAAGGAAATGCACGGGTTTGCTGTAACGAGAGGTTTTGCCACTAATGTTGCATTCTGTAACTCTTTGATTCAGATGTATGCGATCCTTGGAAGGATGGGGGAAGCCAGCACAATATTCTCAAGAATGGAGACCAAAGATGCCATGTCATGGACAGCCATGATATCAGGGTATGAGAAAAATGGCTTCCCAGATAAAGCTCTTGAAGTATATGCACTGATGGAAGTAAATAATGTAAGTCCTGATGATATTACTATAGCAAGTGCTCTTGCTGCTTGTGCTTCCTTGGGGCGATTAGATATTGGCATCAAGTTGCATGAGCTTGCTAAGAGCAAGGGATTCATCAGCCACATCATAGTTGTAAATGCACTCCTTGAAATGTATGCAAAGTCCAAGCACATTGATAAAGCTATTGAAGTTTTTAAGTACATGCCCGAGAAGGATGTAGTATCATGGAGTTCAATGATCGCAGGCTTTTGCTTTAACCATAGGAGCTTTGAGGCTCTGTACTATTTCCGGCACATGCTGGATGATGTAAAACCTAATTCTGTTACTTTCATCGCTGCTCTAGCTGCTTGTGCTGCCACTGGGGCTTTGAGGTGTGGTAAGGAGATCCATGCACATGTTTTAAGGTGCGGTATTGGATATGAAGGTTATGTACCCAATGCTCTTCTAGACTTGTATGTGAAATGTGGTCAGACAAGCTATGCTTGGGCACAGTTCAATGTGTATGGTGAAAAGGATGTTGTATCTTGGAATATCATGCTTGCTGGTTTTGTTGCTCATGGACATGGAGATATTACATTATCATTCTTCAATGAAATGATAGAAATTGGAGAGCATCCGGATGAAGTTACGTTTGTTGCACTACTGTGTGCTTGTAGTAGGGCTGGAATGGTTAGTCAAGGTAGGGAGCTTTTTCATAGCATGACTGAGAAATACTCGATTGTTCCAAATCTCAAGCACTATGCATGCATGGTGGATCTACTGAGTCGTGTTGGGAGATTAACAGAAGCTTACAACTTCATCAATGGAATGCCTATCACACCAGATGCTGCTGTATGGGGAGCTTTGTTGAATGGATGCCGGATACACCAGCATGTTGAACTTGGGGAGCTTGCTGCAAAATTTATCCTTGAGTTGGAACCTAATGATGCTGGATATCATGTTCTTTTGTGTGATTTATATACTGATGCTTGTAGATGGGCTCAAGTGGCCAGAGTGAGAAAAACCATGCGAGAGAAGGGATTGGAACAAGACCGTGGATGTAGCTGGGTTGAGGTTAAAGGAGTTATCCATGCATTTCTTACAGATGATGAATCACATCCGCAGATCAAAGAAATTAACGCTGTTCTTCATGGCATATATGAGCGGATGAAAGCATCTGGTTTTGCTCCGGTTGAGTCTTATTCTTTAGAAGATAAAGAAGTATCAAAGGACGACATCTTTTGTGGTCACAGTGAAAGACTAGCTGTTGCTTTCGGTTTGATCAATACTGCACCTGGCACCTCTATTTCTGTCACAAAGAACCAGTACACTTGCCAGAGCTGTCACAGGATATTGTCGATGATTTCTAAGATTGTTCGAAGAGATATAACAGTCAGGGACACCAAGCAATTTCACCAATTTAAGGACGGAAGTTGTTCATGTGGAGATGCAGGCTACGGATGAAAAGCTTGTAGGAGGCTATATAAGATGTGGCCATGTTCTATTATTGATAACTGGTGCCGCATCCACTGGTACAGAAGTCTTTTGCAACAATTCTGGTTGACTTTGTAGAGCAATACAGTCAATAGCAAGATCAGGGCAACTTCAATACTGCAACATGCCCACCAGCAACAGTGCTTGCTGCTCGGATAAGCAGAGCTTGTATTTTGGGATATATGTAGCAGTTTCATGCAAATTTACAGCTTGGTACATGACAAAGAATGGTGAAAATTTAACTGATACTGGGAATTCAGTTTCTGACGTATCTTGACCCCACAGAAAGTAATTTCTTTCTTGCTCTCCTGTTATCGGTTAGGTTCCAAAGAACTTCTGTTGTTTTTCTTGCACCTTTTAATGTTCCTTCCTTGCTGCCTCCTGAAGTAGTGCTTCTTGGAGATGATCTTTGCTACCAACAACTCGCCAAAAGAAATATCAAGTAATCTTAAGCTATAGAGAGAGGCTAGTATAGTTGATTGCATGCTGTTTTGTTGAATAGGAGTAACAATAATTGTAATGCCTGTAAACTATAAGCTACAGAATTGTAGAGCTGCAATTTTGCCGGTGTCATGTTAGTAATAGTAGTAGTAAATATGTGAAACTAGAGATTTTGGCATGTTGGGATTTCTTTTTGATATGCTAGTACATAGTGTCAGATGCCAGGGTGGCTTTACATTTGAACCTAAAGTATCCACTATACAGTAACCATGGATAATGGAAAGGCACCTTCCCAGTAACTCATTTAGGAGCTGTCAGCACGTTTGCCAATCTCTTAGGTGACTGACATGTGTCACATTTTCCAGCCAAGTCTCCTACCGGTTTTGTATCTGGGCTGAAAATATATACGCTACTTTACATTCATAACTAAAATGATCTTGACTTCCTCCATTTTGGCATGTATCTCTTAGAACACATAAGTTAATTGTATCAGCCTTATACTGATGGATTAATACTGGCCCAGCATTATTGTTTGGGATCCTGGGATTATGATACTTTCTTGTGCTTGTTCTACAACAATACTTGTCCAATATAAACCGCGCTGATAGAACTTTGTATTTCAGGGCATCGTACGAATGGATTAATACTGACTCTCGCTGAGTCAATGTATGGTGCCATCCACAGAACATAGATGTTCGTTTAGTTCCATACTTCCATATATGCTTTCAGACATCAAAGCTGGTTTTGTGCAAGAGCTTAGGTTAGCGAAGGAACTCCTAATAATCCGTTGGAGAATCTGCATAGGCATTGGCAGTTTGGCATCTCTCTGAAAATTCTCAAGTGTCTAACTGAGGAAGTACCATTTTGTCAAGCGGGGCAGGATAAGTAGCTTACTGTTGTAATCCAACCCTTGGAGTTCGATACGATTTTGTGTGGGTTTCCATAATCTCTGTGTAGATTGAGTTGTCTTATGCAGATTAATGTGTAATGTGGTGTTAGATTAATCAATTTGTAATCAGGTTCGGCGGTGTACTTCCATTGTGTACTTTGAACCATTTAACTCTTGTGCCTGAAGCTGACGCTAAATCTTACTACAACCCGCCCCCCAACCTTCCTCTCTCGTTTCTTCAGATTCGACCAGATCCGGCCCTTCCCCTCCTTCTCCGGCTAATCGCCGGCGTTGGGTTGGGTGAGGGACCCATCCCCATGTATAGCAATAGGCTAGGTTTCTCCTTTTCCTTTCTTTGTACAGTTGGAGCTCCCTCTTGCCCTCGGTGCCGTCCATCGTGGCAAATAATCAATTCTCCCGTTCCTCTTCATTGCGGCAACGATTTGCATCTACTTCGGTGCAGGCCAAGGTGCTCCCTCCTCTACTAGTGTGTGTCTAGGCGGTGTGCCTGGTATAGGCTTTATGCCTGTTTGTTCTTGTTCATCTGAAGCCCGGTCGTCGGTCTCTTTCCGGCTCGCCGCCGCTGACTTCCTCCCTTTCTTCTCCCCCGCGTATCCACACCCAGATCTCGCCGATGTAGGGCCACTGAAGACACCTTTGAGTGCCGGGTTCTAGCTGGACTCAACAAGATTTTTGTCGGTGGTTCCGGCGACTTTTACCGTCTCAAGAGACAAGGTCTGCAGAGGCGGCATTCCATCGGCAGGCGTACGGCGGTCTCCTTGTGGGCCATATTTCCTTCAAAAAAAAAAAAAACTTTGTACAACCCAGGCTAGCAGTTTTACTGTCTGATTGTGTTATGGGTAGATTTCTGCATAGACAGTATCTTAATCAGATTGTACCCTGTGATGCTACTTAACACCTAATCGAACTTGAGCAGGTCCTTTGCCTTTTGCAATCAAGTGTCATGTTGATTGTTGAATACTTGAACCAATCAAGTGTCATGTTAATTGTTGAATACTTGAATGTAAGAATGTTCCAATTAGTACTGATGCCGCAGATAGCCAGATACCTTATACAAATCGTACTTTACTCATCCAATTCATGGTGTCTGGTGTCCTGTAGGTTTTCTAGCAACGCTGTGCAAGAAAAATATAGACTGCACATTGTTTAGTAACATTACCTGTTTCAGGATCGTAGACTAAAGTACTATCGGGAGGTGCTTTAATGTTTTTTTTTCTATGGTTTCTCTCAGTATAAATTGCATAAATTTTAATAAGCAAAATTATAAGTAATCATCATCTACTATTCATTTATGTTTTAATATTTATATAACTTTCAAAAAGAAAAACACTAAAGCACTCCTCTCTTTTTTTACACAAAATCTAAAGTCTCCATTTCTTGCTTGAGAAATTGCCAATTTCTCACTGGGTAAGCATGCATGTGCACGAGAGGTGGGAGTCACTGCCCATCCCTGGCGCTAAGGCAACTCCGGTGAGCAGCAGTGGCGCACATCTCTGGGACCACCTAGAGTTACCTCCTTTGTATACACCTACATGGGCGTGACTCACGAGAGGGGATGAAATGATGAAGAGGAGAGTGCCTTGATTCTGCTGTGAAACCTAGTTATTTACCCGCACCAATCGACAACACGCCTACACAAACACATGAACAAAAGTAAAAACGCAAGTAGAAGCACACATAGATGTATGGGGGCAAAGCTCTCTCTTTATTTTATTCATCTTTTTTTTTATATAAGGGGATGCCCAATATATAGAAAGACAAGCAGGAGATAGATTCAAATTCGCTCACCAATGGATAGAGTCTATCCAACTTGGGTTAGGAGTCTATCTGTTTTATAACACTCCCTCTTGGGAAAATACCGCGTAATCACATGTCTCATTAAAAACTCCTCCCAAAAACCCAGTAGGAAAAAAGAAATGGAGAAAAGAGTACATTGCACTCGCATTTCGTGTGACACAAGTTGCCTCATTAAAAACCTTTATATGAGAAACTTTAGAAAAACTCACTAAGAGAAAAGAGTACAACATATAATCTTTAGGATATAAAATAAGATCTTCAAGATCATGCAAAAGGGGTCGTGGTTCAGGGATTCACTCCCCTGAACTCTGTAAATCTCTAAGTCACCTCATTTCAATGTTGTTAATGCATTCTTGGAAAGTAGACTTTAGCAAAGATTTCGTGAATAAATCTGCTATATTTTCATATAACTTAGTTTGTATTATTTTTACCACACCATTATTCTGGAGTTTAAGAGGATAGAAAAATTTAGGGGCAATATGCTTCGTGATATTTCTATTTACATAACCCATTTGTATTTATGCAACACAAGCAACATTATCTTCATAGATAATAGTGGGGATATCGATGGTATTAAGACCACATGACTTCTGCATATGGTTAATTACACGTCTCAGCCAAACACACTCACGTAAGGCTTCATGCAAAGCTATAATCTCTAAGTGGTTGCTAGAAGTAGTTACCAATGTCTGCTTAAAAGATTGCCAAGAAATGGTTGTACCACCGCAGATAAACACAAAGCCGGTATGAGATTTGGCACTGTGGGGATCAGACAGATAGCTAGCACCCATATATCCCACCATAGTTAAGTCTTGGTTCTTTCAGTAAAATAAACCAAGATCTTGAGTACCTTGAAGGTATCTGAGTAAAGTTTTGAAACCTGAATAATGCCTTCAGGTTGGGACTGCACTGTGTCTTGCTAGCAAATTTACTGCAAATGCGATATTAGACCTTTTGCAATTCCCAAGATACATAAGTGCACCAATAACACATAAATATGGGACTTCAGGCCCTAAGACTTCATTATTTTCTATCCTTGGTTTAAATGGATCTTTATCCGCTTTAAGGGAAGGATGAGATTTATTCGTATTAAATATTTTCAATACCTTCTTGGTATAGGCAGACTGGTGTACAAAAATTCCCTCTAGGAAATGCTCAAGCTGCAAGCCTAAGCAAAATTTGGTTTTACCCAAATCTTTCATCTCAAACTCCGTTGTGAGGTAAGCACTAGCTTCCTTTATCTCCTTTGTGGTTCCAATGATATTCAGATCATCAACATATACCAAGATGATACAGAATTCATCCTGGGATTTCTTTATGAACACACGGGACCATCATAATTATTTGAATACCCCTTCTTCAAGAGGAATTCACTAAGTCGGTTGTAACACATCCTTCCCGACTGTTCTAATCCATATAGTGATCTCAGCAATTTGACACTATACATGTTGCGATTATTAGGATCCGAAACTTCGACTCCTTCAGGGACTCTCATATAAATATCCGTATCTAATTACCCATATAAATATACGGTCACTACATCCATCAACTAAATGGTTAAATTTAATCTTGCTGCCATTGATATTAAATATTAGAACGTTATTCCACTCATTACAGGAGAATATATTTCTGTAGAGATACACGGTATGCTACACTAGCACAAAATAAAATTTCTACCGCATAACCAGGAAGCTACTCGCAAGAAGGGGATCATAGATCAGATTACCACTAGACGCGCAGTTGTGGAATCCTTCACGCGTCGATGTAGTGGGTCATCCTCTTCATGCCACAGTCATCGCGTCGATGAAGTGGATCGTCCTCTCCACGCTGCAATCGTCGCGTCGATGAAGCGAATCGTCCTCTTCATGCCGCAGTCGCAGCAGTGTTACCACAACAGTCCGCACATCTGGGGATGAAACGCCGTGCGTCGGTGCGCAAGCACCGAGTCGCTCGACATGTGCAACGAGAGGTGGAGGATAGGGTTTCGAGCGAAAAAAAACTCTTTCACGCAGTTACGAAATAGTGTTTGGTAACCCCAAGGTAAACTATTACACATGTAGGGAATGTGACAATCTCAGGTCTAAGAATCATACATCTATTATGTATAAGATACACTGATGACACATAAGAATGTAACATTCTCGCAGTGTCCTATTGTGGGTCTATCCAACCCATGTTCTTCAACATGCGTTCATAATGTATTGATGATATCTCTATATCTCATGATCTATGAAACATGATCATCGATTAGTACATGTGTTGATCTATTCATCGTTGTCCTATACGACGATATGCGATCAGAGATATTTATGGAATTATATCAATAAGTAAAGAGTTTCATAAGCAAGTCACATACTTGTTGATCAATATAATGATATACATTCTTTGGACCAATAATCATATTATTATTCATAAACATAGTTATGCTACAATCATCTATATGACTGCCTCAAGGGCATAACACTAACATCTTCATCGTAATCGATGCTGAGTCTCTACGTGAACCCTTATGCTACAAGCCTCACTTTATATCTCACCACCTGGTTATTTAATTTCTCTTCCAAATGAAAACCTATTTTGATCGTACAGGGAACACTTTAGGAGATGTTCGTTCAACAAGACCAAAAACTTTTCTCTTATTAAATGAGCTCAATTTTGCCCCAATTGCTTCTTTTAATTTGACCCAATCTGAGCGTTTTTGGTACTCTGCCTTGGACTTTGGCTCTAGATCCAGTTCAAGAGTTTTAGCAATTTTAGAGGTAAAATAAATACCGATAATTGTAGTCTCTGTTATATAATTCTCCTGAATCCACATAATTGGTGGATATTTTTTCATTTATTTCTCCGAGCTCCTCGTGATTTCCCATAATGATGAAGTCTAGGTGTTCTGACTTCTCTACGTTAGATTATGTGCATAAATATATGCTGGGATTATCATCTTCAAGATAGGTCACTTTAGGGATATTACTATCTCCAAGATGACTCACGTTAGGGATTTTCACAATATCAGGTTGAGTTTCTTCCACTGTCACAAGTAGTGATCTCATTTGATCAGTCCTCTATTTCTGCGGATGTCTCCGCGAAATTGAGTCCCGTGCACCTGGATGTCTTCCCTCTTTTTATCATAAGGGGAAAGAGTAGGTTCAATATCCTTTAATGGTATTTTCACTCTTTCAAGTGTATTTACTGTAGGTATATGAGATTTTATCACTCCATTATGATCAGTGAAGGCATCTAGCAAATTATTAGCTATTTGTTGCAAATTCATGATCCTCCGAACTTCAAGTTCGGTTTCTTTAGTGCGTGGGTCTAAGGACCGAATGCCAGTGACATTCCAATCAATTTTCTGGCATTCTTTAATGTGGTACTTATCTACCCCTAGTGCCAAAAATTATCCTCATTAACAATACAATCAGCATACCGAGCCGTGTTCAGATCCCCTATCATAGGCCCATGGTGGTACGCTGTGGTGGGGAGATTTGCACGTATACAACACAACCAAATTTTCGTAGATGGGAAATACATGGTTCTTTTCCATGTACTATCAACAAAGGGGAAATTTTATGATATGCACTTGGTCTTAGTTGAATTAATGCCGCAGCATGCAGTACTACATGGCCCCAACAGTTGGTGGGTAGCCTACTATTATGCAAAAGTGTCCTAGCAATAGATTTTATTCTTTTAATTAATGACTGCAAGTTCATTTCGAGTGTTGACATGAGGTACAGAATGCTCTACATTAATGCCCAGAGCCATACAATAATCATTAAATGCTTTTGAGGTAAACTCATCAGCATTGTCTATTCGAATAGACTTGATCTTTTCTTCTGGAAAGGAGGCTCTTAACTTACTAATTTGGGCAATTAATTTAGCAAAGGTATGGTTCCTACTAGATAAGGGACATATGTGGGACTAACTAATAGAAGCATATATTAGTACCATGAAGTATCTGAAGGGGCCTGATAGGGGCTGAAAATTTAGGCATTCCTCCCTAGCCGTTAGGTAAGATGGTCTAACTATAAGCTTTCCTTTGGCACAAGCAGGCACACAGAATCTTTAGTTTTAAAAAAGTTTGTAGTTTTTATGCTATGGCTTACAGAATTATTAATTATTCTTACCATCATATTCAACCAAGATGACCCAGTCTATCATGCTAAATTTTAAATATTTCTGGGTCCTTAAGGATGGTTTTCATCGCAACATAAACTTCAAGTTTTATATATATAATATAACTCAGAGGAGAAGGAAGGAAGTTGTTCAACTATATGTTTATTGCTCCCATTTAACTTAGTCATAAGAAGGTATTTAGTACCATCCTCACAGTCAGTTTCCATGTGAAAACCGTTAAGATAAATGTCTTTAAAACTTAATAAAGTACAACTAGACTCAGGGTATAATAGTGCATTTTCAATTATTATACGAGCGCCCATAGGGAGAACTAGAATGGCTCTTCCACTGCCAACAATGAGTACATCGCTTCCGGTAATGGTCATAATATTTTTAGTTTTTTAGTCAAAGTCTAAAAATATTTCGAGGCGCGAGTCGACCGGTGGCTAGAAATTTGACTGTGCCTTAGGTGCGCTGTTGTGCGGCTGCTGGCCGCTGTCATGCGTGGAAGTCGAGGCTCCATTGCACTGCCCTCTATTTCTTTTTTAAAATTATGAACTATGAACAATAACTTTTATCTAATAGGGATTATATTAACTTGTAAACTAATTAACAAAAACAATTTGCAAGATTTTAATTGATCGTTCATACGCGATCAACATACGTAGTTCAAACTTATGTAGGGATTGCGGTAGGATTATCACGTGTCGCAGGATAAACTTGATGCAGTGTCGACTGATGCAGGTAGATGATGCAGTGTAGACGATCATGATCGGCCTTGCATAGGACGATCGTGTTGGTAGTTGTTGACCCGTAATAATTGACAATACGCCCACACGAATACATGAACAAAAGTAAAAATACAAGTAGAATCACACACAAATGTATGGAGGCAAAGCTCTCTCTTTATTTTATTCTGTACAAGGGGATGCCCAATATATAGAAAGACAAACAGGAAATAGATTCGGATTTGCCCACCAATGGATAGAGTCCATCCAACTTGGACTAGGAGTCTCTGTTTTACAACAGATTCTTCTTGGAGACCAAAGGGTAGGGGTCAAGCTGCTGCTCCGGTGGGACCACATGGGGGAGCATGCAATCCATGTGTCAGCGTCACAACAAGCATGAGATTATCCATTGGAAATGATATTGTCATGGCTGACTGTAAATTGGTAGTAATTAATTAGATGCTTTGGATAGATGTTACCATGGCCGACTGTAACCTGTGTGCCAGTCTGTATATGTGGTAACCACAACAAATTAACACATTACACTTTTATTTATGGTCAATTAAAAATAATTGAATTCTCTTCATAGATAATAGTGGGGGGTATCGACAGTATTAAGATCACATGACTTCTGCATATAATTAATTACACGTCTCAACCAAACACACTCATGTGAGGCTTCATACAAAGCTATAATATCTGAGTGGTCGGTAGAAGTAGCTACCAAGGTCTGCTTAAAAGACCGCCAAGAAATGGTTGAACCACCGCAGAGAAACACAAAACCAGTATGAGATTTGGCACTATGGGGATCAGATAGATAGCTAGCATATGTATATCCCACCATGGCTAAGTCTTGGTTCTTTCGGTAAAACAAACCAAGATCTTGAGTACATTGGAGGTATCTGAGTAAAGTCTTAACACCGGCTCAATGTCTTTTGGTTGGAGCTGCACTGTGTCTTGCTAACAAATTTACCGTGAATGCAATATCAGGTCTTGTGCAATTCGCAAGATATATGAGTGCACCAATAGCACTTAAATATAGGACTTCAGGTCCTAAGACTTCCTCATTTTTCATTCTTGGTCTAAATGGTTCTTTATCTAATTTAAAGGATCTTATAACAATGGGGTTTTTAAAGGATGAGATTTATCTATATTAAATCTTTTCAATACCTTCTTGGTATAGGCAAACTGGTGTACAAAAATTTCTTCTGAAAAATGCTCAAGCTGTAGGCCTAAGAAAATTTTAGTTTTACCCAAATCTTTTTTTCTCAAACTCTATCGTGAGGTAAGCACTTGCTTCCTTTATCTCTTCTGTCGTTCTAATGATATTTAGATCATCGATATATACCGAGATAATACAGAATCTATTCTGAGATTTCTTTATGAATACACAGGGACAATCATCATTATTTAAATACCCTTCTTCAGGAGGAATTCATTAAGTCGGTTGTACCACATTCTTTCATACTATTTTAACCCATATAACGATCTATGCAGTTTGAAACTATATATGTTGCGCTTATTATGATCCAGAATTTCGACTCCTTCAGGGACTCTCATGTAAATATCCGTATCCAGTGACCCATATAAATATACGATCACCACATCAATCAACTGCATTGTTAAATTTAAGCTTGCTGCCATTGATATTAAATATCGGAACGTTATTCCACTCATTACAGGAGAATATGTTTCATCGTAATCGATGTCGGGTTTCTGCATGAACCCTTATGCTAGAAGACTCGTTTTATATTTTACCATCTTGTTATTTTTATTTCTCTTTAGGATGAAAACTCATTTTGATCCTATAGAGATTATTTTAGGAGGTGTTCGGTCAACAGAACGTAGACGATGAAGTGTAGACGATCCCAATCGGCCACACATAGAATGATCGTACTGATAACGTATTATAAAACGTAGTCATTCACTCGCACCAATCAACAACACGCTCGCACGAACACGCGAGTAATACAGGGAGCACACAATATAGGGAAAAGTTCTATCTCTTTTTATCAAATTGATTTTTCTGTATAAGACGATGCCCAGTATATGAAAAAACATCGTAAAGATAAATTCAGATTCACTTGTTAATAAATTGAATCCTTCTAAATATACATCAAAATTCTATGATTTCACGACAACTCACGTGAGGAGCATTCGATCGTGCCAGCCAGTCGCCCAATCCCACCCACGGTTTCCCGCACTCCGAATCCTTCCCGAGGCGTCCTACGTGTGACGACGATCTATCCCACGCTCCACTGACTCCCCCTCCACGTGTACACCCAAACCACTCCTTACATCATGCTCCCCACTCGGTCGCTCCCCAGAAGAACACCAGTGGGCCGCCAAGTCGACGCGTGGACGCTCACATCTGTTTAGCCTCGTACCATTCTTGCGCTCTCCAATCCCGCTCGCCTCCTTCGCATCACGCTCACGCATGGGTCACTTCGCCTTCGGCTGGTCGCCCATGGACCCCTCCGGCGCCTTTCCGCTCCCGACAGGCCGCGTGAATAACGGCGCTGCTTACCGCGTCGACCCGGCCATGTACGCATCCGTCCTGCCCGACATGGCCGCTCCCCGTGCCGTCCCATCCGCTGCGGAGCACGAAGCAGAGAGGAGGCGCCAGGAGGAGGTGAAGGCTGCAATCCGGCTGGTGCACCTTCTTGTCACGTGCGCCGGCGCCACCCAGGCGGGCGACTACGCGGCCGCGGATTGTAACCTGACCGACGCGCGCGCGGTCCTCGCAACGATCTCCACCTCAACAGGGATTGGCCGCGTCGTGAACCACTTCGCTGCCGCGCTGTCCCAGCGCCTCTTCCCGGCGTTCCCGCACTCCGTGCCTCCTCCGGCGCCTCCCGCTGAGCACGGCGAGCTCTACCACCACTTCTACGAGGCGGGGCCCTACCTCAAGTTGAAAGTGCATCTAGGCCCCCTAATGTTGTTTTGGTTGATTAATGACAAACGATTAAAGAATCTAACATGTTCAACTAGTTTATGAACAGGTGAATGTTTTGAATAGAGATCATCTACGATCTTCGGGCATCCTCAAACGTCATTGAGTAAGAAAAACGGCAACTGCGGATGTAATTTTAATTTGATAAGTCATAGGTTTGCCGTACTATTAAGAGGGGTGCGTTAAAATTGATCTAGAGATGGTCTATATGCTCAGATGAATGATTTTTAGTCTCTTGAGAGCATTCAAGTTGTCTCCCATGCATTGGAATTTTGTGGTTGTCAATTTCTAGTCGGATGTTCCGATGTTAGATCGGAAGTTCCGAAGTTCAGACATTCCGATGTGTGGTTGCACTTCAGTCCGTAGTACGTTGTTAGGGTCGGACATTCCGATATCTTGTATCGGATATTCCGATGCGTGTTGTCCTAAAAAGGGTACTCTTTGTTTTGTTCGGAAGTTCCGATTCTGTGTATCGGAAGTTCCGATGCGTGTTGTCCTGAAAAGGGTACTATCTGTTTTGTTCGGAAGTTCCGATTCTTTGTATCGGAAGTTCCGATGCGTGTTGTCCTGAAAAGGGTACTCTCTATTAAGTTCGGACTGTCCGAAGTTCATCTTCGGAAGTTCCGAAGTTGCTGTCTACCAGTTTGGGAACTCTTTGTTTGGTTCGGATGTTCCGATACTTGTATCGGACATTCCGATATGGACTTGGATAGTTTTTGTTGAGTTCTCTTTCTGGGCGTCATCGGATGTTCCGAAGTGGTTGTCGGACATTCCGATGCAAGTAGTTTTCGACCGTTGGAAGCTTTCCAAGGTCTGGTGATTTGCACTCATCGGATATTCCGATGTTAGGATCGGACATTCCGATGTGTGGCTGAGTGCGGGTATAACGGCTAGTTTTGAATCAAAACTATAAATACCCATCTCCTCTCCCTTTTGTGGGTTACACACTTCACTTGGTTGAATACTTGAGCACCTTGAGCACACCCTAGAGCATTCTTGAGACCTCCTCCATGATCTTAGTGATCATCTAGTGTGTGAGGAAATCTAGTGTGGTAGTGAGCTAAAGAAAAGAAGGAATCATTCATCTTGAGCTCCAAAGAGCATCTCCAAGATCAAGAGTCAAACGCACTCATTTCTCTTGGAGGTTGAAGGACTCCTAGACGGCTAGGCGTCGCTCACGAGCTCCCGACAATTGTGGGAAGCCGTGAGAAGTTTGTGAAAGCCAGCTCCGCCTTCGAAAGGAAAGGAACCAATAGTGAAACCAAGCCTCAAGTGCGACCGAGGTTTGGGAGGAAAGGGTTGGAAGAGACCCGGCTCTTTGGAACTTCCTCAATGGAGACGTAGGATTTCCTCAAGAATCCGAACTCCGGGAACAATTCCTGTTTCCCTATTTGTCTTATTGTTTCTCTTTAGTTCTAAGATTGTTCCTGAAGCTTATTTCTTTGAGTAGACTCTTCTCTTGGTCAAAGTCTATCGGACATTCCGAACAAATACCGGAAGTTCCGATCTAGTCGGAAGTTCCGATATTATACCGGAAGTTCCGATACTCTTTCCGCTGCGACGAATTTAGTGTTAATTTTAAATTGCCTATTCACCCCTCCCCTCTAGGCAACTTTCTCATCTTTTCAATTGATATCAGAGCTTGACCTTCTCGAAGGCTTAACCGCTTGAAGGGAACGTGATGGCCAACACCAAATTGAAGGTTGTCGTGTCGGGGGAAGAAGATAGTCCCAAGGCCGGACATGGAACTCCCGGGAAGACCAAAGAAGGTGACACTTCAACGTCTTCGCAGGGAGTGCAAATTCCTTTTAATTATGAAAAGTTGAACACTGCTTCTTCTCATTCCTATATTACCGTGCCCTCCGGGCGTGCACCATTTTTCGATGGCATGTATTATTCCGCTTGGAGGCACAAGATGAAAATGCATCTAATATCTCTCCATCCTAGTGTTTGAAAGATTGTGTGTACAGGTTTAGATATGCCGGAAGACGACATGGAGCTCACACCGGAACAAGAACAAAATATCCACCGCAATGCACAAGCCGCGAGCGTATTGCTTGGAGCGTTGAGTCCCGAGGAGTTCAACAAAGTGGATGGCTTAGAAGAAGCCAAAGAAATATGGGATACACTCCAAGTAGCTCATGAAGGAACATCGAGTGTGAGGGAATCAAGAATTGAATTGCTTGAAGGCAAGTTGGGGAGATTTGTTATGAATGATGATGAAACTCCGCAACAAATGTATGATCGCTTAATGATCATTGTCAACAAAATTCGAGGGCTTGGAAGCAAAGAAATGACGGATCATGTAGTGGTGAAGAGGATGTTAAGAGCCTTTGCTCCAAGGAATTCGACTCTCGTAACACTCATACGAGAGCGAAAAGACTTCAAGAGGCTCACCCCAAATGATGTACTTGGTATAATCCTCTCACACGAGCTCATGGAAAAGGAAGCAAAGGAAGTGAAGAATCTTGCCAAGCAAAGTTCGAGCTCAAGATCAAAGGAGATAGCCTTGAAAGCAAGTAAAAAGGAAGAATCAACCTCAAGTGATGAAGAGGAAGATGCAAGCGAAGATGAAGAAGACATGGCCTTGTTTGTAAGAAAATTCAAAAAATTTCTCAAGTACGACGGGTCAAGTAAATACAAGAAAAACTACAATGACAAGTTAAGAAGAAGAAGAAACACAAAGAGGGCGTGCTATGAGTGCAGTGAAGTTGGACACTTCATCGCCGACTGTCCGAAGAAGAAGAACAATTCAAATGAGCCCAAGAAGAATGAGCCGCATAAGAAGAACAAGACTTATAAGAAGAAATACTCTGGGCGAGCTCATATTGGAGAAGAATGGGATTCAAATGACTCCGACACCGACACCGATGATGAAGGAGTCGCCACCCTCGCCATAAAAGCCGCTCCACCAACCAAGTCACTATTCGGGGAATTGAGCGAAAACGACTCCGACCACGACGCGCCTATTTATCTTATGGCAAAAGGGCGAAAGGTAATGACTAAGTCAAAACCTCCAAGTAGTGATAGTGAATTAGATAGTGACGATAATGATGATGATGATGCTCTATTTTATGATTTGAGAAAATCGGCTATTGCTAAAATCCATAAGCTATTGAAAAGAATAGATAGCCAAGAGGAGACTCTTGAGAAGCAAGAAGAGTTGCTAATTTGTGAAAAGAAGAAAACTCTTGCTCTCGAGAAGATCCTCACAAAAGAAAAGGAGACTATTGAATTGTTAACTAAAAAGCTTGATTTGGCTAATAATTCAATTGCAATGCTTAAGGGTTCAAATGAGTCACTTCAAGAGAATGTTATAAGTCTAGAAAACAATCTTCAAGCTCTTGAAGTGCAAATTGAATCTCTTAATGATCTTAATTCTCCA
This sequence comes from Rhipidocladum racemiflorum, assembly GCA_036346355.1. Lineage (NCBI taxonomy): Eukaryota > Viridiplantae > Streptophyta > Magnoliopsida > Poales > Poaceae > Rhipidocladum > Rhipidocladum racemiflorum. The sequence goes on from CM070577.1 coordinate 4,797,473, forward strand.
ATTGTTGATTCATCATTGGCGTCTATTCCTTCCACTAGCAATTTAGTGTTAATTTTAAATTGCCTATTCACCCCTCCCGGTGCTCGCCAAGGAGCGCCATTGCTCGAACCACGAGCGTCCATGCTCGCCTTTGGGCGATCATGCTCGGCCTTGAGCATCCATGCTCGAAGACGACCAGGAGACCAAGTCAAGACCGTACGGGTACTCAGGGATATGGTCGAAGATTGTGTCTATCCCACAAACAAGAAGGTGGATATGAAAGCGCCCGGATCTAGGGTAGTTATGCCCGAAGTGGGAATGTGGCGGAAATCAAGACTTCAGTTACGGACACGGTAAAACCAAAAATAGTTATAGTATTTGGAAAGGGTTACCCGATTGATCTTGTATATGAAGCCCCCCCGCCGATAGAGAGGGGAGGGGACGATTTCTTGGAACCAGCTCTGACACGCAGGCACACAGAGGCCTGCCGTGCAGAGATCCGATCAATAAGATAAACCACTGGAGTAGGGTTGTTATTTTCTCAGCGAGAGGCCCGAACCAATATAATTCCCGTGTTCATATTCTGAGTGTCCACGCACCTCGTTGCATCATCCGGACGAAAGCCCTTCACGGGTGAAGGGGCCTAGGTTGATTCCTCATTCAACAAGTAAACTCGGCGGGGGCCTGTTCCCCAATCGTCGACAGCTAGCGCCGTCCGTGGGGATCGACTGTGACAAGTCCGTCCGTGAAGAATCCCTGGAGATGCCAAATTCCCAGGACACTCAGGACCTCTGCGCCTTCAACGACGTCGAGGACAACGACATGTACTACGCCAACGATGGCATGGCCGGTGTCGCCACTCCAAAAGGTCACATAGAGGCCGGGAGTCTTTCCCCGGTAGACGCAGTGCGAGAGCAGTTGCTTCGCTCTCGGCACGATACCCTCGAAGACGATGAGGAGGATTACAATGGGCTCTACGATGGTCTGGACATCCCTAACCATATCGAGCCAGATCACAAAACGGCATCGCAAGGGGACACCATGATGTCGCCTTCGCGCTCGTCTCATTCCCGCAATGTCAATATGGCGGGAGGAGTCACAGATCCTGGGCTGGAATCCTCGGGGGTTGTCCGATGCAGCCGCTTTGAAGCAGCCAGAAATCACCTAGAGGAGTCCTTGGACAGGGCCTTGGCGAGCATCCGACGCCAAGCTCGCAAGAAGCAGGTTTCCAGGCCGGAGGCCCCAATCCGGGAGAATTCCCATGGGTATCGCACCCCAGAGGTCGTACCTGAACGACGCCCGAGTTCGCCGCCGCCTGTTCTTCAGAACAGAGAACGATTGCTGAAGACTTGGAAAGGCTCGCGCGTGGACATGAGGATCTCGAAGTTGTCTCATGACAGAGAAGCCCGGAGTACTTCCCAGGAACGTCGGGAGCATGCCCCGGTCCGCTCCCACCACGGTGAATCTCGAAGCCTTGCTCGGGAGGGCCGTAGGGAGAACTATGGGTACCTCACGGATGCTCGAAGTGATTCCCAAGCAACCTCGAGGTATTAGAGGTATGGTCGTCTTAGCCACAAGCACACGGAAAGTTCCACGACGGAACGAACCCTAGCGCGCCGGCCTTGGGAAGTTTTTTCTCGGCTCAGCCTGCGGGTCGAAAGCCAATACAGAGCTATTTTCCCTCCAAAATCCCCAAATTCAAGAACCCTAGAACACCAAAATCTATCAAGCTCCTCCAAAAATCAGCAAGCAAGACCACAAACCCTAGAAATATCTTCACTTACCCTCTAGGAGGAAGATGGAGGAGGGAGGAGCTTGGGCTGCTTGCCATGGAGGAGGAAGTGCCATGGGAGGGAGCTCCAAGGGGAGGAAGCCATGAGCAGTGGCGTATCCAGGATTTTAGATATGGGTGGTCCAACTTGGCATAAATTTTTTAAATATCGTAAATGTAACATACCAATATACAATACAAGTACAGAATTTACCGAAAGTGCATCATGATATATTAATAAGGTGTCTTACAAACATCTTAAAATCAACAACTAAGTATGAAATTTGAGTTAAAGAAGCTTACACGGCTACAATAGTTTAAAGAAGATTACAATACTACTTCTTGTCAGGTCTACGCTTTTTAATGGCCATGAAAGTGTCCATTATATCTTCTTCATTTACTTTGAAGAAAATATCTCGCTCAATGAATGTGACTAGACAATCGTCCAAAAGACTATCACCCATCCTATTTCTCAACTTATTCTTGATGAAATTCATAGTAGAAAATGCTCTTTCAACACTTGCCGTTGCCACCGGTAGAATCAATACCAATTTGAGAAGCAAGTACACCAAATCATGAACTTTATGCCTCTTTGTTTGAACAAGCTTTACTGAGAGCTCAACAAGATTGTTTAGGCCTTTGAAGCTATCTTCTTTTCTCATATCATCAATATAGTTATCAAGTTGCATTTCAAGTCTTAATAATTCAGAACCTGAAATATCATCAGGGTAGAAATCGGCAAGTCGACGTACCTTGTGTGCATCAAAAGAAACAAATAAGTCAGCAGGATTCAAGACTACCATACAAGAAATATCATTAAAGTAGAAATCAACAAGTCTACGTACCTTGTGTGCATCAAAAGAAGCAAATGAGTCAGCGGGATTCAAGGCTACCATACAAGAAAGCAACTCCATATTAACCTCATCAAAGCGATTGTCAAGCTCTTGACTAATTTGATCAATGATCCCAATATATACTTCTCTTCTGAAGTGATCATCATTTGTTTGGTTTCGAGCAAACCGTGCTGATCTTCCATAAGGTACATAATTACCTTCCATTGCAGGAACTTCAGCACCATGTTTATTGCAAAACAAAGTAACCCTTTGAAGGAATGCAACCCACCCATCAGACCTCAATTCTTGCATTCTATTCTTTGCCAAACTAACAAGTGACATTGCATTAAGAATATCTTGGTCTCTTCTTTGCAAACACTCAGACAAATCATTTGTGTATCCAAGAATGACAAGCATCAAGTGTGCACTGAAAATAAAATCAAATGACTCAAACACTCCAACCATAGTATGTATTTTTGGCCAATCAGCCCTTTGTGAAGTATCTTGTCCAAGACTTATGAGTACATCACGGATTGTGGGATACATAGCAATAATGTTGACAATAGTTTTGTAATGAGAACCCCATCGAGTCTCACCGGGCCTAGGTAACCCCATCTCTTGATTTAGTCCACTCCTAGTTTCTAGTATACCACTTTCTATTGCTTTCACGACATTCTGAAGTCTAGCATTTCGAAGCATTTCATGTCGCTTACAAGAAACCCCAACAATATTCAACAAGAGAGATACTTGATCAAAAAACCACACACAATCATCATTTCCCTTGGCAACAGCAATGAGAACTAGTTGGAGTTGATGTGCAAAACAGTGGATATAATAAGCAGAAGATGACTCTTTCATTATCAATGTTTTCAACCCTTTAATCTCTCCCTTCATGTTGCTAGCCCCATCATAACCTTGACCACGAATTTGACTTATAGTCAAATGGTGACTAACAAGTAAAGCTTGAATTGCTTGCTTAAGTGACAAAGAAGTGGTATTATCTACATGCACAATTCCAAGAAAGTGCTCACATGGCCTTCCCAATTTATCAATATAACGCAAGCAAAGAGCTAGTTGTTCTTTATGTGATACATCACTAGACTCATCTGCTAGAATTGCATAGTGCTCATCACCAAGTTCTTCAATAATTTGATTTCTGGTTTCTATGGCACAACATTGAATAATTTGCTTTTGTATCTCTGGGCAAGTCAATGTGCAATTACCTGGAGCATTCTTCAAAACAAACTTATTCACCTCTTCACTATTTGATGCAAGCCATTTCAAAAGTTCAATGAAGTTACCTCTATTGCTAGACTCTTCACTTTCATCATGTCCACGAAATGCCAATCCTTGATGCAAAAGAAACTTCAAACATCTAAGTGAATAAGTCAACCTGATCTTGTAAAGACGTAATTCCTCACTATTGACCTTCACAATTTGATCATCAATTGCTGCAGTAGGATTCAAATATAAATTGTATCTATCTTGAGCTGCATTGTGCACACTTCCGACACCACCCACATGTTTATCAAGTGCATCATCTCTATTCCAATTTCTCCAACCACCTTTAGTAAATGCATCGGTCCTATTTCCCTTGCCTTTTCCCTTCTTAAACAAGTAGCATATAAAGCAAAATGCAGATTCATTCTTGATACTATATTCAAGCCAATGATATCTATGAAACCATAAAACATTGAATTGCCGATCTCTAGTTCCAATTTTCCTTTTCTTAAAATCATGTGCATAAGGTTGGAATGGACCTTTAAGAATATATGCTCTCCGAACTGCATCTTGATTATTGACAGGATAACTTACAATGGGCAGTCTTTCCCCTGGATCATGTGGAAGACGATTAATATCATAAACCGGTGGCTGTGGTTGTGGCGGTGGCAGTAGTGGCGTAGGTGGCGAGATATCTTGCCCTAGATCTTGTTCTTGAGTGTGCTCTTCTGCCACAACCGGGGAAGGAGACGATGGAGAAGCAATCTTCTTTGCTGCATGTTTTCGAAAAAGAGATACAATATCTCCATCCTTCTTCATGTTTCAACAATTCTGCAATACAATACAATGTACAAACAATCAATGTATCAACTATGGAATATACATATATATATACACACACACACATACATATACACATTGCAATCCGTAGCTAGCATTCCCCTGTAATATTAGATGATGATAGTATATGTACGCCTGTACGTAGTTCATGGCGTCAAGTACCACGCCTGACATGCTTCATGGCGTCAATGCAGACACGAGTACAACAATCACTAGATGGGCCAAGGTGGTGTTCTGAAGCTAGGGTGTATATATATATATATATGATGTCAAGGTCAAATGGTTCAAGGCTTCAAGCAACTATTATAACCAAATAGTAAACTTCTGAATACATGTGAACCAAAAAATTATACAGAGAGCTTGGACGCTAGGAAACAAACGGCAATTGCCAATTGATCTACCTTCTCAGTAAAATCTGCGCTAGGAACTAGGAAGCAAAGTAGCAAACGAACACGGCAATAGATCTTATCTTCCAGACTTCCAACAATGGCTTACCGGCACGATGGTCGACGGAACCAACGGACTGACGGAGGCGTCGGTTGTGAGTTGTGACGCTGACGCCGCAACACTCGACGAGAGATGCAGCACGATGCAAGCGGAAACGGCGCTGTTCTGGGAGACGCGAGAGGATGAGGTCATAGACTGTAGCCGAACCGTCATTGGGCCTTGGGTTGACAATTTTTTGGGTGGGCCGCGGCCCACCTGGACCACCCATCAGATTCGCCCCTGGCCATGAGGGGAGGAGGAGGAAGAGGAGTGGCTGTCTCTTTTTGGAGAAGGAAGTGGAGTGAGGAAGTAAGGGTGGGGAGGGATTAGGTGGGGGGAGAAAAAGAGGAGGGGAAAAATTAGGTGGAGAGGAAAAGTTGGAAACTTGCTCCCACGTAGCTAATTTTTCCAGCCCTACAGCTCTCAAATTAAGCCCACCACACTCCTTAGTTTGACTACTAGAGGGATCCAAACACCGACTGAAAATTCCAACACTTAAGAAAGCTCTGCGATATTACATCACCCCCTTACACCAATTCAAACACTAGTTGAGGAGGAGCCTACACCTGCACTTAAGGAGGAGTTCCAAGAGGAGCCGAACAACTAGGGCGCGAGCCCAATCAGTTGCCTGTGCCATATTGATGGGTTACTACGGGTTTAATTTCTTTTTCGCTGTAGTTTTCTTTATATCGAGCCTTTGCCCTGCGAGGCGTATTATTGTAAGTTGACCATAAGGTTAACCAAACAGATTATATTAATAGATAAAATATTTATTTATTATTTTGATATGTATGATTGTGATATTTCATCTATGTTGAGACTGTGTGCACTAGTGTAATCATGGATTAGTATAGAATACACATAGGGTCCGGATTTCAACATTCGGGTCCCGACAGAGCAAATTCTGAAACTAATCTTGAGGAGCTTTAGGTACAAACATAACACTCTATTGTACAAGAGAAACAATTAATAATTAATAAAGAGAAAAAATTTAAGATCTCTTATATTGATGTTAATCTATTATGATTGTTCTCTAAGTATTTTTTTTATTGACATTAGAATTTATCAACGGCGATCGAACTATAATTCAACACGTTCGGTGCTCATCTTGCTCCCCGTCCGCCATCACACGAGGAAAGGCGTATCTTGCCACCCACACCAGTTACGGGCTTCATCTGGGCCACGCGTAAGAGAAACGAACTGGGCCGCTTCGGATTCCCAGTGTTGGCCCGACCGCCACCGGTAGTCTCGGCGGAGCACTGGGGTGGGGACCGACCACTGCCGGATGGGGCTTGAGGACGGCAGGCAAAGTCTAGGCGTGGCCTCTCTCCCGCAAGCTGCTGCCGGCGGTGAGAGCGCGTGTGCCGCGAGTAGGTGGTGCCACCATGCCGAGCCGAGGTGGAGTTGTGCCGCCGAGCGAGGCCGGGTGCCGAGTGGCGCCGGAGGGGTCGGGGCACCAAGGCCCAACTCACATGATGTGGGAGACGATCGCCTGGCCGGCTAGGCCTCAGGAATGGCCGGCCCCTCCAGTTTGGCACGGCTTTCTTGAGAAGCCTACCAAACGTTTTGGCCCGAGCTGAGTCAGGTGAGGCATGCCGAAAACGACGGGAATTCAGAGGTCTGCCTGCCGCATGCTCCCCCCAACAGCTGGTACTATGGAAGTGCAGTGCAGTGATATGCTGTGAGTTGTGACACCGAGCATACATAGCCATAGCAAGCTCGCCGCTCTTCTCAAAAGTTGACTGGTACTTACTGCTACTTGACTTCATTTACACTTAACTGTTGTTGACATGGAAAGCCTTGAGCCTTCTTAAATGTTGTCAGTGAAAAAGACGCTGCATATTGAAGTCAGTCATAGAAACGACGGAAAATTCTCGATTTCCCATCATTTTACTATACTTTTTTACGAGGCCCGATTGCCATAGAATCTCTCTTCTATCTTAATGATCACTTTTTTCCATCAAAACTCAGAAATTAGCACCCATGCTCATTTATCACCCCGTCGCTGTTCTTTCATCAACGGCTGTCTTTCAGTCCAAGGGTTATGTTAAAAGATGCAGAGTCTCGTAATTGCAGCCCAGGAACAGGCTCAGGCCTCAGGGTCAGAGCTTCAGTCCTGACTCCTGAAGGAAGTAATTGCAATAGTATTAACTCTCCTGAGGAACCACCGCTGGGTAGACAGTGAGAGCCGAGCGAACCATACTCTGACGGTCTGACCGGAATAAATGGAGAGCAGCTTGGGGACGGCGAGTCTTGGACTTCCCGGCAACCTGCACAGCAACTCGGTGGCAAAATGCTTGGGCAGTCCGGCCGGGAGGACGACGACGAGGAGGCGCTCAAATGGGCGGCGCTGGAGAGGCTGCCGACATACGATCGCGTCAGGAGAGGCATCCTCACGAGCAAGGATGGCGAGCTGCAGGAGGTGGACATCCAGAGCTTGGGCATGCAGGACAGGAAGCTCCTGCTGGAGAGGCTGGTCAGGACGGCCAACGAGGACAACGAGAGCTTCCTCCTCAAGCTCCGGAGCAGGATGGACCGGTGAGTCCGGCCGTTTCTTGTTCCTTCCTCACCTTCCCCCCTGCAGCTGGTGATGCGCTTCTTGTGCGTTCACGTCTTTGATCACTCTTCTTGCAGTGTTGGGATTGAAAACCCGACGATCGAGGTCCGCTACGAGAATCTGAATGTCGACGCAGAGGCCTTCGTGGGGAACCGTGGAGTCCCAACTTTCCTCAACTTCTTCAGCAACAGGATCACAGTAAGTTCTCCGTGCGGGCAATGGACTGCAATATGGTTCTGTGAACTGGATTCAAACTTGCCATGGCTGTGTCCTTGCAGGCCATGATGAGCGCTCTCCATATTATTCCAAACGGGAAGAGGCCTATATCTATTCTGCATAACATTAGTGGTATCATCAGACCTCGGAGGTAAAACAATAAAAAGTTACATGAATACAAATTTTACCTGTGATTTCAACTTGTATTTGTATGAATGAGAACTGAGTAAGTGCGAAATTTTGCAACTCAACTACAGGATGACGTTGCTTCTCGGTCCCCCTGCTTCTGGGAAAACAACACTGTTGCTAGCTTTGGCTGGAAAACTTGACTCAAAACTGAAGGTAAAGTCCAGTTCTGATTAGCAAATAGGTCGATGCAGTTTAAGATGCAAGCAAATGATTCAAAGTTTCCAAGTTGGATAGGTCTCAGGGAGAGTAACTTACAATGGCCATGACATGGACGAGTTTGTCCCGCAAAGAACTTCTGCTTACATTGGACAGCATGATGTCCACATCGGGGAGATGACAGTGAGGGAGACCTTGGCTTTCTCTGCAAGATGCCAAGGTGTTGGCACCCGCTACGGTAGGAGGAGATATACATTTGTCAGATTTGAAACCCAATTACATGCCTTGATGCTAACAAGTAAAAATTCTTTTCCTTGTGAATGATTTGCAGACATGTTAACAGAGCTATCACGGAGAGAGAAGGAGGCAAACATTAAGCCTGATCCTGATGTTGATCTATATATGAAAGTAAGAGCACCCACTGTTGCCTAAGAAAACCCAGTATTGCCTAAGAAGAACACTGGGACTATTTAGGCCCCATTTAGAACGCTGGAAAATTTTCACAATTTGTAGCCCTGTTTGGAACACAGGAATGTCCTGCAGGAATTTGAGAAAATTCCCACATTCCAAACTAGACCTTACTCATGAGCTTTCGGTACTGAAACCAAACCTGTATCTTCATTGGGGTTTTAGTTTAAAATGGTTTGCTCAAAATTAATGCTTCCATGGGAAAAAGAAAAGGGTAGCTTTGTTCAATGGCGTTTTAATTTAAAATGGTACCAACAGTGATTGTTAATCTCATATAGCAATTTGACCTAATCTAGGAGATTAATCCACTATGTTGTTTGGCGTACAGAGCGGTAATACCTTGCCCATTTGATTTCCTAAGCATAATACTGTTGTGAATAGCACTAGTTGTATTTGCAATGGCCAGAATATATAGATATACATGAGGGTACAAAAGGAAAGCATATATAAGGTAATACCTAAACAAAAAAAACTTATATAAGGAAAAACTATGTCTGAAAAATCTATATAAGACAATATATATACCCTTAACACCCACCCCCCTCCCCCCAACACACACAAATGCAAGACGCATGCAATAGCATTGCATTTGGAAGGGTTGACACTAAAATAAGAAAAATTCATAGTCCTAGCCTTGAAGTAGTCGTCGTAGCATCTAACTCTTGAAAAATCGAGCTGACGAAGAAAAAGCGACGAAGAATCGAGTCGACGAAGAAAAGCCAACAGTGGGGCTGAGTCAATGAAGCCGATGAAGAAACCAAATCAACGAACAAAAGTCGACGGTAGGGCTGAGTTGATGAAGAAAAGCCGACAATGGGGCCGAGTCGACGAAGAAGAACCGACGGTGGAGCCGAGTCGATGAAGAAGAGCCGATGGTGGAGCCGAGTCAACGAAGTAAAGCCGATGAATGAGCCGAGCCGAGTCAACGAAGAAAAGTGGACGGTAGGGCCGAGTTGACGAAGAAAAGCCGACGAAGAAGCCAAGCCGACGAAGAAGCCAAGTTGACGAAGAAAAGCCGATGAAAAGAGTCGAGCCGATAAAAAGAACCGAGCTGTCAAAAGAGCTAAGATGCTAAAGACTTAGATGGACGCAATAGAGCTAAAAATAAAAGACTCAAAGGAGAGCCAAAGAGCCGAAGCTAAGCCGAAGAACCGAAAATGGAGCGCTAGAGTCGGCAAAGAGTCGAGAGCCGAAGCCGAGTAGCTGAGTTGAAAAGCCGAGGAATGAAGCCGCAGAAGCTGGAGATGCTCTAAAGCCGGAGTTGATGGGACTAAAAAAGCGGAATTAAATCTGGTTTTGAGATTCTTTTGGAGTCCGAGGCATTAACGGCTGTCTTAGGTGTTCCTTCGGTGCTTCACGGGGGGTAGGAGCTCGGCTGGCACGGACGCGGCCTGAGCGGCGGCCGGTGGGAGCCGATGAGGCGGCAGTCAGCGGGCCCGAAGCTGGCAGCCAGAAGCGCGTAGGACAGCCGCGGCTCAGAAGGCCGGTGACGAGGCCGACGGGAGGAGCAACGTCGGCAGAGGAGGCCGCCCCCGGGAGGGGATATTTCTTCTCCCGAAGGCAGCGACAACAGAAGAAACGGGGTGACGGATAGGGATGGCACAAGTGCACGCCGATAAACCCTAACCCTATAGCCTAAGCTTTAATACCATGTTATGAATAGCATTAGTTGTATTCAATATGAGGCTAATGGCCAGAATATATAGATGTATATGAAGGTACAAAGGAAAACATATATAAGGTAATACCTAAATAAGGAAGGCCTATATACAGAGAGTCTATATAAGATAATATCTATACCCTTAACAAATAAACTGCATATTATATTACTATACTAAGTGTACTCCTTCAGGCAATATCTATGGAAGGGCAGGAGCGTGTTGTCACAGATTACATTCTAAAGGTACGAACACAATCTAAAAACCTTAAAGATAATTGTATATGAAAACTATAGTCTATAGGAGTTTGTATATCTCAGCCACAAAAACTGAGCCTCAAATTTGTGTGAAAGGTTTTGGGTCTGGACATCTGTGCTGACACTCTGGTAGGAGACTCCATGATACGTGGCATCTCTGGAGGGCAAAAAAAGCGCGTCACAACAGGTAATTTAATAGCAAATAATGGATATTTGGGTGGAAAATAAAAATTAAAAAGGAAGGAAAACTAACTCCATAACTGCAACCCTTGCAGGTGAAATGATTGTTGGACCAGCAAAAGCACTTTTCATGGATGAAATATCTACTGGCCTTGACAGTTCTACGGCATATCAAATTGTCAAATCTGTCAAGCAAATGGTCCACATCCTAGAAGGAACTGCATTCATAGCACTGCTTCAACCAGATCCCGAAACATATGACCTCTTTGATGATATTATACTTCTATCAGATGGGCAGATTGCGTATCAAGGCCCCAGAGAAAATGCCCTTGAGTTCTTTGAATTTATGGGCTTCAAATGTCCAGGGAGAAAAGGTGTTGCTGACTTTTTGCAAGAAGTGAGTTTAGCACTCCCAACCACACCTCTTCATAATGCAATAAAGTTGGTAATGTATTTTGAGTTTGCTTCTTTTTATGACCCACAGGTGACATCAAGGAAGGACCAACACCAGTACTGGGCACAGAGGGATAAACCATACCGGTATATTTCTGTCAGTGAATTTGCTGAAGCCTTTCAATCATTCCATGTTGGTTCGAAGCTAAGGAAAGAACTTGAGACCCCATTTAACCGGAATACAAACCATCCAGCAGCTCTGACAACAACAAAGTATGGTGTTAGCAAAATAGAGTTGCTCAAGACTTGCATTGCTAGGGAGTGGTTGCTAATGAAGAGGAACTCATTTGTTTACATCTTCAAAGCACTCCAGGTAATTACCAATTTACTATTACTCAGTTCATAGCAATGGACCCTGAAAAAACCTTGACATTGCATTTCTCAATGGAAATGTTGACATTTCGGCATTTTTTTTTACCTCAGCTTGTCATACTTGGAGGCATTACAATGACAGTCTTCCTGAGAACAAAGATGAGCCATGAAGACTATGAGGGTGGAGTCATTTATCTAGGTGTCCTCTTTCTAGGTCTTGTGACACACCTCTTCAATGGATTTGCAGAACTTGCTATGAGCATAGTTAAGCTCCCCATATACTATAAACAAAGAGATTACTGCTTTTATCCATCTTGGATTTATGCGCTACCAACTTGGATCCTCAAGATACCGATATCATTTGTTGAGTGTGCCATCTGGATTGCTATGACATATTATGGGATTGGCTTTGATTCAAACATAGAAAGGTAAAATACAGCAAATATTACTTGGTCTTCTTGTTCCTCAATCATTTGAGCAATTTTTTTACCAAGCATTAACCACTTACACCAATCTGCAGATTCTTCAGGCACTACCTTGTGCTTGTATTGGTAAGCCAACTGGCGTCTGGACTTTTCCGTCTCCTTGCCTCTCTTGGACGGGAGATGGTCCTTGCTGACACATTTGGGTCATTTGCTCAACTTATCATGTTGGCACTTAGTGGATTTATCATATCAAGAGGTACATTAATTCGTGGACAAAAGTAGGGTTGTAGCGAGATGTTGTTATCCATTAAAGCTCATGACAGGTCTTTTAGAGCTGCTAAGAAAAAAAAAAGGCTAGAAATTCTCACAAAAAAGCAAAACATATGGCATTTAATCCGGTGGACCGTAACTAAGTTGAACTATAGCAGCTATTGGATGTTATTATTTAAAGTAAAATATCTAAGCATCTATTTAGTGGACCCAAGTTATAACGTCTTAGATTAAAAGAAAGAGTCCATACCAAGTACAATAAAAAAAATAACCGAGATTTGAAATAAAAAATAAAAGGAAATTATACATTTGATTTTCATACAAACTTCAAATTAAAACCCATACATAGCTAAAATTTTGAATAACAATTAGATGAAAATCAGTAGTTGGATTTGTATACGAATTATAACCTAAAATTGAGATTCAAAATTAATTAATTAAATAATAATAATAACTAACTGAAATCCAGAATGAAAAGTAAAAGGAAATTAGCAATGCAATTTTGATATGAACTCCAAATTAAAATCCCTACACAGCTAAAATTCGGAATAAAAATTTCTAACCTAAAACAGAAAATCCAAATTAAATAAAAAATAACACAATTTTTTAATGAAAAATAAAAGGAAATTAGTAAGTTTGTTTTATATGAGCTCCAAATAACCCCCTACATAGCTGAAATTCAGAATAAAAATTAGATGAAAAATAGCAGTTGGATTTGTCTATGAACTCTAACCTAAAACTGAAATTTTATATTAAATAAAAAAAATTAACATAAAATTGAATGAAAATAAAAGGAAATCAGCTATTTAATTTTCATACGAACTCCAAATTAAAACCCCTACATAGCTAAAATTCTGAATAAAAGTTCTATGAAAATTAGCAGTTTAATTTGTATGTGTTCTAACCTAAAACTAAAAATTTGAAACTAAATAGAAAACATAAAATTTGCATTAAAATAAAATTACATGTCAAGTACAAAAAAAAATGCATAAATTCGAAATAAAAACTAGCAGTTATCTTTATATATGAATTCTAGCCTAAAATTGAAAAAGAAAGTCTATTAGAAGTACAATCCAAAAAATCTGCAAATTCAGAATAAAAATTAAAGGAAATTAGAGATAGTTTTTTTAATTCCAAACTAAGTGAAAAAAAATAGGAATTTGAGAGGTGTTTCTGTGCTTTTCTTTTTAAAAATTGCACAAATATTAAATCATGAATGATAGGTAGATGGTGATTTCTTACCCTTTCTCTTGCTTCAAGATTTATGCAACTTATACTGGAAGGGAAAACATCGAAGAACTGCTCAAGAAATTTTGGTTTTATTCAGAATTAAAATATAAAAAATATGCTAATTTGAGGAAAAGAAATTAAATTTGGTAAGGAATTTGATTTGTATGTATAATAGGAATTGAAATATATTATTTAATAAAATTCGATGACATGTCACATGTGGTTTACAATCACTAAGAAAAAAGAGAATATGCTGAAAATTCTCACAAAAAAGAAAACATTATAACCCTTTATTTGGTGGATTTCCACGAGATGGAGGGAGGGACTGAGAGGATGATACATCAACAGGTGTTTGCTCAACTATATCGGTATAACATATGTGATGTGCATTATCAACATGCAGTATAGACAAGCATTGCAATAACTAAAGAAAGAGATGATGATGATGATATAAATAGAAAATGTTATGTTATGCTATGTTTGCTATGTTTGCTATGCAAATATTTGAGTAAGAAAGTTTTAGTCACAGGTGTCAAATATTGGGAAACAAAGTGAGTATTTTGTCTCTTATAATATATAATGTTAAAATATCACAAACGGAGTTATGAAACGATCTATTTTTCAAAAGGCAAAATCACACATGTATTGTCAAGTCATTTAAACATGCTTTAAGGATGATGCTCGCGCAAGTGTGTGGGCCACCTTGCTAGTTTTTGTAAAATATTCATGAAAGGCTCTAATCAACAGCTCATAACTGTGTTTTCTTCTCAGAGAATATCAGGAAATGGTGGGTTTGGGGTTACTGGGCCTCCCCATTGATGTATGCTCAAAACTCGATAGCACAAAATGAATTTCTTGGACACAAATGGAACAAGGTAAGAGAATCGGAAATACGAGAATCAGACCATTGTATCACTCTTTTTTTAAATAAACCATTGCATTACTCTTCAGGACGAGTACCTTCAATGTTGATTTTCTATATGCAGATTACTGACCATTCATTCAAAAACGACACGCTTGGCGTACAAATACTCAAGGCCCGTGGCATATTTGTAGATCCAAACTGGTACTGGATTGGTGTTGGTGGCCTGATTGCATACATCCTCTTATTCAACATCCTATTCATTGTATTTCTTCACTTTCTCGGCCGTAAGTCTTAACTAAGCTGGCATGTCGATTCAATCTTTTTCTTTGTAGAAATCCAAAAGTTTATAAACCTTAAGTTTTTTTATTTGAATCTGATCTCCGGACGCAATGCTGTAGCTCTTGGCAAGGGTCAGGCAGTAATATCTGAGGAGGCATTAAGGTTGAAACATGCCAATAGAACAGGAGAGGACATTGAATTATTGCCAACAGGAACTGACTCTAAGAAGCCAGCATCTCAAGGCTAGTCTCCAGAACCCAAATGACCAAGTAAATTGCATTGCAATGATATTCATGTTTCAAACTGAAATGACTTGAAACTTAATGCAGTGGGAACATCCACTTTAGGGAGAACCGAAGCTCCCGCTGCAAGCAGGAAGAAGGGGATGGTACTTCCATTCACTCCACTCTCAATCACTTTCGATAACATCAGATATTCTGTCGACATGCCTCAGGTTCATCTTGATTTCCAGATTCTATTTTTTTTCAAAAAAAGACGGCAACATAAATCACTTATGATATAATCTCGTCCAACAGGAAATGAAGAATCATGGTTTAATAGAAGATAGGCTTGTGCTGCTCAAGGGCTTGAGTGGAGCTTTTAGAGCAGGAGTTCTTACAGCATTGATGGGCATAAGTGGTGCAGGGAAGACTACTCTTATGGATGTCTTGGCAGGACGGAAGACTGGGGGTTACATTGATGGGGATATTTGCATTTCTGGGTATCCAAAGAAGCAAGAAACATTTGCCCGTATCTCTGGCTACTGTGAGCAAAATGACATACATTCTCCACACGTCACAGTATTTGAATCACTTCTATACTCTGCGTGGCTCCGATTGCCACATGAGGTTGATGCTAACGCAAGAAAGGTGACTGAAACTACTTTTTTTTTTAGAAAAAAAAAACAAGTGAAACTAGACTTCATGTAAGAAGATTGCCTATGACACCCACCATTCACCTTGATTGTGGAGATCATATATGCAGATGTTCGTTGAAGAAGTGATGGAGCTTGTTGAGCTGGACTCGATTCGAGGAGTATTAGTGGGCCTTCCTGGTGTGAACGGCCTGTCCACAGAGCAACGGAAAAGACTGACCATAGCTGTCGAGCTTGTTGCAAACCCATCAATAATATTTATGGATGAACCAACTTCTGGTCTGGATGCAAGGGCAGCTGCAATTGTTATGAGGACTGTGAGGAACATCGTGGACACAGGAAGAACTTTGGTGTGCACCATTCATCAACCCAGCATTGACATTTTTGAAGCCTTCGATGAGGTCAGTACGTAATACTACAGAAGAACTGACTTGATTGGCAATGAGATTATTCACTCTTTTAAGACTATCAGGTATACTAATACTTCCTCGGTGCTCTCTCAGCTCTTTCTCATGAAAAGAGGAGGAGAAGAAATTTATGTTGGCCCCATAGGACGGAACTCTTATCACCTCATAAAATACTTCGAGGTGAGTCATCATAAAGAATTTGTGACCAATTTCGTCAGCAGAGAGAATATCTGGAGTAGTTTGAATTGAATCAATCCTATAAATGTACTATTCAGAATTTACCAGGGGTAAAGAAGATTAAAGATGGCTATAATCCTGCAACTTGGATGCTGGAGGTTACAGCACAGGGTCAGGAAGACATTTTGGGTGTTAAGTTTGCTGAAATATACAGAAACTCTGATTTGTTCAGGTAAGGAATTAAAAAAAAATCAATCCCAAATACATCTCATGTCCCTTGATGTGATGCAGAGCTATATACTTAAAATTTACCAATACATGTTGCAGGAGAAACAAAAAACTGATCCAAGAACTTAGTGCTCCTCCACCTGGTTCTAGTGACCTTTTCTTCCCAACTAAATACTCTCGGTCCTTCTTCACACAATGCAAAGCTTGTTTGTGGAAGCAACACAAGTCGTATTGGCGCAACTCATCCTACACTGCAATGAGAATTTTCTTTACTACTGTCATTGCCCTGATATTCGGTACAATCTTCTGGAAACTTGGCAAGAAAGTGTAAGTTACCATACCCCACTGCCATTATAATATTTCTATGCTATCATCTGACATATAGCTTCAGATAGGCATAAACCTTGAGATGGAAGAACAGAAGTTCATAATCTTGAAAATTTTCAGGGACACACAACAGGACCTATTCAATTCATTAGGGTCAATGTATGCTGCTGTTCTATTTATTGGGATCCAGAACGGTATGACAGTGCAGCCAATTGTGGATGTCGAAAGAACAGTTTTCTATAGAGAGAAAGCAGCCGGATTGTACTCCGCTCTTCCGTATGCATTTGCACAGGCAAGGCATTGCCAAAATGAAAAATCAACTGTTTCTGTTCTTATCACAATAAAAATCACACTTTCAGCCAAGTTTGTATGTACTCTTGAATGTGGTTTTCCTTACATTAGTTTATTCTCTCTGCAGGTTATTATAGAAGTCCCACATATTTTCCTGCAAGCCGTCATCTATGGAGTCATTGTCTATAGTTGCATCGGCTTTGACTGGACAGTGGAGAAATTCTTCTGGTACCTGTTCTTCACATACTTCACTTTCATGTATTTCACATTCTACGGGATGATGGCTGTCGCCATGACACCAAACAGCGACATTGGTGCAATAGTCTCGACTGCATTCTATGCAATATGGAACATCTTTGCAGGATACCTTATCCCCCGACCGGTAAGCTCTCGGCGACATCCTTCCACGACGTGTTATGTGCTGATGCTCCTTTCTCAAAATTGTCTGCTAACTTCTAATATGCATTTTTCATTGTTCTCAGAGGATCCCTGTATGGTGGAGATGGTACTACTATATCTGTCCAGTTGCATATTCCTTGTATGGACTTGTTGGATCCCAGTTTGGGGAATACACAAATATGCTGGAGGATAATGGCATGGTAGTGAAGGATTTCCTCGACAGCTATTTTGGAATTCAGCGCAAACATGTGGGATCAGCTGGCGTTGCAGTTGTTGGGTTCACAGTGCTCTTTGCATTCATCTTTGCTGCCTCAATCAAAGTGTTCAATTTCCAGAAAAGATGAGAAGCCAAATGGAAAGATTTGCACTTAACCCCCCCGCGCGCGTTATCTTAACCCTTTCTTAGCAGTTATTTTTGTGCAACTGCACATACATGCATGATAGGAGCAGTAACAAAATCCATCTCAGAACACAGAGAACATAAAGTACATGAATATGTAATGGCACTTCCAATCAATCCACACAGCAGCAGATGGTAAGATGCACTGATACAGTCATACAGAAGTAGAAACAGTTCTGAACCCGTTTACCTTGTGGCTTGAATTCTTGATGGTCCTCGTCATTTCGAAACAACGACTCTTCAGCTCCAATCTTCCGCAGTTGTTTTTCAGTTCTACTGCATGCTTTCTTTTTTGAAGGAATCCTGCATGCAGTTACAGATCAACACTTCCAGTTCACCAGAAGAAAATCATCCTACAAACGGGATGCATGTTTACCGCAAAACACGGTGGTCTGATGAACTCACCAGACACCCGAACCACAAAGAATCACCGAATTTTATCACGCGGGGAGTGCAGAGGCTAGGCTCGCTGGCCTCAGTGGAGCATTTCCTCGAACAGTTTGTGCGCGCGGAGCGGACCCAACGGGCAGTCACCTTCCCGGCTTCCCCTGCCGGCGTAGAGAGCCGAGACCGCTTCCTGCCAAACTAGAGCCGGCAATGAGTGGAGATGCATGGAATAACATGTTGGGACAGAGATAGCCTAGAAATAGCTTTGAGTTTCGATTTGACCCACCCTCCGGGCTAGTTGAACCGCGAAACGTGCTGCACTGAGGAAGTTTGGCATCTGTTTCGTTCCGTTTGGTTGAAGCAGACCTGTCAAACGCGGACTATTGGCAGCGGTACGAGCGTACGAACAAAACGAAGTCCATGCATACATCTTGGTTCGATTATGGAGTAGTATTAACAAGAAAAGCTAAGAATCAAGTGCCTCGTTACATTTCACACGTGTCTGACCCGGCATTAACCAGGTAGTTTCGCGCAACCCGATCACTGATCGCAGTATCTCACACCCAAACTGCAGGAACTTCCAGATACTACCAAGTACCAACCACATGAATCAACCCCGAGCGAGAGATGGTGGTGGTGACTGCACGTTGCAGTGTAGACAGCTGGACAATAGCGCACGCCTACTTGCTCGTTGTTGTAAAACTGCGCACGTGGGTAAAGAAGCAGGAAGTCTCGAGCTTTTTCTAGGTTCTCTTTAAAAAAATTTCAAATATCTTTCTAAATAAATTTACAAAAATTATTTTATTCGATTTATTAGGTTTTCATGTCCATAACAAATTGAAATCATATCACTACCACACTCCCCTGCTCGAAAGAAGCTTCTACCCAGCGTCCCATGCTTGATCCCCAAACGTCCATGGTCCTTGTGCAGTTGAGATTATTTTTATAAGTTTTTAAGAAAAAAAGCTGGATTACAAAAATATTTGTGAAGAGTCAGAAAAGCGATGTCTTCAAGAAGCAAATATCTGAACTAAACCGGGCCCACGCCCCCGACGTGCCAACTGCACCTTTTTACACGCCACTGGTGGTTCCACACGCCAAGCAAGCACAAGTTGGTGCGCCCACGCTCCCCTCCCGCGAGCGCGCGGCTAGCTAAAATCCAGCGTCCAAGTCCAAATCAACAGCCGTGATCTGACCAACCACCTCCTGCACAAGATCCTGTGCAACGCCACGCCACACCCCACCCCCAATTCCCCTGGAAAAGCCTACAAAACTTCCATCGGACTGACCTAGCTACCATCACAGCAGCTCGCGTCGATCGCAAAACTCGAAGCTTTTTGGAACTCAGGCATGGCGGCTTCTTCCATCAGTTGCTGCTGCCATCTCAAACCTCCGACTCCGCCCAAAGAGCTAGCCACCGCTCATCTCCCTCGTCAGCTGCGCCGCGCGTGCGTCGCGGC
This sequence comes from Rhipidocladum racemiflorum, assembly GCA_036346355.1. Taxonomy (NCBI): domain Eukaryota; kingdom Viridiplantae; phylum Streptophyta; class Magnoliopsida; order Poales; family Poaceae; genus Rhipidocladum; species Rhipidocladum racemiflorum. The sequence continues at coordinate 4,817,068 of CM070577.1, forward strand.
CGCGGCGTGTGTCGTGATCGGGACGGCGGGCGCGATGGGGGACGGCAGCGGCGTGGTGATGGCGCGGGAAATGGCCACGATGGCTGGCGCATCGTACGACGTCGTGCACGTGGAGGCGCCGGCGCGGTGGAGCGACCGCAGGCAGTGCCCGCCGTGGCGCGCCAACTCGCTGGAGAACATCGTGCCCGAGAACCTGCCCCGGCCGTCGCTGCGCCGGAGGTTCAACAGCATCACGGCGGCGGAGAGGACCCTTGCATCACCCGACGCGGTGATCCCGCTCTTGGCGCTGCACTCCGGCATGGGCTGCTTCTCCCTTTAATTTGGGCAGACGGCCGGATGGTACGTACACGGGGTGATTAGAAATTCAGACTAGCAATTTAGCATAGCCCTGTATACTAGTAGGACACTGGAGAAAGTTCATGGTATTATTGTTTAGATTCTAAAAGAAATAATTTGTCCCACTTATTAATAGTTGGGAAATGATTCAAATGAAACATATATACATGCGATGCACAGCACGTATGGTTCTATTTGCGATGTCGTGCAGTCGATCATGTTGCTTTCTTGGAAAAGTAGAAAGCGCTACACACAGGGAGACAACAAGTACTCGATATGAAAACGAAATCGGATATTAAGCTTCTTCCAAAACAGAAAGATTAAGATTTTTTTTTTACCAGCGGTGAGATCGTTCTACATGCGTTTGTGCGAGCGAGCAGGACGGCGTATGGAAGACGTACCACAGCATCTTTCAGATGGAACGTACTACTGTAGCTGCTTGAGTACTATTAGTAGTACAACGGCTTCGAGTGAAGTACAGGCCTGTGCTAGGTTCATGTAGTACGACACTGACCTTATTCGTAGCATTTCACTCTTTTTTTTTGTTGTTGTTCCGACATTTCACTCTTTTTTCGTTACAAGGTGTACGCATGTGTACACACATAATTAGGTCTTCTTAGCACATATCTAAAAATACATTCTTAGCACATATCTAAAAATACAGAGGATAAGATAGAGATAAATCTGCGCTCACGTAGAGTTCCTAGTTCCAACTTAAACGCATTAGCGTGTGCATAAACGTGAACATCTCACCTTCTTTACCAGCAATAAGTTTTTTTTTGTGTGTGGAGTTAATTGGCTAATAGAGTCGTCTTAGGTATCACAAATATTCAAAAGTTCACAGCCCACGTGGCATCGATTGAAATATTGGAAAGTGGCATTGGAAAATTCAATTTAACGCTCCAACCAACCAAGCACGTAACCTGTTAAATATGATGACTCGTATGTGGGAATATTTTAGAGTTTAGAAAGATGTGATAGATACTCCCTCTGTCCCACAAAGAGTGCATTTCTAGGATTTTTAAGACAGATTAGTGTGCAAAGTAAATGACCAATGTGACCCTCATTACTCCATACACAAGCATGCTGATGCTTCGGTTTCCACAAGCACTTAAATGAGCATGCATACACTTACAGTTGGGCCCTACGGACTAGAAATGCACTCTTTGTGGGACAAAATTTGAACACTAGAAATGCACTCTTTGTGGGACAGAGGGAGTAAATCCTAAGAGCAAGTACAATAATAACAAAGCTTACTACTTATTTCATCTCTCATCCATATCATCTAGAGTAAGTAATTATAAAGTGTGTAGCTATCTGTAAAGGTTGTCTCTAGATGTTGTGCAATAGCTATCTCTTCTCTATTATACATAAATAATCTATCATATTTCCCATGCGATGCTGGCTACTAAATAAGAGCAAGCTCTCTTTCTCCTCTTTTTCCACTCTTCCATACAGGACAAGCTGATGTGTATATGCTTATAGTAAGCTGAGGTGATCTTATTGTACTTGCTCTAATTGGATTAGAATCCATACTTTCTTTCAAAGCAAGATTATTCCTACTTGTTTTGAAAGACTAAGAAAGCTATATAAACCAATACTGTGAGTCTGTGATCATTGAGAACCCAAATAACCAAAAAAATCATAAATCAATTCGTCCAAAGAAAAAGATACACGAGAGAATTAGAAAATAGGTTATTCTTTAGCACTAGATTCTTATATATGGCAACAATACGAGGGTTCTAAAATGATCGAAAGGCTATGAGAGAGCAACAATCCATTGTATTCTTTTTGAGGTTGTGCTTCAAAAATTTGCGGTCGGTTTCGTTAAATCTTTCTAGTTCGTCATGGTTGCTTTAACATCGTTATTTTGGGTTTTTTTTATGAGATTCATCTTCTTTGTTCTTAAGGCCGTGCATACTCGTATCGTATCTCATAAAACTCTGATCCGATTCAGAGGCTACTGCACATAAGAAGTGATATCAGAGGGTAACAAAACCAACTTTAGAGAATGAATGAACACTAACCAATTACTCCACTTCTTCGGAAAAACGTTGGGCTAGCTATGGTTACTCTTTAATCTGTCCAGATAAACCACGGCCCGGTTTGGTAATCACTTGGTACATGTTGGGCTTATTCTCTGATGTCTGGACCTTTGTCGGTCCAGCACAAGTTTGAGTTGGCAATTGAACGACTTCACGCTACGCTCGCACGCTTGCCCTCAACGACGTCGACGTTGTCAGGCCCGCAAGAACACTCCCTCTTGCGGGGCAGAGGCGGAGCTACAGAAAATTTTTACGAAGATGTACATGTCGTAATATAATTCTATATTTTTGTATAATGATTTTGTACCATAAAAAATTTAACATATATATTTAAAATTTGCAAAAAGTACGATACAAATAATTCTAAGGTATTAAAAATCTCAAACCATCAAAATCAAAACCAATTTAATAAAAAAAATAGCCTATTAAAAAGATAAAATTATGTGTTTCTCAAAATTTTAGAAATGCCAGGGCACTAGTTCCACCTATGGCGCAACCCAACGTCAGCCCGGCAAATCGGCCGACCGCAAGAGACCTCCCTTGTGGGTCCTAATCAGGGTTCACAAAATCGTCAAAAACAACTCAAAAATTGCGGCTTTCAGCCATATCGAATCGGCTCGACATGTAAAACCGGTTGGTAAACCAGACAAATTCCAAAAAAGTATGAGACGTAAACCAGTAGATTTTCGATCAAAATCGTGTGGCAGTGCCGTAGTGGTCAGCACCCACCAATTGGTTAGTCAATTTCAGTTAAAACCGGCCGGTTTTCGGTCAAAATCAACCGGTTTTAGTTGATTTTTTATTTATTTTTTATTTTTTTTCAAAAACTTTGAATTATTAACCCTTCAGTTTTTGACGATTTTTGAGCGATTTTCGACTCGATATTTCCAATTTTTGAACAATTTTTTTCCTAAATCGATATTGTTAACCATGGCCCCAACGTTAGCGAGAAGCGTGAACAGCGACTCACTTGTGGCGGCATGCTGCTCGGAACCATGGGCGGATCTAGGATATCGCTATATCTAGCACCACTAAAAATTTTATAAAAGTTTACAAAAATATCTTTTTAATGGTTCGAATTTATTGATTGAATTGGCTTTGATTTTTGGCGGTGTGGGATTTTTAAGATCTTAAAACTATTTGTATTGTACTTTTAACAAATTTTAAATATATGGGTTGGATTTATGATATTATGAATTCATTATACAAGCATATATAGTTGTACGTGTGAAGTGTGTACCCCTATTGAAATTTTTCTAGTTCCACCACTGCTTGGAACAATGGAACATTGGCCTTTTTCTTCTATTCACATCGAAACACGATAAAAGGTTAATTGGCAATCAGCACACACAAACACCAGGTTTAATTTGGGTGCAGCCGTGCAGCCGTCACTACAACATGTCGGGCTTCTAATGGCGCCTATAAATGCCTTTAAAACCTTATAAATGCCTTAAAAAGATTTTAGATGGCGTCAGGAAAAGTAATTGGCGGCGCTTAATTATCCACGACGTTTATAAGTGCCGTGGAAGACTCTAACCCGGCGTTTATAAGTGCCGTGGAAGCCTCTAACCCGACGTTTATAAGTGCCGTGGAAGCCTCTATAACCCGGCGTTTATAAGTGCCGGGGTTTCCTCTATCATGGCACTTTATAAGTGCCGGGGTTCTCTCTATTTATGGCGTTTACAAGCACCGGGGATCCCTCTATTCATGGCATTTAAAATCAGAGGTGCACAATGACTTTCCAGAGGTCACCCATCTTATTACTACTCTTGTCCAAGCACGCTTAACTCGCTGAGTTTTATAAGATCTAGTACTTTAGTGGTGGTATGATCACATCCGATATATAATGCGTCCCTCCTCCCTTAACCCGTTAAACACCGAACGATTTTCAATTATTTCAAATTAGCAAATTATTGAGGTAATTAGCAAATCATCATACGATAAGATCTCCAATTATATTCTTTGGGCACCAATTTAGTTTGCAAATCTGAAATCCGAGCATATTTCTTAAAATAGACATAACTTTTGACTCACTTACCTCAATTGGGGCGTTCTTAGGCTAATTGGAAAGATAACTAAAAGTAGCATCTGAAATTGATAAGTGTCACAAAATCAGATGTTCGAAAAATTTAAATTTTCAAACAAAATATCAACAAAATTGAATTTTGGACAAAATTTGAAATTTTAGACAAAATATCATCGAAAAATGAAATATTTGGATGAAATTATTGCAAATGGAATATTAGTTTCAATTATTTCAAATATAATATTATTTAATTTCAATTCTTTCAAATTCCCGGTGTGGTATTCACGTTTATAAACGCCGTGGTAGAGTCTACATCGGCGCTTATAAACGCCGAATCCACTTCATAACGGCGTTTATAAACAGTGCAAGACTTAACCGGCGCTTTATAAACGCCCGGTAAGATATGGACTCCCCGCGTTTATAAACGCTGAAGATTCTAACCTGCGCTTTATAAACGCCGGTATAGAGTGGAATTCCCTGGCATTTATAAGCGCCGTGGTAGACTCTAACCCGGCATTTATAAATGCCAGGGAATTAAATGCCTCGAATGATAGAAAACGCCGGCTTTAGCCTTATTAGGGGCGTTTAGATTAAACGCCGTGTAAAATAAACGCCGGGAAATCCATGTTATCTTGTAGTGCGTGCCAACCGATTTAATCCTGCAATCGACAAGAAAAGGATGTAATCTAACCAGCCGTTAAGCCGATTATGTTTCCCAATGATAATATGATCTAAACAGCCACTTAGGCCGATTAGGTTAAGAGTAACCGGTAGATCTAAACAATCTGATTAAGCTAATTTGATGATTTAAAGGTAGATTTTTCTCGAAAAAGACGATGCGCAATAAGATCGGAGAAAAAGCGAACCTGAGTTGGTGTAAATCGACGATATCAACAATCGGCGATGCGCAACTTTATTGATCAAACAAATTACAGAGAAAAGATCACAAATCTAAAGTATTGCTCTTATTCGACCGAAGGTAAAGTAAAAAGTAGAATACTGTCGCCCATCGTCTTCTTTTATAGCGTTTGGGCTGATTGCATCCCCCTTGGACTTGTAAAACACTCTCTGTATTAGTCTCAACTTTTCTAAAATAATTTCTTATATACCCGACATCGGTTCCCAAATCAGCTTTCCCAAATTACTCATCGTTGCTAAATCAGATATGCACCGAATTCTGTTATCAACAGCTTCATAGTTGTTAACGATTGTTATAATTTTTTGTCAAGCTTATTTGAAGTTAGATCATTAGAATTGGAGCTACACTTTAGCTAGTAAAAGGAAAATTTTCTATTCTTTTTTTTTAGTCATTGATGCGTGTGGCTTGGGTGATAGAAAGGGTCTTCCCGTAAGCATAGCTACAAATCAAACAGGTATTTAACTTGAACAAACTTAAGAAAAGCGTGACAAGGTTTAGATAAGAAGCTCAGGAAGAAAAGACTCTTCGTCAAAATTTCCAATCGTATATCTGTTCGTCTTCTTTCCATAAAACCCCAGCCAAAGTGGTCAGATATTGGACGCGCGTGTGCTTTCTCAATCACTATTTTAGGGAGAGGGTGGGAAATGTTGGAGAATAGTTTTTTTTAAAACCCAAAAACTTTAGAAAGCTCTCGATCCAGAGTTATTAGGAGTTAAATTATAGAAAACTGTTAAAGATGCTCCGATTCCCAAAACCAAAAGGAATTGTCTGTTGCATAGTTGCATCCTGAGGATCGAGCCCAAGTCAATACAGTCGTCCCCATAGGCCCAAAAAGCTTAAACATGTCTTTCAAGCCATCAGGACTTGCTCGTCGTGGGTAGATTCTGCAGGCATCGAAGGACGTAGGCGGCCGACACGCACAAACTCCTTACGAAGGGCAGAAGGGGTGCAGTTTTGGCGGCTGCATTTTGTACTCAACCTGCCTAGCGCGACCGGTTCAAAGCTTACGACTCAAAACAGCAGACGGCACCCATCAATGCGCCGGCAAGAAAGAACCCGATCACAGTGAGATAGCTAGCTACCGCTCACATGTATTGACCACTCGCTTCTCATCTCCAGCCACTGAAGTAAGCTTACTACTACTACTACTATAGTACTACTATATATAACCACCCACAAGTGCAGACACTTCACCGTGCCATCCCATCGTGTCAGTAAGTACCTTCCACAAGTCGTCGGCACCACCGGTCGCAGCGCCAGGATCGCATGGCCAGCCTCGTGTCCCAGCCGAGCCGCAGCATCCAGATGTACTGGGTGCGGAGGAACTACCAGCGGCTCGGCTCGCCGTCGCGGCAGCTCCGGGTGGCCCGCCTCGGCGGGAGCGGGAGGAGAGCGCAGGCCGTGCGCCGCCGCCTGTCGTGGAAGGCCAGGGCGGCGCGGCACGTGGTCCGGCTGCGCGCGGCCGTGCTGCTGTCGCCGATTCGGCTGCTCGTGCGGCTTCGCGACGCGTACGTCGACACGATGCTGGCGCTGGCCGGGGGCGCAGGGCGGCCGTGCGCGGCTCTGGCCAAGCCGCGGAGCGGCGCGGAGGCTGCGCTGTGGGCGAAGCGTGTGCCGCGGGCACGCCAGGGGAGCGCGCGGAGCGGCGACTTCGAGCGGCGGATGACGGCACACATATACAGCATGCTTGTCACGCCGGAGTTGCCCGGCGCCGCCAGGGCCTACTAAATTGGCCCGACCAGTATGAATAAGCTGGTGTCACCGGCCAAAAGGCCCGGGATTATGCTCGCATAAGCGTAAGGTCGCGTTCTTGCGTGGTGCATGCCAGTGTTGTGCATCTTTCCCTGAATCATGTTTCGTCTTTTCCTCTGTTGATCAGTACTGGTACAAGTGTATATTACTACTTTACTAGCATGTTCATATAGAGTATCATAAATAAGAAGTGCAGTGATGTTACATGCGGCCGATGCATCCGAATTCAAAGCCAGAACTGAGAACGAACAAAAGCATTAATTGGACGGCCAAATTAGAGAGAATCGTAACTATAGTACTTGATGTGGTTAACTACTTAGCTTGACCGGAAAAGTGTTGGTTTTCAAGCTTCTGGCGTGTGTCAGTGTGTGTGTGTGTTTGAAATGGAAAATTTTCCCGTTCATCAAACTAGCAGTCTTGCGAGTTGCAACTTTGCAAGCGTCGTGTTGTGCCAGCATGACTACCAAGCAGTGGCGGAGCCAGAAAATTCTAAAGGAGAGGGGCCAAAAAAGAAGTGAACATCTGCTAATGATTGATATTTAAAATTCAGTATATAATAAATACAATATTTAACACTTATAATTTGCAAGAATTTATGAATGAAAATGTACCACTAATTATTTCATATGAGGTGATAGTTGATATTTGCGACTCTTCATGTTCTGAAAATACTGTAAAATATCTTTCATATCTATCTTTGCAAACACATCTCGCTCAATGTAACAAATTATGAGATCATTCAGCCAATCATCACTTATCTTTGCAAATTTTGATACTTTCCTATGAGGTGGGACATGCATGCATTGCAAATATAATTATGAATCTTTATGTTGAAAATAAATCAGATGAAAAAGAGCAGCCAACAATGAACTCACACATAACAACTACCTTTAGTCCTTTACCCTGAAGAGTTAGGACAGAGAGAAAATTTTAAAATAGAAAAACCAGTAACTGCACAAAACAAAAACACAAAAAAAACATTTGACATGCTTAGAAAATTTACGCTTAGCAAAGCTAAAAAGTATATATATATATATTTATATATATATATATATATATATATATATATATATATATATATATATATATATATTTATATATTTGACCTTGGTCATTCAGGCAAGGCAGGCTATCATAACTCAATATTGATCTGTGACTGAAATATTCTATGCGTTCACTATTAAACTAAATATTTACCTCCGCTCTTTTCTGGATGAAACTGAAGTTACTAAACTGCCTGAATGTTGCCCAGTGAAATAGATGATATGAAGCTCAAACCATAATTGCATAACGAAGAAATCCAGTCTCTGTTAGAATCTAACTAAGCATGTAGAAAAAGAAAGAAACCACTCAAATCTCTTGAGTCATCGATAGAACAAGCATGTAATAGAGTTACCCCTTACAGGCAGAGCATGATAGGAATGAAATAGACGATTGGACGCCGGGATCGTTCGACGTTCCGTCCGTTCGACTCCCGTCTGGCTGGCTCGGACGCTCGATGGCTCCTGATATTCGATCCTGCATGCTGCTGATCGCTAATATCCTGCTGGGCCAACGCTCCGACCGGGGCCTAGGCCCACCCTGGCCCCCGCCTGGCTCCACCTTTGCTACCAAGGTGTGTTTGGTTGATGGGATGATGTTGAATAGGATGGGATGTATGGTCCTGTATCATTTGGTTCCATTATTTTGGGTGAATGGAATGGTTCAGCATCTATAGAGAATATTTCCTAAATTTATATCACTTGATTCAGGATGGGATGGTTCCATTAAGCAACCAAACACATGGATAATTTTTTAAAACCATCTCATACATATACCACTTGGTATAAACAACGAGCAATCAAACACACCTTAAAAGTATCCTTAAGTAATCCTATACGATTACATTATTTGGTAAAACAACTAGTAATTTGAACCACAAATCTAAGATTACATTGGCAGCTGGATTACCATCATTTTCAGGAATCACTTTTCTTTAGAAAAGGGTGTCTATCGATCTTGGAAAGGAACATTTGCTATTGCACTTTTATCATTTGCTTTGATTTTTCATAGTCAAATTTTAAACTTATCAGATTCAAAATCAAAATTAAAAACCATTTTTTTTTCAAAATATGATTCAAAACCAAACACATGAATCACTTTTCAGGAACCCACAGTATGGAACCTCTCGCCTATAAGTATTCCAAGGGGGAGTTTAAGTACCGAGCTAGGTTGGATCAAGTCAACGAGGTCGACCGACCCAACTTGTGGTTGAGCAAGATCTAAGTTATTTACTTTACCAAAGGTTGTGATTACTTAAAATTATGCCCAAGACTTAGCCAATTCCAAACCAACAATCCACACCACACAAATTGGCCTCGTCAACGGTCGAGGATCGGACACGTAGCCATTTAGTGGTTTGCCCGCCAAAGTCCTCTCACCGTAGCACATTTTCGAATATAGTCTATATCAAGCCTCATGCTTGATGGTTTTATTTTAATACACAAGATTTTAGGTTCAACTAATTAATTAACTACTAGCATACGAGGTTCAATAGCTAAGTCTAGGGTTTTTCAACGGAAATAAGGCACAACAATACAAAGTGGGTCTTTAAGCAAGCTAGGTACTACCTATGTCATCATGGCATTCTAAAATAAACATTTCTAGCATTTAACATACTAACATAATGCAACAGCAAAATAATTAATACTACAATAACATCATGGGTTCAACATGTTCAAGGAGTACGGCTTGTCTTGCGAGGCGAGGGTTATCCTAGGTTGTCGTTGACGTAGTCGATCTCGGTGCCGGTCACGTTCGGTTCCTGCTCTGGTCCCTCGTATTGCTCCGGGACGGGTTCCCACAGTTGCTCGGATCTAGCGTACAACCAGCGAGCAATAAATAAACGAATAAAACAAGGAGAAAAGAAAAGAGAAAAACAAGAAAAGAGGAAACGAAAAGGGATCGGGAGAGAAAAAGGCCGGAGGAGGGTTGAAGGGCAAATTAGGCGTTTTGGAATTTTGTGGACTTCGGATGGCGAAATGAAAAGTGTTTTTGGGCTCAGTGGTACGAGACGGTTAGGATAGTGTATTTTGGCTATTTTTGGACTTTCCGGGAGATTCCTGGATTTTTGGAAGTATTAAAATGGATTTTCTCGGATTAATAAAATTTGAAAAAAAGAAAAGAAAAGAAAAGGCTGCAACAGTGGGCCACACTGGGCTTGGCCCACTCGGTCGAAACGGCCCACGGGGGCAGCATGGCGCTGGGCCAAGCCCACGCGCGTGGCCGATCTAGCTCAGCGACAGAAAAGGGGGCGAGGGGGGCGCGTTAGGGTTAGCGGGGGCTAGGGTTCGGGTGTGGGTGGTGGCGGGCGAGTGAGGTGGAGCGGGCGGCGCGACGAGGGGGAGGGGTACCATCGCCGGGGAAGGTGGGGTTCGGGGAGGGGTGAGGACGGGCTGGGGTTAGGGATTGGGGAAACGGGGAGTCGAGGCGGCGGGGAGATGAACAGGCGGCTCGGTCGAGCTCTGACCGAAGCGGAGGGAGATGAAGGGGTTGGCTGCGGGCTCGGCCGGGGGTGGAGAAGACGATGAGGAGGGGAGGAGCTTACCAAGAGGGGAGGGGGAGCGAGCACGAGGGAAGGGTGGCCGTGGCGGGGCTTTTATAGCCGTCCGTGGCAACGGCACGGGCATGGGCGAGCTGCGGAGTCGGTGAAGAGGCTGGCGTGAGCCCGGAGGCGACGGGGTGGGTGGCGCGAGGTCCCGAGGCGGGCGACGACCCAGCAGATAGGGGAGCAGGTGGGCGGTCCGCGAGGGCGACGAGACGGCTCAGGCGCGGCTGGGATGACACCAGGGTGACGGACACGCGACCGGCGATGGAGAAGATGGTGATGCGACGGGCGGCGACGGACCGAGCGCGGCGCGCGACGGACCAGAGGAGCAGGCGAGGGACCGACGGTCCGAACGAGGCAAGCAGGTAAGTCCCCCAACCACTCCCATCCAATCCCCCAAGAATCCAAGAACGGGATGAAGAACGAAAAACTAGAATTAAACTCCAATTAAAATGCAATTAGGGTTTGAATTTTTGGGGCATTTCATCGACCAAGCCTAACTCTGGTCGAACGATATATATACTAGTTGTAAGTTTCCCTCCAACCAATATTTCTAAGCCTTTCTCAAGTAAGCCATTTCCACTTGAAATTATGGGGTTAGATGGTGAGGATTAAATAATCCTTAATAAATATTCTTAATATCTGCAGCAAGTGTCGGAATAAAAGTTGTTGCAATAGTTCTCTCGAGTACCCTGGTCAAGAAGAATATACTCAAAGGAATATATATATACACACACGTATATATATACGTATATATATATATATGTATATATATACGTGTACATGCGGACCTACTTTTTCGACTAGGTAATATGTACGTCGCAATTAACCGTGTGCGGTAGATCAAAAGAAAGCGTGTGCATGTGCTTTGCCTGTATGATATAACCGCACCTATTCGTCTCTGACAATAACTGCTCAATTATCTTGCGTTAGTAGAAGTCTTGTTGATAATAGCCGACGATCATGTGCAGGATTTACGAACCGATGAGACGCCTTTCTACGGATTGCACCTACCACCTCTTAGATGCTTTATAAGGAATAATGCTTGGAGGTGGATGGGCAGAAGCATACAGAGTGTAAAATAGCCGCATACTTTCTATAACTATAGTATTGTGTGTCCCATTTTAATTCCTAACAATACAAGAATACATGAAGTCGAGCTATTATTCTCTTTAGATAAAGTTAGACATGTCTATAACGTTTTGTCTTTTCATACGTACATGATCTTGAGCGTCATGCTCCACACTTCTACTTCTAAGATGAGCGGTAATTCATCGACACTAGCCATCGATCGATGATTTAGTGTTTGCGCTGTACGTACGTGGCCAAAATTATGCTTGCTTCAGTTTTGGTTAAACAACTCCTATAGACATATCTGTACCGCATGCATGTACCTTGAGCAGCAAGAGGCCAAGAGTACACATTCAGGTGCACGATTTGAAAACCTTGGCATCAAATGGATAGCCACGCTTGGGTATCAGCAACAGATATCCACTAATTTCAGGTCCAACCTGCACATCAACGCGCTCGCCATCGCGTGCATGTCTTCGTTCGCACGTACCAAACAAGTGCATAACTAATCTGATTGGGATCGCCGATCTAGCCAAACTGATCCTGATTGGCATCGCCAAACGAAGAGAGACACCTAAAAGGTCTCTCCAATGCGTTTGGGCGTCACGGCCACGGGAAATGATCGGGAGCACGAGCTATAGCCATCTAATAAAAAAGACGAGCTCGACTGATTTTTTTTTGAGAGTGACTAGGGAACGGTATACCGTTGCAACGGTATAGCCATGAAACTTATGAAACTTATCAGTTTCAGTGCTGGTTTCATGAGTTTCAGTGTTTAGTTTCATCAGTTTCATGTTTTATCAGTTTTTAGTGCTAAGTTTCATCAGTTTCAGTGCAAAAAATCATAAGTTTCATGAGTTTCAGAGGTATACCGTTGCAACGGGATACCGTTTTTTAGTCTGTTTTTTTTTAGCCGATCGTTCTGCCGGCCGGTCGAGCTCGACGTCGGGGTGATGTGTAATTCGGACGTGCATGGCCGTGGTGGGCCAAGTTAGTTAAAGCTGTATCGAGGAAGCAAGCATTATGGAGAGTGACGCCTTAAAAAAAAAATTTTGTGCGTGTTAACTTTCTTTCTCGAGACGGCTCCCGTTGGGTAGCTTGGAGAGGGACGGATCCGTAAAAGCAACGCAAGCTACTACTCCTACTTGTAATAATCGTATCAAGAACCGCACTATAACCACACAATTTGTATCGTATATTAGGTGCATGGACCGCTCACATGTGTTCCTATCAGATTCTTCCAGGTAAAAAATTCTTGGTAATTAAAACGTAGTTAAGGAAAAATTCAACCAGGAATTTGAAGATTTGGATATTCGGAAATCGGAAGTGGACATGGACTTATCAAACGAAAGATTGAGCCGACACGAAGAGGGAGAGTCGAAGCGCAATTCAAGATTGAGTCGACTATCTTAGACCAAGTATTTTGTACCGGTTAATGGAAAAACGCACATACATCAATCTTTACTAACTTTTTGCATCTATTTTTTTTCTTGTACCTTAGAGTAGAACGTAGTTAGTAGAATCTTACCTATGTAATTTGATTTTAATCAATGTTGCTTCGTATATGAGTTACATTTATCCCCTGTTTCAAGACTTGATTGTTATTCATCATTGCTTCACATTGATGTTTCACCTAGGACCAGTTTTTGTTCATGTTTACCTACCGTCCATCTTGCCGATGTGCTAAAACTTCGGCTGGCACGTTGTACGTGCTGTCACATAGCACCCTCTGTCGAGATACGGTGTTGCTGTAAGAATTTTTGGGTGGCAACAATGTGTTATGTGTATGAAGATTATAGAGTGGACCCTCAATGATTTGTTAGCTATGAATTAGCATTTAGTAATGAAGAACTGGACATGCATGGAGTGACTAGTTTGTACTTGCGTACAGTGGAGTAGTGCGGATGAATAAACACGGCATGCATGCATGTCTAGCAAGCTCATCAAACACCGAGCACACTTCTTATTTTACACATAAATGATTGACTAGCTAAATAAATGATCAAAGGGAGCACGGCCATTCCCTGCCGTTAATGATACAAGACCTTAGCAACATGGTAAGATGACATCCACTATAGTAGCTTACTCGGCGATTACATCGAACTTTAATTGCCCATATTGAAATGGATTGTAATTGTACAAGTTGAAGTTGAAGGAATTTACACATGCCTGAGGTGGAAAGGGGCCTTGGGGTCGAGCGCCAATTCGCAAACACTGGGAAGCATCGTGCGCGGCAAGACACAGTTGAGTTCGCCGCGACGGTGGCGCGGAGCAAAACTCTCCTGCTAATTTAACTCCACGAGTGACCCCTGCCTCCCTCAGCCTGCCATTTCGCAGACACGCGGGTCCCACTGAATCCGCCGCTGAATGCAGGCCTCACCGCCGCGGCCTATATATGCGCACGCGCGTCCGGCGCCGAACCCACCCCATCTCCTCTCTCCCCTCCCCTCTCCACCCCACTCCCCAAATCGACTCTGCTCCAGTGGTAGAGGCTAGTTAAGAGGTGCTGTTTGATCTCCACTTCGATTAAAACCTGCTGATTTAGCTGCGCCTTGCCTGAACTAGTGGAGTAGCTGATTGGGTTGCGCGTGGTGTTCTCTGCTTAGAGCGGCTCCATTTGGGACGCGAATTCGATCGATTCGGCTGGGTTTTCACTTGCTGCTTCTCGTGCTGTGTTGGTGACGTTTTCGCGACTTGAATATTTTTTTTTGCTTACGCTTCCTTCTGTTTCGTGCGCGGGGTGTTCCATTGGTACCCCGCTTTTGTTCGACGCTTCTCTGCTCTGAGTTCGTAGCACCCCCCCCCCCCCTTTCCCCCTCTAGAACTCTGGTTCCTCGCGAATGGACATTTGACGGTTCGTTTCGGTTCTCGTGTGGATGTTTCGGAGCCCTTCGCTTTTGGGGGTGCATCCGATCCCTTCTAATCTCCAAACGATGTATGCGATGGGTTCTCGTATTTGTGGACGACTCATGCTTGGGTATTAGTGGATGGGTTTGCATTCCCGATTAATCTACGGTTGAATTCACTAGTTCTACTCTTCCTAGTACGTTTTTGTGGCCGCTCTGATACAGTAGGCACTGTTTTCAGAAATTTTCGAATATTTAAGGAGTTTTCTCCAACGTTAAAAGGTTTTTGTTCAACTTGTTCGGGTTCTATAAGCCCAAGGACAATTCATTCTGTCACTGTTGTCTTCTGAGTCAGACGTGATCTGGTGGATTTTTTTTTCTGCAGTAACACGATATTTTTATGACATTGTTACTGCCGACGCAAAAACTGTTGTCTTCTGATTATTCTATTGCGCTTGCCCGCTTGGATTTGTTTTTCAGTTCTACTTGGCACGGAGCAAGTTACAGATCGAACTTAATGTTTTATCTTTTGATGGCTTCTTCTCGCTGTTAATTGTGTGCATCGTATATTCAAATGCTAGCCCATAGTTCTATTATTTCCCCCCCTTTTTTGTATTCTAGTCTTGTTCAACTAGTTTTGAGATCTTCTTGGGCAATAAGTTTCTGTAGTTTTCTTTTCGCTTTGGAGATTTATGGGATTTTTCTTCTAATTTTTCGTGACATTTCGATCCATTTCGTTGCAGGGATGAGTTGTTTGCAGAGGGAAAATAGTCCCGCCATGCAGGAAGCTCTCCTCCCTCCGGCCCACCCAGACTGCCTCTACTCGGGCTTTGGGGCCAAACCGTTGGGCTTCGGAGATCGACGGCTCTCCAGCCTCTCCGCCCCCAACCTGCTCACCAACGGCGATGATCTCTTCTACGGCTGCTACTCCCCTTTCAGCCGCGGCCAAGGCGGGCTCTCCTTGCCGTCGCCGCGCGCCACCTCGCTCTCCCATCGCTCATCCTCCTCCGACTCCCTTGTCGACGACGACGGCGACAATGCAGCAGCGACGGAACACCGCCTCCACCTCGCCCGCCTCGCGCTCCAGTTCCGGGAGGTGGCCAACCGCTACGAGCTCTGCCTCTCCTACCTCGCCGACGCAGACGACGAGGCGGCCGCGCTCCGCGTAGAGAACGCAGAGCTCCGCGTCGCCAACAACGACCTCGCCCTCCGCATCGCCATGCTCGGCGGCAAGCAGGGCCCCGCCATCGCCATGGCCGACGAGCTCCGCCGCCTGAGCCTGGCCGGGGAGCAGACCACGCCAGCTCCCCCGATGCCTACGCGACCGGTCGCACAGGCGCTACCCGGCTTCGCGGCCGAGAAGCACGAGGTGCTGCCGAAGAGCATCTCCGTCCGTTCGGCTGGCTACCTGAAGATGAACCAAGGCGGCAAGCATCGCGTGTCGAAGCCGGTGGAAGTCGGCTCGGTGAGATCAAAGCCCAAATCCTGCACTGTCGACTGCACTCTCCTACTCAACCTGTTTGATTGACGTTCTTGATGAGACAATGCAAGCAGCAGCGCGTGTTCGTGGGCATGGACGGCGCGAGCGCGAAAGGGGAGGAGCCGACGGTTGGCGAGAAGAAGGGCCAGCTCACGGGCGGGCTGGAGTTCCAGGTGTACAACCAGGGCATGTTCAAGACGGAGCTGTGCAACAAGTGGGAGGAGACCGGGGCGTGCCCATACGGCGGCCAGTGCCAGTTCGCGCACGGCATCGCAGAGCTCCGCCCAGTCATCCGCCACCCACGCTACAAGACCGAGGTCTGCCGCATGGTGCTCGCCAGTGGCGTCTGCCCCTACGGCCACCGCTGCCACTTCCGCCACTCCATCACCACCGCCGACCGCCGCCTCCTTCGCCCCTGATTATATACATGCCACCCCATCACCGACCACCCCTCTCTCACTCCCTGCCTCCCTCCCCTCTCTCATTCCCTGCCTCCC
Organism: Rhipidocladum racemiflorum; assembly: GCA_036346355.1. Taxonomy (NCBI): domain Eukaryota; kingdom Viridiplantae; phylum Streptophyta; class Magnoliopsida; order Poales; family Poaceae; genus Rhipidocladum; species Rhipidocladum racemiflorum. The sequence continues at coordinate 4,833,626 of CM070577.1, forward strand.
TCCCCTCTCTTTAACTATGCCACAGGAAAAGAAACCAAAAAAATCAAAATGGAAGCCTTAAATAAGGTAAAATTAGATGCACAACGCAAACGAGAACTGAGTTATATAATTAGCACTCCGGCAAAATGTGAATATAGAGTTCTAGTAATTGTTGAGCTGTGGATTATATATGAGGCTGATCTGGGCCATCAAATATGTGAATTATGTTGGGGTTATTTGCCGTATGGTTTATGAGTATAGGTTACTTGATCTTGCCTAGTTGGGTTTTGAGCAAACCGGGTGAGAATTATTGGACACTACTACTGTAATTAAACATTCGAAGTATTTGATTGATGTGTTGAATACTTGCACACTGGGAAAGTGCATGCGTCTTCAGTTGTATTGTTTCTGGGCAATTGAAGCGATGAATTATATTCTGATGAACATGTCAAGCATACATGCCATTCTGTTTCTAGATTATATTGCCCTGTGTATTCTCCAGAGTCCAGACAAGCTTGCTGTCCCAACTGCAGTCTGTCAGTCTATCACTGCAATGGCTGGTGTCTGGTGATTTATCTATTCTGGCTTTTTAACGAAGCCGGACAATGACTTAAGATCTTGTTATCTCCCAAACAATGACTAATGATGGATGTACAAGTGTTGTCTTAAGATCTCGTTGCCGGGTGCAGCTCTGCTTTGTTCTCTGTGTCTAAACCTATTCTGAATTCGCCGTGCCAGCGAATTTGGGCTAAATTGTGAAGTTGGAATTTGTAAGATCTGTGCTACGTGCGCGGTGAGTATTGGCTGGTCAACACATTTTACAATTTAGTCACTGAATGTCACAGTCCCCAGCAATCAACATGAAACCTGAGCTATGTTTGGATTTGCACCTGCAGAAGCTTGAAAAATACAATTGTGAACCTGGAGGGAAACGGGATTCACACCCGACTCTGAGTTAAAGTATGCTGTCACAATTGGTTTCTGAGAGCGGATATATTTCACGCTATGTAAAGATTGATGAGTAGGGATTACATATCTATCCTTTATTAAAGATGGTAGGTTATCCGGAAGGAGGGCCTATGTCGCCGCAGTGTTTTGCGAAAAAGTCTCTTTGTTCCTTCGAATTACGGATAGGTCCTTGTGAATTTACGAAGAAGTCCTTTGCGATTTTTTGTGAGGGAAAGAAAAGTTTCCCTAAATCGCGTTTAGGTCCCTCATTCGCTACTTTACGGAAAAAGCCTCCCGTTAAATACAAATCACAAGTGAGCCATTTTCTACTTTTTTGGGATAGCGGTGAGGTCAAAAATATAACAATCAGGTCACCAGTTTTTAAATCCAAGTCCTTTCTCTGTTTTCCCCGGAAAAAATATTTTCGTCAACAGAAATATGTGTACTTTTTTTTCAACGCGATCTATAATATTTCTCGAGCATCCAAAAAATTTGAAATATATGTAAGTCTATTTTTTCTTCAGAAAAAAAACACAAAATCATTTTTCGTACATGCGAGCAGCGTGCGCCGCGCTTATTGGCTTAGTATAGGCTTATAGAAACAAGAATTCGAGAGACTAGGAAGGAAAGCCCAAGATTGACGTGAACCAAATATAGTCTAACACGCCATGCAGTCGAAACGGTAGAAGGACAAGCATTGAGACTGGACTGAAATTATGTAAACACAGGTGTCGGCAGCCCTTTAGTGAAGATGTCCGCGTATTGTGAGATGGTAGGTACATGCAGAACGCAAACATCGCCGAGGGCCACACGCTCACAAATGAAGTTCAAGTCAATCTCCACGTGCTTAGTACGCTGATGCTGAACCTGGTTGGTGGAGAGATAGACTCCTGCTAAAGAGCACAGTTCGTCTGACGAAGAAGGCCATCGGAAGAGGCGGTCAACACAATATCGTCGACATAGAGTAGCAAATGCATTGTCTCCTTTCCTTGGTGAAAGATAAATAGTGAAGTGTTGGACTTAGCCTCCACAAAACCGAGGGACAAAAGGTGTGAAGCAAAGCGACTGTACCATACATGAGGAGCCTGTTTAAGATCGTAGAGATTTGTTGAGCCGACAAACATGATCAGGTCGAGCTGGATCAACAAAAAATAGAAATTTAACCCATGATCAATTTAAACGATGCTTATCCAATGCGTCATTCTAATATGATGAAGCATTTTTTAAGTAAAGCATCTAATTTTGTAGGGTGCATAGTATCAATGTTAACTAATATACTATCATGGTTATGGGAAATTAATACTGTATTTCTACATAGTCGCACTATTTTCAAGCTTTATTTTTTTTTAATATTGGACTCAATTTGTTACTATTTTCCAGTTACAGGGACACGAACTTGAGCAGAATTAGTAGAGGTGAGCAGCATCTGCAGTTCTGCACAGTACATACATCTGAAATGCTTCCGTCGTACTTGTACACCCGCTGAAGATTGCAGAACGTCTCCAATTTTCAGAATTGTTTCCCCTTTTTTTTCTTTTTTTTTTCTTTTTCTTTCTTTTTTATTTTTTGAGAGAGTGTAGGGTTAGACTAGCATGAATTATGTAAGGCCCCGTAATATTAACTATCCTACAAGGAAAGGAATCGGTGAACTCTGGGCTGCGCCACGTTAGCGTTTTGTGCGGCCAAAACCAGGTCGTTCTTCGTATTTGCGTACGGGTTCTCCTTGCCCACATACTCGATCTTCTCGGTTCGATTCCCATCCGACTCACCGCGTGTCCAATCGACGGTCGATAAAGCATCATGGAATTGGGGCTCGCGGAGCCCTCGAGGCTACGCACCGTTCCCCCCTCCCTTCCCATTCGCCCGCCGCCGCATCGCCGCTGCTCTCTCCTCCTTCCGCAACGAGCCGCACCGTCTCCTGCCTGTGCGCCTCAGTAACCCCGCCGCCCGCCATTCCTCCTGCTGCTCCGTGCACCACGGGCCCGTAGAGGCAGCGAAACGCGCCCCTACCATCTCCCTCTTCCGCAGCTCCTCTCGGCGTGCTCGCCCTTCCCTCCCGTCCCTTACCATCGCCAGAGGTTGACCCTCTTGCCCTATCGGCCGGATCAAGCTTCGCCTTCTCCTCCACGGATCCCAGCTTTGATGGCGGAGGAGCTGGTGCTGGACACGGTGCTCATCCTATGCTGCCCGGCGATGCTCCCTCGATTTGGTTGGAATTACGCTGTCTTCTCCACTCCACTTTGCCTTTGTAAGGTGGTGGGCAATCTTTGTGGTCTTGAGGTACATGCCGCAGCACAATTGATCAGCGTACGAGGATTCCCTCAAAACCAATCCAGTTCTTGCCAAGGTGATGATTGGTGGCGTCGTCTACTTCATCGGCGACTGGATCGCGAAGCTGCGTATCCAATTCCATTTCTATGAGTTTACACTTGTTTGATAGGTAGATGTTGTATTAGCATTCACTTTTTATTATCACTATACATGTCATCTTAAAAATATCTGCACCTCAGTTTTATAGGTAGATACTAGTTATATGCCCGTGCGTTGCTACGAAAAATAAAGATTAAAAAAAAATAAAAAATACTATTTCATAAGATCAAACATCTATCTTTAACGCTTCGTTTCTTGTAAAAGCTGGCTAATTAAAGCAACGCTTCGTTTCTTACGTAGGGCAATTAAGCAGGGCAATTAAGTAGGGCAATTAAGCAGGGCAATTAATGTGACGTGAGAAGAAACTCCCACTTTATATAGTAGAGATTGTATTAGCATTTAAGCTGAATTATTTTTGAGCTTACACTTGTTTGATCATGCAGGGATATGTTAATTAAGTTTGTTTTAGAGAAGCAATCTCTCTCAGTTTTCAGAGTAGATGGAGGCTAAGGGCAAATGGCGTTATGCATATTATTATTATTATTATTATTATTATTATTATTATTTACAAAAAACTCTAAATTGTCTTTTTTTTTCCAAAAAAATCTGTGTGGTTCCGCATATTTATAAACAGATGTACACCCTTTTTTTTTGGCAAAAAGGACATGTGGTTAGGCAAATTTGCTAACGGCTCCTACACAACACATTTTTTAGAAAACCTTTGAGAAAACTGAGATTGCTTTTAGGTCCTCCTACCGTTTTTTACAAAAAAAATCGGATCGAATTTCGCACGGCGCGGCACGTCACCTTTTTGGAGCTCAGCCTAGTGTCCACGTCACCTTTTTCGCGAAAGCACGCTCCAAAAAAATTAAATTTACAGATAGATCATTCCACCGGTTATTTTGCAAAAAAAGACCCGTAGTTTCGTAGATTCGCGAACGGGTCCTCCATCATTTTTCCTGTTCTCGTGGATGGGTCCTCCGAAAAAAATGAAATTACATCTCGGTCCTTTCAGCGGTTATTTGCAAAAAAAAATGTAGTTCTGTAGATTCGTGAATAGCCCATCCACCATTTTTTTGGCAAAAAAAAGAACATATGATTACGTAAATTCATAGACGGCTCATCCGTCGATTTTTTTTAGCAAAAAAGAGCCCATGATTACTCAAATTCATGAACGGCTCCTCCACTTTTTTTTTTGCAAAAAGGACCTGTGTTTAAGCAAATTCGCTAACGACTCTTACCCAACATATTTTTACAAAACTCCTGAGAAAACCAAAAATGCTTTTAGATCCTCCTATCATTTTTTACAAAAAGAACGTCGGTACAAATTTCGCACGACGCGGTATCGCGCGCAACCCTACCTAGTAGGCTATTAGCCACGATAACTAGGCCGTCACTAGGATAGGCATAATCTAGGGCGGTGATTGATACAACAACGATAGATATTACTTGGCTACACTACTATTAGCATTTTATTCTTTGTCATAATTTAAACTATAACTCTGTTCAAAATATGGTTAAATTTATAAGTAAAAAAGTTCAATAAACAACATCCTCCATCAGCATCAACCATCCTCAACATGTATGATTGATTTAGCCATTGAGATAAACCAAGGAAAGATAAAAAAAAAATACCATGATTAGAACACATTTAACAGTGACTTTGAAATACATTTATGTAATAGCATAGAAGCACATGAAAGATATTTTATTGTTAGCAGGTGTTAGGCCAAACAAGCTACTGAATCCCACAGATCAATGTGCAATCGACACAGTTTATTGCAAAATCCAAACGCAACACAAACATGTTCATTTGTTCTCGTGACTGGCAGACTACACAGTATGTTTCAGAAGCAGCAGAGTCGAGATGGAATGCCGGCCGGATGGACGAAGCAACTTGATTTCATGGCGCACTTGGGACTCAGCTTGCAGATGCTGATATCGGCATACTGCCTATAGTCCACAATAGGCCTTGAGTTTATCTTCGTGGCGAGCACCTTCTTCAGAAACGCAAAAACGAACGAAGTCGTCGTGGCGGTGGTCCTTGAAACGGGAAGGGTGATCCTCGTTCACAAGTTCATCAGGCGCCTGAATCATGAGATCTGGGACGGAGAACAGGATGGCAGAGTACCTTGTGACATCCCCAGCGACAGTGATCCGATGAAATGGCGGATGCAGACGGTCATTTGTCCATGCCTGTAGATCGTGCAACATAATTGAAAAACTCTCTCAACTGGGAGCTAGGAAAAGCAAGAGTTCTTTGCATACCCTTGCCAATCAAATAACGAGGGAAAAACTTCTTTGCACACAGATCAGAATCACAGTCGTGCGTACCCGGAGCGCATTGCCGACCATGACGACGAGAGACGTCGGCGACGGCTTGACGAGGATCCACTCGCCGTCCCTGGTCTGCACCTCCAGCCCGTCGACCTCATGCTGGCACACGACGCTGAGCGAATTGGTGTCCTGATGGGATCCGTACCTGACCTTCTTCTCCTCGGCGTTGGGAGCCTTGTACTCTGACATTCGGAACAGATGCCACATGGACTCGTTCTGGCCTTCGTGGTACTTGGCCACCCCGAGCCCTTCCAGTACCATCCTCCGCACCATCTCCTCCAGCTCCGCGATGCGCCTCGCCGCGCCATGGACAATCTCGCTGTGCAGCAGAACAAAACCAATCTGGCTGTAAGGTCCAAGAAGTCTTTAGTCAAACCCATGTAGGAAGAGACGAGATAACTGACCAGAAACCGGCGTTACCGTCAGGCGAGTCGGGCCGCATGAGGTCAGCGAAGGCGCGGACGGGCTCGGCCTTGGGGCCGTCCACGATGGCGAGGCTCTCGTAGGCGTCGAGTCCCGGGAGCCCGCCGAGGTAGCCGTGGAAGGGCTTCTCGGGCCCGTAGTAGTTGCGGCGCTTGGTGTTGACGGGCAGCGAGAAGAGGGGCCGGACGGCAGCGTCGAAGAGGCTGGCGCGGAGGTCCGGGGTCAGGGGCGGGTAGTGCGCGTCGAAGCAGCCGAAGGAAGCGAGCGCATCCATCACCTGGGCGCGCACCGCCGCCCATGGCCCGGCGCCGGGCGCCGACGGGTCAACGCCGGAGAAGTCAATCCTGGGGAGCTGCGTTGCCTGGGCACCCATTCTCGCTGTCTCAACTCAGCTCCGTGTCTCTCTCACTGCGATGGGGTTTCTTCTTCCTCGTGGCTAGTGGCAAAGGAGTTCAACTCAGCCGCAACAGCTGAGTAGGGCTGAAAACGGATTGTAATATCCACCCGATTCGGAGTTGCCGAAGGCTGAAGCGGGATAATCTGGACGGAACTGGATATCGGATAATTAGCTATTCGGAATTTCGGATATCCGGATCTCTTCGTCTCAGTGCAATCAGTTGTCTTCCAATCTTCCCCCACGATGGTGTTGGAATAGTCCCACATTGGTTGTGGAGAGGGCTTGTGCATGGTTTATAAGGGTGAAGGAGCACTTCCTCATTGAGCTAGTTTTTTGGAGGGAGATGGCCCAAGAGACCTTGGCCCGCTGCTCGGGTTGGACCTGATCTGGGATCCGGACGCGCTAGGTGTGGCGGTCCGGCTAACAGATGGCACGAGCCCACGCTGCCCACTCAGGCACTCCCACTCCGCATCACCACCGCCCCAGGGTTACAAATCTCGTTTTGAATAAAATTTCGGAGGTGCCCGAAATCTGAAATCTCGGCGAGATTTCGGAAATTTAAATCAAATCCGGACGGAATCTAAAATTCAAATTTTAAATCCGGTTTTTTTTCTCTACCGGGAAATCCGAGATTTCGGTTCAAAAACCGAAATTTCGCCGAGAATAGCCGAGATTTCGGTAAAATTCAACTAAACGGAAAATGGTTCAAACGACGTCAAATTTTTTTGAAATTTTGGTCAGACATGAAAAATGACTCGGAGAATCCAATCCGGTCAAACTCCGGTCAAATTTCGATCAAAAAACCGAGATTTCGATCTATTTCACCGAAATTTCGCCAAAATTATAGGGTTTTTTAGTTTCGCCGGGATTATAAAACTCGGAGGGTCCGAAAACCGAAATTTCGGCGAGAATTTGAACCCTGCACCGCCCCCCAACCGTTAGATCTCCATCATCCCCGGCCTATCCCCCCCACCCCCGACCGATATCCTCCGCCTCCAGGGGGGTTGACGCCACGTCCTCGAAAGATCTCCTCCGCCCCCTCGACGCAACCACTGGAGCTAGAGGCCCTCAACCACTAGCAGCAGGTATGCAACGCTTCTTCCCACCATTGTTGGTTCTTCCGTCGCCCTCTGAGATCGATCGATTTTCTAATCTTTTTTTTCTTTGGTTTGGTTTTAGAGCTGGAAGGCACTGCCGCACTGACTCGTGAAGATGGACAAGGTGGTGGTCTACGATGACCTCCGCCGCCGCTATAGGTACATCGTGCTGCTCTACTCTGCCTGTTCAGCTTTTTTGCTCTTGTTGGTTGTTGGTGCGCGCATGATGCTTAATTTGGGGGCTTAATTTGGATGGGTGTGATTGGTGGCATTTGCGATTTCTCTGTGCAGGCCTAACGCAGTGACGGCCACGAGGTCTAATCCTGCTCTTTCTATCCCCGAATATAGCATTATGTTTTATTTGTTTGCGGTTGTGGAGTAGCACTTTTGCACATTAATTGGATTCCATTTTAGAATGCCACTGCAATCTGTGTTGTTTGGTCAGTCATCTGAACATAATGCAAACTCTATCCAGTTTTGCTTTTGCATCTCTTGGGAATCACTTGACTGCTTCAGATCGGATCACTTGAAGCTTCAATGCTTAATTACTTGACAACATTTTTATGGGAATCACTTAACTTGTGACTAGAGTAGCATGTGAAATAGAGGATCTTAGTAGGTCTATTGAACCTCATGTCCTTATTGCCTCAGATCGGATCATTCTTCATGTCACTATAGCTCCAACCCAGATCAATTAGCTTGTCCTGTTGTTTGTGTTGTGATTCTGCCACAACAACATGAACCTATTAATGTGGTCATTTTTCATTGCTGGTTGCTATGCACCGTCCTAATTTCATGGCTTATGCAAAAAATACGCACAGTTGACCACTCCCAACATATATTACTTTATGCATGCGTGCATTATCCATATATCTTTATCTGCTCTCGACCCGAATCCGTTACATATCCGTCCTGTATCCGTATCCCGCATAACCCGGATTCGTATCCGTATTCAGCTAGCCCATATACGGTTCCGAATCCGGGAAAAAATATGGATCAGGATACGGGAAGAACAATATTCGCCCGTATCTAATCCGTTTTCACCCCTATAGCTGACTTCTGCATATGAAAATAGAAGGATTATTCTCTCGAAAAAAAAAAGGAAAGAGAGATTGTTGCAACACACAAGCACTCATGCATTGGAGGGAGAAGACACACATGTTCTTTATTATGCTGTAGCTGTTTAGCATAGCTTTTTTATTTTATTTCTTAGTTTATATAGTTAAACTAGATTATGAACTAACTCAACAAACTAACCAACTAAATCTTATCTCTTAAATTTGTCAAGATTATATCTAACATTTTTCTTCCTAATCTTGACACACTGACTCTTACTTATTCAGGCAATCGGCCTCAACCACGATTTGTCTAACACATACTCGATATAGGATGTAGAGCACATCTCCTTAACATTCTGGACTCATCTTCGAAGGACTCGACTACGGACGGCAGACGCATCTTCTCAACATCTCAAACACATCTCACACAAGCTCAACATAGGATGGTAAAACATATCCTCAATGTTTCGAACTTGACTTACGATGAACTAGACTTAGCTTGTTGGGCAGACTCATCGGGCCATAGAACACCTCGGTGCTGATGGTTAGCAGATGCCGCTTGTCTATATACTCCTCCATCTCCTTGATCCAACACTGCAGTGTCACCAGATGGATCGGTGGTGCATCTGGGCTCGTTCATCATCTCCCATGCGAAGATGGTAGGGTCGTCCTTGTACTGCACCCCGGTCAAGTGGTTCTTCCTCACCCACCTCACGTACAACATCTTCACACCGTACACCTCCGGGTTGTTGACCAAACTCAGCACCAGCCGGACGCCGTGTTGCGCCACCTTCTTCCTCTGCCCCCACGACAGCGCCAGTGTGCCACCTCGGCGAAGCCGCACCTGCGGCCATCGATCGCACCTTCGGAATGGTCACTACGCCTCCGCGTTGGTCGCCGCAGTGCCGAGCCCCCGCGATGCTTGCGCTACTCACGCACGAGTCGGCTTGAAGTCACATGCGCGCCGTCGCCACTCCTTGCACTGGTTGCCCCACTCCCAACGAGCGCTGGCCGACACCACAACACGATGCCGCTTGCGCCTGAGCCAGCCTCCCGTGATCGCAGCCTGCTCGCGTCGGCCACCCATGCGCCCGATGCGCGCCGCCACCATTGACCTCGCCACCTTTGCGCTCAAAATGCGCCAGCCGCCACGCTGTCCATGGCTAGCCCCAGATCTGGCACTCCACCTTGTTCAATTGCTGTGCGATGACCGCTTGAGATGGCCGCCACCGGGAGTCTCCTCCAGGGCTCCAGGGACAGCGGCTTAATCTAAAACTTTAGGCTCCGATACCAAATATTGGAATTTAGACCCCAGGAGGAGGAGGCAGAAGAAACACAGGTTCTTTGTTATGCCGCAATTACTTAGCACAGCTTTTATGTTTTATTCCTTGGTTTATATAGTTAAGCTAGATTACAAACTAACTCAACAAACTAACCAATTAAACCTTATTTCTTAACTTTGTCAATATTATATCTAACAAGATGAACATGATATTTTAGGCCTATATGGTTGGGTCTCGCCCAGGTAGGTTCAATCACCTTCAATCGCCTGCGCAAATGCCACGAGATTTTTGCATGACTTGCTAGAGCCTAACCAAGCGGCCCAAGCCTGACTGCCCAAGCCTGCTCTTCAACTAACTTAAGTTCTAATCATGTCAATTCTGCCCAAGCTTCTAATGTCGTTGATGTTTTTACATTACCAAACCGAGTTGAAAAATCACCACCTCGTCAACATCGATTTTCGTCGAAAATCAGTAGAAACCAAATGAATTGCAAAGTCAAACTTTCTAAATTTTGTTTGATTTTCTACCTAAATCGGCACACTCAAAGATCGCCTTTTCGATTTCGATTTTCAATCGGTTTACATAAAAAATTGGCTCACTCAAGAAATATTAGAAAAAATTTAGAAAATTTGAATAAATCCCAATTAATCTATAAAACACCTCAAAGAAATTTCAACCATTTTTAAATTCATTTAGTGCTTTTGGAAAATCAAAAACAATAAGTAATGAAGAGGAATAGAGATAGTATAAGATTTTTATAAAACTTTACAAGCTTGATCATGTTCTAAAATTTTAATTGTATCATAAAAAGTGTCCAAGGATCATGTAGTAAAATTTTTAGAAATATTATACTTCATTTATTACCCCTAGAAAATAAAAAAACAAAAGAGCATATACAAAGATAGTAGCATTATCATAATTTACAAAAAAAATACATAGATCTGATCATTATCTAAAATTTTTAAAAGATCATTAGCATTGCCTCAGTACCTCAGAAAAAACTTCAAAAATTTATGACACAATTTGACAGCTCAATTAAATCACAATTAAATCAGGAATTGCTAACTGTTTTGCCCCCTTTTTCTTTTTTCTACTATATATATATATATATTCAGATTTGCTCAAAAATGTCTTCCAAATTTGTTTTTTTTAATTTCATCCCAGATGTCAAAAAAACTATAAATAATAATTTTAGAAAAAATTTAGATAAATTTTTCAAATTTTCTAAATTTAAATTAGAACGATTTACCGATCGGTTCCAAATCTCAAGCCAGCTCGAACCCTGCGTGAACACCAGTAGACCGAATCGATCTGACAAGGAAATCATTCCCCTCTCTAACTGGGCTTGACGTTTGCTTTGCTTTTGTTTAACCCGCAGTGCACAAGATATCATTGTTTTTACTGGAGCATGGCCTTTTGAACTATTAACCGAAATGGCTCTATAGACCTAATATTAATATCCCCGTGCGATAAAAATAGCAAAAAGTAGCACCCTCATTGCTAATTGACATGGAAGAGCCGGCGGGAACCTGCCACGTTATGGAACCGCGATAGGGTACTGCTACCACAGCTGGCCTGAACCGCAGCATTGCATAGGCGGCACGGGCAGGGAATGAAATTTTTTCGAAATCTTGATGAAATTTCGGATCTCGTACCCCTCCGAATTTCATAATCCCAGCGAAATTAAAAAACTCCTAGAAAAATTCAAAGTAAACTAAAATCTCGATAAGATTTTGGTCAAATAAATCTCGGTATATTTGACCGAGATTTGAACAAAACTTTACCGGATTTTGGTTGGATTGGATTCTTCACGTTGTTTTACGTGTGGGACAGTCGGTAGATCATAATTCCGGTAAAATTTTTAAAAAAAATTCAAAGAGCGATAGCACCTAAAATTTCACCGAGATCTGGACATTTTGGACCGAAATTTCGTTATTTTGAACCAAAATCTCAAAAATTTCGGTTCAAAAATTACCGGATTCAAATTTTTCTTTTTGTATCTCGTTCGGATTCCATAAAAAAAAAAATTTCGCCGAAATTTTGGATTTCGAAGGGTGCCGAGATGAAATCCTAAAATAAAATTTGAAACCTTTGGCATAGGAGGAGGAGGCTTGCCATGATAGGGCAGAGTGGAAGCACGAAGCTTAAGCACCTTTCAATGCTTGGAGTTGCATTGAACAGAAAGATGTTTCTTGGCGAGTTTTGGAACCGATCCGTGCGTCGCATCACCACTAGCACGTAGCTTGAGCTCCCGAGGAAACCGATCCGTGTGTTGCGTCACCACGTGACCAGATCAAAATTGGCGATCTCAGCAGTGCGAACTCCGTGCGATTTCGGGAAGTCAACGCACGCATGCCCCTGCCACCCGGTCCCCTTCGCGTGTCACGTCACCACATGATGTGGTTCCCGCAGCCGAGCCTTGCTGCCACACTTGTTGTGCAAGGAAGCAAACTGCAGCACTTCCTGACCGCGGTAACTTGGTAGGCTTCTATGTTGACGACGCCCTTTCGAGCTATCAGACAACGACAGGTGAGGCATGTCATTTACCAGGTCTTTCGTGCTCTGATAGGGGTATTTTTGCAAAAACCCTTGAGCGGAGCTAATTTTGAAAGAAAAAAAACGCTAATTTTGAAAGGAAAAAAACGCGGCAGGAATTACTACAGTAAAAATTTCTCGCCTTCCAAGCTAGATATTGAAAAACAGATGGGACAAGCCTGACGAATTACGTTACGCACAACCAGAATTTTCTAGTCTGAGTCTTCAGCTTCTAGATGAACCAGGGACCATTCATACTTTGTCACAGCATGCAGCCAAGTGCATGCGTTGACAGGGAAAGGTGTGCGTTTGTTCCAAACTTCCAATTGCAGGTTTTATCACAAAGAGGTATTCCATATCTACAAGAGTACAATTCATACTTGTGTCAAAACACATGGTTCTGACCTTGGACCATATGCTGCACAGCTGCATATACGAACGCAGTGATAGCAAAGTTTACCATGACATTGACACACTGATGAATCTGGGAAAAGTAGGTGGCCGCTTTGTGTTTCGTCTTGCATTAGATAACGGAAAGCTAGCGTTTCCCAAGCCTTCTCCCTTGTGTCATGAGGAACATTTGAGAAGCCAGGTTGACGTAACATGCAGTCGCCCCATCGAAGAAAACAAAGCCACGAACTTTGCTTTGCCAAATTTTCTTAGTTACATTACACATTGGTATTTGGCTCTTTGCAGCAGGGCGGCTTGCGCCAAGTAGAATTACAGAACAACAGAACAGCTTCTAATTTCTTTCTTGGAAGGAAGAGCCAGCGGTAGCACTTCATGATACAGCAGCGAAAAGCGAGCAAACAAACTTGAAAAGCTCGCTTGCTTCAGATCAACACATGCGAGTGCTAGCTAGCCTGCTAGGGACACTACTAGCACAGTAGCACTGCATGAAAATTTCCAGCCTCCACGTCGAGCAGCTCGGTCGATGCATGTTACTTACGCCTAGCTAGATGATGGAAAAAAATGCTCAACTATACAACTCAAAATACATAATCTCAAAAATATACAACAGAAAACAAAAATTTCAAAATTGACGTGGCGTATGCCGCACCGCGACGGCCGCCACGCCTGCGGCCTGGCTGCTTTACGCCGCCTGCGGCAGCGTCACTCGCATTACACACACAACACAACACACAGGCGCCATCTTTGCCATATACGCCACGCGCACCCGGCTACACTGACATTGCACACACGCACACTCCACGCACACTCACGCTTTTACACACTTTGCCTTTACACCACTCAATTTTTTTTAAATTTTTGTTTCTTTTTTATTTCTTTTATATTATTTTTTCCTTTGTGTTTTTCTGAATTTTCCTAAAATCATATGGATTTAGAATATCCGAAATAATTGTAGATATAATTATGAGAATGGCTAAGTAACACCTGAGTGTTTTTTTGGTTTGTGAGCACTCAATTTGGGGGACCTATAAAGAGGAGGGTGGTGGAAAGAGATGGCAAATGTATAGTCTTTGGATCTAGATCCAAAGGCTACAAATTTGAGTGTTCATAACCCAAAAAAACACTCAGGTGCTCCCTAGACACCCTATATAATTATTATGTTTGTACGGGTCATATAAATAATAAATTTGTACAAACATAATAATTATATGGGGTGTCTAGGGAGCACCTGAGTGTTTTTTTGGGTTATGAACACTCAAATTTGTAGCCTTTCGATCTAGATCCAAAGACTATACATTTGCCATCTCTTTCCACCACCCTCCTCTTTATAGGTCCCCCAAGTTGAGTGCTCACAAACCAAAAAAACACTCAGGTGTTACTTAGCCATTCTCATAATTATATCTACAATTATTTCGGATATTCTAAATCCATATGATTTTAGGAAAATTCAGAAAAACACAAAGGAAAAAATAATATAAAAGAAATAAAAAAGAAACAAAAATTTAAAAAAAATTGAGTGCTGTGTGCGCAGAGAGTGGTGTGTGTGCGCGTGAGTGTGCGTAGCGTGAGTGTGCGTGTGTGCAGTGTCGTGTGCTGGCCGTCGCCGTCGTGGTGGCGGCAGCCAGCGTGGCGCCTGTGTGTTGTGTTGTGTTGTGTGTGTGTGCGAGTGACGCTGGCCGCCAGGCGGCGTGGCAGCTGTGCCACCCGGCCAGAGGGCGTGGCGGCCGCCGGGCGGTGTGGCGGCCGCCACGTGAATTTTGAAATTTTTGTTTTCTGTTGTATATTTTTGAGATTATGTATTTTGAGTTGTATAATTGAGCATTTTTTCCCTAGATGATGTGTCCGCATGCAGGTGCGCCGTGGAGGAGTGGAGCATGGTGGTGAGCTCCTTGGAGGCGACGATGGACTTGTAGATCTCAAGGATGAGCCTCTGCTCGAACTCCGTGGGCTGGTCGGGCCTTGGCGCCGGGAGCTGCTTCCGGCGCGGCACCCGCTTGGCCCACAGCCCCTCGGGCCCGTCGGGCAGCGCCATGGCCGACGCCTTCTTGGCCACCGCGAGCATGCCACCCACGTACGCGTCCCGTATCCGCCGCAGCAAGCGCGCGGGGGCCGTCACCACCCGGACGCGCACGCGGAGCAGCCTCCGCAGCCGCACGCCCCACCCGCCGCGCCGCGCCCCAAGGTGCTGCGTGCCCCTGAGCTTGCCCCTGCCGTCCGCGGCCTCGAGCCGCTGGTACTTTCGCCGGCGCCAGTACGAGCGTATGCCCCTCGTAAACCGTATCGGGAACGCCTCCACCTCCATCTCCTTCACTCTCTCTCTCTCTCGTGCGAGCGCGCCGGCTCTTCGCGATGGGTTGGGGGAAGCTTCGGTGGAATAACGATGCCACCTCTTCTCTTTATGCAGGGGCGTGGTTGGTGGAGTTATTGGTGGAGTTATTGGTGTCGTCACAAGATAATGAGATAAGATGCCGATTGTCGGAAAAATTGATGAAATAAACTACAGTTAAATCGAAATTTAAAAAGTAGACCACAGTAAATAAAAATGTGTTAAATGAAGCTCGTTTCCGCCGTCCGGTGTAGCTTCCGCCATACGGCGTGGCGGAAATGGCCGTTTCCGCCGTGTCAGGTGGCTTAAGCCATACGGCGTGGCGGAAAGGGGAGTTTCCGCCGGGTGAGATGGCGTGAGCCATACGGCGTGGCGGAAAGGGGGGCTTCGGCCACCCCCTGTGGCGGAAGCGAGACAGGAGGGAGGGAATCCCGGGTGCACGCGCTTTCGAGGGAGGGAATCCCGGGTGCACGCGCAGAAAGCGAGAAGCGCAGGCAGCCATGCACGGAAAAGCACATGCAGCCATCCACCGAAAGTTGGTTGTCGTATTGTGATTATATTAATTAATGACTAACTTAAGTACAAATGAATTGAAAATGACTCGATTAAAGTAATACAATCGACACGAAACTAATCATCATTTCGTCTATATAAAGGGTCGTGGTCCGATGCTTCATCTAGTGGTTGCTCTCACTCTGCTATATCAGGTATGCTCTCGCTCCGCTTGTGTATTGCTTCGTTTATTGAAATGAACATGGTTTTTTGCTAATAATGATTTTATTTTATGTAAAAAATATGTAAGGTGCAACGATCTGGACCTCACAGTGAGGGCAGAAGAAGGAATTGGGTACTTCCTACTATAGCTCCCTTATCTAAGGTACTATTTTTGAATCATCTTATTATATTTTGAGTCTGGACAGTTATCTCAAAAAAAAAAAAAAGCTGGCAAATTAGGATATGGTGAAACAAGCTGAATAAGTTGCTTGCATTTGTTGACTACTCGTGTTACCCAAAACTTTCTGCTTTCTTTGAAAGAATTTTGTGAATTTAATAGTCATGTGTCATTTTCACGCATGCATATGTTAGTCCAGTTGGAACAACTTAGCATTGCATGATGCTCCTCCAATCAGAAACTTAGAATTTCAGATCCACTGCACCCTGTTTTCAGTTTGCTTATGACAGGATGATTGTAATGTGTCTTCCTACTTAAATCAAGACTTCCCGTACTGGTTAATAACTTGTGTCCTTAGGATTGCATTTACACTTCCCGTACTGGTTAATAACTTGTGTCCTTAGGATTGCATTTACACTAGTTTGAGTATATATCCCTAGCCAGCATGCATATTTGGTAAATAAACATCATTAATACTTTTTTGTAAATAAACATGCATATTTGCTAAGTACGACATTATTTAATGTAAACAAAATGGAAGGTGATTACGATGTGTAGTGAAAGGCAAGAATGGTTGCAGCAGGGGTGTTCAGAAGAAATTATTTTAGCACGGTTACTAATCGTATAGTAATTTGAACCATCGTTATATTTGATAAATGTTTGCTAGGTTTTTATTGAGCTACATAGTATTGCATGCATTACTTGAAGTGGTTGGTGCGTACATAAATTTATTTTGTAATGTAAATATATTGCAAGGTGCTTTGGTGGACGAGGCAAGGACTTATTGTAGGAGTGTCGATCTGTTCGGTGCTGTGAAGGTAATTTAATGTTTGTGTTGTACACGTTGTTATTATTTCATGTCATTTAAAAACACATTAATTTGTTAATGATTATGTAAATTTACGTACATAAGTTGTATGGTGCGCATTGTAGTGGAAGTCAAGAATTATCGCAGCAGCGGTGTCCATCAGATATTTATTTATAAAATTTATTAAATGTGTAGAAATAATTTAAATTGTTATATTTGATGTGGGTGAGCAAGCTTTTTTTGTGTGCTATGTGGGGGTATGAGGTTAAATTTAGTTGGTTGTTTACTGGTATTGGGTTTTGTTTGATGTAGCACAAGCGAAGTAGTTAGTGATAAAATTTATTGTAGGATATCGACCTGTTAGGTGGTGTGAATGGGTTTTTTACTTTGTCTTTGTGTTGTAACATCCTTAAATTAATAGAAATGTTACAAATGGAATATGAAAATATGAAATCATTTGTTTGCTGTATGTTATGATTTTACGTGCATGTATTGAATTATTGGATGATTAAATGATTGTTGGAATAGAGAAAATCAAGGACAAAGAGAAAATAAGAAATGGGAAAATGGTAAACTAAAAAGAATTACCTTAGAAAATTTAGTGTAACACTAACCTAGGTTGGTCAAAAATAGTGTGAACATAATGAAAGCACGAACTGATAAATTTTTGGGATTAAAAGTTAAAGCTGACGTAAATAGTAAAAGAATTGTGGAGAAATCTGGAGAGAACTGTAGACCTCAAACTGTTTATTCATATTCGTGCTGTGTTGTAACTTCATCAAATTAATAAAAAGCTTATAATGGAATATTAAAATATGAAATAATTTGTTTGCTGTATTTTATGATATTGCATGCATTTATTGAATTGTTGGACGATGGAAATGATTGTTGGAATAGATAAAAGTAAAGAAGAAGAGAAAATAATAAATGGTAAAACGGTAAAATAAAAAGAATTACCTTAGTAAATTATGTCTAACCCTAAAGTACCCTGGATGATGACCTAGGATGGTGAAAAACAGAGTGAACATCATTAAACCATGAAGTGATTAATTTTTTGGGCGTAAAAGTTAAAGCTGACCTAAATAGTAATAGAATTAAGGAGAATTATGGTAAAACTATAATGTATATTCACACTTGCAGTAAAACTCTCAAAAACGAATATGTCCATCTAAACCCTTACAAAAATCAAAAACCGAAAAAATTGTATTGTGCAACAGGTAATGTTAGAATTGTTATAAAAAAAACCGTAAATAATTTATGGCTAAAATTTTTATGGTGAAACTACCATGTAGATTCACACTTCCAGTAAAAATTTCAAAAATTAATATGTCCATCCAGACCCTTAAAAAAATCAAAAACCGAAATAATTGAACTGTGCAGCACGAAATGTTAGAGTTGTTATAGAATAACCGTAAATAATTGAAGGCTAAAATTTTTATGGTAAAACTATCATGTAGTTTCACACTTCCAGTAAAAATTGAAAAAATTAATATGTCCATCTAGATTTGTCTTGTCAGGCAGGAGTAATGTTAGAATAGTCATAAAATAACCGTAAATAATTTTGGAAATAAACATGCATATTTGCTAATTAGGACATAATTTTATGTAAATGAAATGGAAGGTGATTATGAGCTGTAGTGATAATAAATTTAATGCCTATTAATGCAAGAATTGTTGTAGTAGGGGTGTTGATAAGAAATTATTTTAGCATAGTTATTAATCCAGTAGTAATACGTACCATCGTTATATTTGATGCGTGTGAGCTAGGTTTTTATTGAACTTCATAGTATTGCATGCATTACTTTCAGTGGTTGGTGCATACATAAATTAATATTTTAATGTAAATAAATTGCAAGGTGCTTTGGTGGACGAGACAAGGACTTATTGTAGGAGCGTCTATCTGTTCGGTGCTGTGAAGGTAATTTTGTGTTGTACACCCTGTTATTATTTCATGTAATTAAAAAATCATGTTTATTTGGTAATGATAATATAAGTTGGATGGTGCGCATTGTAGTGGAAATGAAGAATTATTGTAGCAATGGTTAAATCTTTAGTAATAATTTTAATTGTTATATTTGATACTATTAAATTTAGTTGCTTGTTTACTGGAAGGTGGTTGAGTGGTACGTAGTATTACATGCTATTAGTTTACGTTTCGTGTCTATTGAAATGAAAAAAATTGGACTTAATTAATTTGTACGGTGTTTACGAGGTGTAGTGTAAAAGGGAAATATTTGACGTCATTAATTCTGGAGAGAACTGTAGACCTCAAAATTTTTACTGTAAGTAGGTCTTACCATTATCCTCAGTTAGCAAAATTTGTAAAGATTAATAAGTAGTTTAGCTTTTTTTTCACTTAATCATTGCAGTTTTTAAATTCTGCAAAAGGTAGTAAAAGAATTCTAAGAAAATAAATACTATGATTCTTGTCCTGAAATTTTTATGGTACCACTATCATGTAGACTCACACTTCCAGTAAAAATTCCAAAATTTAATATGTCCATCTAAACCCTTATGCAAATAAAAAACCGAATAAATTTTACTGTGAAATAATGTTAGAATTGTTATAAAATAACCGTAAACAATTTTAACCTAAAATTTGTACTGACGGAGGGAAACTTATCCATTAACTTAGTATAAAAGTTTGTAAAATTCTGGAGTTGAAATGACCCACGAACCTGGAGTGGGAAAAATGGTTTGTGTGATGAACATTAGTACATCAGTAAATGATCAAGTTTAATAATTGTATTTTTTTTGTGAAATAATGGCTTACATAATAATACACTTTTGTTCTGCATGCTACCATGTATTACTAAATGACACAATTAAATTTAATGACGCATGGACAGATTTCGATGGCTACAACACTGCATATTTACTACGGAGAAGCGCCCACAGTAGTGCGCGGACCTTTTGTTAGCATGCAGAGCTGTATGCACACGCAGGCCGCAATAGATCTTCCTATTGGACCTAAAGACCTGATAGGGATAGTAGCTCAAAAAATAGGTATTGACCGGAGAAGATATAAGCTGCGCCTACAAGCGGTTCGGCCCGTTTGGTGCGAAACGGCGCAAGACAAGTAGTGTGCAACCTATGGGAGCTTCAAACAGAAGTTCCTGGGACCTTTACGTTGCAAAGGCCGTGGATGAATCTTTTCAGATTGGTGTACGCTGAGATGGTACCACGTCAATCGGCGAGGAGGAAGGCACCGAGGCAACCTCGCTTGTGCTGAGAGGGCGACATTGGTATTGCTTCTGGTGAACACGTTAGAGGTGGGAGGGTCATCTGGGGTCATACTACGTAAGTAGAGGAGAGTGTGGGGGAGAGCACGGGGTTAATGTGGTCGAAGAGGAGGTCGATGTGGAGGTCATGGATGATGAAGGCCTTGACGCCACGGGTGAAGGCATAGAGGATGGTGAGGATGATGTGGGGTCTGCTGTCGCGTATTTCCGCCAATTAGATGCGGATCAGTGCGTAATTGCTGATTACTCACATATTTCCAAATGTCCCCGCACCGCGACATACAGCTAGAACAGGTCTTCCCCACTAAAAGCGAGGTGGTGCACTTCATTAGCAGCTACGCCATCATGACCCGGCGTCAGCACTATGTAAAAAAGTCAGGGCCGGATGTCTATGTGGTTAAATGCGCTAAGATCGGACAATGCCCGTACCATGTACGGGCGTTCCGATCAAAGAATGAGAGCCAGTTTGTCATTTCACGCTACACTCGGCACACCTGTTGCGCCGAGGTGGTGATGACCATTAACAATTCCATGGATGCCAAATTCATAGCCCAGGAAATCCTTGGAGTCGTCGAAGCTGACATCAAACTAGCACCAAAGTCCATAATTGCCCAGATGCAGAGCAAATACGGGATGGTAATCCCGTACCATCTGGCGTGGCGAGCAAAACAGAAGGCCCTAACGATGTTATTCGGGTCATTCAAAGAGTCCTACAATTGGGCTCCTCGCCTTCTGCGCCAGATAGCACAGACCAACCAGTGCAGAATGGGGCATTGACCAACACTGTCTTTGCTAGAGAATGGATCTCATGGTCAAGGTCACCAATTCCTTATGAGGCTTTCTTTGGGCATTTGCACAGTGCATCAAGCATTTAGGCATTGCCGCCTGTGGTATGTGTGGATGGCACGTTCCTAACTGGAAGTACCAGGGGACTCTTCTCACCGCCCTAGCCGACTGGAAACAATCAAATAGTCCCGATTGCCTTTGCGATTGTAGAGAGCGAGAACAACGATAGTTGGCTTTGGTTCATGCGGTTCGTGAAGACCAAGGTGGTCGTGAATAGGCTCGGGTGTGCGTCGTCTCGATCGCAATCTCGGGTCGTTGCATGCTCGAGGTTATGAAGGGGAGGGACCCTTCGTGTGCCTGGCCTCGATGTGGAATGCCGGTGGTGCATGCGACACCTAGGTGCAAACTTGTACACCGCATACAAGAATCGCAGACATGGTGAAGCGATTCAAGATTATGTGCATGCGAGAACCAAGTGCGTAAGTTCAAGCAATATTTGCACAGCTTGAACGAACGCACGAGGAAGTTAGTGGCAGATCAGGAGCAACAAACCTCCCAGATTGTTGGTGGTCAAGGGTTTTCAGACGGCGTAATACTACGTCACAAGATGGATCGCCGCAAACCGGCGGAGAGATGGGCACTGGCACCACGACACGCCGCAGCGCCGCAGTAAGAAGTAATATTGTATTATATACCCGAATATGTCCGTTCTCTAATTGAAGTGTGATTGCATTTTCGATTACATGGTGATGACCACGAACATCGTTGAGTCGTACAACAACGTTACGAGAGGGTCCGTGGTCGCCGATATGCTCAATAATTGAGCTCACTTTTTATCGGACCATGGAGTACTTTCGAGACCGTGGCCGCGTGCAGCGAGAACAATCGGAGTCCACATTTGCACCGCGTGTCGAAGCTCTTCTAGAGAAGCGCCGCTTGAAGGCACAATTTCACTTGGCGCAGTTGTTCGATCCCGTGCGGAACGAATTCAAGATTTCATGTAGGAGAAAATATGCCTCGGGCTATATCGCGGGCGACACCGTCCAAACGTGTTGGATTGGAGCGGACAAGGCTCATTGCACTTGTAACAAGCCCTGCCTGGAGCATATTCCGTGCTCCCACGTGCTTGCCGCCGTCGTCGCCTTGGTGGCAACACGGAGCCCGATTTGTGTCCCCGTACTACGAATGCAAGCTATACGAAACACGTGGCAGCCCAAAATGAGAAACTTTGGCGATCGTGAGTTACAGAGGACATGGTGGCCCCTCAGACGCGTGGCATCCGTTCCTTCGACGGCGGGATCAACCAGGAAGGCCATCCTCATCACGACTTAGGGGCGACATGGATGCTTCACAAGGTGGTGTTGGTGCGGCTTTGTGGAAAATGCAGGCAGCCAGGGCCATGATCACAGAGCATGCCCTAATAGGGCTTAATGTCGCAATTGAGCTATTTCGAATATTGTATAAGTGCGAACTTATGTCCATGTCAAAGCCGCTATGCGTCTGATCTAGAAAATAAATGGAGAAATTTTTTTATGTCATTGTGTTGCCTTCTTATTTCAATAGGATGATGATAAATTTTTCCTTATGGAGTAATCTCGTCTTTATTTTTCTTGAAGGTAACGGGAAGCGGCCACCAAAATGGCACTGCCAGAGTTGCTCCACGAACAAATCGACTCAAAGCATAGGGCCAGGAAATTGGCCGCACGCCTCGCCTCGCACGCTAATGTGCCGCCAGCTGTTGCCCACTGCCAGCTGCAGCTAAGCTATAGCCAGGCCCCCCACCGCGCGCGGCAAACGATGCCTCTGCCAACCGATTCCCTCTCACTTCGCGCTTTCGGTGGCTTTTGGTGGGTGAAACAGCATCGGTACGTGATATGTCGCATCAAGTTAATTCATGACGGAATCTCAGACAGCCGCGCACAGACCCAAATGCATGCGTGGCGCATACCGCAGCCAGACCCCCTTGAGCGCGATCGCAACGCCGCCACGTGGCGATTTTTGTCTTGGCCGCCGCTCAAGACGGTGATGTGCCGCCAGCTGTCTCGTTTCTCCCTCGCTCCCTGCCTATAAATTGCAAGGCCGCCTGCACTTCTATCAGGCAAACGCGATACATTGCTCCGAGTTCATAAAGTTTGGATTGAGTTGAGAAAACCCAGAGTGCAAAGAGGAGAACTGGTAGTTTAGCTTTCCTTTTTCCAATATTTTATTTGGCGCCTTGTTCCACAGGTATTATTTACAAAAGTTATTTTGTACGGTGAGTCACATTGTTGTGTTCTTGGTTCAGTACACATTATTTTGTACTTATTATGCTTCTTATTGATGTTTTTGCTTCGTGTAGATACCGACTTAAGTGTTCGTCGGTTCTGTCCAAGCCATGTCGGCGTCGAGCCTGGTTGCCAATGCAGGGCGGGTAATGTGCCCTAACTGTCATGTGGAAGTCCACACCTGGTACTCCACCAGTACAGAAAATAACGAACAGGCGTATTATAGATGCCCTAATTTCTCTGTACGTCTCTACGATTTTTCGATTTCTTCATGTTTTCATGAGTACTCTCTGCCGAGTTTGGTATAACCATGTTAACACCGCCGTGTAGCCCACGGGATGCCAATATCAGCGGTGGGGCGTACGATATAAATACACCGAGCATCTTTAAACAGACGCTTCCAATGGTAGAGCAGAGGACGGATCTCGCGCGGGAACTTAATGTGCCAGCACGAGAATTACCGCAGAGAGAGGGAGTTCGGCCTGAACAAGAAGAAAACCGTGAAGCGTATGATCGCTTCCTTGAGCAGGCCGTAGAGAAGATAACAACGGTCGTAAGTCCCGATTTGGTTGTTCCTCTTGACGGCCCCAAATGAACTCTACAAACGTGACCGTTGGGAGTTTTTCAAGAAGAGGGTGTGGAATTCTATGATAGTGATGATTGGAAAGTTCTAAAGCCGCTCTACCTGCATCCATTTGTATGTTAGTTCTTGTTCACAAGAAATGTTGTTGTAGTTGTTCTCCTATTGTACTTTGTTCTAATGCTATTATGTGTTTCATTGTATCGTAATGCGCTTTGTACTATTATGAAGCTTTACGTTATGTTCACCAAGTTATTCAAGTTTTTAGGTTGAATGGAGCATACTTTTTATTACATGTATGTAATATCATATTCACCGACAACAGTCATTCAACCTTGTGTTCTTTCGTATATTAGGTGATATGCGACAAAGCTGAATAAGATGATATGACAAAAGCGATATGACAAATAAACGTATTAAAAATAAACAACAATGGCAAATAGTCCAAATGATGATATGACAAATGGCTGACAATGGTGATATGCCAAAAGGCTGAGAAGGCCGATATGACAACACGCTGAAAACAACAATGGCAAATAGTCCAAATGAAGGTCGATGTCATCTGTAAAGCTGTAAAAGCATTGCTGTCAAAAAAGTAAAAGCATTGCTGTCAAAGCTGTAAAAGCATGCCTGCCATGTCATATCAAAAGCACGCCTGTTAACTTTTTCAGCTTTTGTCATCGGTAAAACTGTACAAAGCATTCTAGCTGACCTTGTCGCTTTGCTCGATTCTCTCGCTTTGGTCGGTGGCGGGCTATTTAAGCCCCAAGGTGCTCACCTCCGAATACTCACACCAACCAACCGGTGCCAATGGAGTTCCTCGCCCCAAGGCACAAAGATTGTCCAATCACCCTCATGCACGGAGGTCCGAATGTACCAGATTTGCTATTTGGTATACGGACTACCATATTATGTAAAAATATCTCGATTCTGACTCTCTATGCATATAAATTCTCAACGTCCAATAACCCTAAGTATTAAAGTCACGCACAAACCCTAACGACGAAGGATTTTCGGCGGCCTGTAAAAAAGCATGTTCGAAGTAATTTTTGGGTCCGAATGTACCAGATTTGCTATTTGGTATACGGACTACCATATTATGTAAAAATATCTCAGTTACAGCTCTCTATGCATATAAATTCTCAACGTCCAATAACCCTAAGTATTAAAGTCACGCACAAACCCTAACGACGAAGGATTTTTGGCTTTGTAAAAAGCATGTTCAAGTAATTTTTGGGTCGAATGTACCAGATTTGCTATTTGGTATACGGACTACCATATTATGTAAAAATATCTCGATTACAGCTTTCTCTTTGCATATAAATTCTCAACGCCCAATAACCCTAAGTATTAAAGTCGGCGCACAAAACATGTAGTCCTTTTCTTTCTGTTGAGCCATGAAAGCCACCTAGATTGCATCTCGCAAAGCTGTGTACTCCAACGCCATGACCTGGCCGATGTCATCTCACGTAAAGTCGTAAAAGCATTCTTTGTCAAAGTCGTAAAAGCATTGTCGTCAAGTCAGAAAAGCATTGCTTTGTCAAAGATGTAACAAGATGTCGCCATGTCATATCAAAAGCATGCTGTTAACTTTTTCAACTTTTGTCATCGATAAAACTGTACAAAGCATTCTAGTGACCTTGTCTCTTTGCTCGATTCTCTCGCTTTGGTGGTGGCGGGCTATTTAAACCCCAAAGTGCTCGCCTCCGAATACTCACACGAAGCAAGCAATCCAAACCACGAAGCACAAGTTTGCCGGCCAACCAACCGGTGCCAATGGAGTTCCCCTCGCCCCCAAGGCACAGCTTTGTCCAGTCCGTCCCCGACGGCACGGAGGTCCCCATGTGCCTATGCGGGGATCCTTGCCGCTTTCGGCAATCTGTAGACAATTCATACACTTACGGTATGAGGTATTGGAGCTGCCGCAACCACGACTCCGAGCCAATGCTGGGGATGCGGATGCGGCGGAGGAGCCCGGTATGTTCGTACTCGCATTTGCTGTTGCATCAAACCGTCCAAACCTTAACACTGTTATACCATCTTTTGTCACCAACTGCAGCCTCCATTATGCGAGTTCATCAAATTCTACGACGCGGAGCAGACTCCTGAGATGGAGAGGATGCGGAATTGGGAGTACTCGCATCGCAGAGCTATGTTAGAGCTGCAGTGCCGTGAGCAGGAGGAGGAGGAGAAGCGCATGAAGGTTGCCGAACAAATGCGTGCAGAGAGGGAGGCCGAACGGCAGCGTCTGGCGGCCGAGCAGAGGCCGAGCGTGACAGAAGCGCGAGAGGCGGCTAGGGCTGGCGGCGACAGGCACCGATGGGTTGCGCAAGGGGAAATATCCTCGGTGCACTCAGTAAAGTGTACGAGAAGGGCCGTTGTTGTTCTTCCCTTTCCCTAAGGCATGTTAGGTTTAGTCCGGTACACTCGGTAGAGTGTGCCATACATGCCATTGCTGTTTAGCATTTCTAAGCCATATGCAATTCAGTACATTCTTATTTCTGCCCATTCCTGTGACTTATGTACTCAATTTTTCCAGCGATTCGATGGCGATTTGATCATAAACCAATACGTATGCTAGTCTATTCATGTGTCCTCATATGTTCTCCGTTTTTGGCTGCGGGTACCACCCACACAATGTATTACATCTTATCTTGTAAAATAATTAAATGGAGTATATATATAAGATATTTTTTTAATTCTTTTCTCAATTTTATCGTCTAAAGTCATTAGCCTCAATTTTATCCGCTTATATATCTTATCTTGTATAATCTTATCTTGTAAAATCATTAGACCGCCACCTCACCTGCAATCATCGTCAACAGCAACTTCAACAGCAACCTCACCTGTGCTTTTCGCCACCTCACCTGGCCGAACCCCCTTTCCTCCACGCCTAACGGCGGAAGCCGCGCCAGCCGGCGGAAGCCGCCCTTTCCTCCACGCCGGCCGGCGGAAGCCCCCTTTCCGCCACGTCGTGTGGCGGAAGCCAGCCCATCCGGCGGAAGCCACAGCCATTCATGGCATTTCGTTTTACTCGTGGTTATTTTTTCAATTAAAGTTTACCTGTAGATTATTTGCTCAATTTTTCCCCGATTGTCAGGGCGGTAACAGGCATGCTCCCTTATCCTTAAAAATCTTAAAAATTTTAGAAGTACTATAAAATTATCTTTTGATAAATCAAATTTATTAATTGAATTGATTTTGATCTTAGTGGTTTGTAAATTTTTAAGAAACCTAGAAATATTTGTATTGTACTTTAAATAAATTTTAAATATATGTATTGGCTTTATGATATTGGAAACTATTGTATAAAATTATAGGGTTGTATATGTGAAGTGTACACCTCAACAAACAAAATTTTGTAGTTTCAACAGTGCCGGTTGCGGCAGATGGGCACGTTGAAATGTATGATCCCCGTTCGCGCCAAGTGCGCACCGGTTGGTGCCTCGGCGTGGTGGTTCGGTCGCTTCCGCAGTTTCACCTCCTGCATGGCCAAGTTTTAGAGGAAACGGACGTGCGTATGTATGAACATCTAGAAGCTAATCGGACATTCGGAATTAGTGATAGTTTTGGACTTGGCAGCTTGGATAATTGAAGATTCCGCTGTTCACTTTGTACATGACTGATAACTGCTAGTTTACTTCGAAAAGTTTGTACTACTGGCTGGTGGACCCCTTGGTCAGAGAGGAATCGATTGCTCCACACACCTGGAAATTAAGTTCGTTCATGTAATTAAAGTCTACCTTGTATCATATCTTTGGTGGTCAAAGTAGAGTGATGCGTCAAACTACTAAATCACGTGGCTACAACATTATTAAATCAAGGAATAGTCAGTTGAGGATTCGGTTCGGGGTCAGTGGCTTGAGTTGATTGGCTTATACGTTTCTTAAGCATACGCACGCATGTGTTTGGGATGCTCGGATAAAAATTGATCCGCGATCATGAGCGCTTGAGTACACGTTTGGTCTAATCAGTAGTGATGAGGGACGGGCGGGAAAGGACTTACGTGAGCTGCTTTGCTCGACGAGAACCTGCATGTTGCCGCCAGAATTTGACCAGCACAATAGTCGGCAAAATTATTTTAGTTTAGGCAGTTAATATGATTTCGAGGAAAGATCGAGATCTGACCAAAATTAGAATCAAGCATCGATCACGCTAAAAAAACCTTCAGAAGATGCCGACTAGGAAAAACTGGATGCAAGAAAGAAATCGCCAACAAGATATTGTAAATGAGAAGATCAGAATACACAGAGAGACTCTGTGAAAGGTTAGCTGACACGAAGAGAGAGATTTGAAGCACAATCCAAAATTGAACCGTCTGTTTTAGTATATAAATAACATGTACCGGTTAAAGAAAAAACACGCATATGTTAACCTTTACTATTTTTTACATCTAGTTTCCTTATACCTTAGGAGTAGGTCGTAGCTAGCTAGCAGGATCTTACTTTCGAAATTCCAATTTGATCAATAACGCTTCGCATCAACATGTTAATCAATCTGTCAGTTATCGCTTCGCAGGGATATTATGTTTAGGAGTGTATAGGTATCATCCGGATATTTTTTGCTCGACTTTTGTTCATGTTTACCAATAGTCTACTTTGCCTGTTAATTTGCCAAAAATTTAGCTGGCACATGGTATACGCTACTAGAGAGCACCCTCCAAAGGTACGCGGTGCTGGTATCAAGAATTTTCCGGCGACAACACGCTCGATGGGACCCAAATCGTCTGATAAAGATCAAGATGTTACCAAAGCTTAATGAAGTTCATTGGATCTTGGAAAGCCATTTGGTAATTTAAATGTCACTGAAGAAAATTTGAATCTTCCGGAGATTGGAGAACTTTTTGAAGAAGCGCAAGCCGAGTTTATTTAGAAGATAGACAAATTGATGAGAAGATGTTGGGTACAATAAAATTTTTATGGCTGAAGCTAATATTAAAAAGACGGCTTTCAGATGCCTTGGAGCTTTCGGCTTATATGAATATGCGGTTATGACTTTCGGATTAAAGAATGCTAGAGCTACATATCAATGATGAATGAATCTTATTTCCTATGATCTAATTGGATTGACCATGGAAATTTACATTGATGGTGTAATGGTTAAATCGACTGATTACAAGCAACATTTAGCTAATTTACGATAAGCCCTTATAAGAACCAGAGCACATTGACTTAAAATGAATCCTCTAGAGTGTCCTTTCGGTGTGTCAGTAGGGTATTTTTTGAGCTTAATGATGGTGCGTGAAAGAGGAATTGAAGAAAGCTAGGCTCGAACAAAGTCTATCAATGAGACCAAACACATGAATGCAAGAAAGACCTGCATAAACTACCATGGAAAGTTAATTATATTCGAAGGTTTATATCAAATTTATCAGGTCGTATTAGTTCGTTTACTGGCCGATAAAGATTTTGTGTGGAGGATTGAACAACTAAAAGCTTTTGAAAATATAAAGAAAAACTTGATTACCCCACCTATCC
This sequence comes from Rhipidocladum racemiflorum, assembly GCA_036346355.1. Lineage (NCBI taxonomy): Eukaryota > Viridiplantae > Streptophyta > Magnoliopsida > Poales > Poaceae > Rhipidocladum > Rhipidocladum racemiflorum. Next base: position 4,862,839 of record CM070577.1, read on the forward strand.
TATAATAGCATCGAAGCCTGGTGTGCCTTTTCGATTGTACATTGCTGTTGAAAAAACTACTATTGGTACGATGCTTGCTCAAGAAATCAAAGACAAAGAACATATGATGTTTACTTTTCATCTACATGTCATGTTATATGTGAAGCCGATGTGGCCAAATATACGTTTTCTAAGTCCATACTCAAAAGACGTCTCGGCAAATGGACTTATTCTTTGGCTAACTTTGATATGGTTTATTTGCTGATGAAAGCGGTAAAGGAACAAGTAGTGGCTGATTTCATCGCCGATCATCATGTTACTCCTGAAGAAGTTTGGGTTGATCTAGTTACTATTGCACCTTGGAAGATGTATTTCAATTGATCAAATTGTCAAGAAGAAAATGGGGTTGGTCTAGTGTTGATACCCAATACGATGAAATTTATGAGTTTGCCATACTGATAGCTTACCCTTGCACTAATAATCAAGCTAAGTGTGAATCCTTGCTTGCGAGGTTGTATTTATTGAAATTTGATTGAAATCATTCTTTTGAAGCATTTGGAGATTCATTGCTAGTAGTTGAGCAGATTAAAAGTGAATACAATTGCTATGATGATTTGCTGACAGAGTATTTGATGAAGTGCAGAGTGCTTATCGATAATTTTTTTACTTCGTATACATCACATACCACAGGAATACAATTGCAGAGCCAATAATCTTGCTCAGCATGCGTCAGACTACAAGGTTAAAAGCCAACATCAATATTATGATGGTATTACATAACCCTATATTGAAATAATTGAAATAACACCCATAGGTACTACTTCCACAAGGGTCATGGTTACAATAAATCATGACCAGCCAATTAATGATAATGATGCTCCAAACATGGATCCATGTGATTAGCAAACTCCGATAATTGCATATCTCATAAACCTTTCCCCATAAGCTGATTGAAATATCAGAAGACACACTATAAAAAATGTTCTCATTGATGATGAATTATATTAAAAAACATTTGAGGGCATATTGCTAAAACGTTTGGAAAGAATAAATCAATGACAGCAATGGGAGAGGTTCATGAACCTATTTGCGCTACATATTAGGCAGCTCCAAAGGTTAAGCGGTTGCTTTGCCAGATAAGTTGTATTTGGCCAACAATGACACAATTGTTTTAGGTATTACAAAGGGTGTGAATCATGTAAAAAATTCGGTAATGTTCATATTTCACTAGCAACCGAATTACACCCTATTGTAAAGCCCTGGCCATTTCGAGGTTGGGGTATGGATATTATTGGAGAAATTAATCAACCGTCAAGCGAATGTCATCAATTTATTCTAATGTCCATGGATTATTTTACTAAATAGGCCAAAGCTATTCCCCTGCAAAAGGTGATACACAAGGAGGTGAACATATCATTTATTGATTTGGCATACCTCAGACTTTTATGACCGATCAAGGAACTATGTTTATGACTAATCAGGTTAGGAATTACTTGAAATCTTTGAACATCAAGCCCATCAATTTTTTGCAATATTATGCTCAAGCCAATGGACAAGCTAAAGCGTCAAAAAAGATCCTGATAAAGCTAGTAAGAAAGAATGTTGATGGACATTCGAGATGTTGGCATGAGGTTATGATGGAAGCATTGTGGGCTTATAGGATTGCACAACATGGAGCAGCTAAGGTTTCCCTGTATCAGTTGGTACATGGACAAGAAACAATGTTGCCGATTGAAGTTAACCTTAGATCCATCAGAGTTGCCACTTGCAAGGCAAGAAAGGTTGACAATAGCATATTATCATGACACCTTGGTTGATAACATAGAGGGCTTGAGTAAAGAAAGGTTGAAAGCCTTGGAAGAGATTGAAAAGAATAAACGCAAAGTTGCCAAAGTTTACAATAAAAAAAGTTCGGGTTAAGACTTTTCAGGATGATGAGTTGGTATGGAAAACCATTTTACCCATTAGAACTAGAGATAATCGATTTAGTAAATGGTCTCTGACATGGGGTCCCTATCGTACGTATTCATCGGAAGTGCTAGGAAGTTCATATATCCTAGAAACACTGGAATGAAGGATATTGCCAAAAGCAATCAATGGGAAATATATAAAGAAGTAGCACCGCAGCATTTGCATTAATACTTGAATTAGTAAAGAACGTTAGGCTGGAAAGCCGACCAGCCTTTAAATTAATTTGGTCGTTATACAAATATCTACCTAATATCTGCTAATATAGACAAAGTTTAAAGGAAAATTTATTTTCCATTGATATTGGCCAAATAGTGTGACCAGCCACTTTTACAGAAGAACTTTAGACTTTATGCCATAGTCAAAAGAAAAGGAAAATCCCAAATCTTGGTCTTCTCAACTTCATAGGCTTCCTTACTAACTTTTGGAGTAGGAGGATCAGCAGCTGTGTCCTCAAATGTCTTGAAGATTTGCCTTGTGCTCTTGACTTCCTCCTCTAGCCTAGCAAAATCATAAACACGACCAATAATCTCGTAGAAGCCATCTTTTGTTTCCTCGGAATCGGGCACTGCTGCTTGATTGGCAAGGGTATTCACGTGATTCTTCATTGTCTCAAGAGCTTCTAGGGATTTGCGTGTATTAAAGAGAAGAACGAGGTTAAGGGCTAACTGCCTAACTCCCTTTCATGAGCGACAAAGAGTGTCCTCTGTTAGCTGGCGGATTGAAGCAATGCAACGATCTGGGGAAGGCAAACATGGCGTGACTGGAGGACCTTCTCCAGATGGTAATTGTCCATTGCCTGTGTAAGGTTGCGGCCGTACAGTTCAACATGGAAGGATGAGAGGAAGGAGATGATGATTACCGAAGGAGGCACCATTATTGGGAAGGAGGATGAAGAAGATGGGCGGTAGGTTTATTTAGAAGAGATTGTAATTAATGGTATCAAGAAATTTTTTCCGTTGCTTATAAAACCGCATAACCGTGTCGAAGATTAAGGATCGCAACGGAATACGAGAATGTGGGAGCGCATTTTCATGACAAGAGAATGTTTTGGAGAAGTCTGACCAATATGAAGCCATTGCACCTTGGTGTTTTAGGTCAGTTATCAGTTCACTAAGCCATTATTGCTTCGGGAAGCTGACTGCCAATCATGTTTCCAATCTTGGCCTTGCAGTCATGAAAGTCGAGTTGATAATAGCATCATCGGCTTCTAGTTGAAATCTACGACAGATTTTCTAGATCTGCTTAGAAATTGCATAGTGGTTTTGAGGGACTTTCTTCGGACATCTTCAATAGTGCCACTTCAACTATCTCTTAGCCGTACTATGTAAGTAAAATCCTACGTGAAGAGGAGAGTATGTGAGGAAAGAGAACGTGCCGTCTCTTATGCAAGAGACCTGATCATGCAAACTAACGCAAAAAGTAATAAAGTGTGAGAGAAAAAATATAATGAAGATGGTTGATTTTAGAGGCAACTATTGGAGATGTTGTTTGTAGTGTTGTCTCTAGATAAGTTAAAATTATTAAAGACAATTTTTAAAGATAGACTATTACACATACTCTTAATAGCTGGATTTGGTCTCTGTTTTAAACTGTTTCGGTTAAAGCTGATACTACTCATAGAACTAGAGAATTTGTTCAAAGAGACCAATGTTGCGAAAGAAGACGATAGACTTTATGATTAGAGGTTTAAGCTAGTTTGGGATGGTCGAAGTGTTCGACATTTTTTCAAAGGTTTCACCAAAAAAAAATTTAAAAAAATGTGGGGATGTGTTGCCACCAAATTTTTACATGTAAAATAGCCGGTGAAAGTATTTTTGTAGTTGATATGATTTCAAGAAAAGATCAGGATTTACTAAAAATTAAAATCGGACATCAATCACTCTAAGAAGCCTATAGAAAGGTGGGCTCAAAAAAGGAAATCGTCAACATGAGATTGAAAATGAGGAGATGTGAAGACGGACATGAATTCTATCCAAGGAAAGGCTGAGTCAACATGAAGGGAGAGATTTGAAGCACAATCTAAGATTGAGTTGGCTGTTTTAGGATAAAAATATCATGTATCAGTTAACAAAAAAAAAACGCACAAACACCAACCTTTGCTACAGTTTTGCATTTATTTTTCCTTTATCTTAGGAGTAGACCGTAGTTACTAGGATCTTATTTTTGTAATTCGATTTTGATCAATAATGGTTCACATCGACATAGATCAATCTGTGAGTTATATATATCCTTTATTTCGAGATTTCATTAAACTTCGTATCGACATTTCATCCATGATCGACTTTCATCCAATTTTGCTTGTCATCATTTTGCCAGTTTACTGATAAATCGCATAGCATGTCGCATGCTCTAGTAGAAAACATCTTCCATAGGATACCATGCTGCTGTCAGGTTTTTCCTGACGGCAACAAGACCGAACGGCTCCTGGTCAGGGCATCAGACGCCGGTTTTGACATTCCGGCTCAGGGGTTTGGACGGAACGATACACGTGGTGGAATTTTCGGTCTTTCAGCTTTGAATGTAGTATTGCGTACTAACTACTAAGTATTGCTTGGTGAGTGCTCAAAACTACTTTGCGGGTGATAATTGGACCTCCCATTCGCTGTTGTAGACCATACAGAACAACAAAAACCATCGCCATACTGATTCCATCGGATAGGGTTCGGTTTTGACTGTACGATTAAAAAGCGACCATCTAGATATTTTACAAGTACCGTGGTAAAATACTGTATTATTAGACTGTTGATTCGCTAGACCCAATAACTCTTGAGAGTTGAGACATAAGAACTACTAAACTTGCAGGTCCCATTCAACTACATGGCATCCCTATCAGATTCCATCGTATCAATGCTTTTCTTCTTCTTCTTGCCTTCGGGAGGGCTGCCATATCGGTACGTAGACGGTTCATGTATGGATCTATACTGGGCTCGCTAACCATCAAGAACTTAATTTTGTAATGTTTTGGGTTTAGATCCTATAATCACACGCGAAGTTCTTTTGTGCGTGTTACTTTAACCTCGGCAAAGAGAAGCATTAATATCGCGGGAATCAAGCTAAATGACGAAGTTACTGACCAATTAATGCAGCCTGGTGCAACGTCTTAGTATGATCTAACTAAATGCAAGACGGGCCGGGAGAGATGAAAATGGTGTACTCTACGTAAAAAGGGCGGAAATTAACAACACGAAGCGGACAGCGATCTAGCTGCAACATGCACGGTGGTGCTGGCTCGCCTACGCGCCGGGTGCGGCGTCCTTGGCCCGGCTATGCAGGTATCCGCCGTAATCGCGCGCGTAGTCCTTGACATGGCTGGCCGTGTCGGCGATCCGGCTGCGCGCGTAGTCCACCCGCTCGGCGCCGACCGGATGCCTCCCCGTGAAGTACCGGTACATCCACGTTCCCCCGGCGAGCGCCGCGGCGATGAAACCGCAGGTGGATAGCACGGCCGCGACGACGACGAAGAGCGCGATGGCGACGGGCACCCAGACGGGGCTGGTGAGCAGCGCGAGGGGCCCGAGGAAGATGAGCGCGACGACGGCGCCGGTGAGCGTGAGGCCCGTGAGGAGGAGGAGGACGGCGCCGGAGACGGCGAGCGTGAGGAAGCCGACGACCTGGGCGGAGTTGGGCGCGTGGGTCTGCGCCCGCCGGAGGAGGGTCGACGAGTCCGCTGGCGAGTACCCCGGGCACGCGGGCCGGGCCGGGGGCACGCCCTCGCCGTGGACGTTGTGCTGCCGATCTGCCATGCTCGCTCGCGTACGTGCGCGCGCGCGTGGTCGCGTGGATCTGAGGAGGTTTGGGAGCTAGGAGGAAGAGGATGGCAGTTGGGGAAATGGCGGGGCGGGGACGATCGTGTTAAAGGGTCTGAGAGGGACGTGCGCGCGCCGGCACGTGTCAGGGCCCGGCATGCATGCGCGACATGTGTGGGGGCGATGGACGAACGATTGCTCTTCAGTCTCTGAATCCTTTTTTACCTTGCTCTTCGGATCGAGTGCCTCCTCTCTCTTTTTTTAGCTGCAGGTTAAGGAGATGCCTACTTCAGTGGTGGCATGACGGATTGACGGCAGAGGTCACATGCGAGCGTGACAGGGTGGGCAGCGGCAGGTTTTGCCGTGCGCTCACGGGAGCCTGGCGAAATCGAGCTGGTTTGGGCAAAACCAGGGGGCGGTGTCACGGATGGTTGACGACTCAAAATTTTAAAGATGATGTGTGTTTATATTCTTAATACATTAAATGTATTGGTTGAATTGATTTTAATTTTGAAAGTTTAAGATTTTTTATAATTATTTGTATTGTATTTTTAACAAATTCCAAATATATATGATATCACAAAATGATTATACAAGACTATAAATTTGTACGCAAGAAGTGTGCACACCAAAGGGATTATAAATACCGTTTCGAGTTCGGAAATCGGACACTGCTCGGCACCAATGTTCGTCGAAAATCGATAGAAACCGAACGGTTTCAAAGGCAAACTCTTTGAATTTGACCGTTTTTTTTTTAAAAAAAATCGGCAAACTAAGAGAAATAATTCGAAAACCGATTTTAACTAATTTTCGAGCGGTTTACGTCACATAATTTTTTTTTGAATTTTTTGAATTGGACTAATTTATTGACTGATATAGTTTATCGAGCCGGCTCGATACGATTGAAAACCACGATTTTTATCGATATTTGAAACCCTGTGTACATCCATAAAAAATTTTCTAGTTATGTCTAGAGATGGCAGCGGGGACCCAAAACCCGATGGGTATTTAGTCTATTAGGGGACGGGTATGAACTATTTTTCATACTCGTGGGTCTATTAATAGACAAAAGTTACTACCCAGCGAGTAGGGCCTGTACAGGTCTATTTTGCTATTACTCGTACACGTTCACATATGGGTCTGATCCACTAGTGATCCAGCCCAACTACCCGAGGTCCAATTGTGCAGCCTAGCCAGTTATCCTATCAAAAGCTCTAAACCTTAACTGCCTTATAAGATATGTTACCCAACGGCTAACTATGCACTCTAGTATAATATTTAATGTTTAATACGGATATCCATTGCATTTTCATTGAATTGGCTTATAAGATATGCTGCTGAAGTCTATAGGGGCATTTGCCCATAATACGGGTGCAGGTTACCCGCCGAGTCCCCGTTACTCGCACGGGTAAATTATATACCCACATACGGGTATATATATTATAACGAGTAAATTTTACTAACACAGGTATGAATACAAAGTGATGATACCCGCTGAGTATAAACTGTTGCCATCTCTAGTTCCGCCACTAGGCAAGACACTCCGACGATTCAGTGACCACCCTGCAGACCTGCAGCTACGGTCCCTCCGGATGGCATTCCGCAACATGTTTGCCAATGCCTTGACGCCATCCTTCGCCTATTTGCTGATCACCGGATCAAACTATAATGTGCTTTCCTTGATAGTTGTGTTAACTATAATGTCTATAGAATTTTTGAATCTGACCTCAAACGGTACATTGTATAATTTACTAGAAAATATATCTCATGGGTTGTGACGGACCGTCTTTTTAGGAGCGAGTCGGAACATCACAACAGCTATCTAGGAAGACTAGCTGTTAGAAAAGATAAGCGTATATTGCCAGACAAAAGCAATTCAACTCTTTTTATTCAATATAAGGCCTAACGGCTGAAGTTTTTATAAAAGAAAGCGTCATAAGCTTCAATAGATTACATTACCAAAAGTACTCCACAGGCAGGGCCTGAGCGAAAGATAAAGACCTAAAACCAAATAAGATCGCCATCTACGATCTCCTGGTACTCGTCAGCGTCTTGGAACTCTGAAACGGGTGGAGTTTTGCAAGGGTGAGTACGAGGTTACTCAACAAGTCGCACAAAAAGTGTTGAAAACTACATGTAAAAGGCTACCAAGGGACGGCAACAGGGTATTAAGTATCTGAATGCAGTTTTATTTCTAACATCATTTTACATTTGAAACACAAATCATAATTAAGTAATAAGGGGGGTTTCCAATAATTCCACAACATTAACCAAGTTCTATCAAAATCCAAATCATTACTTAAGCTAGGTTACGGGTGTCATCCCAGTTCAAACTTAACTTCATTAACTGAAAGTATGTTTTAATCAATTACCATTAAGATAAACTCTGCAGAGGTGTTCAGCTTTACCCACAAGATATCTGCTACCGTTAATACCAACGTACGAGTTAACATGCAACTTAAAAGCATACGGCCGGGCCAAGATTATCACAGCATTTTGTTAAATCATTCCTGAATCCAATTATTAACCGATAGGCCTGAACACTACATTAGAACCCACCGTTTTAACGAGTACCTACCGTTGTGAGAATCGGCGAATGACACTATGGTCCATTCCCATTCCACCCCTTCAGTATACTCCCCTGCCAGGGAGGCTGATCCCCATTCTCCACTAAGAATGGTACCACCAATTTATTAAAATTTTCAGGAAATGACTAATGTACTGAGCTATGTCGGAGGCAGGCCCACAGACCAATCCGACCTGTGGTTAAACGCTAACTTAAGTTATTTACTTTGCTCAAGGGGGTTTTATCATTATATTGCCAAAGATTAAGCCTTAAAAGTATTCCACAAGCCCATCTGGTACCAACCGTACCAGCCACCATACCAACCATGGCATTAATCATCAGCCGGGAATCGAACTCAATTCCACCTCGTGGATTAGCCCAATAATGTCCCCCTGACTGTAGCACTTTCATAAACATCGAGCCGACGGCTCACCAACATTTCATTTCCATTTTAAAATATTTTAGCTAACTAACAGAATTAATAGTAAGATAACATGGCATAATTAAACATCTAGGGTTAACAAGGGTTTAAAATAGGGTTCAATAGTTCAAGGAGGTTAAATGAACAATTCGGCATTATCGAGGCATCATGTCATTCTTAAAATAACGAGTTTCAATATTTCAACATACAGCAAAAAATAATGCGATAGAAATTAATTATTAATTATAACAGCATGATTGGGTTCAACATGATCAATGTGGTACGGCTTGCCTTGCTCGGCGGCTGGATCGGCTGAATTGTAGAGGAAGTAGTCATTCCCTGCATCCATCTGGTCTAGATCATGCTCTAGAATATTGTTCCTGCTCTAGCGGCGGCTCAACAGTCGAATCTAGCGCGAAAGAGGCGAATAACATAAATAAACGAAAAACAAAAACCGAAAACAAAAACGGAATCTAAAACGAAAACAGAAAACCATGCCGGAGGAGAACAGAGGGCAAAATGGGCATTTTGGAATTTTTGGGAGCTTCGGATTGCAGAGCGGAGGGCATTTTTGGACTCAGTGGCGCGAAACAGTTCAGAATATGTATTTGGGGTGTTTCTGGGTTTTTCGAAAATTTTTCGGGAATTTTCTGGGTATTTTTGGATATTTAAATAGAATTTCGGATTTAATAATTAATTAAAAATCCGAAAAGTCGAAAAAGGCTAAACAGTAATGGGCCGTTCGGGCGCGAATTTCGGCCCACGGCTGTTTGGCCCAACTCGTGCATGGGGTGAGGCCCACGCGGCAGGGGGGAGACGGGCGAGCGGCCTAGCGAGCTGGGCTAGGCCCACCCGAGCGACACACGAGGGGTGGCAATTGGCGGTGGGGCGAGCTGGGCACGGCGACCGAAGCCAGAGACAGAAGGGTAGGGGAAGGGAGAGGCTCACCACGAGAGGAGAGGGAGCGGGGCGAGTTGAGAGGTCGGGCAAGTGGCGCAACGAGCGCTGGGCCGGGTGGCGACTTGGCGCGCGGGCCTGGAAGACCGGCACAAGGGCGGCGAGGCGCGGGCGAGACGGCCGGGCGGCGACCCAAGCTGGCGAGCGACGAGAGGCGGAGGAGACGAGGCCTGGTTGGCCTCGGCTGGGCCAGGCTGGCTCGGAGTAGGCTGGCTAGGCCTGGGAGAAGCAGGCCGGCGGTCCAAAAGCGAAGGAATTCGGCCCAATAGGTAAACAATTCAAATTTCGATTTCCAAAATCCAATTCAAATTATAAATGCAAATAAAACTTCAATTCAAATTTGTTTTGAAATTTAGGCTTGTTTCATGGGCATAAAGGATGAATTGTGTACATAAATAGTTCATGCTATAGCAGATAATGGGCTTGGAAGCAAATTAAGGGGTTGTTTGCTTCACTACTTATGCAAACCTACTGGCTACTAATGTGTGCAAAATTTGGTCATGAAATTATTGGTCTAAGTTTTAACCAAACTTTGACAATAAAATGAACAAAGGATGTAATGTAAAAAAAATTAATAAAAGTTTGATAATACACTGATAACAAACAAAATGAGTGCTAAATTTAATCAAAGTTACAAAACGTTGATTACTCAAATTTTAACATGTATATAGACTTAGGACCAAATAGCCCGTGAACACGGCGGGTGGGTGTCGTGCCGGGCCGGCCGGCACGGGTCCATCGTGCTTCAGGCTTGAACCGTGCTGGGCCGTCACGACCTGTCGTGCCGTGCCGTGCCTGCCCGGCTCGCCTTTGGCGAGCCCAAGCACGGCCCATTTGCGTTTCGTGCCGTGCCGTCCTAGGCTCAGCCCATTTACACTTTTTTGTGACGAGATGAAAAGGATCCGAACACGCACGATACTCTTTAGTAGTTAGTACAATGACTTGTACTATTGTACATCGCAAGAAGTCGCTCTCTCTCACCCATTACTCTCAATTTCTCTCAGCTCCCCTCTCTCTCGCGCGCGTCTGTCTCCCTCTCTCTCTCTCTCACTCTCTCAGCTTTTCTCTCTCGCCCATCTCTCTCTCCCTCTCTCTCATCCGTTGCTCTCTCTCTCAGCTCTCTCGCCCATCTCTCTCAGCTCTCTCTCTATCATCTCTCTCACCCGTCTCTCTCAGCTCTCTCTTTCTCGCCCGTTGCTCCCCCTCTCTCTCCCCTCTCTCTCTCACCCATATCTACCCCCTCTTTTTCTCTCACCCGTTGCTCACTCTCTCGCCAACGTGCTAAAGATTGATCGTGGAACTAGCATCGTAAACACAGAAGATTTGAAAATTCAGTTTCTAGGTCTGATAAACCGTAACTTTAAGTTTCATTTTTCAAAGAATGCATAATTAAGAGGGCAGTGGCGGCGGGCAGGGGCAGTGGCGACAGGCCACGTGCTGTTGTCGTGCCGTGCCGTACCACCCGTCGTGTCCGGTTCTCGAACCCAACACGCCCCGAGCTACAATATCAGACCGGCACGGCACAACCCTCTTAAATGCCGGACCGAGCTTGGATCATGCCATGCCCACCGTACTTCGGATCAGTCCAAAGAAACCCCGGCCAAGTGCCCACCTCACGGGGATGAACACCCGAACACGTCAAAAATTCGTTGATAGGTCAACCACAAGGAAGCTGTCCCACAAGCTGTCCTTGATCCATGATGAGGTGGGCATCGTCTTTGGTCGACTGGCTCATTGTAACATCCTCATTTTGGCTTTCTAGAGAAAAACCTAATTTAAATAAAGTAAATTCAAAAGTTAGAGTTTCATTGGTGTTTATAATAACCTGGCATCCATTCCCCTTCGAAATCGGGAATTAATTCCCTCCCGGGCGAAAAATCGGATTTTCCAGTACCACTAGTACCCGAAAATTCACCCGAGTCCAAAAATCTCCAAACCACTTCTAAAATGTTCCAAATATTCCGAAATAATTTTAGGAATCATTCCCCGGATTTTTGGATATCCGTTCCTATTTTATCTCGCGCGGCTTTTGTTTAATGCCTGCGATCCGCGCCCGAATATCCAATTCCACAAAAATCATCCAAATTCAACCAAACCGGTTCCATTGAGTTCCAAATAATCTAAAATGGCTATAAGAATTTTTCCGGAATTTTTAGGCCATTTTTCCTTATTTTTCTCTATGGCGAATCAATTGCGTAAAGGAGAACCAATAGGAAGTTGCCACGTGGTAAGTGAATAGTGTCATCTTCAACCTCTTGCCATGCATGAACAAAGGAGCTTCAAGCAAGCAAAAATGGAGGGAACTCTCTTTAAATCCTTCTAGCTCCTCCCATTCAACTCCAATTCGCGAACCGCCGGATCCGTTGGAATCACGACGGCCTCCTCTTTCCATCCATGGGGTTAATGCACCCGAGATCTCGCCGGATTTTGAACGGTTGCAAGGAAACCGAAATCGGCATTTATGGCAATAATTCGCCCGTTTCTAATCCGTTTCGCGTGATTCCGCCTCTCATCTCTCCGTATAAGAATCCCCTTTCCGGTGGTCTCGTCCTCCGTTAGCCTCTCAAATCCAATTGGTCGCCAAATCAAGAAAACCGACGAATTCTTGTTGCTCTTCGCGTTCTTCGTGTTCTTGCTCATATCTTCCACCTCGGTGGTTCAATCTTCCTTCCGTTTGTTTTGTTGTGATCGTGAGGAAGTCTAGTCTCTAATCCTTCCATCGTTTTTAGGTTCCATCCACCGTGGGCTTACTTAATTCGAGTTTTGGTGCTTTCGGCCGAACCGTCGTTCGTCGTCGATTTCTCCAATTCCGGTGAGTTTAGGTTCAATTCCTTCCTCCTAGATGTTGCTAAGGATGTTATCTAGAGGTTCTAGCCTTTTGTTTGGATCAAATTCGTGCAAAAATGAGAAAGAAATCAAGTTTTTAGGAAGTAGTGTGTTCTTTGGTTCTTATTGTTCTTCTCTATTCTTTAGCCATGGAGCTTTGCTCCTACTTGGTTGGGCTCAAGGCACGCGCCCGCTGCCACGGCGACCTGGCCACACAGAATCTCATGCCAAGGCCGCATGTCGCCGCTGGCCTCGCCACGGCCAAGAGCCTGTCGCCGCCCACTCCGGGCGCCTCCTCCCTCCCTTCCCTCTCTCTCTCTCCCTCAAGTTCTCTCTCTTCTCCATGGCCATAGCCATGGCTAAAGGCCAAGCTTCTAGGAGAAGCTTCCTCCTCCCAATGACACATGGGGCCCAATGCCATAGACACATCCAGTCAAAGCCCAGTCAAAGTCAAGTCTTTGGTCAAACTTTGACCCAGTCAACCCGAGAAGGAATATTCCAGGAATATTCTCGGGTTTCCGATTTATTCAAAATTCAAACTTCGGAAGCTCATAACTTTCTCATCCGAACTCCGATTGACCCCATTCAAATTTCTAAATTCATCTAAAATCAAGATCTACCTGCCAGTACTAATTTTATAATTTTTGGATTTTATTTATTTTCTGTTATTTATTTATTGCCTCGTTTTGCGTGTAGTCGATTTATCCCGCGTGACCACGATTCCGCGGCCGACCTTCCAGCTGCATTTAAGACCTACCCGGGACAGAAGGCAAGTCTCCTTGATGCACTTTGCTCCTATGTTTGCGAAATGATTTAAAATTGTTTATAAAATTGCATGGCTTTGTTTAATTAAATATGTCAAATATAAGAGCTAGTTATTCCGAACTTGTTGATTCCTCCATGACATTGTTAATCATATCCATTGTAACCCTAGAAAATTGTTTATACCATGCTTATGCTTATATGGTATCCGTTGCTATGTAGTACGGTAGAATTGCTTAGGATCTTTTCCGATGAAAACAACCCAGGGGTAGGATTATTCAAAAAGAATGATATTAAATGTGAATTGAAAGTTATTATTATGATGTTAGTACTGTTTTCTAAAATGAAAAGAAAAGGAAAAATAATTTCGACTTGGGCGGCATGGAAAGTCGGGTGGGAGCGGATCGAGCCTTGATCCTTTTGTGCAAGTACCGCCCCAAGTCATTTAAGGACCGACGCTTGTGATTGCCCATTCTAAGCAATACCGTATTACCACATGTCTATAATGGTACGACCTGGCCCACTAATTTGTAGAAGCCTAGTTTAGACTCACCACTCGGTTGTTGTGTGAGAGCCGGAAGGAGGCATTGTTATTGTTGTGGTTGTTGTTTTTCTCACACGGCGCAAGAGGGGGCTTCTGTACTGGGTGGAGAGAACCCTAACAGCGGTGAAACCTCAGCGGGTGGGTCTAGCTAGGTAGATACATTGTAACGGTCTTGTCACGATCTCTCTGCCGGCACACCAAAGGAAGTGTGCTAATAGCTTGGCATTAAGAGATGATTGTGTCTTGTGGGTAAAGTTGTACACCTCTGCAGAGTAAAACTATTCGAATAGCCGTGCCTACGGTTAAAGGCAAAGTGAAGAATGCTTTCATATTGGTAGACTTTGATTTTGTTTTTAAAACCAAAAAGTGTTTTGTTTTGGGGTTCGGGAGTGGTTAGAGCTCTCGAATGTTGTTTGGTGGAAAGAGCCAACCAGGTGGATAGAACCTGTTTTACAGTGGACGGATGGAGTCACATGATTAACTTTAATCTTTTAACTGTTGGCGGATAGAGCCTTTATGTTAGTGATGGTGGTTAGAACCTCACTACATTATTAAATAATTGTATTATTAAAAAGAATTGTAAAAGATGCTTTGTGAAATTACTTACTTAAGTATGATTTAATCAAATGTGGCTTTATGCAAATAAACCCTACTAGCTTCCTTTGGAAAGCCCCACATAATCATACTTTCCCGACTTGCTGAGTACTTTTGTGCTCACGTGCTACACCAACATTGTAATCATCAGAAAATTTCCAAGATGCCGAGGAAGAGGAGGAGTTCTTCGAGGAGGACTGCCAGGAGGACTAGTTGCGTCGCTAGTCGTCGCCTGTGGCGTTGTGGCGTTCGCTCGTTTCGTTTTGCTTTTGCTTCCGCTGTTTTGTGTGTCCGGTCGTTGGACCGAGTATTGTAATAAGTGGCCATGTGGCCCATACTCGAATATTTATATTGCAAATTTCGTCTTGTTCGGCAATGAAGTATCACTGTGACTGTGTGTACTAGCTACTGATCTGGGACTAGTACGGAAATACACAGGAGATTCTGGATAGCCGATCCGGGGTCTCACACTCGCCTTTGGTGAGCCCAGGTCCGACCCATTTGCGCTTCGTGCCTTGCCGGCCCAGGCCCGACCCATTTTCACTATTGTGACGAGCAAAGAAATAAAACACATCACTACTACTAAACTACCTATTTTAATTACATAAGAGACTAATCACATCAACAAAATGTCAAACACAAATGCAATGCTTGAAGATGTCCTGAATCAACAATATCTGCCAACTTTTAGGTCTTAATCCATGATTTCGTGCCCGTTCCCGCCGTGCCGGCATAGGCCCGGTCCAAACGATCGTGCCGGGTCGGACCGCCCATCGTGCCTGGTTCTCAGACCCGGCACGGCTCGTGCTACAGTTGCGTGCCGACCTGGCCCGGCATAGAACCGTGTCGTGTCGGACTTTGCAGCGGGTCATCCCATCGTGCTTCGGGTCGGCCCAAAAGAGCCCTGGCCACGTGCCCACCTCTGGTCCGCAGTAGTCCGCTCCTACCCTTCCGCTCGGTCAATGGCTCTTCGGGCCCACACGTACCACCTGGCGCCGTCCATGAAGTCCATCCGCAGACCCCCAAGCCGCCGCCGCCGTCGTAAAGAGCTGAGTGATCACGAGTTCACGACGGCCTTTGTAACCGGTCAGGTTCCCGGCTGGCGGCCGGCGGCACAAACTGATTCTCCCACTGGTCACCATCGTTTCGATCGTCGATGTACAACGGAGGCGGTTCCGGCGCGTAGTTGGCGGCAAATCGAGCGCAACCACCGATTGGATGTGGTCGCTGCTCCCTTCAGCCTTCTGGTGGAGCTCACCGCCGCAACCTCCAGTCCTCCACCTTCTCCGGCCTCGCCCCCTCTGTTTGTTTCCCCCATCTCGTGTAGTGCACATCACCTGACTAGGAATCTGCTTTGGCTGTTCTATCCGTTGTTTGCAGGATCCTCCGGTGGTTCAACCCTGCAGTATCTCACAGACTCACACCAAGCTGGGCTTCCACTGTTCTACAGACCAGTGCCAACTGCCAAGTAACATACTAACATCCTTTTGTTCAATATAAATTTCTTCGGATTTTTCTACATTACATCTGCTATTCCAGAAGTGCCCCGTCCTGGGGAACAAGCCGAATTGTGTTCAAGTCTGATAAGGTTCCTCTGGACTCTGGAGAAGTAATCTCCATTGTAACAGATAACCAAACTAGTAGTTGCAAAACTAGGTATCTCATACTGTGATTCATTTTTTTACAAGTTGCCTTTGTACTACCTGTAAATGCAAAGAAACAAACTTGTACTAAAACTGGTATACGTATAATCAGAACCTGTAGATTTTTTTAGTCCCTTCTTAGCATATACAACTTGATGGAGACAACATTGGAATTTACTGTTCTCTTTTTGTACAATTTAGCTAGCCAACTAATCATACCATCTGAACAAATAGACCAGACAAGTGTGGAATCCTGAGTCCGAGTTATGCATCAGATATATGCGGAGCGGATGTCTGTGTAGTCATCTTGCTTCTTAGCTCTTCAAAAGCCTTCATACTTTCCGCATCAAAGCCTCCAGCAAACTGTAGAATGGTGGTCAGTGAGTTTTTGATTCAGAATCTCCAAATTACCTGTAAAATTACCCAGTTTCATATATAAAGCTGAGGTATTCTATACCTGATGAACTCGGAAAGCGAATCTGACACCCTGGAGAAGCAAGAACTCTCTATTGGGTTCTTTATCTGTGCCTTGCAATGCATCAAGCTCTGAGGCAACCCTCTTCATATACTTCTTTGCCAGCTGAACAGATGCCAATTTGATCTACACCCAAAATATGAAATAGGATGTTGATTTAGATTTGATGCATGGTCTGACTATTATAAGATATACATCTTTATAAGGAATTAACAAATGTATGCTTTTTTAACTTAAGGTTGCCAACATAATTTGCTAATCAGGTTACAATGGATATAGGCTAGAGATGCACACCTTGCCAACTACTCCAGAATCAGACAGCCAATCAACTGGTATTCCGTATTCCCTGTAGCGTGAGATGGCCATGTCTCTTGTACGAAGAAGTGCATAAACACTCTGCTCCACTCTGGCATAAGTATGTCATTAGTTAGTTCATTGAAACAATAATGCTGGTGTTTATCAAAAATGTTTTGCGCTTGGCAAAGTATTTCTTGATTCACTCTGAAGAACTATGCAATTGGGGAGAATACTAGTTCAGAGGAGGTACTTACTTTTCAAGCAACAAATACATCTTCTTGAGAGCTTCTTCACATGGAAGTGTTGGATCATCAGAAAAGGATGAAACCTTATTCTCTAATTTTATTAGGTCTTGGTACTCAAAGGCCGCCTCTCTTAATGCATCAGTTTTGTTCTCTGGCCAATCGAAATGCTTCAGCACTGCTCGCTCATCGACCTAAACAAGTGTATTGATCTTTTTAGTGGTAGATCATATGTAAATTTCCTAATTACACTACCTTATACAGGATATCTTACTACTTTGTCGTGTGTTGTATGGAGAAGTTAGTGGGGCCTTACCAAGAAGGATAACTCCTCATCCAGCCAATTTACAAACGCAACAACATCCTCAATATTCACGAAACTCGCTGCCCGGATCTCATTTGCTAGAGATTCAACAAATTCTCCTTGTGTCTCTACGTCAGCTTTGACCTGAAGCATTCCGTGTTTTTTTTTTTAAAAAAAACATTCGTCATTTCTTATATTAATCTTTTGATACCAATTATAATGAGCTGCATTAGTAATGGATTACATGAATTTGGCAGATTTATGCAAGGTAGACTGGCGGAAGATACTTACAGCTAAGAGGAATGCTGATCTGTTTTCAATCTCCCCGATCATGTTGCTTCTGACATCAGAAACACTTGACGTTGTTGATCCCAGAGAGGTTGTGTCCTTCTTGGCTTCACGCTTCATGAGACTTTGATAGAATTCCACAACTTCAGGAGCACGGTGTACCTTGTCGCCACCAGCAAGATTCCTGGATAGAGAACCAGGAGGTGGCGGCGGCGGCGGTGGGCCACCATGTTTCCCAGGAGGCGGTGGTGGAGGAGGCGCCCCTGGTGAGCGTGGCGGCGGCGGCGGCACCCCACTTGCAGCATTGTTAGCTCCTGAAGCAATGGCTGATGATGGTGTGGGAGGTGGACGGGGGACTCTTGGAACTCTCTTCTCAATGTTGGCAAGCTTCAACTGTGTCACCGCGAGGGAGTTGTTCTGGTTATCACTAGATTGCTCGCTGGATTCAGCGTTAGCTGCAGGGACCTTCTCCTTTATTTGAGCAAGTCTTGGGGGGAGCGCGACTTTTGGAGACGAAACAAGACCTGAACCATGGCCACCACCAAACCTTTGTGCTCTTGCTTGCTCGGCCTTCACTTTTATTGCATTCTCCCGTTCTGTCGCAAGCTTATGCCGGTCTTTGTAAGCGGGATACTTGTCATCAGTAAAACCTTCGATATTCTTTGCCATCAAATGGAACGAGGACGCAACATTGGCCTCATCCAGGATGTCGTTGGGGTCTTGCTCCCTCTTTCCAAATGTCGTGATGGACATGCCATCTCCAGCATTTCTGAGCATGAGAGCTTCCAGGGGCCCCTTCGGTTTCTGGCTGCTACTGAGCCTCTTTGGAGAGCCACTGCTCAGGGACCGTGTCGGAGATGCTAAATTGCTGCTGTCATCCTTGCCCCTTCCCCACTTCTTGAGCTTTTGCATCAGATTAGGCCTTTTGCCTAGAAAGCTGTATCTGCTGGAAGAACTGTCAATTGAAACATTGTCAAAGTCTTCGCTTCTGGGGGAAGAAGGTGCAGAAGAAGCACTTTCCAGGTCAGTGTCACCCTGGCCTCGTTCAGATCCGGCGTATTCCAACATTAGCTGTTTGGCTCTCTCCTGTGACTTTGGGCTCAGCGTCCTGTTGAGGTCACGGGCGGATATTTTCCCAGATGGTGTCTGGTAGTTGCGGAGCTCGTATCTCAGACAAGCATTGACCCAACGCAGGTAAACCAACTCTTCTACTTCGCTGAATCTATTCATTTGTAGGCCTTCCACTTGCTTTGTGAGGTCCTCATTTGCATGCCTCAGCTTGTTTATCTCCTCTCTTGCATGGGCTACTACATCACTCTGCATGACGGCATGCTATTCATTAGTACGCGTTGGAAAGGTGTATTATAAGAAAAAAGCCTATCTGATACTTGACTAGAAATTACTAGGTAGAATTCGTCCTTTGTAGAGAATCTGGAATTCTGACGAGGTCTTGAAATATAGGGCTAACTCCAAATCTAGCAAAGCCCCTCAGCTGACAGCATGTTAACTGGCAAGGGGTTTGTAATTGTACTGACACTGGGCTGTTCAATTTCTTGTGCAGCTGAGAATGTTACATCTATAATCATGAGCAAGAGAAAAGGTCAAAATATTCAGTCCTGCTCATGAAACTTATTGGTTTGTTTCTTAGGGAAAAAGCAAAAGAAAACGAAGCATATCATTTGGTGCTACTTTTTCAAAGTGAAAACAAAAGCAAAAGAAAATCCTAATTGTCAACTAGAGACAAGCAAAGAAGATAAGCCTGCTCAAATAAAGACAAACGCTACAAATATAACAGAACTAATGCCAGTCTGCCACTGAAACTAGGATCTTGAGGACCATGAAAAATGGTTAGGTTAAAAATAACCGCTGCTTTAAATTATGTCATGTAAATACAAAGCTTTACTAACTTTGCAGTGTAACAGTAATACAGTATTATTATACCTCTGTTATTTTGCCTTCTGCTGCATCCAACCTCACCATGAGATCCCTCTTCTCATACAACAGCTCCTTGTTCGTCCTCCTCAGCTCAACTACCTCCACCTCCACCTCCCTGAGCTTGTTTAGCTTCCTCTCAACCTCTGCATCCTTCTTGGCTGCCTCCTCCTCCTTGGACTTCATCCCTATCACCTGTTGCTTCAGCAGCATCAGCTGACCTTTCGTCTGGTTCGCCTCCATCAGTATCTGGCGCTGCAGCTCCTTAATCTTGTTCCTTGCTGCTTCCAGTTCTTTCTTGGCTGCCGCGCCACGCGCAACATCGTCCTGCAGCTTCTTCCGTTCTGCTTGCAGTGAGTTGATGGTAATGTTTAGCATGTCGATCTCCACTGTCTTGATCTTGAGCTGCTTTTGCAGCTCAGTGATGTCAGTCTCTTGCTCCTTGAGGCCATAGTACTCTAAGAGCTCGCCTTCGAGCTTGACCTCCCTCTCCTCCAGCTCCCTCACCAGGTTGCGCAGACTCTCCAGCTCATAGGCGTTATTAGCCATGTGAGCGTTGTACCGGGACCTTTCTTTGACATCATACTTATCGCTAGGTAAAGGGATGTCAATCTCCCCTGACAGGAGGCTCTCGATCTCCGAAAGCATATCGTCGTCGTCGTCGTCTACTGACGGAGCTGAATTGATTATGCCGCTGATTGTTTTAACCTCTTCCTTCTCTTCCTCTTTCTCCCCCTGAAACAGTTGGACAGAACAGTAGGTCATAGGTCACTAATACAACAAGAGTTCTATTAAATTGCAATTAGCAGTGGCTACACGTACATGTTCAGGATGCCGATTTTTCTCCTTTCTTTTCCTTGCTTGGCCATTGTCTGAAAGAAGCGATGCAGTAGAGCTTGAGTGAGAAATTCAAACGAACGGAGAGAGCTTTTGCATGGAGTGGGGAGCTAGAACTGTACCTTTATTGGGTCTCCTCCCACTGTTAGCTCTCTTAAGAGTAAAAGCTGCAACAGAAGCTGCAACCACGAAGCCTAATCTCACAAGCATGACTCCGTTCACTCATCACTGTTCCGGCCACAACCGGCAGGATGGCCGAGACAGACAGCTCTACTCATCAGAAATTGGGAAACAAGAGTTAGAGCAGGTATGAATGGCCAAGGCTGCTGAACTCTCTTCATATCTTAGCCTAGAGATAGATTGGAGGAGGAGAATCTAGTTGCCTGAGAGAGCTAGCGAACACCACCAGAACATGTGGCTGGCCTTATTCATCCCATGTTAGTTATGCAAATTTTCTATCTATGTTTATCCCAAACAGACTCATGTATCGCACAAGTCCCTTTTTTTTCTCTGTGCCCAGCAGTGTGGTGCTGACAAAATTTACATATGCTGGTAGTACATCTTCGTGGCTTCTGATTTGCCCTGTCGTGCTACAAGAAAGGCTTGTGGCTTGGAAGCTACCAGTAGACCATTTCCTGTGCACAAAAATGGGTGGTGGCTAGCGTGCGTGGGTGTCATTTAGTAGGGGGCGTTTTAGTCAGATAGTGATATTTTTGGATAGGGAAGACGGGAGTTATGAGGCTCACAGGATGGAGCATGTCATTACGCGCTCCAAGACGCTAATCTGGATTGGTTTTATCTAAAACAATAGTCGAAATGTTACTATTAGCATTGCATAAATGTGGGGAAAAAACGGGGCCAATTTTACCTGGAGCGTGTTTCACAACTGTACTGGTTTACACGCTGTCAGAATTTCCTTTTCTTCTTCTTCTCCTCCTGTGGGGCGTTCCGCGTTCGGTTGGTTGTTACTGATTTAGCTTTTTACTGAGGTGACCACGAGATATCATTGTGCCGGTGGAATGAAAGTGTTTGTGAGCAAAAGAGTTGACAGCTTGACCATACCGAACCTATCACTTATGGCTCAACCGCTAAGCCTAAAGCGCAGCAACAAATACATGAACACGGAGCAGTCGTAGCAAGATTATGTGTCTATAGATATAAATCTCTGTGTATACAGACAACCAAACAACCTCTGAATGTTGCAAAGTTCGCCTCGTATATCCTATGGTTTAGCGGGGTAGAGCTGCTGCCCAGCAATCTGTAGCACCAATGACTATATTCTGCCCTCTGGCGTGGTTACTGTTGTGTCTCGGAAGTTTTGCTACAGTTTTTTATTTTTATTTTTTTTATTTGACGTTGGTGTTGTACGATATTACCTCTTGTAGTTCCTTTTGACCCGTTGTCCTCTTAATACCGAGACAACATGTAGAAGATGTGCATGCTTTCAAGAAAAATGATCGTACACTTTTCGAATCGTTCAATATTTAATGTTCCCTACTATTTTCTTCAGCTCATAATAATGTCTCCTCGGTCTGCATGTGTTGTAGAATACTTATTCCAAATAATGATGGGCATGTACAATGGTAGAGATAGCTGTTGTCTCTAAACTATTGCCATGTCACCTATAGATAGCATTAGAGATAACTCATACAATGAGTTGTCTATAGTGTTGTATACATGATCATTTAATGTCAGCTAGTAGATGGGAAAGGCTGCTGCGTAGCTCATCCCGTGAATTCCTCAGCTGCAGTCGGCTTCGTCTACAAGCCGTCTCTAAGTATTGGTTTTTGCGCTAGCGTCGTCTGCCGCATGCGAGACGACCCTTATCTCTTTCTTCATTTACTCCTGTCCATGTCAGCAACAATCTGACGTGGCATTCCTTACAGATGGCTTGTAGACGGCTGACGTGTACGGTTGTACATGGGGCTACTTGGTTTGCTACTAATCATTGACAATGCTTGCTTTACCAAGTTTTAGTAGCGTTAATAGAATTTAGTAAGCATTTGGTTTACTACTAAACTCAAACTCTGACAAAATTCCTTTCTTCCTTAGTTCCTTGGTTTATTTTCTATCTATATTTGACCGAAATATTGATGGTCAATTTGATAAGGTAGGATAAATTTATTATCAAACCGAACAGCCCTTAGGCTAGGAAACAGTGTCCATTCCTACCGTCCAATCGGTAAAGTACGCTTGCATTGTGAGCTTGTGGCTAAATGGACACAGTTTTGTGGATTTCATCGCCCGACGTCTCACTTGTTGAGCTTGAGTCTAAAGATGAATAGATTGACAGACTACACCCTGAAAAATGATTAAATTCCAAATTTTTTCAGCAATTTTAAGTAGAAACTGCTCATTTAAAACATCAACATTGCCTCCCGATAGAGAGTTCAATAATGGATTTTTAAAAGAAATAAGCCCATTTTACCACTTTAATCTTTGAAAAATTCCATTTAACACCCTCAACTTATAAAATTAGATCAATTTGAACCTTTGGCAGTTGTGGAAAAAGGTTTTGATAACATGGTTTTGACTCAAGGTAGATTTTAATATGTTGGCAGTCATGTCATCGGATTTTGTTGAGAATGATCCAACTCAAGGATATTGAAATACATACCCTTGATCTCTTTCTTGTCCTCTCTCTCTCTCTCTCTCTTCATTTCTTCTACATCCAGTGGCGTAGCCAGGTCTCGGGCCACCCAGGCCTGGGCCCGAGGCCTGGTATGAATTTCTCATATGAATGATCAAATAAACCTTATGTAAAATACAAATCAGCCCAACACCACATGGGCCAGCCCGAGGCTTAAGCCTGGGCTGGCTCCGCCCCTGCCTACATCCCCTCATTCGAATTCCCATTAGAAAAAACCTATAATATAATTGTCAACATGGCAAAGCCGCCCTAAGTTGAATCCCCATGACAGTATCATCCTTGAAAATCGTCTTAGGATATAAGTTATCCTTTTTGTAAGTTGTAGGGTTAAATACCCCGCTTTGTAGATCAGTGGTCAAGCAGACTTTTCGATTTATCCTTTTAAAAAAAAAGTTTACCAGTTAAAAAAGAAAAGGAATAAAAACAAACAGTTCCGACGTGTTCCCCAGTCTCAAGATTCAAACGTGGCCTCCGCCCCCATCACCCACGCTCCGTGCCCCCCACCCACGTCCCACTCCTCACAACGCCAACCGGCACGAAACGCCACTTGCCCGCCCGCCACCACGCCACGCTCCCCCGCGCGCCGCGCGCGTCTCGCTCCCGCGGCGACCGGGCACCCCCAGGGCAGGCCCCGCTCGCCCGCCCGCCCAGTGCTCCTCCACCACCTCGAGAGACGCGGCTTATGGGCGGCCGCGCTCGCTCCCTCCTCCGCTGGCTCCGGCACAGCTCCCGCCGCGTGTCCTCCTCCTTCCACCTGACCACCACCAGCAATACCACCAGCGACATCCACGCCCACTCGCGCCCGCGACAAGAGCACGAGGGGGAAGAGGACGACGAGTGGGAGGAGGTGGCCGAGGGGCCCGAGTCCGACCCCGAGGGATACGTTGTGTTGGACAGCGGGGGCATACGCGCGCCGGTGCGCACGAAGCCGCCACGCATGGATCCGAGTAAGAAGGTGGGTAGGCTTCTCCGACTCCGTGATCGCATTTGGATCCTTGTGATTTGTTTTACTGCTCCCTTTTGTCCATCTGTGTTCCACCTGCGAGGCTTCCGGTGGCGGTTTCCGTCTCTCGGTGAGTTGCGCAAGCTGAACCCTGTGCTCTGCATGGAGTTGTGATCTGTGCTTCATGGGGTGAAAGGAAATCCATGAGGTTGCCTTGTGCTTGCTTTCTTGTAAGTTCTTACGGATCTGCTCGGTTGGATTTACCGATTTAGGTACGATGGCGCTTGATGCGGCATCCAAATGCTTGCATAAACCAATGCGCGGATCATTGTTTGTGATTTTTGTACAAACTGCTATACATCAATGGGGTTTGACTTCTATGAATCCGTGACAACTTAGTAAAGTGCGCCAGTTTAAGAAACATTATCAGATAAATGTAGGGGCGGGTACAGTTTCTGCAGTACATTTTGGTAGTATGACGGGACCTACTGCCTTTTACTATTCTGGTCTCATTTGAAACTGAATTGTTACCAGCAGAATGCACACTAGAAGAGGTTTTGTTTTTGTTTTTCGGTGCTTCTTTGACCTTTTTTATAACTAGTAAATTTATCCGTGTAACTGTACTACTAGATATTATGATACGATTATCTTTGATATATAACTATATTTTCTATAATTATGTATTTTTATATAACTCTAATATCTATATAGATTAAAATACACCGTTATAATCTGGTCACACCAAAATAGGTGATGGAGATTCATGGATTTTTTCTTTTAATCTAAGCCGCTATAACGGCAGCATATCTAGTGTTAATAAACCAGTGGGTGCTAAAATACTATCTCCTGTCACCAGCCGTCGGATGGAGAATCTACGGCCCAGATTGATCAAGATGGAACCCCCTTTGCCACTTAAACTATTTTACACAAACCCCTAAAGTTTATTCCTCTCTCGCGAAAACGTCCTCCCACCTTGACCAATCTGAACCGTATATTCACTATCCAACGGCTGGTGATTGGAGCTAGCATGTTAGCACCCACTGGCCCATTAGTACAGGATATACTGCCCCGTTATAACCCGGGTCCGTTAGATAGACGGTTAGATATTTTCTTTTAAATAATAACATCCGATGGTGGAAATCATTGGACTTTTTCTTTTAAATAATAACATCCGATGGTGGAGATCCTTGGACTCTTTCTTTTAATCTAAACCATTATAATCCAGATCCGCTCAGATTAAACGCAAGATGTTTTGTTTTTTCGTGAGAATTTTTAGTCTATTTCTTTTTTTTTCTTAGCGACTCTCATTATTTTTTAATATATAATAGATTCCATGGTGAAGGCTTTTGTCACCTTACAGTGGATGTGATAAAAATAATTGTTTACAGAGAGTTTAACAATGTTCAGACACTCTCCAATCCAATCTAAATCTAACGGGATCACAAAATGTCCAGTACGTTTTCTAGTAGTGCGCATGTCTTTCGATTCCTCCAACCCTTATACATCAGTGTCAGCCGTCCATTCAATGAAATGCTTTTTTTTGTTTGCCTAATACTCTTTACCAGTGGTACATCAGGATGTTGGGTGTTCATCACACCATCTAGCATTCAGTATTAAAGGTACTAACATGAACACACTTCTTCCTTTTAAGACTTCGGAATCCGACTTCTTCACAGAGTATGGTGAGGCAAACCGGTATCAGGTCAGTGAGGTCATTGGCAAGGGGAGTTACGGTGTTGTGGCCGCAGCTGTCGACACCCATACCAGTGAGCGTGTGGCGATCAAAAAAATCAATGACGTCTTTGATCACGTCTCTGATGCCACCCGCATCCTTAGGGAGATAAAGTTGCTCCGATTGCTGCGTCACCCGGACATAGTTGAGATCAAGCACATTATGCTTCCCCCTTCAAGAAGGGAATTCAGGGACATATATGTAATCTTTGAGCTGATGGAGTCGGATCTCCATCAGGTAATAAAAGCAAACGATGATCTCACACCAGAGCATCACCAGTTCTTCTTGTATCAGCTGCTCCGGGGGATGAAGTACATACATACAGGTAATTATACTCCACATAGGAGGAAATTAGTAATGGTTTATCGGATTTTGTTTCATGTGTGGGTGCTGTGCTTATTGTCTAAGTGATGGTTTTGCAGCAAATGTTTTCCATCGTGATCTTAAGCCCAAGAATATTCTAGCTAATGCTGATTGCAAGCTGAAGATTTGTGATTTCGGCCTTGCCCGCGTATCATTTAATGATACCCCATCAGCTATATTCTGGACGGTATCCATTTTAGTAATGTTGAGCAGACATTTTTTATGATGAGCAGCCAAAGTTTGATTTCTTATGATTTTGCATGGCTTGTCCTAGGATTACGTGGCAACTAGATGGTATCGTGCTCCAGAATTGTGCGGCTCCTTTTTTTCAAAGGTGAGGGAAATTTTATCCTAACTTCGTATTGCCAACGACAATGATCATGTTATGATTTCTCTCCCGAAATTGGTATATTACATTATTACTATGACACGTTTGGATCCAAAAAAGTAAAATTAGTTTCAGAACGCTATCAGGTGTTGTTACTCAAATTAATCTTAGTCATCAAGTGATATCTTGAGTTCTTGATTTGCATTAATTAAATATATTTAACTTCTGTATGTTCAACTATATATCTCCTTTCTTTTAAGAGTTGATAGTACAGTTATAAAATGTCTGTCATTCGGAAATATATTATCTTCAACTTGTCATGATCTGTACATTGTTCTTCCTTTCTTTAAACAAACGTTTTCCCAGTAAACTAAAAAGACATATTACTTATTGTGTTCTCCCCTATGCTGCCTTTATAAAAGTGTGAATATTGAACATAAATATGTGGTCTGGGTGCTAATTTAATCTTTATAATGTGATTGGACTATCTGGGCACTGAATTTCAACTTTACTTGGTTCGGAATTGATATGTGTGCATGTTCAACAAATATTAAAGGATTGCAGGGAACTGAATTTGACTTTGACTTTTGCAGTACACTCCTGCAATTGATATTTGGAGCGTAGGTTGTATATTTGCAGAAATGCTCACAGGGAAGCCACTCTTTCCAGGGAAGAATGTTGTGCATCAATTGGATCTCATGACTGATCTACTTGGCACTCCTTCAGCAGAATCCCTATCAAAGGTATGTTCACTCCTCACTAGTAAATTAGAAGAGCAGTTGGAGTCCCATATTCAACTACTTTTGCAATTTTATGAATTTTTTAAGCTGGGCATCACTCTCTATTTCAGATTTCTCAGCACGAATTTCCTGTAAAATCACAAACCTTGCATTGAAAAGTGTGTACTGTGTAGTTATGAGTTTTTCTGTTTGCTTATTCCATTTCTCTCAGTCACTTGTTTACATGCACACTCCATATTTAAGACTCTGAAGTGTTTTAATACGCTTTAGTGTTTAGTTACTGGGTAGTACAGACCACAGAGTTCTGCTCCAATGGACATCAATAGCAGCAGTCTTTTATATATTCATCATAGAAATGAAATGCAAATCGTAGGGACAATGCTTAAACCATATATTTTACAACCATTTATTCAATGGTTGCAGATACGGAATGAGAAAGCTCGGCGATACTTGAGCAATATGAGGAAAAAGCATCCAGTTCCTTTTACTAAAAAGTTTCCAGGTGTGGATCCTATGACTCTCCATTTGCTTGAGCGTCTTCTTGCTTTTGATCCTAAGGATCGACCAAGTGCTGCAGAGGTAGGAGTGGTTGAGACCAACTTCTGCTCATCATAAGGATATATTCCAGATTTGAAATGTTGAATAAATTGCTATCCTCAATACTGAGATATGGAAATGTTATTCAAGGCCCTGAAAGACCCATACTTTACTGGATTAGCAAATTCTGAATGTGAACCCGCGACACAGCCTATCTCAAAACTTGAATTTGAGTTCGAGAAGAGGAAAGTGGCCAAAGACGACGTTCGAGAATTAATTTACCGAGAGGTACCATTGCTCAATTCTGTTGCGGAGATATGATAGAGCTGTTACTTGACTCATTACTTTACCAACACGTGTTATATATTTTTTAGATTTTAGAGTACCATCCTCATATGTTGCAAGAATACCTACGTGGAGACCAGATGAGTTTCATGTATCCTAGGTGAGCCCACTTGTTTTCTTTTACAAACAATATTCACTTGTGTGGAGAATTTTATGGTGACTATGCTATATTCTATTATAAAATAACACTGAATTATACTAATTATATGTAATGTTTGTGGAGGATATATTGCAAGTAACGCTGGTGTCTGTATACGTGTTGACAGTGGGGTGGATCGCTTTAAGCGGCAATTTGCTCATTTGGAAGAAGGTATTGCCAAGGGTGAAGAATCCAGTCCACAGCTGCGGCAGAATGCTTCCTTACCAAGGCAATATTTTATCATAAGAAACTTCTATTGGACTAGGCAGGGACAATCAATTGGTTAGGCTTGTGGAATATGTATAAGATGCAATAGTTTTGAGTTTGATTTTTGTTTTGTTTTCTACACCTTGGGGTGAGCACAGAAAACAAAATAAAGACCTTATCACAAGTATCATATAAGCTTAAATCTACTCTTCTGTTTTCTTGGAGCTAACAATTCTGGCATCTTGTCTCAGGGAAAGAGTACTTAGCAATAAGCATGGAGATGGTGAGTACCACATAAAGCTGAATGTAGGTGAGAAGCCAGCACATGCATCAGTGACTGATGGCATAAGCAAGCCGCTCTCGAGTGCTCGGAGCCTGCTGAAGAGTGAAAGCATCAGTGCTTCCAAGTGTATAGGTGAAAAACAAAGGCAAGATAGAGATGTAAGTTCGGTAGCAGCATTCTTCCATTCCTACACCATATATGTTTAAGATGTTTTTCTTTTCTCTCTCTCTTTCTTTTCCTTTTTTGTGATTAAGTATGTCTTTCTTTTCTTAAGAAAATTGCTGGTATATTTAAATTCCAGTCTTGCAGACTGTTTATGACACTTTAGGCCCTGTTTGGATTGGAGGTATTTCATTGGAATGTTTTGGGATTTAGTTCAAATTTGAACTAAATCCCAAAACCTTCCAAGAAAATACCCCTCATCCAAACACCCCCTTAAGATAATCTCTATATAATTTGAGCATTTTATTAAGTGACGATGCAATGGACATTCTGCACTTTCTAGGAGGAATCTCCTTCGGAGAGCGTGGATGAAACAGTTGATGACGTCTCACAGAAGATCGCTCAGCTGAAAACCTGATTTTCTCAAGGTCACAGAAGCGATCATAGTATGTACAACAGCAGAGAGTCGATAGGTGCTCAAGGTCAGAATGACCTTAATCACGCCAAGAGTCTGCAACTAATAAGACCACAAGTTGTTATGGTAACTTTGCTATGCTGTAAATTTTCCCTCATCTTTTGTGTTTCGTCAGCAAACAAGAACCGTCTAGCCTGACCAATTAGTTCCTAGTCATTTCCTTGATGGACTACCATGATCCTGTATTTTTTTGTTAATCAGAAGTACTTTATACCTATACTTCGGTTCCTATCCTGTTACTGCGACGCTGTAAAATTATGCAGTAAGAGGTGCTCTATCCCTCTGTTTCTATCCAAGTGTTTGTCCTATTTTTCAAGACTGCTTGCTCCACATATGGAGGAGGTGTATATCCCAGGCCGCCAATAGGTCGCATTGGCGGAATACAAACTCGCACGTCTCTGCCTCGGCGGCATGGACGACATCGGGTGTAGGGATAACAATCCGGTGGGTACAGATCTAAACTGTTTCAGACCTAAATTTGAACTCATGCCGTTCACCCAAACCCATTAACTTTATCGGGTACAGATCAGTGCCTACGTCCAAATTCGATGGGTACTCAATACCCAATGGGTACCCATACCCGTCACAGTTTTGCTCATAGCTTATTCAGTAAAGGGCTCAAATAGTTTCTATGTTATCTCAACTTAACGATAAATACATAATTAAATGCCACTATAAAAATAGAAGTTCAAGTAATAAAATGATGTGCATATTTAATCTTTAAAAATTAGTGAATGACTGAGGGGTTAGCGTTTTATTTTTTAAATTCATCTCTACTATATAAAGTGAGAGTTTCTTCCCACGTCATATTTATTGTCCTGCTTAATTGCCCTACTTAATTGTCCTGCTTAATTGCCCTACGTAAGAAACGAAGCGTTGCTTTAATTAGACAGCTTTTGCAAGAAACGAAGCGTTAAAGATAGATGTTTGATCTTTAATTAGCCAGTTTTTGCAAGAAACGAAGCGTTCAAGATATATGTTTGATCTTATGAAATAGTATTTTTTTATTTTTTAAATCTTTATTTTTCGTTATCAATTTTGTTTTTCGTAGCAACGCACGGGCATATAACTAGTAGAGATGTGCTTCTATGCTCTTCCTTTTAAAAATTGCACAACTATTAAAGCATGAATGAAGGGTAGACGATGATTACTTACCCCTTCGTTTGCTTTAAGATTTGTGCAACTTGTACTAGAAGGAAAAGCATAGAAGCACTGCTCTAACTAGTATATTATAAAACTAGACCCATATGTCATAGGATACCTATGGGTACAAATTGGCACTCATACTCATCCCATAGTCTTATCGAGTACCCAAACTCAAAAACTCATGGGTATAAAGTGCTATTCGTACCCATCCTTATCGGACTGGATACCCACGAGTATCTATACCCAGTTGTAAAACTGCCCTCACTAATCGTGTGGGAGACCATGCGCATCAGCCAACACTTCTGTGATATCCCTTGGCGCATCAGCCAACACTTAAAGTGGGCGAGGAACTATTTGCCCAATAACTCTCAACCATCCCGCGCTTTTGATTTTTTTTAAATAATACATTTTTAAATAATTTTATGAAAACAATACCTCAAAAAAATAATTATAAAAATAAACCTCTATCGCCAAATGAACCACCGTCTATGTGCTACCACGCTGCCCCGCTAGTTGCACTGCACTGAGCCGAGGCTGTGGGCCGTCGTGCTCTATTTGCTGAGAGTCACGCCCTCGTCGCTACCCCCTACTATTGCCAAGACGTTGTCCCCAGGCTGCCTTGAGCTGCTGCTGCCCTCGGGCCGAGCTCGCCAGCCATGTGGATGTGCTAGGGCCCTTGCGCTGCCCCTGGTGCCGCATTGCTCGCCCCTCCATTGTGCCTCCTTGGTCGGTCACCTGGCTGCTGGCTCACCGTCCAATCGACCGCCACCATCATGGGTACCCGTGGTTTCATCGGGGGTAGGGTATGCCCTAGCCCCTCTTGACCCGCCATTGGGTCCGCCATTGGGCACATGATCCCACCTATTACGATTCCTAAGTCACAATTTAGACTTGGGGCAGGGTTGGCATTGCATCGCACATATTTCGGGCCTTGCGAATGGTCAAAGCAAAAAATGCTAGAGCTGTTTTAACCAGGATCAACACACACGTAAGACGGTAAAAATCAAGCACAAGAACTCACGAACACAAATATTTTGATGGTTCGGCTCAACTAACACATTTTTTTTTGTTTTCTCGCTCTCTTGCTTTGCTCTTGCGTCTTGCTTATTGCTTACAAAAAACTCAGGGCTATATAGGAATTTATACCCAAACCTACAGCTCTAGGAATCAGAATAGGATTCAACAAGCTGAATCAAAAAAGATTCTTTTCCCTTTTTTGATTCGAACCGGACTTCTCTTCCAAAATTAAATATAGCATTCACTCCCTTAATTTTGTAACATCAACTAGCTCTGAACTCTAACCTATTGAGACAATCGGTCTCAACTATGATTTACTCAATATTTACTCAACATAGGATAGCAAACACATCTCCGCAATGTCTTGGGCTCATCTTTGACAGACATGACTCAAACGGCGAACACATCTACTTAACATCTTGAACTTGACTCATGATGAATTAGACTCAACATGATCAACGCCGATTACTCTTCAACATCCACCTCAATTAAATGCGCCTCAGCTCTCTCCTTCCTCAGATTACAGCTGTCGGGGATTGGCTATCTGGCAAAAGACCACGGTACCCCCGTGAAAAGCTAAACCCGCCGACCAAGCGGCACTAAGGGAAGATGCTCGGGAGAACGAAACGAGCATCCCTCCTTCTCCTCCGAAAGACACGCTGCTTAGCGCCGTCGCTAAGCACCAAACACACCCCCACGAGCAAGCATGCTCATGAGGCCACGACCTGCTCGTGTGTCTTGGTCGGAGGGCCCAATGAGCGCCGCGAGAAGGAAGGAGGCAACCAATCACCGGAGATCAAGGGAAATCATAGGCAGAAATTCAAATAACGCGGAATCAAGGGCAGATCACGGATATGGATGCATAGCGTGATCCCCGGAAAGCGATTTTTTTCGCATCTCTAGTCATAGTATTTAAACCCCGGAGATCTCAGTAACAGTGAGGCGCACGTAAAGATAGAACACAATACACCGGAGTAGGGTCATTATCTCTGGGCGGTGAGAGGCCCGGAATCAGATAAAAACACCGGGCCCCCCTTTTTTCCGGCCTCCTTCCGACCTGCCGCCGAACGCCCTCTTCGATGCGCGACGGCTCATGATCCCCATTCAACAAGTAAGCTCGACGGGAGCCCGTTCTCCAATCGTCGATACCGGGCGCATCTGGTGGGGATTGCGCTTGATTCCGTAAGCGGATCAAGATCCTCGAGGATGCCAAACTCGGAGACACTCGGGACCTTGTGTCTTTGACCACGCTGAGGATGACGACGCGTACTTTACGCCACGACAGCGTGCTCAGGGTGACCGATCCTATCGATCACACCAGCCCGGGAGCCTTTCCTGGACACGGAATGCGAGGGCAGATCCTCCATTCCCCAGACATTACCCTCGAGACCCCGAGGATGATCGCAACGAGCTCTACGATGGCCTGGACATGCACGACCTAGAGCTCGACCGAGAGACCGCGGCCCCAAGGGGATACAATGATGTCCCCTATCGCTGCCTCCGCTCGTCCGAGTCAACATGGCCGAGCCGCGGAGCCCGGAGAGGATCTCGGACGCCGCCAGCACGACCACTATGAGGCGGCCAGACGCCACTTGAGGCGTCTTTGGGAAAGACGCTACAGCATTCGCCGCCAGGCAAAGGGGAGGTGCGCCCATCGAAAGGAACTCGCGGTACCGAACTCCCGTCGCACTCGAGCGCGCCAAGCTTCGCCGCCAGCCATCGAAATGAACGAAGCATGTGCCTTGGCGGCGGTCGGCGTGACTCGCGTAGCTTCCGAGCAAGTAGACTTAGAGGCCATGGCGGGCAGGGTCGTGGGCGAAGATTTGGAGAGGCTTGTCGCCGAGCTAAAGTCTCGGATCCTCCCATGGCCGGATGCCCGAGTGTGTCCCGCGACCATCACAACGCTTCCCTGTCAAGACAGAGATGAATCTCGGAGCCATGTCGGAGATCGCCTGTGTCGCGACCCGATCCGAAAGGCCCCTAATCCACAGAGCAACCTGGGCGAGATATCAGACACGCCAGACATTTAGCGCCCGAAAGACTCGAACTCATGCGGTCATCCAGACGACCGACGCATGAGGTTTTCTCGACTTCGGCCAAGACGGGGCGTTGGGTGGAAGATCCGGAGGCCTGCGGACCGAGGTTTTCGCCGCCGAAACCCCGAAGCCGGCCAGGGCCTTCACGAAGCTCCCTCCGGACGCCGCATGGCCAAACAAACAGTTCAAGCCTCGCCACGCCGAGAGATTAACGGGACCTAACCCGGATGAATTTTCGATATACACTACCGCCATCCTCGCCGGAGGTGATGAGGGGTAATGGCAAATTACCTTCCGACGGTCCCCGACGGAGCTCGCTCAGACGTGGCTTTTCAATCAAAAGGAAGGATCCATACGGTCTGGGCTCCGCGCACTCGAGCGAATTTCAGAGCGCCATATCCGCCGGGAAAAGAGCGCGACTGAGCGCTTTGATACAGACGGGAAACCTCGCGACAATTCGTCTGAGGTTCATCCAGTCCGAACTCGATCCCGAACATATCTGACGAGGCTGTCCGTCCGAGCTTTCAAGTTCGGGTACGTAGACGCGTGCGCTTCACCGCATTGACCTCGGAGATCCACCCGGATCTAATAAATAACGAGCTCTTCCGAATGGCCGATCGACACGCCAACGCAGATGAAGCCGCCCAATGGAAGAAAATGTCGATGAAGGAAGTCGCACTACCAGCCTGGCCTAGAGACCTCGGCTAGCAAAAAGGGTTCGACTCAGAGACAAGAAGATCAAGAAGAAGAAGAAAGCAACCCTCGCCGCCATGGTAGCCGCTGGAACAACAACAAATTTCGGCAACCTCACCTGGCACAGCTGCGGCCTAATGCTCGGGAAGAGGATTAACCACCCAGGCCTCGAGGGATCGAGGCGACTGCCGGACCGGCGAAGCGACTAAGCGGACCGACGGCGACCTCCATCGCTCCACTTCACCAAAGACGGCACGACCTACGGAATTGTTTAACGTGGACCTACCTGAGCGATTTCTGGCGCAGGGGTCCCATGCCGACGCTTCTGCATCAGGTGAAACGACAAAGGAAAACAGCATTTCACGAGGAAAGTGAGGATGAAATGGAATATCAAGAACCAAGGGATCACATAGCGGTCATCTTCGGGCCTTCCGCCTACAAGTCCCGCCGGACTTAAAGGAGGCTGCGAGGGAAGTGCACCATGTTACCTGGTAAGCCTCGATGCAAAGCCAATGGAAATGGTCTGAGGTATCCTCACATTCTCGCAGACGATTGTCCCTTGGGGATGACCAAACCCCGTGAGGCTTCCCGATGGTCGTGGAACCCCACCACGCAATCTTGCTTGGCCGGGTCCTCAGACTCCGGAGCTCTTTGGACCTTATTGCGACCAAAGGTATTGGACGATTTGATTCCTCGCTCCAAAATCAAGAGTGTGGCCGTGTCTTCTTGAGATAGTCCCGGGCACCTCGATCAAACCTGGGGCAGGTCGTCTTGCCCGTAAGTTTCGGGCGCCCAAGTAACTTCGTAACGAGCTAATCACCTTCGAGGTGGTAGACTTGAGTCGGCCTACAACGCCATCCTCGGCAGCCGGCCTGGCCAAGTTCATGGCCGCCGCATCACGCCAGACGCTGCTAAAGATTCCCGCCAAACGGAGTCATAACTGGCAAAGGAACCACAAGTCCGCACTCAATTGCACTTAAAGAGCGCTGGATATGGTCGGTCCGCTTGCCCGCCGCATGCCCCGACCAAGAGCCGGGCATTCTGGCCTAAACTTGCCCTCCAACCTCGGAGGAGAGATCAAGGCTGCTCAGGCCAACGAGTCGGAATCGCCAGGCCGCTTCATTTGGGATCTTCCTAGATCCCAAATAGGAACTCGAGCTCGTCACTTTCCTCCGAAAGCAAGGTGGATGTGTTCGGCCTGGGAACCATCCGACATGCCCGGGTCCCAAGGAGGTGGTCGAGCACAAAGCAGTTCACTCGACAAAACCAAATGAGACAAACTTAGACGCTTTTCCCCTAAAAACAAGCAATCATCCGGGAGGAACTTGATAAACTCCTAAAAGTCGGCTTCATCGGAGAGATTGAGCACTCCGAGTGGCTAGCCAATCCAAATCCTCGGTCAGAGGAAAGGAGGCAAGTGGCGCATGTGCGCGAATTACACTGGTTTGAACGCCCTGGCGTGCCCAAAAGACAACTATCCGATGCCCGCATAGACCAATTGGTGGACGCCGACGGCGGGTCAGCGCATCATGAGCTTCCTAGACGCCTATTCAGGCTATCATCGATCAGCCTGCGCAATAAGACGAGGAAAGACTTCCTTCATCACCCCGCTCGGTACCTTCTCGCTATACGACCATGTCTTTCGGTCTCAGAAATGCGGGAGCAACCTTTCAACGCCTCATGTGAAGACTTTCACAGACCAAATAGGTCGAAATTTGGAGGTATATGTCGGCGACACATAGTTGTCAAGAGCAAGAGTACTTCAGTCACGCTGTCGACTTTAGAAGAAACTTTTCAGAATCCTCAATAAGCATCGAATAAAGCTAAATCCGTAAAAATGCGTATTCGGGCGTGAAGGTCGGGCAAGGTGCTCGGCTACATGGTGGGCCACATGGCGCTGGGGCTAACCTGCAGAAGATCAAGCCATTGAGAACATGAGGTCGCCCACATGCGTAAAGGAAGTACAAGCTCGGCCGGGAGGATGGCCGCCTTGCGGTTCGCTCTCAACGGGAGCGAGGACTACCTTTCTTTAAAGCCCTCCGCAAACATGATGGCTTCACATGGACGGGAGGAAGCCGATCAGCGCTCAAAGAGCTAAAACAAGATTCTCCTCTGCCGCCCGTCCCTGCATACACCCACGGCAGGAAGAATTGCTATTATACTGGCAGCAATCAAGACGCGGTGAGCTCGGTGTTGGCAAAGAGAAAGAGATGGTACCCAAATGACCTATCTATTACGTCCAAGTACTTCATGGACCAAAGGAGCTGCTACCGAGGTCCGTAAAATCTGTACTCATCCGATGGCCTCCGGTTAAGGCGTCACTACTTTCAAGCACACAAGATCGCGGCCGACTGGCTTCCCATCGTGGAAATCTCGAAAATCAGACGCCAGGTCGACAGCCAAGTGGGCAATGGAACTCGCCGAGTTCGAAAGCTGGTATTCTCACCAAGACGGCGATAAAATCACAAGTCCTGCTGATTTAAGGTATCGGTCGGCTCCAAGACCACCAAACACCGGGACCAATGATTCGAGGGGAAACTCCTGGACCTTGTATTTTGACGGATCCCGAGCATACTGAGCGCCATCGGTGAAGGCTATCTTGGTCTCCCGACGGAGAGCCAAGACGCCATCCAACTACATTTCGCCGCGACTAACAACGCGGGCGGAGTACGGCCTTGGCGGACTCCGCATGCAAATCGCTAGGAGTCCAACGGCTCACCGTGAAGAAGCGATTCACGCTTGGTCGTGAACCAGGTCAACAAGGAGTATCGTTGTTCGATACCTCAATGGCGCTCAGACCGGCGAAGTAAGGAAGATGGAGAAATACTTCAAGAATTTCAAGTAATCTACATCCCCAGGAAGGATAATTCCCTGGCCGACCAAATGTCTAAGGTCGGTTCCTCCCAAACCGCCGCTCGTGGGTGCTCGTTGAGCACCTACATAAGCCCTCCATTCCTCTCAAGAGGAGGCACCAGTGAGATCGCAGAGGGTCTCATTCTCGAGCAAAGCGCAAATTGATGACGCCATTCATCCAATACCTTGCACGGGACATTGCCCGAGGAAGAAGCCGAGCTGCCTGGCCAACAAGGCGATCTTCTCAAGACAGATTGCATCGAAGGCTATATCGAAAGGCGCATTAGGAATCCTTTCCAAATGCGCCTCCCAGGAGGAAGGTTAAGACTCTTCTTCGCGTGATATCCACTTAAGGAATGCGGAGCTCATTCGGCTCTTCGTAACGCTTTGTGAGCAAAGCTCTTCCGATTAAGCGCCATCGCCGACGGCCTTGACGGACGCTGCGTCAATCAGAACGACCGCCGAGCATGCCGCTCCATGCTCGCAAAACTCCGGCCAACCTAAGATATGCCCTACAAACCATACCGCTGCGGGCTATTCTCGACTGGGGCTCGACGCCCTGGACCCTTTCCTCGAGGTCGAAAGGCCGCAAGTATTTGCTCGTGGGCCATCGACACTTTACTAAGTGGATAGAGGCCGAGCCCGCTCGACCATCTCGCCAGCGCCAAGAGGTTCCTCCGCAAAGAACGTGGTAACTGGCCGGATACCCAACTGCCTTATCACGCATACATGGGACCGCTCACGCTGAACTGCTCCAAAGTTACTGCGGAGGAGGTCGACCAAGGTCTGCTTTCGCCTCAGGCACATCCACAGAGTAACTGAGCAATGAGCGAGCAAATGGGCAAATAGTCCAGGGCATAAAAAGAGAGTCTTTAAGACCCTCAACCAAAGACAAGCAGCAGTGGAGGAGCTTCCCGCCGTTTGGTCTATCCGCACCACGACAAGGCCAAGCACAAAGTAGACGCTTTCCAACTCGCTCACGGTGGCGAGGCCATTCTCGCCTCACAAATCGCGGCTGGTTCCCTGCTGGTGCAACCGATCGATTCCATCGATCAAGAGGTTGAGCGCCGCCGACCCGACTCGCCAAGGTTGACACGCGACCGGGCGCTGTTCTGGCCTGGCACTTACCTACAAGCTCTTCGTAGGCATGCAGCCAAGGCAATCACTCAGGGCCTTATAAGCAGCCGGGCTGACATGGTCTCACGAAGAGTTCAAGACTCCGTCGAAGGCCAACAAGCCGACCCTAAGGTGGGAAGGACTCCTACACGGTCATGTTCACAGCCATACGCCCGGGCGTTCGCCTCGCGATGCCAGATGGTCGGAGCTCACCAAAGACTGAACATCGATCAATCACAGAATTCTACGCTTAGGACGAGTACTCCTATCTCGCGCTTTGGCGCTTCTTTTCCAATAAATCATTTTCTCTTTCGAAGTTTCGCCCTCGCTGTTTAACGAGCATCGCTGCTCACAAAGACCATTGCATTTAACTTATCCAACAAGTATGTGCGCCGCTTATCTCCTTTAGCTCCCTGGCCGATGCTCGCCTTCAATCGCCCACTTTCCACAGAGTTTTCAGATGCATGGTCGGGCGCGAGCATCCACTCTAAGCCCTGGTCAGCGACCACTGCATGGTGGCTCTACGATTGCTGGTTTAAAGCTCGCCCGCCTGGCTCACAACCACTCAAACACCACCGATCTATTCGAGTAATTCAAAAATCGCTACACCAAAGCGACCCTTAAAAACTCCCATGAACAAACCGTGCTCGCAAATAGCTGAGGGCAACGACCTTGTCCATGGCAGGGGGCTACGTATGATAGGAACGCCCGCCCCTCCTTACTACAAGGATCCTTGCTCGTGGTCTATGATATTTGATCTACGCAGAACTTATTTTCTTTGCTCAGATCTACGCCTCCATGCAGAACTTGCTTTCTTTTCAGAACCCGGATCATACTGCATATGCCGAAGCGAGCTCAAGCAAAACAGCAAGGACCAAACTCCCGCGAATATGCTCATTTAATCCAAAACGTTGTTTTTTTACGTGGTTTTACACAAGATAAAAATAAAAGAAAGAGCTAAGTCCTACGACCGCCTCGGAGTGGCAGCGAGCTCGCCCTAAGGGAGTCGACCGCCTCTAGGTCCAGATCTTCCGCTGTCCGCGACCTTCGGGCCGCTTTCCCTGAGGCGCGCGCGCCTTGAGCCTGGGCTTCCTCGCGCCTCCCGAAGTCCAAGGTCCTCGCCGGCTTCACCACTTCTTCGACAAGCTCCGCAGACTGGCCCGGGCGTTTCTTCGCCTCGGGCCTGAAGAGCTGGTCCCGAGCCCGGCGATGAGGCTCTCACGATTCCACCAAGCTTCAGTCGGCCACAGACTCGGAGATTCGACGCCAAGATCGGGCGATCTTGGCGCCTTTGCTCGTGGTACGACCAAGATTTCTTCTCAATGAGACCGAGGTGGCATCGAGATCCTCCATAGCCTTCGGCAAACTTCGTAAAGAGAAAGGAGAAGGAAAGAGCCGAGCAGACTCCGTAAGATCGCTCGCAGCAGTAAAAGAAGAAACATGGAAACTTACCGTAAGAGCCCTACCGACCAATTGTCCTCAGCTAAGGTCGGTCACACAAATTAAGAAGGGATTGACTTCAAGTCATCCTGCCGGGCAAGGTCTTGTTCTTCCCGAAAGCACCCTGCTCCCAGAGAGCAACGGCGTTACCACCGCCGATCAACCCCGGTCGCCTCGGCCGATCCTCGCCCACAAGAAGCGGCTCGTGGGTCGCTTTCCCATGGTCCGGGCCACATCGCACGGGGTCGACGCTAACCACGAGCGCCGCGCACTCCATGCTCATACCGAGGCGCAATGGTCGTTAGCAACCACCTCCGCCTGTCTTCAATGAGGCTACCAATGCTCTCCGACCGGGCTGGATCGAGCGCATCACCTCCGCCCCTTGCACCTCCTCCGTGGTCGGGGCGCCGGTGCCCTCGGGACCAAAGGAGTTAGGCCGGGACGACCTCCTCTCCTCCTCTCCTTGGCTCGTGCCAAGGGTCGCTGGTCTGAGCCGACTAAGCTCCTTCCCCGGGCCTCTGCGCTGAGCCTCGCCTCAGCCATCTCTTCGCAGTGGGCCAAGGCCACATTTGGTCTCTCGCCTCATGGCCTCGGCCTCCGCTGGCCGGGATAGGCTCCACGGCCGCCGAAGGGAGCGCGGTCTCGGCTGAAGGAAGCTCTGCCCACCGAACCGTCCGTTAGGCACCGGCCTTCCTCGCCTCGCCATCACCTGGCCGACGACGCGGCCGAAGCTCTGGCCCATCGCGGAGTTGATAATCTCTCACTATCCGGGCGAAGTCCAAACGACATCCGAAGCTATCACGCCCACGCCAAACAGGGTGGGGTTAGCTCAAGAAAGTCGCAAAGACAAGAGCCGGAATAAGAGAATGAAGAACGATTTCGCCCGGCGAGCGCGCTTATCCTCTCGCCTCGCTGTGTCACGGGCGACGCCTGGGCACGTACCAGAGGGCTCCTGGCCACACCACCACGGCCAAGGCTTCCTTCATGCACAGTGCGGGGCGCATCGCCGGTCGACATCGGGCCCATGCCGACCTCTTTCAATGCCGAGGCGGTTTGAGAGGTCCGACCCGCTTCCTTCTAACTGCAGCATAGGCGCCTCCTCCTCTCTTCTTTCCTCCTCCTGGGGCATCAACCACCCGAGGTCCCGAGGGCCTTGATCCTGCCTCTCACCGCCTCCTTGGCTGGGAGAGACGGCATCCTCTCGGCTCATCACCCGGCTTCTCCGCTTGAAGTCATCGAACCAAATGCGGAGTTCGCGCCGGCGTACTCAAGGTGCGGGGTAGGGTCTTCGGCCGACCGCTGGCGCTGGGAGGCGAGGCGGATGCTCGGCGACCTCGCCCGCCGCCTCTTACGAACCGTCGATACCGCAAGCTCAAGGGCGACCTTCTCCGCCAGTAAATCGGGAGGAATGAGCTCGGAAAACATGCCCTCGAAAGTGGGAAAATGTACAAAATATTCTTGGGGACCTGACGATTGGGCGCCTCCTTCTCTTCGGCGCCGAACATCTCGGCGACCGAAGACTAAGACAAAAGGCATATACGGATGCATAGCGCCGATCACCGTAGCGGCGATGCTCGGGAAAGAGGTCCAGGAACATACTGCGTTGTCCTCGCGGGTGAAGTCGTGCACCCGGTCACCTCGAAGAAGGGATGCTCGCGGCGCCTCAGGGGACACCGGTTGAAGGTAAAGTCGGGCGATATCGTGAGCCCCATCTCGGCAAGCTCACCGATCGCCCCGAGCACCCGCGAGGGCGAGCGCCCTCTTGTAGACCAAGCGGGACCCCTCCGCCTTCTTACGGTAGAACCAGAGGTCGGCCCAACCCGACACCGAGTCCTTGAGCAACGAGGGGTACTCGTATGGTCGGTTGGGCGGCGAAGATAAACGCGGAACCATCTGCGGGGGAATAAAAGTGAAAGAAGAGGCTAGCCGTGGGCATTACACCCACGTAAGCCTCGCAAAGGTGGGAGAAGATTGCGAGGAAAGGATGGAGTTGGGGTGGAGATGAGAGATCTCGCACCGCATGCAAGCACGGAGGCGAGGAAGTCGCTCAAGCCCGTTGATGGCGTACAACTCGCAGGAGACGATCGATCATCTCGGCACTCGACCCAGCTTGGGTCGACGTACTTCGTCCGTGAGCACTGGAGCCTCCTTCGGGTCATCTGCTAACCTTGAAACGCGCCATGGCGAAGAAGGAAGGAGAGCGAAAAGGGCTCTTGGCGCTAGGGCTCTTGGAAGATTTTTCAGAAGACGAGCAAAGAGACGCAATGGGACTCCGACCTCTCCCAGAGAAAGGGTTAAAAGGATAGTGAAGAGGCGGGATAAAAATCGCCGCCTATCCAACACTGGCGAAAAGCGCCGCTGAAACTACCGGAGGCTTCTGAGAAGGAACCGCAGAACAACCAACGACGCGCCGCCAGAGCAAGCGGGTAAAGAAGCTCGGACGTAAAATGGTCGTGAGCCACGACCAAAGGAAATTCAATCCCCCTCAAGTCTTCTTAGGCTCAAGGGGAAGCCCGAGGGTTCCCACTTGAACCTCTGGGCTAGCCGTCGGGATTGGCTATCTGGCAAAAGACCACGGTACCCGTGAAAAGCTAAACCCGCCGACCAAGCGGCACTAAGGAAGATGCTCGGAGAACGAAGCGAGCATCCTCCTTACTCCGAAAGCATACGCGCTGCGCCTGAGCACCAAACACACCCCACGAGCAAGCATGCTCGTGGAGGCCACGACCTGCTCGGGTGTCTTGGGCGAGGAAGGAAGGAGGCAACCAATCAGCCGGAGATCAAGGGAAATCATACCCAAATTCAAATAACGCTGAATCAAGGGCAGCATCACGGATATGGATGCATAGCGTGATCCCCTGAGGCGCTTACTTTTTTCGCATCTCTAGTCATAGTATTTAAACCCCCTGGAGATCTCAGAACAGGAGGGCGCACGAAAGATAGAACACAATACACTGAGTAGGGTCATTATCTGGTGAGAGGCCCGAACCAGGATAAAAACACGCGTCCCCCTCTTTTCCGGCCTCCTTCTCCCGACTCGTCGCTCGAACGTCCTCTTCGATCCGTGCGACGGGGCTCTGTTGATCCCCCATTCAACAAGTAAGCTCGACGGGAGCCCGTTCTCCAATCGTCGACAACAACATTAGAAAGCGAAGTGCTCGTAATCCTTACAATTGTAGCATCTTAACTTTGTCTTGTCGAACTTTCTGTAGCGTCCATCGACCTTCGCCTTTTTGGCCTTCCACTCAGCACGGGTGAGCAATAAATATTCCTCCTTGGTGTCACCATATCCTCCTAGGCGCTCTTCATGACCTTCAACAGCCCAATGAGCTCCTCCACCGTCATGGTCTTAAGATCGGCAAATAGTTTGATAGTCAAAGTAATCTCGAGAAATTTACGAGAGACGGTGCAAAAAAAATTCTTGACAATATACGTCTCCTCGATCTTCTCACCTAGTGCATGCATCTTATTGATGATGATCGTCAATCGGACTACAAAATCATCAACCAATTTTGACTCCTTCATGCGCAACCACTCAAAATCCTACTTGAGCATTTG
This sequence comes from Rhipidocladum racemiflorum, assembly GCA_036346355.1. NCBI lineage: Eukaryota > Viridiplantae > Streptophyta > Magnoliopsida > Poales > Poaceae > Rhipidocladum > Rhipidocladum racemiflorum. The sequence goes on from CM070577.1 coordinate 4,905,986, forward strand.
CACCTTAGCGTCCCTTACATGTTTAGATCCCAGATGCATGATGCTTCCCATGCCTCATTGGCCATCTCCTTCTCGGCCAACAGGAAGAGCATTTCTTTTGATATCCCTTGGTAGATGACAACCAATGCAATCTGGTCCTTGCGTGTGTCAGTGACACCGGGATCAATAGCATCCCACACACCCCTGTGCCTTCATATACATCTTCATCTTAATCAATCATGCATCATAGTTGCTCTCAGTGAGCATCAAATATTGCAGCGAGCTAGCGGAACTCTTCTTCATTATTGCACTCGACGTTGCCTTATCACCGGTGACACAACTTCCCGGAGAGCATGGCATGATCTTGGATAGACACATATCAAGAACTCAGACTTTGATACCAATCGTTAGCTTTTAACTAGGATCAACACACACATACGACGATAAACATTAAGCACACGAACTCATGAACACAAGTATTTTGACGGCGTGACTCAACTAGCACATTTCCTTGATTTCTTTCTCTCTTGCTTTGCTCTTGCTTCCTGCTTACAAAAAAAACTTTGGACTATCTAAGAATTTATACCCAAACCTACCGCTCTAAGAATCAGCATAGGATTCAACAAACCGAATTAGAAAAAGATTATTTTCCTTGTTTGATTCTGATTAATGCACTAAGGTTTCATCAGATAGTCACCAGTGCGACACTCAACAGCAAACAACACGAATAGAAGTAATCAGAACTCTGCCCAACTCATACTCAACTCAAGCAAAATTCGCAAGCGACAGGGACAAGTTCTCCAAATTTGTGCTGTTCCTCTCCCATTCTCTGAATCCTCTAAAATTTAAACATGGCATCTCAAACACAGGTTTTCATAAGCCATACTGGAACCAACAGAGTTTGTTTAGACTAAAGCAATTGCAATTTTACTCGAGAACTTTGAATTAGGAGCCCACAAACACAAGTTACACAACTATGATGCGATGGATCCGATAGTCCGAGCAAGAAATTTTTTTCTCTACCCACAGTGAAGCCAAGACGTGGTGGCCTAAGACAGCATCAAAAAGTAATGCAAACGGTTAAAGGACATGGGAAGGCAAAGAAGAAGGTAGCGACCTGCATAGGGATCGCGTCCATGTTAGGCCGGAGAGCAACGAAGGGTGGGTCGGCGGTGCCGACAGTGGAGACGACGTCGGTGACAGCGAAGGGGTGCCTGTAGGGGATCCTCATGGCGTCGAACTCCTGGCGTACGAGCTAGCTGGTGCGACGAAGGGCAGAGCGGCGGGTTTGGCCGTCGGTAACTGCAGAAGGAGGTGCAGAGGGTGGTGAAGAGCGGCGGCCTTCACCGTCGGTCCCAGGATGGTGGGCGAGGTGGTGGGGGCGGTGGATGAGTCGAGCGGTGGCATCGGGGAGCCGCCGCTGGGGAGGATGGCGTATCTGGCCGTTGATCAAGAAGCCAAGGGGAGCGACAGCAGCCGGGGACTTGGTGAGCTTGGATCGGGAAGGGCAGCGTCTCCATTGAGGTCCTGGAGCGCAGGCTCGTAGGCTCCGAAAAGGGGCAATCCCGACCAGGGATCTAAATTTCGTCCGAATTTCGTTTTTCTCGGACGAGATCTCGTTTTTCGGCTGTAGACGAAATTTGAAATCCCGGCTAAATACAAAAATTCAAAAAAATTTGACGTGTTTTCGACCCATTTTTGGCCGGTTCAAATTTGCCGAGATCTCGGATTTCTCGGTAGATTAAAAACTGGATTTGAAAATCTGTTTTTTGCAATTCGTCCGAATTTTGTACGAAATTTCCGAATCTCGCCGAAATTTCGGATTTCGGGAAGGTCCGGGATTTGAGTCAAAACGAGATTTGAAACCTTGATCCCGACGACGACCTCCCCAACGGATCTAGGAGGGAAACCACGTGCCGCTGCTGATGGAACCGAGGAGGTAGAGACGGCGGGTCACGGATAGGAACGGGGAAGGAGTGACCGCGTGGAGAGCTCCGGAAGGAGTAATCCCACAAACCTTTAAGAGGCATCGGATGGGGAGCCGGGCCTCGATGGCGACGCACGGGTCAGGGGCTCAAGGCTTGGGACGCGTGGGCAGACGGATGGAGACGAACTGAGAAGATAACGGCTGGGCAATCGGGGCCTCGACGCAAATACGAAAAACGAGCGGGTTTTCTTCACGCAAAATGCCGACGTGGCGTAGCTGAGGACTCACGGATTCGTTCACTTATAGTATAAGTTAATATATGTATACTTACAGTTAACCTTACCAAATAATTTAATTGAAAAGTAATGTTTTTTAACTTCAAACAATTTTTTAACAGTAAACATGAATAATTTGAGCAACTTTTAATGATTGTCAAAGAAGGATAACCATCCTATCCTAAAAAGGAAATAATTGAATAAATAGATATGCATCATGACTACAGTATGATCACTCCAGATCACCACCCATGGTAGCGTATAAAATTATTTTTAGAAAAAAAACATTTTGTAATTATAGGTCATGGCCATTTCACAGTAAGTAAAACAGACGAAGTAGTTTTTTTTAAAAAATATATTTAAAGTATAATACAACATCAATATTGCTTTTATATGCGTAAAGAGACATGATATGAAAAGTTGTTCAAAAGCACGTTGCCTTGCTACTAAATGTGTGTCAATTTACTGTTATTTATTTTAAAACTGTTGCACCTTGTTATTTCACTAGAGCACAACGTCGTTTCTATCGGGACACATAGATATATATACTTACAATTCACCTTAGGCACTAACTCTAACTTGAAATTCTTGTTAGTAAAAATGAATAGTTTGAGCAGATATTAATCCTAGCCAAAGGAAGATAACCATGCATCATCTCCCAAAGACAGAATTGAATGAATTGAAGAGACGAAGATATGCATCATGACATCACCAAATCATCTCTCACCCACAGGTCTCTTGTATACTTCTCTGCACCTTCCTATAAAACCCCTCCCAGGCACCCTGCTCCTTTCTCAGCTCAGCTAGCTCTCTCTCTCTCTCTCTCTCTCTCTCTCTCTCTTCTCTAGCTCCTCCTTGGGCCTCTTCCATTTCCCTTCCCTAGTACTCTGTAACGCTCTGCCTTGCGTGCGACCGATGGAATCCATGGGGATCCGTAAGTCTCCTTCGGGCTTGGAGCTCACCGTTGCTGTCCCTGGCCATGGCCTCTACTCCTCCTTTGGCTCCGGCAAGTTTGCAGGCAAGCATATATACACACCTGTATTTTCTCCATGCTACCAACTGATCCAAGCATATATGCATGATTGATTGTGATCAGTTGCGCGCGCAGATGATGCTGGCGGGTGCAACAACGGGAACGCGAGGGAGCAGGTCCTCCCGAACATGAACCACCCGGCGAGCGGCGGAGAGGAGTTGCAGATGGGCGGCGTGGAGATCATGGAGGACGAAGAGGAGAGGGGCGGCGGCGGCGGCGGGTCCCAGCGCTTGAAGAAGCTGCGGCTCTCCAATAAGCAGTATCAACTGCTGGAAGAGAACTTCCGGCTAAACCAAACCATTGAGCCTGTAAAGTTTCTTAGACCACACCCTCGATCTTTAATGAAGTTTCTTGATTCATTCGTGATACATCATCCGACGGTCAAAAACTTTCTTGATATCTAATTAGTTTATTCGACAGCTGTTGGATCAAACGATCGAGTTTGCAAGCCTATTTTTGCAGTTATGTCCATTGTAAATGAGATGCTTGAAACTGTCATCGTATATCTGCTTTGTTAGACCAAATGTGGGGATTTGATGATTTACCCTTTTAAGTTGGTGAGAATTAGTGATTTGTCCTATAATGTATCACCGATATGTGGTCCTATACCAGTGAGATGTTATATGGCAAATTATCGAATCAACCGTTAAAACGGGACAGACCATCAATTTTTCTTTCAACATACGGTTTTATAGATAACTTTATACTGTATGATTGTATAAATAATCTATTAATTATATAAGAGGAGGCTATATAAGCAATTATTTAGATAAGCTATTGTATAAATTATCTTTAATTCTGTCGATATAAAACATGAGCGTGTGTGTCTACCATTGTACCTAGTCTAATGGGCTACCGCCGCCTCGTAAAGAGGTTAATACTACGACCACTAGGTTTGACCAGGTGTTTAATTAGCTCACCATGTACTGAAGTGTTAGTGGCCAACGGCAAGCACTTACTAATGGTCTACGAAATGAATTAAACGTTTGCAGAGACAACGGGAGGCGCTGGCTGAGACACTGAAGCTGCGACCAAGGCAGGTGGAAGTCTGGTTCCAAAACCGCAGGGCAAGGTAATTAAGACTGAATTAAGCTTGTGGTACTGAGATGGCTGTTTTTCCACTACGAAACAATTGACGTTTTTAACTCCTCCGATACCTGCGAGGGCATCTAAGTCCTTTTTCTTTTCTTTTCTTTTCTAAACAGACAAGCTATGAATATAAGTATAATTACAAGGTTATAAAAAAGAAAAGAGAAAGGTGCATGAGTCTGCACAAGAAAGGCTGTGGTTGGAGTAATATAGGGGAAGGAAAAGAGAGTGTTGTAGGTTGTTAGGAATTCCGGTCGATCAGTATTTTAGGGCCTGGAGCCTCGGCGACGATCCACTTTGTAGCTTCATTCTTAATGGACTGAAGGATTTTTTTCATTTGGTTCGCTTAAATTTCGGAAAACTCTGTTGTTGCGTTCTTTCCACCATTACCAGCATGTTAGCACAATCCATAGCCGGTTTTGTTGTGCGAGCCAGAGGAAAATTTTGCAACGCATTGGTACCCATGCCGACCAGACAATGGCTTGGAATGATTTGTAGGTGCTTCCTACAAATTGCAAGCGATACGCCGAGCTCGCCGAATAGGTGCCGTCGGCGGTCTGGGTCCAAATGATTTCTTCTTGGAATTCCGGCCTTAAACACACTGACTGCACTTCCTGCCAAAGTTGGACGTGTTCAGCCAGGAGATGAAGTGTTACGTGTCTAATATCTCTTATCCAGTTGTTGTTTAGCAAGGCATTTGCTACCGTTCTTGTTTTTCACCTAGAATGTTTGAAAAGTTATAGGACAATTTCCGATGAAATTTTGCCATGTATCCATCTGTCCATCCAGAAAGAGGAATATCTAAGTCCTATTTCCATGGATAGAGATTAGTCTAAAAAAAGGAATATCTCAACGGTGGGGAAACTACTACTTTCGGGTAGTCCAGACTCCAGATTGCTCGGAATAAAAAAAGAGCCTCGGGGGAAAAAACTGATATGATGGAGTTACACGATTTGTAGCTGATCACTAATTTTACCTTTTCGTAGCCAGCTATGAATTCTGAAGACAAACTTGAATCAGTGAGGTCGTCTAAATGAAAATAGTTTTAGTGACAATCGCATCACCTACCAATGCCATAGAAAACAGGGATTAGTTATGTCCTACGTTCATCATCGCAACTGAAGTACTCCCTCCCTTCGGTATAATACTGCATGTAGATTTAATAAGGTCTTTTTTTATATTCCTATTTATTCTTTTAATCATATGTATTTATTTATTATCATTCACACAAAGTATATTTTTATCTTTCAAGACAATTAAGTGGGGGCATTTAAGTCATTTTCTCATATATCTTTTTCAATTTCAAAGCAATCTTAATCCTTATACAAAATTAAAATACATCTTATATAAATAAACATAAACGGAGGGAGTATAAAACTACAACAGTCCCATCTCACCCGCGCATTAAGGAGTAACTGACCTGTTGATCGCTTACTTAGGCCCTATTTGGTAGAGAGCTGGGTATTCCTAGCTCCATCAGATCCGTAGAGTTGGAGTTGTGGGTATTAGGGTATATTAGGTCCCGTTTGGCAGAGCTCCAGCTCCACCGGATTCGTGAATCTGGTGAAGCTGGGTATTTCTAGCTCTACCAGATCCATGAGCTAGAGCTGTGAGTATATTAAAGAGTGTTTGAGTCATCTTGTTTACATTTTAGAATAAAGATATAAATTTAATTCACTTTATTTTAGCCTACAAGTTTCAGATCTGAAGTGGAGCTGAGATCTGAAACTCTGCCAAACAGAGTCTAAGAGTTTTTAAGTGAGTCATCTTGTTTACATTTTAGAATAAAAATATAACCTTAATTCACTTTATTTTAGTCTGTAAGTTTTAGATCTAAGATAAAACTATGCCAATCAAAATCTTCTTAACGTGGGAAGAATCCCTACGCATCCGCCTTGAAACTTGTTTTTGTAGCACTGTGATGCTACGACGTGGAACAACGGCGATCATCAGTATAGCTCCAGATTAGCACAATAAACAACGGCCGCTTTCACTTCTACTAGTATTCCTGCTCCCTTTGGCGGTGTCAACAGCGTCACACGCGTACCATCAGAGGCCTGTCCGCCGCACGTGCCTTGGTGAAACCTAGCCACTTGACCCTGTTTTTTTTTTATTTTATTTTTTATTTTTATGTAGTAGTAGTACTATAAACAAGTTGCAAGCTGCTGGTAGAAATAATGATCCATCTTATAATTCTTATTCCATTCTAATTATCGATTCAACATTTTACATATACAAAAATACATGTGTGATGCTGTGTGATATATAGCAGTGTATCCAAGAATGTTTGATTTGGTACTAATCATCTTGGACTTACTGCTGAGTTGTCACAGACTCATCGTAGCGTGATTTCTGTGGCCTGCGCATGCAGGTCGAAGCTGAAGAACACGGAGATGGAGTGCGAGTACCTGAGGCAATGCTACGGCACACTGACCGAGGAAAACCGCCGTCTCCAGCGCGAGGTTGAGGAGCTCAGGGCAATGCGCGTGGCGCCACCCGCCGCTGCGCTCGCAGCGCCGCCCTCGGCACCTGCGCTCGCGGCAGTGTGCCCCCACTGCGAGCGCGTCGTCACGCCTGCCGCGGCTGCTCAGCAGGCCGCCGGTGCTTGGGCCACTAGCCTTCAACCTTCGTCTTCCAGCTCCTATCCCCGGCAGCTTTGCTGCCCCTCGCTGGCACTCTGATGTGTTAGGCGTATGAGAACGAGGATACAATATTCATCAATAGCATTAGCCGCCAGCCGGGGTAGTACCAGTCATTCTGTATAAAATTTATGAAGAATGGGCCTGAAAAGATTTGTGTTCATGGGACTTGGACGATGTCTATATTTAGTGTTTTTGTTTTTCTTTTGAACTCACGTCGATCTTCAGTGTTCATCATGTATTGATCGTGACGATTGACTTTTGTTTAGATCAGGCTCAGCCTAGTCAGCCATGTCATTCGGGGAAAACAGATGTGTATCTTAAACTAAAGATATTTCCATTCTCTCTCAATCTACAAATGATATGGTCCTCTCCCTGATCAACTGACTATTCAGTAACTTAGATAGTGGTTACAAGGACAGATCGGATACCGATGGATTTTTTTTTTTTCAGTATCCGAACTTTTTTTTTAATTCAGAATCGGATATCAATACAAATCCATGTTATTCGGGATACGGACACAAAACAGATACGTGACGGATTTGGATCAAAATGAATAAAGATATATGGATAATGCACGCATATATAGAGTAATATATGTTGGATCAAACCATATGAGTACATGACCATAATATTAAGTTATATATCAACCAAACCCAATATAAAATCATAAAAAGAATATGCTACTTGAGGATCAACAAAACCAATTAATTGTTAAAATAAATGAGCTGCCATAGAAAATATGTATGAGCTTTCACCTCTAGGCTACCTAGGCCAAAGGCCACTTTCGCAAACCCGAGTAGAGAATGGGCCGGGCTAGCAGGCTGCCATGGAGAATGAGCTGGTATGGAAAATACGTAATGAATGGGTTGGGCTAACAGCCAAGTTTTTGGGACTGATCAATATAGTTGCCAAATATCTTAATAGAAAAAACATGATATTTGGATCTCGTCTCATATTTGCTAGATATTGATTGTTCCAAATCCAATCTGAATATGGATTCAAGTATTCCGATCCCGTCTCGGATCCGATCAGATTGTCAAATCTCTTTTCGAATCCAATCTCGAACGAATCTGGTTCCGAATCGAACAGAAAATATCTAACCGGCTTTACCCCTAGTTATAAACCGGGTCATTATATACTCTGCTGGGAGCACGTGGCAAATAACTTCCAGGTATGCAATGATGGGATCAACATAGGCTTGCGAGGGCAACAAGTGTGTGCGCCCGTTGGATACGACAGTAATACTTGACAGTGACAGTAATACTTGACAGTAACATTTAAAGAGGCTAACTGTTAGAGCAAATTAGTCCTTGCAAGCTTCCTTGTAAAAGAGTGTCTTCTCCCTCTCCTGTAACATTAATTTGTAATTTTTCCACCCCCTTCTAATATATTCCCAGCCTCTGGCTGGTTTCAAAAAAAAAGAAAAGAAAAAAAGAAAAAAAAAAAAGACAGTGACAGTAATACTTGACAGTGTGATTTTATGAAAATATTATGCAAGCATTATACGTTTTGCAAAAATTCATTCAAAGAATATGGAAGGGAGATTCAGCTGTTGTTTGTCTGGTATTTCATTCTTTTGATCTGGCGGTTCGCAACTGCGAAATGTCAATTTCTTAGTAGACCAAGGTGATGGGAATAGTTTACCTGAAATTAGAGTCACGAACAGCTTAAACACCTTGCAAACACAGGTGATCGAAGGATATATGCACAGATTTTAGGTGGTTGTTCAGTTACTGTGCTAAGAATGGCGGCATGGAGATTGTATTTCTTAACGAACACAAATGCATGGCACGATTCCTTGTGGCGGAGCGGCCTAACAACGACATGTACTTGGAATCAGCATCTTGGCTTACTTATGTATATAAGCCAAAAATACAAGGCAGTTTCAGGGATCCTGCAAACAACTCATCACCCTGGCAGTGATCGATTACCTGAACAATAGCGATACCCAAGACCGTCCCTCCGAGACCGACGGCGACGGACGCAGCGGCCATGACAGCGGGGCCGAAAAGGAAGCGGACGGTCATGGTGACCGCCGCGACGGAGTCGCCGCAGGCGATGATCTTCGGTTGCATGGCCATGAACAGTCCTGGACCGAGAAGAAAGGAATCGATCACGGTGTGTTAGTCGGATGGTTAGATGCGCTCTGTCTGAACTAAACAATAGCCTAATTAGGATCGATGCGCCGTGGAATTGAGCTTATTACCTAAGCTAAACATGGGCATCCCTATCCCTGCATCAGAGAATATAGAGATGGAATTCGCTGCTACGATTGGGATGGAGATGTGGAATCTGCAGCAACACTGCACGTTACAAAATGCAGTAGTACGAGCTATACATGAACACGAAGACTTACTGCAACTAGTACAACGATATTAATTCTCTCTCAGTGGCTAGTGGAGATGAGCGCGGCCAGGACGAGTACCTTCTGCAGCGTGTCGGCGGCCGGCGACGAAGCGGAGGTTCATGCCGCAGTGGCTGGTGGAGATGACGTGGAGGGAGAGGAGCCGCACGACGGCAACGAAGTGGTGGTTTGGTGCCAGCGGAGCACTGGTCCGGCGTGAGGACGCCCCACCACCGCGCCGATCCGTACGCCAGGACCATCGCCACGTACAGAGGCACCTCCGCCGAAAGCACCGTGTGCGGGTCTCGCCACGATGTCATGGTGGCCGGCGGTCGGAGGGTCGCCGGGAGATTCTGCCGATCGAGTCTGATCAATCGATCGGGAGGAGCGAGAGTTGGTTACATGAGTTTGCTATAGCGTGTTTAGGTTTTGCGGCGACCATTTATACCTACCTCCGTAGAATGTCATGGGTTGGATGGTTTCTCCCCAGCAACGGGAAATCCACCAAATTCTGGCTTGTGCGGTGTACGGCGTGCTTGAAAAGCATCACAAAATTGCTCTCACGCTTGGTACTACTACTGCAATCCAGTTTCACGGTCCATCTTCTATATATCCATTACATCGACGGGTGTTTATTGGATCTGCGCAAAAATATGTAGACTAAAATCTGGGCTAGGATTGTCGATTGGCGTCTTGAAATCTCGTTGGAACACAGTTTCATTATAATGTCGCAGAATTTTTCTAGGGAACGCTAGGATACAAATTTCTTGCGTTACAAACAAGTCTCCATTAAAGAAAATGTAGAGAATGATATAGCCCTTTTGCAAGTTACTTGGTAGTATTTCCTAGGAAAAAAAAAGGTTACTCGGTATGTCGTCTGAATCTTCCCATGCAGCTCTGACTGCGTTCTGTATCGGTCCATCGGCCGTTATGCGTATTGTCACCTCATGCGTAAGTCGAAAAATCTTGCAGATTTGGATGGACTTCACGCATGCAACTATGCAAGTAGGGATGGCAATCGGGCGGGTACGGGCGGGTAGACCTCCCGCAGACCCGAACCCGAAACCCGAAATTTATACCCGAAACCCGAAATCTCTCACGGGTACATACCCACGTCCATACCCGAACCCGATGGGTACCCGAACCCGAACGGGTACCCGAACCCGAAATTAAATTCACCTCACAATCAAATTTTCAACCATCAATTGTCAATCAATTCATTTGTAATTTCTATGTTTAAAGGAAAAATATATGGTGTATATAATCATGAAAGTTACCGCATCTAACATCTTGAACGATGGTTTAAAATCTTGAATTAACTCTCTATTATTTTTAATTTATATTAATTAATTCGGGTACCCATGGGTACCCACGGTGCGTAATCAACCCAACCCAAACCCGAACCCGAAATTTAAAACCCGCGGGTCTGAAATCAAACCCATACCCGAACCCATCGGGTCGGGTACCCACGGGTAATTTTGCCATCCCTACATGCAAGGCCTCACAGTTATCGAGGATGTATGAAAGAAGTAAGACTCGAACCCATAACCTCGCGACTTCAATCTCACCCTTCTAACCAACCCACACACCATCGTGTATATATACATAGAATATGCATTCCTTTTGAATTTTCCTGAAACGAGACATCAGTACTGGTTGGTAACACGAACCGGTACTGATGCACTCTCATTAATACCGGTTCGTGTTACCAACCGGTACTGAAAGCCCACTATAGTCTTGTAGCCAATGAACCGGTACTAATGTCATTATCAGTACCGGTTCAAATTCAATCGGTAGTGATGTGCCGGTAGTAAAGACTAATTTTCTAGAAGTGGCGGTAGCATTGAGCAGCCAGCGCTACTGCACTAGCGTCAGTGTGCGTGGTGCATGCAGCTAATCAGCCGTGGCGCTCTGCAAGGGGGCACGCTCTCGCAGTGACGCAGCACGGCAGCAGAACTGGGCAACAATCCAGCTGCGATTCTTTGGCCATCAAAGCGCTCTACTGCACGCAAATCGGTTCCAAGAAAGCGACTACGCAGCTACTCCCATAGGGTCGCAGCGTCACATGCTGTCTGCATCTGGACCGTACAGAGGTGGCCGGCTAAATTACACAAGACCACAATCACAATGTCCTTACAACCAATCGCGGGAGTACATTGGAGGGCAAGTTAAAAGCCAACGTGATAGATGACGAGGTAATACACCGGAAAGGAAGTAGAATGATCTGCTACACTCTGGCTGTGGATTGTCATCGCCGGCGTAGCGAAAAGAAAAATAGTAGATTTCACGGAGCTAAAGTTTTTTTTACAAACTATTATAAAACTATAGATTATCACTGCTGTCGGGGGGTCGGGTAATTTCCATAAATTACCTCGGATGCCACCAACGACCAAGCTCGCTCCCGCCCGAGCTACCAGGAGGTCGTTACCCTGGATTGTCTAATCAGAATTCGGAGGGCTACGCATTCCGGCTGGTTCCGAGCTCGGGCTCGGGTGGGACCAAGAATGCAACGTATTCCAGTCGATTCCGAGCTCGGTGTCGGCCATCGGCCGACCTTACGTGGTCTCGGGGTCGGTGGGAATAACCACCCGAGCGTAACTTCCGTTGGCCCGTTACGTTTCCCGTGGGAGCGTGGCGGAAAGATAGGATCCACCAGTTGCCACGTTTGGACGAGGTCCAAACGTGCGGGTAGTGGGGTCGTGGAGTTCGATCCTTTGTAAGCTATAAAAGCGTCCCCATCATGAGGGGGACAAGGCAACATACCACGCACAGACTGTAAGACTCAGACACATTGCAAGAGTAAACGAGAGCTGGAGTAGGGCTATTATCTCTTTCCTGAGAGGCCCGAACCAGGGTAAACTGCTGTGTCCACGCTCGTTGAAATCTGGTGAGTCGTTCCTCGAGTAATCCCTCACGTAAGAAGGGGTCACAGTTGGTCCCTCCACCAACAAGTAAGCTCGTGGGGCTGTTCCCCAATCGTCGACAGCTGGCGCCGTCCGTGGGGACCGACTTTCCCTTTCGTGAGGAATCCCGAGGAATGTCAGAATCCCAGAACCACCGGGGCCTCTACGCCCCCGAGATCGGGGAAGAGGACAAGCAGTTCTTCGACAATGGGGCCGGCGACGTCGCCGGCATTAAGAATCATGACGGTTCCGGGAGCTTTTCCCTGGAAGCCGCTGCTGCACCGGAGCAGTTCTTTCGCTCCCAGCTCGACGCCCTCTCGGACGACGAGTACGACGGGCTCTACGATGGTGCGATATCCCGACCTCTACGAAGCTCGACCAGGGGACCGCTTCACGGGAGACACCGTGATGTCCCCTCGCGATCCGTCCAATCCGTAACGCCTTCGTTGCGGAGGAGGATGGAAATGTCGAGCAAATCCGGTGAAGCGCGTCTTCACCGCTACGGCGGCCAAAGAGCACTGCAGGCATCCTCGAATCGGACGACCGGCTTACGGCAAGAAGTCCGAAGGTGGCCTGACCGATAAGACCAGGCCGGGTTCGTGAGAATTTCCACGCGTACGGGACTCCGGAGCCCGTGCGACGACGAACGAGCTCGTCACCCCGCGTTCCCCCGAGCGGGGAACGCCTTCAAGCCCTGGCCACGGTGGTGCGCAACCTCAGGGAGTTTCCTGAGCAGGTCGACCTAGAAGCCATGGGCGCGGCCGTGGCCGACGACCTCGAGGAAATCGCCACAGACATAAGGGCGGCGGAGGCCTCCCGGGAAAGGGGCGCCCAGAGCAATTCCTGGGAACGCCGCCGCCGGGCGTCCGAGCGCCACCACCCCGACGACTCACGCAGCCGCACCCAGAGTGACTGGCGCGAACGCGACCGGGCTCGGGAGGGCACCCGGAGCAATTCCCGGGGGCTCCCTCGGGACCCGGCGAATCTGAGCCACAGGCGTAACCGGGCCGAACATTCCTCATCGGCCACTCCCCATCCTACAGGCATAGGGAGATTTTCTCGCTGGGCCCACTAACCTCGGGCTCGGCTGGTGGGGATCGCCCCGACCGCCGCGCTCGTGGCGATCGCCCCGACAGTCCCGTGTTCGGGTGCAGGGCTCAGCGACATCGCTGCGACGAGTGACCTGGCCGACAAGGTTTAAGCCGGGTCACATCGAGAGATCGATGGGACTCGGAACCCCGACGAGTTTCTCTCGATCTACACCACGGCCATTTTAGGCTGGGGGGTGATGAAAGGGTGATGGCCAACTTTACGCCTGATCCTGGGCGGGCGGCTCGGACGTGGCTATTCAACCGTAAGGAGAACTCGATCCGGTCCTGGGCCCACCAGCAAAGACTCTCCGAGCCAACTTCCAGAGTCGCTACGCCCGCCGGGAAGGAGCGCGACCTTGAGCGTCGATCTGACGGAGGGCGAGACCCTCGCGCTTCGTCTGGCGCTTCATGCAAGTGCGCAATTCCATCCCGAGCATCTCGGATGAGGCGGTCGTCGGGGCTTTCAAGTTCGGTCCGAGACGACGCTTTACTCAGGACCTCGAAATCCACGGACATCACAGCCAACGAGCCGCTCCGCATGGTCGATCGTTACGCTAACGCGACGAGGCCGCCCAATGGAAGAAGCCGCTAGACGAGGAAAGCCCCCTCGGCCGGGCTCGAAGGGGCATCAAGCCGAAAGAGCGTAAGCTCGATCGAGAAAAAATCAAAAAGAAGAAAAATCCTCCGTCTCGGCATGGTGGCGACCATCGAAGACAACGGCCGACCTCGCATCGATAGGAGGGAGCCCGAAGGAAAGGGTCGACCGGTTCAATGAGCAACGAGCGTAACCGGATTTACCAAGAGCGCGACAACCAACGCGGCGGCTAGTGCCTATTTCTCGCCCGCTTCCACCAGGCGCATGGGCATGACCTTCGAATTGCGTAACGTGGGCCTCCCGCCTGGAGCAGCTTCTACAATGGTAAGGGTCCCATGCCCACGCCCCGAGATGGAAGGAGACGCGTCAAGGGCAAGAAGCCCGCCGAGGAGCAAGACACCGACATGGAGTACCAAGAGCCGAAATCACATCGCCGTGATATTCGGGGCTCCGCCGCCTATGGGTCGCGTCGGGAGTTGAAGGAGGCCGCGCAAGTACTCCGTGTCACTCAGTGGAAGCCTCCCGCCCAAAGAGCTCAAGTGGTCCGAGCCGCCGATCACCTTCTCCAAGGACGCGCCCTCGGGGATGACGAAACCCCAAAGGCTCCCGTTGGTCGTTAGCCCAACAATCTGCAACACCGCATGAGGGTCGGGTCCTTGTGGGATCGCGAGCTCCTGGACTCGATGTCGCCAAGGTCTTGGACGAAATGCGATCCTCGCTCCAAGATCAAAAGCATGGTGGTCCCGTTCTACGGATAGTACCGAACGTCGGCCAGGCCACTCGGCGGATCGCCCTGCCAAGAACGTTCGGCAATCCGAGCAACTTCCGAACGGAGCTAATCACGCTCAAGTGGTCGATTTCAGTCGGCCATAACGCCATCCTGGGCCGACCAGCGCTCGCCAAATTCATGGCCGCCACTCATCACGGGTACCAATGCTTGAAGGTCCCCGGCCCCGGCGGCGTGATCACGATCAAGGGAAGCCCGAAAGCAGCTCTGAACTGCGACGAGAGGGCGTTGGACATGGTCGGTCAACTGCCCCAACGCGGGCCCGAGCAAGAGCCGAGGAGTTCCCGGCCCAAGGCTAGCCTCCAAGCTGGGGGAGAAACCAAGGCCATCCGTTGCCAGCGACGCAAAGCCAGACAAGGTCGTACACGTGGGGCTTCCCTAGATCCTAAATAGGAACTCGAGCTCGTGACCTTCCTCCGGAGAAGCGCGGACACGTTCGCCTGGGAACCGTCCGACATGCCCGGAGTCCCAAGGGAGGTCGTCGAGCACAAAGCGATTCGGCTCGACAAAAAGCCTGGCGGCAGAAGCTCAGCGCTTCTCCCGGAGAAGCAAGCCATCATCGAGAGGAATCGACAAGCTCCTCAAAGCCGGTTTCATTCGGGAGGTCGACCATTCCGATTGGTTGGCCAACCTGATCATCGTGATGAAGAAAGGAGGCAAGTGGCGATGTGTGTCGATCACACGGGGCTGAATGCCGCATGCCCAAGGACAATTTCCGCTACCTCGGATAGACCCGGTTGGTCGACGCGACGGCCGGCTCCGAGGCGATGAGCTCGACGCCTACTCAGGCTATCACCAGATCGGCATATCGCCCAACGACGAGGAGAAAACTTCCTTCATCACGCCCGTTTGGCACATTCTCGCTACACGACCATGTCCTTCGGTCTAAGGAACGCCGGAGCGACCTTCCGGCGCCTTATGCGAAAACCTTCTCGAACCAAATAGGTCGAAACCTGGAAGTGTATGTAGACGACATAGTCGTCAAGAGCAAAATGGCCTCCGACCATGTATCCGATCTAGAGGAGACTTTTCATAACCTCAACAAGCATCGAATAAAGTTAAACCGGAAAAATGTGTGTTCAGTGGTCAAAGCCGGCAAGGTGCTCGGATACATGATCGGCCCACAAGGAATCGGGGCCAACCGGAGAAGATAGAAGCCATCGAGAACATGCGACCACCGACTTGCACTCGGGAGGTCCAGTCCTCGATCGGAGAATGGCGGCCTTAAGTCGTTTCATCTCGCGGCTCGGGAACGCGCCTACCTTTCTTCGAGGCGCTCCGGAAGCACGACGGTTTCGCTTGGACAGATGAAGCAGACCGCTCTTTCCAAGTGCTTAGAGTATATTTGTCAAGACCCCCGGTCTTGACCACGCCTGCAGTAGGAGAGGTCCTCTTGCTTTACCTCGGCCGCCACACCCCATGCAAGAAGCGCCGTTATCACAAAGAGAACGGGGCCGGGGTGCAGCGCCCGATCTACTACGTCAGCGAAGTCTTACACGGACCAAAGGAGCGTTACCCCGAGGTCCAGAAACTCCTTTATACGCTCCTCGTGGCCTCGAAGAAATTAAGACACTACTTCCAGGCACACAAAATCCAAGTCCCGACCAACTTCCCGCTGAGAGAAATTCTCGGGAATCAGGACGCAAGCGGGCGGATCGCGAAATGGGCCATGGAGCTCGCCGAATTCGAGATCGAATTCTCGGCCAGAACCGCGATCAAATCTCAGGTCCTAGCGGACTTCCTAGCCGAATGGACAAACCCCGCCCCGCCCGAACCCGAACCCAACCAGGCCGAGCACACGGTCGCTGGGTCATGCGCCGACGGATCCCGAGCTTACGACGATTGCTCGGGTCGGAGTGGTCCTCGAATCCCTCAGGGGGAGCGGATCGATCGCCTCCAACCGCACTTCGCGCAACAAACAACGCAGCGAATACGAAGGTCCGCTGGCCGGCCGGGCATGCAAAGCGCCGAGTCCAACGACTAATCGCGAAGGGCGACTTCGCACCGGTCGCCAACCAGGTTAACAAGGAGTATCGGTGTTCGATGACTCAATTGCGCTTTACCTGGCTGAAGTAAGGAAGATGGAAAAGTACTTCAGAAACTTCGAAGTACTATACATCCCCAGGAAGGACAATGCCCTGGCCGACCATCTATCAAAGGTCGGTTCCGCCCAGTTTCCCGCTCCAGCGGGGGTGCTCATCGAGCACCTCTATAAGCCCTCCATCCCCCCCGGGGAAGAGGCAACCGAGACGGGTGGTACCGTCTCCTTCCTCGAAAGCAGACGCCGAATTGGATGACGCCATTCATCCAATACTGCCGTGCACGACATCGCCGAGGAGGAAGCCGAGAAATCCGGCTAGTGAGACGCTCCTCGACCTATAAAATGGTCGAGGGTCTCTTATACCGCAAAGGCGCGCTTGGCGCCCTCTCCAAGTGCATCACCCAAGAGGAAGGCAAATATCTCCTCAAGGATATCCATGACGGGATGTGTGGAGCTCACTCGTCCTTTAGGACCTTGGTGAGCAAAGCCTTCCGATTGGGTTACTATTGGCCGACGGCCCTGGCCGACGCACGCTCAATAGTAACCTCCTGCCGATCTTGCCAGTTCCATGCTCGGAAGGACCATCATCATGCAGACGCGCTACAGACCATGCCGCTAACCTGGCCGTTCTCGGTTTGGGGCATCGTCATACTCTGTCCATTTCAGGGAAGGAGGGGTTGTAAATACTGCTCGCCGCAATCGACACCTTCACTAAATGGATCGAGGCCGAGCCTATATCAACCATCTCGGCACAGGCGGCTAAAAGGTTCTTCCGCAATAATGTAGTAACCCGCTTTGGCGTTCCGAGTCGCCTCATTACCGACAACGGCACTCAGTTCACGAGCGAGGTGTTTCAGGCTTATTGCGAGGAGGTCGGGACCAAGATATGCTTCGCATCTGTGGCCCACCCACAGAGCAATGGGGCGGCCGAGCGTGCGAACGGGCAGATCGTCCAAGGAATCAAGAAGAGAGTCTTCAAGAGCCTCGATCGGCATGGTCAGGCCTGGGTGGACGAGCTACTCGCCCTCCGGGTCACCCGCACCACGACGAGCCGAGCCACGGGGGAGACCCCCTTTCAGCTCGTATATGGCGCGGAAGCTGTCCTACCCGCCGAGGTTGTCCTAGGATCCCCGAGGGTGAACCTGGCCGATAACATCGACGCAGAAGGCGAACGCCTTCTCGACCTCGACCTTGCGGAGGCGACTCGTGAACGGGCTCTGTTGCGATCCGCGGTTTACCTGCAAGCTCTTCGCAGGCACGCCGCTAAATCGGTACGACCAAGGACCTTACACGTCGGCGACCTGCTCGCGACGGGTCCAAGACTCATCAAAAGCCAACAAGCTAACGCCAAGATGGGAAGGTCCTTACACGGTCGTCTCAACAGCACGCCCGGGGGCTGTCCGCCTTGCAATGGAAGATGGTCGAGAACTAGCTAGTACTTGGAACATCGACCAACTGCGTAAGTTCCATGTCTAACCTCACCCGCTTTTACCTTTTTAATAAACTTTGTCACCTTACCCTCCCATTCTCTCTCTCTCTCTTTCCCCATTCTACGATTAAGCTCGACCCAGACAAAGTGTCAGGGGCAGGTCGGTCGTTGGGGCAAAACACCGTACGACAAAAGCTCGACCTCGAGGGCTTCCTTCCTCGTAAGACGACCATCTTTTTTTTCGCGGTAGACCTCCGCCGCAAGTAAAGATTCGCACAGGACACCCTTACGAGCGGTTCCGAGCTCGAGTCGGCCGGTGGCGGCGTCAACGCACCGTAACCCTAAGGGCCACACGGTCTCGCGAGAATTCTACTCCGCCAACGAGGTCGTGCTCGCGATCGCCCACGACCTCCGTTGGCGGCGGGGCTATAGAGGTACCATGTGGCCACGACCTCGACCTCGTGCAACTTTCGCGAGATGGTCACCTCGACCTCGTGCAACTTTCGCGCGAGATAGTCATTTCCTCGTACGATTGACTGCTAAGTCGCGTAAGACCACGGCACGAAACAAATCGTTGTCATCTCGGAGAAAAACAAAAACGCCCATTAAAAATAACGCTCTTTCTATGTTCAATCTGGCGTTTTTTCCTTAAGTTTTTTAGGTAAAGACAGAAAAGAAAATTACAGGAGCGAGACGCTTCGCCCCGCAGCGACGAGCTCGCCCGCGACCGAGTCAAGCTCGGACTCAAGGTCGAGCACCCGGCGAAGCTTCGACCTTCACTTGCCGCTTGACGAAGTCGCCTGGACTCCTCCTGTCGGGTCGATTGTCCTTTCGGCGCTCGAGCGCGTCGCGTAAAGGTCGCCACCGTGGCTTCCAGTTCGACCTTGCTTGCTCGCCCGGCCGAGGCGCTCTGAAGCTCGTGCACGGACTCCTCCACCTTCCGCCGGATCTCGGCCTCGGAAGATGTCGGCTCGGCAACGGGCGCTCGAGCTCCGCAATCTTGGCGTCTGCTCGGCTTGGTTAGCGACAACTTCAAGCGACGGTCGCGGCATGGAAGTCCTTCATGGTGGACTCCAAGACTGCGCAGTATGCGGCGTTTTCAGGTAAATGTCGAAGCTCTTGGTAAAAGTACAAAAGCCAGGAGTACTTACCCAAAAAGTCGGGTCTCCCCACTGATGGAACAACTCGGCGGGTCCTCCACCTCGCTGCAGGCAGGCAAGGGATCCCCGCCTTAGTCCCTTCTCCTTGATCGGGCTCGGGGCTTGAGCCCGAGCTCCCCGCCCCCCGAAGGCGATGGACTTGCCCTGGGATGACCTCCGCCTCCTGGAGAGGGACGGCCTCAAGAGCAAGGATCACCTCCGCTCTTCTTCCTTCCGGCAGAAGTTGCGCAGGCTCCGCCTCCTCATTGGGGCTCCGCCTCCTCGGCCAGGCTCCACCCTTCGGCGTCTACGGCCATGGGAGCAACCGGGGACACCGGTCGATATCCGGCCCGGCACAGCAGCGTCCCCGAGCGGGGTCAACCGGGGCACCGAGTCGGCGGCCGGGAGGTCGGTCTAGGCCGAGCAGCGACCTCGGCGCCCGGCAGATTCCTTCGTCTGGAAGCTGCCCGGCCGCTTACGGTGGTCGGGCTCGTCTCCCCAACTGGGTAGCCGGGCTCTTCCTCGTCGGACGAGCTCCCGCCAGATTAGGGTCCTCGACGCCGGCCGTGGCTGGGCGGCGTGGACGTCATAAGCCCGGGGAGAGGCCTCGGCGATCTCCTGAAGAGTCGCGGTGATGATGTCGCTGGCGCCGGAAGTTTCAGCGGCCTGCTCACCACCATCAGACTCCCCCGGGCTGTCATCCTCCACAACTATGATGTGGGGGATGCCCTCATGCCCGGCAGGGCATCGGCGGCCGCGATCTTCCTCCGTGCCTCCTCTTCGGGAGACACGACCTCCGGGTCCCGGGGCTCCTGAAAAGATGAGAAAGTTGCCTAGAGGGGGGGTGAATAGGCAATTTAAAAATTAAACTAAATTTGTCGCAGCGGAAAGAGTATCGGAACTTCCGGTATTGGATCGGAACTTCCGATTCCAGATCGGAATGTCCGATCGACTTTTTACACGGACGATTAATAACTGAAAGTAATAAACTTGAGAACAATCTAAGAACAATAAAACGACTAAATAAAGAGACAAGCTTAAGTAAAGAAGACAAAGACGCGGATTTGATCCCGGAGTTCGGATTCTTGAGGGAATCCTACGTCTCCGTTGAGGAAGCTCCAAAGAGCCGGGTCTTTTCCAACCCTTTCCTCCCAAACCTCGGTCACACTTGAGGCTTGGTTCCACTATTTGGTTCCTTTCCTTTCTGAGGCGGAGCTGCCTTCACAAACTTTTCACGGCAACCCACAATCCTTGGGAGCTCGTGAATCGACGCCTAGCCGTCCTAGGATTCCTTCAACCTCCAAGAGTAACAAATGCACGTTGATCAATCTTGGAGGAACACTCTAATGCTCAAGATGGAAGACACTTCCTTTTCACTCTAGCTCCAAATCTCACTTCTAGTCCTCACTCCTTGGATGATCCCTAAGATCAAAGAGGAGGGCTCAAAAGTAGACTAGAGAGGGCTCAATGTGCACTAGAGTTACGCCAAATAGAGTGTGTAACCCTCAAATGAGAGAGGGTGGGGTATTTATAGTTTCTTGCAAAACTAGCCGTTATACTCCCACTCATTTGCATATCGAACTTCCGATATCAACATCGGAATATCCGATATGTACAAATAATCGTAACTCGGCGCACTTTATTTGTTACACAAGATGCATCGGAACTTCCGATATCAACATCGAACTTCCGATGTTCCCGAAAATGCCCTTGACAAAATGCTTCTAAGTCCACATCGACTATCCGATATCAACATCGAACTTCCGACTTAATCATCGGAAAGTCCGATCAATATATCGGAATGTCCGATCAATCCAGAGAGCTCCTTTTCAGGTTAGAACACATCGGAACTTCCGATGTTAAATATCGGAACTTCCGATCTTTACAGAGAGCACTCGAAAGCTTTACAACGATCGGAACTTCCGATCGTAAATATCGAACTTCCGATACATCTTCTACGCATCGGATTTGAAGCAAACATGCACATCGGAATGTCCGGTCACATCGGAACTTCCGATGTAATATCGGAATGTCCGACTTGAACTTAGATAAAAACACATTCCGGTGCATGCACGATGACTTAGAATCTCAAAAAGATTTGAAGTAACATTCATCACGAGCATAGAGACTACTCTAGATCATCTACGATGCATCCCTCTTAATAGTACGGCATTCCCTCGACACAAAGCATAGAAAAATTAAATTACTGAAGCCGTTTTACTCGCTTGAATTCGTTTGAGGGTTTCCTTCGCATGTAGAGAATCTCACATTTACTCTTTTACCTGTTCACAAACTCATTGAAGACATTAGTCCTGTATAATCGTTTGTCATTAATCATCCAAAACCAATTTAGGGGCCTAGATGCACTTTCAATCTCCCCTTTTGGTGATTGATGACAACCCGATTAAAGCTTACAGATAAAAGGATATTAATAGAATTTACGTATTGGTTGAGCTCCCCTAAAGATGTGCAAAGGATAGGAAAACATCGCAAAAGCACAATTTTAAAAGCAAATTTTGGCAGGAGCTCCCCAAAACTCGAGTATATAATGAAATAAGCACTTATGGAAGCTAAATATTGAATAACCATTAATATTAATTCATAGAGACAATCATCCAACGGAGCATAAGTAAAGCATACTATCAAGCGTAACAAGTCCCAAGTTCATATGATAACAAAGTTTGGAAATGGAACGAATCGAAGGATGATAAAAGCCGATAAAAGCTTTCTTTCTCTTCTCCCCCTTTGGCATCAAGCACCAGAAAGGAGAACAAGGAGAGAGAGAGAGAGAAAAGGCTAGTCCGACTCCTCGGAAGCATCATCAGAGCCGGACTCCTCATCGTCCTCGGACTCATCTGAGGCTGCAGGCGCTGGAGCAAAAGGATCTTCAACCTCCTCATCGCTCTCCTCATCCTCTGAACACTCCAGATTCAGATGCCTCTGAATGTCTTTTAGTCTTTGGTGTTCTTCTTGTGCGTTTGCATTGCCCTTGCACAGGACAAAGATGGACTTTAAGGCGCGGAGAATTGGAGAGGATGATCCACGGCTGCAGCAGGAGGAGCTGTGGAGGAGGAGGTAGCAAGACCTCTAGTCGAAGCACGCCTAGCGGCCGAGGGCCTTGATCGCCTCGATCTGCACTCCTGTGTGCTTGGTATCATACTCAAAATCTTTGCCGGTGAGTAATGTGCTCAATCATATGCATGATGAATGGAGCATACCCACGGCTTCTCTTCGGCTCTGGTATCCAAGCGGATCTCATTCCATATGAAATCAAACACATCAAAAGGACCCATTTGTCCAACTCGCATTCTACTCGGCGGAGTTCCTTGTATAAGAGAATGTGAGAGGCGTCACCTTCCTTGGGAGCAGCGTCTTCTGAAAAGCTTTGTTGAGACAGGCAAAGAACGGCTTCATGCCTTTTGTGCTTCCTTCCTCAAAGTCTGCATCCTCATCATACAAAAAGTTCAGGTTGGAGGCACCGAGCGAGGCTTCATTGTGAATCTGATCTTTGTCACGGCAGTCAGCTTCGGTGAATCCAAGACAGCGAGCAAAATTGACATAGGAGATCTCATACCAAACTCCTTCTGTCATCCAATGCAAGGTGGAGACTCGCCCACTGGAGATATACAAAGTGGAGTAGAACTGAGCGATGATCTCAATATTCCAATCATGCTGAAAACTCATTATTCTTTTAGTCCCAGTTCTTTCACAAGCTGCAATGACCTCTGTGAAAGTGGCATCATCAGCTGCGGCCATGTAATCCCATCCAACCCATCGCATGAATATGGATTCTTCCTTGTCGAATGATAGATTCATAGAAATCTCTGAAAGAAGGTCCGAAGCGATAGTCGATCGAGAAGCGTTCGCTCGGGTTCGCTCTCGCCGCGCACTTTGGCGGCTTTTCCTTTATAGCTCATGGGTTTCCTCTTGAGGCGAGGATTCCTCTCGCTTGCCTCGAGCCTTGGAATTGCTTGGAGTGCAGGCTGGTTGAGGTTGAGAAGCTCGCCACGCTTTGCCCTTCCTAGAAGGCAATGGCGCCTCGAGGTACATTCCTGTCGGCGGGAGGGTCGGATGGAGGGTCACGAATCTGGATGCCTGGTCCTCCACGCCTCCACCTCTTCCTCTACCCGCACCCTTTTGGTTCTTGTTCTGTTGGAGTGCCTTGGCCTTTTGGAGCCCACCACTGCTTTGGTCTGGTGGGGTGAGAGCCACCTTGATCGGGATCCATTGTTCTAAGGACAAGAGCGGAATCGATTAAGCTAATGAGAGAAACAAAGATTGGATTGATTTTCATTCTGTTGACATCGGAAGTTCCGATTTCTCATCGGAAGTTCCGACATGTGGTCGGAAGTTCGATATTTTCGATCGGAATGTCCGATGTCTACGGATCTAGATCAACACAACGTTTTCTCCAAAACCAACCGATAGAAAGGAATGATATTTGACAGAATTGAACCAAAGGAATAGATGAACAAGTTCACCGAAACGATTTCTCGAAAAGACGCCCTAGATCCAAAAGGAAAGGATTGAGCCCTAGGGTTTACCTCGCGAAGAACACGGAGAAATCGCGCGGAGATGAGGGTCCTCTTCAAGATGCAATCCTTCCCAAGCAAAGATCGGAAGTTTCGAGAGGTCGGAAACTCCGATAACGGCACAAAGATGAAAAGGGGAAGGAGAGGCTAAAGAGACACGAGGAAAAGGACAAGAGAAAATGAAAGGGTACGGGCACTTAAGTGCGGAGCCCACATCGGATGTTCCGATAAAATATCGGAAGTTCCGATGTGGAACAACTGCCAGACATCGGATAGTCCGATGATTGGATCGGATGTTCCGATGTGCTGAATTTTCCAGCCAACTGAGAAAGATACAAGGATTTTGAGTGAAGTCTGAAAACTCTGAGTCATTTGAACTTAGGAAGGATCATTCCACTTGTCATCAGTAAGCATCCAAGCAATCAAAACTATGATTACAAGTGAATTGATCCGAGATTAAGATCCAACTAAAAGCTTTTGAAATTCACTCAATAACTTTTTCAATCATTTTATTTTGAAATTGAGCTAGTTAGCGTGAATCAATGAGTGCAATCTTTCAAGACACATTCCGATAGTCTAGGATGTTTAGCTCACTTCTAAGCTCGCACAAGCGCTTCTCATCTAGAGGTTTGGTAAAGATATCGGCCAATTGTTTTTCGGTTCTCACATAGGTAATATCTATGTCTCCCTTCAGAGAGTGATCTCTAAGGAAGTGGTGTCGGATATCTATGTGCTTGGTCCGAGAGTGTTGAACGGGATTGTTGGCTATTTTGATCGCACTCTCATTGTCACATAAGAGTGGTACCTTTTTCATACAAAAACCAAAATCCTTCAAGGTTTGCCTCATCCATAACAATTGTGCACAACAACTTCCTGCGGCAATGTATTCGGCTTCGCGGTAGATAAAGCAACTGAATTTTGTTTCTTTGAGGACCAAGACACTAGTGATCTACCTAGAAATTGACAAGTCCCCAAGTGCTTTTTCTATCCACTTTGCAACCCGCATAATCGACATCCGAATAACCAATCAAATCGAATTTTGATCCTTTAGGATACCAAAGCCCTAAACTAGGTGTGTGAACTAAATATCTAAGAATTCTTTTCACGGCTACTAGGTGGCACTCTCTCGAGCGGCTTGAAATCTTGCACACATACAAACACTAAGCATAATATCAGGCCTAGATGCACAAAGGTAAAGCAATGAACCTATCATGGATCGATATACCTTTTGATCCACTGGTTACCTTCTTCATTTAGACCAAGATGACCGTTAGTTGTCATTGGTGTATGAATTGGCTTGGCATTCTCCATGTCAAATTTCTTGAGCATATCTTTGATGTACTTTGTTTGACATAGGAACGTCCCTTCCTTGAGTTGTTTGATTTGAAATCCAAGAAAGAATTTCAATTCACCCATCATTGACATCTCAAATCTCTTCGTCATCAACCTACTAAATTCTTCACAAAAGCTTTTATTAGTAGAACCAAATATAATGTCATCGACATATATTTGGCACACAAATAAGTCATTATCAACATATTTTGTGAAGAGAGTAGGATCGACTTTACCAATTTCAAACCCTTTTAATAAGAAAATCCTTAAGACATTCATACCATGCTCTAGGTGCTTGCTTAAGCCCGTAGAGCGCCTTATGGAGTTTGTATACATGAGTGGGGTTCTTGTGGTCCTCCATTCGGCGGTTGCTCAACATAGACTAATTCGGCGATTGGACCATTTAGGAAAGCACTCTTGACATCCATTTGATAAAGCTTGAAATCATGGTGAGTAGCAAATGCAACCAATATACGAATTGATTCTAGTCTAGCAACGGAGCATAAGTCTCACCAAAATCCAAACCTTCAATTTGAGTGAATCCTTGAGCTACCAAACGAGCTTTATTTCTTGTAACAACTCCGCTCGTCTTGTTTGTTATGAAGACCCATTTGGTTCCAATCACGCTTTGACTAGGCCTTTCCACTAGTGACCATACTTTGTTTCTAACAAAGTTGTTAAGCTCTTCATGCATAGCCATTATCCAATCCGGATCTCTTAGTGCATCTTCAACCTTCAAAGGTTCCAAAGTAGACACAAAGGAGTAAAATTCACAAAAATTAGCTACTCTAGAGCGTGAAGTGAATCCCTTTGAATGTCACCGAGAATGTTATCGACGGGTGGTCTCTTTGGATACTTTGATGCACCCTCGGATGTGGCATTTGAGAGACTTGTTGGATTGGTTCAAGGTCTTCATCTTGAGCATCCTCCACGAGTTTGCTTGTACTCCCTTGAGGTATGCCTTGACTTTGAGTTGAAGTGGGAGGCTCCACTTGTGTAGATGAATTGTCTTGATCCACCTTTTCTTGCGGTCTCACTTCACCTATTGCCATCTTCTTGATTGCAATGCTTGGTTCTTCCTCATTTTCTAGCACATTTAAATCAACTTGCTCTACTTGAGAGTCGTTAGATTCATCAAATGTCACGTCTCGCTATTTCAACACAACGGAAGTTTTGTTGAAAACACGATAAGCGTAGGCATTTGATCCATATCCTAGCAAGAAACCTTCATCGATCTTAGGAGCGAATTTGGAGTTCTTAGGCTTCTTGTTTAGGATAAAGCATTTACTACCAAAAACTCAAATATGAGATGTTTGGTTTGTTACGGTGAGGAGTTCGTATGCCGTTTTCTTCAATATTTTGTGGAGATATAATCGGTTGATGGCATGACAAGCGGTGTTGACGGCTTCCGCCCAAAATTGATCGGAAACCTTGTATTCATCAAGCATTGTCCTTGCCATCTCGATTAAAGTCCGGTTCTTCCTTTCTACTACTCCATTTTGTTGAGGGAGTATGGAGCGGAGAACTCATGCTTGATCCCTTCTTCATCAAGGAATTCTTCGACTTGAGTATTCTTGAATTCGCTCCATTATCGCTCGAATCTTCTTGATCTTCAACTCGAATTCATTTTGGGCTCTTCGCAAACTTCTTGATTATCCCTTGCGTCTCACTTTTCTCTTGCAAAAGAATACCCACGTGAAGCGAGAGAAATCATCAACAATAACTAAACCATACTTGTTACCTCCGATGCTTATATAAGCAACGGGTCCAAGAGGTCCATGTGTAAAAGCTCCAATGGTTTTGTCGTTGTCATGATATTCTTCGCGGGATGACGCGCTCCAACTTGCTTTCCGGCTTGACAGGCGCTACAAATCCTATTTTTCTCAAACTCAACATTCGTTAGTCCAATGATATGATCACCTTTTAGAAGCTTGTCGAGATTCCTCATGCCAACATGGGCTAGCCGGCGATGCCACAACCACCCCATGCTAGACTTTGCCATTAAGCATGTTTGAAGTTTAGCGCTATTTGAGTTGAAATCAACCAAATAGAGCTTACCCTTCAAATATCCTTTAAAAGCAATTGAGGAATCGTCTCTTCTAAAGACGGTCACACCATCATTAGTAAATAGACAGTTGTATCCCATCTCGCAAAGTTGCGACACGGATAGCAAATTGTAATTTAAGGATTTAACTAGAAGAACATTTGAAATGGAATGATCATTAGAAATAGCAATTTTACCTAATCCCATTACCTCACCTTTACCATTGTCACCGAACACAATATTTTCATATTGTGATCCTTTTCATCAAAAGATGAAAATATTCTCTTTTCTCCGGTCATGTGGTTTGTGCAACCACTATCAAGCACCCAACTTGATCCACCTGGAGGTATACTCCTACAAGATCACATTAGACTTTGCTTTTAGGTACCCAAATCCTTTTGGGTCCTTGCATGTTAGAGATCAAAACTTTTGGTACCCACACCTTCTTCTTGCTCTTTTCATTAGAGTTGTGGGCACCGACAAAATGAGCAATCACTTTACCACGGTGATTTCTCTTCAACATATAAGAAGCAAAGTGAATAGAATAAGATGCATGATGTTGAGGATGCTTCTTAGATTCTTGCCGGTCTTGATGACATGTGTGGTGGTCAATGGTTGTTTGTCATTTCCTTTGACAAACTGGATGCATTCTTTACCTCTTACCACCACACGGTCATTTCTTTTGCATTCATTCTTATCATATCCAAGCCCTTCTTTATTTTTGTTTCGACCATTTATGGTCTTATATAAGGCATCCTTGGATTGATAGGTTTTCATGCAACCGTACCTTACCAAGGCACTTAGTCTCGTTTCGCTTTTTAATACTTGCATGAATTGGGAGTTAGTAGTGCAAGCATTAACATCAACATTGTAGCAACGAGAGCAACCATTGCTAGTGGAAGGAATAGATGTTACTTGTAAATCATCAATTGGAGAACTAATATCATTAAGAGATTCAATTTGCACTTCAAGAGCTTGGAGATTGTTTTCGGACTTATTACATTCTCTTGAAGTGACTCATTTGAACCCTTAAGCATTTCAATTGAATTATTAGCCAAATCAAGCTTTTGGTTAACAATTCAATAGTCTCCTTTTCTTTAGTGAGGACCTTCTCGAGAGCAAGAGTTTTCTTCTTTTCACAAATTAGCAACTCTTCTTGCTTCTCAAGAGTTTCCTCTTGACTATCTATTCTTTTCAATAGCTTATGAATCTTAGCAATAGCCGATTTGCTCAAATCACAAAATAGAGCATCATCATCATCATCACTCTCTAATTCACTATCACTACTAGGGGTTTGGTTTTAGCCATTACCTTGCGCCTTTGGCCATAAGACAAATAGGCGGCGTCATAGTCGGAGTCGTTGTCGCTCAATTCCCGAATAGCGACTTTGCCTGGAGTGGCTTCTATGGCGAGGTGGCGACTCCTTCATCATCGATGTCGAGTCTGAGTCTGAGTCGCTTTGAATCCCATTCTTCTCCAATGTGAGCTCGCCCGAGTACTTCTTCTTGTACGCCTTGTTCTTCTTGAGCGACTCATTCTTCTTGGTCTCATTTGGGTTGTTCTTCTTCTTTGGGACATGGCGATGAAGTGTCCAACCTCACCGCACTCATAGCAAGCCCTCTTCTCGTTTCTTCTTCTCCTTGACTTGTCATTGAAGTTCTTCTTGTATTTGCTTGACCCGTCATATTTGAGGAACTTTTGAATTTTCTTACAAATAGAGCCAAGTCTTCTTCGTCTTCGCTCTCATCTTCCTCATCATCACTTGATGTTGATTCTTCCTTCTTACTTGCCTTCAAAGCAATTTGCTTCGGTCTTGAGCTCGAGCTTTGCTTGGCAAGGTTCTTCACTTCTTTGCTTCTTCTTCCATGAGCTCATGTGAAAGAATCCTTCCGAGCACATCATTTGGAGTGAGCCTCTTGAAGTCTTTTCGCTCTCGTATAAGAGTTACGAGAGTCGAATTCCTTGGAGCAAAGGCTCTTAGCATCCTCTTCACCACGACATGCTCCGTCATATCCTTGCTTCCAAGCCCTCTAATCTTGTTCACGAGGATCATCAAACGATCATACATTTGTTGAGGCGTCTCATCATCATTCATGACAAATCTCCCCAATTTTCCTTCAAGTAACTCAATTCTTGATTCCCTTACACTTGATGTTCCTTCATGAGCTACTTGGAGTGTGTCCCATATCTCTTTTGCTTCTTCTAAACCATCAACCTTGTTGAATTCTTGGGACTCAAGGCTCCAAGCAAAACACTTGCGGCTTGAGCATTTCGTGGATGTTACATTCTTGTTGCGGTGTAAGCTCCATGTCGTCTTCCCATGTCTAGACCTGTACACACAATCTTCCAAACACTAGGATGGAGAGACATCAAATGCATTTTCATCTTGTGCCTCCAAGCGGAATAGTATGTGCCATCGAAAAATGGTGCACGCCGAGGGCACAAGAATATAGGAATGCGAAGAAGAAGTATTTAATTTTTCGTAATTAAAAGGAATTTGAGCTCCTGCGATGACGTTGAAGTGTCACCTTCCTTGGTCTTCGCAGGAGTTCCATGTCCGGCCTTTGGACTATCTTCTTCCCCCGACACGACAACCTTCAATCCGGTGTTGGCCATCACGTTCCTTCAAGCGGTTAGGCCTTCGAGAAGGTTTGGCTCTGATACCAATTGAAAAGATGAGAAAGTTGCCTAGAGGGGGGGTGAATAGGCAATTTAAAAATTAAACTAAATTTGTCGCGGAAAGAGTATCGGAACTTCCGGTATTGGATCGAACTTCCGATATAATCGAACTTCCGATTCCAGATCGGAATGTCCGATCGACTTTTACGACGATTAATAATCTGAAAGTAATAAACTTGAGAACAATCTAAGAACAATAAAACGACTAAATAAAGAGACAAGCTTAAGTAAAGAAGACAAAGACGGATTTGATCCGGAGTTCGATTCTTGAGGGAATCCTACGTCTCCGTTGAGGAAGCTCCAAAGAGCCAGTGTCTTTTCCAACCCTTTCCTCCCAAACCTCGGTCACACTTGAGGCTTGGTTCCACTATTTGGTTCCTTTCCTTTCGAGACGGAGCCGGCCTTCACAAACTTTTCACGGCAACCCACAATCCTTGGGAGCTCGTGAACGACGCCTAGCCGTCTAGGAGTCCTTCAACCTCCAAGAGTAACAAATGCACGTTGATCAATCTTGGAGGAACACTCTAATGCTCAAGATGGAAGACACTTCCTTTTCACTCTAGCTCCAAATCTCACTTCTAGTCCTCACTCCTTGGATGATCCCTAAGATCAAAGAGGAGGGCTCAAAAAGTAGACTAGAGAGGGCTCAATGTGCACTAGAGTTACGCCAAATAGAGTGTGTAACCCTCAAATGAGAGAGGGTGGGGTATTTATAGTTTCTTGCAAAAACTAGCCGTTATACTCCCACTCATTTGCATATCGGAACTTCCGATATCAACATCGGAATATCCGATATGTACAAATAATCGAACTCGGCGCACTTTAGTACATTACACAAGATGCATCGGAACTTCCGATATCAACATCGGAACTTCCGATGTTCCCGAAAATGCCCTTGACAAAATGCTTCTAAGTCCACATCGGACTATCCGATATCAACATCGGAACTTCCGACTTAATCATCGGAAAGTCCGATCAATATATCGGAATGTCCGATCAATCCAGAGCTCCCTTTTCAGGTTAGAACACATCGGAACTTCCGATGTTAAATATCGGAACTTCCGATCTTTACAGAGCACTCGAAAGCTTTACAACGTATCGGAACTTCCGATCGTAAATATCGGAACTTCCGATACATCTTCTACGCATCGGACTGAAGCAAACATGCACATCGGAATGTCCGGTCACATCGGAACTTCCGATGTAATATCGGAATGTCCGACTTGAACTTAGATAAAAACACATTCCGGTGCATGCACGATGACTTAGAATCTCAAAAAGATTTGAAGTAACATTCATCTGAGCATAGAGACTACTCTAGATCATCTACGATGCATCCCTCTTAATAGTACGGCATTCCTACGACACAAAGCATAGAAAAATTAAATTACGAAGCCGTTTTACTCGCTTGAATTCGTTTGAGGGTTTCCTTCGCATGTAGAGAATCTCACATTTACTCTTTTACCTGTTCACAAACTCATTGAAGACATTAGTCCTGTATAATCGTTTGTCATTAATCATCCAAAACCAATTTAGGGGCCTAGATGCACTTTCAGCTCCGCGGCAACAGACTCCCCCACCTCGACGTCGTCGCCACCGGCAGTGGATCGGGCCTCAGCGCCTCGGCTCCACCGGCCTCGTCGCCCATGACGACCTCGGCAGCCCGGGCTAGCTCCCTCTCTAGCACGAAGTCAAGAATATCGTCAGCCATCGCTTCGAAATCCCATAACTCCGCACCAACTGCCACACCCACTATAGACGATGTGGGGTTAGTATGGTGCCGGAGGGGAAAGAGACAAACAAGAGGGGAGTAGGAGACTGACCTTGCTCGGCGTCCGCTAGCTGAGCTCGGGCGCGGGCCAGGAGGGCGGCCATGTCTCGCGCGCCTTGTCGGCCTGGCGGCCAGAAGGGTCGACCTCCTCCAAGCCGACCTCGAGCGATCGGCGTTGGGCGCGGTTGAGGCGTGGCGGGCGACCTGCGGGACCTCGGGACCAAGGCGCGGGGGTCGGCTCGTCTTTCTCCTCCTCGTGGTCCCCGGAGCCGAGCTCGAGCTCACCCGCGAAGCTCGCTGAAGGGCCGCGATCCGCCCTCCACTCGACCTTCCGTATTTGGGCCGCCGCGGCTGCGGCCTCCTTCTTCGCCAGCGCAGCAAGCTGGCGCAAACGAGCCATCAGCTCGGGATTGTTTCGGGTGTACTCGTCCATCCACAATCTCAGTTCACTCACCTCCTGCCGGTCCGCATACTCCAAGTCTTTGGCGGGGTGAGCGATCGTCGGCGGGGCGCTGCGTGTCTGGGCGAGGGACGGGCGTGGCGACGGAGATCGAGCGCGGCGCTTGCGACCCGCTTTGTCCTTGGTCTTCGACCCGTCCCCGCCAAGCTGCGATCCCACCGGGACACGGCGACCGAGGGCAACCTTCTCCTGTTGAAAAAGAGAAAAACTTCGAATGAGGTCGGAAGGCCCGGCGAAACTGTCCGGACAAAAGCTGAAAGAAGTCCGAGTCGAGGACTTACCGCCTCGGTCAGTTAAGGGCGTTGTTCGGGATCTGGCGGCCCTCGATGATTTCCTTGCCTTTAGGGGTGCCGAACATCTCGGACACCCTCACATCCACCTGATCCTCTGGCGGAGCTGCATACCACCCAAGGGAGAGGTCGTGAGAAGGGGCATCCTCTCGCTCGGAAAAGAAGATTGAGGGCGATGACATACCCGAGCGTGACTCTCGGGTGATGTCTGCCACCCCTCGACCTTGAAGAAGGGATGCTCCCTCCTCCCGAGGTGATATCCGGTTCACGTAGTCGGGTAACGCCCCGACCGTCAGCCCCTGTGCACGTGAGCTCGTTGATCGTCATGAGGATCTTCTCCTCCTCGGGCTCCACAGGCGGTCGGGCGTCTCGGCCAGCGACCTCTGGCGCCGGAGTAGGAAAGCGTGCATATACGCTTTCTCGAGTAGAACCAAGAGTCGGCCCAACCCGACACCGAGTCCTTGAGCGTGAAGCTCGGGTACTCATATGGTCGGGTAGGTCGAAGGCGGAAGTAGAGGCAGCCGGCCTGCGAAGGCGTGCCGGTGCGAGAAAGGGTGTAGAAGTGGAAGAAGAGACTGGGAGTGGGCTCGACGCCCACGAACCCTTCGCAGAGATGGGTGAAGATGGCCATAATGAGAATGGAGTTGGGATGGAGGTGAGCGATCTCGCACTCGCAGGAGGCGAGTACGGCCTCAACAAACTCACTTTCGGGCGTCCGGAGCCCGTTCATGGCGTAGAGCTCGGTGGAGACGATCTCCCCCTCCTCCGGCTGCGGGCTCTCTTCGTCGCCAGGGGCTCTCCATGTACCGGCGTCGAGGTACTTCGCCCGCTCGAGGATCTCCAGCCTGCGCCTGTCGAGCTTGCTGACGCCGAACTTCGCCATGAGGATGAGGAAGATGATCAAGGAGAAGGATGAGCGCCGAAGCAGAGGAGTGTGAGACGCAGCGATCGCAATACGGCCAAGTGAGTCTAAGGGTTTTCTCTTCGAGTGTTTAAAAACTCCTCCAGGAGATGGGGAAGCGAAAGGACTTCCCGCCGTTATGGTCGAGGAAGCCCTAGAGGCACAGAGGGCAGTTGAGGCGTTCGCCATCCGGGAAACGACACGTGGGCACGCAAATCGAAACCGTCCTGCCAGAAAAGGCGGTTCCCCAGGAAGGACAGTTCAGGCTTCCAGGAGAAGGAACCGATGAGAGGGGCCCACTTCCGCTCGCTCGAAACACGACGAGCTGGAACAACAAGCTCGTTCCCGGAGAAGGTTAATAGCTCGTTGGTCGCGGCAGTCGTCCGCCGCAGAACCGACATGCTCGTAGAACGGTAGGCCCAAGGGGAAGGCCTTCCTTAGACCTTTTCCCACTTGAACCTCGGGGGCTAGCTGTCGGGGTGGGTAATTTCCATAAATTACCTCGGATGCCACTAACGACCAAGCTCGCTCCGCCCGAGCTACCAGGAGGTCGTTACCCTGGATTGTCTAATCGACCGGAGGGCTACGCATTCGGCCGTTCCGAGCTCGGGCTCGGTGGGACCAAGAATGCAACGTATTCGATCGATTCGAGCTCGGTGTCGGCCATCGGCCGACCTTACGTGGTCTCGGGTCGGTGGAATAACCACCCGAGCGTAACTTCCGTTGGGTCTGCTACGTTTCCCGTGGGAGCGTGGCGGAAAGATAGGATCCACGGTTGCCACGTTTGGACGAGGTCCAAACGCGGCAGTAGCGGGTCGTGGAGTTCGATCCTTTGTAAGCTATAAAAGCGTCCCCATCATGAGGGGGACAAGGCAACATACCACGCACAGACTGTAAGACTCAGACACATTGCAAGAGTAAACGAGAGCTGGAGTAGGGCTATTATCTCTTTCCTGAGAGGCCCGAACCAGGGTAAACTGCTGTGTCCACGCTCGTTGAAATCTGGTGAGTCGTTCCTCGAGTAATCCCTCACGTAAGAAGGGGTCACAGTTGGTCCCTCCACCAACAAGTAAGCTCGGCGGGGGCCTGTTCCCCAATCGTCGACAACTGCTATTTCGTAAAATTGCATATTTTAAAAGAACTTGTGTCACAAAATTACATATTTTAAAATTGACCATTCCTTGTAACTGGTCTAACGATGTGGGCCCATATGGCAACCTCATGCTCCCCTATTTTCCATTTCACTCGCGCGTGACGCTGACATGTGGGTCCACACCGTCAGACCCGTTACATGGAATGGTCGATTCTAAAATATACAGCTTGTGATATATATTCTCCTAAAATATGTAGTTTTATGAAATATAAACTAAAATCTGCCGTTTTCTGATAGTTTGTACATAAAATCTGGGGTGTCGTGAATTTTAATCAAATAAAAAAGAACACCGAATCCCACTAGGCCACAAGAAGGCAACCTGGGTCCATTCAATGTACATATTACCGGCAGAAATCGTCAAGAGGCCGGAAAACGGTAAAATGCTTCCGTCAGGCCCCCCACGAACCTGAGCCGAGGTCAGCCGAGCAGCAGATTGCTCCCCATCCCATTTCGTCCGGGCTAGTGGTGCGCTGGTGCTGCTGCAGACTCGGAGCCGGGGGGGTGTGTGTCCGTCGCGGTGGCCCTTTCGCTAGCCGCCGGGGACGCGCGGCGGCCATGGCAATCGCTGGGCGCCGGACCTGCACGAGGCACACCGGCGCGCGGGGCGCCGTTGAGCGAACAGCCCAGATGGTTAGGCCCTCAGGGTTGCGCACTTGCGCTGAAGTACGCGAGGGGTTTTATTTTATTTGTTTTAGAGTAGAGAGCGTTTTGCAACCGCATTGCCCTGCACTGCAGTGCAGGCTGCAGCCTTGTTGTTCCATGCTCCGATCAAAGCGAAACCTCACATCGCATCGCATCACGTGCCGGTTTCGCCCGCACAAAAGAGATCTCGCAAAGCAACAGGGCGACGACGCGCGGAGAGAGACCTCACAGTCGCTCACCAGTGCACACTGCTCTTTATCGAGGACCGTGCTCCACAGGCGAGACTGCAAAAGGCCAAAGCACCATGCATGGCTATCATGTCCATCCCTCGCGCTCGCACTCCCTCACAAGCGCTCACCTAGCGTAGTGACAGCCATAATAATATTGGCATGATGGGTCCATCCCAAAATATACAATCTACCAGCGCAAGCAAACCTGTTCCTTTCTATCGTTTCTGCATTGATTTGCTGCGACTGCCGCTCCTGGGGACTTCTGAACTCTGATGCTGGGGAGTACTAATGTGGGACAGTCGGAGTAGTGAGATAGCGGCTGGCCCCTGCAATTTGTGCCATGCTTGCCTCGGGATGGCAAACAAAATGCGACTAGGCAGTAGGCATGCCTACCCCATGTGTCATGTCCTGGCCCCCCTCTCTAAAATCTTCTATCTCTTCTTGCTTCAAAATTTTCAATCTAGCACTTCTCTCCTCTTAAGAGCACACATTTTAAAAGAGAATTAGAGCAGCAAATGCAGTAGCAGAGCTTGACATTCAGGCAACATGTATTACTTTGGAGGTTGAAAGTTCACCGATGACACCCTAGGTTCTTAATACAGTTGTGCCTTCTGGTGATATGGCACATGGGGCTATGGTTTTCATTCTCTGTCCTGGCGCCGGTGTGCTCTCCTGTCGGTGAATGGCGATCGGCCGGCGTCTCCAGAAGTATAATCAGCGAATATGTGTGTCGGCGGCTCCAAAATTCACATCATGTTGCGCTGATCACTTGATGCGACTGAAATTAAGTTAGACAATGAAGCAAGGACTGGAAGAGAATCAAGGACGCTTGACACCACGCGGGTGTCTGAATTCTTGATGCTTTTGGTCGGACACTATTATGTAATCCTGATGCGATGATGAAACCCGAAGCATGCTAGTTCCATTCCATCTCACTACTGCGAAGTGCAGACTATTCAGTGTATCAGAGTGTATATATGTGCTGATATACTCACTGCTCTGCTCTGGCCATTTGATGGATCATGGAGTATTTGGAACGTTGCAAAGCCGGGCTTGAGATGTTACTTGCTGGTGATCGCAACTCGTAAGCAGCAATTAGCAGGTAATCAAACCTGGGTAACGGAGCAAAAGAAACAAAACTGCGAAAAGAATTAAAAGCTACGTACGTTGTACAGGCCCACACTAAAGAAAATTCGAGCCTCTTGAGAGAGAGAGAAAAAAAAACGTGAAAACTATCCTGCAGAGAAGGCCAGCTAAACGTACGACCCTTTTTTTTTTTAAAAAAAACGTCGTTTTCGCAGTTTACTTAATAAGATGAAATCACCAGCGCTGTGATGCATCGTGCTCGTGCATGCATAGACTTGAGCAAATGTTAAAGACTTCGGACTAGCTACCCCTGAACATGCCATTTTTCTCTGAAGCGCCCTCGCCTCGCTGACCATGACGGGGCCTAATTTTCTCCGTGCCAACTTTGCACTCATGGGCCTAAGCTGGCTAAGCATTCAGTCCGACCACTGAAATAAAAAACACTTACATGACCAATGCGAGGGAAATTCTCCAGATTCCTATGTGAATGAATTTGAAATTCCTGTAAAATTAGTGTGAAAGTTTTGTTTTCCAGTAACACTACTCTGGTTGATTTACTGGAGTACTATTCATCTATAGAGTCGTTACAGTCGGACAATAGCATGGCTCCCTACCTCACTAGTAATTAGTTCATTCTCACCATGACCTAACACTAATACACTATGCATCATCAACATTACAGTAACCACGACGAGAAGAACAAAATTATTCCATTACCATCTACGTTTCCATCTAGTCTAAACGCCACCCGCCTAATTCGTTTCCACAGCATGGCATACACAAAAAGGAGACTTGACCAACATTGATACATGTCTGTTCGATCAGACTCTGAGGAGGTAGACACTGAGCTCGGGGCCGCCATTGCTGCTGCTGCTGCTGCTGTCCGGGTTCATCATGTAGAACGCCTCCGAGTCGCGGGAGCCCACCACTCGCTCGAAACGAGCGCGCATGTACATGACGTCGCCCTCACCGCCGCCGCAGCTCGCGGCGGGGATGACTCCGGCTCCCATGGACACCGGCTCCAGCGCGCGCAGTACGCGCCAGTCCGCGGCGCCGCACTCTCGCCGCACAGCGTACCCGCAGCTCTTTCCGTTGCAGTACGCGCGCCACACGGTCTCCTCGAGCAGCCTCTTACCGCCGGCGCTGGGCCCCGAAGTCGGGGTGGGCAGCGCGGGGGCGCCCTTGGCGCGCTCGCACTCGAGGGCGATGCGCACCAGGCCCGTGGCCATCTCGCGCACCAGCGCGGCCGTGGGCGCGGCCAGTTCCAGCAGCAGCGCCGGGCAAGCGCGCGGGTCGACCTGGAACGCCAGGTGCACGTGGCCGCGCCGTTGGCCGTAGAGCGTGCCGGTGAGCCGCGCACCGAGGCCGACCTGACGGTGCCGGCCGGTCACGGCTGCGGCCAGCGCCGAGCGCAGCCGCGAAACGGCCGTCCGGACCTTCCTCCGCTGCTGCTTCTGCGGCGGCGGCGGGGGTGCCGGCTTCTTAGGAGGGGAAACAAAGTCCTCGGAGTGGAAGGACGGACAGATGATGGAGGAGAATGCCATGGTCGCCTCGTCCTCCTCCTCAGCCTCCGAGTTCTTCATGTAGTCCTCGTCCCCACTCGTGGCGCCATGGCTGCTGCTCTTGCCAAGAACCGGCCACTTGAAGTGCCTCCTGGAGAAGGAGAGGGAATCATGGGGGTTTCTTGCTGTGATGGTTCTCATGGCCGGTGTGGTGTCGTCTAGCTTGAGCTTGGTAGCTAGCAAAGCAATGGAGCTTCTCTTCACTAGCTAGTGTTAATGTGTTATGCTTGTGTTGGGTTCTGTGAGAAGAGAGAGGAGGAGATTATATTCAGAAGATGTGTGTGCTGTGCACTGCAGTGCAGCTGAATTGTGTACGTATCTGTGTATCAGTGTATGTGAAGGAGTGTGCTACTATTATACATGTTTCTAGTGATCTCTCTCCCTGCAGCTAGCACAGGCACAGCACCTGGGGTTTTGTACTGGGGGGAGGCTGGTGAGCAGAGCCCACCAAAACTGAGCAAACAAAAAAAGCAAAAGAGGTTCAAAGATCTTCTTGGCCTTGTGGTGTGGTTGGGTCCTGATCCTGCGCTTGTTTTCTTATGAGGAAATGGTAGACAGGAATGCAGATTGGGACAGTAGGGGGCAGGCTGGAGAAATTTATGGTTGATAAGATTATTGAGAAGGGAGTGACGTGAGAGAGGGCGTGCCTGGTTTGATGGTTAGCTTTATTAGTGATGAAAATTGTTTAGTACTACTGGTGATCTGAGTGGAGGATGATGTGCTGATGAGGCTGAAATGAAGTGTAATTAGGATCAAACGATTTCCAGGTTCCCATCTGCTCACTGCTCTCTCGGAAAAACAGATTACAAAAGCTAATAGGAGTAACTAAGATGCTGTATTAATGGATGCTGATTTTGCTGATGATATGTTCAATTCATATAGAACATAAGTGTGAGTCGCATGACTGAATTTATCAGTGTAAGTAAATTCTATGAATGGCGTCTGCAAGTGTTTTGAAGTTCCTGGTCAGTACTCACTATGAATTGACATATGGCTGAGAACTAATTAAGAACGTAATAATCTTCCTCGTCACGACGAAATGTTAAGTTGACACGAAGGGGAAGATTTGAAACACAATCTAAGATTGAGTATGCTGTTTTATAATATAAATAATTTATTGATTAACATGTTGATATCAATAACTTGTATTGGATCAGGGAAAAAAAATACGTACATGCTAATCTTTTATTATCTTTTTACATCTACTTTTTTTTTGTATCTTAGAAGTAGATCAGAGCTAATAGAATCTCAACTAAGTAATTCAACTTTGATCAATATTACTTGGCATCAATATAAAAGTTACATCTACTCTCTGTCTCCAGAATGCGTCTCTGTTGATTATTGCTTTTTACCAATCGTGAATTTTGCTGATTTGCAAAAAAAAAAATCGGTTGGTAATTTACATACTTTGTTAGAGAGCACCCTCTACAGGAAGGCATAGAATTTTCTGGCGGAAACATAGGAGAGGATCAGAGGAGCCCGTTGTCGAAATTTTCAGCTGCAGGTCGCCTGCAGCAGACACCGAATCCTTCTTGATTTTTTATGATTTTTTCTGTTGCTCAAATGAAAAACTTATCAATATGAAAAAGATGCGCCTAAAAATTCTGTACAACTTTCATGTAGACCAAATAATTTTTCAAGAATGGGAAGACCTCGAAAAGCGCGATTTACAGAACGGTCCAGCGCGAACAATTCTTGGTCCGACGCAAATGCACTTACATTTCCGATTTTTTCTATTGCTCAAATGAAAAAACTTGTCAACATAAAAAAGATGCATCTCAAAATTCTCTACAACTTTCATGTAGACCAAATAATTTTTCAAGCAAAGGAAGACCTCTCAAATCGTGATTTACAGAGGAATTCACGTTCGCGCCGAACCAACTTTGATAATCTACAGTAATTCATATTTTTGGAGGTATTTCTATGCTCAAAAAATTATTTGGTCTACATAAAAGTTGTAGATAATTTCAAGACACAACTTTTTCATGTTGACAAGTTTTTCATTTGAGCAACAGAAAAAATTATAAAAAATCGGAAATGTAAGTGCATTTGCGCTCGACCAAGAATTGTCCGCGCCGGACCGTTCTGTAAATCGCGATTTTGGAGGTCTTCCCGTGCTTGAAAAATTATTTGGTAAACATGAAAGTTGTAGAGAATTTTGAGACGCATCTTTTTCATATTGATAAGTTTTTCATTTGAGCAAGAGAAAAAATCATAAAAAATCAAGAAGGATTCGGTGTCTACTGCATGCGACCTGCAGCTGAGGCCGGGCGCTGCAGGCCGCGTGCAGCTCACCGGCTCCACTGCAGGCGTGATCAGGGGGCTATTTGCGGAAAAAATTTGTAACTGGTGCTATTTTTGTTAAAACAACGCGTTATTGAGCTAAAACAGTGAAAATTTCACGTTGTCTCTTTCTCTCGGGCCTCGGGATTGGTGGCAAGCAAAGTGGGTCTCAAGGAGTAAATACAAAGCTAAAGCTGCAACTTTGACATGAGAGAGGGACCGGGCGAAGGCGACGCTGCATGGCAAGGGAAGGGAGGCAGCCTGCAGGTCTGCAGGTCGGGTCCAGGTGAGGACGCAACACGGCGTACCAGCAAACCTCATCATCCTAGTACCACTGTACCTGCAGTGCTATATGGGTGCAGTGATGGATGCTAAGTATCACCGGCGAAGTGGGGCACACAACACAAGCCACAGCTACCTGTGTCTCCTCCCCATCTCTCCTGTCTTTAGTCTCTGGCCAGCGGCCACTACTGACCTGATGGCTGCATGCATCGGCTGGGCCTTCAACTCCCTCTTGATTTGCCTCTGCCTGCCACTTGGTTCCTAGCTGTAACCTGTTGCCGTCTGTGCCCCCACTGGTAGCCATCCGATGAGGGGAGCATATATATATACATATATATATATATGGAGGTGCTGTGCACATATACAAATATTAAATCTGGACCGTTCAAATTCCATCCAACGGTGACTCGAAATCACATGTGCAAACATTTTGCAATTACACCCCCTGATGAGCCACCGTTGGATAGGATTTGAATGATCCAAATTTAATGTTTGTATATGTGCACAACACCTCCATGTGCACGGGATATGCTCCCTCAGATGAGATGGCAACGTGGAAGTCACAAGCAAGAAGAATGACAGCTTCCATTTTGCATGAGCATGCTCCAGAATTCACGGCAATTTGCTAATGACACTGCCTTTCGCATTTTTGTAGTTCCGGCCAGTTATGTGCTGGATGAATTAGTTGTTTGTTTCGCCCAAACAAAGCTCAGCATTGTAAGCCAGATGCCAAACAGATCAGATAAAGCTACGAGCCTAGGACTATGGACCCAGCTATAGCTTGTAGCTTCAGAGTTTATCGCCTAGAGCTGACCATCTCCATCTTGTGAGCACCACAGCGTAGAGTCGTGGACTATAATATCTGGTGGGATAGGGTTTTATGCCGTTCTTAAGGGACTGCAACTTAAGCAGTTACGTGCGAGCCGTTGGATCGAAAATAAACGGTTCAGATTGATCCAAAAGTACTATAGCAAAATGGATTTAGACGATCCGAGCCGTTCGCTTGTTCGATCAGACGGTCCACGCCTATGGGGATTGTTTAAATTGCAGTCCCATAGAGACTGTATTTGATCCTTGTCCTATCCGGTCGATAGGTGAGAGGGATAATTAGAGAGTCTATTACGCGCAAGTTTGATTCCCTGATGCGCATGCTTTCAATTAATTAGGTGAACTGAAACTTAAGCAGAGAAGTGATGTGATTCAGCCAATACAGGGAGGGCAGAACCTTGTGCGATGTGCTCGCACACGTACTACTGATGCGGTTGCCGGCACGGCAGGCGAGCAGAGAGATCTATAGCGGATGACGTCCGGACCAGCAGCACGACCATCGCGACGCCGCATCCATGTTGGTCGCTAAACACGCCGCATCCATGTTGCTCCTTGACTGATAGTTGTGATTCTAATTTAATCAGTGAAGATTCTATAGAAAGGGAGGTTTGTCAAAATATTTCCCATACTTCTCTGTTGGAGAGTCATGGGATTAAAAAAGATGATGAAGAGTGGACCATTGTCGGTAGAAATAGACGGAGCAAGCACTCCGTGCAAAATAAAAATTCATGAGAGGTTTATTTTGGAACATAAGAGGACTAGGTCAACCTGGTAAGACTCAATGTCTAAAAGAGCTGATTTGGAATCAAAACTGATTTTGTATGTTTTCAAGAAACAAAGAGAGATAGCTTCAACGAATCTTTCCTTAGAATGATAAGTGAATCTAAAGTTTTTGAGTGGCAATGGCTTCCAGCCAAAATCACTGCGGGTGGTATTTTGGTTGGCATCGACTCTGCCACGTTAGAAGTCATTCGGGTTGATATTAAAAAATTCTCGGTTCAATGCCTAATTAAAACCAAAAGAAATGACTTTATTTGGAGACTTATTTCTGTTTATGGTTCTCCATATGATGAGGGGAAACAAGAGTTTATTTCTGAACTCCATGAGGTTTTCATTTTAGATGATCACACCCCCACTATTTTAGGAGGTGACTTTAATATGGTGAGATCCCAAGATGATAAGAATAAGAGCAGTGCTTCTATGCTTTTCCTTCTAGTACAAGTTGCACAAATCTTAAAGCAAACAAAGGGGTAAGTAATCACCATCTACCATTTATTCATGCTTTAATAGTTATGCAACTTTTAAAAGGAAGAGCATAGAAGCACCTCTCTAAGAATAATGGTAATGTAGACCGTAGATGGTGTGATAGGTTTAACGATTGGATTAATATATGGGGTCTGATGGAAATGAATTTGACTGGTAGACATTTTACTTGGTCAAATAATCAAAGTAATCCAGTCATGTCGGTAATTGACAGAATTTTTTGTAGTACTGCTTTTGAGGGAAATTTTCCTTTGGCTATTGCTTCCTCCCTCCCTAGAATTGGTAGTGACCATACTCCTATGCTTTGGGATTCGGGTGAGGGTTTTTCCCGTATTAGACCTAGTTACAAGTTTGAGAAATGGTGGCTCCTTCATGATGAGTTCAATGATATTATTAATAGAACTTGGAACTCTCGTGTTAAATCGGAAAATGCTATTGAAAAATGGCAGATTAAAGTTCGTAAAATCAGAAAAGTTACTAAAGGATGGAACCTTAATGCTGAATCTGAATCAGAAAAGTTACTAATGGATGAACTCGGCTCTCCCTGCTCCAAGCCTTCGGCTTCCTCCCCTTGGCCTCCTCTTGGCTCTTCCTTGATCCTTCTGGTCTTTGGCTTTGGGTGGCTTCGGTTGTGTGGTATATATGTGGGGAAAGGAATGAAATAAGGAGGTTGGATCTGGCTTGCCTCCCATTTGACCAGAGCTTAGTGCTTATCCCTTTCTACAGTGGTTGATATTTTGGGATACTATTCATGTGATGTTATGGTTACCCGTAACTTCTACCATGTTTGTATATTTTTGTCACATGATGATATCCTAAATTAGCGAGAGGTGCTGATCTGGTCCTAGACTGATCAGGTATCTCAGTGAGCGATACTCTCGCATACGAGTATGACGGCAACTCTTAAAATTTTAATTTATGCACTTCTTGCCTTATGATTATACATATGCCTAGGTGATTAACAATTTTCAGGGATCAAGGACATGAATCAATAATTGCTTTAGATTTTAGAAAATTTTGAATCATTTTTGTAATTTTTATTTTTGATGTAATTCAATACTCATGTAGTTAATGTTTTTGATCAAGAAAGGATATTGTTTTGTTTAATTTGTGATTTCCCATTTGTTTAAGATTTTTAATTCCTCGAGCACAGATCAATTTATATATGTGTGAAGATTCAATTATGTATGTATATTCGTTTCGATTTATTTGATAAGGTTTAATTTTGAGTAACAACGATCGCTAATTATGGCAATCCGGATCATCTCATCTTAATTATTTATCTGCGAAGTATTTAGGGCCTGTTTGTTTCAACTAGGGATTGTAGAAAGCAGCTTTTAAAATCTAGAAGGTCAATAAACAAACAACTTTCGATCTGGATTGTAACAATCTGGGGGGGGGGGGGCAGATTGTAGCAATCCCACGATCCACTCTAGATGAGCTTTTCTCAGCATTTTTTTTTTTTTTTTGCAAAAGACCAAACTGTCCATCGAACTTCAGTCGAAATTACCCACAATTGCCACCCCCTGTTGTAGAAATAACAATCCAAATACACTATAATCTAGGCTGCCAAACAACCATTAGCTTTTTAACCTCTAGCTTTTAATAATCTAGTTTTTACAATCTATATTTTAAAAACTGTTTTTTACAATTCCTAGCTGAAATAAACGACCCTTAGATGAGCAGGTGCTTTCACTCAACACAAAAGCGGATCGCAGCAACATGTGTCATCGGCATCAGTCAGGCATTTGTTTCAGTTTCACAAATGGTAGGACGAACCAAACCATGAACGAATTCATCAAAATATGTACACGCATTTCCCCGTTAATGTCCATCCATGAGTTGCATGGTCACTCTCGTCGAAACCATGCGTTACAGAATCTGTTCAACTCTGTTAAATCCCTTCCTTAAACCTTCCTAGCCAGTTAGCAAGAACATCAATCCTAAAAATGGAAAATTAATCAGCAGGCAGCGACGCGCGTGTGCGCGTATGGTTAATTCAGGCGACGCCGAGGAAGTCAAGGGCGGACTTGGCCATGACGGCGGCGAACTCCTGGAAGCTGATGACCCCGTCGCCGTCCGCGTCGGCGTCGCGCATCATCCGCGTGAGCT
Organism: Rhipidocladum racemiflorum; assembly: GCA_036346355.1. Lineage (NCBI taxonomy): Eukaryota > Viridiplantae > Streptophyta > Magnoliopsida > Poales > Poaceae > Rhipidocladum > Rhipidocladum racemiflorum. The sequence continues at coordinate 4,950,710 of CM070577.1, forward strand.
CCTCGAAGGTGAGGGGCTGCCCCAGCCGCGCCATGGACCGCGCGAGCTCGGCAGCGGAGATGTACCCGTTGCCGTCGCGGTCGAACGCCCGGAACACCTCGAGCAGCTGCGCCTGGTCCACGAGGTGCGTCTGCGTGGTGATCACCGGCGCGATGGCCGCCGCCAGCTCCTCGAACTCCACCGAGCCGTTGCCGTCCGCGTCCATGCCGGCCAGCAGCGCGTGCACCTCGTCGCCAGTGGGACGCAGCCCCAGCGACCGCAGCAGCGCCGCCAGCTCCAGCTGCGTCAGGCTGCCGTCGCCGTCCATGTCGAACCGCCCGAAGATCTCGCGGAGCTGCTTCAGCTGGCTGCCGCGCAGCGCCGGGGTGGAATCTGCCGGTCCTGACCTTGCCATCATTATGCCTCGCGTCGATCTAGCTAGCGGTAATCTATCCGTGGGGTTGTGGAGATCGATCGCTGCAGATGAGGAGATCGGTGAGGGGTGGAGACTTGTATCTATTGAGGGGAGAAGCTAGCGCCGGGAACGGCGGCAACGCCGGGAAGACGCGTTGGGCGCTAGGAGAGTTGGGACTGACCGGCCGGTCGGTGCGTGCATGGATGGATGGGCGTGCATAAAAAATGGAGGGTTTTGGGCTTTGGTTTTTCTGGTTGGACATGAGGTTAGCTGCAACCTAACCTCCTTGAGAGGAGGAGTTGTGCTCCAGTGAGGTTTATTATGTTGTTGTATGTTTTAACTTTTTAAAATAAACGGCTGCGTGGCCGGGGATTCAAAACCGACCAAGTCCGGATGAAACTTATCAAAACCCTTATGTTATTGTATATTTAGCTCATAGATAAATTTTCACTAGCCACAAACTAACTTGTTTTCGAAATGTACGGTGCAGGATACTTATATAAGATTGCTTAAAAAGAGAGGCTATAACCACGTTATCGAACATCTGAATAAAAGTTATTTTCTCTAATATCAATTTTTTTATAGATGTTTAGATGATATATTATCTATTAATTATATATAGTTACATACATAAGTATCTGCTAAGGACAGGTGCTAAATTAAGTTTGATGCTTCAAAGCACCTTATCTATTCTATGTAGCAAGAAAAATCAATATTTCACTGCTAAACACCTCTCTAAGCACATGTTGTAGGACCGAATATAGCAATCAGAGGGGGGGTGAATGATTGTGCGGAAGCTAAAACCAAATTCTTGATCTATTAAAAGTTTACCCCAAAATAGAACCAAATAATTGCCTCGTTTTCGAAAAAAATAGAATAATAGAGGTTTGGTAAAATGCGAATTCTCGGAGATCCAACCGTACGATCGATCTGAAATTTGGACACAAGAAACTAGATTCCAATACGAATCAAACCCAAAAAGAATCAGCTCAATCGGACTTACGGATCAAAAATTATGACCTTCGCAAGCTTACTGTTCCAGAAGATGGCGAGAATAAATCTAACTAGAATTGTAGCTCGCCGAAAGATTTGATGAACTTGATCTTTATTTCTCCTTTCTTTTGTCTAAAATACTCCAAACAAAAGAGTACAACCCTAAAGCTTGCTCAAAGCTTGATTGCCTTCAACAGGAGGCAACCCCTCTATTTAAAGAAGACAAACACATCTAATCCTAGAAAGAGTCCTAATCCTAAAAGGATTCCTAATCCTAAAAGGATTCCCACTCCTAATCCTAGAAAGAGCATGTATTCAACACAACTCCACTTGGCCCAACCTGGCCGAGTACAACTCTTGCACGCGTATGGCAACCCTACCATACTCACGTGACTAACACTTTGCACGCGAATGACCTCATGCCATTCTCACGTGACTAACCATTCTTCATGTGCACCATTCTCTTAGCCCGAACGTCCCGCATGACATCCTTGACCACCAAGACCTCGATTCACTTTGAACCTAGTCCGAACCTCGGTTCCTCCATGAACCTAGTTCGGTCCGTCATCGACCACATTCGCCCTCGAGCAATACCTGCACATGAACAAACCACAAAACGATTCCGAGCACAAGTCCGCGACTTGACTCACATTAAACCATACAACCACTCACAGGAGTGCATTGCATTAAATATTCTAAGAACACGATTTCAAAACACGAACAAAAACCTTTGCAAAAATCAAAAAGCTTTTCAAATAATCAAACTGATTTCAGATCTTTTTAAATAAAGAAACCAAAAAATAAATCTTGTTGAAATATCAAACTGGTTTCAAATCTTTTTCAAATACTCATCATCAAAATCAACTGGATCAAAAATAACGATCATTCACATGTATTGTACATGCTCAACCCGGTTATCTCCATACTATATCCAAGTCCTTTTTTGCGGACAAACACAAAAAATGGAATTCGCTTTTCCCTCCCGCATTCCCTTTGAAAATACCGAAATCCATGTCCTTTTTCTGGAAAGGCCCAAAAAAACTAGATTCATTTTTCTTTCGCGTAGGCCTTTCAAAAATCCCAAAATTACGTAATATTTGTTTTTCCCCGAGAAGACTCTCTCGGAAATTTCTGAAATTACATCTAGGTCCGTTTTGGCTCCCGAATTTTTGTGTTATGGCCCTCCAAAATTCCTGAAATTGCATCCGTGTTCTTTTTTCGGAAAGGCCCCTAAAAAAACCTGAAATTTGTTCCCTCATAGCCCCTCCCAAAAAAAAGGAATTACGTCTGGGTCCACTTTTTTGTGAGAAGCACGCCCAGAAAATTCCTAAATTACAACTAGATCCGTTTCTGTAGCGAGAAGGCCCTCGAAAATTTTAAAATTCCATCTAGGTCTGTTTTTTTTTGAGAAGCCTGCCTCGAAAAATTCCATTTTATTTTGCAACTAATATATATCAGGACAAAGAACAAGCTAAAGTAGTACATGCTAGATAATTTTGTTCCTTCGGGTATTTTCTCGAACCAATTGACAGGAATGTTGGGTGCAAAATAATTCATTTTATAACCGCGTGACGTGTGGTAGGCTGACAGCCTTGATTGAATTGTCCAAACGCGATTCATCTTTTGACTTCCTTCCAGGACAAAATGATGGTCGAAAGGGAGGCAAGTATTTTCGATCTCAGTTGTTACACTTCTAGCTAGGCACTGGGAAGACGCACGTAATCTAGCTAAGTAGCTATCCATACCTAAAGGTAACTTGTGTCCAGAAAGGAAGAATGGTTGTCATTAGCAGCTAAAGATCAGCAACATAGAATCCTACAGCTCCCTCTTAACATAATCAAGGTTGTCATTAGCAGCTAAAGATCAGCAACATAGAATCCTACAGCTCCCTCTTAACATAATCAATTGTGTCTCGGCATCACCCATCAGGATGGGTTGGTCACGTCCAGAATTGTCTAGTCTCGATGTTTCATTATTCGAACGAGTTATGGAGAAACCAACATACTGACATAAAGCAAACATTAATTTCATCTGTTCTGTGTTCTTCTTTTCTCGGTTGTTCGCGTTGAGGACCTGCTTGCCATCACTCGTCAATGCTCCTTTTTTTCTCTCCAAATTTTTAGGATGTATTTTTTCTTAGTTTATACTCCATTAAGCACTACATTCAATGTATGCATGTAAAAAATATAAAATATAGATAGATATTTATTACGAGTATAGAAAGAACATCACACTAATTTACATTGAAATATAAAATACACTATATTTATATATAAAATTATTAAGAACATATTTTTTTATAAATTTAGATGATAAAATAATTGCCATTAAAATGTACTCCGGCCACAGATCTTGGATTTGGTCCTGTCAGTGAGCACCGCACCAAGCTATGATGAATTTTTTAAATAATATTTTTTAATAAAAAATTACGTAAAAAATATACCGATTAAAAAATAACAAAATACCCTTATGTAGAGCTGTTGCGCAACGGAAACCTCCCTGTCACCATTCCAAATGGTGACAGAGAGCACTACAAGAAAAAAAAAGAGAGGGGAAGAGAAAGAGAAAGAAGAGGAAAATGCATATGAATTTTGTTAAAATAAAAAATAATTATACCGAAAATAGGGCAACGCGGTCTAGGCTTTTTAAAAAAAAACAAAAATAGTATATGTGTTAACAGAATTTGACAGAAATTCGGGAGGGGGTTTGTTAAGTAGAAAATAACAAGACAGAGAAAAATTACTAAGGAAAAATTCGTAGAAGTGACGTTTAATGTTGGTATAAATGGAATGAATGCAGGGGGAATACATGGCTTATACGGAACAAAATAGCATAGCATAATGTAGAAAGCAATGGTAGAAAATGTGCATAAATATATAAAGGTACATAGCATGACATAGAAATAATATGGTACATAGCATGACATCGTGAACATAACATGACATAGAAAATATGAAAAGAGACATGGCGCGACGACATGGACGAATCATGAATGAAAACTATAGCTAAGCTACATGCACGCCTTTTGGAATAGTAAAGAGGTCATGCTGGCTGTCGTATACCCTATTCGGATGGCTCGAATGGGTAACCATACAGCACCCACATGGAGTGTTGATCGTCAGGACAGCATGGATGGGGCTGCTGGTCACGATAGTGATAAGCACAACTGCAGCTCAGGTTGGCGCAGCAGCAGTAAGTATGGTAGTCACTGCCCAGGTGGACGACCTCCTCATTGTTTCTCTCTCTGATCCTTTGGCAGCACAGCTTGTCGTTCTGGGTCTGGAGGTCGTCGTTCAGTTTGCGGAGTTATTTGTTCTCGTTCTTCACTGTGGCGAGGTTCAACTTTTCACAGTTTTGTATGTCCATAACTATTGCTACTCTATGCAGCTAATTACTTACGAATCTAATTTATCTGATCGCCAAGTCATGTATGTAAAAACACTATTGCTACTCTACGCAGCTAATAAATCTGGTCGCTAAATCGTGTATCTAAAAAAATTATTGCTACTATACGCAGTTAATTACTTACAAACCTAATTAATATGATCATTAAATCGTGTATCTAAAAAATTATTACTATTCTACACAGCTAACTAATTACAAACATAATTAATCTGATCACTAAATCGTGTATCTAAAAAATTATTGCTATTATACACACCTAATTACTTACAAACCTAATTAATGTGATCACTAAGTCGTCTATCTAAATAACCATGCTACTCTACATAGCTAGTTACTTACAACCTAATTAATCTGATTACTAAATCGTATTTTAAAATTTTAATTCAAATAAATAAAAAAATTACCAGCAAAATCATGACACCCCGCCTCTTCCTCCCCTCCTCCTCCTCTCCGTCTTCTTCTTCTTCCCCTCCTCCTATTTCCCCTCTCCTTCTTTCTTCTTTCTTTCTTTCTTTCTTTCTTTGCTCGCTCGTGAGAAATGGCCCTCTGGCCAGAGCGCCGGCAACCGAGGGATAAGCGTCTCTCTATTGCTATTTGGAATGACGATAAAGAGGTGATTATTGGTTGGCAAGCCTCTGTTGTCATTTCATATGGCGACAGACTCTTTGTTGATTTTTGAAATAGTAACAGACTCTCTGTCGCTATTTCAAATAGCTATAGAGGGGTATTTTTGTTATTTTTTAACCGGCATATTATTTCTATATTTTTTATTAAAAAAATATTATTTAAAAAATTTCAAGCTTTGATGATATAATCGTGAAGTTTCAGCCTATTTAATTCTATCAGGTTAATTCATTGGTCGGTGCCCGTGGCCAACGGTAAGATATTTTCATGTACAGAACTGTCAAAGTTCAAGATTGAGGTCTCTAGACCGAGTTTATAAAGTAAAAATAGATATCTATCTACATAATGCTATCACTCACCTGTGTTCTTGATTCAACTTCTATCTATTTCAGATTGTCCTCTATAATGCAAATGCTCTCCTATTTAAGCGGAACGAAGGGATGACAGTTGTCATCTTTAAAAAGATATTTTTTCGTCAAAATGTGTCTTTTCACCGAGAGATATCTTTTGGTCAAGAAACATCTTTTTATAGGAAATAACATTCGGTTAATTATATATACCTGTCAAGATATCCTGACCAATCATCTGGTCGGGGGTGCAAGTAAATGATTACCCCGACCAGTTAGTTGGTCGAAGTAAGCAAATCACAGGCCGGTCCCGACTAGTGTAAGTGTACCTGGTCGAAGCAATCAAACCACTAGTTATCTCCGACTAGTCTCAGCATACTGATTGGAAATGTAACCACCTAACTAAGGCTTTGAGCCCTATTCTTTTTATAGGCTTATTTTTTTATAGGGTATAGGTCCAAAGTAGAATATGATTCATTAATCATATTCAAACTGTTTCCTGAATTCTCTTAAGTTTTTGTTACCTTATATATGTCTACAACTATCATGGAGAACACGTCAGATGATATTGAATTAGTTATTCATGTAGTTTTCTTAATCTTTGTAATGGCTGTAGCCTCAAAAAAAAAAAATTCTTTTCAAAAGTGTAAAACGATCAAACAAAAGCATAGGACATTAAACTAAGGGGGGAAATAGTAATAAGCAAGCCGGTCAGTCTGTTTGGGGTTTTCTTCCTATCTACAAGACTACAACCCGCATATCCTGGTCAGATAGTTTGCTTTAGAAAACATAGATGAACGAACCGGTTCTTTGATTGATAAACAGAAGGGATGAACAAGGAATTTACATCAGAGGGCTTTACAAACCAAGGATCATAAGTATACTAGCTCCATTAACCAGTTTGCTTACCTTAAAACAAATTTAATCAGATTACACGAGATTTAGCAGTCAATCTGCAGGTACTACTCCAACGCACTGCATCCGTCACCATCAGGGACCTCTGTGCTGTCTGAAGCATGAAAGGCATCCTTGTGGCTGATCTACAGGAATCATGCCTCCACCTTTTGATGTATCGATTGCCTCCAACATAGGCACCACCTCAGCCATCTCGGGTCGCTTGTCAGGGTTCGCATCCCAGCAGCGCTTCATCACGTTTGCCAAAGAGCTTGGACAGCAGCGTGGTATCTCTGGCCTCAAGTTCTATAGATCAAGGATTGTGTTATCCACTTGTCCAGAAATCAGCTGCATAGACAGCAAACAGAAGAAAATAAAGGTACGAGCAGGTTTTTACCTGACAAACAACAGCAGATGTGACTTCTGAGAAGCTCAAATCCGGATAAGGCATATCGCAGCAGTATATCTCCCATAAACAAATCCCAAAGCTATAAACATCACATTTCCGGTTGTAAGGATTGCCATTGAGAACCTGCACATCAGATGCCAATATAAGGCATGTAACATACAAGGTGGCTAGCATACACAAGGAGCATGCTTCCAAGGTGAGGCGAGGCACACACAACTGTTTAATGCAAAAAAATGTTGTTTTTATTAGATCATTATGCACTAGAAGGGGCAAGTATCAACAAAGCATCGAAGAGCGACTGAGGGGCAAAATGATCCGTTAGCATCTAAGAAAAGATACCTCGGGTGCCATGTAACCAAGGGTTCCTGTTTCGCCTGTCATATCACTGGGATTTGAGGCCTCAAGGCGAGCAACACCAAAATCAGCAATTTTCACAGTTCTTGTTTTGTCAAGAAGCATATTCTCAGTCTTAACATCACGGTGCACAATCTTCTTTGAGTGAAGATAACTTAATCTATTGAAGATTTAAAGGTCAATACTTCTAAAATCAATGGGATTTTTGAAAGCTAAAAAGTGGAAAAACTAAAGCTTCAGACGAAATATTGATGAGAATTCAGTTAATTACTTACCCCCTGGCAAGGTCAAGAGCTATTTGGACCACAACTTTAAAAGCTAACTTCCTTCTCCTGTTCTTTATCAGAAATGTTTTTAATGCACCTCCAGGAAGGTACTCCACAACAACACAGCAGACATTACTTGGCATGCCAACATGTCCATTTTCCGTCTGAATATTAAGATCTCTTGCACCCATTATAGCCCCTATAAACTGTACAAGGTAATTCAAGCTCTTATTAGGGTAGCCAACCAATAAATAGAATCAATTACTAATTGAGACTTTTCGTGTTTAATTACCTTAGTTACATTAGGATGTTCAAGCTTATGCCAGACGGAGACCTCTTGTGAAAAAGCTACTCTTACTGCCATTATTTCTTGTTCTGACCTATGACCATCCTCCCCCCAATCAAGTAATTTCACTGGAACAATATTGGCGTTAATAATTCATGTTGGCAAATGAAAATTGTAATAAGGAATTTCAATTTTCCACAGCAAACTGTGATCATAACATAAGAATTTGAGAATTGATGTGAACGGAGGTGCAAGGGTTGAGGGAGTTGTGACAATGAGAAAGAGAGGGGGTAGGCTATTGACTACAAAATATTTTGTATTCTCTATCCTAGGATATAGATCAACAAGAGGTTAGTTCCTATCCTCCTGTCAGGCTAATGGGATATGTTGAGTATGGTGACTCATATCCTATTCCTTTAGGACTTGGAGAGATGTGCTACATGAATTCCTATATGAATCCTAATAGGATTAGAATTCCTACTTCTCTTTAGAGTAGGATTCCTACTTCTATTTGGAGAACTAGGGGGACTATATAAATTCATGAGGGGTGGCCATAGAGAACCCAACCTAACCAAGCCAAGCAAGAGGAGCTTATCCAAAGCAGAGGGTGCATGAGAGGATTAGAGGCTAGGTTAATCTTTTAGCACAAGATTCTTGTATAAGGCAAGAATCAGAGAGTCCTAAAAAGTTCGAGAGGGTTGTGACAGAGAGACAATCCCTTTTAACTCTTTTGAGGTTGTGCTTAAAGAGTTTTGCGATCCACTTTGCCAAATCTTGTCTCTCTTGTCGTAGTTGCTTCAATGCTTTTATTTGAGTTCTCTCTACGAGATTCATCTACTTTGTTTTTGAGACCTTGCACGCACATGCCGTCTATCACAAAACTCTAATATGATCTATGAGCTACTGCGCATAAGGGGCATCAGAGTATATATAACAAGTGTTATGAGAGCCAATGCTAGATTAATCTAATTCATGAGAAGGTCCACAAAGCATCAAGACTCAAGAGGCACAAAATCAAGATCAATGTCTACAACGAGAAAATAAGTAGAGAAATTTGATGATAGAGTAAATTTTAGTGTGCGGCAATGAGTGATGAAGGATGTCCTTGTAGAGTGGGGGCTAATCGATGCTCTTGAAGGGGACAAATAAAAAAAGGTGTCCAAAGAAGACTAGAAGGTGATGTAGCGGAAGGCTGTTAGTACAATCCGTTTATGTCTCTTCGATGAGGTAAAACATTCGGGGATTAAGGATAATTCACTGAAGAAATTATGGAAGAGCTTAGAAGAATTATATATGGCAAAGGCACTGACAAACCACTGACTGCTGAAGTGATAACTGTATAGGTTGTGCAGGAAAGAAGGCACATGGTTTGTTGACAACAAGCTTATCACACAATGGATTAATGTGGATGAGAAATTCAGGAGAACGACAAGGTCTTCGTGCTGTCATCATCTCTACAACTATCATGGGAGCAATTGGTGATGAATAGTCTCATCGAGACAAGCATTCTCAACTTCAACGAGGTAATTCCATATCTATTGGAGGTGAAGCCATTGAAGAAGCCATCGAAATTTACATCCTCGGGTGATCAAATATTGGCTGACTTAGGTGTTGCAAGCAAAAGCAATAATCACAAGAAGGGCATACGTGTATGCTACCTATGTGATGAGGAAGGACACATGATAAGAGACTGTCCGAGTTTGAAGAAAATATAGGATGCATGCTCGTCGGCGGTAGTGGAAGATGATTTGAACGTACTTGTCGTTAGTCAATAGGTACTCAGGTGGAGGGTTCGAGTGGCCTAGCCTGGACACCAATATACACATTGCAGTGATGTCCATGAGCCACAAAAAACCAAAAACAAAGGAAGAAACAAAAAAGGTGGAGCCGACTTGGAGTGGGTTCTTGAAGGAGCACGGTGACTTCAACGAACAAGAGTCAATGTGGAGATTACTAAGTATAGTGACTCATATCCTATTCCTTTAGGACATAGATAGGTGTGCTACATGAAATCCTCGATGAACCCTAATAGGATTAGGACTCCTACTTATATTTAGAGTATGATTCCTACTTCTATCAGAGGAGAACTAAGGGACTATATAAACCCATGAGGGGTGGCCATAAAGAACCCATCCCAAGAAAGCCAAGCAAGAGGAACCCATCAAAAACTAAGGGCACACGAGAGGATTTGAGGTTAGGTTAACCTTTTAGCACTAGATTCTTGTATAGGGCAAGAATCCGAGGGTATTAAAAGGTTCGAGAGGGTTGTGAGAGTGACAATCCATTGTACACATTTGAGGTTGTGATTAAATAGCTTTGTAGTTGGCTTTGCCAAATCTTCTCTTGTGGTTGCTTAGACATCGCTATCTTAGTTCTCTCTACGAGATTCATTTACTTCATTTTTTGGGACCGTTCACTCTCATGACGTATTTCACAACTCTGATTCGATCTGGGGCTACTGCGCATAAGGAGTATCAGAATATAACATGAAAAGATAACATTATTTAGAATTGAATTAACCTTTTATTTTAATTTAAGTGCTTGCAAGATAAGGGACATGCTTTTTTTTTGTGGGGTGTTAAATTGGTGGCTTTTGCTGAGCAATACATATACATCTCAGGGATTGCAGAGATGGAACCCATGTCAGGATTGGAGAAACGGGTGAATGGTAGCTGCCAAGCCCAGGGGCATATGTCGTCATGCATCTCTGTAATACGTGCATGCGGAACAACAATTCCTTAATAAATGCTTATCAATTTATAAGCATATGCTTAGGTCAGATAGATGAATCAACAAAACGATATCCCCTTTTATGTTGTTGCTGTGTCATGTAACTATATCGATGGATAAAGTCAATCTGGTGAGAAGGTACAAAAACTTCAAGATTGCATACCTTCATAAGAAAAAAAAAAGTCAACATTGTATCTCTCTATACACCCCGAGCAACTTTGCATCCGCCTTTGCCTTTTTGCTTCTTTAGGGTAACTCTTCCTAGCGACTGGTCGTGTGCTAGGAGGAACGCACTACCATCGCCGTCTTCACCACACCCCTCCCTCTCCCTCTCCCTCTCCCTCTCCCTCTGGTGGCGAACGGCGGCGAGGGGTTGGGGGTTAGGGAGGGTTCACCGGGACCCCGGGGTATGGAGGGTGGGGTTGCGGTGACACCACCGGCCGAGGGATCAAAGGTGGGCGGTGGGCGGCACGGCGACGACGATGCTCAAGTTAGGTTGGAAGGGCCTTGGACGGCGGCAGGCAGGGAGTGGAGGCGTTGCAGCGAGGTGCCGCCTGGCGGCTGGCGGTGGCGGGGTTGGCACGCTGGGCGGCGAAGGCGCCAGAGGCAACACCGCAAGCCACGGGGTTGGTGGGCCCGCAGGGCGGAGGAGGCGGTGGAAGGGGACCTGAGCGCCTAGGCGCAGGCTTTGTCAGGTGAAAACACTGTGCGAGTAGCGTCCTTTTCTTTATCCCCCAAACCTCCAAGGCATCACAAGAATAACGCCTACGAGAACTACTGATGAGTGGTTCTGATTCTGATGAGCGAGGGCACACCAAAAGCCGCCCTATCCAACTGATGTCACGGGGAACGCCATGGAAAGACAAACAAAGGGAGCGAATCAACTCCCGCAATTCGCTAAAAGGGGGAAAAGCAACACCCAAAACGGGTAGACACCTCTCGTAAGCAAGCAGTGATCAGTTACTCCGCCCGCCGTTAGACCCAATCAGCGCCGCATTGGCACGGCATTTCGTCGAACAGCATACGGGCGCACGCGAAGACACGGTCGTTCCCTACTGGTTAATGGGTTGGTAATAACTAATAAATCGTAAGAATGGTACCTGCTACGTCGTGGCCGTCGAAGACGCCGCGGTGGACGGTGCCGAAGGTGCCGCGGGCGATGACGCCCCAGACGACGAGCTTGGCGGGGTCGATCTCCCAGTCCTCCCTCCGCTGCGGGCGCGCGGGGGTCAGCGCGAGCTTGCCCCGGTCGGCTGCGGCGGCCTCCTCCTTGCGCTTCTCCACGGTCCAGGCTCGGCTGAGGTGGCGCTCCAGCTGCTCGTCCAGGCTCTTGAGGTCGATCTGGTCCGCCCGCACGAACCCCCCGTCCCCGCCGCCGCATCCCTCCTTCATGCCGCCGTCCCACGCTCGCTCCGGTCAGAATTTGGGGTTTCGCCTTCCGCGGGGTGGTGGTGTGCGCGCGCGTGGCTGCCGCTGCCGCGGCTAGGATGAGGAGGCTAGCAGGAGGAAGAAGGGTGGCGAAGCGGAGCAGGATCGGCAAGCATGTGAGCACATGGATGCTGACTGCCGAGCGCCGAGTGCCGTGGCGGGGGAGAGGGGTGGGCGTCGTGCCGTGTCGCGCGCGGGGACCCAGAGGCGCGTTTGATGGGCGGGGCAGGGGCGGTTCGGCTCGGCGCCTTGGCGGGTGGTGGTGCGGCGCGGCGTGGATTTATACCCGGCGCGGCGCGGCGTGGATTTATACCCGGCGCGGCGCGTGTCGTGGGAGGGAAGGACGGGACTGGGGGAGGAGACCGGCGTACGAGGTGGGACTAGGGCCTGCTATCCAACTTAACAGCTATTATCAAGTTTTTTTTTAAAATTAATGTAGTTTAAAGTAAAATTATTTTATTTCTTATTTATGCGGTTATTTTAAATTTGACGAGCAGCTATCAAATCGAGCCTTATTATTTTTGAGAGTGACTAGGGAACGGTATACCGTTGCAACGGTATATCCATGAAACTTATAAAACTTATCAGTTTCAGTGCTGGTTTCATGAGTTTCAGTGTTTAGTTTCATCAGTTTCATATTTTATCAGTTTTTAGTGCTAAGTTTCATGAGTTTCAGTGCAAAAAATCATAAGTTTCATGAGTTTCAGAGGTATACCGTTGCAACGGTATACCGTTTTTTAGTTTTTCTGATTATTTTTTTCACTTGAAATGATCTTATTTTAATTTTAAATCTGTTAAAAATTGTAATCGAATAAATTTTAATTCAAATCCTAACGAGCTTTTTTGCGAGCTCTAGATGGAATGTTGGTCAAGAATCTGGAAGGTTTATGGATTTCGGATACGGGTTTAAGTTGAGCATGGAAATTTATGACTCCAGATTGGATACAGATTATGTTTGGTTGATGACAGTAGAATCGCCAATTCACCATACCTTAAAATAATTTTGATATGTTGACGTGATAAAACCAACTGATTTCGCGTAATTGAGATGGTCAACAAATTGTATCGGGCGATTCGTTCTTATCCATCATCATCAGATAGCTAGGCATGCCAGGCCCAGACATAAGCTCTGACAAATTACCAATAGCTTGGTTGTAAAACAAGGGCCACATTACTACTACCTCATTCCTTTTTTAATTGATATTTTTGGCTTAATACGGTCTTTAAGATCCGAATTTATAATTTTTATAATTTATACGAAAAAGTACTCATAAAATTATAATATTATAAAAGTATTTTTAATAATAAATCTAATTATATAGTTTTTGTATAGCCAATCTGAATAGTTTAAAATATATTGATGATCAAGTTTGACAACATATATTCTAGATTTAAGTAAAAAAGAACTAGAGAGTATCATCTTGCGCACTGCTCTATCCGTTTAAGTTTATATGATGAATTTTTTAATGATTTTATCCATAAATGTAGCACATATTTTATATCTGAATACAAATTTTGTGTGATGTCCCTCTATACCCTTAATAAATATCTATCTTTAATTCATATTTTCTACATGTATGTATCGGATATAATGCTTATAAATAATAATTAGAGATAGTCTAGTTACTTTTAATATCTCTTAGTCTATGTATTAAAAAAATATTATATAAACTTAAACGAAGTAAATTATAAATGGAAAAAAAAAACAAGATATAATATTCTTCTCTCGGTCCAATCCTTACATTTTGCCTCGATTGATCTCCGCTACCTCTTGCTCACGTGTTAGCTACTGTTCTGGATAACATTTCTTGTGAGCCTTGGCTTGCTTTGTCGTTTCACATCTACATGGCTTTATTAATATTATATATAGTATACTTCTTCCGGTTATAAATAGTTATTAACATAGATTTGATAGTAATTTTTATTATAAATATATTTATAAAATCCGATAAAATTGTACTATTATGAAAGTACTTTTGAAATAAATCTACACATATGATTTTTATATATCCAATTTAAATATTTAGAAAGATATTAGCAGTTAAAATTTAAAAAAATTATTTCATATGTATTTAAAACAATAACTATTTATGGTCCGATGGCGCACTTTTCTTGCCTGCGTAATCCACGCTGCGTACGTATTTGTCGCCATTGAGAAATTGCCGCGTTTAGTCTTTGCGTTCCTGATGTTTATATATATTGAGAAATCAGCGAATGTGTTGGAGGAACTGGCCGCTGCGGCTTCGTGTCCGAATTTTTTTTATTTAATATTTATTTTTAATCATTTTTTCGAAAATATACTGCGTAGTTGGATTTTAACGAAAATAGGCACCCGTCGCCCATGTCTGGGGCGATCGCCCCATACGCAGGCGATTTGTGGGCCCCACTGACGGCAGCAGCCAACAGCGTTAGCGGGGTTAACGTCGCCGTGAGACTGAATCGGTCGCCCATGACCCGGGCGATCGCCCATTACCCGGGCGATAGGCCCCACCAAAACACCTCCCCCCATTCGGCCGAGCGCCCCCCATTCGGCCGAGCGAAGCAGCAGAGAGGAGAGCGCAGCAAAGGAAAGAAGAAGGAGAGAAGAGAAGAGAAGAAGAAGAAGAAGAAGAAGAAGAAGAAGAAGAAGAAGAAGAAGAGGAAAGAAGAGAAGGAGGAGAGAAGAGAAGAGAAGAAGAAGAGAAGAGAAGAGAAGAGAAGAGAAGAAGAAGAAGAAGAAGAAGAGGAAAGAAGAGAAGGAGGAGAGAAGAGAAGAAGAAGAAGAGAAGGAAAGAAGAGAAGGAGAGAAGAAGAAGAAGAAGAAGAGGAAAAAGAAAGGTATGTTTAAAAATTTTGTTTTTTGAAATGTAGTATAAAAGTTTATTTTCGTATATTGTTAAGTCTTTACAAATATAATGTAGATTAGTTTTCGATGTATGAAACCTAATATAAGATTTTGTAGAAAATGTAATGTACGATTGTTTAGCTTTAGGATTGTAATGTAGGATTGGTTAGAAATATAACGTACGAAATGTAATGTAGGTAATATTTAGAAATATAATGTAGTAGGATTTTGTACTCGCAATTTTGTTATTGAAAATTACAACATAGTCATACGTTAGGCAAGTCGAAATACTTGTTTATAGTTGATTGACTTATATATTGTAGTGTTGAGTAATATTTTAAAAAATGGTAGTCGACCAAGCATATGTAAAAATCGTGATAGGTTAGAAATTAGTAAAGTAAAAGAATTTATGAAGTATCATGCAATGTTAGAAGTTAGCCTGAGAAAAATGTATAAATATAGTGTAACTGATTGAAATTTTGGTTCGACGTTGTAGGCAGCATGTCGGAGATGACATATTTTCAAATATTTTATGGAGATGGCGAGATAGCACAAGGTCCGACAGGCGTAGATTTGTCATCATTTTCAATGGTCGTACAGGGCATGCCTAGACCGAGGATAGGACATACAGGACTTTGTTGGAGTGGTTGTTTGGGATGTTGAGTTGGATCTGAGGCGGTTCGGTGCGGATTAGAGTAATAGTCACCGTGCGCAACACTGCTTTTTTGGAGAGTTGATTCCTATTAACGGGACAACATCGTGGAGGAGCTATCTTGGGTATGCCAGTGGGCCGAGTGGCCGCTCATCTTCTTGATGCAGTGGTACCCGTGCTCCGTCGGTGT
This sequence comes from Rhipidocladum racemiflorum, assembly GCA_036346355.1. Taxonomy (NCBI): domain Eukaryota; kingdom Viridiplantae; phylum Streptophyta; class Magnoliopsida; order Poales; family Poaceae; genus Rhipidocladum; species Rhipidocladum racemiflorum. Next base: position 4,966,506 of record CM070577.1, read on the forward strand.
CGGTAGTGGGTGATGCCGAGGTAGATATTGTGAAGGAGGCGGAGACAAACATGCAGGAGCGTGATGATGAAGGTGACGAGGAGCTCGGAGAGGGGACATGAGTTTGGTCTTTGGCGAGGGATCGGCGGGGCGAGGAGGCTGTCGTGGAGGCGCGGGGGTGGCCGACGAGGGGGAGGAGGTGGAGGATATAGTTGACCTGATGGAGGAGGAGGGCCGTGCGGATGAGGAAGTCCCTGATTGCGAAGAGTCGGATGAGGAGGACAATAGTACTGAGGTGCCAGTCCCTGGTGCGTGAAGTAATTTTAACTTCGAAGACCTAACAATGAATGAAGGGAGCGTTGATGCATGGGAGTATCATGACAACGAGGTAACACAGGGAGCCATATATAAAGACAAGGAGGCTGTGATGGATGCGGTGAAGTACTGGGCAATGTCACTTCGGCGGCAATTTAGGGTAGTGTCGGTGTTTCGTGCACCGGCAATACGAATTTATGGTCGGAAGGGGTCGCGCGCTCCCTCTCCCCGAATGGTCGACTCAAGGAGTCAGAAGATGTATACTGGTTCGGGCCGAATGTCCCTACTCCAGTTCGTGCGGTGTGGATGTATTGATCTTTGGGAGATGGACAAGGGGTATACAAGCGAGGCGGAGGGTCGGCTGTCCGATCCCCTTGATGTTTTCGCTAGGGAGTTGAGGCTACCTAGAAGACTGTTTTTCTCCGCGCCCCTCCCTCTCGGGCCCTGCCCCTCCTTATATAGATAGAGGAGGCAGGTTACACAGGAGTTGGGAAAACTACGAGGAAAGGGGCCTGCACGTCTTGAAGTCTGGTTCCTGTCTTGTCCGACCGACCCCTGCCCGTCCCGAGGCAGGGTTGGTGGTTCTGTGATGAGTAGCCTTGCGTAGTGCTGTCTGGGTGGCGTGTCGCGTGGTGCTCCTGTCAGCCCTGGTGGCTTTAATGGCGCTTGACTTTGCCTTGGCCTCGGGAGTGGGCGTACTCCTCTGCGGTGTGCCAGGCGACGGGACGGGGGCTTGACTTCTTCGGTGGCTCTTCTGACAGTCTTGGGAAGGAGCCGCCTACCCGACGGATGTCGAGATGTCGCGCACAAGGCGACCACGACATCGGGCGTGAGCCCCGCTGGCTCGTCGCGGTGGAGCTTGGCGACCGCGAGCTCCAATGTTAGGTGGTCGAGCCCACCGACCGCCGAATCGAGTCCGCCGACCGTCGAAGTCGGCCACGCAGTCGGGTTCGCTCCGCGGCCTAAATACCTTCGGCGGGTTCTTTGGGCCTTTCTTGTGGTTGGTCGGCCGTTCGTGCTCAGGTGATGGGGTACCCATGGCATGGGTACTCGTCGATAACCCGAGCCGGAGCGGGTCGGAGAGCCGCTCGGGGTTTAACTTTGCGGCGGTAGGCTGTCGGCCGGTCGGTGATGCTAGGTCGGGCGATCGCACGGAGCCGCGCCCGACCTAGAAGGGCCGAGTCTTGCGCTTCCGTGGAGTCTCTAGCGGAGTCGGAGAGCCCGGTCGGGGTTCTTGGCCAGTGGTATTCGTCGACCGGTCGGTGGCGCCTAGGTCGGGCGCTGGGGAGCGCCCGGCCTAGAAAGAGCCGGTCTTGTGTGGCGCCAGGTGGAGTGTAACCCGAGCCCCGGCGGGTCGAGAGCCGTCGGGGTTTAACTGGCCGTGGCGATCATCGACCGAGGTCGGTGGCGCCTTAGGTCAGTGATCGCTTGGGAGCCGCGCCGGCCTAGAAAGAGTCCGGTGCAAGGCCTTCCAGGTGATCTTCAAGCCCCGGCTGGTCGGAGAGCGGTCGGGGTTTAACCTACCAGTGGCGATCATCGACCGGAGGTCGGTGGCGCTTAGGTCAGCGATCGCAGGGGAGCCGCGCCCGGCTAGAAAGAGCCCGGTCTTGGCGCCGTGGGTGTAGCCCCGAGCCCCGGCGGGTCGGAGAGCCGGTCGGGGTTTAATCGGACCACCTGGCAAGCCACGCCGTTCGTGGGTTTTAGTCGGGTGGCGAACGACGCTTGCCTTCGTCGGCTTGAACGTCGTGCTCGTCGCGAGCTACTATCGGGTATCCGAGTGGAACCTTGGCGATCTCCTCGAGGGGATCGTATCAAGCGACGTAGCTCCGTCGTGGGCGTCCGGCCCGACGGGCGTTCCATAAAAACCTTTCCTTACTCGTCCCGCATCGGCTGCGGGTCGTCCGCCAACCCGGAGCGCGGTGCCGCCACTCATCGATGAGCTCGCGGAGAGTGTGCGGTAGGGTCTCGGACGCGGGCCACAGCGATTGGGTCGTCCGCCGACCTTAACTAGTGGCCCTCTGGGGGCTCGCTGCGACCCGCCCCTCGCTCTCTTTTTTTACGTGTTGGGGCGGCTTTCGTTCCAGCTGGCTGGATTCGGCCTTCGTAACCCTCGGCCGCGGTCGGGCCTCGCGGCGCGAGCCGTTCGGCCGCTTTGCTTTCGAGGCGGGCGGCTGATGGGCGTTTTCTTACCTTTCTTGGCATGAGGCGCCCTGGCCCGTTGTAGCCGACGGGCTGCGATGCGGCGGCGTCTGGCGCGAGGCGGCCGTCTGTCGGGCGATTAATGCTTAGTGGGGTTTAATTGAGGCTGCGGCACGTTCACGGAGTAGTGGGCATGGCGGCGGTAGCGGTTGGCGGCTGCGTCGGTCGCGAGGTGGCGTCGGTTGGCGCGGAGGCGCGTCCGTTCCGCCAGGCGTCTATAAAGGAAGGAGAGGGCGGCGCGAGGGAGCAAATCCTCTGCTCGTGTCCTCTGAAAAAGAAAAGGAGAGAACGCAAGGGAAGAAGAAAAAACTTCACCTTTGTCGCGATCCTCCGCTCCCGCGCTCATCTGGAGATGTCGGCCGAACCCGCACTTTCGGCGCGGCGGAGTCGCTACCTCGGCTTGGAGAGGAAGGAGCTCCCTTCCTCGCGGCCTCGATCATTTGGCGGGTTCGGTAAGTCCGACGGATTTGTCTTTTGTGCATCTCTCGGCCAGGAAATGGAGATCGGCCAGGCGGGTATTCGCGGCGCTTGACATCGAGCGGTGGGCAAGTCGATGTTCCTCCGGCACTTGCCAGGGGAGTGCCGTAGGGGAAGAAACTGCTCGATGCTCGGGCGCTTGTTGCCGAAACAAGGAAGGGCCGCCACGGCAGTCGGGTTGGGGGAAGTCACCGAAGCCTTGCGGGAGGCTCGGTGACTCGTGGAAATCGTTGGCCGTGGAGGGAGAGAGGGCCAGGTCGTCTGGCGGATGCGGAAGCGGCCAAGACTTACGTAGAAAGTCGCGGCGGCATCCGCGGCGGAGGCTGCCTCCTCTTCCGAGAAGAATGCGAGTCGGCGCGAGGAGGCCGACCCGGCCGCAGCCAGCGGGATCTTGCTCGGGGGGAGCTTGTGACGGCGAGGGAGCTTGCCGACCGTGCCGCGGCCGATCGAGAAGCACGTGCCAAGGTTGAGGAGGAACTTCGCGCCAAAGAGGCCTCCGTGGCCGGTGAGTAATTCAACCCCTTGTAGCCACTGCGACGGGCGTCTTCTGACGCTGTCTCTCTTTTACGTGTCCTGCAGAGCTGCGAAAAGACCTTAGCGACATGCTAGAGTCGCGAAGGGCGGCGGTGGAAGAACGGAGATGCGGCGGTCGAGTCACGTGACTCGGCCCTCGTGGATAAGCGGGTGGCGGAGAGGACGCGGCCGATCTGACGGCCGGTGACGGTCCTCCATGTGGGCATCCAGGCCGTCTGCGCGGCCGGTATTCGGGCTTACCGGCCCAGCGCCATCCCCGCCATACTTGGATGGGTCCCTGAGCGCGTCGAGGCGTCGGTGCGGGAGGCAGCGGTGCTTGGCGCTTCCTCGGCCCTGGTCAACACTGTCTCTTACTATGACGGCGTCGACCTTGAGGCGGTTGGGAACGGCGTCGGCGTGGCAAAGCGGCGAAGAAGAAGTCGGCGCTTTCATGACCCGGTCGATCCGTGCGCCCAAGAGATTGCTCACGGATCTCGCCGCGAAAAATCCTCCGTCGGACGGAGGGAGACGATTAGTATCCCTATTTTTTGCTTTTTTGGCAGTGTATGTAATAAACATGATTACCCTGACCGAGTTCGAAGTGTCGGGTTGCTCTAAGTTATTTTGCTCGTTTTATCCTGTGCTTCTTCTATGAATTTGGGCAATCTTACGACCATAGCTACAGGGCCCACGGGGGTGCCCTGAGAGCGTAGGTGTTGCCTCAATCCCGTTCGGAGGGATCACGGGATAGGACGAGCTATCTCGGGCGATAGCTTTGCGGAGGGGTGCCTAGGTCGGACCGCCCTCTTTGCGAAGCTTGCGCTTGAGAGGTTAGATCGCTGACCCGAGCGGAGGTGCTTCGACCGTCCCTAGCTTCTCTTGCTCAGAGGACTCGTTTCCACATGAGTGCCACTTCGCCGTGGCGCAGCGAGGCGTAGGCCGTAGTACTTTGGGCCGGGGAAACAAGTCATGAGGTAGATAGCTCGGTCGGTCGAGTACGGCTTGGGTTAGCGACGAGCGCTTTCTAACGGCGGGGGGTTGAGTGCGCCTGGTCGATCAAACTATCTTACGCTCAGGCGGCTTCCTTTCTGCGCGGAATGCTACTCGGGAACCGTAGCCGTGGGGCTTAGGTTGTAGCATTCGGTTCGAGGAGGCTGCGAGGAGGAGATTTGTTTGATCGGTCGGCTTGCCGACCTAAATCGAAAGGCTCCATCCGCCCGCCGCTTGGCCCTTTGCTCAAGTAACCTCCTTTTTGCTCAAAGTGCTACCTCGGAGCCGTAGCCGCGGGGGCGTGGGCTGTAGCGTTTTGGGTTTGAAGAGGTTATTATGAGGGGGTAGCCCGGTCGGAGTGGTTCTTGGACATCGATCTAGGTCGGCTGACCCACGAGGTCGGGAAGTAGCCCCGAGTGGTGCGTGGGGACTAGAGTCAGATCGCCACGCACCGCTTGAGTCCTTGAAGGATTTAAGCTTTCTTTTGGAGATAAGTGTGGATTAACTCGCCTGGGGATCGTCTGATTCGGAAGGCCCAGTCTTTGGCGCCGTCTTCTGCGCCGTTGCGTGACCCCAAGGCGCCGTCTTCCGCTTCTGGCGACTTGGGGCGCCGTCTCCGTCTGCAGGTTATAAAAGGAGAGGCGCCAGAGTGCTTGTTACTTCGCCAAGATCGCCGCAAACGAACTTGCCAGCGTGCTATGGCGGACCGCTACACACAACCGAGAGGAGGTGGGCGACGAGCAAGCCTGGCTGCGGATTGTGGCGGAGGTCGAGGCCGGCGGCCGTCTTGTGAGATCTTGTGGCCAGTCGACATACTTGTTGCGGGCATTCCATTTGTGGGAGGTGAGGGCGCCGGCTGATCCGGCGGTGATCGAGCGGCGTCACGCGTCGTTCGGCTGAGTGGCGCACACCAGGGAGGAGTATCGCGCCTTTGCCGAGTAAAGGGACCTTGGCGGGTGGTTCCTTTTGGGTTGGGCTGATGTTCCTCTGTGAATAAATAAAGTGGCCGTGTTTCTTTTCGTCTCTTTTCGCTCCTTCTTCTCTTTTTGTGTTGAGATCTAGCCCTCGTTCTTTCAAGACGTGATCAAAGGAGGACAGCTTCGGGACCTGCTGCTTTGGGCGGAGGTCGTAGTGCTCCGGATCAACAAAACGAGAGAGGTTCGAGAGAGAGAGAAAACCACTTGGGCGGTCGTCCGACTGCTGCAGCTTTCTTTGCTCAAGTGTTTTTCGCATGGTACAAAAAGTGGAGAGAGGCCGACTAAGGATAGAACCTTCTCAGCTTCTCTATGTTCCAGGCGTTTGTCACGAGATTCTCTTCGGTGTCCTTGAGGCGGAAAGTGCCGGGTCGGAGGACTTCCGCGATGGTGAAAGGGCCCTCCCAAGGCGGGGAGAGCTTGTGCCTGTCCTTTGCGGACTGTACTTGACGCAGCACTAAGTCGCCGACTTAACGAGCTGACGCGGACCGTCATTTGTGGTAGCGACTTAGCGCCTGCGATATTTAGCCGACCGCAAGACCGCGACATCCCGAGCCTCATCGAGTTGGTCGAGGTCATCCTGCTGCTCCTCGGTCCCCCGTGCGCTGTTGTAGTTCTGCACCCTTGGCGCACCGTACTCAAGGTCGGTCGGGAGGACAGCCTCCGCTCCGAACACTAAGAAAAAAGGAGTGAACCCGGTCGATCGGCCAAGGTGGGTTCGTAGACTCCAAAGAACGGGCGAAGCTTCGGCGGCCACCGTCCGCGAATTTCTTGATCGGTGAAGATTCGCGCTTGAGTCGTGGAGAATCATGCCGTTGGCTCGCTTCGGCTGTCCGTTGGCTCCGAGGGTGCGCTCTGCCGCCCTTGATCGACTCGGATGTTGAAGTCGTCGCGAGAATTCAAGGAATTGCTTCCCTGTGAACTGCGTCCGTTGTCGGTGATGATGGAGTTGGGCACGCCAAGCGGTAGACAATGTCGCGGAAGAAACTTCTCGTCTGCGCCGATGTGATCTTTGCCAATGGCTTTGCTTCGATCCACTTTGTGAACTTGTCTCTGGCGACAAGCAAGTGAGTGAAGCCCCGAGCTCCTTTTGAAGGGTCAGGCCAGTCGAGCCCCAAACCGCGAAGGGCCACGTGATGGGGATCGTCTGCAGGGCTTGCGCGGAAGATGCGTCGCCTGGCGAAGAATTGGCATCCTTCGCGAGTGCGGACGATTTGGAGTCGCATACGCTTTCTGGCGATCGGCGATAGAGAAGCCTTGTCGGAAGGCCTTTCCTACCAGGGACCGCGGCGCGGCATGGTGCCCGCACACCGTCGTGGATGTCGGCGAAGGTGCTTCCTTGGTCGGTCTAACGCGCCACGAAGGATTCGGACGGGCTCCTCTTGTATAGGCGCCCTCGATCAGAGCGAAAGACTTAGCCGCCGGCGGCGCCGAGCCTCGGTGGTATCGGTGGGGAGCGACCCGTTCGTCAGCCGATCGACAATCGGTTGCCTCGGTCGGTTCGGCCTTTCGGGGCGCCTAAGTCCGACCCAGCGGGTGGGCATCCGGCGAAGATCGGTGGGGCCGCGGCGCCGGTCCAACCGGATTGAAGGCTGGCGAGGTCGGAGACGAAGATTCGAGTGGGGAACCGCCCTTCCGGAGGCAAGGTTGGCGAGGAGTCGGCTTCACCGTTGTAGCGTCGGTAGCTGTGATGGAGCTCGAAACCCTTGAACTTCTCCTCGAGCTTGCGGACCTCGAGCGATGGCGGCCATCCGAAGCGTCACGCGGGCTCGGTGGCTTTCATCACTTGGTTGGCGACCAGCTTGGAGTCGCCGTGAGCGTTGAGCCATCGATGCGCCCGGTCGGCGGCGATCCGAAGGCCATTGGCGAGGGCCGTGCTGGCGACATTGTTGGTGGCGTCGAAGAGTAGTCGTATGGCATACCGGAGTTTGTTGCCGAGTGGGGAGATGATGACGACCCCCGCGCCGGCCCCGTTCTTGGTGTAAGACCCATCGAAGTACATCGTCCAGTACTCCGGGTCCTCGACCGCCGCAGGGACTTGCGCCTCGGTCCACTCGGCGACAAAGTCCGCCAAGACCTGGGACTTGATCGCCGTCCTGGGGACGTACGATATGTCGAGGCCATTGAGCTCGAGAGCCCATTTGGCGATCCTTCCGGTAGCGTCGCGATTGTGGACAACTTCTCCGAGCGGTGAGGAGGTCACCACGGAGATGGGGTGTCGATCGAAGTAATGGGCAAGCTTCCTCTTGGTGATGAGCACCGAGTACAAGAATTTCTCAGATCGAGGATATCGGACCTTTGTTTCGGAGAGCACCTCGCTGACGAAGTAGACCGGCCTCTGCACCTTGAAAACGCGGCCTTCCTCCGCTCGCTCCACAACAAGTGCCACGCTGACGACCTGAGTCATGGCGGCGATGTAGAGGAGCAAAGGCTCCTGTGGCTCCGGGGCGACCAGGACCGGAGGCGAGGTCAGAAAGGCCTTTAGTCGACTAAAGGCTTCCTGAGCTTCGTCGGTCCAGGAAAAGCGGTCGGACTTCTTCATCAGCTTGTAGAGTGGCATCCCGCGTCACGAGGCGGGATCTGGCGACTTAGTGCCGCGAGGCATCCCATCGACCTTTGAACTCCCTTCAGATCGTTGATTGGCCCCATCCTTGCGATAAGCGGAGATCTTATCTCGGTTGAAAGCCCGATGCTGCGCTTCGGAGACGATGAATCCCAAAGAACTTGCCCTTGGGGACCCGAAGACGCATTTCGGGGTTGAGCTTTATCTGAAACCGTCGGAGGTTCGCAAAAGTCTCTTCTAGGTCGGCGATGAGGTCATCGGCCTTCCTGGTTTTGACAACGATGTCGTCGGCGTAGGCCTCGATGTTACGGCCAATTTGGTGCGAGAAACATGCTCGCATACACCGGCCGTACGTGGCGCTGCGTTTTCGGAGACCAAAAGGCATCGTGGACGTAAAGATCTGAGCCGTGCGGGGTGATGAAGGAGGTCGCGAGCTGATCGGACTCCTTCATCGCAATCTGGTGATAACCTGAGTAGGCATCCAAAAGAAAGGGACTCGCACCGGCGGTGGAGTCCACGACCTGTCGATGCGAGGTAATGGGAATGGATCTTTCGGACAGGCCTTGTTGAGGCTCGTGTAGTCAACACACATTCTCCATTGCCCCGACTTTTTCTTTACAAGGACGGGATTGGCGAGCCACTCGGGGTGACGCACCTCCCTTACAAAACCGGCGGCCAAAAGTTTGGCGATCTCTTCCCCAATGGTCCGACGCTTTTCTTCGTCGGCTTGGCGCGGCTGACTGGCGGCCGGTCTAGATCCGGTCGAATGTTCAGGAGTGCTCGGCGACCTCCTTCGGGACTCTGGCATGTCCGAGGGTCTCCAAGCGAAGACGTCTCTGGTTGCTTGGAGGAAGTCGGCAGCGCGCCTTCCTATTTGGCAGTGAGGGCGGCCCCGATCCGCACGGTCTTGGTGGGGTCCTCGGGATCCACCGCGACCTCCTTTGTGTCCTCTGCGGACTTGAAAGAGCTAGGCCCCGACTTGCTGGAGTCGGGGGCGGATCCGGAGACCTTCTCCTGGAGTGGCGAGCTCGGCGGAAGCGGCAGCCGAGGCCAGCTCGCCGGCTTGCGCTTCATGATCGTGGCGAGCTGGAAAGATGTGGCCACGGTGATGACACCTTGCGGCCCTGGCATCTTCACTTGAGGTAGGTGTAATTGGGGACCGCCATGAACTTCGCAGCGTAGCACGGTCGTCGAGAATGGCGTGGTAGGAGCCGGAAAGTCCACAACCTCGAAAGTGAGGCTCTCGGTGAAAGTTGTCCGGGCTCCCAAAGGTGACGGGCAGGCCGACCTGCCCGAGGGGGTGGGCCTGTTGGCCTGGTACGATGCCGTGGAAGGGCGCCTTGCTCGGCCGGAGGGCGGAGCGAGGGACCCCCAGGGCATCCAGGGTCTCAACATACATGATGTTGAGACTGCTGCCGCCGTCCATGAGCACCTTGGTCAGCGCCGTCCCCACGATGGGGTCGACGACGGCGGTAGCGTCCGGTGCGGGATGTGGTCGGGTGGTCGGTCCGATCGAAGGCGATCGGGCATTCCGACCACCTCGGTAGAAAGGCACGGCCGGGTCGTCGTGTGGACCTCTCGGTGGGCGAGCTTAGCCCGCGCTTGTCGGCGTAGCACTCTGCCCCTCAGAAGATCATGAGGCAACCGTCGAGTGCGGGAACTCATCGGCCGGCTCATCGTCCTTTGCCGGCGTCGGGCGCCGTCGCGCTTCTTCCCTTTCCGCGACGTTGTGGGGTTCAGGAGAGGAAGCGCTTGCCAGGACTTGCGATCCGATACTTGTGTTTGACGGGATAGTCGTGGTTCGGGCACGGGCTATCCATCAATTTCTCGAACCGGTCGGGCGCCTGCCGAGCCTGCTGTTTAGCAGGTCGGTCGGCAGCGGCGACCATTCGGCCTTCGCGGCCGTGCTTCCCCTTTCGCTTCCTCTTGTCGGAGGCGGAGGGAGGCGCTGCTCCGAGTGGCGTCTTGTGGGTCGTCTTCCTTTCGAAGATGGCCCCACGGCCTCCTCGCCGAGGCGTGGTTGGTGGCGATGTCAAGGAGCTCCTTGGTGGTCCGGCCAGACACCCCAACTTGTGGACCAGGGCCTCGACGTGGTGCCATAGATGAAACGCCGACGACGTCGGCGTCGCGGATGTCGGGAGCTCGTTGCACCGCCGGGAGAAGCGGCGGATGTAGTCGGAGGGTCTCACGGCCGCTTGCAGCTCTTGAGATCCAGGGAGTTGCGGGCGTTTATGCACGTGCCACTGGAAGTTTCCGACGAAAGGTTCGTCCAGTCGGCCCATTGCCGATGGTATCTGCGGGTAGGTACTCGAGCCATGCTCGAGCCGAGTCCGCAAGATAGATGGGGAAGTCTTGGATAACAAAGGAGTCGTCCGTCGCTCCCCATTTCGACGAGCGAGCCGATAGTCTTCTAACCAGACACTGGGTTGGTAGCCCCCGTGTACTTGGCTATGTTGGTCGGAGCCCGGAATCTGACCGGGAAGTCGGCGTTGCGGATGAGGCGGGTGAACGCACGCGGTCCGGGACCGTCGAATCCCGGGTCGGGGCGGTTGCGTCGCCCGCTATCGGCGACCTGCGAGGGCGCTGCTGCCTCGGTAGCTCTCCTTCGCGCCTCGAGGGTGGTGCGAAGATCGTACTTGTCCCCCAGGCGGTGTCGCACCGGGGTGTAGGATGCCTGGGGAGCTCGCAGAAGTGGGGCCGTCTTGGCTGGGCTCGTCGACCACGTGAGGGAGTGGCCCAGGCGGCCCGAAGTGGCGCCCGTTCGCCGGGAGCCGGAACCTTGGGCGTGCTGAACGACAGCACGCTCTACCAGTCCCCGGAGGTTCTGATAGGTGGCCTTGGCTTCAGGCTCCGTTGGCTCAGGCAGCCCTCGGAGCAGCATTGCCGCTGCGGCAATGTTCTGGTTGGCGTGAGGGAAGAAGGGAAGGTCGCTTCTTCCTCGACCAATTGTCGATGCACCTGGCGCTGAAGCGCTTGCGCCGGAGGCGAGTGGTGGGGTAGGCGGCGGTGCTCGGCTCGGCCTGGAGCTTGTCGAGCCTCGGCCTTCGGGCCTCTAACTCCTTGTCGCCGGAGGTCGTGAAGCGTTGTAGGTGTTGTGCGTCGTCTTCCCGCCGGGATTCCTCCCGCCGCGCCTCGTCGCGCGGGAGGAGGGTCCCGAGGGTAACGGGGGTGGAGGATGGCTCCACCGCACCCGTCATGTTGCACTCACGGGGTACGCCTGCGAGGGGGTACTCCTTGCCGGAGCCGGAGCCGTGGTCGGAGGAATCCGGCCAAGAGGTCGTGAAGGGAAGCCGTGGCACAGAATCGCCATGGCCACGAAGTTGCGAAGCTCGTGGAGGGTGGCTCCGCCGCCGCCGCATGATCCGTAAGCGATGTCGCCGGGCGGCGCCGTATGACAGGCGCCGCGCCGCGAGCCTGCTCGGCTCGAGGCCGAGGTTGCCGAGGCGTCGTAATCGCATCGAGCTTATGCGAGGCGTCCGGTCCCGACGGCAGCGGGACGAGGACAAGCTCCCAGCCGTAGTGACGATGAAATCGAGGGCGCCAAGTGGATCCAGCCCCTCGACATCGGCGAATCGTAGTGGGAGGAAGCCATCAGGGAGGAGAATGGGAACCCGAAGATGAGGATGTCGGTGAAGACGCGCGAGAGCCCCTACCTGGCGCGCCAACTGTCGGTGTTTCGTGCACCGGCAATACGAATTTATGGTCGGAAGGGGTCGCGCGCTCCCTCTCCCCGAATGGTCGACTCAAGGAGTCAGAAGATGTATACTGGTTCGGGCCGAATGTCCCTACTCCAGTTCGTGCGGTGTGGATGTATTGATCTTTGGGAGATGGACAAGGGGTATACAAGCGAGGCGGAGGGTGGTGTCCGATCCCCTTGATGTTTTCGCTAGGGAGTTGAGGCTACCTAGAAGGCCCATTTTCTCGCGCCCCTCCCTCTCGGGCCTGCCCCTCCTTATATAGATAGAGGAGGCAGGTTACACAGAGTTGGGAAAACTACGAGGAAAGGGGCCTGCACGTCTTGAAGTCTGGTTCTGTCTTGTTCTGACCGAGCCCTGCGTCGGCGAGGTTGGTGGTTCTGTGATGAGTAGCCTTGCGTAGTGATGTCTGGGTGGCGTGTCGCGTGGTGCTCTGTCGGCCCTGGTGGCTTTAATGGCGCTTGACTTTGCCTTGGCCTCGGAGTGGGCGTACTCCTCTGCGGTGTGCCAGGCGGCGGGGCGAGGCTTGACTTCTTGGTGGCTCTTACGACAGTCTTGGGAAGGAGCCGCCTACCCCTTGACGGATGTCGGGGACGCCGCTGCGCACAAGGCAGCCACCACGACATTTGGCGTGGGCCTCGGCCGTCAGGCGCTGGTGGAGCTTGCTGACCGCGAGCTCCAATGTTAGGTGGTCGGAGCCCACCGACCGCCCGAAATCGGAGTCCGCCGACCGTCCAGGGTCGGCCCTGCACAGGTCGGGTTCGCTCCCCGCGGCCTAAATACCTTCCGGCGGTTGCTGGGCCTTTACTGTGGTTGGTCAGCCCGTTCGTGCTTCCGGGCTGATGGGGGTACCCATGGCATGGGTACTCGTCAGGTAGTGAAGTCCAGCAAAACAGAGTACGACGTGAAGTGCGTAGTTAATTCGTGCCCATGGCGCGTGCATGCATACAAGGGGAAGTGGAGGGACTACTGGAAATGTTCCATAGTGACGGAGCATAACTGTGAACTGCAGGAAGCGGAGCAGGAACACCGCAATCTGTCGTCCACTTGGGTGGCAAATGTGTTTTATGGTCAGATTGTGGACAATCCACACCTGCAGCCTCGATCCATTATAACAGCTGTCGAGGAGAGGTTTCAGTACAAGATTAGCTATGCGAAAGCATGGAGAGCAAAGGACTGACTTTGCAAATACGGTTCGGGACGCACGAGGCTTCGTGACGAGAATATTCCCACCTGCTCGAGGCAATATCAAATAGGAACCCGGTACATCCATCGACCTTAAGGAGTTTCTATTTGGTGGCCCGTCTTGTGTAAGTGGGTATTGCAGCGGGCCTTCCTCGCCCTCGGCGCATGCATAAGTGCGTTCCGACACTGTCGTCCGGTCATTTGCATGGACGGCACATTCCTCACTGGGAAATACAAGGGTCAGATTCTAACTGCGATCGCGGTGGACGCCAACAATCAGGTTCTACCGGTCGCGTTGGCCTTTGTGGAGGGAGAAAACACCGACAGCTGGTATTGGTTCCTTGAGAGAGTCAAGCATGCAGTTGTGCAGGATAGGACCGATGTTTGTATCATCCACGACCGGCATGCAGGGTTGCTGAGGGCGATCGTGGATATGCAGGAGGGTTCTGAGGTCGTGGGAGCAGCAAAGTGGCCAGACCTGAAGAGCAGGTGGTGCATGAGGCACATGGGTGCCAATTTCTTTCGTCAGTTCAGGAACAAGGAGTTGATGAACATGTTTAAGCGGTTGTGCAAGCAGAACCAGCGGCGGAAGTTCGATGCACTGTGGAAGACACTGGATGAACTAACCAGGAAGCAATCAATGAATCCAAGGGGGGCTGCTAGTTCATCAAGGAACCCTATGGTCTACCACGAGCAAGGAGAGGACCCGACAGCCTTGTGTGCGCTTCCGACCGATGCTCCAAACATTCGGCGTAGGCCGGGGACAAGCATAAAGAGCTTCACGGACTGGATACGACACGAGCCGTTGGAGAAATGGTCCCTTCTGCATGACGAGGGTGGTTCGCGTTATGGAATAATGACAACGAACCTGGCGGAGATTTACAACTGGGTAATGAAAGGAACTAGATGCCTTTCATTGGTGGGTATAGTTGAAGGTGTGTTGCTAGGCACCCAACGATATTTCATAGAGCGACACAACAAGTCTGTTGCATGTATGTCGGACAATCGACTGATGTACTCAACGGTTATATCTACGTACATGGCCACAAAAACACGGAAGGCACAGACTCATCGTGTTACACCGGAGAGTGGCTTGGAACGGAGATACCACGTGCACTGTGGTGATCGAGGTCGAAGAGGTGCCCACCGAGAGAGGACCTCACATATGTGCATACTGAGAGCATCTGAGTGCGAGTGCTCCTGCCAGAAACCACGCCTGCTGCACTTGCCGTGTTCTCATGTGATTCTTTGCAATGCCGAGACACACCAATCATGTCGTCCGTACATCGCCCACTATTACTACAAGCAAAGTGTTCACGCCACATGGCATAACGAGGTGTACGGGTACAGGGTGGATGGATCGTTCACAACAGCACCCCCTCCAGAGCATCGATGGGTACCGGACATCCGATTGTTGAAACAGAAGGTCGGTCGACGAAGGACACGGCGTATTCGGAACGATATGGACGAGTCTGAGGCGCGTCGTAATCGTGGATAATGTAGTTTTATGTCTACATGTATTTGGTTGTTATGTCTGTAAGATTTAAGTGTTGTCTGTCTGTTGTTTTTTCATACGCATGTATTTTTTTACTTCGGGGACTTCAATGTGTACCGGTAAATTATTGTAATGGCGCATAACTTGTGGTTGTTGCAATTTGTAACTTTTTTATTCTCCAGTTTGTTTAATGTATTTGGTTTGTAATAGTTTAATTGCTTACGAGTTTAATTGGTAACTAGTTTAATGTATTTGGTTTGTAACAATGTTGTCACGTATGTTGTTTTTTCCTTCTGCATGTATTTCTTTATTGTAACGGCACATAACTTGTGGTTGTTGTAGCTAGTAACTTCTTTATTCTCCACTTTATTTAACGTATTTGGTTTGTAACAGCTTAATTGCTAACCAGTGTAATTGCTAACCAGTTGAATGTACTTGGTTTGTAACAGGCGGCGATGGCGGGAGATAGATATGGTGCTGCTGACTGCCCTGAGCTGCTAGATAGGACCGTTGATCAGACCCACCGGTCTAGGTTGTCCGCAGTTGAGGGCCGACAACTAGCGACACTGCGGCCTCGGGTGCCGAACGAGATGCTTCGCATCGACCCACGCTGGGTTCCACAGTAAGCTGGCGCCTGTCTTGCATACTCTTGTTCGTACATGCACTTACTTGCGATTACAGTTTGACGGCACTACGTGCAGGTTACGAGCGGCTGGTTTACTTCCGCTCTGCAGGATGGTGGAGCATACGACTGCCCAAGCGGAGGGGAACCAGATCCCACGTTTCGGGTACGACCGGTCCTTGCTGACCGCCCTAGTCGACCGGTGGAGACCTGAGACGCACACGTTCCACCTGCCGTGCGGAGAGATGGCTCCCACACTGCAGGACGTGTGTTACCTGTTGGGACTACCCTGCGCAGGTCCTGCAGTTGTGCCGCACGATGTCCCCGTCACGTGGCAGACGTGAAAAGGTTAGAAGATTGCCTAGAGGGGGGGTGAATAGGCTAATTTAAAATTAAAACAATTTAATGCAGCGGAAACAGGTCGGATATTCCGAATTAATATCGGAACTTCCGAAAACTTCGGAACTTCCGTAATTACTTCGGATTATCCGATTAGCACTCAACTGAAAGAGTCAAGTAGAAAGAGTAGTTCAACAACTAGCACTAGATATTAAAAGGTACCGAAGAAAATCAATAAGATTAAACAGGCAGCTAGAGATGAGAGAGAACACAATAGTTTGATTCCCGGAGTTCGGATCCTTGAGGGGATCGTACGTCTCCGTTGAGGAGGTTCCAAAGAACCCGGGTCTTTTCCAACCCTTTCCTCCCAAACCTCGGTCGCACTTGAGGCTTGGTTCCACTATTTGGTTCCTTCCCTTTCGGAGGCGGAGCCGGCCTTCACAAACTTCTCACGGCGTCCCACAACCTTTGGGAGCTCGTGAGCGACGCCTAGCTGTCTAGGAGTCCTTCAACCTCCAAGAGAAATGAATACACTTGAATCTCGATCTTGGAGAGGTTCTCTACTTTCTCAAGATGAATGACAACTTAGCTCTTAACTCACAACCACACTTAACACAACCCTCACTCACTAAATGATCCCTAAGATCAAGGAGGAGAGAGTGCTCAAAAGAGTGCTCTAGAAAGTGCTCAAGAAGCTCAAGTAAACAGCCCAAGCAAGTGTGTAACCGGCAAAAGGAGTGAGAGAGGGGTATTTATAGTTTTGGATCAAAACTAGCCGTTACCCCTGACTCAGCCCCACATCGGAATGTCCGATACAAACTTCGGAACATCCGATGTGTGCAAACTCCAGTGCTTGGAAAACTTCCAGCGGCCGAAAACAACACGCATCGGAAAGTCCGATAACAACATCGAACATCCGATGACTCTCAGAGTGAACCCAACAAAAACAAGCTAAGTCCACATCTAACGTCAGAAAAGACATCGGAACATCCGAAGAAAACAGTGGGTTCCCAAACAGAAAACAACCACTTGAACTTAGAAGACGCAACTTCGGACAATCCGAACTAGACAGAGAGCACCATTACACAAGAAGGCACACATCGGACCTTCCGATACTCAATATCGGAACATCCGAACCAAACAGAGCTCCTATCTAAAACACAGCAGTATCGGAACATCAAAGCGAGAACATCGGAGTGTCCGACCCAAACAGTAACACATCGGATGAAGCACAACTCCACTTGAACTTCAAACATCGGACGTCCGATACAAGTTCGAACATCCGACCTGGACTTAAAACAAACTACATTCCGAAGCGAGAAAGAACACTTCTAGCCCTTGAGAGACTCGCCTAAGTTCATCTTGAGTGAGGAGAACATCTCCAAGTCAATTTCAATGCATCCCTCTTAATAGTACGGCATTCCTATGACTCAATAGATTAAAATTTCAAGCTTAAATACCGTTTTTCTTACTCAGCGCTACTAGGGGACACTTCACGTGCATAGACGATCTCTTCTTGAAGCCTTTGCCTGTTCATAAACTAGTTGAACACATTAGTTTCTTTAATCATTTGTCATTAATCACCCAAAACAAATTTAGGGGGCCTAGATGCACTTTCAATCTCCCCCTTTTTGGTGATTGATGACAACATGATTCAGGACAAGTTTATAAAGCATTGAGAGTATAAATATAGACGGAACTCCCCCTCAAAATGTGCATTTAGAATGGATCTTGAGAACAAATGCACTTTTCGAGAGAAAAGAATATGAGAGAGCTCCCCCTATATCTTTGCATAGGAGATTAACACAAGATTGACAAGATAAACAATGAGTTTAGATAATTAACAACCATCGAGTCAGCAAAAGATCTCCATGCAAAAACAGTAAAGAGTTTAAAACGAAAATAACATTCAACAACGAAGTTTTAAACCAAACACATAAACTAAGTTCCAAGTTCACGGACTCAACGACTTTGAACCAAGGATAGACAGATAGATAAATTTGTCATCTCTCCCCCTTTGGCATCAAGCACCACAAAGGATAGAGAGAGAGAGACTAATCAGACTCCTCTGATGCAGCTTCATCTGACCCAGATTCTTCGTCGTCGTCCTCGAGACTCGACACATCAGTCTTGGAGCAAAGGGATCCTCGATCTCATCTTCACTTTCCTCGTCCTCTCGAGCATTCCAGTTCAGATGCCTTTGAATATCCTTGAGTCGCTTGGCATTCTTCTTACGCTCGAGTTGCTCTTGCAAAGAACAAATATTGACTTCAAAGCTCGCGAGAATAGGTGAAGAAGATCATTGGAGTAGAAGTGAAGGAGTAGCGGCAGAGGAGGCGATCCTCTGGTGGAAGCTCTGGTGGCTCACGAGAAGGGGCCTTGATTGGCACGACTTGAAGTGCCACATGCTTTCCATCGCACTCAAAATGCTGCCTGTCACTTCCTCAATTAAGTGCATGATAAATGGAGCATATCCACGGCTCATACAGGCTCTGTCCAATGAGTCGATCTCATTCCATATGAAATCAAAAACATCAAAGGGCCTCGACCATCTTGCATTCTCGCTTAAGAGGTTTACGGTGTACGAGAGGACATGAGAAGCATCACCTTCTTTTGGAGCCAAGGTCTTCCTGAAGAGTCCTGCTCAGGATAGCAAAGAAGGGCTTCATTCCTCTGTCACCTGGCTCAAACTCGCATTCTCCTCATACAAGAAATTCAGATTTGATGCGCCAAGTGAGACTTCATTGTGGATCCGATCTCTGGCCCCTCGGAGTCCGCACGTGAAATCAAGCAATCGGCAACCGAACGTATGTGGTTTCATACCAAGTTCCTCGGTCATCCAATGGAGAGTAGAGACTCGATCCCTGGAGACATACATTGTGGCATAGAATCGAGCTATGATCTCCACATTCCAATCATGTTGAAAAGCCATGATCCTCTTGGTGCCGCTTCTTTCACAAGCTGCAATAACATCATTAAACACAGATCATCTGGCCGCCATGTACTCCCAATCAACGCATTGCATTTGGATTACCGGATTCTTTCTAGGATAAATGATCAAGCATAAAAGTCCTCTTTGAAAGAATGTCGAAACGTGAGTCAAGAGAGAAGCCCGGTCATTCCGCTTTGGATTCTCTTCACGAGCTTTTCTCACTTGTCTGCTTTTCCTTTGTAGTTTCTTGGCTTTCTTTGAAGTCTAGGGTTTCTTTCAGCGGTCTCAATCTCGGCATGTCTCTTGGTGAGACCACGACGCTCCAAAGAATTCCCTTGCCTTTTCTAGAGGGTAGCGGTGCTCCACGAGGCACATTTACCGTTTGAGCGGCCTGAGCGGCGAGTTCAGCGATTGAAATCCAGGTTGAGATCCTCGAGCCGAAGCTTCGCTTTGTTCTCGCTTGATTGGAGTTTTTCTTTTGCGAGTGAAAGTAACCTTGGCTGAACCACGAGGAGGTTGATCACCTTGACTTGGATCCATCGACACGGTGATAAGAGAGTAGCGAGATATGATAGATGAAACTAGAGAGAGCTGGCTTTAGTGTTGTCTTGTCAACATCGGAAGTTAGATATAGTATCGGAAATTCGACTTTACATCGGAAGTTCCGACAGAGAATTTCGGAAGTTAGATATATTCAGTACAACCCTAAAACTAGGATTTCAACCAAATCAACCAAAGGAATTTGATAAAACTTGAGATCTAGGCGGGAAACACTAGAGCAACAAGTTTACGAAAGATATGATCAAAGATTCACGGAAAGCGAAGAGACACTGATTGCTCTAGGGTTTACCTTGAGGGTGAAGAACGAGTTTTGATAGGATTAAGATCTTCTAATCCGTGAGGCTCTCCTCCTTGAGGTAGATCGGAGTTTCAGAAGAGTTGAAGACTCCGAAGACGACAAGTGATGAAAGAGTGCAGTGGAGGGAGAGAGAGAACGTACGGAGGCCAAGTGAAGGAATAAAGAAATGAGGTAGGGGCCAACCGAACCGTCCTTATCATGCGTTTACACGCCGGACGTTCAATCGAGGTTCGGAAGTTCCGAACGATTTGATTTTCCAGAAAGTCGGAGTGTCCGATATAGGATATCGGATTTTCCGAAGAGTTCAAGTTTCCGGTGAACCAAAAGTTGAACAGGATTCGGATATTCCGATAAAAATATCGGACATTCCGAAGAGTTCAAAACACAGTCGGATATTAGATGTTGGATCGGATATTCCGACACGTGTATTTTTCCAAATTGACAGGAAGGAAAAGACAGGATTTACGAGAAGGAAGGAATTGAGACTTTGAGGCAGTGAACTCGGCGGTCATTCTACTTGTGATCGAGAGACCAAAACAACGATCAAAGCTATGATCACGGTGGAATGACTAAAGATGCAAGATACAACTCAACTCTTTAAAAAGCGGATAACTAATTTTTGCAATCCTTTTATTTTGAAATCACCAAGAATAGTAACTATATATGCGAGCAAGATGTCAAGTCACATTAGATAGTCTAGGATGTTTAGCTCACTTCTCAATTCGCAAAAGCGTTTCTCATCTAGAGGTTTGGTGAAGATATCGGCCGATTGTTTCTCGGTTCTCACATAGGTAATATCTATGTCTCCCTTAAGAGAGTGATCTCTAAGGAAGTGGTGTCGGATATCGATATGCTTGGTCCGAGAGTGTTGAGCAGGATTGTTGGCTATTTTGATCGTACTCTCATTGTCACATAAGAGTGGTACCTTCTCCATGTTAAATCCAAAATCCTTTAAGGTTTGCCTCATCCATAATAATTGTGCACAACAACTTCCAACTGCAATGTATTCGGCTTCGGTGGATAGAGCCACCGAATTTTGTTTCTTTGAGGACCAAGACACTAGTGATCTACCTAGAAATTGACAAGTCCCGAAGTGCTTTTTCTATCCACTTTGCAACCCGCATAATCAGCATCAGAATAACCAATCAAATCGAATTTTGATCCTTTAGGATACCAAAGCCCTAAACTAGGTGTGTGAACTAAATATCTAAGAATTCTTTTTACGGCTACTAGGTGGCACTCTCTAGGAAGCGGCTTGAAATCTTGCACACATACACACACTAAGCATAATATCAGGCCTAGATGCACAAAGATAAAGCAATGAACCTATCATGGATCGATATACCTTTTGATCCACGGGATTACCTTCTTCATTTAAACCAAGGTGTCCGTTTGTAGCCATGGGTGTATGGATTGGCTTGGCGTTCTCCATGTCAAACTTCTTAAGCATATCTTTGATGTACTTTGTTTGGCATAGAAATGTACCTTCCTTGAGTTGTTTGATTTGAAATCCAAGGAAGAATTTTAACTCGCCCATCATTGACATTTCGAACCTCTTTGTCATTATCCTACTAAATTCCTCACAAAAGCTTTTATTAGTAGAACCAAATATAATGTCATCGACATATATTTGGCACACAAATAAATCATTATCAACAAATTTTGTGAAGAGAGTAGGATCGACTTTACCAATCTCAAACCCTTTTTAATGAGAAAATCCTTAAGGCATTCATACCATGCTCTAGGTGCTTGCTTGAGCAGTGGCGCCTTATGGAGTTTGTAGACATGAGAAGGATTCTTGTGATCCTCCATTCGGCGGTTGCTCAACGTATACCAATTCGGCGATTGGACCATTTAGGAAAGCACTCTTGGCGTCCATTTGATAAAGCTTGAAATCATGGTGAGTAGCAAATGCAACCAATATACGAATTGACTCTAATCTAGCAACGGAGCATAAGTCTCACCAAAATCCAAACCTTCAATTTGAGTGAATCCTTGAGCTACCAACCGAGCTTTATTTCTTGTGACAACTCCGTTCTCGTCTTGTTTGTTGCGGAAGACCCATTTGGTTCCAATCACGTTTTGATTTGGTCTTTCCACCAACGACCACACCTTGTTTCTAACGAAGTTGTTAAGCTCTTCATGCATAGCCATTATCCAATACGGATCTTTTAGTGCATCTTCAACCTTCAAAGGTTCCAAAGTAGACACAAAGGAGTAAAATTCACAAAAATTAGCTACTCTAGAGCGTGTAGTTACCCCTTTTGGATATCACCGAGAATGTTATCGACGGGTGATCTCTTTGGACACTTTGATGCACTCTTGGATGCGGCATTTGAGACGTTCGTTGAATTGGCTCATTATCATCAATTTGATCATCCTCCATTAATTTGCTTGAACTATCTTGAGGAATGTCTTGATTTTGATTTGAAGTGGGAGGCTCCACTTGTGTAGATGAATTATCTTGATGCTCCTTTTCTTGCGGCCTCACTTCGCCTATAGCCATCTTCTTGATTGCAATGCTTGGCTCTTCCTCATTTTCTAGCACATTTAAATCAACTTGCTCTACTTGAGAGCCGTTAGATTCATCAAATGTCACGTCTCTCACTATTTCAACACAACCCGAAGTTTTGTTGAAAACGCGATAGGCGTAAGCATTTGATCCATATCCTAGCAAGAAACCTTCATCGATCTTTGGAGCAAATTTAGAGTTCTTGGGTTTCTTGTTAAGAATGAAACATTTACTACCGAAAACTCTAAAATATGAGACATTTGCTTTATTACCTAGGTAAGAAGTTCGTATGCCGTCTTCTTCAAGATCTTGTGGAGATACAATCGGTTGATGGCATGGCACGCGGTGTTGACGGCTTCGCCCAAAAGTGATCGGACATCTTGTATTCATCAAGCATTGTCCTTGCCATCTCGATCAACGTCCGATTTTTCCTGTCTACCACTCCAGTTTGGTGAGGAGAATATGGAGCGGAGAATTCATGTTTTATTCCGGCTGCATCAAGGAATTCTTCAACTTGAGTATTCTTGAACTCACTTCCATTATCGCTCGAATCTTCTTGATCTTCAAATCGAATTCATTTTGGGCTCTTCTCGCAAACTTCTTAATTATCCCTTGAGTTTCACTTTTCTCTTGCAAAAGAATACCCACGTGAAGCGAGAAAAATCATCAACAATAACTAAGCCATACTTGTTACCTCCGATGCTTATATAAGCAACGGGTCCGAAGAGGTCCATGTGTAGAAGCTCCAATGGTTTTGTCGCCGTCATGATGTTCTTCGCGGGATGACGCGCTCCAACTTGCTTTCCTCGCTTGACAAGCGCTACAAATCCTATTTTTCTCAAACTCAACATTTGTTAGTCCAATGATGTGATCGCCTTTTAGAAGCTTGTCGAGGTTCCTCATGCCAACATGAGCTAGCCGCGATGCCACAACCAACCCATGCTAGACTTTGCCATTAAGCATGTTTGAAGTTTAGCGCTATTTGAATTGAAATCAACCAAGTAGAGCTTACCCTTCAAATATCCTTTAAAAGCAATTGAGGAATCGTCTCTTCTAAAGACGGTCACATCCACATTAGTGAAAAGACAATTATAACCCATCTCGCAAAGTTGCGACACGGATAACAAATTGTAATTCAAAGATTTAACAAGCAAGACATTGGAAATTGAATGATCATTAGAAATAGCAATTTTACCTAATCCCATTACCTCTCCTTTACCATTATCACCAAACACAATATTTTCATATTGTGACCCTTTTTCATCAAAAGATGAAAACATTTTCTTTTCTCCGGTCATGTGGTTTGTGCAACCACTATCAAGCACCCAACTTGATCCACGGAGATATAGTCCTACTGAAAACACATCAAGTCTTGTTTTTAGGTACCCAAATCCTTTTGGGTCCTTGCATGTTAGTAATCAATACTTTCGGTACCTACACCTTCTTTTTGCTCACATCATTAGAGTGGTGGGCACCGACAAAATGAGCAACCACTTTACCACGGTGGTTTCTCTTCAATATGTAAGAAGCAAAGTGAATGGAATGAGATGTATGACATTGAGGATGCTCCTTTGATTCTGCCCTGCTTTTGATGACTTGTGTGGTGGTCAATGGTTGTTTGTCATTTCCTTTGACAAACTTGATGCATTCCTTACCTTTTACAACCACACGGTCATTTCCTTTGCATTCATACTTATCATATCCTAGCCCTTCTTTGTTTTTGTTGCCTCGACCACTTATGGTTTTGTATAGGGCGTCCTTGGATTGATAAGTTTTCATGCAACTGCATTCCAACTAACAAGGCACTTAATCTCTCGTTTTCGCTTTTTAATACTTGCACAAATTGAGAGTTAGTAGAGCAAGCATTAATATCAACATTATAGCATCGAGAGCAACCATTGCTAGTGGAAGGAATAGAAGCCATTGAAGAATTTACAATTGGAGAATTAAGATCATTAAGAGATTCAATTTGCACTTCAAGAGCTTGGAGATTGTTTTCCAAACTTATGACATTCTCTTGAAGTGACTCATTTGAACCCTTAAGTAATGTTATTGAATTATTAGCCAAATCAAGCTTTTTGGTTAACAATTCAATTGTCTCCTTTTCTTTTGTGAGAACCTTCTCGAGAGCAAGATTTTTCTTCTTTTCACAAATTAGCAACTCTTCTTGCTTCTCGAGAGTCTCCTCTTGGCTATCTATTCTTTTCAATAGTTTATGGATCTTATCAATAGCCGTTTTGCTTAAATCACAAAATAGAACATCATCATCATCATTGTCATCGCTTATCCAATTCACTATCACTACTTGGAGGTTTTGACTTAGTCATTACCTTCCGCCCTTTTGCCATGAGACAAATGGGTGCGTCGTCGTTGTCGGTGTCGCTCATGTCGCCGAAAAGTGATTTTGTTGGAGGAGCGGCTTCAATGGCGACGGTGGCGACTCCTTCATCATCGGTGTCGGAGTCGGAGTCGTTTGAATCCCATTCTTCGCCAAAATGGGCTCGCCCCGAGTACTTCTTCTTGTAGCCTTTATTTTTCTTGCTTGGCTCACTCTTCTTTTGCTCATTTGAGGAGGTCTTCTTCTTTGGACAATCGGCGATGAAGTGTCCAACTTCACCGCACTCATAGCACGCCCTCTTCACATTTCTTCTTCTCCTTGACTTGTCATTGAAGTTTTTCTTGTATTTGCTTGACCCGTCATACTTGAGGAATTTTTTAAACTTTCTCACAAACAATGCCAAGTCCTCCTCCTCTTCGCTCTCTTCTTCTTCTTCATCACTTGATGTTGACTCTTCCTTTTTGCTTGCCTTCAAAGCTATTTGCTTCGGTCTTGAGCTTGAGCTTTGCTTAGCAAGGTTCTTTACTTCTTTTGCTTCTTCCTCCATAAGCTCATGTGATAGAATTCTTCCTAGCACATCATTAGGAGTAAGCCTTTTGAAATCTTTCGCTCTCGTATAAGTGTTACGAGAGTCGAATTCCTTGGAGCAAAGGCTCTCAACATCCTCTTCACCACAACGTGGTCCGTCATATCCTTGCTTCCAAGTCCTCTTATCTTGTTTACGAGGATCATCAAGCGATCATACATTTGTTGTGGAGTCTCATCATCATTCATGACAAATCTCCCCAACTTGCCTTCTAGCAATTCAATCTTTGATTCCCTTACACTTGATGTACCCTCATGTGCTACTTGAAGTGTGTCCCATATCTCTTTGGCTTCTTCCAAGCCGCCCACTTTGTTGAATTCCTCGGGACTCAACGCTCCAAGCAACACGCTTGCGGCTTGAGCATTGCGATGGATGTTTTGCTCTTGTTCGGCGTGAGCTCCATATCGTCTTAGGCATATCTAAACCTGTGCAAACAATTTTCCAAACACTAGGATGGAGAGACATCAAATGCATTTTCATCTTGTGCCTCCAAGCGGAATAGCACGTGCCATCAAAGAAAGGAGCACGCCTGAGGGCACAAAGTGATATACTGAATGCGAAGTGGAAGTTTTTAATTGTTCATAATTGAAAGGAATTTGAGCTCCGTGACTAGATGTAGAGGTAGCTTCCTCTTTGCTCTTGCCGGGAGTTCCATCTCCGGTTCTCGGACTGTTTTGCTCGTCCGTCATGACAACCTTCAACCGGTGTTGGCCATCACGTTCCTTCAAGCGGTTAAGCCTTGAGAAGGTTTGGCTCGATACCAATTGAAAAGGTTAGAAGATTGCCTAGAGGGGGTGAATAGGCTAATTTAAAATTAAAACAATTTAATGCAGCGAAGCAATTCGGATATTCCGAATTAATATCGGAACTTCCGAAAACTTCGGAACTTCCGTAATTACTTCGGATTATCCGATTAGCACTCAACTGAAAGAGTCAAGTAGAAAGAGTAGTTCAACAACTAGCACTAGATATTAAAAGGTGCAGAAGAAAATCAATAAGATTAAGCAGCGACTAGAGATGAGAGAGAACACAATAGTTTGATTCGGAGTTCGGATCCTTGAGGGGATCAGACGTCTCCGTTGAGGAGGTTCCAAAGAACCCGGGTCTTTTCCAACCCTTTCCTCCCAAACCTCGGTCGCACTTGAGGCTTGGTTCCACTATTTGGTTCCTTCCCTTTCGGAGGCGGAGCCGGCCTTCACAAACTTCTCACGGCGTCCCACAACCTTTGGGAGCTCGTGAGCGACGCCTAGCCGTCTAGGAGTCCTTCAACCTCCAAGAGAAATGAATACACTTGAATCTCGATCTTGGAGAGGTTCTCTACTTTCTCAAGATGAATGACAACTTAGCTCTTAACTCACAACCACACTTAACACAACCCTCACTCACTAAATGATCCCTAAGATCAAGGAGGAGAGAGTGCTCAAAAGAGTGCTCTAGAAAGTGCTCAAGAAGCTCAAGTAAACAGCCCAAGCAAGTGTGTAACCGGCAAAAGGAGTGAGAGAGGGGTATTTATAGTTTTGGATCAAAACTAGCCGTTACCCCTGACTCAGCCCCACATCGGAATGTCCGATACAAACTTCGGAACATCCGATGTGTGCAAACTCCCAGGCTTGGAAAACTTCCAACGGTCGAAAACAACACGCATCGGAAAGTCCGATAACAACATCGGAACATCCGATGACTCTCAGAGAGTGAACCCAACAAAAACAAGCTAAGTCCACATCGGAACGTCCGAAAAAGACATCGGAACATCCGAAGAAAACAGTGGGCTCCCAAACAGGAAAACAACCACTTCGGAACTTCCGAAGACGCAACTTCGGACAATCCGAACTAGACAGAGAGCACCATTACACAAGAAGGCACACATCGGACCTTCCGATACTCAATATCGGAACATCCGAACCAAACAGAGAGCTCCCTATCTAAAACACAACAGGTATCGGAACATCCGAAACAGAACATCGGAGTGTCCGACCCAAATAGAACACATCGGACTGAAGCACAACTCCACTTCGGAACTTCTGAAACATCGGAACGTCCGATACAAGTTCGGAACATCCGACCTGGACTTAAAACAAACTACATTCCGAAGCGAGAAAGAACACTTCTAGCCCTTGAGAGACTCGCCTAAGTTCATCTTGAGTGAGGAGAACATCTCCAAGTCAATTTCAATGCATCCCTCTTAATAGTACGGCATTCCTATGACTCAATAGATTAAAATTTCAAGCTTAAATACCGTTTTTCTTACTCAGCGCTACTAGGGGACACTTCACGTGCATAGACGATCTCTTCTTGAAGCCTTTGCCTGTTCATAAACTAGTTGAACACATTAGTTTCTTTAATCATTTGTCATTAATCACCCAAAACAAATTTAGGGGGCCTAGATGCACTTTCAAGACGGACTTGTCCGCGCGGTTCGCCGAGGTGCAGCGACACCCTCGAGCAGGCGTGTACGTGCCCCTCAGGCACGGTGAGTGGCACGGACCGACGAAGGTGTGGCTGCTTCAGTTCACGGTTAGTACCCTCTTCGTTGCTATTTTACGGGGTCCCGACGAAGTTGCTTATAAATTTTGGCCAAGTGTTGCAGGCTGAGCTTCTCCACCCGCACGTAGAGGAGGAGGACGTGGCCTGACACCTTGAGGCATACCTGCTTTTGCTGTTTGGTTGGGTGATGTTCCCTTCGTCGCACGGCAACACGGTGGATCGGCACCTGATCGAGTACGCGCAGTCCATAGCCGACACCCCCCCGGAGGAGGTAAAACATTTCGTTGAAATCTATACTGACAGGACATGACTAACATTCTTGATGTAAACAGATTGTGCAATGGTCTTGGGCCTCCGCTGTGCTCGCGGCGACATATAGAGGCCTCGCGGCGACGCGGTCTCTCTGGGCGCCAGGAGGCGGCGATGTCGTGGTGCGTCCTCCTTCTGCGATTGTGGTCCTGGGAGCGCTTCTCCATCGGGCAGCTGTTGTTGACAACTGCGCCGTACTCGGAGGACTTGTACCACGGGGACCCGATGGATCGCCCACCATGGGCCACTACTGGAGTTCGGCGACAGTACACCCTCCTTTATTGCTTCCATACTTGCGCACTTTCATAACATGCACCGTTTTGTACTTCAAGACAAACGCTTGTACGCCCACCGACAGGTGAGGAGGTCGTACCCCGAGTTCGTTCGGGAGTTCAACAGGCTCCACGAGGAGGACGTGAGGTGGACCCCGTATGACGCGTATGACGTACACGTCCGGGCACCATTGGGGATCGCCGCGCTTTGCACACGAGATGAGCAATACTGGCTTACCCGTAAGGTCATCGTCTTCGACCTGTGCGTGGAGGAGTACTCGCCGCACAGGGTGCTACAGCAGTTCTGCCTGTTCCAGATTTTCCCATTACAGCCTACCCACGTTGTCTCACGGGGCGCTCATAGGTACGTCTGTGTCCCACACCGCTTACAATTCCGTCGGATCAGAAGTTGAATCTTGATGTAATAATTTGTTTGCATTGCAGAATGTCCCGGATGGGGGTTGCAGCGGGAACTCCCTTTGCACATCGCATGACGATATGGGTACTGCAGTGGGACGATGCACTTGCAGATAGGGTCACCGAGACGCGGCCGTACGACCACTCCATGTACGACGAGTACATGGAGTGGTACGCGCCACGCACAAGGATCACGGTGGGGTACACACCACCAGCACCGTATGTCCCCCGCCAAGCATCGGTGTCGGACACGTACCCTTCACAGCTGTCTGAAAGGGACAACTTCATGGTAAGTTTCACAATCAAATCTCAGGCCGTGCGGTTATTTCCATGTAGAATACCTCATATCAATCCTGCATTACATGCAGGCACAGCGTGTGATGGAGTTGGACGTCGAGGCGACGTCCATGCTGGCGCGCCTCGACGCAGGCATCCAGGTTACCGTCGATGAGGCCAGACCAGCTTGGGAGCGAGTCCGTCAGGCTGCGAGGCTGTTCCTTCGCACTATGACATGTCAAGGGCGTGGTGACGCGGTCCGGCGCAGCGCACCGGCCCCACGTTGCCCACCACGTCACCCTCGTCGCAGCGCCCCACCTCTCGGCGGCGGTGGCCGACACCGCCCGACGTCGGCTACTGCGAGCCCTCGTGGCGTCCCACACAGCCGCACTGGGGTCACGAGGGGCAGTCTTCGTCTCGCGCCCCAGCAGGCGACGCGCGGTTCCACGACGCACGCTACGATGACCAGACGGAGGCAGAGATTGACGTGACTGAGTTTCTGTCGAGTGAGTTCTTCGGCCCCCCTCCTCAATCAGCAGCGCCCGACTCGCCGACAGCCGGGGTTACCCCTGTGCCGCAGGGTCGGCCTAGGAGGGTAGTTCGTCCTCCGTCGCCGCTCACGTACCCCACGGGACAAATCAGGAGGCGTCCACGTGACTGACTTGTTCTACGTCTATGCTTTTGTAATGACTTTACATTCTTCATCTTGTAATGCAGTTAGCTGAACTCAGTGCATGTTTTTTTAATCTATCTAAATTACTAGCACGTGTGCCTGCAGTATTCGATTTGAGTTGCCACGATTTAACGATGGGGCCAAATTGCTAACAAATAACATGAAGGTTACAACGAACCAGATTTGCTATTTGGTATACGGACTGTCATATTCTGTAAAAAAATCCCAGTTTCAACTCTCTTTGCATATAAGTTCTCGACGCCCAATAACCCTAACTATTATAGTCGCGCGCGAACCCTAACAACGAATGATTTTGGGCGGCCCGGGAAAAAGCGTGTTGGAAGTTTTTTTTTTGGCCGAATGGACCATATTTGCTATTTGGTATACGGACTGCCATATTCTGTTAAAAAAACCCAGTTTCAACTCTCTTTGCATATAAGTTCTCGACGCCCAATAACCCTAATGGAGTAGTCGCGCGCGAACACTAACGACGAAGGATTTTGGGCGGCCCGGGATAAAGCGTGTTCGAAGTTTTTTTTTGGGCCGAATGTAGCAGATTTGCTATTTGGTATACGGACTGCCATATTCTATAAAAAAAAATCCCAGTTTGAACTCTCTTTGCATATAAGTTCTTGACGCCCAATAACCCTAACTATTATAGTCGCGCGCGAACCCTAACGACGAAGGATTTTGGGCGGCCCGCGAAAAAGCGTGTTGGAAGTTTTTTTTTGGGCCGAATGGACCAGATTTGCTATTTGGTGTACGGACTGCCATATTCTATAAAAAACCCAGTTTCAACTCTCTTTGCATATAAGTTCTCGACGCCCAATAACCCTAATGGAGTAGTCGCGCGCGAACCCTAACGACGAAGGATTTTGGGCGGCCCGGGAAAAAGCGTGTTGGAAGTTTTTTTTTTTGGGCTGAATGGACCAGATTTGCTATTTGGTATACGGACTGCCATATTCTGTTAAAAAAACCCAGTTTCAACTCTCTTTGCATATAAGTTCTCGACGCCCAATAACCCTAATGGAGTAGTCGCGCGCGAACCCTAACGACGAAGGATTTTGGGCGGCCCGGGAAAAAGCGTGTTGGAAGTTTTTTTTTGGGCTGAATGGACCAGATTTGCTATTTGGTGTACGGACTGCCATATTCTGTAAAAAAAACCCAGTTTCAACTCTCTTTGCATATAAGTTCTCGACGCCCAATAACCCTAATGGAGTAGTCGCGCGCGAACCCTAACGACGAAGGATTTTGGGCGGCCCGGGATAAAGCGTGTTCGAAGTTTTTTTCTGGGCCGAATGTAGCAGATTTGCTATTTGGTATACGGACTGCCATCTATCGGCCCGCCAACATAGCTGATTATGATGATATGAAAAAGTGCTGAAAAAGATGATAAGACAACCGAACGTTATGAAAATAAAGAACATTAAAATAAAGCTCTGAATGCTGATATAACAAAAAGGCTGCCAATGGTGATATGCCAAAAGGCTGTGAAGGGTGAGATGACAACACGCTGTAAAAAATGCAGTCAAATGCATGCTTCGCACAGACTGCCTGAGTCATCCTGTCAAAGCATAGCTGCCAAAGCCTAACTTGCACCTACCTCCCAGCTACAAAGCTGCATGCATTTGTCGGTATCAAGCACAGGCAGAGTTGCAAAGGAATCCGATGCTCACGGATTCATTCTTGCTTCACGTATGTCGCTCTATTAATGCAGGCTATTTAACCCCCCTCCTGCCTTCCCAACATTGCATCAACCAAACCACTGCTCCAATACAACGAAGAACCAGCCCCGGCAATCCACACGAGCAAAGACCAATGGAGTTTCCTCGCTTCTAGGAACAGGCGTGGTCCAAACCATCCCGAAGGCACAGAGGTCCCCATGTGCCTATCTGGGATCCTTGCCGCTTCCGGATCAGTAGACAACTCATACACATACGGTATGAGGTAATCGAGCTGCCGCAACCACGACTCTGAGCCAACGCCGGGATGCGGATGGGGCAGAAGGCCGGTATGTTCATACTCGCAATTCGTGTTGAATCGAACCTGCATGTGTCTAACACGATGTGATGTGACCAATTACAGCCACCACTGTGCGAGTTCATCCGATTCTACGACGCGGAACAAACTCCCGAGATGGAGAGGAGGCGGAATCGGGAGTACTCACATCGGAGGGCTATCGTGGAGCAGCAGTGGCGTGAGGAGGAACAGGAGGAGAAGCGCAAGCAGCATCTGGAACAGATGCGTGCCTGAAGGAGGCCGAACGACAGCGTCATGCCGCGAGAGGAGGCTGAGTAGAGAAAGCGTGAGAGGCGGCTAGGGCCAGGCGTCAGGAGCTGAAGGGTTGCGTAAGGGAAAATATCCTCGGTGCTCTCAGTAAAGTGTACGACGAATGCCCTTGTTGTTGTTCCATTTCACTAAGGCATGTTAGGTTTAGTCCGGTATACTCGGTAGAGTGCCGTACATGCCATTGTTGTTTACCATTTGTAAGCCGTAAGTGATTCAGTACATTCTTATTTCTGCCGTATATATATTTCACACCGTCGACAATAACTACACGGAGCCTCGGAAATTTAATTAGTGAGTATTATTCGTCACTTCCTTGTAAGAACAGCTCAGCATTCTAAAATTTGCTTCCAGTTGACCAAAAATTCAAAGAAGCGGTCTGAACATTAATTTGTGATTGCATGGAAGACGGATGCACACACATGCGAGTTCGCCATTTCAATTGGATACAGGGTAGGGTTAGGGTTAGGGTTAGGGTTAGGGTAGGGTTAGGGTAGGGTAGGGTTAGGGTTAGGGATAGGGTTAGGGTTTGGGTTAGGGTAGGGTTAGGGTTACGGTTAGCGTTACGGTTAGGGTTAGGGTAGGGTTAGGGTTAGGGTTACGGTTAGCGTTACGGTTAGGGTAGGGTTAGGGTTAGGGTTAGGGTTAGGGTTACGGTTAGGGTTAGGGTTAGGGTTAGGGTTAGGGATAGTGTTAGGGTTACGGTAGGGTTAGGGTTACGGTTAGTGCATTTCATATGCAAACAAAGGTGTAAATAAAATATTTGCCGACATAACCTTTTTGAATGTTTGCCTCCGAAACTCTGCCGTGGCAACCGAAAGCCAAGCGTGACATGTCTTTTTTGATAGCGCGACATCCAACACCTTCCATAAATTTCATGATAATTCGAACTCGATTTCCAAATCCTTCTGCAAATATATCACAATAAATCGTCGGACGCTGGAGGAATTTTATGTAGCTCAATAGGAAGGTGGAGCACTGATCGCCCATGATTGGGGCGATCGCCCGTGCCTGGGGCGATCAGTGGCACGGCTGTTTAGGGTCGTGACGGCGTCAAAAGATCGGGTGATGGGAGTAACTGATCGCCCCAATATTGGGCGATCGCCCCAAATACGGGCGACAGGTGTCCATTTTTACAAATCTTTTGTTCCGAGGTACAATTTCGAAAAAAGAATTTAAAATAAATATAATATAAAAAAAAATTCCTTCGTGTCCCGTGTTCTGCTGCTTGACTTCTGCTAGCGTTTCGTTGTCACTTCAAGGTTGACACGTATATCTACGGTGCGCTTCACTTGTCCCGTTCGCCGTGCCGACTACTGCTTCCTCCAAGAAATAAGCAATTCACAAGATAAGAGATTAGGTTACGTTCAAAGAGACAAAGATGTGCCAGGTGGTTGTTTCGTGAGTTTCGACATTCTCAACAACTAAACCGCTTGTTCCTCGGATGGACTATTGGAATGGCGTGTGATCTGATCATCGATCTGATATCCCTATCGTGTAGCAGATGGAGTTCGTGATCCTAGTTGCCATGTTGTAGACCTGTAGTTATCTACGGCTTTCCTTTTAGCATCTGCTGACAGTTGCATAAGTTTTCTAATGGGAATGAAAGTGACATGGACAACAAAATCATAGGCTGGCCGGATGGAGGTAATTATCAGTCCCTACCAGGTACCAATTGGCAATCGATGATGACAAATGAAATGAGAATGCACCACCACATACCTCAAGTACTGACGGACTGTTCTGCCCCGCGTTATTAAAGCTTGAAGAAATCATGATCACCGCGTTATTAAAGCTTGAAGAAATCACGAGCAAACCATCTGATCAATAAGTTCAACGCGCTAAATAATCACATCAAGTTGATTGCCTGCACTCCAATCTATGGATTAGATGTGTATACGACGTTTCCTGGTGAGCTCTCACACTGTTCCAGTGTAGACATATTCACAACCCAAATTTTGGGAAATTTTTATATATATGCCACTACTTATCTCTACTAAACTTGGTGGCAGTGGTCCGTTCTTCCCACATCATTAATTGCCACTTAATCGCTTACGCTTAATTGCCTCAAAGCAAGAAACGGGTTGCTTTAATTAGTAAATTTGTCGCAAGAAACGAAGCGTTAAAGATAGATGTTTGATTTTGTGAAATAATTTTTTTTATTTTTTAATCTTTATTTTTCGTTATCAATTTTGTTTTTCGTAGCAACGCACGGGCATCTAACTAGTATACACACACACCACTTCTCATATGCTTATTTGGAATATGCCACTCCTAAGTTAGGATACTTTGAGAAATCTCATTACGGAGCTTTTGAGCAGATTGTCCCTAAATACAAGTCTTGTAGTTGAACAGGTATATTCGTATGGACAAAAATGCACCTACCTTACCCCAACCAAAACATCTCAATCCAAAGCGGGTGGCGAGCATCGCGATCTCGAGTGACATGTTTATCGGCGACCCGTCAACTTCCCCAACGATGGGTTCCTGTTCGTGCGTTTATCCACTAAGACCATCGACTTCTACTGCAGCTGGCAGGCTGGGAGGTGGCGCTTCTACGGAAGCACGACATCGACTTCTACTGCAGCTGGCAGGGGAGGTGGCGCTTCTACGGAAGCGGGAAGCACGACAAGGATGCGTTCAACATCATCAAACACGAGATGCAAGGAGCTTGCCATCCAGTTCCTCGACACCACCTACATCAACGGCTTCAGCAAGCTCAGAAAGGACCTGAACAAGATCTGCACCCTCCACGCCAACAGCTAAGGTAAGGACATTTTTGTTCGTACGAATATACATGTTCAAATACAAGGGGTGTATTTGGGGATATTGGCTCAAAAACTCTATAATGGCATTCCTCGTAATACCCTAACTTAGGAGTGGCGTATTTCAAATAAGTAAATAAGGAGTGGCATATATCAAAATTACCCCAAAGTTTATACATCAGATGGAGCAGTTGCAAAAACATACTCTTGCGAATCTGAAAGATGCCTCAAATTTACAAGGCTTTTCAGACGTACTTGCGGATGCTCCTTTCAACCAAAGGATGACCCAAAAAAAGATCACAGTTAGAATACCTTGCCAATAGGTTTCAACTCTGTAGGTATATGGTCATAGTTGTCCGAATCAATGTCTGTCTGGAACATGGGCCGCTTCCCGTAATCCCGCAAAACACCTGGTGCCAGATGCTCCTTGCTTGGTGTCAACATAACATAGTTTGGATCAGCCCTTTGGTAACTGCATTTCATTCAGATTCACGAACAGTGTGTTATCAGTAGTCAATACAACATTTCTAATAACTACAATAAAGAAGGATTCGCTTGCAGTTCATCATGCCATTCAAAGTCCCGAACAAAATATAATCCAATTACAGGAGATAAATACAACCTGGGCTGTCTAAGATCCTCAACACGAATTCCAAAGCCATATGATGTTGTCCCTTTTGAATGATCATTCACAGCTGTAAACACAGTGATGTCAATGCAGCCAGTGAACAACGTTCTATTAAATGAATTATTACTAATTTGAAGTGATCTCAGAATTATTCTTCTTTCCGTGTTCTATGGATTCGATTGTTCTACTTCACTGGAATACACTAACATACAAATTTACAAATGGAATATGTAATATAGATTTGGTTGTTCTCTTTGGATTTAGAAAAGCTATTCTTCTTCATAGTCACCCTTTTCTTGGCTTTTGTTTGTACGCAAAAATATTTATAAGACAGGATTGCACACCTGTGACACTAAATGTAAAGGACGGTCTCCACCATGACTTGCATGCCAAAGCTACAGAAGATTCCGAAGGACCTAGCTTTCCCTATTAAGAAGAAAAGAGTAATGGACATCAAAATCAATGAAGTAATGTGATAATCTAAAGGTAAGGGCATGCCCAATGCACTCCCACCTTTTATTGCATCTCTTAGGTAGTTCGCCTAAATGACATCCAAAAGTTCAAAAAATAATAATAAATTAAATAGTTAAAGGAATGGCATACCTGGTGGAAAAATGTTAAATTCCACCTAAGGAGCAAGACACGAAAAAGAGGAACTACTCTAAATGTTGAGTTTGAATTTGGGATTTTGCCACCAGGTGGAACCCCCCCCCCTCCCCCTCCTTCCTATTTAATCTATTTTTTGATAAAACTTTTAAAATGTTGAGGTGGGACATGCACATTTTGTAGTGTGAGCTGCATGCTCTCTAAAGATTTGTCATAAAGGCCTAATTGATGAATGTATCTACTCAACCTTCAATAGGAAGTTCTTATTAGCTTGCCAACTTGCAGCTAACTGAAACAAGGAATTGTTGGCACTCTGTGTTGGTTTATCTTTATCAATCCTAGCAACAGTGTGAAAATGAAGTTAGTCAGTTGATTTGATGAAAAACAGAACAACATTTCTTCATTTAAGGCTTACCTGGTAGCCAACTCAAATCCAAAATCGATGT
Organism: Rhipidocladum racemiflorum; assembly: GCA_036346355.1. Classification (NCBI taxonomy): domain Eukaryota; kingdom Viridiplantae; phylum Streptophyta; class Magnoliopsida; order Poales; family Poaceae; genus Rhipidocladum; species Rhipidocladum racemiflorum. The sequence continues at coordinate 5,002,241 of CM070577.1, forward strand.
AGTTTGTGATTCCAACAATCTGATCATCTTCAAAAGGATTTTTTACCTGATATACAAGCAGCACAGACTCTTAACAAGCTTCACCTTTCAAAATTCATGGGTTACCATGATTAAACTTAACAATGAAGAACAGTACAGTAAGCCAGGAAATAAAAAGAAAAATATCATCCTATGCACACAAGGAAGAAAGAAGCAAATATACAACTCCCACTAATAATGAGTGTGATTGGCCATAAAGCATTTTTTTGTGACATGGAAATTTTTAAAGCAATTATCAATGACATGGAACATCAATAAACTGAATAGTAACATCTTCAGTTTCAGTGGAAGAATGGAGGAGTTCAAATTCGTGACCAAGAAGAATTTAAACCAATTTGTGGAGATGGTGGTTTATTAGTTGCTGATAGTGTGTACTACATGCCTGTTGTCTAAGGTAAGTAAATCTTGGTGCTGGCAACAGCAGGCAAGCGGCAGGGATGGTTGTGTTTTGTTTAAACTCTAGTTTTTTAAGCTTTTTTCTTTCTTTTCGAGAACACGCAAAAGATTTGCGCGCCTTTGCATTACGAAGGAAAAAATAGCACAAAGTTCTATGCTACAATCAAGAGGGTCGCTACGACCATACCACCTGAACACCTATCTTTTGCAATACAAGGGTAGCTACCTAACACCCTGCCTAGCCTTGAACTCTTAAACAAGGACTCTGTCAATAGAACTTTGTGCATTTCTTAAACAAAACCTAAACTCTGTAATTTTCACTCTTAGTAAAATTATAAGCATCTGCGTATCCTAAAAAATGACAAACATACAATTGTCTATGTGACATTGAAACAGTACAAAGGCACCAGAAAACTACAAGAAATCAGGATCCACAAAGTAATAAATTCTGAACCAAAACTAGAATTCTGATGAAGCATACAAGACTTGATGTTCTGATTAGTTTTCATCTCATCAAATATAGATAATCCCACCTTTCCCCCCTGAATCTCAACAATAGTTACATAGAGATGAGAAAATAGAAGTAACTCTCCACGAATTATAAAATGAAATAGAACTGCCCTTACCCTTCTTTGAACAACCAGGTGCTGGTAGAATGATGCAACAAGCTGCACATCAAGGAAAGAAAATGCCATTGCACATGAGACTAAAAAATAAAATAGAAACATATCCATCAGGCCTGTTGTTTCATGACATGGTTCAGTGTGGTGATTGTATAATTCTTTGATATCTAGGTGAAAATCTAAGATATTTTTACAAAGAAGCATATATGGTGCGAGCAGCAACCTTTTAGGTACTCCCTCCATTTCGAAATACTAATCCAACTCTAATTATGTTGAGCGAATATATCAATGAGAAATAAAATCAAGGGAAAAGTATTCTAATGCATCAAGACTTTTCTTCAGAAAAAGCATCTACACATGTATATAGCCACATTTAAAAATCATGACTTAATTCATGCACCAAATATCCATCGCTCCATAAGAGGCAGTAACTTGTTTATAGCCTTGTCAAAGATCCTAGCAGTTGCGAGCTAATAAACCGAGTGAAGCTTTCCAATCGAAAAACAGGAACAAGCACAACAAACCTGTGTACTTCTGGCAAGCTCTAGGGAAAAAATGAATGAAGGGCTGAGTGGGCTTGCTGAACCGACACCATAACTGATTGCATAATTCCAGTTCTTTAAGTGTGTAAATGGCATAAGATCTTTGTGTCCACCTATTGCAGAATGGACAGGAGAGAATTAAATATAGCAGCATGATAACTGAATACCACATCTACTTGTCTACATGCAGGAAAAAGGCAGACAACGGCCAGGAAAACAGATACCTATTGTACAAGTCATAACAAAAATGACATTTCTGCAAAATATTAGAATTCAGCAGAACAAAAAACTTGGGGAAATGAATAGAAATAGAAAACATTCAGAATTTGAAACTTGAAAGTACTTTCATTATTTGTAATTTTATATTAAAAGATGCATCTATTTTCCTTTGGTGGTGAATAAAATAATGCAAATGCAAAGCATCAAAATGACGATTTAAGGGAAAGACACATCCATCTGCATTAGACGATTTTAAAATCTGCACAGAAGAAAATAAGAATAGCTGCTCAAGATGAACACCCGGTGCTGCAACTATTTATTGTGCTCCCATGCTTCAATTCTTCCCCTTCAAATAGACCCCAAACCACCAAAAATTTCAACTTCTAATTCAAGTACTCACTACTAAACCAACATAATACAAAGATACTACTCACCATTAATTTCCTTTTTTTTCATTCCATCTTTTGTTGGAATTTTACAGGTTGATGAACTACTCTACCTCTATGTGACTTTTGCTAATGATAACAAGTTAGGCTTTAGACTAGTAACACTCACTAACTGGCTTATATTGTACTCCTGCAGTTAAACTCCCTTTTCTCCCAACCAACCATGCACCAAGGGGTACCTCAGCAGAAGCTGCAAACAAAAGTAATAATGGCATATATTATTTGGGAACAATGAACTGAGTATTATTAGGGAATAATGCAAATCCATTGCACATATTCAAATTTAGTTTCTACTTTGTTACATATCATCTTCAATCACAATTCAATAAATTACAAGAGAATCATAAATGTTTCATACCAGGAAATGGCACAAAGGATGCCCCAAACGATAGATTCACAGAGCCATATCTTACACCCATGATACCATAATCTTCAGAATTCACCCTGCAAAACTTAACTCCCTCATTCTTGTGGTTTCTAATCATATCAATTGAAAGCAATAAGAATATGTTACATAGTATTTGGAAACATTTCTTGACAACGCCAAACAAACAAATCAGTGGAAAGCTATCTAACAACACCATGAATGATTTGAAACCGTAAACAAGATATATAGTCTACCTGTTTCCCACTAACAAAGGGAGTGTCCCAAATGCACCAATACGGTACTTAGGATAGTAAGCACATGACCTCAGCTGCAACATGCTGGATAAACAAGTTATGAGCCAAAACAACATTGCCTACGTAGTTTTCAACTTTTCATAAATAAATAATAAATGCAGTGATAACATTATCCATCCAACAAGAAAGCACTTACGGTTTTGAAGTTGACACAAGAAGGTCCACAAAGGTATGAGGATCATCCAAATCTCTAAAAAAAAAGTAAAGCATTTTCTTATGTTAGATTATAATAAAGATTGCATCAAAATGAAGTGTTGGTAAATTATCGACTAATTACTTCTGCCAACGAAATAGAGCATCTCCCTTAACTTCTGTTCCACCATTTTTATCAGCAGCTGCAGACACCTAGTGATATTAAGGTAGGCAAAAAGTTCTCTTGCAATAACCAGAAGACAAATCCATAAAAAAGCATTAAATAGGAATAAAATCTCACTCCAAATACAGAATCTATAACCATTCTACAGGACTACAGGAAGTTAATGGCTTTATGTACATGTGATTGCACCAACAGCGTTATCTGGAAATCTCTACTATTATAAAGCAACAGTTAGTGGCAGTGGTGAGTTCTACCCACGTCATTAATTGCCCTACTTAATTGCCCTGCTTAATTGCCCTACGCAAAAACGGTTGCCATTTTTAATTAGCCACTGCAAGAAACTAAGCGTTAAAGATAGATGTTTGATCTTGTGAAATAATTTTTTTATTTTTTAATCTTTATTTTTCGTTATCAATTTTGTTTTTCGTAGCAATGCACGGGCATGTAACTAGTATTTTCTAACACATAGGTGACATGAACCAATAGAAGCAATCTCAATTAATTTTTAACTTATACATTGTGAAGATCATGTTACTCAGTGGACAAATGGACCTCAGCTCGTGTCAAAACGTAACATCCAATGGCAACACTATGTTATCATAATTGACAGAACAAGCAAAAAAAGGGGCAGAGGGAGTCCTTTTGAAAAAAAAATCTTGGTTTTCTAGATTTTCTTGACGTACAAAAATGGAGGCCAGTAGGCCATTAGAAGGTATAAGAACCATGATATGCTAATGACAAATAGAAATATGAATTAATGCTCCTTTGAACAAAAGAGAAACAAGAAGGGGGCTCAAATGCTAGCAAGGTGAAGCAGTAGAAAAAGATCCAACTATAAGAAAGCACCATCGGTTATCCACAGATCCTAGTTTGCTATCAAGCATAGACAGAAACGATACTACCGAAAGAATATGATGCAGCAGAATAAAACTATATAGTAAGACAATTAAAGTTTGACAGGATACGTTGGCAATCAAATCAACATGAGGATCTTCCAGTGGCTTCAGCATAATCCTTGATTTCATGGTCCCAGCTTGATCGAAGTAGTCCTCAAACAGATTGTGCAGCGAGAGCTTTCCAAACATTAGCTCATATGCCGGCACCGACATCCTGCGAGTTTAAGACCAAAACCACTTCAGTGAATTGCAATAAAGGATCACATGCTAGTCCAATGTAGAGTCCCTCGTCTTTCAGAACCATTCCAATTAACCCCAAGGAATACAAGAGAGGTAAAATCTCGTGAAAGGACTCCTATGTGCTCAGAGATGCGTATTACCAGTACAAGCTAAGAGAATGCAGAAGTACAACTGTAATTCCACGGTACATTTCACCGATCCACGGTCTCATTTCAGAACATAGAAATAATCAAGCGCAACTGCTCAAGAGGTATCACTAATTACAATCGTTTAGCCTAGCAATCAGTGGGGAAATCTGTAAGAGAGGGATTCTACGAAGCCACGTGCATTTTCCGACGCAAACGAGAGGGTTCGAAGGAGTAGCCTAAGATTTTTTGGGGGAAGAAGGGAGGGGATTGGGGGACGGCGACCTGGTGCGGGCGGCGATGGGTGGGTAGTCGAAGAGGGGCGGCACCAGCACCATCGGCGGCGGCGGCTCCGCCTTGCTCCAGAAGATCCCCATCTCCTCTGCTTACGATGCGAGTGCCTGTGCGATTTGCCGCGCGGCCTCGTCTTCCTCTCCGGCTCCGAACTCTGAAGCAAGCGCCGCTTATTTCCGTGCAGTCGGGACTGGGGAAGTGGTTCGTTGCGGCGGGGCGTAAAGACGTGCAGGTTCCACCACTCTTATTGTATAGATCATTCTGGATGGCAAATCGACGCTTAGGATTAATTGCAGAGAAAAAAATTAGGTGGGTGCAAGGTTGTCAGCATGGCGATTCCAGTATATGTGTTTTATCCAACAGGATAAGATCTTAGGTCCACTTCGTTCATCTTCTAAATTATGGATTCTAGATTATAGGAGGAGCCGCTACTGATTATAGGAGAATCAGATCGAATCGGCTACAACTTCTAAGTTTGTTTCGGATTGAGCCGGCGAAAATCAGCAAGAATCGGTAAGAATCAAGTTTCAGCTAAATTCTGATTCTATATAGAAATCAGCTTCTGATTTTAAGAGAAACTGTTTAGAATCTTTCTATTAGACAAATAATCCGTTTTTTTTAAGTAGAAGATGTCCAGAAGCTGAAACGAACGGGCCTTACAATCAATTTTCTATCATATTTGTAAAGGTGCATGTATTTTATATACAAACTGAATTATATTTCCAAATATACAAGTCTATAGTAGATTTTTTTAATTTAATTTTGTAAATTTGAGTACACTTATCTATGTTATATTGAGCTTGATTTTAAAACTTATTTAATTATGTTTTAGTAAACTAATAACCTAATATTCCAATACGTCAAAGATAATATTTTTCTTTTACCTTGGAACATGTAAACAATAAAAACAAAGCAAAATAAATTAGTGCAACTAAATTAGCTATAGGTAATATCAAGTTTTATATGGTAATGTAGTTTGTTGTCAGGATCATAATCCTGCCCAAGCCTGAGCACCTCTCAACTTGCGATCCTGTCCGATTCCACACTATGGTACCTTTAGGATTACAATTCTATGAAATTCCGATCCATATACCGATCCGTGTCATATCGGCTACCGTAGGATCGTAATCCCACGATCGATGTCGTGATCCTAACAATCTTGGATACAAGTACGACAATCCTCTTGTTGCCATGACAATACTCCCACTGATTCCAAACGTAGGTAATGTTCGACATAAGAATTAAGGAGGTAGGTGAAATGACAATTCTACCCTCGATCATTCCCATGTTAGTTGTGCAGTCAATGTTGTGAATTTAGGGCCTGTTTAGGGGAGTGTAGCTTTTTTTTTTCGCTTCTAGGTTGAAAAGTACCTATAGCTGTTTATAAGAGACCGTTTAATAAATAGCTAATTTTTCTCAACAATAAGCTGTAAAAACAGGTCCAACTCAACTTTCCGTTTTTATATATAATTTTTAGATTATGCCAAAAACCGCTTAAAAGTTGAATTGTTTAGATGTTTGCTAGTTTTTCAGAAGCTGAAGCTGGCTTAAAGGCCCCCAAACAGGGTTAGAACGTTAGAGCCTAGAGTCGGCTAGTTTCTAATCTCTTACACGTGTCGAATTCCCCTCTAGGGTTGCATCCCCTCTCTGGCAACGGTGACTCCTAGGGTCTGAGGATTCTTCCTTGTGTGCGTGATAATCCTGTTGTAAAACGAGTAGTTCACCCACGTCGATCATCGGCAATCAACATGAACACAAAGAATACACGAACAAAGAACGCAAAATATGGGTGGAGCTCTCTCTTCTTTATTGATCAATGTCTGTCAATACAATGGGAGGCACCCGGTATTTATAAGAGAGGTATTAGGGATTTGCCCACATATTAGAGATAGACTCCTAACCGTATACGGTTAGAGTCATTATCTCATAACACTTCCCATTGGGCAAATACCGCGTAATGCATATGTCTCGTTAAAAACTCCACTCAAAAACCCAGTGGAAAAAAAGAGATAGAGAAAAGAGTACATCGCATTCGCTCCTTATGTTGCGTTTGTTGCCTCATTAAAAACCTTTATATGAGAAACATCAGGAAAACTCACAAAGGAAAAAAGAGTACAACTTATGATCTTCAGGATCATGCAAAGGGATTATGGTTCAGGGGTTTACTTCCCCTGAACTATGCAAATCTCTAAGCCACCTCATTCCAATGCCATTAACATACCTTTGTGAGGTGGATTCGGCAAAGATTTTGTGAATTAATCTGCTAGATTTTTACATGACTTAGTTTGCATTATTTTTATCTCACCATTCTTCTGGAGTTCGTGAGGATAAAAGAACTTAGGAGCAATATGCTTCGTGATATTACTCTTTACATAACCCAATTGCATTTGTGCAACACAAGCATCATTATCTTCATAGATAATAGTAGGGGTATTGACGGTATTCATACCATATGACTTTTGGACATGGTTGATTACCCGTCTTAGCCAAACATATTCCCGTGAGGCTTCCTTTATAGTCTCTGAGTGGCTGTACCACCACAGAGGAAAATAAAAATTCATTCTGGGATTTCTTCATGAACGCACATGAACATTATTCCTTCAGGGACCATATCCTTTTTCAGGAGGAATCTACTTAGTCGATTGTACCACATCCTTATCGACTGTTTTAATCCGTATTCAGTGACCCAAATACATATGCGGTCACTACAATCATCAATCAGATCTTGAAAAGTTTAAGCTTGCTGCCATCAATATTAAATTTCGGAACGCCATTCCACTCATTTCAGGAGAACAGATTTCATCGTAATCGATGATGGGTCTCTGCTAAAACCCTTGTGCTACAAGCCTCGCTTTATATCTCACCACCTGGATATTTTCATATCTCTTCAGGATGAAAAATCCATTTGATCATACAGGGAATATTTCATGAAATATTCTGTCAACAGGACCAAGAACTTTCCTCTCATTAAACGAGCGCTACCTCAATTGCTTTTTCAGGTGAACCTAGATGAGCGCTTCTGGCACTCTGCCATGGACTTTGGTTCTGGATCCAGATTTTAGCAATTTTTAGAGGCAAAACATGTCGACAATTGTAGTCTTTCTTCATATATAATTCTCCCACATCTCTCCAGGGATGTCTCTTTATCAATTTCTTCCAGCTTCTCGTGATTTCCCACAACGATGAAGTCTGGGTGTTCCGACTTCCCAGCATTGGATTGTGCGCACAAATATACGCTGGGGTTATCATCTTCAGGATGGATCTCTTCAGGGATGTTAACATCTTATAGATGGCTCACTTCAGGGATTTTCTCAACATCAGGTTTAGCTTCTTCCACTGTCATTGGTAGTGTTCTCAATTGTTTGGTTCTCTATTTCTGCGGACGTCTCCGCGAAATTGAGTCCCGTGCACCTGGAAGCCTCTCCCTCATTTTATCATGAGGGTCAAGAGTGGGTTTAATATCCTTCTAGGATGTTTCCACTCTTTCAGGTGCATATACTGCAGGTATATGAGATCTTTCCACTACCTTATGATCAGTGAAGGTATTTGGCAGATTCTTAGCTTACTTGTTGCAGATTTATTACTTTTCGAACTTCAAGTTCGGTCTCTTTAGTGCGTTGATCTAAGGACTCGGCATTCTTTAATGTAGTACTTATCTTCCCCTAATGCCGAAATATGTCCTTAGTACAATCAGCGTACCGAACCATGTACATACCCTCAACTTCTGGTGAGGTCCCATGGTGGTATGCTGTGGTGGAGAGATTGGCATGTATATAACATAACCGAATTTTCGCAGATGGGAAATACTTAATCCTCTTCCATGCACTATCTACGACGGGGAAATTCCATTATATACAGTTGATTTGAGTTGAATTAATATCGCAGTGTGCAGCACTGCGTGGCCCCAACAACTGGTGGGTAGCCTACTATTATGCAAAGTGGTCAAGCAATAAATTTTTATTCCCTTAATAATGACTCTGCAGGGCCATTCTATTATGTGGACATGAGGTATTAAAAGCTCTATATTAATTCCCAAAGTCATAAAATGCTTTTGAGGTAAACTCGTTAGCATTGTCCATTTGAATGGAATTGATTCTTTCTTCTGGAAAGGAGGCTCACACAAATTGGGCAATTAATTTAGGTAGAAGCATGGTTCCAACACGGGCCGAAAAGGTCCACAAATATCACTTCGAATTTACTTCAAGAAATTCAGTGATTTTTCTACAAGTTAGATGGTAAGAAATCTTCAAGTCTAAGGGAGTCTTTATGCTATGGCCAGCAGAATTAGTAATTATTTTATCATAATATTCAACTCAAGGTTATTGCAATGCCAACTTCAGGTTGCATAGTATACCAATAACATTTATTGCATCAGGGAAAAACATAGCACACAATATCTAATATTCTGGAAAGCAATTTATTTAATTATCACTGATAATTGCTCAACAGGAGCATAGACCAAATGTTCATGCAGGAACATAATTATTCAAACTGATGAGGCTCTTAAGGAGGCTCAACTAATGGAAATGCGACATATAGCAAAAGGGGGTGTAGGGAGACCATTCCAGATCTCCATACAAATCATATTCCATCTCCTGGGAAACATTGGTATCTTTCTGGAGCTTCATAAGCTCAATACCAAGGAGGTCATCCTCATCCATGGGCGAGTCACCATATCCGAGAAGGCTTTCCTTGAACTCGGTTGTAGGGTTAGTGACATTGTCTTCTTTCTTTACACCGTCTTGCTCAACATCTGGTAGAGCGGTGTAGTGTGCCTCAACCTTCTTTTCTTGATTCTTCTGGAATCTCCCAGTGGATTTCATGTAAAGTTCTGCCAAATGCTTTGGGGTGCGACAATTGCGTGACCAGTGGCCAACGCAACCACACCTAAAGCATGTTTGAGAGTCGGGTGCTTTATTGGTTGGACCTTGCTTCTGGAAGGTTCTTGTACCCTTTCCTTTACCTTTCCATTGGGATTTGCCTTTCCCTTTTGATTTCTGTCATTTTTCCATTCATTCCCCTTGTACATTTGGCCCTTTCTGCGGCCATGGATACTACTAGCCTGCTGAGCGGTAGCATGTGCTTCAAACACTGCTTGACTTCCATTAGTATTTGCATGATGATTCTTCATTAGGAGTTCATCATGTTTTTCTGCTTCTAGCAGAACACTAATAAGCTCAAAGTACTTCTTGTACTTTGCATGACGGTACTGTTGTTGTAGTATCATCATGTTGGGGTGGAAAGTGCACAAAGTTTTGTCGATCTTCTCAGCTTCAATAACTTTCTGGTTACAAAAAGTCAATTTAGCGACCAGTTTGTGCATTGCAGAATTATAAGCTGCCACAGATTTGAAATCCTGAAAACGTAGGAGGGTCCATTCGCGTTATGCTTCTAGCAACAACACAGATCTTTGCTGGTTGTAGCGTTCCTTCAAGGATTTCCACAATACCAGCGGGTCCTCCTCCATCAAGTATTCGGCCTTCAGATCCGAATGAAGATGGTGCCTTAGGAAATGTAAAACAACGCATTTTGCGGGTTCAGGCACTTCGATTGCACCGGCTTCAGGCCGAGCAATAGCAACTCCAAGTCCTCTAGCTGTTAGGTTGATTTTGACATCCATTGCCCAGGTGAGGTAATTGCTGCCATCCAGGGCAAGCACAGCAAATTCCCTTTTTGCAATGTCAGACATATCATGTATGCAAGCAATACGGGATTTTACTACAGGTAAAATACTATATTGCATGCATCTTCATTAATCAATAAAGTTTTGGTCTATATCTATTAAGTAGATAATTATCACACCTTTTCCAGAATTTTTCTAGTATTTAGCAATTTTTCAGCATTACTAAATAACAGAAGATAAATTCCAACATCAATTAAACGTGGCATAAGTCTAATTTCAACTCATGTAATTCCTATTGGTTGGGAGCGAAAACGAGTAATGAATATCTCCGTCAATTTGACTCATGGCCAGGTCAACATGCCCCTAGGGCTCACATGAGGGAGGGAGCACTTCCCGTTTCCGGGCGCCAATTAAATAACCAACACTACAGGAATCAGGGGAAAATTCGTGGGTTTTTTAAATTCGTGGGCTAAAAAAACCCCACGAATTTATATATTTAATTTCGTCGGTTTCAAATAAACCCACGTATTTAATTAAATTCGTAAGCCAATATGATACCCACGAATTTATTTATTTAAATTCGTCGGCCTTCTGTAAGCGCGCACGAATTTATTTAAATTCGTGGGCACGCCTAGCCCACGAATGTAAAAGGGGGGGTTAAGCCCCGGCCCGTGTGTGTCTTCTTCCCTTGCCCTAGCTCCTACCCCCGTGTTGCTCTCCCTCGCTCGTGGCGCCGCCTCTTGGCTCCCACGCGGCGCTCCCCCTCGCCCTCTCATGGCGCCCGAGGCCGCCGCGCCTCGCCCTAGCTCCTACCCCGTGTCTTTGCTCCCCAAAGACGCTGGGCGCCGCTCTCCTCTACGGCCGGGCGCCATCGTCCCTTGGCTCCCACGCGGCGCCGCTCTCCTCGCTCTCTCCCGCCGAGGCGCGCCCGCCGCCCCCGCCCCGCTCCCCTGGGCGTCGCCCTCGACGCTCGGCCTGGGCCTCGGACGCCGCGCTCGGCCCTGGATGAGCCTCATTTGTTTTGGTAAGCTTCCTATTGATTCTTCCTTGGTAGCTTGGTAGGATTCGCTTCGCCATGAACCGTCTAGGATTCATAACAATAATGCAAAGATTATGGTTAGGTCTTAAGGTTTTGTTGATGTGCACTTCGATCACAACTTGAAAGAATCTTCGATGTTTTATGGACGTGGTATTGTGGTATTTCCAGGCATAAAACACACCTAGGATGTTGTTGTTTCTTTGTCTCAGAGTGTCACGATTCGAAGAATAGTTTGCACATGAGTCATGACTGCCTTGTGCGTATATGATGAATTGGAAGGGCAATTTGTGCATGCTCTGAATATTGTGGTGCTAAGCTTAGAAGTGCATCTCTCCCGAGGGTAGGAACTTATAGCAGCGCATTTTATGAATAGTGCATCGATGTTTTGGATTTGAGAGCATGAACTAGATAGGACATCGATGTTTGAGACTAGGTCATCACCTATATTGATTTAATATGGGTCATGGGCAGATCTAAGCCGAGGTAATCCAACATTGAAACAAGTATCGCACGCCAGGTGAAATAAAACTAGTTCTGTGTCATTGCGTCGGAACATGGGTTCAGAATTCTCACGCATGATTAAAGAGGCCAAGCATCTCGGGATGGCCCTGGGCATCCCTTCCTTGGATGGGTGCATTTTTCTCTGCTCCAATCAATCTATGTATTAAACTGTCAGATGTTGACATTGGCTTGTCATCTCAACCAACAAAAAAGATTGCCTCCTGTGTAATACTTCCACAAAATGCTAATTGTGTGTCCTAAGTTAAGAGTATTGTTTGATGCATTTTGTTTGGTAAAACTGTATGACTATGCTCGTTTATCTTCTTACTGCATGTAAGAATGGTTTTGATAATATGAACTTTGAGTCAGCCGACAATGACCCATAATCAGGTGCCTTTGTTTCACCACTGTTTTCTTTAACAAAGTGGAGGAAGCAGAGGCACAATGTGCATTGCTAAATTTAGCCTCATTGTGCGTAAGTACAATACTTTTCCTAACCAGATGAACTGGATAAACCTGTTTCTTATTCATTGTTTATATCATTTCAGGATGGCTATTTTACATCAGATTCAGATGCGTTTCTTTTTGGGGCAAGGACAGTTTACAGAGATGTTTTCATAGGTACAACTGATTGCTGTGAGTTGTTGATTTATGGAATTCCATTACCATGATAAAGAAGTCTTATATTGCATTATCTGCTCCCTTTTTCTATGAAAAAGTGCTCTTATTTATGTAGCTGAAATTCTGGTGATTTGCTCATGTTCTCTCTCAAATTAGGGGATGGTGGTTATGTCATTTGCTACGAAATGGAAGACATAGAGAAAAGGCTTGGTTTTGGTAGGAACTCACTGGTATGTTGCATGACTTCTCCTGCTTGAGTTGAACTTGTAGGATATCTTCTAAACCATTCTTTGACTATTCCACCCAACGCCATATCACAAAAAGATCAAGAAACTCAATTAAATATTCCCTTCATTTGCCAAAAAGATCACTTGGTCTTAAGAGTTATGTTGGTGCAGCATGTTTGGCATGATTGCTCTATTCTTTTTCCAATTAACTCAGTAAAACTAGGTAGCTTTTACTAAATAAAGGTTGCATATCAAGTAAAGATGTCAACATTGATATTGCAAGATTTTCCTGGTGAAACCTTAAACGTTGTTTCGAGGAACAAGCATGTGTGAGTTACTTGGTTTTAGCCGAGTGCACTCGAGGTTGCATATCTTGTGAAGGTGACTCATGTCATCATGTGCCCAGACCTAAGGTCAATGTGCAATAACAATAGCATGTCTACCTACCTCCATTATACAAAAATTAAGCCTTAAGCCTACCTGTAGATCTCATGACCATGACCATGACCATGACCAGACCTAAGGTTAATGTGCAATAACAATAGCATGTGCAATAACAATAGCATGTCAACATGTCTACCTGTAGATCTCATGACCATTAAGCCTTTTCGGCAAGCTATAAAATAACTCGTCTAAATACTAAAATTGGGGAAACCAGTTTAGAAACACTCTACAATGTTTGTACTACAATATTCTAAAGAAATAACCTCACTTCATTATGTTCTACATATAAAACATGTTAGCTCAAATACCTTAAGTGTTAACATTTCTACTCATGATAAACAAATTGTGATAACTTAGTTTTTTTAACAATCTATGAAATACCTCGTCTAAATACGAATTATAGACGAGGTATTTTATGATCCTTTAACTTTGGTTGCATGATAATTTTTATGAGCTCGATGTTTCAAGACTTGGCCACTATGTTTGCCAACTTACCATCATGGAATCCTCTGGATTGCTCCTTCGCTTTTACTTGAAATATTGAGCAGCAACAAGAGCGAATGATGATTCTCCATGCATTTTCACTAATCCTTGATTTAACTGGTCTCCCTATAAGTTGACTTCCCACCTAATTCTGGAATGGACCGAATGGTTGACTACCCATGCGTCATGATGACCACTGCTTTTTCGATCATGAGTGTAATTTTGAGCATCTCAGTAATCTCGTGGTCAAGCTTTGTTTTTGTGATCATATTCTATAACAGCTTTGTTATTATGTATGCACAACCATCATTGTGTAGTTTACAAATTGCCGTTGGATGTGTGATTGATTATTTAAGGATCTGCTAGAATGTCTTCTTTTGGTTTGAGAGATTGATATATATATATATATTATAACTGCAAATGTTTTTGTCTCACGAGTGGATGTCCTATTTACTAGAGAGGTCATGCCAAAATTTTGTATATTTCGGTGACTTAATTTTTGTTGAATTTCGGTTACTTGGTTTGATCTACTTCGTTCTTGAGTTCATGTCGATTTGCTAACAGTTTTAAGCCGGTTTTAAAGAGTTAAAAGGTTGGTTTCAATCTTTTAGTAGAGGTAATATTGCGATGTGTTGAATAAGATTGAATGTGAAGATGGTTGTGTTGAATGAGATGCATATCGATATATATATGTGTGATCGATATGGTATATGTATTGAGTGTGATATCGATATGGATATTTTTTTTGTATAAATGTCTGTTAAATTCGTGAGCCATTTAAAACCCACGAATTTAATAGTTAAATTCGTGGGTACCCACGAATTTAAGTTAAATTCGTGGGTTTTTCAAATTTACGAATTTAAGTTAAATTCGTGGGTTTCTTCAAATTTCACGAATTTAGCAGCTTAAATTCGTGGGTTTCTTCACTTACTAATTTAGCAGTTAAATTCGTGGGTTTTTTAAGTAACCCACGGATTTAATTTAAATTCGTGGGTACCCACGAATTTAATTGATTAATTTCGTCGAGTTAAATTCGTGAAATAAATTCAACGGTTTGCCCACGAATTTAACCTAAATTCGTGGGTTTTTGGCCCACGAATTTTTCCTTGTTTCTTGTAGTGCAAGCCTCATGTGTGTTTTTCTTGACACCAATTGTCTCATATCTGTTTATTCATTACCGAAACCAAATCCCATTCACTCAAGTTCTCATAAAAGCTACGGAGTATATGAGAAATTCTGGAATTTTCCTAGCATTTATCATAATTTCTGCTAATTTCCAAGCAATTTTCAGAATTACTTTTCAACAGAAAGAAATTAATTTCAGCAAATATCAACATGACATAATGCTAAGGAAAATAAAACCAGATCCAAGGCAAGAACAAGATGTCATCATAATTTTCTAGCAAATTTCAGAATTTCTAGAATTTTTCTAATCCATTTTCTGAATTTCTAATGCATTTTTCAGAAAAAGAATAAGAAAGAAAAACAGAAAACAATTAAAAAAAGGACAAAAGACCGGGGGGCAAAGGGGTAATTTCCCCTTGCCCGCACCCCATGTGCCAAAAGGCCAGATTCAATCCAGTTTGCAAAGTTCTCATGCCCGTTCTGGACTTTCTAGTCCATACTCCATACGTCACTGGATTGGATGGACTTTCTAGTCCATGAGTCATTAGACTCAATGTCCAAAGCTCCAAGCAGCATTGTGCGGAGAGGGTTCAAAACGGGGGTGGCCGAAGGACTTCTAGTCCGATCGGTAATTGCACTGCAGGGGCAACCGATGCGCTGCACATCGGGCCGACGGCTTCGACGCGAGGCCGACTGCTTCAAGCAAGGCCGGCGGCGGCAACATGCTCGGGTGGCGGCACAGCCAGCCAGGCGCGGCAAAGCGCCAACGGCAAGCTCGGCGGAGCGCCATCGGCAACGCGAGCAGGCGCGGTGGGCACGCGGCAAGCCAGTGGCGAGCGTCGGCGGGGTACACGGCAAACGTGCGGTAGTTGGACCAGCGACTTCGAGTCGCACAGGCGTTTCGGTAGGTGGCTGTCGACGCGCTTTTTATGCATGCATGCCAATACAAGGCTAGCAAACATGCAAAGTTGCATGCAAGCATGCATAGCCACATGCAAAACTAGTACGCACACTGATTAGAGGTGGGCGCCGTCGCGTCGCGGCCGCCGCCCATCGTGGCCGCCGAAACCGTGCCGTGACACGACGGCCCATCGTGCCCACCGTGCGCCCGACTCACTTTGGCGAGCCCAAGCCGGCCCATTTGGCGCTGCGGCTCGCTTACGTGCCCAAGCCCGACCCATTTTTACTATTATGACGAACAAAGAAATAAAACAAATCACTACTACTAAACTACCTATTTTAATTACATAAGAGACTAATAACATCAATAAAATGTCAAACATAAATGCAATGCTTGAAGATGCCCTAAATCAACAATATCTGCCAACTTTTAAGCCTTAATCCGTGATTTCGCGTGTCGTCTTGCGGCAGCGACGCTCAAATTAAATCGCCGTGCGCGTGCCGCGTCGCCGTCGTGCCTGGTTCGGGCGCACGCCTGATTACGCTTGCAGATGCGGCCGGCCCGCCCGAATCCGTGCCATGCTTTGCACCGTGCCATACCATCGTGCTTCGGCCCGGCCCAAAAAAGCCCGGCCCAATGCCCACCTCTAACACTGATCGGCAAGGGGCAAAGCCTCATGCACGTCTGATCCGCAAGGGGTAAAGCCACATGGTACGAGGCGGCGGCGGCTTCCGGTCGGTCGCCGAAGTCTCCTTTTTATTATTTCGATAAGATGATGAACAGCAACAGATCTCGGTATCTAACAGTAGATTAGATCAATACATCTAGTGAAACAATCTGCAGGATTTTTTGACTTACTTTCTTGATACCGGAAGTGTTGGCTATCGCGTAGGATAGAGTTGCGTAGGACTTTTTCGGCAATCCGAGCGGATGCCGGCGTGGTGACGAGTTGATTGCAGATCGGATCGGGCGATCAATCGCCGGTAGTAGTCGTTCGTTGTCGTCGACGATCCTTCGTTTCTTGTGGTAGAGACTCGTGCTGATAACGTGTTGTAAAACGAGTAGTTCACCCACGTCGATCACCGGCAAACAACATGAACACAAAGAATACACGAACAAAGAACGCAAAATATGGGTGGAGCTCTCTCTTGTTTATTGATCAATGTCTGTCAATACAATGGGAGACACCCGATATTTATAAGAGAGGTATTAGGGATTTGCCTACATATTAGAGATAGACTCCTAACCGTATACGGTTAGAGTCATTATCTCATAACAAATCCATCATGTAGAACACCAATCTCTCGCTCTCATTCAATATCCCAATCTTGGGGTCTTTTCTTGGGGTTTTCCGATCTGCGCTCCGGCCACGACTAAGGGCAATTAAGGGGAGAACTTCGGTTTTTTTACCCGTCGTTGGCCTCTATTTTACTAGATCCTGGATTGGATCCTTCTCGCTTCGAAACCTAAATTGGGACTTGGGAGGTCAAGGACGAGTGTTTGTGTTCATGCTATCTTGCTTTCTATTCATCTTTCTCTGATTGTTCTTGATCTGAAGCGAAAGGTGCTCGTCAATTTAAGCTTGGTGCCTCGAAGAGAGGAGGGACAAGGTGACAGGGGTTATATTTGTAATTCCACTTTGGAAGAGGTTAGAAAAGTTATCACTTTCTCAAAGTAGTCGGATTTTCGTGATTTAGCTGCTCCTTATGTTGTCATGGAAGTGAACAAGGGAAAAAAGGCAGCAAATATCTTGGACGGGGGTGGATGACGAGGTTACGTCACCACTGAAATAGCGAGATGCACACACACCAGGGTTTCACTTATTTTTATTGAAAATCACGCGAAAAACAAATTTTGAAAATCGGTAAAATCAAGCCAAAAAGTGATAAAAAAATCATATACTTTCAAAAGGCAAAATTTTTGAGAAAAAAAAATCTAAGATTTTCGTGGACAATCTATGAATTTTCTTGAAAAATTTTATGAAAATTGAGCGATTTTCACCGATTTTCGACCGGTTTACGTCATATAATTTTTTTAATTTTTTAATTAGACCGGTTTATCGAGCGATTTTAGAAGATAAACCACATCAATACAAGCAAAATCCTGTAAATCAAACAATTTTCGTCGATTTTTGAACCCTGGTGCGCACTAATGTGGCATCGTCACATAGAGCTACGAATGTGCATGACATAGTGTACAAAGCGTTGTTCCCAATGAAAATTTTTGCAAGACTATTGTGAATGTTGCAATATAGTGTTGGTTGATATGAAATTGCCGGTTGGTGCATGATATGAAATTTTCACAATTTTTGAGCGATCTTAAATAGAGAAAATGCGTTGATGTCCCAATTAAGTTTGGAAATTATAGTTGTTATTATCGTTTTCTTTTCATTAACCTAGTGGACACTACGAGCAACATGCAGGTGAGGTAAATTCAATATTTCTAGAATACTTACACTTCCACTTTCAAATGTCAGATAGCTAGACAGGAGAATGAAATCCAATATTTCTAGAAAATACTGGAAATAAGGGCAAACATTTGAATACATATAGGAGAATGGGCACCTTTTATCTCCTGGATAATATTATGAAGTTTATTTCTCTTGCCCATCTATTCATAGTACTTTATTTTCATATCTTCACACTGTGCAGCTGCAATAGCAAAATCATACAATGCTTACAAACTTTTTGATCAAACACACTTGTAAAATGTATGCAACAACGCCGCTTCAGATATTACATAAGGCTTGAACAACTCCAATCATCTTACTCAAATCATACTTTGAGATCAATTTACTTGTTCTAGTCTTGAGCAGTAAGTACCTGGTAGAGCTTGAGGGGAACATAGTCCTCGAAGCCAAGCGTACGCATGGACCAGATCAGGTTTCATCAAAGAAGATGGCATACAACTCTAGTTTGACCTTGATTTGTTTGCACATCATGATAGCCAATATTCAAAACAAACACAAACCTAGATTTAATTTCCTTATTTTAGCACGTCTCAAGTTTAGCAAATCGTGAGACAATATTGCAGTAGATGGAACCATGCTATCACATTGACAAGTCCTGATGCAAAATGTTGCAGTGGTTAATTCCAATGCATCATTTACATATGCAAAATGTCCGTATTACTTGTGTGCCAATCTGAAATTATGAATACTATTACTCGTGTGGCTTTCAGAAATTGTCCGTTGATCCTATCACAGATAAGATCCTAGAGTAGTGAAAGACTGAAGCAAAGCATTAGGATAAGCTGTAAAGGCCATGGATCGCATCGTCGTATGCACTGAATTTTGAGTAGATTGGACGCATCATAGACCAAATCTATACTAGAGTGCAGTTATATCTCGTGCAGCTGCTTGAGGTAATGGTAACCGATAGGTGAGATCACCACTCAGCTCAACAGATCTTCCTCTGTGTGCCACCGATCTAGCACCCAAACGGACCAAATTTGAGCAGTAGAAGCAAGGCAAGGGACCATACCGGCACCACTCGCGCAGCAGGAATCCCTCCTCAGCGCACATATTGGTGGGCGGTGGGGCTGGGGTTGTGAAGGGGTCCTCGTGGAGGCTGCCATTGGCCTCCGGCATGACGAAGGAGAGGGTTGCGCGTCCGAGTAGAAGTTGTAGGGATCCAGGGATACTGGGAAGCCGTCACAGGAGACGTGGACGTCGCTGGGCGCTGGCGCGACGCCATCGAAGTGGAGGAAGGAGTCGTCGTTGAAGGTGTTGGCCATTGGGGGCTCGCCATCCAAACAAGCTAGTTTTTCTGGGAAGATTTGTGCAGTTAATTCAGCAGTGCGTGAGCAAATGATAAGAATTTCCTCTCGTCTCAAGCAGCATAGTTATGTCCAGAAGCAAGAGGGCCAAACCATTTGGACCAGTCAAAAATAGATACAAAACAGATCAAATTAATCTATCCTAGACAAAAACTAGTTCAGATCAGATCGAATATATAGAAAATAGATCAGATCGGGTTGCATTGGCATCATATCTCAATACTAATTCATGCCAAAAACTCAAAACACAAAATCAAATAGAGAAAAGGAGTAGTACGATTCGAACCTAGTAGGAAGGAGAAAAAGGAGACACCCTCGTCTTCTTTCGCATGCCACCGGGAGCCACGAGGGGAGAGGCGTCGCCGGGGGGTCAGATCCGCGCCGCCGCAAGCGGCCGTCGGGAGCTCAGATCCGTGCCGCCGTCAGGAGCGCTGCCGCCGCCGCCCTTGGGAGCTCAGATCCTCGCCACCGCCGACGGGAGCTTCGCCGCTCAGATCCGCGCCGCCGGGAGCATCGCCACTGCCGTCGTCGGGAGCTTGGTTCACCGCTCCTCATCACCGCTGCCACCACCGTTGAGAACTTCGTCCACGCACTGGCCAGGTACGAGACGGGGAATTTTTTTTTCTTATTGGGAGTAGATTATTTTTTCCCCAGGGTTTTGGCCGGGATTGGGGGAGATTTTCCCCTCCCACGTCTCTCCCAAACAGCCGCCGAGAAAATCGTCCCGGGATTAGGTCAGCGGGGAACCTTCCCGGGAAACTCACCAGGATCCCGGCCGGGATTGGAGTTCCCAAACAAGCCCTAAGAGGGGGAAGGTGATGGTGATTGGTTCCTTGCTGGGGGGATTTGAGGACTAGGGAATTGGAACACAACACAAGAAATCGATGTCTTATATCGAAGAGGTCACTGACGATTTTATTGTAGAACCGTATGTGAGACATCACATATGGTTAATGGCTAAAATCGTTTATTATGATGTCTAAGGGCAAGTACAATAAGGCCACGTCATCTGGCTCTTAGCTTGTACATGTCAGTATTTGTCTATGTGGAAGAGTGAGAAACGATGAGAGAGAAGATAGCTGGCTCTTATTTAGTAGCCAACTTTGCACGGATGCATAGGTAAATCATTTATGTACAAGAGAGAAGAGATAGTTATTGCACAACATTTAGAGACAACTTTTAGAGACAGTTATTATATAAGCTGGCTTTTAGCTTACTGTTAGCCTGCCGTTGGTGTACTTGCTCTAAGGCGATCGACGGCCGGGCGACCTGGTGCCGTACTGGCTCCGGCTTCCCTTGATCGATCTCCTCCTTCCTCCATGGTCTTATTCTCCAACCATGGGCCGATCAGCGTGGGCCTCGTGCCCAGCCCGTCACAGGAAACAAAAGGGAGATCGGAGCCCAGTCTAACAGCAGAGCCCATGGGGCTCGTCGACCGAGCGAGCGAGCAGTCCAACCCTTCCTGGCGAGCTGGTTCGTCTTCCTTCCTCTGCTCCCGATCTTATCCCAACCAAGCCTTGGCTGGTTCCCGGAAGGCGGGATGGCGGATTCGTCAACACCTCACCTCCCCGACGAGGCGCAGGATACAGGTTCGATTTGCAAGCAACATATCTCCTTCTTTTATAGTTTGGTTGCATGCCACTTGCTAGTGATGGTGCTGTTGTTAGGGTTCTAAATCCAAGCAAATCGATACTAGTTGTGGTTAGCTTTGCTGTTAACTTCCCAGTTTGTCTGGTGAT
Organism: Rhipidocladum racemiflorum; assembly: GCA_036346355.1. Classification (NCBI taxonomy): domain Eukaryota; kingdom Viridiplantae; phylum Streptophyta; class Magnoliopsida; order Poales; family Poaceae; genus Rhipidocladum; species Rhipidocladum racemiflorum. Next base: position 5,023,538 of record CM070577.1, read on the forward strand.
TTCCTTGGTGCTTCTAAAATTTTCTCCTGAAGAATTGATGTGGACTCGAGGCTACTTGCTTGTTTCTGTGATGGTGAAGAAATTGTGCAGCGAGAGCTGTTGGGTACTCAGGCACCAGGGCATCATTGCCCTTCGATTTCTACCGGTCCCGGTTGCTGATACATTGACCTGGTTCATTTCATCTTTGTGAATTATGAGTGGTGCTTGGACCTTGTACTGATAATACACTAGACGAGCATGGAGCACTCAGCACTGGATTGTCCAATAAAATATGTTTTGTTCTTGCCAGTATATGATTGATGCAAATTTCATGATGGTTGATATAGAACTCAAACTGAGTGTTGAACTTAATTTCACACTTGTCATGGCTTTAGGTCAAGGAAGTTCAGAGGCTGTTCGCGGTACTCTGCGAGACACAAAGGAGCAGGAAGCTGTAAAAGGAAAGGCAGCTCTTGTCACCCCTGAACCATTTAGGGAGGAACTGGTTCAGAGTGCTGTTAGTTTTCTAAAACATCCAAAAGTAGTAGCCTCTTCTGATGTCCAGAGGCGTTCTTTCCTTGAAAAGAAAGGACTCACCGTGGATGAAATCGACGAAGCATTTCAACGTTTACTAGTAAGATTTGGTCGTTCACTATCTACTTCGCCCTAAATTTTCAGAGTAGTTCCCTTGTTATTCTAACTTTGTTCATTTCTTTAACTCAGTTTTTGTAATTTGCAGAGCCCATGTTCAAATTCTGTTAGTTCAAATACTTGCACATCTCAAGGTATTTAAGGAGAGCCCATTTAGGCCCTGTTTGGCACAGCTCCAGATCTCAGCTCAATCTTACATTTGAAACTTACAGACTAAAATAAAGTGAATTAAATTTATATTTTTATTCTAAAATGTAAACAAGATGATTCACCTAAACACTCTTAATGTACTCGCAGCTCCAGCTTCACGGATCTGGTGGAGCTAGGAATACCCAGCTCCACCAGATCCATAGATCTGGTGGAGTTGGAGCTCTGTCAAACAGAGCCTTACTTAATGATTTTAAGATGGTCTTTGAAATTAATTACACAATTTGATATGGTCGTGGATCCTGTCAAGATTGTTGATTGATTGTTTTTATGTTTGTTCTGTGAAGTGAATGATCATTCCAAATGAACACCCCCCCGGGTTGTATATGTCCAACACTGTTCTAAATGACTTCATCAAGACATGCATAATCGCATTGACTAATGTTTTCCTGCATTTGTCAGGGGTATCTGACCATTCTTGCAGAACTACTCAGGTCAGCAAAAAATAGTACAAACATTTCTTATTTAAATCCCCAGTGTAGCCTTGGTCGGGCATTACTGGTGTTTATGTTACAAAATTTAAAGTAGCCCTTTTTCTTCACTGCAGCAGGAAGCTGAAATTGGCACAAAATGTATGGATGATTCAGGTTTGCCAATTTAGCCCTTCTATTATTAGCTATATCGACTATTTTCATTAGTTTCCTGAGATTCCTACTTTTTTTCATAGGGAGGCTTGAGCCTGAGACAGAACCTGTGGCCCCTGTAGTGCCCCGTCACCCAAAATCATATATGGAGGTCAGCTATCCTGACCATCCCCCTATTTTCGGTCACTCTAGAGTGAGCATAGAATGGCTGCAAGTTTTATCTTTGCTAATCTGTGTACTACTACTACTACGTACTGCTTTCATGGTATCATCTGAACATGTATGTGATTCTATGGTTCCTTTCATGAATGGCTTTAGCAGTGCTTCTATGCTTTTCCTTCCAATACAAGTTGCACAAATCTTAAAGCAAGCGAAGGGGTGAGTAATCACCATCTACGCTTCTTTGTTCATACTTTAATATTTGTGCAACTTAAAAAAAGAAAAGCGTAGAAGCACCTCTCGATATATAACTATCAGTGAAGTCAGAAAGTGGAATTATCCCCAGCTGTTTTGTACAATCCATGATGTCATTAGTCTACCCGTTTAGCATAAGTTAATTTGTTTGTTAGTAGTAGTTCTTCCTTCTTCCATTGACTTACTGTATGGTAGGGCATGGGAAATTAACTCATCAATATGTGCTGGATATTAGAACTGTATTTTTTGGGGCTAGCTATTGCACTAGGGGATTTATGCTATCCAATTCATCTTATTATCCACCTCTCTCGTGAAGGTAGTAGGACAAGGACAACTTAATTCAATCTGAATGTTTTGGTATTTGTGAATTTAGTGTGCTGAGCATAGTTACCGGATTCGCTATAAACCTCGCGAATCGCAAGCCAGATTCGTCGAATCCGAACTGGTTTAGGGTACGGGGTTCATGTTCGCAGTGAAAATTGGAAGAAAAAGTGACAAACTGCGAATCCGAATCCCGTACAGCGACTCGGACGAACGGCGTTTCTGGTAACTATAGTGCTGAGTTTGAGGAGAAGTGTTAAACTAAGTAGAGTTTTTATATTGAACTAGAGGTTGCCTTCTAACTTTCATTCTGGACTCGACAGATCATGGAAATGATACAAAGGGGAGAGCGGCCAGATGATATCAAGGTAGTCAAAATTTCTATTTGTCTTCTTTTATTGCTGCAACAAGAGGACTCGGTAACCTTATATTTCTGTTGTGATATAGGATATTAATGATGACCCTCCAAACCCTGATCAACCAATCTCGGAACCCCGAATGGCACCCAAGCCCAAGGTTTGCACTTGAAATTGCTGGCTAACCAAACCTTCATATATAATAAGGATTAACTTCTTGTAGTCTCATGATCGTGGATACAGCAACATATGTATATACATGGGAACTACAAGCAGCATTTGATGCTGTATTCAGGGTATCTTCATGAGAACAACGGTTTGCTCACATTTATTTTGCTGGTAAACAGCCATGGGAAAAGCACGGTCAAGAAATTTCCAGCTCGGATTTGAAATCTCAATCAAGCAACTCCAGCGAACCGAGATCAGAAGTTCAGAATGATAGCAGCAACCAGGCTACGGGATCAAGCAGCAACTCCAATCAGGGGGACGTAGTGCTGCTGGCAGAAACTGTTGCAGGTTCTGATGCCCCCACTGATGATGCTGCCTCTTCGAAGTAGTAACTGCGAACATGCACGACGATGGAATCAAAAGTTAATCTCAGCCTGTAGCTTGGCCGAACAAGCTCCAGATTCCAGTAGTACATCAATATATTCTAGGGATGGTCTATTGGCCTTCTGGAATTCTCAGACGCCACATGAGTTTACTAGTCGGCGTACTTGTGACTGGATAGACACTCTTATTGCTGAAATCAAATGAGCATGCGCAAAATATCTTCCACTTTCCATTTGATGGTAACAATGGGTTGATGCAACATGTCATTGCTAATTGGCAGTCATGCAAATATACAAAGCGAGAGTAGCAATGCTCATGCGATCATGCCTGAACCCTTGCATGTATAAGCCTTGAATCGTAACACGCAAGCAAGATCGCTTGGCCCAATGAACTCTATACGCGCTGCACGGAGGCACTCCGGTGTAAACCAGGGGGCGGACCCAAGGCCCGGCCAGCTTGAGCCCGGGCCTGGACTTAGCCCATGTAACAAATATCATAAATCTTATATTCGTGCAACCTGATAAGTACAATCTTCAAATCAGAAATAAAAATATAGAACCTGAATCTACAAATTTTACTAGCGTCTTGTAAAAAAACATCGTAATTGTATAAAAAGTTAGCAACTAAAATTCCTGGTCACCACTGGTCCGAACCCAGCTGGGTGTGAACTGTGAGTCTGTGAAAGTCTCCTCGCACGTGTGAGTGCGTCAACGTTATTGGTGGCATCGAATACGCTACTGCGTGCGTGTCCTTAAGGAAAGGCGTTGTTTCGATACGCCTGTAGACTCTAGCGATGAGACCTGACGTCGACACATCGATATACAAGTATCACACATAGCTTAGTCCTCACGAAATATGTCACAGGTAGATTCAGTCCTTTTCGCCTTTTCTCCCAGTTTCTAAATTGCCAACTACCTCGACCAATAGCCAACCTAACCTATACGTCTATACGATACAGAAGACGATCTGGACAAAGCTGCACGCAGCCACGCCTAACCAGTCCAAAATACTACTAGGCTCTTACCCGGCTTGTTCGCCGAATTAACGACATGTCTGGAGCATTTTTTGGTTTGCACTGACTTGACTAATGACTACTACTTACTACTGACTCGCATCATGCATGCTCTCGTCAACGAAGAGACTCTTGCTTGGCTTAATTAGGGACGTTGTTTTAGCGTCCTGGAGACGTCGAGATGCTACGGATTAGGGATGCAAATGGGCGGCCTGCAAGTAAATCTGACCGCCATTCGTTGTTTTCGCACTAAAACTTAAAAGCGCCGAAAGAAAATTAAGCTTTTAGTGAAACAACGAACTAAAGAAAGTACACTTGCGCCGCCCATTTGCATCCCTACTACGGATCATGCCCGATAATTAATGACTAGACGACCAAAACTTCGTCACCGAAAAGCTAGTAGAGTGTCAACGTAGAGCTAACCTAACGTTAGGAACTAGGCAGCTTAAATCGATCACCATGCCAATGACACCAAGAGAAATCCCAATCTAGTTTCTTTGCAGCGAAAAAACAAAGGCAAGGAAGCAAGAAAGAAATCCCAATATCGATCTTCGAAAGAGAGCACATGAGAATAAGCGTATTCTTTTTCAGCACATGCAATGATGCAAAACTAAAACCGATTTCCATACGGCGTTTGCTAGCTAATTCATTCTCCATTGAGTTACAAGGATGGCATCAATTTACTTTCCCATTATCCACTTAGATATGCAGCCATGGCTGATGCTGGTGGCACTGGTGTGGGCTATAGCTGATGAGTCAGCAATAATCCAGAGAACAAGTTGACGCGAACTGATGCATGACTACCGATCAACGAGTGGTGGCGTCCAGAATGCGTGCATGCGTGGCTCAACGGATAATGCATGCCGTTCACCGGCGCTGGATTCCCCTAGCAATTAATTGTGGAGTTTGCTCGGCCAAGTGCTCAAACATGCATGCCGCTTTAATAGGAGTACGATGGGGCAACTTATTTCATTCTTTCCTCTTGTTTTTATTGTTTCCCTTCCCGAAAAGAACAGCAAGCATAACTTACAACGAGAGCGCGACGCAAAACAAAACGGAAATCGTAAATAAAAGAAAAATTTTACGGTGGATAACATAGGTAGTAAACAGTGGTAGTAGAAATCAAATCAAATCTAACCATCCATTCTATAAGGGTATTTTAGGCTTTTCCTATCCATTCATTAGAGGTATTTTAGGCTTTTCCTAATTCGTTCGTAGTTTTGGATTCACCGAATACCTGATGATCTTCAGAGGCTTCTTATCCATTCTTCCGCCATTCACCAGGATCACAGGGCGTGCTTTACCGTAGAGGACAAATAATATGATATAATTTGTTTATCCTTTTACCTCTTTCTGAATTTTACTACCAATACTATAGGTGGTAGTATAACTAATTTAAATTGATTTCAAACATTAGATTTAAAGGAATGGACGGCTTATATTGATTTTAATCCACTGTAAAAGAGCTCAAGTAGACATATCTCACTGGTTTACTGCTTGCTGCTGGTGTGGAAAGCAACTTATTACAGTGCAAAGTGGTACTGAGGGTACTAAATTTGATTTCTGGATGTGGAACTATCAACAGAAATTCTGTAAAGGAAGAGAAAAATAATTTACGGGCTTCGTTCAGTGAACTAACGCAGATAAAGATCACCAATCAGCTGGATGGTAGTATCTTACCTAGAACAGGCAACGATATCCGCTGCTCCTGTACTAATTACATGTGCTTTTCATTGATCTAATTAAGCACCTGTTAAACACGTGAAATAGCTACACTTATCATGAAATGCTAGTATAATTGTAGAGAAGATTGACACGAAATTAAGCTACACATTAATGGAACACCGGCATTCCAAATCAACCGGCCGTGAAAGGAAAGTAACAGAAAAGTCTATTTCATCATGATGTCCAGCTAATTAATCAACCGGTGTCGGTTCGTGGTGCCCATTCAGTTAGGCCATTACGTACGCTAGCCCCGGCGCTGTCATGGTCCCAATTACGAGCATATGAACCGCAGGCATCATCCGACTCCGGCAATCTTAAGCGACAAGCACATAAATAAATATAATCACGAGCGAGCGACATACACAGATCCGTACACGCAGAGCCATGCATGCATCCAACTGCATAGGTTGGCTGGAAACCACGAGCGTCGTCTGAGTCCGACCACTTGGCCTCGCCGCCGCCGCGCGTACGTGGCGGCGTTGCGCCGGCGGCGGCGCATACACGGCACCTCGGCCCGGTGGGCATCGCCACCGTTGTACACGTCGCGCTGGCTAATCGTGCTTAACTGGTTGCAGTAAAGCGGCCTGGCTTTTTCGTAACATGTGTGTGTGTGTCGACGCCACGCCGCGGCCCGATCGATTAGCGCCGTTCCAGCGAGACACAGCGACGGAACAGTCTCGTCTCACTCGTCCATCAAAAAGAAAAATTAAGAAGAGATGCCATCCAATTACAGCACACATCTCACAGCACAAAACAAACAATTAATTGAACACAACAAATGGAATTAGTTCGCAAACTATACTGAAAACAAATAAGAGAGCTGCTCGCCAGAACTATATCGTTGGAAGTTCTATCAACAATATAGCAAAGTTTTATACAGTTTCAAGAAAACGTTTGAAAAGTTTCATGTTTCAACAAGTTTTACGTGTTTCTAGAAGATTCTAAGCAAAAATTTTCAACCATTTTATATTTAGAGTTCAAGTTTCACATAAGTTTCTAAAAGATTCCAATCCAAAGTTTCAACAAGTTTCAGATTTGGAACTCAAGTTACAACCAAAAGTTTCAAGAAGTTCCAATAGATTTCGAATAAGTTTTCAAGAAGTTTTGTTGAGCCCACCTGGCTACGATAGTCTACCATGCACACGTCGTTGAGGGCCGCCCGATATCGTTCGTTGTTGACGCACCATCTTCTCTAGCTCTATCCCCGATTACCACTGCTATAATGAAGCCAAACGACGTTGCTCACCACCAAATCCGTGCTCAAGCTCCACACCGAGCCCTCATACGTCTCTCTTCCTCGGCTCAGGCCTAGAGGATCGAGTCCCGGTGCCATCTCCCCCCTCCCCAAAAACCCTTATGATTCCGCCTCAAAATCTCTCCACATGTCGAAGAAAAAGCACCGCGCCGGGGTAGGCCGCGGTGATCTCCACCTCCATGAAGCCATACGCATCCTCGGTTGCGTCCTACACCGAGTCCCTTAGTTCGCAGCTCCACCTTGACGCCTCCATCCTTGCCTCCCTTCACTCTCTCGCCTTCGCCTCCTCCAAATCCAAACCCACGAACTCGTCCTCCGCGAAACCCCTCACCGAGGATGACGAGGCGCCTCCTACATCGTGGTGGTCGATCAGGACTCCGCCTTCATCACTTCCCGCATCAACCGCCTCGTCCTCTCTGTCGCGTGCATCATCCTAGCTGCCCGCGGCTTGTCCTTAGCCATCCCCTCCCGTGCTGCCTCTAACCAGGTCTTACCTTCCAAACCTCATCCACACCATGCTTCTCCGTTGCAAGTACATTGCTTGAATTCTGGAATGGGAATGGAGAGAAAGACAAGCAAAGAGGGATACAGTATCACTGCTTGAAGCAGACAGGAAAGCGCGTGTTTGGTTGGCGAGCTCGTTTCCCGCGAACCTGGCTCCGCGCGTGCAAAAGCGAGCAAATCGGCTGCGTCGCGCTGGCCGCGCGGAAACGGAGCGCGAGCTCGTTTCCCGCGAGCCAGGCTCCCGCGGGCCAGGCTCGGGCGGGGCGGGCATCCAAACAGGCTCAAAAGGGATGGAGTCATCTACGCTTGTAGTGGATAGATGTAGTTTCTCATATACGTTCGATCAGACTTAATTCAACAGCAAAATGCTAGTATTTTTTTTCTTAAAAAATAAATGTCGCGCTCACAAATTGATGGCTACTGTTACAAAATACAAATTTACAAACTCGGATCTAAACACCTTTTTAATTGAGGTGTCTTCCACGCCACCCGTGGCCGTTCACACTGTTCACATCTCCCAGTTTCCACCGCTCTCCCACTGACTTTACACTGTTCATAGCCCACATTAACCTTAATCTTTTGACTAGCTCAATTAATTAATCTAATCCCATACCTACCCACTGATCGCAAATCCAGGCCTCAATTTCAAAATGATTAGAACTAGCTAAGCGCGAGCCTTCAGAACGGGTGTGGGTGGCTCCGGCTGATGCCGTTCACGTTGGCGAAGAAGCCGACGAGTTCCTCGCGGTACGGCAAGAACGTGCGCCGTGCAACGCCTCCGGCGCCGGTGACACCTCTGCCCTTTGCGCTGTAAGCTATCCGGTGGACGGCGGTCACCGTGTCGACCTCCGCGGCGGCGGGAGCCTTCTTGCCGACTGCTGGATTCGGCTTGGGCTTGGGCCTGTCCATATCGGCGGCCACTTTGGGCTGCGGAGCGGGGAGGAACAAGAACTTCTCCTTGCCGTCGCTGTGGCTGCGGCCGACGACGAGCTCGCTGATGCGGCGCCACCGCGCCATGGACCCCGTGGAGCTGCTCTTCCTGGGAGGCCGCGGGGAGGACGAGGCCGACGCGGAGGAGCCGGAGCCAGGCGTCCACAGGCAGTAGCTCTCCGGCGGCGCGCTCTCCAGGCCCCGGTCGTCGTCGGTCGCCGCTGACGAGGACGTGGACGCCGTCGAGCAGCGCGCGCGGGAGTCCTCGAGGAAGAGCTGCCCGAGTGTCCCCCTCGTCCGCGGCGCCGCCAGAGCGGCCGGGGACGGGTCGGTTCCTGCGCCGCGCCCGAACACCGGATAGAACGGCCTGATACGTCCGTCGGCAAAGAGCTCGTCGGCAAGGGCGGCAGTGCCCGCGGGGGAATCCCTGCTGACGAAGGGGAACTCGAACTCCCCGTCGGAGTCCGCATCCGTCGCGTCGCCGGAGGGGCCTTCTGGTTGCGAGGGCGCCTCAGCCGGCGCGGCGGCGATGTCGGCGGTGGGGTCTTGTAGCTCCTGGCCCTGGGGAATTCCCTCCCCCATTGCTACTACAAGTTTGTAACGTTTTTTATGTGGCTCGGGGAGATTCAGGAGCAGGCAAGTGGAGCGGGGAAAGGAAGGGGAAACGAGGAGACGAGACAAGGTCACAAGGCGAGGCGGGTGATAAGACTCGAGAGAGCGGCGTTTATAAAGGTCGTGGGGGAGCTTGAATGGTCGGGGGTGGGGCAGGCGCTTGCCTTCGAGAAGATCGGGTCTTACAAATTTGTCTTTTTTTTTATTTTTAGTATAGGATGAATTTGATCGTGAAATTTTATACGCAGATGGGGTAAGTTGAGATGTATATCCATGATTTTTTTTCAGAATTTTTTGAAATATTTTTTAGTACGGTTGCACGGTGGTTGCACGAAAACTTTAATTGCACTGTATATGTTGCTGGCCTAAAATGCTTATCCGTCTTCGTGAATTCGTCGGACCCCGTGATCCGTGGGATTTCACGTCCGCGACATGGGAATTATAGGCTGCTTACGTGTTAAAATACAAGTTGTTTTAAATCTGTGTTAATTAAAATATATTTAGGTTTAATCGTTAATGTATAAAATAACATAGATTGATAATATCAATTCCAGCATAAATATAGTTTTAAAACATATAATCATTTTCATTCGAAATAACATATTTCTATAGAAATTGCTCGTGGGAGTGTCACATTGAAGGCCATGTTAATGTCTAAACTCTAAACAACTTATATTTGACACGAAGGGAGTATATTTGTACTGAAATTAATTCTATAAAACTTTGTTATATAATTTATGTGAGATGAATGCGTTCCAAACAAACCTCATGTTTCATCTCATCTACTCCACCGTTTCTGTTCTTTTCGCATGTTGCATTGCAATTTGCACATGTGTTGATTCCGTATTCATAGTTTGTGTGCTCATATAGTTGCAAGTCGTACGTGTGTACGGGGTTCCGATGAATTTTCACCACAAATCCTACATTTTATCCCAATTTTGGTTCACGTTACAATTTCCAATTCCCTCGATCGGGTTCCATGCTTTTTTATCCCACCTGCAATTTGGAACATTGCTAAGTGCACAATAGCGGAACGGAGGAGCTGAGGTGATTTAGGCCCCTCAAATAGCCATGCTTCCCAGCCACTGCATAGCACCGCGCCTCCAAAAGCTCGGTCGAAACTGCAGTTGCCCTCCCCCAACTTTACAGCTGCATTTCAGCTATGCCTTCTTGCCCTCCTCTTGATCTTTTCATGGGCCGTCACCCTCCGCGGTCGCCCGCCACGTCATCGCCCCGATTGTCACCTGCGAGCTCGTCGCCCTCCGTCCGGGTCGTTTCCTGCCTCCTCGCCCTCCTTGCGGACAACACCCTCCTCCTCGCGGCCAACACCCTCCTTCTCGCGGTCGTCATCGCTCCGGCGGTCGCCCTCCTCTTAGGTCGTCGCCCGCCTCCTTGCCCTCCTCACGGTCGGCACCCTCCTCCTCTTGGGCCGACGCCCTCCTCCTCCCGGGACATTTTCGTCCTCCTGCTGCTCCCAGCCGTCATGCTCCTCCCGGTCCTCTCAAAAAGCCAACAAAAAGTTACAGCCGGTTTGCCAAATGACTCGAAAAGAAAAGCTACAGCTGTCAGCTATAGCTGCTTTACAGCTCAGCAAACTAAAAACAGTTTTGCAGTCCAACCATAGCACCAAATAAACTCTTATGTGTTAGCTTACCGTGGTGATTTGTTAGTTGCACTTGCACACCTGTACACTACTGCATCACTATGAGTCCACGATGGCGTGAGCACTGAGCACCATCAGTGATCAGTGGACGCAAGATGGATTAATCAATGGCTCGCATGATTTTGCAATTTGCATGCCCCATTGCGAGACTTGTCTGGAGTAGTGCTACCAAAGTCTAAAGCGGATTCCCTTGGACTCCGTCTCCCTTTGTGTTGAATCAAACGACCGTATATTGGGTTGGAGATATGCTTTGCCAAGTGGCTTGTTTATTGTTATGATATAGGTAGAATCTTAGTTCAACTATAGAACAACTCTATCTATTGATAGGCGAATTCGAATCTATCTGTAAGTTGGCTTTGCTATATATTGAACACCCTTTGTACATAAGAACTAATCTAATAGAGAGAGAGAGAGAGCTTTGCCCCTGCTTTGTGTGTGCTATGTTCTTATTCTTGTGATTTCATTGGCGTGTTGTTGATTGATCGCGGGTGATCAAGCTGTACAAGGCTGAAGCCATAGATCAATTTACATGTAACGTATATCGTTCTATATTCTTTGTAAGTAGATCAATCTTATTTTCTTGATACTAACCGCAGATTGATCTATGGTTGATTTGCATGCTATTTGTACGAGAGATCGACCTCACCAACATAAAGACGGAATTGCATGCATGAATGAACACACGACATTCTACTGAGACTAATCAAGATCATTTATCTACATCGATCTACATTGCATTGAGATTATCCTGCTACACGTGATTAAAATGACTGCAAGCTCTATGTAAGTTTGAGCTACGTAAGTGAATAGCATCTACATTATTTCGATCCTGTAGATCACCGCACAACCTCCACGTCTCGCTGGCGCCACTCAGCTCACCCAACGCCGCCGCAGCCGCGCGACCTCCGTGCCTCGCTGGCACCACCTGAGGCGGCATGACGACGCGCCTGTTGGCCACGCGCTAGATACATCGAGCCAGCGCTACTTCGCGCCTGCCGACCACGCGGGTGACGCGGTCAACGCCACCACGTCCGGATGTTGTGCCCCGAAGGCATCGCACCACGAACCATCAGCCATCGCCGTGGCATCGCACCAGCCCGTGCCACTGCGGGCTGGTGCGCTCGCCGTCGTGTGTCGCTGAGGCTCGCGCCCAAAGCTGACGCCGCATTTGCAGCCGATGTGCCCACCATCATGTGTCGTCGAGGCCTACGCCCGAAGACACGCTACCGCTCAGAACTTGGCCTCCACGCTGAGCCACGCACGCGGGCCGTCGCCGGAAGCCCGACCTTCGCTCGTTCCCGCTCGTGAGCTATTAGGTTTGAGTGAGCTAATGAGATGGAGAGCCAAGGAAAGAGTGCAAAGCCGATGAAGAAAGGTTTGAGATTGAGCACGTGAAAATGGTGGGTGGATGGGTCCCATACTTATAGGGGGGTAAACTAGGTGGCATTGGTGGGTAGTTTCGCCGAACTTTTTACTCTAGTTAATGCACAAGATCATGCGTTTATATGGTTTACGCGGAAAAATTGATGCAAGTGGCATGAAAAACGGCTGGAAGTTGGAACAGTGAATCTCGGTGGAACAGATGACATTCCATGTTTTGAGCTGATACTGTTGATTTTTGGAAGATTCACACAATCGCCAAAAAAATGGGGGCATATGTTGACAAGCGCTGCGCATGGCCGATTTGGTAAGGGTTAATTTGGTTTATTTGATTAAGGTCAGTATCTGGTTAAAAGGGATGTTGTTTTGGAAAGTTATGACTGATATAAGTTACAACAAGTTTAAGATCAAAATAAAGCCAATTGAAATAAAACGGATAGGTTTCAAGGGAGAGTATTTTGGAAATGTTGAAACCAATGTGGGCTGTGTTTTACGAGTCCAAGGAGAACATTGTCGGTCCAGACGCTATAAAAGAAGACGACAGGCAACGTAGAACACACAGCTAATCATGCAATCAACTCGCATCACTTTTTACTTTTTTGTTGACTAGGAGTAGTACTTTAGATTTGTAATCATTTCTTTGTAATTCGTCTAACCATTAAAGTTATGCATCACCAATTATTGATTTCGTCGACTTATGTTATTCAGGTCTGTTTTTTTCCTGATCTTATTGTGCATTGCCTTTTTCAGGGAAACAAAATATGCCTTTATCCTTCATCTAAATTGATTAAGTCAGATTGATTAGATTCATCGATTACTTTTCATCTAATCGGCTTGAACGGCTAACTAGATTAAATTATCATAGGAATATATCGGCTTAGGGGTCGATTACATTAAATCTTCCTCTTGCCAATTGCAGGATCAAATCAGTTGGCACACCCGCACACAGAATTAAACCTAGTGTTTGCATGTGCTAATTATCGATTAACTCATCGTCATATTTTTTAATGTCAATACGGTGGTAGGTCATGGTGAGTTGGAGGATGACTAGGACTAGGCATGGTGCGCCGGAGGTCCAGACGATCGGGGATCGCCGGAGAATGATAGGAGATAGAGTCGCTGCAAGCCAAGGAGGCAAGGGAACGACAATGCTGCTAACTTAAAGCTGCTCAGATCAAGGAGAGCCATTTGATTGCGGTTTAGAGGATGTAGTAGTGGTCAAGTTAACTTGCTTTGAGAAGTGTGTAAAACCCGTTATGTTAGTTGGTTTCGGGTTAGCCCATGTATGAGTGGTTGAGTCAATATTAGCCCTTGAAGGATTTTCTTAGGATTGAAATAATTCATCCAAGAGTGGTGGATGACTCAAAGAGGCTATACGATGGAGAGAGGTGTCTTTTTTCCTTTGAAGGTTTTGGTGTTTCTTTAAGCTTTGTCTACTTTGTTGTGAGGCTTTGTAAACCTTCATTTAAAGAAATAAAATCTTATTTCCTTACTTCTGAATTTAAATTTCATATTTACATTATACCTTAAATTCAGCAATTTAAATTTGTTATTTACATTCAAGTAATTTAATTTCGCACATTTGGATTTGCCTTCCTTCCTTCTAAATGCGTATGAATTTTGTGCCGAGGATGCATGATTAATGGTTGAATCTTCTTCAATCATATTCTCATCATATATGCAATATTTGTTTTGAACTTTGCAAGAAATCAATCTTTTGCTCAATCTTGAGGAATTCTTATCGATCTTGTTCTCAGGTTCTCTCTCTCTCTCTCTCTCTCTCTCTCTCTATCTATCTATCTCGTGTTCGTGCTTATTGTGATAAGTGAGAGGACATCCAAGATTATTTTGATCATCAAAACCACATGAGCAAGCTTGTAGTGAAGATTTGGTTCTTGTTCCCGTTCTTGAGCGTTCTTCTTTGAACTGAAAAAAGTTGGAACTTTGACGTCAATCATTGCGATTGAAGGTTGGAATAAGTTCCTGATATTAATAGAAAAGTCTCTATAAAGTTTCACGAAGTTTGGATCGGCCAATTAATAGATTCGTCGATTTTGATTTTGAGACCGTGCAGAATTCACTGTTCATTCACCTATTTTTACTGCCCACCGGTGCTACCGGGTAATGTAGCATGGTGGTACTGCTTCTACATAGTCGATAATACCACCCAGAGCTGATTGTTTCAGAAAATTTAGATTCCAGTTTTCGTTTGATATAGAGAGATTTTAATTGGTCTCTTTAGAGGAAAAAAATACATTTTTCGATCATTCACCCCTCTCTCTCGTCGACATTTGATCCTTCATATTCTCGGTGGATCGCCGCCCTTGTGCCTGTCGGCGGACGGCGGAGATCTCGTCACGTGCTCGATCCGTTGCCGTCGACATGCTTCCGGATCAACAGCGATCGATCCGCGGCCGTGCGCTGTTCTGCCGTGCCCGTGTGTGTTCATAATTAAACACCAGCACACCATATGCATTCCGACGCTTGGGTTTACACCGGCCGGCCGAAAGCGGCAGAAGCGAACCAGCTACGCAACGCACGCAACAAACAAACGAAAACGAGTAAGGCTCTTCTTGGTTAGCCCCTGTTCCGTGGCTAGATTCTCAGTTCTGTCACGTTGCGTGTGGTACCATACCAGTGCTAGTGCCTAGTGGTAGCGAGCGTTTTCCTCTCCGATTAGCTCCATTCATACCGCCGCTGCTCGGTCAGACTCAGACGTTAGTCGTGCAGCGACATGTCGAGCCGCGGCAACCATGAAATGGAGCTGTGTGTCGGCCGACGCGGTGAGGCGCGGCTGGGCCTCCGTTGGTTCGTGGGCTGTAGCGGCGCGGCCTCCCCCGCCGGGCGGTTTGGTTGAGCGTTCACAGCTGCCGGCCGAAGCCCAGCGATCACAAAGGGTTTGTTTGATTCACCATCACAAACATTTCGTATGAGCCATCAAATTAGTCTTGGTCTGACTGAGTGGATGCAAGTTAAGTTGTTTGGTTGCTTGTTTGTGCATCTCATGGGCCTGCATTAGAGAGAAGTCTAATTTCTGTGTTTTCTCTATCCTGTATGAGTGGGTGCAATTGCATCCACCTGGCCAGGATGAACAGGAAACCAAACATACGTCTAATAGATACAGTTGCATCCACTCATGCGATTCAGGCACTATGCAGGCAACCAAACACCCAAAAATAGTATTCTCTCCGATAGTCCCACCGTAAGAACGCTTGCCATGCTTTGGTACCACGAAAAGATCCTGCCAAGCTCATCTTTCTCGGCAGAAATATGCCTATCAAAATCAGCTCATTAATCTATTAATTAATCACTTTATTACTTGCTTTCCTTAATTAAATGATTTAATTAAGTGGCTTAGCTTACGTAACCTACCGAGTCATGAATGCTCAGCAAGTGCTACTGCCGAGCTTCCCTGCTGGGCAGCACTGTAGTTGTTATCACGATATCGAAGTACGACAGGCGTGTCGTCTATGATTAAAAATGAGACTATTTTTACTGATTCATTCATATATACTAGTATATTGCTCGTGCTAACGCTACGACGATATTTGGTAATACAATTCAAATAAGCAAAAGGTGTTATATGTTTTGATAATCAAGTGTCGTAAGATGTGCACAAAAGAAAGATACAAAAATTTATTATATCGTTGATTACATAAACAAGTGCATAAGGTAACATAGCAACTGTTTATCATTAAAAACCATATAATCCCTGATCTTGCAATCCATCGACAGCTCTATCATTCTCATGCTCGACTATCTCATGTGAAGAATATCTCATGTGAAGAATAGGATGATGCTCGGATTCCACCCTCTTCAATGCCATCAAAGAAAGAGGTTCTGGTGGTTCGGTAGTTGCTAAAAGTGCAGAAAATAGCCGCCTTTGCCGCTCAGAAGATTTTTTTACCATAAGAACTGCGATGCTACAAAACAATAACCACTCTGGATAATTGTCGAAATGTTGCCTGATCCACACAAGAAATAATTGCTACAATAGATTCACAAGGAGATAAAAGTACAAAAATTGTGTGCAAAATTGTGCTACAAACTAAAATTAAAAATCCAAGTGTTATCTTTACCTGCAACAAATGGTTCTGAATGACATCACGAATAATACTGCAGCAACAAAAGTGAGGTCGAGATTCACATTGTTAGAAGAGGAATAACAATACGGGGCCCTCTTAAGTGTTGAGTAACATAAACACCAGAATGCACTAATTTTTTTTTCTTAAAACCTGTTAATTCATAAAGAGTGGCTCGTAGCCATGGATTTTGAATTCAGAGAATTGGTTGCCATAAAGTGCAAAGAATTTTAAGTGTCTTTTGCAAAAACCAAAGCTATCGAAATGTGTAATTAGTGTATTTTAAAATGCACAATTGTACATGATCAAAGGACTTAATTGGACCAGTGACGAACCACTTACAAAATATAGAAGTGTTGTTCTACACCACAGTTCCACAGCCACTCGTATGTGCTTAGAACAAAATGCTTTCAGTAAAAGAACTTCCATGCAAAACATAGTTACTTGCGACATACCCATATTGATCAAAATATCCTCCACGTCCTTCAGTCCCAAAGTCCTCCTTGAATACAATCTGAATGACAAATATATTACTTGCAAGTACATACAGTTGGATCATCCAAATCTACAGCTTTTCTAACCGCAATTTTTAATTTTTAACAAATAGCAAAGGATGTTGTAGATGTTACATGAAGGTCACGCGAAACTACTGGCAGGGAGAAGCGAGGATCTACGACTTTTAGAGAAAGAATGCAAAGTTCTGGTCCTGGGATGGTACTTGATAGTTGAGAGTTTTTAGTTTAGTTAGAGTTGTGTGGTTCTGGTATCTTAGTCAGTATCGTTATGAATGTTTCGGGAGATGACGTTGTTTCATCTTATCTTGTTATTTTGCGTCTGGTTGTTGGTGTGTAATCAACTCTGTTTTGTTAATGAAATAAGGGAGCTCCCCTGCTTTCAAAAAACAAAAACAAAAAAAAACAAAGGATGCGCTCCAGGATTTGAAATCTAACTAAGATTTAAGAAATAAAAAACGAAAGTGTTCTAAACACCTATGGAAGTATCTTACCTGTATGTTATCAATATTATCACGATTCCAGAGAGGCAAAAACAAGCGGTTTGCGAAACGAAGCACGAGCTGCAAATATGACAATATGAGAAAAAGTTGCATGTAGGAAATAAACAGCTCACTGAAGTTAAACAAATTACTATAGAGTTGTTCATCAAACAATTCTCCAAGTTGGGCACTAAGTTCCTCTGCAGAGTCCAAGTCCTTCCCAAAGGGCTTTTCAACAATAACCCTTGTCCAGCCAGCATGTGAAGCTAAGGGGGTGTTTGGCAGAGCTCCAGCTCCACCAAATTCTTGGAGTTGGTGGAGCTAGGTATTCCTAGCTCCACCAAATTCGTGGAGCTGGAGCTGTGTGTATATTAAGAATGTTTAGGTAAGTCATCTGGTTTATATTTTAGAATAAAATTATAAACTTAAGTCACTTTATTTCAGTCTACAAGTTTCAGCTCTGAGGTGGAGCTGGGATCTGGAGCTCTGCCAAACAGGGCCTAAATGTACAACATGAGTGGATACCATGAATCTTTAACGTGAGAGAAATGGAAAATAAAAGATAGCATAGTAAAATTTCAAAATTATCTGAACTTAAGAAAATTAAAGAATCAATTTTTGTTTCATTTATTTACTTGCACATTATAACATGAAAATTCATAAATAATCCAGAACAAAAAATCATTGCTGCAACCAAATTGTTTCTAGAAAACCACAAAATATGACAGCCTATACGAACCCTATTTTGTTCATTTTTCATCGCCTTAAACTCACAAAGTGAAAGAGTAATGGAGAAACAAGTGTGCACAACTCACAACCGGTAGCGAATGGTGTGCTCGTAAGTTTAACCATGCTTACAAGAATAAAGTTGGACCTTTGCATGTTCCGATCCTCAAAGTAAACATTTATTTAAAGAACTGAAAACATGAATGAATCTTAAATACTTAATGAAGTCCGCTATTTTTCTTATATTTCAGGCATTGTTATTGCATAGCTCCAGTACTTCCAAGTCCTAACAAAGTGAAGTACCTTACAAAGTTCAGTGAGAGAGAGAGAGAGAGAGCAAAAAAAAAAGGAATAGTAACTCACAAGGATTCATGCAATACGATCTTATCATTTGGCACACTGAGGGATAGACTGATGGAGGCAATGCCAAATAAAATAGTCTACGGGAGCTTCCTGGTTGGTTGTTCCTTGCTGTTTCATGACCTGAAATTGCTTTGTTTAACAATTCAAATCCTTCCCCACTATCATAGGAACCACTAACATATTTAATCTGTAAGAAAATTCAACGTGGTCACAATGTTCAAAGACATCGCCAGTATGCATAATATTAGAACCTACCAATTCCAAAAATTGTGAAAGATGATCATCGTGAACAAATTAGGAGCTACGAATAATATTAGAACCTTACTAATTTCAAAATTGTGAAATATGTTCAAATTGAAGCTCCTTTGAGGTATCTGCAACCATAAAAGCATGATATTCGAGAAAGGAAAAAGGATGGAATTAAGATTTCCAACATACTAAAAATGGAGGAAACAGGAAGAACTTCAAAGATACAAACCATACTGAATTATTTATACATGAAATCCTTATATTAGCTCAAGGAATATGGATCTTACCCACGAATGCGTTCTCTTAATCCATCATCAGAAAGATTTGATCGCCGGGTGGATAAACGGCGGCAGCAAAGGGTACAATGACGGGTACATGGGCAGTTGTGGTGGGGCGCTCGCCACCGGCTTCACCAAGGTGTCGCTTGAGGCGTTCTCAGCGATGGACGCAGAGATCTGGCGGTGAGGTCGGCGATGGTGGCTTGCATCGCCTTCACCTTCCTCCAGCCTCCTCCACGCATCGCTTCTTCCTCTGCCGCGACAGTGCGGCGCTCGTTGTTGCGCGCACCGCAAGCGCCCGCCGCCTCCTCATCCCCATCCTTCGGCTTGCCGTTGCTCCCAAAGACTCGCGCTTCCTGGACGACGACTCGAGGACTCCTCGTTCCCAGATCGCCGTCGCCGGCCGGAGGATCGACGACCCCGTCCGGCGATCCGGCAGAGGACGAGGTCGCCGCCGGCGCCGTGGCCGGCCACAAGCAGCGGCGGAGTTGCACATCCGTGGAGAAGAGATCGAGGTCAAAGTCGAGGTCTAGATCATCTAGATCGAAATCCTCGGCGAAGGTGTCATCGACGGGCGGAACTCGGGAGGCCGTCGCCGAGGGCGGAGGGAAGGGAGGTCCGCAAAGAGGACGCCTCCGCCATGGGGTCGCCGATCTCGTCACGGCCAGCATACGCTGGCGACGGAGCTCGGTAGAGCCGGTGGTTTGGGATCACGGACGCGGCAAGGTAGGAAGGCGGAAGGCGGGGTGAGGGTGAGTGCTAGGGTTTTAGGTGCGATTGGGGCCACGGGAGGTTCAGAGAGTTTGGTGGGATGAACCGGGTGATTTGGTCCATTAGATTTAATGAAGTGATGTGATAAAACATCTTAGCCTTTGATTATGAGGAAATAGGATTTCTGGGTGCACATTTTAGGGTGGACAAAGAAAAATTATCCTCTGTGGGGCAGAATAGTGTGTGCATGTAGGAAAGAATTGACTGGTGAATTATAAAGGGGTATAGAAAAATAAGTACGTGAGGTGTCAGCACGCTGCTCGAGGCGTTGGGTACGTGGCCTTCTTTCGCACATGGAACCGGGTTGTAACTTGTGCTGGCCTGACGCCGTACGGGCTGACGGGTAAGGATGAGAGGGTCTGATAGGCCAGGCCTCATGAAGGCGGAGCTGAGGCTCACGGGCGCGTACGAGGTGGCCCGCATAACTGGAGTTGGGCTGAGGGAATACCGTACTCAGTGTACTACACGAAGAGGTTTCTTTGGGCTGGGCATTGGGCTTGATCGATACCAACTGGACCGTAACTCTTCCCCATTTGGAAATGTCATGATTTTTTATGGACTGAAACTCTGAATGGAACTGCAGGCCCCCAGCTTCTATTACTGAAAATCTGAAGAATTTCCTTATCCTTCTGGGAAAAATGTCTACAGAATCTTCCGCGTCCAGAAAATTGGAGCACATCGTTCCGCATCCATTTGATGTATTCTCCAGTTTGTGTGTTAAATGTTCACTGTCCCCTTGATTTCATCGGAGGCCACTGTTGATCATCACGAGATCATAGCGTACGCCTTCTGTCTTCTTCTACAGTTAATCGTTAGTCCTGTGCCGTTCGCGGTGTGCCTACAAGCCTTTTTCTCTGGGTCCTTCTCTTGTCTGAAATTTGTAACATTGCTTACAGCTTTATATATATATATATATCTTACTAATGGCGAGTCTATCGAAGGGCTCCTGCTGCCTCTTTCAGGTGACGTGGCGTAGAAGCATTTTCCGCAGTGTGTGTATATATATATCCCTTTCTCCAGAACTAAAACCATGCAAGACCACCCCCATGGTTTGGTCCCCAAGTACACAGATTTGTTCGGCCTAATCTAAATCCTTACCTAGAAAAGCGGGACCCAGCGACACCCATGGAAAATTCAGAATACCGACCCATCGGCGCATGTAGGCGGGCGGTTTTGGAAAATGCAAGCAGAAATCAGAGGGCCGAACGCCACGGCTGAAAAGCAAGCCGAGCCAGCCAGAGAATGAGCAGGCACCGTTAGCCGTGCCGCCGCGGGAATGAATCTCTACTATTCTAAAGCAGCACTTGGTGGCAGTGGTTCGTTCTTCCTATGTCATTAATTGTCCTGCTTAATTGCCTTACGCAAGAAACGAAGCGTTGCTTTAATTAGCCAGCTTTCGCAAGAAACGAAGCGTTAAAGATAGATGTTTGATCTTGTGAAATATTTTTTTTATTTTTTAATCTTTATTTTTCGTTATCAATTTTGTTGTTCGTAGCAACGCACGGGCATGTAACTAGTATTCGATAAATTACTACTGATACTGATCGTCACAGTGGATGTATATATACACACATGGAGAAACATGTGACGGCCCGCCTTTTTAGGGGCAGATCCGTACGCCTCGACAGCTACTCAGGATGATTAGCTGCCAGGAACCAAGCATATTATTGCCAGGCAAAAAGTCAAATTCCAATATTTTTATTCAATATAAGGCCTAACGGCGGGGTTTTTCTGAAGAAGAGGCGCAGCAGGCCCGAATAACTTACAAGCAAAACACCAGACAGCAGGCCTGAGCAAAAGACTAAGACCTCAAAACCAAATTGCCATCTACGCACTCCTGGAACGCTCCAGCTTCTTCAAACTCTGAGAGGGGGTCGGGGTTACAAGGGTGAGTACGGGAGTACTCAACAAGTCGCACGGAAAACACTGAATATTACATGCAAGGGTGTAGCACAATATTGGCACAAGGTTAAAGTATTTGTGGATGCAGTTTTATTTGTAACATCATTTTACATTTAAAACACAATCCATAATAATAGTAATTCAGGGGGGTTCCATTCACAAAGTCATCACCATTAAACCACATTCTCAAACATGCACCAAGATCTACTTGAGCTAGGTTTCGGGATTCACCCCAATTAAACTTAGCTTCATTTACCTAAGCACTGCAGATTCGAATACCATTTATTCACTCTGCAGAGGTGTTCGCTTTACCCACAAGATTCCACGATCGTTAATGCCAACTCGAGTTTAACACGCAACTTAAATGCGTCTTGTGGATCGAGGTTATCATAGCTTTTCGTTGGACATTTCCCTCTTTAGTCCCTATCCGGTAGAGTTTTGGTCCACATTAACCCGGGGTCCCCACTGGCCAGTGTGGAGTTCTTGGTCCCGCTTACTGTGGACACCTACCGTTGTGAACCCGAAATGCCACAGTTTCCTCGTGCACACTTTCGTTTCACCCCCATAACCTTGGACCATCTCCCACACCTGGGAAGGTAACCCTGCTCCTATAGGTATTCCGAGGGAAAGTACAATGTACCGAGCTATGTTGAGTCAAGCCAACGAAGTTGACCGGCCCAACCTGTGGTTGAACGAGTTCTTAAGTTATTTACTTTGCTCAAGAGGATTATTAATCTTACATTGCCAAAGACCAAGCCTTTTTCGATCCACAACCCCCTTCCGATACCCACGGTACCGGCCACCAGACAAACCAAAGCATAATCATCAGCCGGGGATTGGAACTCATCCACTCCGGGATTTATCCAATTCTGTCCCCCAAACCGTAGCACTTTTCCAAACAGAACCGAACCAAAGGTTCGGTAGCCTTTTATTTCCATTATCAAAAGCATTTGACTAGACTAATAGGATAATAATAATTAATACAGGAATATTAAGTAACCTAAGGGTACAAGGATATAATTAGGTTCAATAATTTTCAAGGAAGTCTCATGAGCAAATCGGCATTAACTAAGTATCATGTCATTCTTAAAATAAACGGATTTGCAATATTTCAACGTACCGTAAAGTAATGCGGTAGAAAATAGTAATTAACTATAATAAGGCATGAATAGGTTCAACATGTTCAAAGGTGTACGGCTTGCCTTGCTGGCGATTGGATCGGACGAAGTGTCGTTGATGCGGTCGAAATCGGCTCTTTGTCGGGTCTGGGTCCTGCTCCGGGAACTGTGGCGGCTCCTGGAATCGTCCAACGTCCGGATCTAACGCGAAAAGGACGAATGATAATAAAGAAACGAAAAACGAAAAGAAACTGAAACGAAAACGGAAACGGAAATCGGAACTGGGCCGAGAGAGAGAAAGGAAGGGCGATTTGGGTATTTTTGAAATTTTCGGAGTCTCGGATTGAGGAACAGAGGGCATTTTTGGACTCAGTGGCTCGAAACGGTTCGGAAAAGTATTTTTGGGGCATTTTTGGACTCTCGGATAATTTTGGGTATTTTTGGGCATTATAAAGAATTAAAATGATTTTTGGAAATTAAAATCCGAATACAAATTGGAAAAGGGTACTATTCACATTGGGCCGCGCCAAAACCGCTTCTTGCCTTGGCTCACACAGGAGAGAGAGGGGCCAGCTGGCCACCAAATGGCGGCCAAAGCACCGACACGCTGCCTGGCGCTGCATGGCGTGAGGCTGGGTCGACGGTGGGGCCCGGGCGCAGCGAGGCAGGTCGATCGTGGGGCCCGTGGCTGACGGGAGTGGTGGCGTGGGAGCGTGGCGGGCGAGGCGAGGGGCGCGGAGCGGGAAGACGGGAGCCAACGAAATAGGGCATGAGGGGGGCACGGGTTTGGGGCAAAAGAAAGCGGTGGTTCACCTGGGCTAGGGCACGGCTCAAGGGAGGCGGAACGGCGGCGGAACGGCTGGCGATGGAGGATTGCCGGGGAGGAAGACGAAGGGCGTGGCCGTGAGCGGGAGGGCTCGGGAGTGAGGGAGAGAGTGGGGAAAAGAGGGAGGAGGTGGAGGCGAGCTCGTCGAGCCATAAATGGCGGTCTAGGGGGGGGGCTTAAATAGCCGGAAGGGGCGGTGAGGTCGCCGGCTCAAATGATGGCGAGGGAGACCCCGCGGTAGCGGCGACGGATTCGGCGGCGCGCTTAGGGCGGCGAGCCGGAGTGCCCTACGGCTAGCGCGCACAGGTCACGGGCGATGGACGCTGGCACAAGGCGCTACGGCAGGGCAGCCTTCCGCGCCATGGCAGAGCTTGCGTGGGGAGAAGCACAGTGCAAGGCGGAGCCGAGCGGCGCAGCGCCGCATGGGAGGCGGTCGAGCCGGACGGGCGCGGGGCGAGGGCGGAGGCGCACTGGCCGAAAGAGGAAGGCGCACAGGCGCCGAAACTTTCCCAAAACAGCAAAAACTCGTAATTTAATCAAATAAAATCAAAAAAAAAATCAGAAAAATCACAAAATGCAATTAGAGTCTAATTTGAACTTAATTTGAAAATTTTGGGGCATTTCAAAACACTGCTTCGCCGTGTCGCACGCTTGGGAGTCTGATGGTATATATACACACACACACAAAGGTTCAGGCTTAGGTTCAAAACTAAAGAGCTGTGCTGGCTTGTGATGCATGTTAAACGCTCCTACTAAAATGCTCAAGAAAAGAAGGGGGGCATGCCTCTTTTCCTAACCAGTAAGTAACCACTCCGCTCCTCTTTGTCATCTCTGAACACTTGTGTAAGGGGTAAGGTAAACGTTTAGGAAAACATCAAACGCGGTGCTAGAACCATAGTTTATTCGGGCCGGTTTTTTGTATGACCCGCCTCTCCTGCAACGCTTTTCCCTTCTGGAAGGATGCACCATGCGACTCCCTCCGAGCTTTAGCCTGGAGCTTTAGCAATAGAGCCAAACGAGGCAGACCAAACGTGAAACCTGGTGCACACTCGCTCTGGCTGGAACCTGGATCATGTGAAACAACGCAGGATCCTCTACTTTTCCTCTTTTTTTTAACCCAAGCACAGTAGAGATAGAGACGGCCGCCCACATATCCATATGAACTAGTATATGTCAAACGACAAGACGAGCCGGGTTTAACACATCCGCCGTTCCAAGCCGCAACGTGGAGCCCAGCCCAGAAATTAATCACCAAATCCTACAGATGCGTACGTGATCTGGCCGGCTAACAGTTTTAAAACTGATATAGTTTAATATAAAATTATGAGCGGTGCTTCTATGCTTTTCCTACTAGTACAAGTTGCACAAATCTTGAAGCAAGCGAAGGGGTAAGTAATCACCATCTATCATTCATGAAATAGTTGTGCAATTTTTAAAAAGAAGAGCGTAGAAGTACCTTTCTAAAATTATTTTACTTGTTATTTAAATAGTTATATTAAATTCTTATCCATACGGTCGTTTCAATTTTAAACCGTTAACTAGTGTAATTGAAATTGAAATAATTTTGAATCAGTCACTGGCACTGGGCTTTTATTTTCCCGTCCCTACTCGCTAGCGACAGCAATGCCGGTCTCGTCTGGTCTCCTTTTAATATATCCACGTCTCCAAGCGCAACCCCTCGCCCACCTACAGAGTACCGATCACACAAACCACCACTCCACGCGATACATCATACGCCGAAGCGGAGACGCCAAGGCAAGGCAGCGGTGAGAGGCATTGGCAGGCAAGCGCACATCGTAGCGATCGAGAGAGCGAGTGCCACGCGAGGTGGCGGGGATGGGGGTGCTGCGGAGCACGCAGAGCATGGGGGCCGAGGTGGAGGAGATGGGAACCGCGCTGCTCCACGGCGCGGCCGGGGCGGGCGCGGGCGCGTGGAGGTCGGCCGGCGCGGTGAAGCGGGCGGCCGGGCCGGAGGAGGGCGCCGCGGAGACGCGTACCGTGTGCGTCACCGGGGGGATATCGTTCGTGGGGTTCGCCGTCGTCGACCGGCTCCTCCGCCACGGCTACACCGTCCGCCTCGCCCTCGAGACGCAAGGTTAGTCTCGACTCTTGAGCAATTGACTTTGAGTCTTAACAAATGGGGGAATTGGATGTTTTCCCCCCCCACATATTTCACATTGGATCGCCTACCGAGAACTGGGAACGTCCCTGTTTTTGAAAATTGTTTCGACACATTTGCAATTTCGAATGGCTGCTGTCCTCCCTGCAATCCAGTTTAATTCGCACGTGTCTTGCTCTGTTCAGTAATTCAGTTCACTACTATAATCTACAAGTTTCAATTTTGCGTTGGAAGTACCAAATTACATTTTAAAATCTGTAGAATCAAGGTTAGTTTATAAATTTGTTATGTTTTCTTTTCGAAAAAAGAAATAAATATTTGGCATGTGTTTCGCTTTTGTTTTGTTCTAGCACTCCTTTTCTTTAACCTTTTTTCCGTTCCTTGTTTTAGCCGTGTCAACCGTTGAGTTTTTGTTCATCTCCTGTTTTCTTTCCACATGCTTTGGTGCATGCTTGGTTCGTTGCGGTAGTGGAACCCGTGCCCGGGGTTTCTTGCACACAACCACACAAGCACCAAAGATCCTTTCTTTTGGCTTTTTATAAAAAGATCATTTCTTTTCGGTATAATTGATTATTTGCAACAAAGTTGGTGTGCAATAATCAAATTTCCCTTTCTTTTCTTAGGCATGGGAAGTGAGAACATTTTGCTAGCAAGCTACCAGGCACACGATAATTTGGTTCTTTTGAGAGATCTAGGGTCATTCTAATTGCGTTGAACTGAAGATAATCTCAATTCACTTTACTTCTCCAGCTGTAAGTAATGTCATTTGTCACCGAAGGGTGAAAACCTCGAGAAACCTTGCGGTGATTCTATTTCTACCCGCTAAAGACTTTGCACAAGGGATATCTTTTGTGACCCAAAACCATGTTTTATTGTCAAGAAATCATTTCAGGACATTTATTAGCGCACACCCATTTTTTTTCAATTAGGTTATTAGTACGTAGTGAGGTGTCTAAATGTTGACTCGTACCGTCGTACGTATGTGTTTTCTACTAGAAAGCTAGAACGATTGGTTGAATGTTGCGTCACAATTGGTCCACAATATATGACCACATCACCTTCCGTAGTTGATATTTCACCAATTCACCAATGCGGTGTTCTTTTGGACCACTAGAACTCTAGGAGTTTTGCATAGCCCTTGCGATCAATTCGACCAGTTCACTCTCTTTGGAAGCAAGAGGATACTAAGTCATGCATAACAGCATATGAGATGTCCCATTTTTCTCTCCTACCGTTTCATACCTTTTCCCTGATCGATTGCTGGAGAATCATAGGCTGCTAAACCGCTCATCCGTCTGTGTGTCCTAGGGTAATTTAGTCAGCGAATGAGCACAAACAAACTGCAATTTCCATGGCAGCATGATGTTTTTGGTGTAGCACTACGTCTAGTATGTTTTACCTGTTGTGTATACCAGCCAACTTTACAGTGCTTACTGCTTAGTTATAAACCAAGGCTGTAACAAGCACATCAGTTAACAAATTATTGGTCAATTATGGTAGGCTCCTATATATGAACCAAATTCTCTTCCTAAATTTTCCTTCCCTTACAAGAAAGCTAAGTCCAATTCCCTTTCAACAATTATGAACCTTTCTTTGGAACAATTAGGAAGCATAGGAATTTCTTGCAAAAAAGGGAGCATTACTGATAAGGTTCTCCTTTTCTTTAGTAGTGTACTGATAGGTTAACCTCATTTTACCACCTCCTAGAATGCACCATTTGGACAAATAGTTTGATAGCAAAAGATTACTGATGCATCATGTCTTGTCCGTTAGCAGCTTGTCAGTTCTAAAGAGTGTAATGTGCCAATCAGGGAGGATGAACAACCATGGGCACAGGTTACTTGCGGATCCATGAATCAAAGAATGATGTTTCAAAGTAGTTGTTGTGTTTTTTGTTGTATCCGCGTATAAGAGGTAACTTTTGACACTTTGTCCATACTGGGTTGGTGATTATAAACTTCTTTTCTCTTTAATGGAATCGAATAAAGCTCTTCTTTATTATTTGTGCTACACTCTAGTTTTCACCTTCTCAGAACAGAAGGACAATCGTAAAGATAGGCTGCATTTGTTCTTATCCTTGCTCTGAGTCAGCAACAATGCAACAAACCAGATATCCTAGATTTAACCCTCAATGCAATGTTCGATATGAAATTGACAGATTGATGGTCCCAAAATTAGCTTCTTAAAACAAAATTAAAATTTATATTTGTGGTTTCCTAGTCCTCTTTACAGTTACTGGCAAAAGTGGTTTCTTTCGGAAAATTGACGTGTTACTCATTTATGCACTGTTGATATGGCACTGGCCCACTCATATTCCAACAATGGGCTTTACCGAACTTAAAGTAACGGCTGAAATATCAAGGCTTAAATCACTGTTACTGGCAGATTGAAGTGATTTCTTCTGAAACTTGATGTGTCTGTTAACTTATTTTGCTATGGCAGAGGATCTGGACAAGCTGCGGGAGATGGAGATGTTCGGTGAGAATGGCAGGGATGGTGTCTGGACCGTGATGGCAAATGTGATGGACCCCGAGAGCTTGCACCGTGCTTTTGACGGCTGTATTGGTGTATTCCACACCTCATCACTCGTGGATCCAGGGGGCATCTCCGGCTACACGGTGAGCTGCTTGACCCGTGTTAATGTTCCTACAGTACGTACTTATATATCCCTGAACACAAAGTCCATCATAAAAAGAATCATCCGTGCAAAGGTAGGCCAGATAAGTTCATCGGCTTATTTTGTTTGTCTGCAGAAGAAAGATGCGGTTTTGATAGCATCCTCACTCCTACATCTCAACATGTGTAACACTCAAGCATTTGTCTCAGTCTTTTCAAGGAAGACAAGATGTACTCATTATGGAATAGGTGGATGTCAACTTGATAAGCACTAATTAATTTATTAGGTATAATAGGAGGCACTGATATTCCAAAAATGTAATTACCAAGAGAGAAAGGCACAAGTCTACCTCATGAGTCGCAGCTAACAGACTACAACACAATCATATTAAACCAGTAGGGTGCCATTAAAGAGGTTAAATCTTTATGCCTAATAGAGTAGTTAAATTACACCTTGCACAGGCAAAACAGTTGAACTTTTTTAGATTAAATGTTTATACCTAATAAGTTACTAAATTACCCATGTTTACAATATTTCCTCTTCCTAAGCTGCCCCTGGACAAATCACCGGTTGATTTTTTTAGAGAGAAGGTACATTCCAAGCACCGAAGTAAGTCTCAAATACAATACACAAGCACAAGAGTTTTTTAGTTTCCCTGGCCATTTGAGGTATGAACTATATATCATATATGGAGGCAGTTATCCCTCAATGATCCCTGTGAAATGGCTTGAGCCACACCATCCGTCCATCCGTATTCTATGCAGTCTATTACTAGTTACTACTCCTTGTATAACTTTCCTTTCGGGGAGAGAGGGAGAGGGGGAGGGGGAGGGGGGGGGGGGGGGGGCGAGAGAGAGTTGTTGTTTGAGTTTGCTATGTACAGGAATACTGACCAAGCGATCTATTACAGGAATATATTGGTTGGCAGGGTGTTCACCTCTGATGTGAGTCCTAGCATCAACCATTGATTTAAGAAGAGTTCTTCCTGAGACCACCACAATTTTGATTAAGGCTTTGTGTAGCTGGAGTGCTTGACTTTTCAGATGTCATTTCTGAACCAACCACCTCCCTCCACCCCCTCCCCACCACCACCACCATCTGACCAAAGCATCAACGAATGATCTGTAGAAACCATTACAATAAGAGGTAACCAATCAATCAAGGTATTGTTCTTTAGTCTGAAGAACCCCTACTACAGAAACAATGGTGGTAGGTGTAAGCCTAGCAACTCCAAATATACACCTTAATGCTGGATATAAGTTCAATAATGTAGTCCAAATGTAATCCCAAAATGGTTGCAGGTACACGTTATATTCTTATGCAAGTGTTTGAGTGCAACTACCAAATCCACTCAGATTGGTGTCGGGGAGCCTTCATTAGATCATGCCTGATGTTGCCACCCCTTACTTTAGTAGTCTCATCATAATTCGTTGATATGGATGTTGCTCTTGCTTTGTGCATGGCTGCATGCTGCTCTTTATCTGTATTAAACATCTTTTAGGTTTACCGTACCATTGATTCCCACATGCAGCTTAGATTACTCATCATGCAAAGAATATAAATTGAACCTGTAGTCCACATGCTCTGTCTTTATACATAACCTATACTTGAGATGTTGATTTGAACGCAGCTTTCAAGTCAAGAATGAGTTGATCAAATTCAGGGTTAGGTTGTCTCCTGTCTTGTCTTTTTTTACATTCTCTGCCAAATCCATATTACTTTTGTATCTGAAACTGTCAATATAGCTCTTACCATGTTAATTATACTGGATTTGCAACATGTGCCGAGAAAACTTCCTTTATATAAATATCAGATAAAATTTGTCTTTACTTCGCAGTGGGCCAGTAGGTCATCAGTGTTGATGTGGTTTCCTGCCTTTCATGTCTTCACAAACTTGACATTAACACAATCAAAACCTTATGATCAGAAGCCAGTAGTTCTAGAACAATCTTGCTGTTTTTTTAACAAATCTTGCTGACATTTAAATTTTATATTTTCTTTCAAAGAAGCAATTAGGGAAGACAGTATGTTTTGTGCCATAATTGCTAGTTGGGCAGTCATAATCAAATTAGGTGAACATGGACCATGGCACTGAAATCAGCCAACCAAAGTCATCATTTTGCAACTGGATGAATAAAGAACATGTACTACTGTAAATGGCATAAGGCTTATAGTCTAGTAAGTCAGATATCTTATTTTTATTATATTTTCTTAAAGGCAATTAATGATGCTTTCTAAGGCACCTTCTTTTTTTTTGTAAAATTGAATGGATACCATAGCCCTTTCTTTATATAAAGTTTCGACCAGTTTCTCCTGCTGGAACTTGGAATACCTCAGTTTTTGTTCTGCACACGAATGCTTAAAATTGATTTTTTCTTCTTCTTTTTTGTGTGTGTGAGGGGCTTAAAATTGTAAACCGATTTTATCCATTTTGTTAGCAACTTAAAACTCCTAAGCTTTGTACCGCGCCCACTACTGTGTGTACAAATATAAAGTATTTCGAACTCTGAATGAATGGTAGTCTTGTAGGTGCTGCAGCTAGAGTAGGATATCCTCCTATTTGTGAACTAATTCCTGTTGTTTTTGCATACACATTATCTGGGCTTCACAGACATCACCAGAGTTTATTGGGACTAATACAGGGTTAAACATTTCGTTTCGAAGTCATTTTTCCATAAGCCAGCGGTTGCGAATTTCGCGAAATTTTATTCGAAATTCGCGAAATTTCGGAGAGTTAGAAAGTCAAATAAATTTGAAAATTGGTCAAATATATAAGCGAATTTCGAACGAAAATCAACGAAATTCGCTCAATAGGTTAAAAAAATTAATAAAAATGTAAAAAAATGAGAAAAATTACAAAAAAAAAATGTTGTAAAATTTGTAAAATGCAATTCACATAATTAAAACTTGTCACATATCAATACAAGTGCAAAAATAGGCATTCACATAATTAAAATATACCATAGATAACATTAACATATTAAATATACTATAGCAATAAAAGTAAGCTTTTCAATATTAGATAACATTAACATATCAAAATATACCATACCTCTGCTATATTTTACATAATTGAAAGTTGTCACATATCAATACAAGTAAGCTTTTCAATATTGGATAACATTAACATATCAAAATATACCATACCTCTGCTATATTTTACATAATTGAAAGTTGTCACATATCAATACAAGTAAGTTTTCAATATTGGATAACATTAACATATTAAAATATACCATAGCAATATATTTTTTTGTGCATGCAAATATCGCTACTTGAACAAATAGTATCATTTTCGGGTGTTGTCCATTGCTACTAAATATACTTTAACAAATATTGCTAATAAATATACTTCAACAAATATTGATACTAAATATAATTGAACAAATATTGCTACTAAGTATAATTCAACAAATATTGCTACTTGATATAATTAAAGAAATATTACTACTTGACATACTTCAACAAATATTGCTACTAAAGATACTTCTAGTTTTTTTTTTTTCTATTTTCTACATTTTGAACACCTCAAAAACTTCTCCAAACTTTATTTTTTTTTCAAAAAATATTCACACCAGATGTCATAAGGCTATTAATATTAATTATACGAAAATTTTGGATAGATTTTCTCAAATTTTTCATTTTGTCTGAATTTAAATATGAATTTGAGCGAAAAACCGAACGAAATTCCTTTTCGTTGGGGAGCGGTAAGGTCGAATTTCGCAAAATTCATTCAAATTGCATCGAAATTCATAACCCTGGACTAGTACTCCAAGCTGCTGCAAGATAATTAGTGAGCATTAAGTCGAAACGCCTGGCTTGCTTAACTTTTTCAATGCAATCTCAACAGAAACACATGGCAAGTTTGGAAGCGAAAGCGGCAGAGCAGGTGGTTGAGGCGTGCGTAAGGACAGAGTCCGTGAGGAAGTGTGTTTTCACCTCATCGCTATTGGCATGCGTGTGGAGGCAAAACAATCCTCATCACCGCCGGTTTCCTACCACCATCGATGAGAACAGTTGGAGTGATGAGAGCTTCTGCCGTGATAACAAGGTGCGAGTAACAAGGAGAAAGCAAAATTGCATGTCTGTGTCGAATAGTGGCATTCCATTCCGTTGAGAACAGAATGCGAACAGAATCCGATTTGTGGAGCAATGAGAAGACCAACAGTGTGATCTAAACCTTTTTTTTTTCAGCTATGGTTTGCGCTCGGCAAGACGATGGCGGAAAAGGCGGCCTGGAGAGCAGCACGGAGCAGAGACCTGAAGCTTGTGACAATATGCCCTGCACTGGTAACCGGTCCAGGATTCCGAAGACGAAACTCTACCCCATCCATTGCCTACCTCAAAGGTCAGCAGTATGCCAGAATCTGTCAATCGACAGACCAGTCGGATGTTCAGAACACCACACCGATGTATTATTTCATCTGTGCAGGAGCGCATGCCATGCTCGCGGAAGGCGTGCTCGCGACGGCGGACGTGGAGAGGGTGGCGGAGGCGCACGTCCGCGTGTACGAGGCGATGGGCGGCACGGCCGGCGGGAGGTACATCTGCTACGACCACGTCGTCCGCCGCGCGGAGGAGTTCGCGGAGCTGGAGCGGCAGCTGGGGCTCCCGGGCAGGGCGCCCTCGCAGCGCGGCCCCGACGACCGGGTGGCGCCGTTCGAGCTCTGCAACCGGAAGCTGGCGAGGCTGGTGTCCTCGCGGAGGAGGTGCACCTACGACGCCTACTACCCCGTCGCGTACGACTAAAGCTCCGACGAGTTCTCAAGGGGAGGGAGGGAGGGAGGGAACGAGGGGAGGCTGCGTGTGTGATGTTGTACAGAGTTTTGGCGCGTTGATAAAGCTAGGTAGAAAGAATTTTGTACAGCCCAACAATCGTAATCCGCCCGAAGAGACGACCGCGGGAGAAGAGCCCCTAATCCGATGCACCAACCAGAGTTGGCAGGTCCGGCCCGGGCCGGCCTGGCCCGGCAGCTGAGCCCCCACCGTGAACGTGCTTCGGCTGGCACGACGAGAACGTGGGCCGAATTAGCCACGGCAAACTGGAGGATACGCCACGGGCACTGGCAAATCGAGGGGAGTGCGTGTGCGCGTGCGCATTCCGTCGAGCGGCTTGCAGGCGCGGCGGCAGCGGTGGCGATTGGGGGGGGGGGGGGGGGCGTTCGGCCGTCGTCTATCTATCGCCGGACGATGAGGTGATGCAGAGATGCGCGGCGCGAGGCCTGGAGTTGGGCGGGTGGCTGGGATCGGTCCCACCCCTCCAGTCGTCCGCTCTGGCCCCGAATCCCCTCTCCGCGCAACGGAACCTCCCCCACCACCGTCCACCGGCGCGCACCGCCGCCGCCGAAGACTTGGCAATTGTGTAGCGGTTAGCCTCCTCTCGCGCTCCAACTATTCTACACTATTTGGCTTGGCTCCCCTCAAACGGGGTTATTTTTAGAATTTAACACTCAATTCGTCAGCTTTCAGAGCATTTGAATGACATGTGGACCGATCAAAGTGTTAAATTCTGAAATGCGAATTTTAAAATGTGTCAAATTCTGAAAACTCTCCCCTTAAAAACAGTTAAGGTCGATGATAGCTGGGGATTCGATCGATCCCCGTTCCCCCAGCAGCGGCAGCATCTCAACAAGACTGTACTGTGTTTCTACTATTGATTTGTCAGCGAATTACGATACAGCAGAATAATGGTTCTGTGCTTCTCCCCTGTTAAGCATCTCATAAGCATATGCGTCATACATCATGAGCACCATATCTTCACGATAGCTGTATATATACATCTTCGCGATTGTGCGAAAGGGGTCGGAAGAATCACAACGACCGCCTTAACTCATGAGCACCCAGCGTACAGAGTTCCCCGGATCACGGTGCTTCCACTCGTCCAGAGAATTTCAACATAGATTTTGATCTGACAGCACGCTGTCCCCGGCTGGTTTGCCGATCTGCAAACAAGGAATGGGAGGGATGGTGGGAGTGTAAAGCTCCCCGAAGGCTTGCCAGCAGAAGGGGTTGTACAGATGGTACCGCGGCACTACCATGGGTTTGAGTTGTATTCCGGTCAGTGTGATCTCTGAACAAGGCGAGCTGTCGCTGCAGGCGAAGTGGGCAGGCTTAATTGTGAAAGTGCCCCTGATGTTCTCGTACTGGACGCCTGAAACCGCCACCGCTGCAGTTTGGTTCCTGCAGGTTGTTCTGTCACAGTAAAATTGGTCTATCATGATAGGTGTTTGAACTTCTGACACTTGAATGTTTGAGAATCTTATGCCCTGGACCAGCCCTGAGCCACCCTGCATTGACAAGTCAGTGTGTTGCACTCTGTAAATACGATGGTGTTTGTTTGCTGGATGAATAGAGTTGGGTGGTCAGGTCATGCTTACCTGCCAAGTCTTGATCCTGACACCAGTCATTGTTTTGAAAATCTTGACATCTCTTACAGTGACGTTGGAGACACATGCTTTCGTGTTGTACTTCCCTAGGCCACCAATGCTGATCCCATGGCCTGGTCCACAGTTCACGTTATGTATGTTTATGTCGCTGCAGCCTGTCTGGATGGAAACACAGTCATCACCTGCATTGCACAATGCAAAGATTTCATGTTTTTTTTTTCCTTTCTTTTTTTTCTATAGAGAAATGATTGTACTGTTCTGGTGTAGATTCCAAAAGTCAATACTTGGGGGGTACTTCTACTAGTCTTTTTCAGCTTACTCCCTTAGTCCTGAAATTTGTCCTTTTTACTAGTTAATGTACTTCTCAGAGGAACTGGCTTTTAGTTTGTACTACGCAATTACCTAAACTGAGTGATTAGTAGACTGGGTAGTACATGAGGCGGCTTCTGGACTAAAATTCTTGTTAATGTATTCCACGAGCGCAGAGGTTTGGTGCATTGGCTTACTACTTGAGTCGAGTTTTATGAGGAGCATTACCGCAAGCCAGGTTAGTGTGGTGAATGTTGACATCTTTGGAGTTTTGCAGGTGTATTCCATCAGTGTTGGGACTATTCTCAGGGGAAGAGATGGTTAAGTCGTGAACCATGACTCCTTGACAGTTGTCGAACTTGAGATGGCACTGTGAACTGTTGACAATGGTGATACCAGTTACTGTGACATTGGAGCTACCATAAAACCTCAATGCCTGCATCAGAGTATGCAACCATACATGTTCAGTTTGTTTTGGTATGGAATTACCACTATGTTCAAGTGCTGCAGTAATAATCTGCTTACCGTAGGTTTAATCTGTGGCATCTTCTCCAGCTCCATGCTGTACTGTTGGAAAGCATCCAAGGTAAGCAATTAAATTTGTCTACTTTTGACTTGTCTATAAGTAGGATGTTGTTAGATGATCAGGCCTTACTGCATCAACATCATCATCTGGATCTGAATAGGTCCACCATTCCTGCCCCCTACCATTTACGACACCACTGCCTTGAATTGCTATCCCATTTAGTTTCGTGAACTCAAGCCATTGAAGCAAACCAGAACCCCATGCTCTTGCACTTGTTTGAGCTAAAATAGTTCCGTCCAGCTACAAAATGAGTGCACATTATTAAATACTAGCATTTCTTCTTCTTTAGTTTGTTCTCCGGTTTGACTTCTTGTTGTTCCGTAAGTACCACACTGATCGGTATGTGGGCAGGGGATCTGGATGGATAGACTATAGAATTTTTCTCTTGTCTGCCATCTTTTGACAAACAAATATATGATCACTTCCTGAAGTTGGTCTTAAGATGCTTTATTACACACCAAAAACAGTATGTGTATAGCAGTATAGCACCATTGTACCATAATAGAAAATATTCAGGAAGTTTCCGTCACAACCTTCAAGTAAATATCTTGGTTGAGTTGAAACTGGTACATGTATAGACTCTAGACTCTAGAATTAGGTTGGTGTGAAAGAGTGTAAAACTACAGCCATGTCCTTTTATGAATAAAACTCTAGTGCATAGTATATATAGTTTCTTTCAAGTATTGGAAGACTTATTTCTGGTGATGAGCATGTTGAAATACACTTCAGGATTAGGAGTAGAATTACCTGGAATAGAATGTTTGGTTTGCAGTAAGGCCCAGAAAATGAGATTGGACCAACAACAAACTCGAGTTCAGATGGTACAAGAACCGTAGATGCCTCCATCTTGCACGCTGCTGCCCATGCTGCTTCAAAAGCCTGTATATATAGACAATAGTTAAGTTCAACCTTATTGGGAATGGACCCTGCACTGTGACATCATAGGATGTACAGTGAGCCCAACTGTACAGCTCAGATCCCAAATGCAGTCGAAGTTTCTTTTACTATGCATTATGCTGTTATTGTCAGCATACGTGCGAGAGATAAAGAAAAAAAATATTTTTAATAAAAGTCCATGTTTATGTTGCTGGTGGAATTTTAGGATAATTTCTTAGGTGATAGCACTGAATATAATTGAATTCACAGTTAAATTTCCTTGATTCTCTTTAAAAAAAAAGAGTGACACGGCAAGAACTGGCAAAGGGAATCAATAGCTCTATACTGAATGCGAGGATTGTCATATTCTTTGGGAATCACAAGAGTACAGTTGTTAGGTTATCTTATTTCCGGCACATGAAAGAAGTTTTGTAAGCACTATGGAAAGTTTGCACTCTTGTGAACCACTCATCTACATGATGCCTTTTTTTAAATCCTAGATCTCAAATAAATACTGTATTCTGTAGCCAGCATGATGTGTAAGGACATGTGCCTTTACAGAAATGCAGCCAATCATGTGAGAAAAGAACAATCTAAACATAAGAACCTAATCAAGTTTGTGGCATCATATTCACTTGTCCTGCCATGTGAAATCCCTACTCTCAAGAACATATGATGTGTAACAGTTTTCAAAGGCTAATCCATGGGAGAAATCATCTGCCTTTTATTTTTTTAGAAAAAGCAATTTTGGCAAGCACATCCCTGCAGCATGCTAACTTGAAAAATGTATGAGAATAGTGAAGAAAATCATCTGTGTGTGCTTTAAGGAGACCTCACAACATGCGATCAATCTGAAAGAATGGAATTAGATGACATCCATTTGAAATTCCAAGACACGTGGCATGCTAACATCAGATGTTACGACGACTTACGAGGATAATGATATGTTCTGCAGACGAACCTAAAGACGAGGTAGAGGATAGACACCGACAACAGAAACTGTAATTCAGAATGTATTGTGCAGGTGACAATGCTTTTTAGCTGGAAGCAGAGCATTTCGAGAAGCAATGCTGGCTACCTGAGTATCATCTGTAACTCCATCACCCTGGGCTCCAAAATCAACCACGTTGAAGACTGTGTCCTGTGATGGTGCTGCTGGCGGCGGCGGCGGCGGCGGCGGAGATGATGGTGCGTAATCATTTCCAACACTTGGTGTTGGCATTGTTGGAATCTGATGTCCTTTGCCACGGACAGGGCTTTCACTCGGGCTGACAGACACATTCGGATTCGGGCCTGTGCTTGGGCTTGGCTGGTATGGATTCTGATATCCTTTGTTGTATTGCCTGTGGGAATTGCCATTCTTTCCTTCTCCTTTTCTTCTCAACGAAGAGGTGGAGGGTGCCTTCTTTTGCCTCCAATGCCGGCCACTTCTTGCATCACAGACGCCAGCGCTGGAGCACAGAACAAGCAAGACAAGGAGAAGCAGAAGGGTGAGACCTTTTAGCTCAATCCTCATCTCTGTGCTTGTAAGTTGTAGCTTTGTATCTATCTCCTGTTTGAAGAGAGTAGTGTCTTTATGTGTTTGGAAGGAAGATAGGCAGGGGATAGAGTAGTGGCTTTGAGGAGGGAAAGAGGGGGTTTAAATAACTAGCTCCATGGTCATCTTTGCTTCCTCAATGCTGAAACAAAGAAATGGGAATGAAGGGATGTGCTTTGCTTTGGGACCCCAACTCACGTGCATGTGTGGGAAGCATGAACTGCAGTCTTGCAACTGCACAGAGAATTTAAGGTGTCATCTTATCATTTGTTACTTTTGAGCATCACCATCACAGTTTTATCCTTTGTTGTTTCCTTTATGGTGTTCTTTTTGTGAGAATTGGTTGCAGGGATTACCCTCCACAAGGCTTGGCTCTCCCCACTTGCCATAATTCAGAAAAACTAGACATGTTAGCTTATCTGTACTTCTGTACTGATGGTTCACGGGGTAAGTGGCACTTCTTTGTACCTATGGAGTCATTTACCACTTGTTTAGTGCAAGACACGACGAGCCAGGTAATTAAACTGACTCCTTGCCTCATAGTTTCCAGTTAGTTTACTATTGGTACACTATCCTTGGAGCAGAATATCACGCAAGTTCAGAGTATTTACCTGTCTGTGAGGGACTGGCCTTTTTTCATGCATACCAGTCTGGGAAATAACCCGTGAATCTCTTTATTATGATATCCCTAGTATGCTTGGATTCAATCGTGTCCTTCGTTATGTTCCATGATGACATGCCTGAGTTCCTAAATGCAGGTAATTTCTGGCCTTGTTTCGAAATCTATTTCACATGTTTGCGGTTCTACCGGCTGTTCATCTCATTTGTGAGCTCACATTACGATTGCAGAAACCAAGCGCAGACATGAGCGTGGTTGGCTGGGGGCCTCATGAGCCATGGGCTGTGGAAGCATGCTGAGAAGATCTCATTGCTTGAATGGCGTCATCGTTCGGGCTACTGTTTCTATACAAGAAACAGATCAATTAATCCCCTGCGACAGCGTAAAAGTAGAAGAGGCTCTTACAGGCTACAGCATGGAATGGGATATTGGGATGTACTAGAACGAGCCTATTATGTAGTACATTTCTGCAGGAAGCGCAACATTTCGATCGCATCAGGGCTCAGCGGCAACGGTTTTCGTGTGGCTAACTGCCTTCACGATTTCACATGCAACGTCACGGGCGGGAGAGAGAGAGAGAGGAGGGTGGGGGGGTTGTCCGCGCGCGACCCCGTCAGAAGTGGGGCGGGCTTTCTTTTCTTCGTTCATATTTAGACTCCGTTTGATAATATAGAACCGAATTGTTTTTACTATATTCTGGAAGAAACTCAACTAAACGGGTTAAAGCTCGGAACGATTCTCTTTGAATGTTTCTTATTTTTCCGCTCTGGAAGAAACCCAACTAAATGGGTTAAAACCCGTTCCACCCGATTCAGATAATCCTACGTGAAACGTTCTACCAAGAATCTGAAACCGTTTCTGTTTCTACTAGAATCTGAAATCGTACCAAATAGGGTCTTAGTCTTCCGGAAACAGCAGCCAACACGTGTGGTGTCACCTATGGGGCTACTGTTTCTATACAAGAAACAGACCAATTAATCCCCTGCGACAGCGTTAAAGTAGAAGAGGCTCTTACATCCAACGAAATCATAAGTACCACTCCTAGCCTCTCTGGCCATAATGGGGCATCATCGCACTATCAAAG
Organism: Rhipidocladum racemiflorum; assembly: GCA_036346355.1. Classification (NCBI taxonomy): domain Eukaryota; kingdom Viridiplantae; phylum Streptophyta; class Magnoliopsida; order Poales; family Poaceae; genus Rhipidocladum; species Rhipidocladum racemiflorum. Next base: position 5,063,125 of record CM070577.1, read on the forward strand.
TTAAGAAGATTAATATTAGAGGTAAACGGAGAAGAATGAGATAGATTAGAGGTATTCCCGTAGGTGATGGGCACCACCTTATTGCTGAGCATGAGTACTGTGGTAGGTACTATCGAGCTTGGACACCACGATACTCCCATTCTATCAAGCTCGGATACAGTGGTAGCTCGTCTGCTATGGTGAGTGTGGTGATGTGGTAGGTGATATGCGTTGTTTGGTGATGCTTCTATAGTCGAAGAGGAGACTAAATTTATAATTTTGTTTCAAAAAAAATTAAAGACGAAAAAAAAAACGAGAAGGAAGGCTGGACCCAAGCTTTCCGGGCTAGCGGAAGAGACGGCCCCCCAACGCAAAAGCCAAATCAACAACCAACCTGTCGTCTCCACCAAATCAATCACCCGCCCCTCAAAAAAAAAAAATTCAATCACTCTCCAGAATCCCCAGTCTCCAATCGCCATCCATCCATCCATCCACCCGTGCCGCGCGTGTCATTCTATCTCGTGTTCAAAGCACGCGTCGGCGTCGCCACCACTCAATTCGCAGGAGTCCAGAGGCGTAGCCACCTATGGGGCGTGCGCCCCTGCTCTAACGCGGTGACAGGAAGGATGACATATCACGCTCACAAGAAATTCGAGGATATCACGCTCATCCTTCCTGTCAGACTGAGACAAGGCATAATCAGATTAGCCCAAAAAAGATAGATCATCACTAATGCAATATCAAATAGATTTTAAAGAAAGGATCTAGATATTGTTCATCTTGCATTTGATGTTAGATTTGTTGGGCATCACTAATGCAATGTCAAATGAATTTTAAAGAAATGATCTAGATATTGTTTATGCCATGGGCCTAATTATGGATGTGAAAGAGAACTTGCAAAATTGGATTTTTTCGGCAATGAAAGTTATCAAGACTGATTTGCGCAACAAAGTCTCCGATGATTGGCTCAATGACTTAATGGTGTGCTACACTGAGAAAATAATATTCAAATCTATTGATGATGAAGCAATTATGAAATGCTTTCAAATGATGAAAATCCGTATAATGTGCTTGCCTGTTGCCTCCAAATCCAACTCGTAGCTAGTGTGCCTAGCAACTTCATTTATGTGAGTATCTTATAAACTTCTACTTTGTTTCACTTGTTAAATGGTTATTTATGTATACATTTGGCTTTTACTAGTAGTTGAAATATTTAGTTTAGCACCCCCTCTAATTTAGTCCTGGCTTCGCCACTGCGCAGGACCCGCCTCTTCTCCTTCCCTTCCCTTGCACTCGTGCCGTTTCTATCTCGAGCGCATGCATGCGATGCGATGCGTGGCTGACGAACGCGCCAGGTCGCCTACACAAGGATATCGGAGCTTGTATGTATGTGTAACAATAACTACGTATGCCGCCAAGAGGGCGGCTTGTCGTTTGGGATTAGCTCGTTCGTTAGCTCCTCCTGCATCTTGCGTGCACGCGCGGTTCATCGATCAGCGTTGGATTCAATCCATCCGTTACTTTTCACACAAATTAAAGTCTCGTAGGACGTGTAGCAGTTTAGATGCGATGGATGCCTCGAGTTTTTTTTTTAAGTTGTGCATGTGCATTCGACTGTTCAGGGTAGACGTCACCGACACTTCTTGGAACAGCTAGCCGGTCAGCAGCAATGGAGTTAACTCTGCTGGCCGCTTGGAGTGAAGGAATCCTTCCCTCTTAGGGCACGTACAATGATCACAGTCGGCGCGGCCTCCTCCGCCACCCCCCAGCGGCGCGGCCTCCTCCTCCTCCGCCACCTCCCCAGCGGTGCGGCGCCTCTTCCTCCTCCCCTAGTCGGCGCGATACCTCCTCCAGATCCCACAGTTCCTCCCCGGTCGGCTCATCGCCTTGTCCTCCTGTCCCGGTTGGCGCGGCGCCTACTCCTCCTACCCTGATCAGCGCGACGCCCCGTCCTCCCCCGATTAGCGCCTGCTCCTCCGTTGGCTCGCACTCCTGGTGGGCGCCTTCTCCCGGTTCGGTCGCCACCTCATCCTAGTCTGGTCGCCGCCTCCTCAACCGCGCCAAAACCAGGTATCTACTCTTCTCCCCTGTCCATTTGCTAGTATTGCTTCGATCTATCCAAGGCCTTATTTGCTAGTATAGCTTTGATTCATGGAAATATGTAGTGTACATTTGATTTGATTCATGGAAGTTGGGTGGGTTCAGTTGTGGGCATTGTGTAGTCGATATGCTCATATGCTCACTGAAATACTCTAGATTTTGTTCTCTAGGAATAAAATCTATATATTGAGAAGCATCTTAAATTTTAAGTCAGCAGTTCCTACAAAACCTGTGCAAACATTCCATAACCATTCTTGTCTTCCGGATAATGCCTGCAAATTAGAGGGATCATACGTTTCATATGTCATATCATCATCTGACAGATTTTTAGCAGCTAGTAACAAACAGATTTTTCAATTGGATTTGCTCATAGTTTTGTCCAACCAAGGAAAATAGTATTTAGCCTAGACTTTTAACATAACTGCTATACTAAGTATTGTATAATGAAGAGGCAATAAACTGCACCATATGGTTTATAACTAGTTAGGAAATAGTACCATCAGATGTAACACAGGATAACTGACCCGTATAATAGCTACTAGAGAAATTAGAAATGAACTGAGTTTGGAATTAGTAGAGGTACAACCATAGCAGATAGGAAATAATATCATCAGTGTGAAAGTGGTACCCATCCAACCAAATGGTAAGAGCCACATTAGGCACAATCCACAAAAAACAATGTTGCATGTATGGTACAAGAAAGACTGCTATCATACTAAAAACCGGTGAACGTACTTGAGATAGAACTTGAGCCGCATAAAAGGATGCATCGAATGTATCTTGTGAAATCAAGTAAAAACAGTTTTTGGATAGAACTAGCTATTGTAGTTTATATGCAATGCTAGTTTGAGGGAAGTTCCTTAGATGTACATGAGAATGATTTGGAAATTATGAAAGTTGTGCGGTGACCGGAGAGTGGCCCGTGTTGCCTCTACATTACTGCATCACAAGCAAACCTTGATACCTTGGTTTTCCAAATGGTGGCTAGAATACATTGTCATTTTCTGATAAATTTTAGGGTCTATATTTGTTTGTAGCTGAGTGAGCTCTCCAAGTCAAATTCATAGCTGTTAGTCCTGACAAGCATGTCAAGTGTATAGGGGAAATACCTACAGATGCCATTTTTGGATATGCTTAGAAAAATTTTGCTGGCATTTCAGGCATGTATGATTTTTTTAGTCCTGAGGTGTCTGTATTACTTCAATCACTATATTCGACCTCTGCATGCCTTCAATGCTGCGATGAAATTTGGCCTAGTGCCCGATGCAATAACTGTTGTGTTTGCCATCTAATCATTCAAACTCATTTTTTGGTCTTTTAGAACAAGTCTAACAGTGAATCTCTACTATTCTAAAGCAGCAGTTGGTGGCAGTGGTCCATTCTACCCACGTCATTAATTGCCCTGCTTAATTGCCCTACACAAGAAACGAAGCGTTGCTTTAATTAGCCATCTTTCACAAGAAACGAAGCGTTAAAGATAGATATTTGATCTTGTGAAATAATTTTTTTTATTTTTTAATCTTTATTTTTCGTTATCAATTTTGTTTTTCGTAGCAACGCACGGGCATGTAACTAGTTGTAACTTATGCACTAGATGGAAAAAGTTGTTAAGAATCCTATTGCAGTGTGGGACAATTTGGCCAACGAAACCTTTTGTGAAATATGTGCTGGAGAGGTTATAGCTGGAAATAGGCCTATTGGACACTTGAATTCCAAGGGATATAAGAACCTAGCCGACAAATTTCTTGCAAAAACTGGGAGAGTTTACGACAAGAAGCAATTCAAAAATAAGTGGGATGGTTTGAAGGCCAAGTTCTCAATATGGAAGGAGTTGAAGCATGTAGCCACCGGTCTTGGTTGGAATGTTGTGAATGGAACAATTGAGGCAGATGATGATTGGTGGGCTGAGAAAATAAAGGTTGCAACTCAACAAAAAATATTTTTATTACATCCCAGTATACCCTTATGCTTATATAACTTGTCTAATTTTGTCAGGCCTGCCCGAAGTATGCCCATTTCAGGAAGGCGCCACTTGAGCACATAGACAAGCTTGAAGTTATGTTTCAGGGTGTCAGTGTGACATCTCATTCTTCGGTCATTCCTGGTATACCAGCTGAAGTCACAAGAGTACATGATATTTCAGATGGAGATGACTGTGCTGATGATGATGATGACGACGATGTGGCTGTTTTAGAAGGGGCAAGTAAGGTTGCTGAGAAGGCTACTAAGAGAAAGGGTACTAGTGTTGGTCGTAGCCCAAAGAAGGGTAGGAAGAGCCCTATGATGAGGGAAGTGAAGCGTCTAGTGGACCATATGACTAGTAGCAATTCTTCAACATCTCAGAGGTCCTGTAAAGCTGATGATGAGATAATAGAGCATATGAGGATGGCTGTCAGGTCTGGGGTGCAGGAAGGGAGTGATGAACATTTTATTGCATCAAAGCTATTCATAAAATCTGAGTATCGAGCGGTGTTTCGGTCTATAGAGACCGATCATGGAAGGGTTGCCTGGCTTAAGAGGATGTATGAAGACCGCAAAAAGAGCTAGAAGCCTTTTTATGTTCTTTTTATTAACATTTGACTATTATGTATGTTTCAACTATGTTTGTCATAATATTCCAATATGACGTATGTTGCAACTATGTTTGTTTTTATATTCTAATATTACGTTGGTTTGAACTATGTATGTCATTGTGTTATCATATTATGTTTGTTTGAACTATATATGTCATTGTGTTATCATATTTTGTTTTATTTGAACTGTGCTTCTCATATTTTGTAGATGAGTTCATCAAGTGATAGCGATAGCACATTTAATAGCACATCAAGTGAGAGTGACTCCGACGTGGTTGAATAGAAGAACAAAAGGAGGAGAACCATGCAGATCCAATCTGCAATAGTTGTTCTTCTTGTAGGTATGGATTACTGTGATACATACCTAGAAAAGAAGACAAGGGCACCACCTCAAATGACTGGGTATCAATGGGTTATGGAGCAACTTAGTAATAACAAGGATTGCTATAGAATGTTTCGAATGAATGTTCCTACCTTTTATAAGTTGCATGAAACTATCGTGGAGAAATATGGTTTGAAATCAACTAGAGGGATGAATTCTATGGAAGCTTTGGGCATGTTCTTGTGGACGGTTGGTGCTCCTCAGTCATTTAGCCAAGTGGAGAACCGTTTTAAACATTCCAACGAAACAATATTTAGGAAGTTCAATGAAGTATTGGATTGCCTACAGTGCATACACGACTTCTAGATTCTCGTTTTGCACCTCACTTCAATAATTGCATTATCAAACCAAAAGATCCCCAGTTTAGTACAGTGCATACACGACTTCTAGATTCTCGTTTTGCACCTCACTTCAATAATTGCATTATCAAACCAAAAGATCCCCAGTTTAGTACAGTGCATACACGACTTCTAGATTCTCGTTTTGCACCTCACTTCAATAATTGCATTGGTGCAATAGATGGGACGCATATACCTGTTGTTGTCCCTAAGGCGGATCAACTTACCCACATTGGTCGCCATGGTTATGCTACTCAGAATGTCATGGATGTTTGTGACTTCGACATGAGATTCACATTTGTTGTAGCCGGATGGCCTGGAGCAGCACATGATTCTCGCATATTCAACGATACACTGTCTAAATATTCAGATCACTTCCCACATCCACCTGAAGGTAATTATTCTCTTTCAAAATATCAATTTTTTCCCGCTGTCTCATTAAATGTTTCACACTTTATGTAATTGTACTGGAAAATATTATCTTGTCGACGCAGGATACCCTAATCGAAAAGGATATCTAGCTCCGTACAAAGACCAAAAGTATCATGTTCCGGAGTGGCAACAGGGTCGAGGACCAAGAGGGAAGAAGGAGTGGTTCAATTTTTGTCACTCTTCTCTTCGTAATGTGATTGAACGAGCTTTCGGAGTGTTGAAGATGAAATGGCGAATATTGCTTAAACTACCAAGTTTTAAAGTGGAGAGGCAGAAGAAGATCATAATGGCGTGTATGGCACTACATAACTTCATTCGAGAAAGTGCCATACATGATCGTCTATTCCTGAGGTGTGATGAGGATGAGGACTACAATCCAACGGTTGCTCAAGAAGCGGCATATGCAACAGTTAGTGAAAACGACATGTTAGTGGACGATGGGGATATGGCTACTCTTCGTGATTTAATCGCTAACTCCTTGAGCACTACTAGAGATTAGGAATTTTGCTATGTGATACTGGATATTGCTCACATAAAATAAAATGTACGAAAGCTCACTCGTCTTGCATTACAAAGTTTGGAATTTATGCATAATGGGGGAAATTGATGGTTTTGTATGTTGCCGTGTACTTGCATCGAACAAGATAAACAAACAGTTTATTAAGAAAATAAAAAAATTTATGTAATATTGTGATAAAAAATAAAACATAGCTAATACTTATTTATTCACCATTTAATATTTTCACAAATATAATTCAAGACATCGATATTTAAGTTAAATCAGCATACAAACAAGCCTTCAGAACTCTTAAGGTTATTTCAGTCATTTACACACTACAATTGCATTGCCTAACAATCGGCGGTTTACCAAAGCGGCCTATCAAGAAAAGCTACATTGCCACTACAATTTCTGACCAACAAGCTAAAATCGACTTTCTGATCCAGTATGACCCCCAAACAGGGCCTTAATAGACAGTCTTATAGACAGCTTCACATGTTGTGTATCATTGTATAGACAGCCTGTTAATTGAATGAGAGATTATTACAGACAACTATATAGACAATCCATTGTATGAGTTATTTTTTGTGCTGTTTGTAGATGATGTGGAGATACATTATAGACAGATGTTGTATATACCACTGTACATGCCCTTAAGCCACATTTCCCCTTTCCCCGGCCCCAAAACCATTAAGAACGAACTCGCGTGTACACCCACAAGCTCCAACTCGACCTGACACAGTCTCGAGGTTACAACCAGGCAGCTCTGTTCTTTGTGTACTGGCACCTAGTGCCACACCACAAGCTCGTAAATTATGTACGTGCATAGTGGCAATGGCAACTAGCAACGCCCGTAAAACAGAGCACAACGCCCAACTACAACATCTTGGTTCTCCTGTACCCAAATCGTCTGGACCTGGCTGAAATTCAGGGTTAACAAAATTGTCGCGATCTTCACCCGTATCGCCACGGTCCGATATCAAATACTGGTCGATAAACCAGTTCAATTCAAAAAAAACTCGAAAAAATTTACATATTACAAACCAATCGAAAATCGGTGAAAATCGCTCGATTTTCGTCAACAATCGACGAAAATCGCTTCAAAAAATCGATCGCCAAAAGTTCACTAAGTTTGTCGATTTTCTACGATAATCGACGACTTTTGATTTTTTTTTAAAAAAAAAATTGAATTTTGAGTTCGCACGATTTTTAGCAAATTTCATTCGAAAATCGACGATTTTCGGTGCCGACGCAGTAACCAAATTCATGATCTACCGGTAAGGTGAACTGGGCTGAATTAACTCCTCGGGAGGCTCCCAACTTTTGTTGGTTCGATGCGTGCATACTGGCTCACGGGCTGCTGCTTCCTGCAGATCGGCCCGATTCGCCTAGAGAATTGAGATCGATTCGATCGTATTATTGCCCCTCCGACCGAATTATTATCCTTCATTTGATCAGATTTTCCATTTCCAAAGGCTGGTCGACCGAGATAGCACGAATTCTTGTCAGTACAACCGCAACCTGAAAGCACGTGACGTTCGGGTACGGACGGCATATGGCTGCCTCGACATAGAAATTTAGATCCTGACCGTCCAATCATCTGCTATGCGAAGCTTGCGACAACTGACAAAACATGGACAGCGAGCGAGATGGCCGCCGAGCGCGGCGGCAGTGCAGGCTGTCTCCTCCCCTCCCTCCGGCCACGTTGCACCGGCGATGCAACGTATTTGGCGGCAAGGATCACGGATGGCGGCGCCGGGCGTGCACGGCACGGGCCACAGTGCTGCGGCGAACCTTGCTGTGACCTGTGAGCCTCTACTGCGTATAGCATCATTAGTAGAGTTGTGGTGGCCGGTGCCGGATGGTGCCTCCTGCCGCCCAGCAGTTCACCTCAAGTGGCCGGGAGAATTGTCATTCTGCCACTCTCAACAAGTGGCCTCGCTAAAATGCCACTCTGGCCCACTGTCATAGACACAGATGGTCCCACATGTCAGTGAGAGATGAGTGTCATTTTAGCAAAGCCACTTGTTGAGAGTGGTATTTTGGCAATTTTCTGCAAGTGGCCATGCGATGCAGAGTGCCCTAGTTTTGAAATCTTTTTATGAGAGGTAGTTTTATCTCTTTTTACAGATTATATAAATATTAAAGTATAAATAAAAAAATAGATATTCGTGATTATTTACCCTTTTGTTTATTTCAAAATTTTATTTAACTTTTTTTTATTTGGTGGGTTTGGAGAAATGGTTGATCAGTGGATCGAATATTTGGTATGCTAACATGTTGGGCCGAGCTTTTCACAAGGCTTTTCAGCCTTTTAATAGTGCAGGAGTAGCGTCTGGAGGTACGACCCAGTGGGCCAATATCACATACACTGCGCCAGCTCTTAAGGCCTGTTCGAAACACGCTAATTTCACACCAAACAACTAGATTCCAATCGGGAAAATTCCGCACGTTATAAACAGAGCCTAAGGACTTTTTATCGTTTCTATGGCCCCTCAGTTTTTTTGTTTCGTGCGTTTTTATGCAAGACACACGTGACGCCTCCGAAAGTGGAGCTTAGACTTCAGAGTACCGCCACTATGATCAGACGAAAAGTCCAATTTTGAGCACAGATTTGGAACGAACCACATCGCACGACTCAAACTTAAGGAACTAGTACTCTCTTCATTCGTTGAGATCAGTGGTAAGAGTTCTGCATGTTAATTTGATCGGCTAAATTTGACGATCAGACAAAATACCTGACGCTAAAGTTCTACTGTGCTACACATGAAAGTCCCCGCCGCGTGCAACCGTACAAAACATCCCCAAAAAACGTTGCAGCGCCCACCGGCATTCGCGTCCCCTCCTATCTAGCCGTAGTGGTTGTACTGGAACAGGCTAGCCAGCTCTGGCCAGGCCGAGAACGCCGTCGCCGGTGAAGGTGCTGGTGCCGGCGGAACAACGTTAAGCCGCCACGCGAGTAAGGGCGCTTCGGCGTCGGCGTCGCCGCACGGCAGCGCCTCCTCCGCGCACGACGCGGCGCGCCCGTGCACACGCTGCGAGCTGTAGCCGCAGCCGGCGCCGCCGCTCTCCGCCGTTGCCGCTGCGCGGCGCTCCTCCTTCTTGAACCTGATGCCACACGCGTTGCAAAGGGACTGCACCGAAACGCACATGTACAGGCAAAAGTCATGAAACGACCAGGAATATACATAATATGGACTGCGCGGTAGAATTGAGCGCAACAATGCCAGTGACCGACACGATGCTTGCTAGCTAGCTAGCTCTGGCCGCTCTAAGATGACAAGTGAAGTGGCATTGTGATACCATACCAGTATGGCTTGTTCTCCCCAGATTAATCTTTGATAATGCAATTAATTTGCGTTGTATTATTGAGAAGAAAACAGCAACTGTTGGTTTTAGCATATCTAGACACAACTACTAAATGCATTTGCAGCAAGAGCAGGAAGAGCGAGTGTGGATGCACGCATACCTTGGGTCCGCGAGGGCCGTTTCTCCAGAGCGGCGTCGACGTGGTGCCGCAGTTGGCGCAGCGGCGGTCCACGAGCGGATCGCGCCCGACGGCGCCCTTGGCGACGACGGCCGTAGTGGGTTTACCCTGCTGCTGCCCATAGTAGATTTCGGCAGCGGCGTCCAACGAAACGGCGGGCGAAACGGACGGATACTGCAGCGCGCGGTGCTTGGCCTCTGGTTCGGCGCGGCGCGACGACGGCGTCCCGAGCGAGAGCGTGCAGTCCACGGAGCAAGTTGACGACGACGAGGGGGAGGAAGGGGAGGTGGTGGTGGTGCTCTGGTCGTCGCAGGCTTCCTCCACCGGCGGCCACTGGCCTTTGGGCAGCGGGAAGAAGAGAGAGAAGGTGGAAGCCATGGCTGGGCTAGTGACGTCTCCGCTGTAATGGCGAAGCATGGTGCGTCGCAAAGCCACAGTGCTACTAGCTCTTATTAAAAGAAAAGCACCGAGAAGAACGAACTGGTTCGCTAGTGGGACTGTGGGTAGCAGGAGTGCAGCTACGCTACGTAGGTAGGCAGCCGGGTTATATAGGATGCGCTGGCTCACCGTACGAAGGTCGATTTGCCTAAGCGATGGAGTTGATTATTTGCGATTAAATGCCTCTTGGGAAACAGAGGCGCTCGATTGCTTTGAATACCACCACCTCAGCTGCATGCACTCCTACCAGAATAGCAAGAGAGCTAGCCACCTAGGTGAAAGTTGAGCTAAGCTAGGATAGCAAGGAGTACAGATCCAAATTTTGACCAGATTTCGAATTTTGGTCTTCTGAGATCTTAAATTTTAGTTGGGTAAATAAAATGAAATGTTATTATGGCCATGTTTGGATGGGCTAAAACTAATTGTTAGCTGGTTAATAGCTAGAGCTAATTGTTAGCCAGCTAATAATTAGTCCATCTAAAATTAGCCTAGGGCTGTTTGGATACATGACTAATGGTTAGGCTAATTTCTTAGAAAAGTCATGTCTGCCCCCCTCATAATAGGTGAGGAAATGAGAATAAGGCAAGCGCGAGGGTATTTCAGACTTTTTCTAGCGTGTTACATGCTATTAGCCCAAATTAGCTCCTCTCCACCAACTAATGGACTAATTGTTAGCTAAGGGGTTGGCTAAAAATTAGCCCACCTATTAGTCTTCCTGTTTGGATAGACTAGAGCTAATTTTTAGCCAACTAACAATTAGTCCAGGGATCCAAACATGGCCTATATCTTTCAAAATCTGGGTGAGATCTCGGTGGTTTTAGTTGAAATCTCAAAAAAAATTATCAAAATTTCATTTTTGTAGATTGGATTTGATTGGATTTAGGATCAACATCATCCACAAAAAATTCAAAAAGATTTGAGCTGCTTCTATGCCTTTTCTTCTAACACAAGTTGCATAAATTTTGAAGCAAACGAATGAGTAAGTAATCACTATCTAATCTTAGAGAGGTGCTTCTATGCTCTTCCTCCTAATACAAGTTGCACAAATCTTGAAGCAAACGAAGGGGTAAATAATCCTCATCTACCCTTCATGCATGCTTTAATATTTGTGCAACTTTAGAAAGGAAGAGCATAGAAGCACCTCTCCTAATCTTAATTTATGCTTTAATAGTTATACAATTTCTAAAAGGAAGAGCATAGAAGCACCTCTCAAAAAAAATTACGTGTTTTTAATTATTTTTTGGTCGATTCAATTTGATCTAAATCTCGGAAATTTCAGCCGAAATCTCGGTGACTTCAGCTGAAATCTCGGAAATCCCAGTTGAAAAATAATCATATTTAAAATTTAATTTTCGAATTTTGTCTAAATTATATTTAAAATTTTAAGATCCATCGAAATTTTGAATTTCGATCAACTTTGACATATATACCGAAAATAAAATTTAAAATCCAATTAGGAGTGGCAATGGAACCAAAGATTGTGCAGGTGAAGAGAGGGCGCACGACGACTACGGATGCAAAGCAGACGGCGTCCAGCAAACAACCAATGAGTGCAAGCGCGGGCGAGCCGAAGCCCTGTGTCTGCGGTGATCCCGCCAGCGGGCAGGGTCGAGTAGGGCGTGACTCGATGGACTGACCGGTCGAGGCAGACCGCTGCGATCACACTGCCATCTACTTATGGCACTTATCCCGGAGCTATAGCTAGCTAGCGCTCCTCTAGTCCTCTGTCTCCCCCCCTCTCTCTCTCTCTCTCTCGCCCCAAGAGCAGAGGAGAATCGAACGAAGCAAGCGAACAGATCAGATAAAATGCCGGCTGGCCGGCCCGGGGTTCCTTCCTTGGAACTGGAAACGAAAACGAGCGACTGGCATGGTATAGACTATAGAGTATAGACACGTCATATTCACACCTCTCTCTCTCTCTCTCTCTATATATATATATATTCGGACCTTGTGCAGCATCATATAGCAAGACGAGTGACTATTCGGACCTTCTGCAGCATCATATAGCAAGACCGGAAATCGAGCGAGCGAGAGCCGGAGAGGGAGGGAGGCCCGGGCGGGCAGAAACGCCTGCGGCGACCTGCACCTCCCTCCAACGACTGCCCATGTCGTACGGCCGCTGGCCTTTTATTAGCCTCGGACGGAGGCGAGACGACGCGCGCATCATCAACAGGGCGCTGGAAAGCTACTCGGCGATCTCGAGTACTCCTACCTGGCAGCGACTGACATGCGGTCAAAAGCGACCCGTGGAACAGTCTCCCATACGCGCACGCATATACTTGCTCGTATTGGCGCGCGGATCACGAGGCCCGCGCAGCGCTGGGATATATATACTAGTTGCTGCCGTGCCACCGGAGCACGTACCGCCTGTCCTGGCCTGGCCTGGTCGCGTTGAGGAGCGTGCAACGTGATACTACATACATATCGTGTAGGTGCCCTAGCCCACTGGCCTGGCCGCTGCTCCGTCGATCACTCTGCAGAGCGCTGCGAGATCATCCATCGGATCGACACATATTGCATGCACACCGTACGCCCCGTCTCGCGTCTTTAAGCGGCTGATCCGGACCGTCTGCTAACAATAACGTCATGCGCTCGCTCAGTCGCTGTACGTGTTGATTCGTGTCGTGCAGCCGGGGGGCACCCGGGCTTGTTAGCCCTGGCCTCCGGGCGACGGCACGTAGTTGGGTTCGTTATGGGGGCCAATCGACCGATCAATGTTCGTGTCAGGGTTTTTCGCCGTGCATGCGCGCACTGGCGGAAGAAACGTACGCGCATGACAAGTCGCGCGATACAGACACGTACGAGTAAGTGACGCACCTAGACGCTGCTGTACTTAACGTTCACGCGAGCCGATGCGCAGTGTGTTCGACCGATTACTGTACTACTATTCCAGTAACCTACCTCTACTCATTAAGGAAGTTGATACAGAACAGCTCCACCACGCTGCAGGCCTCCGCCAGCCGTCCGCGCCGCCGTTTTCACCAGCCTTCGGCACCAAAATAGCGGATCCAGACCCCGGGCAGAGTAGGCTGTAGCCCGGTGTCTGATACCGAAAGCCTACTAAAATTCTACGAAAAATTATTAAAAAATCATTAAAAACAAATATTTAATCTAAAATCAGCTAACCCAGCCCAGGACTTGGGCCTAGGCTAACTGCGCCCCCGGCACCAATCATAGCTCTCGGTTGCTCCTTCGCCTCCCCCCTGCACCTCCTTGTCCACCGGTGGCTGGCGGCAACCTCACCGTGTCGTCGTCGTCTTGCTCTACGCCGCCAACTGCACACCACTGCCTTTTCGGTCTCCCTCTACATTTGGAAGGTATGATAAAACCGTCAACGACACACGAGTCCGACCACCGTTGGATTTGTAACCCTCCATCCTAGTATCTGGTTGGGCGCAGCCTTGTAGAGAGGAGAGAGATGGAGAAGTAATTAGAGGAGAAAACAGGGAAGGCAATGAGTTATAGCATCAACACTAGGAATGTCAATTGGACACGGTGAGCATGATGAGTACCGCTCATCCATATGTAGAGGTGAAAACGGATCGGATACGGACGGATAATGGTTCTACCATATTTGTTTTCATATTTTTTCTCGGATTCGGATACAAATACGGATAGTTCGGATACGAATACGAATACGGATAATATCGAATACAGATACGGATCGAATACGAATCGAATCGGATACAGTTACGAATATTTATCGGAACATGATAATCCTTTAGACTGTACATAAAAAATCAATGAAAACACATAACTAGTTGATTTGATTAAAACATTATTGAAAATTGAATAAATATAAGCATTTTCATTCACTTAGACAATAGTTAGATACCATGTTGCAAACAAAATTATGTAGGACTTAGTTCATCACGTACATACTATTAATCCATCATACATGTAGATCAAAACACAAAATAAAGGTGATCTTTGCAAAAAGACACAAATGGAAACAAATATAGACTACACAAAAAGTTTGATAATACTTAATTACCATATCTCTAGAAAACATATATAACACTTACATTTAATGACCCCAAGATTTGTATTATTTGTTAAATTATGTTTAAAATAATAAATTATGTATTTTATGAGTTTTTATGCATTTTAGCTACTTATTTAAAATATTTTCCTATTAAATACAATATTTTTTGAATTTTTAGAAAATTTAAAATATGATAAAATTTTAAAAATAATTTTTGTAAAAATTATAGACTATGTTAGGAATTTTATCAAAAAATTTCATAATTTTTGGAGCTAGTTTGCTAATTTTAATTATTAAAACTTGTTTTATGGATTAATTAAATTAGAAGACAAGTTAAAATTTAGTAACCTTTTTGGGCCAAAAGAGTAGCTTGGCCCAGCCCACATGTATATCCGGATATCCGATCCATCACTATCCGGATTATCCGAATCCGTATCCGTATCCGACGGATAGTGAGCTACCGAATCCGTATCCGTATCCGACAAAAAATATCCGTATCCGTATCGATCCGATACTATCCGACAAATATCCGATCCGACAGAATCCGTATCCGAAAATTATCCGGATCGGTCGGAAACTATCCGATCCGTTTTCATCCCTATCCATATGTATGTTCATCTGGCAAAGTCTCTTCTATGGGTATGTCTGTGAGGGGCGACGGGCAAGAACCTTGTCCATACCTGTCGCCCACGAGCGTATCTCTGTGCCCACGTCACTTTATGCAACAAATATATCATCATATGCAGCTTAACGTAGGTTGGTTACTACTTCTCAGAGTCGACGTACGAGAAATATGTAATATATCTCAAAAATCTGAGAGCTCAATACAAATTACAAGCAATACAACACAAATCACAAAGTAGCAGATCAGGATTTAAGATAAATAATAGAAAAAAATAAACTTGGTAACGAGAAATCATGGACCGACAGAGGTAAGACCATAGGATGCATCTAATGTTTTTCAAACATGGCATTCTTGTAAGTGCTTATTATCGGGTAATTAGGTAGAATGAGAACATGTGAAGCTCCCCTATGCTCATGAGTGGTCTGTCGGGTAAAGATTTACCCTTACAAACACGCTTATAGGCAATAAAGAAGTAACATACCCATCTTTCTTAGAGTTTTTACCCATAGGTTCTCAGGTAATCGTGCAACATTGACATCCTTAACTGGAACTCTATAATATTCTATTTTTTCTCATTAATTAATCACGTGTCATTAATTCCTTATTTTTCCTCTTCAACGCGCCGTACATTTTTATTTTTATTTTTATTTTTGGAGAAGGCTGCTATGGTCGTACGATTAAAAACCAAAGAAGCATCAAAATGAGATAAAAATGTTGGAGGGATGAAATTATCGCTATCAAGAGATGCCAACTTATTTATTGGCCTAGCATAAAAAAAAATATCAAAGATTTAAAAGGTAGACGTACCAAAAATTATCAAGAATTTAAAGTTAATTTGATGAAAAAAAATATACTGATATCTCCTTGTACCTTTAAAGGATGATAAAAACTCCATAAAAGATATTGGAAACAATGCTACTAGTGCGGACAATTTCACAGCCTGGCAGTTGCGCTTGCAGCTATGCTATGCACGCTTAGCTCCAAAAGAATCGAACCAGACATGGCGAATGTCCAGTCCGAAGTGCACACCGGTCGGTCTAAGCCCCTCCCTCTCTCTCCGGCTTTTCATGGACATCGATCGGCTTTTCCTTTCGGAATAACACGAATCTCAACATACCAAACTCGATCATAAAATCATGCATGCGTCAAGGGATAGCGACGAACTCAACGCAACTGTACGGACCAATATCTTTCCTTCTAGTTCTTTCGATCCTGAGTCAAAGAACGGGAATAAGCATAGCTCAGCTTCACGACGAAAACGACTCTAGCCTAGGTATGGATGCAATGCGCATGGGAGCACACACAAACTCTTTTAACACAATGGACACATACTATGGCTCTACTAGAACGGTTTCTACCAGAATTAAACGCTGTGTCCGTAAAAATGAGTTACTGGTACTATAACTTGATCAAACTTGGTTATTTAAATTTAACCGCACATTACCTCTACACCAGTCAATGGCACAGATCAGTGGACCCCACAAGGCCGGCCACAATTAACAACAGCAGCAACAAGCAGTGTACAGTTTGGTGGTCTCGAGCTTGAAACTCGAATGGACCTCGCACGTGTGATGGCAAAACATTCAGCTAATCCATCGGTTGATTAAGCTGATTATTACTGCCCGACAGTGTAGCACAAGTGCACGCACGCACGCACATTGTTCCCGTCTGGGGGAGTACAACGCATCAGAGAGAACAATTAACAATTGGTTCACCCAAGGAGATCGTTGTTCAAAAGGCTGTCGCCTGAAAGGGCCTCGAGGCTGCTTTAAGAATGCTTTTACGCGCTGAGCACGAGAGATATATGTAGAGAGAGAGAGAGAGAGAGAGCATCTTTTGAGATGGTTAGCGGCAAGCGGTTGCAGCCTGCGGTTACCGGCTCTTTGTACCCTAGCTCTGCACGCGATGCAACATGTAGACTCCGTATCATAAGTTCTTGTAGTATAACAGGGTACTCTAATACAGAAGATCGGGACGGGCTCTGCTAGTCACCTTGAGAACTGAGACATGCTGATTCTCCCTTTCCTTGACCATGGCGTCTGTCGGCACCAACCTCCAATGCTCGCTGCTGTTATGATATAGTATAATATAATCTCAGTCTAATGACTATCTGTTTGATTTCGAATTCAAATCTATTTTTCCTTGGTTTTGCTATATATTAAATAATCTTTTATGTAGATATAATCAATCTAATAAAGAGAGAATTATATCTCCTGCTTTTGCGTGTAAAGAAAAACAGGCACTAAAGGAAGATAAGAGGCAATCAGGGGCATCGCTAAAGGATGCCACAGGGTTGATATTTATACACAAGCTAGCTGACGAGTACTCATACCATGGGTACCCCAGCGGCCCGGGAAAACGAGTGGGCCGCCCCAAGCCCAGCTTCGGCCGAACGTCCCGCTGGGCCACGAAGGACGCTCGTTCCCCTCGACGAGGGAGCAGTCCGACCCACGTCGTGGGTCGGACACCCCGCGAGCCCCAACCCGACGTAGATCGAACGCCCCGCAAGCCCCGACCGAACTATGCCAATCTCCACTAGGGATCGGGGACTAGGTCATCATCAGCCATCGGTTACCTGCCCCAACACGACAACTCGAAATGATCGTGCGAAGCAGGTCGCCCCTTCCCAAGGCAGCGGGTGGTTGCCAAAGTCAAGCACCCATCTCATCGGGCAAGCACCAGTCCCATCACCCAGTGCCACGCAGCAGAAGGATTCACCCACCTCCTAGGCAGTATTAGAACCCGATGCCGCGACGTCAGCGCCTGGCGAGTACACAGAGAGTGGCTACGCCATTTTCCGGGGAAAAAGCAGACCGCTCCGCTCAGTGTGCCTACCAACCCAGTGTGAGGTGAGCAGGTACCTGCCAAAAAGTCGCCAAAAACGAAAACCAAGACTCCAAAGCTCATGGCACCCCGCCCTCCTTTCCTTTTTAAGACTCACATGTAACATGCCCCCTCCGACTATATAAAGGGAGGCAGGACCCTCAGAGGAGGGGGACTCCCTCTTTTTTCTCTCCGAAAAAATAGCTCTAACTCTCCCACTCGTACGAGGCGCTCAAGGCCACCCTTGGCTTGTACCAGTGTGTAACCACTTGCATCCGAGAGCAATACAGAACCACCGCACGAACTGGAGTAGGGACATTCGGCCCAAACCAGTATACATCTTGGGCTCCCTGAGTCTAACCATTCGAGGAGAGGGAGCGTGCGACCCGTAGACTAAAAAAGCGTATTGCCGGTGCACGAAACACCGACAGTTGGCGCAACAGGTAGGGGCTTTCGCGCGTCATCATCGTCGTCATCTCCGGATTCCCACTCTTCTCATTGATGGCTTCCTCCACCCGCGACGGCGTACCCGCATCGAGGGGCTGGATCCGCTTCGGTGCCCTCGACTTCGTCGCAATCTCGGCGAGTGAGCTCACACTCATCCCCGCCGCCTCACGGGACCAGGCGTCCACCAGGAGCCTGGATACCGTCGCCGACATCCTCGGCAGCCTCCGACTCGAGGCCCCCGTGCGGACCCCGTCAACGTCCACACCGTTTCTGGCAGCAACACGCGTGAGCTCGAGCGGGCGGCGACGTCGCCCCCCGCGGGCTCACAACTTGTGGCGATGATCGGCTACGTGCCGGCCTCCATCCACGACCTCCTGGAGGACTCCTCCAGCTCCAACCTGGAGCGAGTTGCGGACGGGCCGCACTCCCGCGAGTGCAACATGGCGGGCGTGACTGAAAGGACCGGGATGTCGGCCTAGAGGGGGGGGGTGAATAGGCGATTACAAAATTATACCCAATTTAAAATAATCTATCAGAGATAATGCGGAAGCAATTGGGATAATTAAGTTTTGCAATTTAAACAATTCAGCCCGAGACAGTCAACTCGGAGACTCCGGATATTTAGTCCGGATACTCCGGTATGTCCGGATACTCCGGATCAATATCTGGATACTCGGGTTACTGTTTGATCGAGAATAGAGAGACAATAAATTGAAGCGCTTCTTTGATTCTAGTGATACAAATTACTCTCTGCAATGAATCAAGTATATAAGCAAGAATAGATGCGATAGATACAATCTAATTGATCTAATCACAAGAATCGAAAGCAAATTGAGCGGATGAGCAAAAGAGGAAACCGAAGAAAGGAAGGAGACACGAAGATTTTATCCAAGTTCGGATCCTTGAGGGATCCTACGTCTCCGTTGAGGCGGCTCGGTCACACTTGAGCCGGGGTCTCTTTCAACCCTCTTCCTCCCGGTGTTGCACAATGCACTCGCCGGTCTTCACTTCTTTGATTCCTTTCCTTGCGGAGGCGGAATCGGACCTTCACAAACCTTCGGTGGCCTTCCACACAAAGCTTGGAAGCTCACCGGCAACTCCTAGCCGTCTAGGAGACCTCAACCTCCAAGAGCAACAAATGCTCCCGAAGAACTCACTTAGAGTCCACCTCAAGTGCTCAACACACTAATCAACTCAATCCGATCACTACACACTCTCACACCCAACCCTTCACTCAAAAGGGGATCACTAAGATCTAGGGTTAGAGGGCTTGTGGGAGCTCAAGATCACTAAGAAGAACACCTCAAAGCACCAAGGATCTAGCTCCACTCCTCAAATCAATCCTCAATCCAAACACCTCTCTCCACTACCCAACCCTTCACAAAAGGGGATCACTAAGATCTAAGGAGTAGGGAGGAGTATTGGGGCTCAAACACTCACAAAGAACACCTCAAATACCCAGCAAAACATCCCCAGCGGCTCCTTTGAAGTGGGCAAGAAGGGGGCTTTAAATAGAGGAACCCCAAAAACTAGCCGTTTGGACCGACGGGTCAACCGGAGACTCGAATTTTAACCGGACACTCGGATCATCCGGATACTCGGATAGTCGGATACTCGGATAGTCGAGTCTCGGACATTTAACCCGAGTCTCCGGACCTCGAGCAAAGACGCAAGCCGGACCAGCGGGCATAACTTTTGATCCCGGACTCCGATTTCGACCAGTCGGACTTTTCGGAAAGCTATGAGCGGTGGCTATCCAACTAACAAGGTCTCACTACCCAAATCCCAAAGGATCAAATCAGATTGCACAAAGAATCCACAAGGAGACCTCAAATTCTCACTTTCCGAACCAAACAACACTTCTAACCCTCACACCAACCCACCTACACCTAGGTGAACAAAGTGTGACTTGGGTTTCTCAACCTTAGACAAGGGTAGACCACTTTTGAGCACTTGAGACATGTCTAAGTAATTTCAACGATTGCATCCCTCTTAATAGTACGGCAATCCTTAGACTCAAATTTAACACAAATCTAAGTCTTACACTAAGCTTACATGCCGACTTCTTAGGATGCACGGTGCATGATGACGCTTCCACAAAGATTGATGGCGCCCTTCGTCTTGTCAACCTCGACGCGATTCACCTCATGAGACTCTCGTCCTCTCCGACCTTGACCTCGATCATCACCAAGGCGATCCTCACGCCAAGTCGTTCTTGACTTAGTCCTCGACTCTTGGTGACACCGTCTTATTTGACTTTGACTCGATTGTCATCCTTCAAACCATCTTGGTCATCATACACACTGACTTTGGGACCTAACTCTTATCAAAGCACTCAGCAAACACATTAGTCCCACAAGCTCAAAAGATATGAATTAGAATTAAATGAATGAGATGAAATACAACAAGTGTTTTATATAAATAGGCATGATATCAACGAAAACACTTGACATAAGAATTGTTCTCTACTAAGTGCAGCATGATGAATATGTGATTGATCTATATGCACTTAGAGAGATAATTGCCAATAAGATGAATCATTTAAATCAAGGCAATGATCACATACTTTGCTTAAATGAAACACATGATAGAATATACATGAATTGTACATGTGCAAATAATATTTGGAATGAGAGTAAATGATGTGATCCAATTCTAGATTAAACTTCACTAGGAGAGGTGCATTAGAAAATATACAACTAAGACATGTATGCACCAAGTCAATATGAAGCAATGAAGTTTAACTCTAGTTAACACAAGCATATTAAAAACAAAACACATAATGAACTCAAATGAATATATATATGCACAAGCAATTATGACATGAATCAATGTGCACATATGAAATCAACAAGTTACTTAGAGTTCAATATGCATTTGCTAAAGAGAAATGCAATGACAAATATGGAAGGAATCTTTGAGATTGCATACCTCATTTTTGCTTAACCAGCCCAATTGATTTTCCTCTAAAATAGATGAGACTAATATTCAACTAGGCAATAAACATGTTAGTCTCATAACAATATAAATATATTAGAGGTTTGTCATTTGTTAAGCACTAAGTTAATATTTATACAATTACATTGATTGACATTACATCGTTTATCATTAATCGTTTATCATTAATCACCAAAACAACATAAGTGCTTAGATGCACTTTCAATCTCCCTCTTTTTGGTGATTTATGACAAACGATTTAACAAATGCACTAAAGGACAATATAAAGATATTTAGCATTGAAATGAACACGGAGAATGAGTTAGAGATCATACTTACAAATATTCTCTCTCTTTTTCATTGCCCCTTTTTGTCAATCGATTATTGGGAATTTGATAAGTCCATAAATTCTCTCCAAATGTTCTCCTCGCTTTTGTCAATCGATTAGGGGGCAATTGATAAATCCATAAATTCTCCCCTTTGTCATTAATCCCAAAAAAGAATAACCTTTTCTCCTCTAGATTGAACACTCAATAAAAGATTAGGAAGAACAAAATAAAACAAAGGAGCTAGTAATAAGACAAAGATATCAATGATATTAAGCTCCCCCTAAATCTAGGCAAGATATGATAGCTATAATATCCTAGATTTAGGTTTATGGATAAGCTAACGTCATAAATTGATACTAAATGACTATGATGCCTTAAAACATATGTAAATGACAAGCACGACAAGGCATCACAAAGATAATGATCATGAGTCAAAAGATATAAAGGAGGTACATACTCATGATTGAATAAAGTATCAACTGAGAGAAGTACATAATGTACAAGGGCATACCTTAAAGAAGTATCATCCAAAAGACGTGATTGTCATATGCAAGGAACTAAAAGTAGCTCACAAATGCATGTTAGATGACATTTGGATGCACATAAGCAATAAACACATTTAAGGAATACCACTTGTAGACAATTAAGAACAAATATCCATTAAGAGCAAAAATGAATACCAAATGAATGAGGAAGAGCTAAAAGAATATTCTAATACACAAAAGCTCCCCCTAAAACTAAGCAACATGGTACCGATTGAGTAATTACGGATAAGCAATAAATGAACTCAATGATACCAATTTAAATGAAGTCATGATTCACAAGAATGTAAGAAATGCTTAAATCATGACAAAGATCATATAGCAAATATGTGTAACAGAGCATAATAATTAATATCATATAGCCACTGTATGGAATTGAATTACATGCTTATGATCAATTTAAAGAGCAATGTATACCTCTTACTAATGTGATCTTCAACTTACATTTCCTCCTCCTTTAGCATGGTGTCATCCATATCAATCAACCTTATATCGTAAAATGTTAGATGGCACTTACGTAGAGAGAAAATGCAATTATCAATGAGAGGATACCAATTGATAAATATAGCATCAATTAGAAAGCGATACCAATTAACAAGCAATTGAAACACAAGATCGAGCAATCTAATTACCAATTGAAATACATAAAGATTGAAAGAATTGATACCAATTGGAATACTTATCATGATAATCATTACACCATTTAAGGTTTAAGGCAATTAGCTTAATGGTGTACAAAGACCTTATTAAATATGGTCGAGAAGAAATACGTCCCTTACAGCCGGTTCTTATGCATTTGTATGTTCGAATCAGTCATGGTCAAGTCGCACGGCATCGGATCCCTCGGACTCTGGAGCTACACTCCTTTCCTTCATCTCACCGTCGAAGTTGACTCACTTTTCCGAAACCTTGAACACCAACAGATAAGCACACGATTTCCAGGAACAAGTATATTTCAACTTGACCCAAGTCAGTCTCACAAGGTCTAAGTGTAATATGCATGAGGTAAAAGGTTGACATGATACTAATACTCCAATGCATGCTAAAATACTGATTGAATTCAATGCACAAAGAAGGATTTGAAATGCGGATTCAATTCTTGAAGTTCAAACAGAGGTAATGAATAAACCATAAACGAGCTCACTCTTGAACTTACAGGAAAAGGTTCCACTCTCTAAGAGATAAACTTCAAAGAGAAGAGAGAGGAAGCAAATTGCGGCTATGACACAATCAATTTCAATAAAAGAACACTAGCCCCACAAAGCACTTTCAATCGAGAAGACTTGAAAATTTGAAAGGCTTGCCAAGAACTTAGGTTGATTTGAGGACAAAGAATTTGAGTAAATGTGCTCCCAACTTATCTTAAAAGGATCATGGAGCTATGCTCATGCTCAACTCAAATTTCATCAAAAGGAAAGAATCAAATCAACCAAACAAGGTTCGGATACTCCGGATAAAATAATTAGAGAGTCCGGATTGGCAAACAGTACAAACTTTCTTTGAATCAGTCAACCGGACAGTCCGGACATATAGTCGGATACTCCGGATAACTCGGATACTCGGAACAAATGTCCGAGACTCGGTTGACCTATTCGGCCAAACACTGAGAATTTGCAAATTTTGGTCAAATGAAGTCCAATGACCATAGGATTTTGTGGAGATGATCCATGGACAATCAAGAGACCTTTTCAACAGGAATTTCTCAAATAAAAATCCTCCATACAAAAGATATTCCAATAAGAACAAATGGAGGTTTAGATTTGACACTAAGTCAAATTCACGTTATCAATCTTGCTTATAAGTTGAATAAATTTGAGAACTCTCGGATAAGAACTCCATATGCAAGAGAAGATTTTCCAACAAATATTTTCAATAAATCAAATCGATTTGCCTGAGCATCCTCGTTTTGGCAACTCATGCTAAAACTAGCTCCAAACAAATTTTAAATAAGGAGTTGAATTAAAAGCAAGCAAGAAATCAACCTTTGCAACAAATGCAAGTCAAAGTCATGCAAGCCAAAAGCATGAGCTTCACCCATTCGCAACATACGCCAAGAGGTTAGCTACATGCAAGGGACAAATAAGCTTTGAATGGAAATGAGCACTTATATGGCTTTAAGCGAATTTGTGATAAGATTAAAAGCCATTGGCACAAACTTATCCATTCAAACAAAGAAAATCAACTTGATTCAATAGAATATCAATTCAGATTGAAAAAGAGATTTTGGTGAGCTTCAAGCAGAACAAAGCTGTTTTCTAACCGAGCGATTAACTTTCGGATAGTCCGGATGTATGATCCGGATACTCCGGACAAAATGTCCGGATACTCCGGGTTATACTGCTCGGCCAAAACAGCGGGAAATCTGGGAAATGCAAGAGATTGAAGTCAATTGCTAGGCAATTTTCAACGATAAACACAATACGCTTTTAGAAGCAATTTCCGTCATATTTCCACTTTTGAAGCACGAAACATAGGAAGTATTAGTCATTTCACCAAAAGCTCACTAAGACGAATCAAATCGAAAGAAATGCCAATAGAGAAGAATTCAACTAGAAAACTCACAAATGGCATTTAGCAATAAGACTCGAGAGAAATCATGAAACCACTAAGAGATGCTCCAAATAAACAAGAGAAACAATAACCACAAATTTAGAGCAATTTCAAAAGAGAAGACATTCGAATTCACAAGGAATTGAATGTGGCAATAAAGTTTTAGGTTTCACGAGATTTTCTAGTTTTGCCAAAAAGAGATCAACAAGGGCAAACAAAATATTCAAATGTCTATATGAGTTACACAAACCCTTGTGAGTCAAATATTAACAAGAAACTTGACTCATTTGGCAAAACTCACTTAAGTCTTTGAAATGGACCTTTTAGTCAAGATTACGTATTTCACTTCAAATTCATACATTGACTAAAATAGATCAAGTAGAAGAGCTACGTTAGCACTTAATTATTTTGGCACACTTAGGAAATGTGATATATATATAAAAATAGCACTAACTCACGAATGTGCCGCTTTTAAACTTGCTCAAGATTGCAATAAGGGAATAATACTAAAAGCAAGAGCAAGTACTACTAACAAGCAATTAAATCGATTTTCATGATACTAATGCATCTAGACCTACACAAGGCTAGAAGCAATAATATAATCAATTTAAATACTTGTTACCGAGATGGCATTGGCTCATGATTGTCTTGATTATCTTAATGCTTGGCTTTGATTGCAATTGATAGTTCCCTTTTCTTCTCGAGAAGCCAAGCGTCCAATCCATCTCTTAGTACCTAATAATTCTTTTAGGCACTTTTGGTACCCAATCTTTGTTGGGTCCATTAATGTTAGTCACCATAGATTTAGGAACCCAAATGGCCCTAATATTTGCATTATTGACTTGACTAACATAACTACAAATAGGTTTGCAATAATTATTCCTCCTAGGCAAATGATTGGCATTTTTATGAAAAGGCTTTGGAGGACAATGATACTTTGCAAAACTATTTCTAGTTTGATCTCTTCTAAGCATATGATAATTGGAATTAAGCATTGGCTTAGAGGATCTAGTATATCTAGTAAATGTTTTGCTATCGTTATTTCTCCTAAGCAATTTATTTGAATTGCTTTGTGTAGGCTTAGGAGTCCTAACAAATTTAGCAAGTTCATTTCTAGATTTACTCTTCCTATGCAAATGATCATTATCATTTTGAGCGGGCATAGGGGACTTGACAAGCTTGGCAACTACATTGCCATTCTTGTCCTTCCTAAACAAATGATCATTAGAGTGATGAGTAGGCTTAGGAATGATACCTTTGGGACAATCCTTACCGATGTGTCCCTTTTTCCGACAATTGTAGCAAGTAGGCTTTGAGCGTCTCTTCCTCTTGTTTTGCTTCTTGTCGGCTTGCCTCAAAGTTGGACTTGTGGCCTTGTTATCCACTTTATTGGGGCACACGGAGGCGAAGTGGCCCTTCTTATTGCATCAAAGCACACAATCGTCTTCATTCTTGCATTGTGCTTCTTCTTGCTCTTCTCCCTCTTGGAGATGTAGCCAAGTCCTCTTCTATCTTGAGGTGCCCGAGGCTCGTCAAGATCTTGTCGAGGACGGCTTTGCCCTTGTAGCACTTCTCCAAGTTATTTTAAAACCTAATGACTTGGGCCTTGAGCTCATTGTTTTCCTCTACAAGATTAGCATCTAAACAACTAGAGGAACTAGAAGCAATGTTAGAGCTGACAAGGCAAAGCAATGCTAGAGGTAAACATATCAATTAAGTCACATTGAGTACTAATGTCTACTCTAGGCTTAATGAATTCCTTGATAAGGATACTTTCATGATTTTCCTTAAGAACATCATAATTCTTTTGAAGTGAGTCATACTCAACCTTCAAAATCTCATATCTAGTTTTCTCCTTCTCAAGAGATTGATTTTTCGCCTTTTCTTTAGCAAGAGCACTCTCGAGTTTAAGATTTCTTTCTTTTTCAAAGATTAGCAAATCCTCTTGCTTCTCGAGAGTGTCTTCTTGCTTTTCTACCGTTTCAAGCAATGCTAGCATATTAGGTAGTGATATATCTCTAATATCACCAAACCTACCATCATAGTCAGTATCACTATCATCATCACTCTTACCTAAATCATCTATAATTTTAGATTTGGATGAGTGTGATACCTTCTTCTCCTTTACCATGAGGCAAATAGGAGTGTCATCATTGCTTGAGGCGGAAGAGGAGGTAGATGGTGATGTCGGTTCATCATCACTTGATGTAGAGGTTGAAGAATCATTAACCGACATCCATTGCTCAATGCAATCCTCACTTGATGATGTGGACACATCATATTTGTCTTGAAGCATTGTCCACATATCATGAGCTCTTGAGATTGCATATTTCATCAAATATATCTTCGCTCACAACATTAAATAAAACATTAGTAGCTTGAGCGTCGAGATGTAGGCATTTCATTTCTACGTTATTTTGATCAAATTCATTAAATGGAGATGAAAAGCCGAGCATCTACGATCCACCAAATTTGGGGGCTCATGGATTTAAAATGAGAAATCATGATTAATTTCCATGAAGCATAATTAGAGCCATCTAGCATAAGTAGATCATGTGAGTGCACTAAACCTCTAGTCGCCATCCCTTACTCTCTAGACGGTTAAGTCTAACAAAATGAGAGACCTTGGCTCTGATACCAATTGAAAGGACCGGGATGTCGGCCTAGAGGGGGGGTGAATAGGCGATTACAAAATTATACCCAATTTAAAATAATCTATCAGAGATAATGCGGAAGCAATTGGGATAATTAAGTTTTGCAATTTAAACAATTCAACCCGAGATACCAACTCGGAGACTCAGGATATTTAGTCCGGATACTCCGTATGTCCTGATACTCAGGATCAATATACCGGATACTCGGGTTACTGTTCGGTCGAGAATAGAGAGAGACAATAAATTGAAGCGCTTCTTTGATTCTAGTGATACAAATTACTCTCTTGCAATGAATCAAGTATATAAGCAAGAATAGATGCGATAGATACAATCTAATTGATCTAATCACAAGAATCGAAAGCAAATTGAGCGGATGAGCAAAAGAGGAAACCGAAGAAAGGAAGGAGACACGAAGATTTTATCAAGTTCGGATCCTTGAGATCCTACGTCTCCGTTGAGGCGGCTCGGTCACACTTGAGCCGGGGTCTCTTTCAACCCTCTTCCTCCCGGTGTTGCACAATGCACTCGCCGGTCTTCACTTCTTTGATTCCTTTCCTTGCGGAGGCGGAATCGGACCTTCACAAACCTTCGGTGGCCTTCCACACAAAGCTTGGAAGCTCACCGGCAACTCCTAGCCGTCTAGGAGACCTCAACCTCCAAGAGCAACAAATGCTCCCGAAGAACTCACTTAGAGTCCACCTCAAGTGCTCAACACACTAATCAACTCAATCCGATCACTACACACTCTCACACCCAACCCTTCACTCAAAAGGGGATCACTAAGATCTAGGGTTAGAGGGGCTTTTGGGAGCTCAAGATCACTAAGAAGAACACCTCAAAGCACCAAGGATCTAGCTCCACTCCTCAAATCAATCCTCAATCCAAACACCTCTCTCCACTACCCAACCCTTCACAAAAGGGGATCACTAAGATCTAAGGAGTAGGGAGGAGTATTGGGGGCTCAAACACTCACAAAGAACACCTCAAATACCCAGCAAAACATCCCCCAACGGCTCCTTTGAAGTGGGCAAGAAGGGGGCTTTAAATAGAGGAACCCCAAAAACTAGCCGTTTGGACCGACCGTCAACCGGAGACTCGGAATTTTAACCGGACACTTCCGGATCATCCGGATACTCGGGATAGTCCGGATACTCGGATAGTCGGAGTCTCGGACATTTAACCCGAGTCTCCGGACCTCGACAGCCGGACGAAACGGGCATAACTTTTGATCCGGACTCGATTTCGAATTCGGACTTTTCGGAAAGCTATGAACGGTGGCTATCCAACTAACAAGGTCTCACTACCCAAATCCCAAAGGATCAAATCAGATTGCACAAAGAATCCACAAGGAGACCTCAAATTCTCACTTTCAGAACCAAACAACACTTCTAACCTCACACCAACCCACCTACACCTAGGTGAACAAAGTGTGACTTGGGTTTCTCAACCTTAGACAAGGGTAGACCACTTTTGAGCACTTGAGACATGTCTAAGTAATTTCAACGAGTGCATCCCTCTTAATAGTACGGCAATCCTTAGACTCAAATTTAACACAAATCTAAGTCTTACACTAAGCTTACATGCCGACTTCTTAGGATGCACGGTGCATGATGACGCTTCCACAAAGATTGATGGCGCCCTTCGTCTTGTCAACCTCGACGCGATTCACCTCATGAGACTCTCGTCCTCTCCGACCTTGACCTCGATCATCACCAAGACGATCCTCACGCCAAGTCGTTCTTGACTTAGTCCTCGACTCTTGGTGACACCGCCGTCTTATTTGACTTTGACTCGATTGTCATCCTTCAAACCATCTTGGTCATCATACACACGACTTTGGGACCTAACTCTTATCAAAGCACTCGGCAAACACATTAGTCCCACAAGCTCAAAAGATATGAATTAGAATTAAATGAATGAGATGAAATACAACAAGTGTTTCATATAAATAGGCATGATATCAACGAAAACACTTGACATAAGAATTGTTCTCTACTAAGTGCAGCATGATGAATATGTGATTGATCTATATGCACTTAGAGAGATAATTGCCAATAAGATGAATCATTTAAATCAAGGCAATGATCACATACTTTGCTTAAATGAAACACATGATAGAATATACATGAATTGTACATGTGCAAATAATATTTGGAATGAGAGTAAATGATGTGATCCAATTCTAGATTAAACTTCACTAGGAGAGGTGCATTAGAAAATATACAACTAAGACATGTATGCACCAAGTCAATATGAAGCAATGAAGTTTAACTCTAGTTAACACAAGCATATTAAAAACAAAACACATAATGAACTCAAATGAATATATATATGCACAAGCAATTATGACATGAATCAATGTGCACATATGAAATCAACAAGTTACTTAGAGTTCAATATGCATTTGCTAAAGAGAAATGCAATGACAAATATGGAAGGAATACTGAGATTGCATACCTCATTTTTGCTTAACCAGCCCAATTGATTTTCCTCTAAAATAGATGAGACTAATATTCAACTAGGCAATAAACATGTTAGTCTCATAACAATATAAATATATTAGAGGTTTGTCATTTGTTAAGCACTAAGTTAATATTTATACAATTACATTGATTGACATTACATGCGTTTATCATTAATCGTTTATCATTAATCACCAAAACAACATAAGTGCTTAGATGCACTTTCAGTGACTGACTCGCCCAAGCACGCTTAACTTTGGAGTTCTGATGGGATCCGGTGCTTTAGTGATGGTATGATCGCATCCGACATGTGTTCCCTCCTCTTTCCCCTTAACCCACCCCGCCCGTGGCACATCGAATTCCCGGCCGCCGAACGGCGTGGGCCAGCGCGTCTCGGCGAGCTCGCCGCGCGCCACATGAAATGATATCACCTGCGGCGGAAACACGTTCGCTGTCCCCGAAATACGCAAAAAGTGAGGGATGCAACACGAGGACTTCCCAGGAGGTCACCCATCCTAGTACTACTCTCGCCCAAGCACGTTTAACTTCGAAGTTCTGATAGGATCCGGTGCTTTAGTGCTGGTATGATCGCATCCGACATATGTCCCCTCCCCTTTCCCCTTAACCCCCCCCGCCCGTGGCACATCGAATTCCCGGCCGCCCCGAACCGGCGTGGGCCCGCGCCGCGTCCGGCGAGCCCGCCGCCGCGCCACATGAAATGATATCACCCGCGGCGGAAACACGTTCGCCGTCCCTGAAATCCGCAAAAAGTGAGGGATGCAACACACGGAAACTCACTCCCAGTGCGCCGAAGCGCGGGGAGTGGAGCACCAGCGCGAAGGCGCTGAGAGCCTCTAGACTCACCGCGCTGAGCTACAACGACAGCACGACAAGCTGGAAGCTCGTAGGGCCGAGCTTGACAAACTCCAGGCCGACCTGGAGCAGCGTCAGCCAGGGCCCCCACTCGTAACTAGCGGCGCACGAGCGCACGCACGACAGGTTCATCATCAATCGGCCGAGGGGTCTGATGGACTTCCATTCTTCCCCCACGCGAGCCAAACGTCACAGCGGCCGCGATGCTGCTCCGCGGCATCCCTGAGCCGGATGACCCGGAGGCCAGGACCACCTACCAGAACCTCCCGGGGCTGGTGGAACATGTTGCCGTGTAGCACATGCAGGGCTCTGGCTCCCACCACTCGGGCGCCTCTTCGAGCCGCCTGAGCCGCACTACCACTCGGGGCCGGCGGAGTCCGACAATGACCGCGCCACAGCCTAAGCGGCCCCAGGCTTCGCGCACCCCGGTGCACCATCGCCTGGGCAACAACCACGACGTCTGCGCCACTCTCGAGGCGCGGAGAAAAGCGGTACACAAGGCGGCCCGGGACGTGGACAACGACCGCAGCCCGAGCCCTGATGGCCTAGGGCCACAGCCGTTCGGTCGCGCAATCCGCAACGCGGACTTTCCCGCCCGGTTCCGGGCACCGGTCAACATAGCCAAGTACACAGGGGCAACGAACCCCATCGTCTGGCTAGAAGATTACCAGCTCGCATTTCGGGCAGGCGAAGCTACGGATGATCTCTTCATCATCCAGTACCTCCCTATCTACCTCGCGGACTCGGCTCGAGCCTGGCTCGAGTACCTGCCCGCGAACACCATTAGGAGCTGGGCCGACCTGACGAACCTGTTCGTCGGCAACTTCCAGGGCACATACAAGCGCCCTGGGAACTCCTGTGACATCAAGAGCTGCAAGCAGCAGCCAGGGGAGACGCTCTGGGACTATATCTGGCGCTTCTCCCAACAATGCAACGAGCTCCCCGACATCCGCGACGCTAACGTCGTCGGGGCGTTCATCTACGGTACCACGTCCAAAACCTTGGTGCACAAACTGGGCTGCGCCAAGCCCAGAACCACCAAGAAGCTCCTGGATGATGAAGAGATCATCTGTAGCTGCCGTGTTAGCTGGGCTGCGGAATCCTTAGCTGCCGTGTTAGCTTTCTATCCTTTTGCCCGGCTTCTGTGCTAGCTCCAAAACCTTGGTGCACAAACTGAGCTGCGGAATCCTTAGCTGCCGTGTTAGCTTTCTATCCTTTTGCCCGGCTTCTTTGCTAGCCTTATGTATCGTTGGAAAGTTTATTGATTCTACTTCCTAATAGGGGGTGTTTGGCAGAGCTTCAGCTCTATCAAATCTGTGGAGCTAGTGGAGTTGAGTATTTCTAATTTCACTAGATTCGTAGAGTTGGAGTTGTGGGTATATAAAAGTGTTTATGTGGGTCATATTGTTTACATTTCAGAATAAAATTATGAGCTTAAATCATTTTATTTTAAAGTTTCAGTTTTGAGATGGAACTAGGATCTAAAGCTCTACTCCTTTGCCAAACATGGCCATAATACAGCATTTTTTTTAGGATTTTGTATCAAAAGTTATTCGTGTTTTAACTGACACTTGTACTCAGATTGTCTGGGTTAATACGCGCGTGAAAACTGAACGGTGGCTCATTGTGAGTTTGCGACCTCAACACCGAAGCCTACATATATAAATAGTGACAACCTCAGCAATATATTTGCTCAAAATTTATTGTTTTGCATTACATCTTCCTTATTCCACCGAACACAGCTGTTGATGAAATCAACAAATTGCTCTCGTGCACACTCCCATGCAAAAGGTTCAGCGTCTCTTGCTACTACTCTCCGTTCTATCATATACGTACACGAATACATGATACAAATCAAAGCAAAACATGGTTACATGATTACAAGGTTCGAACCTCAAGGCGTAACTCGATAGCCCATGGAACCAAATCCGTTGCCAAGTGGCGCATGTCGAGCTCAATCAAGCATTGAAGTGGTTCTGAAACATCGATCATAATGCCTGCCATTTGACCAGCACTTGTGTGCTTCAGCGGAAAGAAAATGCAATTTCCTCGAGTGTTCTTCCCTTGGTCTCCGGCACGCACAAGCACACAAAAATAAGGGTCCCGATACACACCGCAGCATAGATAGCAAAGGTTCCTGATAAAAAGAAAATGATGCATGATGAGATCTAATCTCGCAAGGAAAAGGGCATGCTTGGCGCGCGGCCTCATAAGAGAGAGAGAGAGAGAGAGACCTCCATTGCTCCAGTTTAACATCAAGCTCGCAGTCATCGTAATGAGCCACGCTGTCAACCAGTTCGCAAGGGTTGCAACACTTCCAGCAAGGCTCTTAATGTTAACAGGAAGAATCTGAATGCACACAAGGTAAATACATTAATCTACCCAGCTAAATTCAGAAATAAATTTTCTCTAGGCCTTTCATTACATAAGCACATTGGGACATCTATAGGCTGCTCGCTGTCATTTGCAATTCCAGATCTAGCGAAGAACCACTAAATGAAGTAATTGCAGCCATTAGTGATTAGGTACAGTTATGTTCATGCAATATGGCTAGATAAAACAATGAGGCTTCCTGTGCATTTAGAGTAGCAACTAGTTCAGCAATCACGAGTGATTACACTATTTCACTCCCTTTCAGAAAGAAAAGTTGTTGGGAGGGACTCGGGGTTGCAGTGTTGATTGATAAGCATAGCTCATGGAAGAAATTTACAACTAGGAACAAAAGTGGCAAGTGACAGTCGTAACTACTAGTCAATTACATACAAAAAAGATCACATAGATGTAACAATTTAACTTAAGTTCTATTTAATATTAGCAGTGAGTTAGAGCAAACTATACCTCAGACATTATGATCCATGGAATGGCTCCCAAGCCAAGAGAAAATGAAATCACAAATGCCTGGAGTAGCAAAAGAAAAGGCATTAAACCAGCTTGACTCAACAACAAGAAAAAGAGATGTATATAGAGCTGCAACTAACCACAAGACCAGCCAGCGAAAGCATACTCATTACAGAGTATAAATGAGAACCATCAGTTATGTTGTCCTGTTTCAAAATTGACGCAAATAATTCACAAAGGATGATAGTTTCATGAAGCCCAAGTAATATTAATCAATTTAAACTAGACAATTAGAGTTTACTACAAACCATTACATAAATTACCAACAACATTTTTAAGTGACCTTACCTTCACAAAAAATGACACAGAAACAATGACAAAGGTAATGGTCATCCCTGTAGTAGAGACCTGAAAAAAAAACAACTCAATGAACATAACTGACATTTTCTTCAAAAGAATTATGCCCAATAAACGATTGTGATGAAACTAACAATGAGAAGTAGCCGTCGACCAGCTTTGTCAGTCAACCAGGTTGTTACTCCAGTAGCAACCACCTAACAATGATTAGATTCTGTTAAGTATGCAATACTAAGCCCACATTTGTATAGAGTTGATACGCGCAACATGGATATATAAATATACCTGAACGGCCCCCAAACCACATGTTGCTAGATTACTATTTGTAAGACCTGTTTTGGAAGAGAATTTTGTAAGATACCAGATTTGACAGAGTTCTAAGCTATTGTTGTTTGTTGAGGTATTAAAATGTTGTGATAGGAGCCTCATGCAAGCATAAATCACATACAAATAGGGTAGCTTTGAAGTTGCTGCAATAGTTCCAAAATATCCAAATCAAACTGGTATAGATAAGTAGCATGCTTAATAATTTTCGATTTTAGCATTTCGTTCAATCACATATTCACATGTATGCTGCAGAGTTCTGAAATGTGTGTTGAAAACAAGTACACACAACTGACACAAGCAGACTTAGTAAACAAAGGCTCATCATATCCTGCAGAACATACCAGCAGCTTTGAAGATACTTGCAGCATAAAATAGAATGCCATTGACACCACTTAGCTGCTGCAGTACAAGGAGACCAATTCCTATCTAAAGAAATAAAACCAGTAAGCAAAAAAAGGACCATTAATATGTCAACAAAAAGAATTTAATAGCAAGACACCAACCATGAGAGGAACACTATATCTCTTGTGCCTGATATCAGCAAATCTTATGGTTGTCCTCCTCCTCGATGATGCAACTGATCTCTGCTCAGACAAGTGTAAAAAATATAAAATTCACATTTCCTCATGTTACATTGTGCTGCAGAAATAAGAGAAAATCACCACCAGTCCATATCACTTGAGAGCAATACATTGACAGGTGTAACATAAAGCATTAAATTGACAACAATGCATCCATATCACTTGATTGCACTGAGGCCTGTTGCCACTGGTTACCTTTATTTCATTTACTTCTGATGTGATGTCAGTATCAAATCCTCGCAGGACTTGCAGTGAAGATTCAAAATCCTCCATCTTTCCCATTTTTGCCTGAAACAACAATCTGTTCTATTTGGATCCTGCTATTAGTGCAACATAAGATAATGCAACACAGCACTTACCAGCCACCTTGGTGATTCGGGGATAAAGAACAATCCAGGTATCAGGACTGAGCAAGGTAAAATGCCTAAGAAATTTGAGAGTAACATAAAAGAGTTAGGATAATGTTTTGTATCAACAAACCTAGCAAATTAGCCCAACTGATTTGTACCAGTGGGCAGTGGCACATTTTCTATCATATTAAATCAACAGGTAAACATAATGGTACACACTAATTTGTCCATCTTACCTAGAACGGCAAGAATTCTCCAGGGAACAAACATCCCTAAAAAGTAGGCGAGCAATATGCCAATTGTAACAGAGAGCTGCAAAACAAATTATGAACAGGGTTAAAACTTGCAAACAAATGGACAGAGCAGAAGACAGACTATGCATAAATCAAGTGTTATTGTTTATTATTGAAAAACGACCTGATTGACTGAACCAAGAGCTCCTCTCATGTTCTGTGGAGCAATTTCTGCTATATAAACTGGCACCTGAGACCATGAAAAAAAAAGTTTAATGAGAAAGCTAATATCAGAAATATGTAGCTGCTCAGGGGTAGCTACCCACCCAGATTTTTAAAGTTGAAATTCGACATTTTCCTGTTGAAAGTTGAAAATTTTGAGTAGAAACTGAATGTGGGAAATTTTGAGTTGGAAGTCTTCTAATTTGAGTTGAAACTCACCGATTTCGAGTTGATAGTTTTCAACTTTGGTATTGATAGTTTTCGAATTTTTAGAGTTAAAAGTTCAATTTTTTGAGACAAAAGTGAGAAACTGTGAGCTAAAAGTCTTCAAATTTTGAGTTAAAAGTCTTTGAAGTTGGTAGGGAGAAGAAAGAACACGAATCTTGACATGTCAAAGTGACTAACATGTCCCCCTGCACAGAAAATCCTGTCAAAGTGATTAACATGTCCCTTTCAAAAAAAAATTTGAATTGAATGCCCGATCTGGAAAACTTAAAACAAGAAGTGCTATGCACAAGTTGAAATGATACCTAGATATTTATTACCATGCAAGGTAACAACACCAAAGCTCAATATCATTCACAATAACATAAACTTCCCTGCTTCAATATCCGGTATGACTTATGAGAGAAAGTTCTAAATCACAACTCAGCTGCGCAACCATAAGATGACATGGAATATTAGCCATTGAGTTCCTCTTATGGGCTAGTTAACTTGAATCCCTTTTGACGTACAAAAAAGCATGTTGTTTTTATTCTGTTCAGTATGAGGACTGAACAGAGGAGCAAGATTGGTATATGGGTTTTCTTGTCTAATCATGAATATTGTTAAAATTATGTTTAGGTTAAGGGAAATTCTCAGATATGGTATGTGGTTGAGTATGGATACAAGGAACGAGGGTAGGGCGCTCGCCTTCATCAAACCGCCGGCAGGGCTCTTCCCTAGCGAGGTAGAGAGGCTGTGACTGTGAGGCCTGACTTTAGAAGAGGAGGGGACGGAGACTAGAGACTTATTTGATTGTTGGTTGCTTGCCTCCAATGATTACAATAGGCCTCCTTACATAGATGGCTCTCCTAACAATTATGGAAAGATCAAGCTACATAATAAGCTACATAATAACCTTCCTAACTAAAATATAACCTTCCTAACTAATAGATAATATACCGATTAACTAATCGCTATCCTAATAAACTAATTAATTATTTAAGGAAATAGATATTCTTATTTAGGAAGGCAGCGTTGGGGTTGTTGTTTTGTATGAACTTCCAAAGATTAATTTTTTATGGAAAGCGGGATTTTTGTTATATGGAAACATCATAGCTTGTTATCACTAATTGATCTCAAGGTAGTAAGGTACCAATTTTACATTCTGTGAATGAAAAAAATGAAAGAAGACAATCCACCAAGAATATCACCATTTTCTCCTGTTTAGAGTAAATTACTAAATTTGTTCACTAAGTGGCGAAAAAAGGGCTGCATACCGTGTAGGATATCACACCAACTCCAAATCCTTCCAGCAACCGACCCATAAACAAAAAGGAGGAATCCTGGACAAACCGATTCAGAAGTAAACTAACAAGACACAGGACATGTTGCATTGAGCAAGGCAAACCAAATGCATGAGTATGGAGATAGGAAGGGAAAATAAACCTTACTTTTGCGAATGATATTGCGAGCCACCCAATGATGTTCGGAATTGCGGCGATCATTAGAGACTACAAGACCAAACCAAAAGAAAGCATCAATCAGTGCACGAGCAGATCCTTCTAGGCCTTCACTACCAAAGCTATGTAACGCTCTCCTACTATCGTGGACGCGCAAGGCAGGATCCGGTTTCTCCTCTCGCATTACACACCCGAACAGAAACCGCACAATTGTCGTGATCTAGGACAAGACAAAGGGGCAAGGAAGTCTCACCCCCTTGCGGCCGATGTACTCGGCGATCTGCCCGCTGGCGATGGCGCCCAGCATAGCCCCGACGTTCGACAGCGACCCAAACACCGAGAACTGCAGCCCGAGGAGGGAGCCAAAGCAAAGCAAAGCAAATCCAAACAACGTTAAAGCTAAGCGTGATAGGCGATGCACCAATCACCATTCGCAATTAACCAAGCGGCCGGAACACCTCACCTCCGAGAGGGAGAGCCCGAGGTCGGAGATGATGTCGTCCTGGGTGGGCGAGGAGTAGCCGCAGGTGAAGCCGAACTGGATGGGGCCGAGCGCGACGATGAGCGTGCAGAGCACGGCGGAGATCGAGCCGTCACGGAGGGCGTACGCGGAGGAGCCGAGGCGCTCCATGAGGCTGGACTGTCGCGAGCCCATCCCCCCCGCCGCCGACATCTTGTACCAGCTCCCGGTGTGCAGGAACGGCTTCCGCAGGTCCGACGCCGACGACGACCGCCCGCCATCCTCGCCGCCGCTCTCCTCCCGGAAGCTCATCGCGCCGCCGCGCTGCCTTCCGTTGTGGGTCGGATTTGCTTCCTCTCTGCGCTGCGTGGATGCGATTCCGTCTCTCTCTCTCTTACCAAGTTTGATTGGGGAGGGAAAGACAGGAGAGCGAGTGGTACTCTAATTTTCCGGTCGGTTTCTTTTGGCTTTTCTCCTGCCATTTTTCTCTGTAAGGAAATCTGATTAGCTGGACATAGAGGAGCGACAGACAGGCAGGCACTCCACTCCGCCTTTTGTGCCTCAATAGTTTGAATCTCTTTCCTATCAAACCACTGTAATTTAGGAGCATGACTATTCATACATATATCGACTAAATGGATTAAATGCAGACTAGGGATCTGATTGATTTGTAACTAAATATTATCGTTTATTTGTTTTGTAGCTACGTCTATGAACAGAT
This sequence comes from Rhipidocladum racemiflorum, assembly GCA_036346355.1. NCBI lineage: Eukaryota > Viridiplantae > Streptophyta > Magnoliopsida > Poales > Poaceae > Rhipidocladum > Rhipidocladum racemiflorum. The sequence goes on from CM070577.1 coordinate 5,101,333, forward strand.
TCATTTTCGCCACCTAAGTCTTGTGCATTCGTGTCTTCAAAAAGTGTGACGAGGTTTATTTTTGCTAGCCAGTGTGTGGCGTTGATTTTGATAACCTAATTTTAGATAGGTTTTGACCCAAAAAAATAGCAAATTTTTGTAATGTTAGTATATGAACCAAGCAGGCCCTATCACACGTGATTATTATTTTTACACCTCTATCATGGAAGCACACCGAATTGTGGTCTTTCAATGTTTGATTGGAGGAAAGGAAGTTGCTGTTGTGAATTGTGGTTGTTGCCTATTCCATTGCACCTGCCAATTTTAGATTAAATTTGCTTAATGCTAATATTCTCCACAAATGTGATGCGGTCTTTCAATGTTTGATTGGAGGAAAGGAAGTTGCTGTTTTTTTCTTAAAACAAAATTTTGGATGTTAATATCGGAGCATCTGTAACTTTGGACAGCGGTGGGCAACTGAACTCAATACATAACTCAATTAAAAGTTTTTAAACAAATGGTTTGTCAAAACAAGGTTAGAATAGTTTCTCCGATCTTTCAGATACCAAAAACACAAGTTCTAAACCAATATATGTTGTAGGCACCATAGCACACCGACAAATCAAAACTTTTCTGAACTTTCAAAAGCATAAAACAACATCTATCATGCCTGAGGAGCACGGAAGTCACACGCCCACCCACGCGCTTCCCGAACACGGTAAATGTGGGCTAAGGGCATTTTTGCAAAATAATTTGCATGGGATAGTTTTGTAAAAAAGAAAGAAAGATAACAAGTGGGCTAGTACATTAATAATTCTCTTTTGGAATTGTAATCCACGTAGCAGTAAAATCTTCACATGACACACACACCATATAACCCTTTTTTAGGGCAAAATATCCAGTGCAATTAAAGTTTTCGTGCAACTACCGTGCAACCCTACTAAAAAAAGTTTCAAAAAATTCTGAAAAAAAATCATAAATGTACATCTCAACTTACCCCATCTACGTATAAAATTTCTTGATCAAATACGTACTATGCTAGAAGTTACAAAAAAGACAATTTTTCGCTTGGAATCTTGCTACAGTAGACATCACAAAATTTGTTTTTTTTTTTTGTAACTTCTAGCATAGTACTTATTTGATCATGAAATTTTATACGTAGATGGGGTAAGTTGAGATGTATATCCATGATTTTTTTCAGAATTTTTTTTAAAATTTTTTAGTAGGATTGCACGGTGATTGCACGAAAACTTTAATTACACTGAATATATTGCCCTTTTTAAGACAAACAAGACACACCTATTTCACAGACAATGCATACAGCCCACATGCTCTACAAATCCTTCAAATTAAAAATACAATTTCTAAACTTTGCATGTTCCACGGCACTTACAAAATCTCCAAAATCTTGGAGACGAGCTCTATCACACCTAACACGTTCTGACACGTGATGTGTATACACATCACGCTCCTCTAAAATCTTTCAGATTAACAAAATTACTTTCTAAACCTTCCAATCTCATCGACACCTCACCCAAGACACGCCTCCCATCAGCGCCGCCGTTCTGCTGTGGCAAACACCACCTCAAGTCCAGATCCAAAATACCACAAACGCCCCCAAATCCGAATCACACGACGACTCAAGAAGAACCCGTCTCCATGGGCGAGCAATCCCTCTCCCAGCCTCAGCCCCAGCCCCAGCCCCTCTCCCCGTCCCCTCCCGCTTCCGCTTCCGCTTCCGCCGCTACGCCCGCCGCCGCCGCCGCCGCGTTCACCTCGACCTCCCGAGCGAGCGCTGCCTCGCGCACCAAGAAGCCCAACTCCTCCGACCCCTCCTCCGGTTCCAACCAATCCAAGAAGCCCCGCCTGACGCTGTCCGTCCCGGGTCGCCCCCTCTCCGCCGACGGCGAGGTGGCCGCGGCCATCCGCCACCTGCGCGCCGCCGACCACGCCCTCGCCACCGTCATCGACGCCCACGAGCCCCCGGCCTTCCACTGCCCGCACCGCCCATTCCACTCCCTCGTCCGATCCATCCTCTACCAGCAGCTCGCCTTCAAGGCCGCCGCCTCCGTCTACTCCCGCTTCCTCGCGCTCCTCGGCGGCGAGCCCAACGTGCTCCCGGACGCCGTCCTCGCGCTCACCCCGCAACAGCTCCGCCAGATCGGCGTCTCCCCTCGCAAGGCCTCCTACCTCCATGATCTCGCCCGCAAGTATGCCTCCGGTATCCTCTCTGATGCCGCCATCGTCAACATGGACGACCGATCTCTTGCCGCCATGCTCACCATGGTCAAGGGCATTGGCGCCTGGAGCGTCCACATGTTCATGATTTTCTCCCTAGCGCGCCCCGATGTGCTCCCTGCCGCGGACCTAGGGGTGCGTAAGGGCGTGCAGCTGCTGTATGGACTAGAGGACGTGCCGCGGCCGTCGCAGATGGAGAGGCTGTGTGAGCGGTGGCGCCCGTACCGCTCCGTTGGGGCGTGGTACATGTGGCGGTTAATTGAGTCCAAGGCACCGCAGCCGGCACCGGCCATCCCTGTTGGGCCACCTGCACTGCCTGGGCCTGGTGAGGAGCTCGTGCTCCAGCAGCAGCAGCAACCGAGTGTCATCCAAATGATCGATCCGCTTCAGATGCTTCCAGGGATGGGGTGAATTCGGTATCAATTCTGCAGTTCTGCTCGTTAGTTCTTGATATTAGATGGATGGTTACTTCGTGAATCTGTTGCTTGCTTTGTGTATCGTTGTTCCGTGTTGGGGGAGAAGGCAGGATGTTAGGCGAAATGGGGATCTGGGGGAAACTATTTAATCAATCAATTGGCTGTGTCACTCATCTGTGTTAAGAGTTTGTGGAGATTAGGCCTGGCCGATCTAAAGATCATGTAAAAATCATTCCTAGTATTTAAGAATCTCCCCTTTGAAGTTGTGCCATGCTTGTAGTTTGTCTAAAATAAATTCATTTAGCGCATGTCAAACATAAGAAGTCCTTTTCTGAGGGCTTTTACTTGCATCCCAATGTCGATCACTTAGCGAGAAAAATGTTATCATCGTTTCCATCTATGTAATGATGCAGATTGAAGCATTTACAAAATTGTGTTGAGCTAACAATGTATGTTGTAGTTGAGTCTGTAGACTTGGTAAAATATGTTTGTATATGGATATCACAAATGATATGATATATTCCTGAGAGCTAGTATTGATAAGAGAAGAATATTGGCAAGAATTTAGTTGAATCCATTGCCACAGAAACATGTGGGTTATGGTTAGTTCAATAATGCCATACTTGCCCTGAATTAACAATTTTGTATACTGTTACCAACTTATGTACAGTAACCCTTGAAAACCCATCATCCAAGCTGGTTGTGCAATCAGCATCAGTAATTCAGTATATCCATAGCTGTTCAGATGTCCAGGAGTTGAGATATTCCCTTTTGAGGACAATGCTTGAGGTTTCCCTGTATTCTGTATAATACCTGAATGCTTTCAAATCACCAACCATTCACATATCTACATATTAATGGTATATATGATGTTTGTATGGTGTGTAGCAGGTGGATAAGACTCAATAGTCAATAGGGCATAGGGGGTTTCATAAATGGCAAGGTGAAGCACATAGTAGAACGCCACTAAGTTCTCATCCAAATGCAACTACTATACTGCACTAAGCAGTCTTTTTTGTGGTGGTCATATTATAAAACCAAGAGAAGAGTTGTGTTGATGGAAGATGTGATTTGTGAGGGAACGGCGATTGCCGGTTTTGTTTTGTGCAGGTTTGATAGAATTCAGTGGATCCAGCAAATGGTTTATACCTCATACAACTAATGCAAAATGGTAGGATAGACTGGGAGCTTGTAAAGAATAGGAAGTTTGGAAAGATCAGCCAGAAGTACAGAATATCTGTATTCTAAAAGAGTAAGTTTGGGGAATTGAAATATTTCTTTTGGAGGTTATGTTCTTGACTTCTCTTTGCTGAATACTTCAATTCCCATAATTCTTGGTGCAGTTTTGACTACCGCATTTTATTCAGTGTAGCCTTGTTGAGGTCATGCTGTTTGATGTCTCAATGTATTTGATGCTGTGAAGCCTGTGATTTTTGCGAGGGTAAGCTCACATAGGTTGTGTGATCCTTGATCAAGTTAAAAATAAAACTACGTCGCTTTACATATCATCATGGCCATTGAGTCATCAAAAAGACAATTCAATGTACTGTGTGATGCACCCTGGTCCCTGAAAGTTAATAAGGGTGGAGATATCAGATAAGATCAGAAAAAGGGTCAAGTTCTTTTGTCTGCATGAGAACAGGTAACGTACAACAGCTGACTTTTTGTCTGACATTTGTTCCAGAATCATATGATGCATGTATCTGTTGTGGTGCTCGCATACTAGAAACGGGAGTATATGTCTCTCCGGCTATCTGTGACTTTCTAATATAGAACAGGCCATCCAGGCATACTAAAAATAGCCGTTAGCTTGGTGTATGATGTAAAGAAAGGATCTGCAGTTTTATTGCAAAAAGCAATGTCGTTCTCACTTTACACAGTACATTTTGAGAAGAACTCAGCTGGTACATTTTCTGCTTCCTCTCTCGTGCCGTTTGATGTAAGCTGCTGGTGATCGTTGGAGCCTTGAGGGGCAGGACTCTTTATTTATTGGGAATGTATAGGCATCATTTGGATATTTTTGTCCTAAAAATCATTCAAACTTTGGACCGTACGATCAAATCACACATCCGTAGGATTAACCCATCTCGAATTCAGGGGGGGTGTGCATCGATCTGAAAGCAAATTCAATGGCCCAGAATTTGGATGATGGTTGCTAAAGAAAACATTCGGATGAAACTTATCAAAACCCTATTTATTTGCACTCGCAGAAATGGGCAGGGCGATTCATCACCCGAGTCTTGGTAGCTTCCACGGATCCAAATAATTTCAGATTTAGGACCTCGAGATCCTAAATCTCTCTCGGCTGGGTAAATTTTTTTAGGAAAAAAAATCAAAATACTACAGTATCTATTCAAATCTCGGTGATTTCGGTTAAAATCTTGATTTTTTTTTTTTTACCGGATTTTCATTTTTCTTGACTGGATTTGATTAGATTTGGGATCAAGACCATCCACAAAAAATTTTAACGTGTTTTTAACATTTTTTGTTCGACCAGCTCTATAAAATAGCACTGCATGAGTTGTAATCGAGTGATTAGAGAGAGAGAGAGAGATTCAATTGCTAGCCAGCGACTTAGATAAGATGAAGTGGGTAACACGCTAACACGGCCATGTCCGACGAGAACTACGACCCGTGCTACCCCGACCAGCCGGTGGTGGACCGGCACCTCCCGTATGGTCCAAACTACCGGCCTTCGTCTGGGCCGACGACGACACGGCCGCCGTGCCATCTCGTACACTGCACTGATATACTCCCGGTTAGGAATGGCAGTTTTATCTATGGGTTTGAATACTCACGGGTACTTGATCTAAAAAGGATGAACACAGGTAGTATTTTATATCCATGAGTTTTTGAATTTAGGTACTGTCGACGGTTATTGTCGGCAAAAATGAATATGGGGCTATATGTTGGATGCAAGCTCGATGGTAACGCAAGACAAAAATTTATATAGGTTCAGGCTCTCGACGGTGAAGGTAATATCCTAATCCTGTGTTCTGAGATTATGAGCAGTATGCTTCTCATGTATTGTGCGTCTAGTCTCTGTTGCGTTTTTTTGGAACCCCCACCCCCTTATAAAGGCAGGGGCGAAGAGTTCGAGTTGGTTACAAGAGGGAAATCCCTATTAATTACGGGATATGTTTTATCTCTAACCCTATCTAGGGCGCAATGCTAGCTTATGGAATTACAATTATATCTTTCCTAATAAGGGTCGGTTGCCATCTTCTTCTACTCCATATCGAATACGTCGAAGATAGCCCAGATAGCATCCGGCCTTGGGCCATTGATTCGGTTCGTCCCCTTTTTGGCCAATCTATATGTAGACCCTATTTAAAATATAATTAAAAAAAAAAACAAAAACCCTAGCTCAACCTCTCAACCTCCTCCCTCCGATTCCCCGATCCCCATTCCCCCATCTACTCGCCTCCTCCGGTCCTCCCTCCCATCCAGCACGGCCGCACCCCTCCCTCGCCTCCCTCCCCCACGGCTGCCCTCCGCCACCGCCTCCCTCCCCCTGGTCGCCCTCCGCTACTGCCTCACTCGCAGCGCTGCCTTGAAGTCCAATTGTCCAAGGGGGATGGCTCAAATCAGAATAGTGTTTTTTATCTTCCTCTTGCTCATCGTGGCAGAGTTCGCGGTGGCGACGAGCTCACCGTCGGCCTACGTGCAGAACGCCAGCTACTTCAACCGCATCATCATCTTCTCAAAAACCTACTGCGCATAAGCCCTCCTAGGCACCAGCTTTTATGCAACTCCTTTTGCTTGTTTTTTGGTTTGCGATTTTGGGGAATTTTGCGGAGTTGATGCCACATCGTTGAGATCCTAGGAATCTCATGCGCCATTACAGCTGCCTAGGCACATATTTATTGGGAAAAGGGGTTTGGATGCCGTGAATTGGGTGGATTTGTTGTCTAGTAGATGGTGGGGGTGCGAATTAGGCACACTTGCCATGTAATTGAACTGCTGACAGTTGCAAATTGGCTTAATTAGGTTATTAATACTTGCAAACTATGGTCCCATATATTTATTTGACGAAAATTGAGCTGTTTATTTGCTAGAACTGAAAATAGAAGGCTGAAACAGTCTCCTATTTCGTGAAGAAAGTGTTCGATTTGCTGCGCTGGTAATGTGACCATGGCTTGCTGTTGTCCTAAAGAGCTATCCTAAATGTGTTGTATGTGTTACAGTAAATAGATCCTGCTGCTGTAGTTTCTGGTCTAAGATGCTGGCCTATAAGTAAAATATGATATAGGTTCAGATCATGCTGGTAGGAATGGCAATTGGTGGCTCATAAATTATATCAGTGCATTACCGTACCATGTGATTGAACTGTGATGCACTTATGTTCATAAGTTGTAAATAACTGGATTTAGTTGGCTTGTTACTTGGATAACAATGAGTTGGGAGGAAACAAGTTATTGTTGTATGCTTGCATTCAGACATGCAAACTGGAATACTAGTGCAATTTGGATATAATCACAGAAACCAAAAATGTGGAATTTATGTTCTCTTCCTTTTCGATACCATTGCTACAAGTTGTTGAGCTGTTGAAAAGTGTAAGCTACTTATCTAATGCCAACCAAGTGATTTCAGTGTTGCCTGTTTCTATCTCATGGCAAAGGATGCAATGTGGATGTGTTTCTTTTGATAAACTTGGGTGTAAGTTTGTACGTTGGTTCCTTCAATTCTTGGAATAGACTATTTGGTAGGCATCATATATTTCAAAGCTCAACGTTTGGTAGCACATTCATGTTTATTTCAATATATCGAAAATTCAAAACTAAAAATTTAAAGGCTTAGAAGGTGAATACATAGTATGCAAGTTCTTCCTTGAGATGTGCATGCTTGCATTTGTATCTCAAATTTCTCGAGGAGTTTTGAATTCCAACAAAAAAAATTTGGTAGTCTTGATTAAAAGATCGTGTATCTTCCTTGAAGTTGTTGTAATTCTAAACACTTCTTATATGGTCTAATTACTTATGAATTCTCTGATACCAATAACATTCCTGACTTCTTGCAAATACCTATTTACTTCCTTTTTGTAGGTACTCTATGCGTGCTAAGCGCATATTTAGAGATCTCAAGGAAAATTCTTATGTTGTTGAACTTGATCTCCGAGGTAATAATCCAGATCGTGTATAATTTCAATCTAATTGTTTTTGTCAGGCATTTTTTCAGCTAGAAGTTCGAGCTCAGGTACCCATCAGATCACATGATGCACCGAGTTCTGCAGATCAGGATTTGGGTACCCATTGGGTTCAAGTACCCATCCGTGCTCAAGTAGTCTTATGGGTTCGGGTGTGCGGCATGATTTCGAATTTTGGATTCAAGTGAACGACAAGCATACCTGAAGGTACCCGCCCGATTGCTATCCCTACTCCCAACTCAATTCCCTGGTTGAACACATGGCGTCCAACCTCATCGGAACCGTTCGCCGAGCTGACACCATCTTCGTGTCGCCTCGCCGGGCTCCGCCTCATCAAGCTCCCCTTTGCTTGCCAGCGCACTTGGCCCACGACGGTGCCCACTAGGGCTGTACCTAACAATTTAGGCTTCGTTTGGCAGAGCTCTAGATCTCAGCTCCATCTCAGATCTGAAATTTGTAGGTTAAAATAAAGTTAATGAAGTTTATATTTTTATTTTAAGATGTAAACAAGATGATCCATCTAAACACTCTTAATATACGCATAGCTCCAGCTCCACAAATTTGGTGGAGCTGGAGCCTGGAGCTCTGCCAAACACCCCCTTAAGAGGGCCTTGTGCTAAATTTGAAATGAAGCCCCACTACGTCTAAGAAAAGTGTAAAATAAAATATCTCTATTCAATATTCTAATTGTCATATATTTTTCATTGAGTCCATGAAATACAAAATAAATAGATGAGAGTAGAGTTGATTGATGCATTGCCGCCAACATGATTTTTTTAAATCCCGAATTAGTTTGGAGGAGGAGCATTAGGACTTGGGAGGGGAGTGCTGCCTCTAGTTCACAAAAACATATCGTTTTAATATATATACAGTAAAAATTTCAAGCTTTGGTTATCAAAATATTTTTAAGCACTTAAGATTGGATAAAAAAAAATCATATATACAGATTCTTCTTGAAAAGTACTTTCATAATATTATAATTTTACTGAATTTAATAAATATATTACAAAAAAAAATAGTGATCAAAGTTATATTTTATTGACCGTATTGATGTCCAAAATGATTTGTTTTTTTGTGAGCCGTAGGGAGTAATTTTCACATAAGTCCTAATGGGAGTAGTTGCTTGGGGTAGCAAAAGAGGAGAGGGAGAGAGGTTAGATGCCGGAAAAACGCTCTTAAAATCTTAACTCTTAGTTCTAATACCAAAATTAAATAGAACTAATTGATATCCTATACTCCTATAGTCCTATGCAGCTGCTTAGTTCGCTGATGCCCATATACAGGCCAGGCATGGTGCCGCCCATCATACGACCCGATTCGTCCAGGGTCCGACCCGGTGCACACGCACCTTCTGCGTGCTGTGTCGTAGATGACGCCGAGGGCGGCCGTGGCCAACGCGTGCTACATTCACGCCGTCGTGAGGTCGACTGCCATCGCCGGAGCATCCGACCGGCAAGCTGCCACGTTGAGGAGCCTGCACTGGCTGTCCGTCGAGGCACTATTGGGCTGGGTGTGGCGGATTACATGGGCCGTAGGCTGGACAACGTGTACCTAATCCAGTACACCTCCGGCGTGATGGGCGTGCCGAAGCCCGTGGTGAGGCTCAGCGGCCCGCATTGTTTGGGCCGCGAGGAGGGCCTACGACCCGCACCCCGGGTCCCCGGCAGCATAGTATCACGACTGTAGCCTCATGTTACTACTCCTCACCGTCGTGGCCGGCGCCACGTGCCCGTTGGCCTCGGCGAGAGCGGCGTGGTGCCGAAGACAACGTCGGTCGTCGGGGAAGCTGCATCGTGGGGTAGCGAGGGAGAAACTGCTCGCCGGAGAGGTTCCAGACTTCCGGTGGTCTTTGAAGTACGATACGATGGTGATGAGGGAGAGGGCAGGGAGTCCGCCATGGCCACGGCCTTTGGGAGAGCAAGTCGCCGTCTTCGCTTGCAGTCATTTCTCCGAGGGAAATTTGGCTGTCTGACAACACGAAGTACGACATTCACCGAGCCATCGATTTTCAGTATTCTCCACGAATGTCACACTTTCACAATGTTATATAAGCGATTTATGTTTATTTGAAGGCCTCTAACAAACTGCATGAGGCTTTTATTTTATGTTGGGAGTGTGTAGCATCCCTCAGATGTTTTTGCCTTAAATAATATTGAAATTTTGGGCCGTAGGATTAAAAATCCAATGTTAGATCAAATCATTCATGTGAAACCATTAGCATACAACCATTTGAACCCGTTAGTATACAATCAGATACTCCCAAATATCAACAATAATCGAATGCTCTCAGATTTTGGGTGATATTTAGCAAACAAAACATCCGGGTGATGTTTATCAAAATCCTTTTATGTTTGTGTTGACATCGACAAATTTAGCCGATTTGAAAAGATGCAGTCAAACAAGGATAAAAGACTTAGTTGACATCGGTTCAAAGTTGTTTATTTTCAAGGTTGAGGCTGATACCAATTGTAGGTTTTGATGAGTTGGTGAAGGATAACGATCGGCTTAGTTGCTATAAAAGGAGGCGACGATCGAGACAGAAAGGAGACATCCAACAAATAAACCAATTCGCTTCTAGTTTATTTACTTTTCATCGACTAGGAGTAGTTATTTAGACTTAGAATCTTTCTTCTGTAATTCATTTTCATTAATAAAGTTGCGTATTGCCGATTTTGATCATCGTCAACTTCCACAAATTATCTCAGGTTTGCTTTTTACCGATCTCGTTGTGCATCGCCTTTTTGGAGAAAACAATGTACCTTCATCGATTATATTATCGACTGTAATAAGTCATTTAGATTATCAAATCCTTACCGATTTTCTAATCGGTTAAGATAGCTGTTTAGATTTTTCCCCCCGATTGTAGGATCAAATCGGTCGGCACGTCTCGAACCTTTTTGAATCCGGTGTTCGTGTGTGTTGAAGTCAATTGACTATTTTTCGGTGCCAACAATTTGTTACCCCAAAACTATCACAACGCAATAAAGATTTACAAAAGCCGTATATTTGGCGATTGTCCATTTGTCTCCTAAGAGTAAAATTGCTGCCCAGCTACTCTAAAGATGGGAAAATAGGTTTGTCATGCCACTTCTGCCCATAATTCTATAAAAATACCATAAATACCCCCCTTTTTTTTCTTTCACTTTGACCTTTACTCAATTAAATGGAAAAATTGCAAATCCCTCTATAAGTAAGTGGGAGTTTGATTTACCCTCAAGTACTTTTATGGAATACCCCCCTAAAAGTTTATGGCTTTTTTTTTTTGATCTGAACTGCATGCTAGGTTTGTCCGAGGTATCCTATCGCGATCTGTGGCGTTAAATTGCACATGTCATGTTTGTTTCGCTTTTTGAAGTGAGGCGAATCAAGAATTCAAGATGAGGAAAGGTAGCGGACAAGGACCCAACTTGACTAATTTTTTAAGGGGTAGTTTCACCTTTCCCTCGTTTAAGAGATGAAGGACAGAAAGGTTTGCGCGACGGGGAGGCCACGGCCGACTACGGGGAGGGAGGTCCGTGAACAGTGAGTCAGTGACTCTGCTACGGCGATGGCTGCGCGCACGGCGCACCGAAGCCTGTGCTTACAGTACCGCCTCGCGTGCTTGTGTGCCAATGCATCATCGGATTTCCTAATAATACATCTTATTATGTGGAAAAGAATTGAAGCCCAACCAAGGCATCCACTATTATGTAGGAAAGAATTGGAGGCCTGTTATGATATGGATAGAATCCGTATCCCCGGAGAGAAGGACTCTATCCATGGTGGGTGAATCCGAATTTATCTCCAGGAGTCCACTATATATATAAGGCATTGCCTTGTATAGAAATCAATCAATCTAATAAAGAGAGAGGTTTCCTCCTTATATGGTGTGCTTCTCCTTTCTTCTGTTCGCGTGATTGCTTAGCGTGCCGTGGATTAGCGTGGGCGAACGATCTTGTTTCACAACACGTTATCAGCACGAGTCTCTACCACAAGAAGCGGAGAATCGTCGACTATGACGAACGAGTACTACCGGCGATTGATCGCTCGGTCCGATCTGCAATCAACTCGTCATCAAGCCGGCATCCGCTCGGATCGCCGAAAAAGTCCTACGCGATAGTCAACACATCCGGCATCAAGAACGTAAGTAATCGAGCATGGTCAAAATCCTGCAGATTGTCTCATTGGATGTATTGAAAGCTCCATACCCTGGGTTTATTTTCTAGCTTTTGCCATGTTTAATATGTGAAAAATTAATTTTTCTGTTACTCAAGTAATTCTGAAAATTGCTCAAATATTAACGAAAAATTGCAAAATTTGCTAGAAAATTTTGAAGTCATGAGTAGTTGGAATTTTATTTCAGTAATGAAAAAATAGATTCAAGACAATTGGTGTATAGGAAAACATACATGAAGCTTGGTTCTTTAATTGGCACCCGAAAATAGGAAGTGCTCCCTCCCTCATGTGAGCCCTAGGGGCGGGTTGACCTGGCCATGAGTCGAGCTGACGGAGACATTCATTACCTGTTTTCACTCCCAACAAGAGTTACATAAGATGTAATTAGCATTATGCCGCGTTTAATTGATGTTGGAATTTCTTTTCTGTTATTAAGTAATGCTGAAAAATTGCTGTATAATTAACATAAATTGCTAAATACTAGAAAAATTCTGTGAGGATTGTGATAATTATCTACTGAACAGATATATACCAAAACTTTATTGATTCAATAAGGATGCATGCAAAATAATATTTTACCTGTAGTAAAATTTCGTATTGCTTGCATATAGGATATGTCTGACATCGCAAAAAGGAAATTTGATGTGCTTGCCCTGGATGGCAGCAATTATCTCATTTGGGCAATGGATGCCAAAATCAACATAACAGTTAGAGCACTTGGAGCTGCTGCCTGCTATTGCCCAGCCTGAAGCTGGTGCACCTGCTGTGCCCGAACCCGCAAAATGCGCTGCTTTACATTTCCTGAGGCACCATCTTCATCCGGACCTGAAGACTGAATACTTGACGCAGGAGGACCCGCTGGTATTATGGAATTCCCTGAAGGAACGCTATAACCAGCAAAGATCTGTGTTGTTGCCAGAAACACAACACGAATGGACCCTCCTACGCTTCCAGGATTTTAAATCTGTGGCAGAATATAATTCTGCAATGCACAAAATTGTCACTAAATTAACGTTTTGTAACCAGAAAGTTATTGATACTAAAATGATCGATAAAACCTTGTGCACCTTCTACCCCAACATGATGATACTACAGCAACAGTACCTTCATGCAAAGTACAAGAAGTACTCTGAGCTTATTAGTATTCTGCTAGAAGTAGAAAAATATGATGAATTCCTGTTGAAGAATCATCATGCAAATGCTAATGGAAATCAAGTATTGCCCGAAGCACATGCTACCAATCAACAGGCTAGTAATAGCTATGGCCGCGAAAAAGGTCAAATGCATGAGGGGAATAAATGGAAGAATAGCAGAAACCAAAAGGGAAAGGGCAAATCCCAATGGAAAGGTAAAGGGAAAGGTACTGGAACCTTCCAGAAGCAAGGCCCAATAAGGCACCTAACCCTCCTGAGTCGTGCTTTAGGTGTGGGTGCGTTGGCCATTGGTCACGTACATGTCGCACCCAAAAGAACCTGGCGGAACTTTACATGAAATCTACTGGAAGATTCAAGAAGAATCAAGAACAAAAAGGTGGGAAGAAGGACGACAACGTCACCGACCCTACGGCCGAGTTCAAAGAAAACCTTCTCGGATATGGTGACTCGCCCATGGAGGAAGATGACCTTCTTGGCACTGAACTTGTGGAATTCCAGAAGAATACCAATGTTCCCTAGGAGGAGGAACATGACTTATATGGAGACTTGCAATAGTTTCCTTGTACCCCTTTTTGCTTTATGTCGTATTTTCATTAGTTGAGTCTCCTTAAGAGCCTCATATTATCAATTTGAATATTTGTGTTCCTGCATGAACATTTTGTCTATGCTCCTGTTAAGCAATTATTAATAATAGTCAAATAAGGTGTTTTTCCAGAATATTTGCTCATTCTTGTGCTATGCTTGTCCTATATTCTACAATTTTTTCCTGATGCAATAATTGTTTGATTGTTAAGTCATACCTTTAATATAGAACAAAGTATAATCAAGCGAAGGAGGAATAAATTTATCTAGAAGACAGCTATACCACACTAAATGACTTAAAAATTATGACTATCGTCAGAAGCGATGATCTTATAGTTGGCACTGGAAGAATGTCATATTATACCATGAGTCCAGTTGTACTCATTTATATCTTAAAGATATTGGTCTGAATGATACCCATATGCAGACATAGAAAGAGGATGGTACTGAATACCTACTCATGGCTAAGTTTAATGGGTGTAATAAATGTGTAGTTGAAAAACCAAGGCCTCCACATGTCACTCCACGCCGTTTCGCAAAAAATCCCTCCATTACTTTAAATTATGGATAGGTCCCTGCAGGTTACAAAAAGATGCTTCACGATTTTTTGTGAGGGGAAGAAAATCATTTTTGAATTGCATTCAGGTCCCTCGTTTGTTGTTTTATGAAAAAAAATCCCCGTTAAATTCAAATTGCGAACAAGCTCTTTTCTAATTTTTCAGGGTAGCGGTCAAGTCCAAAAACGTAACAAACAGGTCCTCGCTCCTTACGCCCATGTCCTTTGTCCGTTTTTTCCGGAAAAAATATTTTCGGCAGCAGAAATACGTGTGCAGCTCTATCTCTAGATTTTTTCCCCAACTCGATCTCCAATATTTTTCAAAACATGTATTATTACTCGGTGAACACATAGAATGTTTAACTCGACAAAACGAGGTTGGCATCCCTAATAATTTTTCTCTGTTTCCCCCCCCAAAAAAAGTTTTCGTCAGCAGAAATATGTGTGCAGCTTTATCTCTAGACTTTTTTCCCAACTCGATTTTTCAACTCGATCTCCAATATATTTTTCAAAATATATTATTACTCGGTGAACGCATAGAGTGTTAAACTCGACAAAAGAAGGTTGGCATCTCTAATAATTTTTGAAACATGTATTATTACCCGATTAACACATAGAGTGTTAAAGTCGACAAAAGAAGGTTGACCGGGTAATAATAGAGTGTTAATCAAATTCATCAAAAGAAATATGTACAGCTCTATCTCTAGACTTTTTTTCCCAACTCGATCTCTAATATTTTTCGAAACATGTATTATTACTAGGTGAACCCGTAGAGTATTAAACTCGACAAAAGAAAGTTGTCATCTCTAATATTTTTCAGAACATGTATTATTACCCAGTTAACAGATGGAATGTTAAAGTCGACAAAAGAAGGTTGACCGGGTAATAATAGAGTGTTAACTAAATTCGTCAAAAGAAAGATGTGTGTAACTCTATCTCTTTAATTTTTTTGTAACTCATTTCTAATATTTTTCGAAATAAGAAATATGTGTACAGCTGTATCTCTATAGTTATTTTTGCAACTCGATCTATAGTATTTTTCGAAACATGTATTATTCACCGGTGAACGTATAAAGTGTTAAACTCGGCAAAAGAAGAACATTTCTCCATTTTTTCCGAGAAAATATATCTATTATGCCTGGAAAATTTACGGAGCAGCCAGCCGGCCACATCGTCCTCTTCGCCAAAAGCCCCTCCAAAAAAATTAATTTGTGTTTAGGTCCTTACTCCGGTAGAACTAACACCGGTGCTGATGTCAATCGCTTCTTCAGCTCCTGAAATCCTTTCTCACATTCCGGCGTCCATGCAAACTTCTTTTCCTTCTTCAGCAATTGCGTAAGAGGTTTCGCGATTGTCGAAAAGCCTTCAATGAAACGGCGGTAGTATCCTGCCATTCCAAGGAAACTCCGAATCTGGGTCACGCCCCTACTGCTCCCAATGTAACACACTTCTACTTTGCTTGGATCTACGGCGACTCCCTCTGCAGTCATTACATGTCCAAGAAACTCCACCTTCGCCTTCCAAAACTCACACTTGCTGAACTTGGCGAAAAGTTGCTGTTCCCTCAGCTTTTCCAAAACTCGCCTTAAGTGTTCGGCATGTTCATCCTCCTGCCTTGGAGTAGATTAGGATATCGTCTATGAACACGACGACAAACTTGTCCAAATATTCCATGAACACCTTATTCATCATATTCATGAAATAAGTCGGGCGCATTCGTCACCCAAAGGACATAATCAGAACTCGTAATGTCCATATCTTGATGAGAATGCGATCTTGAATATCTTCCGATCGGATCTTCAATCGATGGTATCCCGATCTCGATCAATCTTGGAGAAAACTCCGGCTCCTCTTAACTGATCAAACAAATCATCAATCCTGGGTAGCGGATACTTATTCTTCACGGTGACTTCATTGAGTGCACGGTAGTCAATGCACATCCCGAAACTCCCGCCCTTCTTCTTGACAAACAAAACTGGTGCTCCCCACGGTGACGAACTTGGTGCGATAAATCCTTTCTCCATTAACTCTTCTAAATTGTTTCTTCATTTCTACCAACTCCTCGGTAGACATCCGATAGGGTCTCTTTGCTATCGGTCTTGTACTGTACAAGCTCTATCACAAACTCTATGTCCCTCGCTCCGCGGCATACTGTAAATCTTCGGGAAAAACATCGGGTACTCATTCACTACTTGGGACATCCTCTATGCTGATTGCCTTGGTACTGTTAACCATCAATCGTCCATCTCTAACCGCATGATGGCTTGAAATTCCACTTTCTTCCCACACGGGCTCTCAATCGAGATAGTCCTTCGTCCACAATCCAATCTGAGCCTTGTGCTTGGATAACCAATCCATTCCCAATATAACATCTAAGGTCCGGGTCTCCAAAATTATAAGGTTTGCTAGGAACTCTATTCCATCTATTAGTATTCTCACCGGAACATCCTACTTTCGCTCGGAGTTCGGAACTGTGGTTTGAACTAAAAGCATGCACTTAAGTCTTGCAATCTGAGTTAAGTCCCTTCATAAAACGAAACTGTTTGGATTTATCCGTCGCTACATCCTCAAAGCGTAGCGTGCTAGCTGTGTGAACTTGTTCAGTAGTCGGCCACTGGTGATTACCTTGCTTGTTGCTCTGAACTCCTCCTTCTTAAGGTCCATGATTCCTTCAGGCACGTGATCTTGTCGGAATGCGGTGAACTCTTCCCAAGTGATATCTTGAGGGTTCTCTGCGTGGCACGTAAGTTCTCCCACCATTCGGTTGTTCCTTCCAACCGATGAGAAGCGTAGAGTACCTTCTCATTCCCTATGCATTGAGCTATGTGTAGCTTCCTCTCAATTGATCTTAACCAATCATCGGCCTCCAATGGATTGGCATTCCCAGAGAAAGTGGGTGGGTGAGTCCTCATGAACTCTGACAGCCTTGTATTACGCGTGGTCCCGATTAACCTGATTAGCAGTGGCCTGAGCAAAGGACGTGCTGCATTTGTTGCATCAAAGCATGCATCAATCGAGTCTGGGCAGCAAGAAATGCTCCAAATTCTGCATATCCAGTGGCGGTCGGTGCTCCATCATTGGGGTTTTCTGTTGGGCGAGATCCACTCCCATTGCTTCCAAAGTTCCCACGGGTGTTCACCATCTGTCGATTTGCTCTAGGTTTAGAGATGAGAGGGAAACAAGAATAGACAAGTAATATGGAACTTATGCGGGGCGAAAGGGGTAACTTTAAGGTCCAACTTTATTATTAATAACTTGGTATGGTCGCTTACAATGCCTAAGGGCCTTGCAACACATAATGCACACTCAAAGAAACAATGAAAATCCAAATCGAACTAACTCGAGTCCTAACGCCTAAAGGGTGACTCTTTCTTCTATGACGCGACTCGGCGAAGGAGTCTCACTATAGAATCTATGCTCACTCATCGAAAACCTCCACGGCCTGGGTACGGGTGCTGTGGCATAGGCGCGAAACGATCGCCATGTCCAAAGAATCGTGTCCTTCGTGGTAGTCGAAGAAGCGGTGTCCTCATCGAGATCGACTCCTCTGGATCGGCTCGTGTAGCTCGGAAATCGCTCGGTCTCGTCCGTACAAAGTCATCTCCACTCGTCAATCCTTCGCAGAAGATGTGCCACAAACTCTTTAGCATACCGCCAACTGTTATTATCTGTCGTGATATCCTTGCGGGCCTTCTGTAGCTCCATGCTTGTATTATCTAGTACATCCTCCTGGGCGACGACAAATCGTGACAAAAGTTTAACCGAGGCATTCTCATCCTGAATCGCCGGTCGAGAAGGTTATCGCTGGCGGATGGTAACGGAACACCGCATTTCCAACTCTCGCGTAGATACGGTAATGTGCCGCATTGCTCGTCGTGATACTTCTTGGATACCCATCCGCATTGTGGATCTCCTGGCGGCAAAGGTGTGTCGAGCGATTGCCTGGCCCTTTTCCTAGCAGTACCTCAATCCTCACGTCACAAGCCTTGATCAATCCCGCTTGTCTCGATCACTTCCACTTGGTATTGGGGCTTCTCAAAATCTCCGAGAGTGCAGAGCATATGCCAAAGTTCCGCGGGCGTGACTAACTCCCAGATCAACGTAGTTGAACTCTTCCTCCATCTGTCACAAGAGTGCTTTACGTAAGAACCCGAATTTTTAAATTGTGACAAGGTAAGGGAAAATTTCAGCAAGAGACAAGAAAAGAGAGAAGGGGATAAGTCGAGATGTCATTTCTTGTCTTCACAAATTTTTAGCTTTTAGAAAATAGGTTTTATCCTCACTACGACCATTCTAGCTTAGGGTTGAGCCTACAGTCAAGTATGGCTCTGATACCACCTCTGTCGGGACCCCGAATTTGCAAATCCGGACCCTCTGTGTATTCAGCACTAGTCCAGGAACGCGCTAGTGCACACAGTCTTAACATCGTTATATATCACAATCATACCAAACGATACTATCAAAGTACTTTATTTAAATAATCAAAGGGTTACTCGACCTTATGGCCAAGTTACAAATATATGCCTTGCAAGGCGAAACTTATTAAAAGAGAAATAGCAAAGAATGGAAAATCAAATAAACTTCGTGGGCGCCATCCAAGTATACCACAGTAAATCGATCGGGCTCGCATCCCTAAGTAGACGGATCCTCCGGGAACTCCTCCTCCGAACCGCGTAGTCTCCTCTTCAACCGGTATTGTGTTGAGGCAAGGGTGAGTACTTGGTACTCAACAAGTCATGCATGTAATGCAAGCTAATATACTATATGCATGGCTTGGTACAAAGGAATAGCTCAGGTATATTTGCGAAATGACTTTTGACAAGTAATAAAAGTAGATTCAAGCAAAGTAGAAATAAGTAAAGCATAAATAACTTTTCAAAAAGTTTAACAAACATTTTTCCCATCCTACACCATATTTCCATCACCTTCCTTGTTAAATCAACCCATCTTTTCAAAACCAAGTTATTTTCAGAAAGTCTACCCCTTGACTGTAATTCCCAAGCATTGTCCAGTACCGTGGACTCGGCTATTCAAATAGATTCTACACTCTGCAGAGGTTATGCACTTTACCCACAAGATACAGTCAAACACCACAAAGGCGAGTTCCTCAGTAATAAAGCCTTCGGAAGCCTCAAACAACACAGGTGGTCCTCTCAGGTTCGTGCTCTACACCATCCCTTCCCTTAGCCAAGGCGAAGTATGGGACCAACACACCGTTAGATGGGTACTGGCCACAGCCACGATACGCCTCCCCGCACAATCACACAAACGGTGTAATCGACACCACGAGGCTCCACAAGTGAGTCCTTAGCGACTTAGTCAACTAGGGCCGTCCCATTCCACCATGTGGTTGCAAGTATGACCCAGTTCAAAGGCTTGCAAGGTTAAGTCCTTAGAGTGACCAGGGCAAGACTACCCGGAAAACCAAATCAACACTCCCAATGCCACAACTGGCCCACCTGATTACTCTTGCCACATGCCCTGGCCGAAATCGTTTATCAAACCCCGCTTGATTACCATGCACCACGTGTCAACATCACATGATACTTTTCCAAAACAGGTTCAATATATCATTAAGTCCATATTATCATTTGATTGTCCAAAATCATGTCATGAGCACGAAAGGTCTAAGCAAAGATACTACAACGGTCTAAACCCACGTTGGCAATTTAATAATGTCCAACTAGTAAACCACAACTAGGGTGACAAAGGATCATGGCACATACTTAGATAATCAAGGTGTCATACTGACAAATTGGTATTTATCTAACCCCATGTTTAAACAAAATATCTTTCTAATTGAACTAGCATGCAATAGTTTAAATCAAAATAGATTTCAAATAGGATCAACATGGTCAAAGCACAACTTGCCTTCAAAAAGTACTTGCTCTTGGTCTTGAGTTGGATCCCGAGTCAACACTTCTCCCTCGAATCCTTCCCAAGACTTCAACGTCTACTCGTAAAGCGTGCAAATAGCAAATACCCAATAAACAATAGACAAAAACATCCCAAAACTCCAAATAAAATCCATAAACAGAGAGAACGTAATTTTCTGGATTTTTAGAAACTGGAATAAATCAAATTTGGAGTTAAAATGCAAAAGTTATGATTATTTAAAGTTTAAATAATCAATTAAATAATATTACAGAGAAAAACTTTAGTCCAAAAATTAAATAAAATTCATATTTAGGTAGATCTCAATTTTATACAAATTTAGAAATTTGAATCGCTCAAATCGGAGTTGAAACGCATAAAAGTTATAAGCGTTTGAAGTTTGAATCTAAATTTTGAATCAATATTTCGAATTAATAAATCATTTTCTTTTTTCGGAAATTAATTATTGCGTCGGCATGGACACGTGGCAGCCTCGATTGGCTGGCTGACGCCACCGGTCCATGGACTTGGTCCACGCTTGGCTCGGGTCTCACGGTGGACTCGGCCCACGGCTCCACGTGAGGCCGACATGTGGGGCCTCTGAGATGACGTCATTCTTGGCGTCGGCCTGCTTCGGGATACAGCCGACAGCGGGTTTCCCCACCGTGACGTCGGCCGATGACGCGTCATGGTGCGGTTTATTGCCCCGGCCGACGCTGGGCCCGCCGTGTCGGCGTCACGCTACGTGGTGACCGCGGGCGGTCAAGCTTCCCGACGCGCGTGGCGCAATCACGGCCGTCCGATTTAAAATCCGACGGTATGGATTGGGTCTCGGTTTCACGCTTTGGATTAACGCGGCGGATCGAGCCGTTGGATCTTGATCCAACGGTTGAAATTAACCCTAACTCAGACGTTACCCACGTTATAAGCAACGCGTGGCGATTATGGGCCGTTGGATCTTGATCCAACGGTCCCGATCTAATCTGGGATCTTAGGGTTGGGATAGAACGTGGGCTCACCTCAACCGTCCGATTTGGATCTGACGGTTCACCGAGCTCGGGACGGCGATGGCTTCGCGGCGGCGCGGGCTCACCGGAGCTGGGGACGGCGACACGGCCAACGGCGTTTCTGGCGCGCTCCGGCGAAGTGAGAGATCCCCTCGGGTGCGTCTCGTCGCGGTGAGTCCGGATCTGGGGTCAACGGCGGCAGGGGACGGCGACGGCGGCGAACGAAGCAAAGACCGTGCGAGCGCGCAACTTACGGCGAAGCTCAGACGGCTAAACGGGCGGCGGCTTTGCCTCGGTGAAGTAGAGAAGGGAGGGCGCGGATCACGGCGGTCTCGGTACGCCCGGGCTTTAAATAGCCTCGGCGTCCGTCTGCAGTAAAACGGAGACCTAGTTTTCCACGGCGGCGGACCGGGCGCATGAGTCCGGCCGGACTTCGGCGGAGACGACGACGGAGAGCCGTACACGTGGCACGATCAACGGCCCCGATCGACGGGCGCGCGATCGGATCCGGCCGGACACGGCTCTGCCTGGGTCGGTGGATCTCACCGTTGGATCTTGATCCAACGGCTGGGATTGATTAGGGTTAGGAGTGGGTTCGGCCGAGTCACGTGGCTCGGTCGGACTCGAGTCCAACTTCCAGGTTCCGACTTCGGTCGGATGAACAGTACTTGACCCGAGTTTGATTTTCCAGCGATTTAATATTTAAAATAATTCCTAGTAATTTATTTAATTCATTAAAAATAGCAAATGACTCGTAAAAATCCTTAAAAATTCGAAAATACTTTGGATCATTTTGGACTCAAATAAAATATTTCCAACAAAATTTTATTTGCAAAATTAAATTCTTTAATTATTTCAAAATGGAATAAATTCAAATAAATTCCAAATAAATCCAAATAAATTCCAGAAAATTCCAAAAATTCACCAAAGTGCCAAATCACACATGAATTTAGGACAAATAAAATTTTGGGGTGTTACAATATTGTTGGACCAATTTTGGTTGAACTTTCTTGTTGAGTATGTTGACTCAAATCTAGTATTTTAGGATTTAGACAGGTGTGCTATAAGGAGTTCTAGATGAATTCTGTCGGGGATTGGGTGATTCCCCTAATTACCATAATGCCACGACAGCCAAGCTCGTCCCGGTTTCGTGCACCTCAGAGGTCGTCCCCGAAGAAGACCTAGGAAGGGTCAAGCAACGCTGCTTGACTTGCCCGTTCGGT
The DNA here is from genome assembly GCA_036346355.1 of Rhipidocladum racemiflorum. Classification (NCBI taxonomy): domain Eukaryota; kingdom Viridiplantae; phylum Streptophyta; class Magnoliopsida; order Poales; family Poaceae; genus Rhipidocladum; species Rhipidocladum racemiflorum. The sequence continues at coordinate 5,123,663 of CM070577.1, forward strand.
ACGAACTCCTTGCCCGTCTGGCGCAAGCTCGTTGCTCGGCTAGTGCTAGAGCATGTTGCTCGGGCACACCTGCTCGGGCTGGTGTCAAATCAGCTCGGTCCGACCTCGAGCTCTGGCTGCGTGGTCGGGGGTTAAGACTAACGGTCAAGGCGATAATCATGCCACTTCGAAGGGTCGTTGCGCCCAAGATGCGGGTGTGGCGGAGAAGTAGGATTCGGTTGTGACCACGTTGGACACGGTCAGACGTGCACGGAGTGGGCCGTAACCGACGTGATACCCTTGTAAATTATAAATACCTCCCGGACATTAGAGGGAGAGGGAGATACGTACTGAGACAGATACACACGCAATACATACCACACTGGAGTAGGGTTATTATCTCCCCTGTGAGAAGCCCAAACCAGGATAAATCCCTGTGTTATTCTCTGAGTGCATTGGATCCCGGTGAAGTCAAGCATCCTTGGGAAGCAACCCTTCACGCAAGAAGGGGACGGAGTTGATCCCCCAATCAACTAAGTAAGCTCGGCGGGAGCCTGCTCTCCAATCGTCGACAAATCCTAATAGAATTAGGATTCTTACTTCCCTTTGCAGGAGTACTACGGGGACTATGGGGGTGTTTGGCACAGCTCTCACTCTAATTTTTTAGCTCTAGATCTTAAATTCTCAGTGGAGTAGATTTTTTAAGAATCTAGAGCTTTCTGTGGAAGTGTTTGGCTAGGACGCTGACTCCATATTCTAGAATAGGAGGATAGTGTATAAATTATCATCAATACCCTTAGTTTTCTCGCTTGTACATTATTTTGTACATATTAGTAGCTACTGTGAGCGTTTATTTTGTAATATATTACAAATGCAACATGATATACACATGAAAATTAAAATGAGCATAACGCACCATAAGGTTCCAATGCAACATGGTGTCAATACTAGTACATGGTACTAATACCGCATTGTTCGAAGTTGGTTGTATTTGCGAGTAATTACCCCGAACTTCGGGGGCACTTCTGTTTTTTAGTGTTCCGCTCCAGATGAGACTAGGGGAACACCCGTTCCAAAAATTTGCACTACAACTCACCCTATATTCTCCCTACTTCCACTCTAAAAATTTCTGGAGTTAACCTGTTTGGCACAGCTCCACCTAACTCCCGCTAGAATTCAGGAGTGGGAGCTGTGCCAAACAGACCCTATATGAACCCACAAGGGTGGTCATAGAGAATCGAAACAACCAAGGAGCAAGCCAAGCAAAACAAGCTAATCCATAGTAGAGGTTCACAAGATGATTAGATGCTAAGTTATTCTATAGCACTATATTTTTTGTGTAGAACAAGGATCTGAGAGTCCTAAAGGTTCGAGAGCCTTGTGAGAGAGTGGCTGAAAGACCGAGATGGCGATCAGAGGGGGGTGAATGATCCCAAATAAAATTATCCCCTACTCAACGTACTCCAAACAATCCCGCAAAGAAACTCGGTGCTCCTCAAAATCGCAAAACCCGCAAAATCGAGAACGACTAGACAACTATGTGTATCCCTAGCTTACATGGATAAGAACCATGAATCATGTGAGGGATTTTTAAATCACAAACCTGGTTGTCAAGTGTCCAAAGCAAAGAGGGATCAATTCAAATATTTCTTTTCTAAAAGAGATCAAGCCAAAACACAAAAACCTCTTTTAGAAAAGCAAAAACAGATTTTTCAGGAATTGTCCTCACTTAGAGCAGGTGGATGGTGGACTTCTGTTGCTCCAAAAATTTTGAGAATTTTTCACCCTGTGAGCATATGAGTCTTGAAGCACTCCACCAAAAATCACCACAAAAATCCTTCTACAAAAATCAGGAAAAATCAAGAACTACGAACAGTCAGGATCTTCAATTAGGAAATTTAGGGCTCGGTTTTCACCTCACAGTTCCCAAACGGTGCATCCAGTGGACTCCAAAATTTTTCCACAGATGGATATATGAGTCAAGCACCTTCTCCAATAAGAATCAATCAAAAAGGATTTTTCTAAAAATCGAAGATCGATCTTGACGAAACAAGTTCAGGACAGATTTGCAATCGTGATAGAAACTTGATCTCTAGTCTATCCTAAGGTGCAAGAAAGATGTAAAAACAAATGAGCACTCTCAAGACATCCTTGATAAACAACATTTAGAAGGAGAGGAGCAAATCCAAATTACGAGAAAGTAAATTGCGAGAATTTACTGCGGGAAAGTAAATGCTAAATTTAAATTGCGTAAAGTAAAGACATAATGTAAATGCGGAATTTAAATTCACAAAAATGTAAAGAAAATCTTTGTATTTTCTGGTTGGAAGGTTTACAAAGCCTCACTCATGTGGGCAAAGCTTAAAGGAGCAACTCAAACCTTCAAGTGAGGGAGGACACCCCTCCCCCTCTATTTATACTACTCTAGGGACACCTACCACCCTTGGATGAGTCCCAAACCCTAGGGCACTCCACCAAAGGCTAGGATTAACCCTCTCATTTCACCCCACACATGGGCTTTACATGGGCCACTTTGGCCATACATGGGTTTTAAACACAACCCGATCAACCCGATGCAACGGGCCTTCATCCGCCGGACTTGACCGCTCAGTTTCCTCCTCTTCGAGCCTCCAACCCGAACCGGAAACCTTGAGCCACCTCAAGTCCATTTCCATGACATCCAAGTGACCCTGGTTTGAGCCCAACCATCTCGTCAGCATCCTCGACTGCTCCGGACCTCGGTTCTCCCAACCTAGTCCCGGTACTCACCAACGACCATAGCTGCCTCAGGAACCTGTACCACAAGGAACAAACCATTTTGCACATACCACAATGCACATACCTTTTTTTCCTGCATATTAGTACACAATTATCATTAATTCAAACATGCAATACCAAGTCAAAACAAACTCAAACTTGAGCACACCTTGCTCAAATAAAGTCAAATACTCATCACAAATAAGGATGGACCTCCACATGGTCCTTCAGTGGCAATCCCTTGTACTCTTTTGTGGTTGTGCTTAAAAAATTTGCTGTCTGTTTCGTCAAATCTTTTCTCTTGTCATGGTTGTTTTAACGTTGTTATTTTGGTTCTCTCTACGATATTTATCTTTGTTTTTGAGATCGTACGTGTTGGTATTGTATCTCACAAAACTCTGATCCGAAAACAGGAGCTGCTGCGTATAAAAATGGATATATGAGTGTAATATTTACAAACACTGGATTTTAAAATAGGCGGACATCTTATGAAAATCCATGGAGGGAGAATGTTCTAAATAAAAATCCCATCAACTAGTAATCTACCGTACAGTTCTAAACATCCTTACATATTTTTTAGCCCCACGTTGCTAACCTTTATGATCCATGCTGTTCGCATGCAATTGATGCACCAATTCAGATGATCCTATGGCCTATTTGGTTGGCATCCCTACGTTGCTAAAAAAACAATAGTACAGTGTGGCGTGGCCGAAGGTGGGCATCGAGCCATCCCGGATCGGTCTGGTATAGATCTATCGAGCTTCATGCCTAAATCGTGCTGGCCTATGACGGCCTGTCGTATCTACCGTGCCGTGCCGTACCAGCTCAACTCGCCTTGGACGAGCCCAGGTATAGCCCATTTGCGCTTCGTGCCTGCTTTATGCCGTGCCGGCCCAGGCCTAGCCCATTTACACTATTGAGACACACGGTGCTCAAACTTTTTCAGTTCTCTCTCGCCTGTTGCTCCCTCTCGCAGCTCTCTCTCTCGTCCATCTCTCTCCAGGCCTAGCCCATTTACACTATTGAGACACACGATGCTCAAACTTTTTCAGTTCTCTCTCGCCCGTTGCTCCCTCTCGCAACTCTCTCTCACCTGTTGCTCCCTCTCTCAGCTCTCTCCCTTCCTCTCGACCGTCTCTCTCAATCTCCCTCTCGCCTGTTGCCTCCCTCTCTCTCGCTCATTAGCCGGCGAGAGAACGAGGGATGGTCATATGTAGAAAGCCTAACAGTACCTTTTCTCTCTAAAAAGATCATGGGTGCGTGGGGACACAGCAGTCGCGGGAGGCAAGCGGCCATGTGGCCCACAACAGGCAAGGCAGTGCGAGCCATGCGGCCACGAGCGAGGAGGCACGCCAGTACGGTGTCAAAAGCGTGCATGCGGGCCACAACGTCGGGAGCGAGCAACGGAGGAGCCGAGGCGAGCTCGGCAACGGCAGCGACACAGCACAGGTAATCCCCATGTGGCCCTGCTCCTCTCCTACTTCCCTGCTGTGGTCAGCGTGGCCGTGCCTCCGTCGTGTCGTGCCGGCACGGGCCCGGCCCAAACGGCCGTGCCAAGCCGTGCCGCCCATCATGCCCTGGTCTCAGGCCCAGTACGGCCCGTGCTACAGTGTCGTGTCGGCACGGCACGACTCACCGCCGTACTATGCTGGGTTTTGGACTAGGCTGGACCATCCTGCCTCGGGTCAGTAAAAAATGCTCGGCCCAAATGCCCATCTCTAAACGTGCCACATATTATAGTAATATTTAGCTAGAGAATATATATATAACAAGTAGGTCTTGTGTCTGAAAAAAATATGACGTATTACAATAATGGATATAAAATAAACACCATCTACATTTTGGTCAAACATGTCTTATTTCGGTGTGATAAAAGTATTGCACCGAACCAAGAACTCCTTTATATCACAGTGGAGATGAAGAGTAGTATTCCTATATACCATCCTTCAGATACAAATTAGATAAAACTGAAAGCAAACGAAAGGACATGTCCACTCTTTATTAATAATTTAATATTTACAAAACTTTCGAATAGAAAACATAGAATCGTATCGGGAAGGACATGTAATCACATCCACTCTTTATTAATAATTTAATATTTACAAAACTTTCGAATAAAAAACATAGAATCGCAGCGGGGGATAAAATAGACGTAACAACCGTTCGTTTCCACTAATGTCGACCAAAATCATTGTGTAAAGGTATAACCAGCCCATCGAACATGGACAAGCTTACAAGAACTAGGGATGCAAATGGGCCGGCCCTAGGGTCATCTTTGACCCACTCTAGTTCATTTGTTTGCACTAAAACTTAAAAGGTGGAGTAAAAATTAAGTTTTAGTGAAACAATGAACCAAAGTGCGAAGAAGCACAGGTCGGCATTATTTGCATCCCTAACAAGAACCAGTCCATCGAACACGGACAAGCTTACAAGGGACCAGAGTGACAAGTCAATTAGCCATTAGGTGCCTCTGATCGAGTGATAGTCCTGAATGCTGATAGGAGCAAGCGGCTAGGAGTTGTCTCCTGTTCGCCATCTCAGCCCGACGGCCACGGACCACCGTACAGGCAGCGTAAACACAAGCCCATGGCATCGCTACGGCGGCAGAGAGGTGCAGAGCAGCCGGTCGATAATTAAAGCTGGGACCGGGCTGCAGGGCGTGGGAGGAGTGAGGCCTGCCGCTGTCGGGAGCTCCACGCCTCCACCGTACCCCCTTAGTCGTCCTCCTCCATGTTCAGTCCTCTACCTGTCCGTCTCGCCAATAGGAAATAAGACTATCTCCGACAGTTTTCCTTCAGCATCCAAATCCTTTCATAAACAGATCTTATGTGCTCCAGTGGATTCCCTTCAAACGGGATTTGAAGAGAGAATCTGGATAAAAAAGGATTCTCTCTCTAATCCCTTCACAAATTCTCTTGAGGGGAAGCTGTTGGAGATGGTAGGAAATAAAGGGAATGAATACGGGGAAGAGAATAGAGAAGGGAATGGAATAAAGGGAAATTGCTGAAGATAGTCTAAAAGTGCCATCTCCAAACCAAACCAGACTGAAAACCCACGATGACTCCTTGTCTTTCGTCCGTCCCCCACCACCATCACTTAACCCTCTCCCTCTCTCTAGCTCTTGAGTTTTTTTTTACTCATTGCTTAACTTTTCTTTTTACAATTTTAGATAAAACTGTAAATCTAGTCTAAGTCTCAACCACATAAGGATCGGAAGAAGACACATGGCAGTTGCTATGGTACAGGATTAGGACCATGGTGTGGTTGGGGAGCGTGATAGATGCTGTCATGGTATAGAAACACGATAAGTATCAGCTCGTGGTCAAAAAAGGATCATATTTACGATTTAATTAAGACAGTAGTCAAATTTAAAAACAAAACAAAATAATCAAATGGCCAGAAAAAAAAGATCAAAACACACATCCGTAGGATCAACCCACTTCGAATTCAGAGGGGCCGTGCATTGATCTAAAAGCAAATCTAATGGACAAAAATTTAGATGATGATCGTTAAAGAAAACATCCGGATGAAACTTATAAAAAAAAAAAAAAAAAACCCAAAAAAAATTGCTTCCTCGTTCTAACCCTCCGCACAAAAGCCAACCCCACCACAGCCCACGGGATGGCGTGCAGTGCTTAAGTTGCGGTCGCCGCTGCTACTGCATGCGATCTCCGTGCGTAGCGGCACCTGCAGCGAGGAGAGGTAGATTAGATACTAGCTGCTGATTACACTTTACCGGCAAGGTAAAGCGACCTTGTGCTCTGTGTGTGTGAGGTCGCTGTCAAGGGCTCGACCGCGCGCGCGCGCGGCGGGGGGGTTGCGTTGCGTCCTCTCTCGGCTCGGTCAGGCATGTCCTGATGGAATTTAGGGGCCAGGAACCCGTCGACGAGATGGGCATCGGCTCCACGCCGCCGCTAGCGTACGCCGCTGCCCTCCTCCCCAGGGCGCCCGCACCGTCCTCCTCCTCGGGGAGCGGGGCAGCCGCTGCGGCTGCAGGGGCGGCGGCGCCCGAGGTGCGGTACCACGAGTGCCTGCGCAACCACGCGGCGGCGCTGGGCGGGCACGTCGTGGACGGCTGCGGGGAGTTCATGCCCGGGGACGACGGCGCCGTCAAGTGCGCCGCCTGCGGCTGCCACCGCAGCTTCCACCGCAAGGACGACGGGCAGCGCCGCCTCCTCCTCCCGCCCCCCGCGCTTCCTCCGCCCACGACGCCCGGCGCGGCACCGCGCGTCCCGCTGCTCCTGCCGCCGCCCCACCCCTACGCCGCCGGCCACCCGCAAGCGCCGCCGTTCCCTTACCACCCCCACACCCCCAGCGGCAGCGGCGGCACGACGACCGAGTCGTCCAGCGAGGAGCGGGGCTCGCCCTCGGCGCACGCGACGGCGCAGGGTGGGCATGCGAGGCGGAAGCGGTTCCGGACCAAGTTCGCGCCGGAGCAGAAGGAGCAGATGCTCGCGTTCGCGGAGCGGGTGGGATGGCGGATGCAGAAGCAGGACGAGGCGCTGGTCGAGCAGTTCTGCGCTCAGGTCGGCGTGCGGCGCCAGGTGCTCAAGGTCTGGATGCACAACAACAAACACTGCAGCAGCAGCAGCAGTAGGAGGCAGCCGCAGGAGCAACAAGCCCAACAGCAGCAGCAGCAACATCATCAGCAGTAGCCAAGGGAGGGGACAAGACTCCACAGTGCACACCACAAGAATTTGTGTAATCCCCACCTCATTATTTTTGTACATCCGAGAGAGGAGAGAAGAAGGATTAAACAAGGGAAGAGAAGTGAGGGGCCTGAGGGCTCTCTCCGATCTTTGTCCTGTCTCATTTTCTTTTGGCCTTATCCTTTATTTTTTGTAGTCACTTCATCTTCTTTTTCTTCATCTTTGGTTCATGATTCTTGCTTGGTTCCATTTGATTCCTTCTGTTCCTAGTTGGGGTTCAATTGGGATGATGAGGAGGGTACTTGGTGTCTTGGTGTGCTTACATTTGCTCTCATTAGTTTGACCTCTTTACCATTGCAATTTTTTGTCAACTTGTTGAAGATTAGATGTTTGATCCTCACTTGATCATTAATGTTCCTATTTCCCTCTCCTTCCTTTTAAGGCATCATTCTCATGTAGTTGGAGCTAAGAAACCAACATAAACTAATGATCGTAATGATACTTATGAGGTTCTTGAGCTTTCTTTTTGATGACTAGAGAGCACTAGCAGCAACCAATATGAATCGTGGCTAGAAATATTCTGGAGGAGAAAACCCGGATTAACTTGTTGGCTAGAATATACTGGAAAATACGCTTGGATGTGAGTTTTTATCTGTGATATACCATCAAAGAAACTCGGACTTGCATCAAGCATCCAAGTGCTCATTCTTGTGCTTCTATTCACCATTCATTTGGGGGTGTACTCGCTGCGTCTAAGCTTGAATTGTACTTCGCTCTACATGCATCACATTACTGCCATTAAGTTGAAGGGTCCTTTTTCCAAACCTGATTCCTTAATTTAGCGGACGACTGGAGTTTGATTCCACTCAGCTGGACTTCTGGATGGTGTAGTCTTTGGGCATCCTGGTCACATGGCTCATGTCCCATCTACCTTCCAGAGGAGATTGCAAGCATTTCGCTTCATGAAATTGTGAGGCCCATGCTGCAAGGCAGGAGAGGCTGATTACGTTGTAATGGATGCCCTCCCAAGAATAATGCAAAATAGAAATGGGGATAGAGATGAGAAACTTAGCATCACAAGATTTTCTGTTCTTGTTTAGTCACTTCACTTTTCGATGAATCCAACAAAAACTGGTTTTGCTTCTTTTTGGTGCACTTCTCTTCAGGGGCCAACTTCTAAATTTGGGGAGTTCTTTCGAACTAGCTGGAACTAAAAAAAAAAACAGAAGAAATAAGAAAGTCTTCAGATACCTACTACTTCGAGGGTACAATTGACTAAGCAAGACAGTACCAACATAACACCTGTGTACAATTTTTACTCGAGCATTAGACCATCTCCAACCATATTCCCTTCGCGAAAGGAAAGGGAGAAGGGAAGAGACACGGTTGGAGATGATCTTATCGCGTACAATTGTTACAGCCCAATAGCAGCCATCAGCCTGTAACAACTGTAGCCAAGCCGCCAAGGGAATACATTGCTGTGGACGGTACAACTGTAAATTCAATGGACGTGCCTGGCAATGCACAGTAACCGGAAATGACGGCAAGCGTTTTTTATTGGACATATATAGCTGCAATAAGCAGCAGCCTACCAACAAGGACTACTTCACTGCCCTTAAATTCTACCACAGATAATTTGATGCTGCCAAATCAAAATCATATATTACCCTTTTCACAGGCATGATTTGCAACATGTGGTAGACTGAAGCTTGATTTGCGACTAATTTGACAATTAGAGAGCAGCTGGCCTCCTTTTCCACATGCCATTTAGGCATGCGTTACATGCGTACATTGACCTGGACTGGACAGCCTTGCCTGCCTCCTGTCAGCCAGTTCGTTGAAGACGTTGTTACAGGGAAATGGGGGGAAAAAATCTCTGGGCATGTTAACTTCGTAAGCGTTAGGTTATGGACTATGGTATGCTGACTTTACCTTACCGGAGAGATCAACGACAACTCTTGCAAACAAGATGTTTTTCGCTAGCTTCTCCCTACCCTTTTTCCTGAAAGGCGCTTCTCTCCGGTTCTCCCTACCGTTTGACATTTCCTCTCTCTTTCATCCAACGCTACGGCACGAGAATTATTTATCAAGGTGGTGCAACGTCCAGAATCATTATTGATGCTATCTGTGTTTGAACCACTGTATTTGAAATTTGACACATTCTACCATAGTTCAGCTCAACTCGCCACCTTAAGATTTTTTATTAGCAAAAGATAACTAGAATATCGTCCATATTTTCTCAATAAATTCAGGAGTTAAATAATTTCCTTCGCTGCAGAATCAGGTTCAGCCAAGATATTTCCCCCTAGAAATTAACCTACTCCCTTCATTCACGTTTACTTGTCGCTTCTGATCAGTTCATTTGTTTATAAAATACTTTCACTTCGCATTTCCGGATGCATTGTTTCCTATTTTGTTCTTATTAATTATTCTATCTTCTTCCCACTTATAGTAGGCCTATGACCAATATAGGTAGTTATGAAGGGAACTTTGATCATTTATTTATTTATTATTTTTTAGGTATTTATATACGATCAAAAGCGATAAGTAAACGGAAGGCTGAGAGTAGTTTAGGTGCATCATACAGCATGAAATAATTCTGGACTACTGCAACAATTGTTAAACTTTAGCCCATCACGGTGCCACCGAAAGATCAGTCTTATTTTTGTCCTTTCAAATGCATTTCTGACTGGTGTTCTTGATGAATCAAGAGACTGAACAAATTCAAGACAACCGACGCGGTGATGTGTGTCTTCGTGTCTGTTATATCTTTCCATGAAATAATCTGATAAATAATACAAGAAAGAAAAAAAAAAAACACCACGGTTACTGTGATTGGAGCTGTCCTCTCTACCAGATGGTTGCATCAGTTTAAAGACAAACTTACTGTTTATGAGACAGACATCACGTAAAGAAATGACAACGATAATGCAGAAATAAACACTATTTGACTAACCCAGATGAAGCCAAATGAGCAGATTCCACTTGATAGAACCGAATACAGTCTCATGAACAGCAACACTGTACCAAGAAAAGCCGCATGTGTTGAATCCCTTCCGCTCGCTCGTCCACTCACAACAGGATAATTTTCACATAAATAAGAAAGAAAACAGTACAGATATTTTTTTTTTTTTTGCTTGCCCACTTTTCGAGAAAAATGCTTGTTAGATCATTCATCATTGTTTATATAAGATGAGAAGAATTAGTCAAAACAAGAAGATAAGATCTAAGACAATATTCCCCAGATGTAGGTATGTAACTAAAGAGCAAAGGCCAAAGATCGGCTATCAGCTCATGTCATGTTGGTTGGGATTAGACAAGTCTCCTAAAACCCTAACCACAAATCCTGTGGCTCAAGTCCCTACGCAACATGCACATTAAGCAAATGCAAAACCCGCTCGAACCTTCAAGCTCTAAATATTTTTAGCAGCCGCAGATCCAATCCTTCCCAAACTTAACTAACCCCTGACTAGTTTCCAATTGATAACACTAGCCCAAGCATCTTTGTTTAATTAATCCCAATCTTGACAAGGAAAATATTATTTTGCAATTCACTACACTGCACCATGACACAATTTCATCAACAACCATCTATCGGCAAACTATATGTAATACGACACATTATCTATCGGTAAAGATTTTTTCGACAGAAAACTACAGTCGGAAGAAGTCCTGTCGAAAAAAACATTTACCAACAGAATTTTTTTTGCTGACAGATGAGCTGACCGTGTTATAAGATATTTACCGACAGTTATATCTTTGCTGACAAATAGTTTTTTTCCCGACAGAAATGATAAATGCCGACAGATAGTCTAAAACCACATTCTACTGTCTGAAACCATTCAACTGACAGGGATATCAACGACTAATAGTCTAAAACCATGCATGTCTCATAAAAAAAATGATACTACACCACACAGTAGAAAATGATTCAATTAATGCATCCATTCAACACAGTTCAAGTTCATTCAACTAGAATATACAAATTTGTCCATCGCAATTCGCATTCATTGATCCGAATCATATACACGTATAGCTAATAAACCTTGTCCAAAAGCCCTAGAGTTCCTACAGTTAACCATCAATCATTTACAAAATACAAACGTGCTGGATCTTTAAAGCCAAGGTAAATTGTCTTCCACCCACATCTGGTTTTACGTATACAAAATGATCATTTAGCGTACATGCAACTAGTTGTTCTGAACAAAAGCACCTATATCGTTCGACATGATGTTAACACCAACTTCCTAGATCGTTCCAATTTTGCCTGCAAAAAGGACACTTCCAAATTATGGAGCTGACTTGGAGCGAGTTCCTAAAGGAGCACGATGACTTCAACAGATAAGAGTTAAGATTGAGATTGTTAATTATGGTAACTCATATATAGTCTTTTAGGATTTAAAAAGGTGTGTTAGATGAATCCTAGTAGGATTATGATTCCTACTTTCTTTCAGAGTAGGATTCCTATTTGCTTTGAAGGAGGACTAAGGGAGCTATATAAACCCATGAGGTGGTCATGGAGAACCTAAACAACCAAGAAGCCACAAGCCAACTAATCCAAAGTAAGAGGTGCATGAGAGAATTAGAGACTAGGTTATTCTTTACCACTGGATTCTTGTATAGGGCAAAGATCCAAACGTCCTAAAAGGTTTGAGAGGTTGTGAGAAAGTAACAATTCCTTGTATTTTTTTGAGGTTGTGCTTAAAGAATTTGCAGTCGGCTTTGCCAAATCTTTTCTCTCTCATCGTGGTTACTTCAATGTCGTTATTTTTTGTTCTCTCTGAGATTCATCCTCTTCATTCTTGAGATTGTGCAGGCTCGTGTCATATCTTACGAAATTATGATCCCATTTGGGGGCTACTGCGCATAATAAGGGGGTATCAGTGTATAACACAAAGTATTATTAGGGTACTAGGACTCTTGATGGGAGTTCCAAGTACTCTTTGAACCAATCGTGGGTCACGGTAGGCCATCTTCTTCCCTAAGCTCCCACAATTAGGAGACCTAGCAAGGTGGCACGGCAAGAGCCAATGTCCTCTATTTATAGAGGTTAAGGACCATCTTGACATGTGGCAAGATCATGACCTTTGATGTAAAATATCTAGAGCATCCACACTCTTCTTACAAAATATCTAGATGCTAATTTTTTTTCTAAATTGTTTAATTAGCTATTCTAAAGTACTATGTAGGAAATATCTTGATTCCTGTATTGTTTAGAGTCTTTTAGAGTTTGCATTGCCACCGCTCAACAGGAATCAATAGATGTATAACTGACAAATGAATATAGGAGCCCAGAGAACGAATATAGGACCCGAGAGGACGAATATGGAAGTCTAGAGGAAGACTTAGAAGACGAATATGGGAGCTCGAAGGAAGGCTTAGAGGATGAATGTGGGACTTTAGAGGAAGACTCGGAAGAAGACTCAGAGGAAGAATACGAGAGACCAGAAAAAGATCCCATCTTAAAAAAAGAGGGTTTGATTGACATCGAAGAACAAAATAATTTAGTCTAAAATACCAAAAAGAACTAGATCGGTTTTGCATCCGGCTTAGACCAATAGACATAGTAGGACCATGAGAGGTCATTTTTTACGTACGAAATAGGCTCTAGGAAAGCTGCCTAAAAAAGTTGGAATGAAAGTAGAATGCTTACCTGCTTCAAAAGATAGGACTGCGAGACTTGTACATGAATGAGAGTTCTGTAGGATCAATGATAACCGACTAGAGGGGGGTGAATAGAGAAATTTTAAAATCTTTTAGCTCTAATTCAATAATTAAGCAAGTATGACATAATTAACAATTCTACAACAATCAAAGCTTAAATGATCTAGGTTTCACTACGTGCACCAACAACTAAACGCAGGTCTCTTCACAATCTCCTTTGAAGAGATCACCGGTTCCACATCCAAGCCATCCAAGAGCAGGAAAACTCCAAGTGAATGAACCAATGATGCTTGCTTGAAGATCAAGTGGTGTAGTGGCTTAAATTTAATGCTTACACTTGAATGCTCTCAACTACTCACAAATGAGAAATTTAATGCACTAGAGTGATGAGAGTATTGCACGGTCTCAAGGGATGTTTAATGAAGTCTCTACCTTTGCCCTTGGTGCAGGTGTGGGGGTATTTATAGCCCTCACCTAAAAATCTAGCCGTTATGGATGAAATACCGAAAAACTGCCAAATTCGGAACTACCGCCATGTATGGGCCAATAGTACTGGCCACAAGAGCCAACTGTCAAAATTTCATTAAATGCGGTAGGTAGTAGTATCTGTTGCTACAGTACCCCCACGCACTACTGCCAACTAAGGCTTGGTAGTGCCACTCTTTGAATTTAGAAATTATCCTTTGAGCTCTTCTCTGTTAAAAAGCTACCACTTGCAGTAGTACCGACTTAATGCTTCGGTAGTGCCGCTTTTAACTCAAGGAATTTTCCCAAAAATTTCTTCTCTAGAAAATAATTATTGGCAACATTGGGGTGGTACTTCTGAATACGTTATAATACCAGACCAGTGCTCCGGTATTGCCGGTTGAAGAAAAGGCACAAAAGCCATGCCTCTGGAAAATAACTATCACCAACTGCAGGGCGGTACTACCAAAGAACTCCAAAAACAATCCCTTCTGTAAAATAACTACCGCGGATAGAGGGCGGTTCTACCGACCTGGCGGTAGTACCGGCCTCTAGTTTGTCGGTAGTGCCAAGTTTAACAGGGCAACAGGATTTTGAAAAAGATTTTTAAAGGGATGCACATGTCTAAGTATGAGCATAATTTGAGCCATGATTTCTAAGAATTTTCAAGCTACTAATCAACGGTCCCTCTTAATAGTATGGCACCTATTCTAGCAATCCGATTTTTCCACCAAACACCGAGATTGGCAAAAGCTATTAAAAGATCATTAATCTCCTTTATACCTTGGCATGGAGCTTGAATTATCTTTGAACATGTAGCTCACAGATTTAACCTTTTTCATGTGCAATGACGAGGACCAATATATTCTCATACTCTCGAAGTAATTAAATTGTTAGTCCTTATAACCTCGATTGTCATTAATGACCATTCCAGATGCTTCAAGTTACCACTATCATAGGGATTTGGCATACCCTCATGCACCGATATGGCCTTCTTGCCAGAACAGACACCATGCAGACCTTCTTGCCAGAAAAAAATACTTTAGAATCAAGAAGCACCATACACTAGAAATTTACTTCTTCTAAACTGGAAAGAAAATGCTTGAAGGGAAGAGATTATCTTCTTTTTAATGAACGAAATCAGTTGAAAAGAAAGAAGTTGCGTATCCTATTAAGTTAAGTAAACTCGGCAGCCTTCTTGCCGGCATCAAGATGAGCGCACAGAGCATTGCTAAGAAAGTCTTCGTATAGCAAGTAATATATTTTAAGTTGATGTTAACACCAGCTTATGCTTTATAAGCAAAGTACTTTTGAAGCTATTACAGCATCCTTATTGAAGGTCTATCGCTCTTTGTCTTGACATCTTTCAGTTGGCGGGCAACCTTCTAAGAGCTCAAAGTATGACTGTCTCTCTTCTTGATTAATGGTTGAAGACCTTGGCAGCCTCTAGTTCTTCTATTTAGTTTGTGAGCCTAGAGCGAACGAATAAGCTTAAACAAATGTTTTTTTCTAGTTGATTAATTTGTCCTTGTATATATTAGCCGTTGTGTAGTTTAATAAACTACTTATAGCTCTTACTATTCCTTTATCCATGCATAGACTAGGAATATATTAGCTCTTATCTCTGGCACTTTCTTCTTCTTCTTTTGCCGTTGCATTCAATAGCCTATTTGAAGTTAACAAAAGCTTTATTAGCTAGCTCTATGAAATACGTATATCTTCTTGGCTATCTAGGCTATCTCTATGGACTTTTTGAACATATAAGCTGACCATTGTCCCCACCCTTGTCACTGAACTAGCCATTCACAAAGAAAGGTCTATACCGTACATATACCAACTACGCACCCCTTGTATAGTTGTATACTTCTTTTTCCTTCTCTCGTGCTTCAAGTTCTGCCCCGGCTCACTCCTCCTTCCAGCAATCGACGTGGGAAGCACTTGTTCAAGGTGATTCAAAGCGTTCCCGTAAGCTAGTAAGTCAATCAAAGCTATAACTCTATTTGTTAGTTTCAGGACTATTTGCTCAAGTGAGATATCCCTTCTTCTTTGAAACAATCAACTCCTCGGTCCCTTTAGATCTTCCACTGCCTACTCACTTGTAGGCGGATCGCATCAAACAAAATTAACCTATTTTCCATCAACAGGAAAGGCTGATTATTTAAATAGGGAAGTAGGCATGAACTTGGCTTTCTTTCCAGCAAGTATTGGTGGATAAGGAAAGGAAGAGAAAAGTATTAGGAAACCACGTGGCCCACGATGACCGCTTAGTCGAAATCCTAGATGTAGGCTATAAATAGGAGGAGCGAATCCCCAATTGGACAGAAAAATCAGAAATAATAGATCAATCTATTCCTCCTACATTGTGTCTCCCCCTCTCTCCGTTCTCTACTTTCGCATCTGTTCGGGAATCCTGGACTACGTGGTAGCAATGTTCCCTAACACGTTATCAGCACGAGACTCTACCAATGAGACAGATTGAAAGGTAAGATACGGGGATTGATCTAATCGCTCGTATGAACCTTACGCATGCATCTAATCTACGCATCAAGGTATTGTGGCACGAAGCCACATTGCACGAAGCTACAGTACAAAGTCAGGCCGATCGCCCCGAAGCCGAAGTCACTAGCCACCGCTCCCCGACGCCTGAGACGCCAACCGCCGGCTCGCCGGCCAGACTCCCCGCAGCCATGAAGTGCTGACGAAGCCGAAGTCGCCGGTGACACCTCGGCCTGCGCACAAAACGCTGCGCTCGGTCGGCCTCCTCTGCTCGGCGCAGCTGCGCTTTGCGCGCTGCTCCTCGGCCGCCACGCCGCGATCGCCACCGGTTCTTTGTGCGCAGTGCCGCTCGGCTGGCGCTCGCCTCCGTCGACCACCGCTGGCGCCTCGTCTCCCGTGCATCTGTTGTCGCCCGACGCCTCGCTTTTCGTGTCACCGCTCGGCCCGGTCTCCCCACTGCGCCCGAAGTCCGACCGGTCGAAGCACCGGCCAGCGCCAACAGCCTTGACCTCAAGACACCGCTCCCCGCCCGTGATCGCGCCAGCCAACCCCGGCGCCTTCTGCCGACACTCAAAGGCTTCCGCGTGCAGCCGCCGCCGCTTTACCGGTCGCCAGTGCCTCGGCTCCGTCAGTGCCCCGCCACGCCCTGCCGCTGGCTCCCTGGCCGGCTTCCCTCATGCTACAATGGATTCGTGAATCGGGCCCGAAGAAGCCGGATTGAATCCGGTTAAGTTCGAATGGGGAGGGGGAAATTCCCTTTATGCCCCTGAATTTTGTTTTCTTTTATTATTTTTCAAAAATTGATTAGTAATTCAAAAAATCAATAAAAATTGACTGAAAATTCAAAAAAATTGCTTGAAAATTCCAAAAAAAAAATATTTAGCTCTGGTTTTATTTTTCCTTAGCCCTCTTTTATTCGTTTATGAATATTTTTACATATTTTGCAATTATTGCTTTCCTTTTACTAGAAAATTCATGAGAAATTTTGCATGTATCTTTATTCGAATCTCGCAACCACTTTCTATTGGATTGCACACAGTAATCTAAGGAAGAAATTTTGTAAATATGCAGATGTCAGCCATTGTCAACCGTGAGTTTGAAGAGCTGATCCTGCATGGTTAGAACTATCTCACATGAGCATCAGATGTGAAGATCGTGCTTAGGGCTGGAAGCTCCGAGCTGTCATCGGCTTAGGTTCCTTGAAGGACGCGCAACCTACTGCCGAGCAAAACGATCAAGCCTTGCACTTCCTCAGGCATCACCTCTCAGCAACCTTAAAAAATGAATATATGGCTGAGGAGAGTGCACTTGAGTTATGGAATGCACTTCAGAAGCGGTTCAAGAAGCTCAAATACACCATCTTGGGTTCGTCTGAGGTTTGCGGACTACATAATAGTGGTCGAGTATAATTCTGCCATGCACAGAATTTGTACCAATCTCTCCCTATGTGGTAAGAAGATAATTGATGAGGAGAAGATTAAGAAAACTTTCTTCATCTTTCACCCCAGTGCTATCCGGAGTGCTCGCAGTAGTGTGCATGTCATTAAACACATACCCCTTCCTTGTTGCACATGTAGTGTGCCCGACCAGCGGTGTTGGGATGTCTGGACTACATTATTCACACCGGAGCACTGCAGTCGTAGTTTGGTGGGGAAACTCTAGTGGCACAAGTGCATCCTTGCAAGAAACATCTGGGTAGTTTTCACGTTTTTGAAAAGCCACTTCCGCTTACGAGCAATCGCTCTATAGTCAGTCATCGTGAACCTGCCGGTGAAGGGGGTATGTGGTGCTGGTAGGGATGAGCTGTTCAGTGTGGGGTTTGCCTTGGTGTAGTGTGGAATGTATATGATGGGTATGGCTCTATATTTATAGTAAATTTTCAGTGGGAGCGTGCTGTTCAAGCGGCCTGAGAAAGCTGCAGCCCATAAGTTGTATTGTCGATTTGGTTTGAAAAAGCAGCTACCAGTGTGTTGTCAAATCGGACTAAAAAAGCTGCTGGTAACGTGTTGTCAAATTTGGGCAGTATGTTGTCACTTGTCTTTGAGAAAGCGGGGTAGGGTATTGTTAAATCAGGCTGACAAAGCTGTTGTCAGCATGTTGTCAAATCGGGGCAGTGTGTTGTCACTTGGCTCTGATAAATTAATCTACTCACTAGATCATATTTTTAAATTTTAATTCAAATAAAGCAAAAATACCTGCAAAATCGTAACACTCCCCCCCTTCCTCCCCTCCTCTCTCTCTTCTTCTTCCCCTCTTCCTCTTTCCCCTCTCTCTTCTTTCTTTCTTTGTTTGCTCGCTGACTTGCTCAGTTCTGGCGAGAGCGTTGCAACGCCGAGATTAAATACCTCTCTGTCGCTATTTAGAATGGCATCAGAAAGGCCATTCATTGTGAACAGGTCTTTGTCGAGTTGTCATTTTAAATGGCTATGGAGGGGTAGTTTTGTTATTTTTTTTAACCGATGTATTATCTCTGTAAACTTTCATTAAAAATATTATTTTAAAAAAATTCCTAAAAAACCAACCGTGCCGTCATTTACCACGCTGAACACGACACCTGCAACAAACAAGCCAATCCGTACTCCAGTTTCGTTAAGATAAACACACCAAATCACCAGCCCAACACTGGATTAATTTATGCAAATTTGTAACATTCAAAAAGGGAACTCTGCACACTAAGGTACTTCGTATACTAAACAAAAGGGAAATTGAGGCGGAATTATGGATGATCATGACCTCCACTAAGCAGTACCAGTACGTCGCCGCCATGACCAGGCAGAGCAAGACCCCCAAGCATCGGACATGTACCTACAACCCACAGCTTGAACAAAGCAACCGCACCTGGCGCATCGATGCGGTGATCTAGTAATACCTAGGCACAACAATAGAATCTTTCAACATGAGAACAAATCTTATGATGTCTTGTTGCAGGACATTAAGGATGAAGCTTGCTGCTGGTCTTTCGCTGGAGCCAAAGGAATCAAAAAGGTGCTGTCTCGTCTAGTCTAACCTTTTTTCTTTTGATTTTTCCTCTTTTCTTTACCTTATCTTTGTTCCTTTCTCTTAGCCCTCCCTGAATCTCCTTTTCTCTTTGCAGTGCAGTCTCCTGCACTTTGTACTATTCTCTGCCCCTCTTTTAATATAAGCTCTGGCTTGTTTTCAAAAAAAA
This sequence comes from Rhipidocladum racemiflorum, assembly GCA_036346355.1. Lineage (NCBI taxonomy): Eukaryota > Viridiplantae > Streptophyta > Magnoliopsida > Poales > Poaceae > Rhipidocladum > Rhipidocladum racemiflorum. The sequence continues at coordinate 5,142,839 of CM070577.1, forward strand.
AAAAGTAATACCTAGGCACAGCGGCGGGATTTGAAAAATCGTAATGAGTACACACTTCCCATTCTAATTACAGTCTTACACAGCATTCATAATATGATGAATCCAACACACATAAGTTTGAAATTTGCCAAAAATACAACACAAATAGTTCAAATAAGGTCTTACACCGCTGAATAACTGATCAATCTTATAAGGTTTTACATATGTGTAGTTTAAATCTCTACTATTCTAAAGCACGAGTTGGTGGCAGCGGTCCGTTCTACCGTTTCCCGCTTCCAGTTATTTTGAAATGAAACAAACACAGTAATTAGCCAGCTTAATTACCTTGGTAAATTGCCCTTCTTAATTAGCCAGCTTTCACATTAAAACCAACGCAAGACTGCCAGTTCCCGCTAGGGAAAATTTTGAAAAAAACTTTCAATAGTGCCAGAAATGAAGCGTCATACATATTAAACTCTCTAATCTCTACTATTCTAAAGCAGCACTTGGTGGCAGTGGTCCGTTCTTCTCACGTCATTAATTGCCACTTAATTGCTCTGCTTAATTGCCCTACTTAATTGCCCTGCTTAATTGCCCTACGGAAGAAACGAAGCGTTGCTTTAATTAGCCAGCTTTCGCAAGAAACGAAGCGTTAAAGATAGATGTTTGATCTTGTGAAATATTTTTTTTTTCATTTTTTAATCTTTATTTTTCGTTATCAATTTTGTTTTTCGTACCAACTCACGGGCATGTAACTAGTAGTTCAAATTTGTCACGCGAAGAAGATATACCTCACGTTTCTCAGATTTATCAAGCGAAGAAGATATCCGAACAAAGCATAACACCAAAGAGGCCTCGGTTCGGGTTGCGGCGGCGGCGGCATGAAATCTCGCCACTGGAGGAGGCCTCGAGCGAAATACCGGAGGGAACACGGCGAGGCGGGAGGGTTGGCCGGCGAGTTCGGATCAGAGAGCGGAGAGCCGGGGAGAGGAGACGGGCGACCGACCGGCTGATGGGTTGGGAGTTGCGGGGATGTGTCCATGCCATGTGGCCTTATAAGCTGCATGGGCTTCACGTCCTCGCTCGGTTGGACCCGATCACCTTGCAATTGCACTGTACCTACGGCCCACGGTGGCGCCCACAGTTATATGTGGTGAAATTCAGTTGCCGCCCTATGTATAATTTACGGGAATTGCTAGGGATCAGACGTCTGATTTTTTTACAACATTTTTTTTCTATACTTGAAACATTTTTTTTCTACGTAGTGAAACATTTTTCTTCGACAAACAGTAAAAAAATGTTTCATACGTTCAAACAAAATGTTTCATACAGTAAAAAAAATGTTGCGCGGCGTCCGGAAAAAAAATTAAAATCAGACGTCCGGCTGCTAGTTCCTCTCATAATTTACAGGTTTACGTATCCGTATTCTCCAGTCACCACCCATTTCGTATCATCGTGTGTGTGTGTGTGTTGAAAAAGGCCTCTTAATAATCAGCAAGCACATATACAAAACGAACGGAACATAAGAGTTGCATTTGCGTACTAATTAACATACAGTTCCTTAATTTTCTTGATTAATTGATATGGTACATGCAGGTGCACAGGTGCAGACAATATCCACATACATAGCTAGTGGATGAATACGATAGGCACATGGGAGGAGATGGTCTCTCTCTGACTCTCTCTCTCTCCCGTGGTAGACTAGCTAGTACCCCAGCTAACTTAATATGCATGCATCTGCTCGATCAATTCTTGCTTCCAGCTTAGCCGGCCTTGCGTTGACACATGGAGCATACATGCATATAGCCTCCAGATAGCGTGCAGGCTGCTTCGATCTGTCCACCTATATCTTCAAGTGCTTCAACCTGCAGAACAAAATTCACATGGCCTATGATCAGTTCATAGGCTACCTACCTACCCACCCACCCATACATACATATCTAAAAAGTACAATTACTTGCGACACGCCTAAGCACCATGATCTAAAACAGCTTTTTTTTTCTATGTAAAAAACTTTAAAATTTTTAGAATGTCGAGTTTAACCACTTTACTAACTAGTTCAAACAAGTTTGAACTGAAATTCGAACTAAAGTTTCTTTTTTTGATGATAGTTGATTGTAGGTATGTGCTGAGTATATATATAAATCAGCAAAGCATGCAATCGAAATTCGTTCAAATCTTTGAATTTGAGTATATTTCTTCAAAAGTATGTTTCATTTGAATTGTTATAGATGAGTATATACCCTAAAACTGAAAGTTTAAAAAAAATATACATGAATTAGACTTGAATTCATGCATTTAAAATCATGGTGCTTGGATACTATGGTGCCCCATTACGGCGTCCTATATATATACCTCTATTTGATTGATAATAATTTCTATTTATGTCTAGTAGTATGCTTTCATATATATAAAATTCATTTTATACTCCCAGGTAGGTATATGTACTTTCAACTTCTATTTGGTTGATAATCTCTACTATTCTAAAGCAGCACTTGGTGGCAGTGGTCCGTTATTCCCACGTCATTAATTGCCGCTTAATTACCCTGCTTAATTGCCCTACGCAAGAAACGAAGCGTTGCTTTAATTAGCCAGCTTTCGCAAGAAACGAAGCATTAAAGATAGATGTTTGATTTTGTGAAATAATTTTTTTATTTTTTAATCTTTATTTTTTGTTACAATTTTTTTTTTCGTAGCAATGCACGGGCATGTAACTAGTAACTTTCTAATAAGAAGAAATTAGTCAATAACTTTCACTTATAGAATATGTTTATATTTACTAACATCAGTTAATATACAAGAAGTAGGGAGGTCTCCGATCTTAGCCAATCTAAATACAATTAAGTTCATGATAGTAGCTAGCTAGTGTACCTCTCGGCCTCGTAGGCGAGGGAGGAAGCACCACCGGCGCGCCCGGCGCCGGTGGGGCACCTGTAGGCGGGGAAGGGCACCCTGCCGGACTCGATGTGCTTGATGTCCTCCACCAGCAGCTCATAGTAGCGCTTCACCTCCTCCGCCGACTTGCCGCCGACGGCGCGGGCGATGTTGTGCCACCGGTCCGGCGTGTCCTTGTCGTACACCGCCAGCGCCTGCTCAAACAGCTTGTTCTGCTTCGGCGTCCACTGCGCCCGCGCCGAGCTCATCGACAGAGACGCCATTGATGACTACTGACTAGCTAGCACTCTTGAGACTCGACAAGAAGCTACCCAATGACCAACCCACTCCTGTGTATTGGTAGCTAGCTATAAGTAGTCAGCTGCTGATGAGAAGAAGGGGTGTGAGAAGGGGTGCTACTTATAGGAGTCGAGGAGGATTCTACGTGGGGGCGGGACAATGGTGCTTTGGGAGGAGTGGGCTCAGAACGGAGGGAGGAAAAACAAAGAGGAATAAGGCGCACAGTGCAATCAACAGGAGCGGTAGAGGGAGCCAGCTGCTACGTACGATCGATCCCGGGGCGAGGAGGATGGGAGAGCAAGGAACAAGCAGCATTTCTGTCACCGGGAAGCGGGGGGTCTAGCTTTCTATCTCTTCTCGGTCGCGTCATGATTCAACTCAGCATCAGTTCTCGGTCTCTCCCTGATCAAAGATTCAAAGCCTCCCCCGGCCCCATGCACGTGGAGTGTAAGTATGTGTACGCGCGCTCTCACGCATGGTCCATGAAGCTGTTGGTTATGCAAAAGCAAAAGCTCCACTAGCTTGTACTGTACTGTCTCAGGTTCTAGTCTACACTGCAGATGTATTGATCAATATCTTGGTTCACCCACTCTCGAGGTAATGATTTTGGTTCAGTTGCTGACAGTTTTTCTATCTCAATTACTGTTCACTTTGTTTTTGCACGGTGCTTCTTTTAGGGGTGGGACCGGCTCGGTACGGATCTCTTGTGCTTCGGGTTTGAACCGTGCTAGGCCACGACGGTCCGTCGTGCTGTGCCGTGCCGGCTCGGCTCGCTTTCAGCGAGCTCAAACACGGCCCATTTGCGATTCGTGCCTGTTTTGTGCCGTGTCGACCCATTTGCATTGTTGCGACGAGAGGAAAGGGCCCAGAGACGCACAGAGCTGAGGCAATTGACACAAATATTTGGGGAACGGAGGTAAATTTTATTCAATCTTGAACATATACAAAGTTATTGTTGGAGCCGCCCGAGATCAGCTCGCCCAATGACGCGCTCGCACGATTTCCCTTCAACCCCGCTTGCTGGACGTAGCTGCCGGTGAAGAAGAACGCCGGCAAAACACCCTCGTATACACTCACAACAGAACTAGTACAGGAAGGTAGAGAACACATACAAGTAGCCAAACTGCTGGGCAAACAAACGCCCTGTTCTCTTCTGTATTTCACCTTGCGAAACAACAGAATACATCAGCTAATATAGACTTCTCACATGCATATGGGAGCAACTACTGCCCTGGTCTCACGCACTCATCCACAGCTGCTGAGCCACTAACTCCTGCATCTAGGATCCGGAAGAAACGGTCCATTGACCTGACCACAAGCCACGCCACGAACGTGCCCATGCATGCCACTAACTGCTGAAGACTAATTATGCTAACACATGCAGCACATGCAAATGCTAATCAACCTTGTACATAACGCACACCAAAAGAACGTGAACACAACACGTTCTCCCGGCTACATGCAACAAACTAATGCAAACACGTCCAACAAATGACGTGAGTAAATAAACTATCCTATATGCAAGACTCAAGACATACTTAAGTCATGATTATTTCCAACATTGCCTCCCCTAATCTTGACTTGCCTAGTCGCTTCATCACAGAAGACATGGCTCGTTGTCATCCGTCGCGAGGAGCGCTTCTTCCTTCTTTGGCTTGCGACACTCACTAGCAAAATGTCCACGAACACTGCAATTGTAGCATTTACCTTTGTTGCATGTAGACTTTTGCTTTTGCCGAGCCTGCCACTCGGCCGCCGTGAGCAGGAGCTGATCATCACGAGTCTCATTGGCTTGAGTGCGCCGCCGAGAGCGCTCGTCGAAGGCCTTTAGCCTCCCAAGCGCCTCCTCAAACGGCATCTTCTCAACATCACAGAACTGCTCGATCCCCGCAACAACAGGGTAGAGCCGATCTGGGACGGTGTCAAGGAGCTTCTTGACCATGGTCGGGTCGTCGAGCGTCGCGCCGAGGTTGGCATACCTCGCCGCCATGCCACTGATTTTGCCGGCGTAGTCGTCCAACGCCTCGCCATCCTTCATGCGGAGAGCATCGAACTCACCCTTCAAAGTTGCCAGGCGCGCCGCCTTAACACGATCCGCCCCGACGAATCTTATCTTGAGGCTATCCCAAAGCTCTTTCGCCGTCTTCTTTTGCGAGACCTGCATAAGAATGTCCTCTGGTAGTGCTTGGAGAAGCTGCGCCCTCGCCGTCTTGTCCTTCCGCGCGTCCACCGCCTCACCTTCCGCCGGACTCACGGCCTCCCAAAGACCCTGGGCGTCAAGGATTGCCTCGACCTTGATCGCCCATGCGGTGTAGCTTGCCGGCGATAGCACCGGGTATGACATCGACACCGTGCTCCCCCCCGGCACCATGAGGAACCATGGCCATGGCCACAGGATCTTACAGCTCTGATACCAATTGTTGGAGCCGCCCGAGATCAGCTCGCCCAATGACGCGCTCGCACGATTTCCCTTCAACCCCGCTTGCTGGACGTAGCTGCCGGTGAAGAAGAACGCCGGCAAAACACCCTCGTATACACTCACAACAGAACTAGTACAGGAAGGTAGAGAACACATACAAGTAGCCAAACTGCTGGGCAAACAAACGCCCTGTTCTCTTATGTATTTCACCTGGCGAAACAACAGAGTACATCAGCTAATATAGACTTCTCACATGCATATGGGAGCAACTACTGCCCTGGTCTCACGCACTCATCCACAGCTGCTGAGCCACTAACTCCTGCATCTAGGATCCGGAAGAAACGGTCCATTGACCTGACCACAAGCCACGCCACGAACGTGCCCATGCATGCCGCTAACTGCAGAAGACTAATTATGCTAACACATGCAGCACATGCAAATGCTAATCAACCTTGTACATAACGCACACCAAAAGAACGTGAACACAACACGTTCTCCCGGCTACATGCAACAAACTAATGCAAACACGTCCAACAAATGACGTGAGTAAATAAACTATCCTATATGCAAGACTCAAGACATACTTAAGTCATGATTATTTCCAACAATTTCCTCGTTAAAAACCTTACATATCGGTGTGCGGTAAAAACCTTACACGGCCCATCAGGCACCCTGCAAGTTAGATAATTTTCTTTGAGAATCCAAACTAGTAGCAAAATAGTAGAGATGTGGAATAGCTTGAAAATATTTAATTTTTTTTTGCTCCATTGTTTCTATAATGGGATGTAAAATATAATTATCTCTATTTTCTTTAAAAGCATTAACCATAGTCCAAAGCGACTCGATGACTAAGAAAGAAGTTGGGTAGTACACACCATATAAATTTGTAGTTGCATTGTAAAAAATTTCAAAAAAATTACGAAAATGACTGATAATTTGCCAATCCATTTCAGTAACCAATTGCTCACCATTATTGTAGTTGACGAAAACAGTGATAATATGATCATAGTCCTTGCACTACTCCAATATAGTATATGTCTAGTTCCATCTAACCTTCATATCAAGATTGAATCTTCTTGGTTCCTTATTGATAGCCCTACAGTACTCTGAGAACTGGGCAAACCTTACAGGCGGAACTGTAACAAAATCGATAGCGTTGCGTATTTTCTTCAAACTAGGTTTCATTATAATCAAACATGCCTACACAATGAGATTAATAATATAGCATACACATCTCTAGTGGAGTACAAAATCTCCAACATAAGTCTCCAAGTGCAGTGAGAGATGCTCTACAGCCGTCGTGTTAGTTAATACATTGTTAAGAATGATGGAAATAATTCTAATTTATATTTTAGAGTCAGTAATATCATCAAGTACATGATTAGCAATAGCCTCTCTGGTGTGTGACTCGGAGATTGGCCTAAACCCTATGACCATTTTATTTAGTATTTAGTTGTCGTCTAAGTAATGCGCAACAACACTAATATAGACTGCTCTTTGATGGGAGGAGTCCATATATCTTATGTTAAGGCAAATAAAAAATAAATGTCATGAAGGTTTGTTTCAAAATTTCTAGTTTATTTGTAAATATTTTATAAATATCACATGCAATTGTTCTTCTACTAACATGTTGGAATTGTGGGCAAAAACCACACAGCACCATTCTTTCAAAATTAGAGCCCTCACACATTCTAAGTGGAAGATCTTCTGTAACTATGTAACGTGTAATTTCTTCTCTATCTACATCGTCGGTGTATAGCCATGTGCTCACCGAACCGTCGGTGTTGAAGTTGAGCTATGTCTGTATGCCCTCGCCTGGTCTCTGTTCTGTTGATATCTTCTTCAAGCAGGTCTCCGCGTCTCTTCAGATTACCTGTTTTACCACATGCACGTGTAGATAATTTAGCTTAACAATATTTGTAAATAGCATGCACTACTTCACATCTATCCATAATTTCGATGGTTCTATCCATATGTTGCCGACACCACGTCTGTCGACTACTGGATATGGACACCAATCCCAGTTGCATCGAAGTAGCGGCATCCGAACTCAGTGCGGATATCGACGCCCATCCCGGATGCACCGATGTAGCAGCATCCGAGCTCAGTGCATCGGGAATGTATGAGTCATCCTTGATGCCATGCATACCGTCCAGATGATGGTCATCCATGCCATAGTCTCCCATGCTGAGAGAGAGTTGGCGCTGATCGATCTCTTAATCCTAGCGAGGGGGACTTGGAAAGCGAGTGCGTGCTCTCCTGCTCTTGCTTTTGCGAAACATTTTATTTCATGGAGGAAGAGCAAAACGAGAGAGCAAATTCGGTCTAAACATGGAGAACGAATGAGAGTGTGAGTAGGGTGTGCTAAACAAATGAGAAAGCGAAAGATGTGCTGATGGCTAAACAAATGAGAGCCTTTGGTCTCATTTTATAGCTTGTCTTTTGAAATGCCCGTTGAAAATTGAAACCAGGCACAGGACGGAATCATTCACAGAAATGCAGGATGAAAATTGAAATTAGCTTTATTTTTTTCATGCGTCACATCGATGTCCCTCTCTGTCGTTAGCTGAACGTTGTGGGAGAGCGAAATCCAAAAATCGCGTGTGGGATGGAATCAACCAGGCGCTCCATGTTCCATCTCCATCTCTTTTCACCAGAAAAACCGCGTATAGGATGAAATCACATCACTATCTCCCGGTCTCTTTTCACCAAAAAAATCCATGCACAACCCTCTTCTCTCTATCTCTCTCTCCCTCTCTTTTTCCCTCACCACACTGTTTTTCTTGTTTTTCCCGCCATGTCCCGGCTTTTCCCTCTCCTTTTCTTCCCTATCTCCCTCTCCCGGTCAGACGATCATGATCTTCCACGCCACTTCTTGGCTTCCACACCACCCTCCTCAACTCCCTCCCACCTCGACTCCCTGGCTCCCTCCATGGCAAGGAGAGCCCACGCCAATCGCCACCCACCCCGCGTCCTCACCTCTCGGACTCCCTCCCCACCGCGCCGCCTCCCTTCTCTGTCTCTCCCTATGTCTCCCCTCCTACCGACCGCCCCTTCGCCTCCCAGTGCGTTGCCGCCTCCCTTCCCTCTCTCCCTCTCTCTACCCTCCAGTTGATTGCCCCCTTGTCTCCCCACCGCGCCGCCGCCTCCCTTCCCTCTCTTCCCTCCAACTGACTACCCCCTCGCCTCCCCACCGCACGGTGGTGAAAGTGCATCTAAGCCCCTAAATTGGTTTTGGTTGATTAATGACAAACGATTAAAAGGACTAATATCTTCAATGAGCTTGTGAACAGGTAAAAGATTAAATGTGAGATCTTCTACATGCGAAGGACACCCTCAAACGAATTCAAGCGAGTAAAACGGCTTTGTAATTTTATTTTTTCTATGCTTTGTGTCGTAGGAATGCCGTACTATTAAGAGGGATGCATCGTAGATGATCTAGGGTAGTCTCTATGCTCAGATGAATGTTACTTTAAATCTTATTGAGACCCTAAGTCATCGCGCATGCACCGGAATGTGTTTTTATCTAAGTTCAAGTCGGACATTCCGATATTACATCGGAAGTTCCGATGTGACCGAACATTCCGATGTGCATGCTTGCTTCAGTCGATCGTAGAAGATGTATCGGAAGTTCCGATATTTACGATCGGAAGTTCCGATACGTTGTAAAGCTTTCTAGGGTGCTCTCTGTAAAGATCGGAAGTTCCGATATTTTACATCGGAAGTTCCGATGTGTTCAAACCGAAAAAAAGGGAGCTCTCTGGAATTATCGGACACTCCGATATATTATATCGGACATTCCGATATTGGTATCGGAAGTTCCGATGTATATATCGGACAGTCCGATATGGACTTAGAAGCATTTTGTCAAGGGCTTTTCTGGGAACATCGGAAGTTCCGATGTTGACATCGGAAGTTCCGATGCATCTTGTTTGACAGTTGGAGTGCGCTCGAGTTCTGATTATTTGTACACATCGGACATTCCGATGTTGATATCGAAAGTTCCGATATGCAGCTGAGTGGGTGTATAACGGCTAGTTTTTGCAAGAAACTATAAATACCCCACCCCTCTCTCATTTGAGGGTTACACACTCTATTTGGCAGAACTTTAGTGCACCTTGAGCCCTCTCTAGTCTACTTTTGAGCCCTCCTCTTTGATCTTAGGGATCATCCAAGGAGTGAGGACTAGAAGTGAGATTTGGAGCTAGAGTGAAAAGCAAGTGTCTTTCATCTTGAGCATTAGAGTGTTCCTCCAAGATCAATCAACGTGCATTTGTTACTCTTGGAGGTTGAAGGACTCCTAGACGGCTAGGCGTCGATCACGAGCTCCCAAGGATTGTGGGACGCCGTGAGAAGTTTGTAAAGGCCGGCTCCGCCTCCGAAAGGAAAGGAACCAATAGTGGAACCAAGCCTCAAGTGTGACCGAGGTTTGGGAGGAAAGGGTTGGAAAAGACCCGGCTCTTTGGAGCCTCCTCAACGGAGACGTAGGATTCCCTCAAGAATCCGAACTCCGGGATCAATTCCGTGTCTTCTTTTTCACTTTGCTTTAGCTTGTCTCCTTATTGTTTTGATCCAACCTTCTTATACTGTCTCTCAAGATTATTACTTTCAGTTGTTAATTGTCCGGGTCAAAAGTCGATCGGACATTCCGAACTGGTATCGGAAGTTCCGATTACATCGGAAGTTCCGATCCAACACCGGAAGTTCCGATACTCTTTCCGCTGCGACAAATTTAGTTTAAATTTTAAACTGCCTATTCACCCCCCTCTAAGCAACTTTCTCATCTTTTCAGGTGGTCGGGCACGCAGCTTCGGCGGTGGGCTGCCACGATGGGCGCGGTGGGGAGGCCACGGTGGGCGGGCAGCCACGATGAATGCGCCGCCACGGCGGGCACACAGCCACGACGGGCACATCGCCTCGGCGATGGCCTGCCACGATGGGTGCGGCGAGGTGGCCGTAGCAGCACGGGAGGCAAAGCGGACATGGCGCGAGAGGCACGGCGCTGCGTTAGAGGCAAGGGGGCGACCGTAACGGTGAGTCGGCAGCACGACAGGTGAGGCGACGGCCGCACGGCGAGGCTTCGCTCCCCCATGACCCACCTGGTCACCTTCCTGCTGCGGGCCGCCAAGCCCTACCGTGGGCCTGCGGCAGTGGTGTTGTGCCCTGCTCGCCGCAGGGTTTTCGGGCTCGTTATGTCCCGAACAACGTGCTAGGCCGGGCTTTGGACTAGGCTGTGCACGTCGTGCCTTAGACCAGCCCAAGCTCACCTTTGGTTTCTCCTTATCCGCACGCTAACATGCACACAGAGGGAACGTGGCTGCACCTGAAGAAAAAAGAAATAAAGATCAAATGTTCAGTGAGAGCTAATGACTGATCATGCGTGTAGAACATGCACACTAATTATTGCTTGTATAGGAACTATACAATTATTACCTTCAGAACATTCAGTCGCTCTCCCCAAATAGCTACTTGCAAAGATTGGATTCTATCACAGGAAAGAGGGTGTGGTCATAAGATCGAGGAGCATATATATCTTGCTTTTTGGAAGAGAATAATATCAAGCAATCTAGCTCCAACCTTTTAGTGCTTGACTCTGCCCATGGTATTAATTTGCACAATTTTGTTTTCTTTTTCAAACCAAGGAAAGAAGAAACGCTTTCTGTGATCCAGCGAAAGGCATTTCCCTCTGTGTGTGCTGCGGCTTATTCTAATATGTTTCTACTTTTAGGCGATTAAGGAACGTTTAAAGGCAACCCTCCTGTCTCTGTTACGCTGGATTCTAAATTGAATAAACAGAATTTGGGGGAAAGGAAACGTCTCCGCACAAGAAGAAGAAGAAGAAGAAAGGGAGAAGAACTAGCTCTATCTTGACCATAAGTGGTAGGTTCAAATTAGCGTTTTTTTGCGACTAAAATTAAGTGTAATTTCATACTTTAAACAGTATATGGTGAAGTATTTACTTCGACATACGGTGAGTGTTTGTAGCGATCCTACAAGTTGTGCGCGTAGGTTCGGTTTAGGCTTGCAGGTCCTTCAGGTATAGGATCAAATAAATGGTTTGCTGTCATTTCTATTTGCTCTTGTTGGGTAAATCTAAGCTTCAGATATTGATGGGTGACAAACTATTAGGCATGTTTTTGCACGTCGGCTGATCTAAATGTAAGTCTTATTAATTCGATCACCTCTTTTCTACTTCCGGGACGTAGTTATTACCTATGCTATATCTCACAATGTAGAAGTATTTCACACAACGGAGAGTATGTACGTGTAGTATACCAGTATATAATACTACCTAGATGGTATTTATATTTTTTAGAGGCGGTATGCATATTTTTTTTAAGACATAGTCCTTTTTATGTTCATATATAAAGGTATTTGTAAAATACGCTAAAAACTATATACTCTAGCAATTTTTTCACATCATTCACATTGCAATATCTTATAATTAGTATATGAGTATATCTAAAGTGATAAAGGAGTATTTCAAGTTCGTTTAGATGATATTTCAGATGTAAAAGTAACTACACCCGTGAGTACAAAGTATTTTTCACACACACACACATATAAACATAATATACACAGTAGCGCTATTCACTAAATGCATTTACTAGTCATCAGTAATCAGTTACGTGACCAATTACTAAGTAAATGTGCTTCCTAGTCTGGATATGAATCTTTTTCTTTGTTTTAGCTATAATTTTTATCGGCAGCTTCGATTCGCGATTGAATTTCACCACTAGATTACCGATGACGAGAGAAACAATATGATATAAGTCTCACTAATAAATATCGCATAAATAACTACTGTGTGATACTAAAATCTATATATAAATGTAGTAAAATCTATATACAGATGTAGTAAAATTTGTTATTAGCCAGCAAAAATACTAATTTTTAGCAAGAGTTACATCATTCTGTTTCCCTCATTGTTAGTAACCTACTGATGAAAACCATTTGAGAATCGGAGCTACCAACAATAAGTTATGGCTAGTATAAAGAAAAATATTTATATACAAATATGGAAATATACTAGTTGGTTTCCCAACGTACTGATAACTGCAATCAGTAGTAAATGACGATCCCTCATTTACTTTTTAATACACTAACGTTTACTATCTTATTTACTACATTCTTCTATAGAACAACGAATGAATTTATTACCAAATCAGTAACGTGTCCAACCAATTCACTACTGTATATAGTAAAATCTATATATAGATTTAGTAAACTATGTTACTAGCCAGCAAAAAATATTGTTTATTAGCTAGACTTATATTACTATTGTATGATAGTAATATATATATATATATATATATATATATATATATATATATATATATATATATATATATATATATATATATATATATATATATATGATGCCGAAATGGGACACTATGGTGCATGCGCACCATGATTTTAAATGTGCAAATTCAAGCTAAATTTTGGTTTTTTTGCTTTTTTGAAAAATTTCAGTTTTAGAGTATATACACATCTGTCACAATTAAAATGAAACATATACATTTGAAAAAATATGCTCGAATTCAAATATTTGAATGAATTTAGATCACATATTTTACTGATTTATATATAAAATCAGCACATACCTACAATCAAACTATTTGAATTTTATTTCAAACTTATTTGAATTAATTAGTAAACTAGGTAAACTTAACATCCTAAAAAAATTTAAATTCTTCGCATTCAAATGTATAGGTGAAATACCCGTTTTGTTACAGATACCATGGTGTCCTATATATATATATATATATATATATATATATATATATATATATATATATATATATATATATATATATATATATATATATATATATACACACACATACACGCGCAAACGATAGCGAAATTCTTATTCCCACTTGTGAAAAGCCCCGGTCCATGGAGCAATGGAGCCCACGTGATGAGGTTGTCAGTCCGATTCGATTCTTTTTTTTTATTTTCTCTCTTTCAGAAGATATTCTGTCCCAAGTTGACGTGAGTCTTTTGCAGTTTCCACCTGGCGATGCAAAGGAAAAGTACTGGAACTGCACTGGGAGGAAATTATATATCGTGGCTGTTATTATGTACACATGCATACTCATAGATACGTAGCTATATATATTAGCTGGTAATTGGTAAACATCGTCAGGGAACATGACATCAATTATTTTAAACGTAGAATGTACATTACATTTTTTTCAAAATAAAGACAGGAGTTCTGCCAATCAATTAAGTAGAGAGAAAACTTTACAATTACATAAAGCGCACGGTTTCATGAACCCTAGACCACGCTAAGAAGGAATAATGTGCATATCTAGCTCCTGTACATCGCTTTTTCTAAATCTAGCATCCTCTTCTACCGCGAAAGACGTGACAGGAGAGCGCCCAGGAGCACATAAGCTAGACGGCTCCGCGGCAGCAAGCGCAGGTGTGGGAGGATACGTTACCATGCTAGGGTAGCATAGGAGGAAGCTACTGTCACCGGGGAGCACGGAAGGCTTCTCCCGCGGTACCCCAGCGCGATATCAACGCAACAGTGCATAGGAAAATGAACAGTAACAGTGACCAATATAGTGATGTCAATCGTTGTTCCCCATGTGCTACCGCGCTCGTCTGTTGTGCCACGAAGATGTCTGCCTTCCGCGTTTTTCGAGCATGGCAAGGGACATGTGTCCCCGACGCACCTTCCGTGGTAGAGGAGGAGTCCAATTTAGAAAAAACATTCCGGAGGAAGCTAGATTGGAAAAAAAAACATACAGCGGCTAGAACATAAAAAATTCCCCTAGTGCTTCATCCGCCGAGCCACCCCATACGGCCGAGGCCAAGTTCGGCTAGCCACGCACACACCACACAGGGCCAAGACCACGCTCTGCCAGCCACACTGAGGAGGGGGGCATCCGTGCTATTGTAGCCCGACGCACCACTCATAGAGCCACTCACCCCCGCGTGACCAAGTTTAGGCCCGACCAGCCATATGCACACACGCCAGGGCGAGACAAGCCCAACCAGCCATGCCTCGCAACCATCGGTGCTAGAGATGACAATTGGTCTGTACCCGACAGGTACACCACTTCATATCTGTACTCGTGTTAGTAAAATTTACTCACTACAATATCCATACCTGCACGTGGGTACAAAATTTACCTATACCCATACCCGTGCGGGTAACGGGGACCCGACGGGTAACCCACACCCGTATTATGGATAGATGCTCCTGCAGGCTGCAACAACATATCTTATAAGGCAATTCAATAAAAATGCATGTAATATCCGTATTAAAAATTAAACATTATACTAGAGTGCACAGTTGGGCCTTGGGTAGAATATCTTATAAAGCTATTAGGGTTTAGAGATTTTGATGGGTTAACTGATTAGGCTGCACAGTTGGGTCTTAGGCAGTTGGGCCAGATCGCTAGTGGATCAGACCGCTAGTGGGCCAGACCCACGGGTAATAGAAGAACAGACCTATACCCGCTCTACCCGCTGGGTAGTAACTTTTACCCGTTAATTAACCCGTGGGTATGAAAAATGGTTCATACACGGCCCCTAATGGAGTAAATACCTATTGAATTTTTGGTTTCAAGTCCCCATTGCCATCTCTAATTGGTGCATCGTCCACCGAGCCACTCACCCTCGTGCGGTCGAGGCTAGACCCATCCAATCATGCGCACCCACACGTGGCCGAGGGCAAGCCCAGTCAGCCACATCGAGGAGGGCGTTGGTGCCTACAGGGCCAACGAGGCAACTAGAACAGGGGGGTTGAATAGGCACCATTGAATCTAGGCGGACTCACGGTTCTAACCTCTTAAAAAAATATTTTTTTCAGAACTAGTCTCTGCACTAGTGTTTTCGCAAAAATAGCCCTTCCGACGGGGGAGGGGCGTTGCACTGGCCAATGCAGCGGTCGGGGCACGCTGCACTAAAGTAGCCCCTTGGAGACGCTGCACTCAAGTGCTATAGTACCGCGCGGTACTGTAGCACCTCAGCGTTTTTTTTTTGCAAAAACACTTGCACGTGGATAGTTTTGAAAAGATATTTTTTAAGGGGCTAGAACAGTGAAAAATTCATGAGATGAGCGCCAGGCCCCCCATTGTGCGCACCAGCGCTTGGCACGCACGCAAAGCAATTGAGGTGGCATGCTATGCAGCGGTGTCAGTTCTTGAATTCCTAGTGCAGTGCATCCACTCCATGGCTCTCCTATCCCATCGGTGTGTCTCCTGTCCCCAGGCATGTCGAAGCAAGCAACACCGGCTCGAATCTATTGACGCCTCAAGAGGCCTCGTGCCTGTACTGATGATGAGCTCATTCACGTACAAGTCACTGGTCCGCATGGCCTCCTGAGCGTCATGTCCGTCACCATGGTGATCCTCCTACACCACTACATTCTTGCCAACTGCTGCAACCTCGGCACACGGTACAGGAGGTGGTGTCATGCCTTGGTAGTCGCGACCATCAGCAACCCCCAACAGCAGCAGGACGACGGGAGCTACAGCGTGGACCTGAGCCTGTCGTCGCGGGTGCAGCTGGTGACTGGTGAGGGCCGCGGCGGTGTGCCTGTACCGGAATAAGGAGTGGAGCGAGTCGACGTGCCCGGTGTGCTTCGTGGACTTCGTGGACGGCGAGGCGGTGCGGGTGCTGCTGGAGTGCATGCACTACTTCCACGCCGACTAAATTGACACATGGCTGCGCACCAACACCAGTTGCACCATGTGTCGCACTGAGACCACGCCCACACCTAGCCCAGCCTCCCTCCATCACTAGTTCTCCATCTTCCTCTAAGACATCCTCGGGTGCATGTAGCATCATATCTTAGGGCCATCGCTGGCCGACAGGGAGAACCAGGGGCAGCGTACTGGAAGAACAGGGGAAAAAGCAGAGCACTGTTAGTTGCTATGTTCCATTTTTTTGTGGGGAGAGCGAGGCTTAAGAACACATATTCTTTTGTTAGAATTGGTGCAAGGCATGCAATAACCTCCCAAAATTAGTAATCTGTTGATTAAAATATCACTTTTTGCTACTCATCAAACCCAAAAAATCTTAAATTGTCAACTAGCATTAAATAACTTTGGCCAGTTGTGATACATTTATGCAATACATTGCGATTGAGAGTACACACGCACATCGATGACTATGCACGTGGCACACTTGAACCGGTTGCAATTCTTCTTCCCGTGATGTTTTGCATCGAGGGGGATGGAGGGTGGTGGGGTAGGTTACTCTGGTAGTCTGGTAGAAGCAGGAAATCTGTACCTACCTCCGTGAGTAGTACTGCTATGCAAAATGAGATGAGGATGGATTTTTATTTTTGGAATCGAGTAGACTCGAACTTGCATTAACTACAGTAACGTAAATAAGAAATGATGTTGTGTAAAAACAAATTCTTGTGTGCTTTCGTGCTTCTTTGTGTGATCATCTTCCTTACGGTAGTGTGCTGCCGTCGTTTTTGTCCTAGTTACATTTCGGTATGTGCATTTGAAGTTTGTCCAAACATTCAAATTTTGTCGACAAAAATCAAAATTTCGTTCAACCAATTCGTCCTAAAATTACACCAAAATTTTCAAAATAACTAAATTTCGACGATTTCGATGGGTGCAAAAAAAATTAAAACGAAATTCGAAACTGGTTCCAACATATGATGATGGATAACATGCATCGATAAACTAATTCAGAATTACATGGGCTCATACGTTCGACCGGAGAGATTCGCATCGGACGGTCCATTAAGAGCCCCGTCAATATACACTTGCATCCAGTGCAAGGCCATGACCCAGACACAAATGTTCTTTCTAACAGATGACACATTCCAAACTTATGTCCATTGATCCTCTCTCAGGTAGGCACGGCTTTCACCAGTACTAGACGTGATATCCAACGCTCCGGCCATGGCCTCCGTGAACTTCGCCTACAACGCTCAGTGAGCTCTGCCAATGATAGCCATGGCCTCCACGAGCTACTGGGGCATCCCAGCCTCCATCACCATGAGCGGCCTCCACGACCCTCACATCGGGCCTTGTCGCCACGAGCGCAAATTGAGCTCCATCGCTACGGGCTCCTCGTCGATGTCGCTATGATCTATCCTAACAAGCTCTGCACCTCGCCATCGTCAGGTGCCTCCACCACTAGGTAAACATATTGCATGCATTTCCTCGAATTGTTGTAACTCCTTTAATCTATTGTTGCAATAAGTGTTTTTTGTTTGTTGCAATATAACTCTCCAAATCTTGTAGCAAGTATTGTTTATTGCAATAGGTTGTTTATTTATCACACTGGGGAATTTGGTTTTCATCCAATTTTCAGTGAGAATTTTTCTAATTTTTTAGGATATTGCACTTCTTTTTTCTCATTTTGTTGTACATGTTGACTACAATTGTTGCACGTATTATATAGTGATGTTGCGCCGATGCGTATGTTGGGAAGCTTCCCATCGGAAGTCCGATTCCTACCTAATTACGCACCTTCCATCGTCGAGGTCGGTGGTGGACATGTCGTCGATGCTGTAGGGGGGGGCAAGGTTTTAAATTTCGTTTTCGGATAACATCTCGTGGGTGGCTGAAATCAAAAAATTTGGTGAGATTTCAGAATTTCAACCCAAAAGTCAAAAACCAAATTTCAAATTCGGTATTTTCAGGAGCCCTATACCAAAATTTTAGTACAATTGACTAAAATTTCGATGATTTCAACCTAATATGCAGGTCCGGCAATAAAGCTACATAAATCCGACCAGATCTAACGAGATAACACACTAATCAGCCAACTACAAGCATCAATTGGGATAAAATGCCGAAATCTTGGACAAAAATGACAAAATTTTAAACTAAGAAACCGAATTTTCTGACCAAATGTGATACCTTTAAGCAACAAAATCTCGGTGAAATCCCATCAAATCTCGACGAGATTTCAATCCAGCACGTTGAGATGTCTCTTCTTCCTCTCCGGAGGTGGCCGAATTCGCACCAGACGCGGTCGGATTTGCACCGGTCTCTCGCGAGCTTAACGGGGGGAGTGAGGAAGTGAGCCTTAGCTCAGACTAGAGGTGGGCGTCGTGCCGTGCCGTGCTGGCCCAACCCGGGCCCATCGTGCTTCGGGCCAGAACCGTGCCGTGCCACGACGGCCCATCGTGCCCAACGTGCCGGCCCGACTCGCCTTTGGCGAGTCCAGGTCCGGCCCATTTGCGCTTTGTGCCTGCTTCGTGCCGTGCCGGCCCCGGCCCGACCCATTTTTATTATTGTGACGAGCAAAGAAATAAAACACATCACTACTACTAAACTACCTATTTTAATTACATAAGAGACTAATCGCATCAACAAAATGTTAAACATAAATGCAGTGCTTAAAGATGCCCTAAATCAACAATATCTGCCAACTTTTAGGTCTTAATCCGTGATTTCGTGTCCGTTCGTGCCGTGCCGGCACGGACCCGGCCCAAACGATCATGCCGGGTCGGGCCGCCCAGTTCTCAAGCCCGGTACGGCCCGTGCTACAGTTGCGTGCCGGCACGGCCCGGCACAGAACTGTGCCGTGCCGGGCTTTGCACCGGACCATCTCGTCGTGCTTCGGGCTGATCCAAAAAAGCTCGGCCCAAGTGCCCACCTCTAGCTCAGACATAACCAACGCTTGGTGTTTGTGTTAGTCACATGCTAAGGACTAAGATTGTTCAACAGGAGAAGCTAGCTTAGGGCAGTTCCACTAACACAAGCCATTGTCATCAAAGGTAGTTGTCAGCAGCTTGCACGTTGTATTTGGCGGTTGGTTTAACAATATGCAAATGTTTTTATGAGTATAATTACTGGCTAATTTTAAAAATTTTATATATATTTATTATAATTCACCACAAAAAAAAATTGGTGCAAAATTCAGTCAAAAAACATGAAAACCAATTAAAAAACCGAAATTTAGGCTAAATTTACCAAAATTTACTATAGTAATTTGAAACCGCTGAGAATTAGAATCTCGGCTCCGGTTGAAATAAAAAATTCGGGCCGATACTTTCAAAAGCTCGGCGAGAGAGGACGCGGCAGGACTCGATCTGCGCGACATCCTCGACGAGCTGCTCGAAGTGGCGGCGCACCTCCGCAGCCGACTTGCTGCCGCCCATGCAGCGGGCCACGTTGTGCCACCGGTCAGGCGTCTCCTTGTCGTACACCGCCAACGCGCACTCGGGTTGCTTGTTCTGCTGCCGCTGCGTCCACGGCGACGACGAACCGCGAGACGAGCCCTTGGAGCCGACCGACGTTATGGTCTATATGCAGCTAGTAATAAGTGCTTGTAAGCTAGGTGCTAAACGTTACAGCTTACAAGGCAGATCTAGCTATAGCTAATTCTGAAACGGTTCGACGAACTGGGGCCTGGTATATATGGTGCATGCGTGAGGCTGCAGCCTGCAGCTCGATAGAGCATGCTGCATGCGTGCACTGCACGTACGGACGTACCGTCGGAACCGATTACTAATCGGCGATTAGGTGCGTTTGATTCGTGGGATAAGGTTGAATATAATGGGATGGTTCTGTACCATTTGGTTTTATTATTTTAGGTGAATAAGATGGTTCAGTAACGAGATGGAATATTCCTCAAATTGTATCACTTGATCCGGGATAGGATAGTTCCATTCAAGCAACCAAACGCATTAATGACTTTTTTTTAAACCATTTCATATATGTACTATTACAAAGTCGCTGGCAAGTGACAACTAGATGACGTGCGTGTGAGATCTCCATGATCGACATCTTTGATCATGTCACTTAATTGGTGTCGGCAGCCTAGCGCCTGCTACTACACTATGTACTTACCCCGTTGATAAATGTAACTATATAAGGTATACGAATAAATCTATTTTACATCTTTAAACTATTAGAAAAACTCAAATAATCTTTAATATGTAAAACCTGTTATATATTTAACATCTTTAATTTTTAATACCGGTGTAAATAACACCCTTATCTTGGTATTGTTGGTGGTTTTACCTGCCAACTCATCATCTTCTTCCTCTATTATCTCTCTCCTCTGTTTCTCTAAGCCCCTTTTCTCGTCGCCGGCCAAATCCAGCGCCAGCTCACCTCAATCTTGGTCGAGGGCATGCCACCGAGGTTCCCCATGTGGATGTCGCTCCCTTCTGTGTCCACCATGATGGCGACGGCGAGGCCCTTCTCCTCATTGAGCCTCCGCACGGCGTAGACGAGCTTGGTTTAGCGCATGCTCCGAAAGCCGTTCTCCCGCAGCTCAGCCTCCATGGTGATGTCAATATCGATGGGCATGGGCTTGGCGACGAGGAGGCTGTTGGGGTTGGGGAAGGCGATGAGGTCGGCATTGCTGAGGGTGCAGGAGGCGATGGGGCCAGCTGGTTGGAAGACAGAGGTGGACGGCGACGATGGGGTGGGCGGAGGCGGCGATGGCCCCCTTTTCATGTCGCTGGCCAAATCCAGCGCCAGCTCACCTCCAACTTGGTCGATGGCGTGCCACCAAGGTCCCCCATGTGGATGTCGCTCCCCTCTGTGTCCACCATGACAGTGACGGCAAAGCCCTTCTCCTTGTTGAGCCTCCGCACGGCACAGATGACGCATTGGTGTCGCTCGTGGTCATCGTGGCACATATTGACTCGAGCGGCATTCATCCCGCCGACAACCAATGCCTTGAGCTCCGCAGCGTCGCAGGTGGTGGGGCCCATGGTGCAGACGAGCTTGGTGCAACGCGTGCTTCAGAAGCCATTCTCCCACAGTTCAGTCTCCGTTGCAATGTCGACATCGATGAGCGTGGGGTTGGGGAAGGCAGTGAGGTCGGCATGGCCAAGGGTGCAGGAGGCCGCGACGTGGCGGTGAGATGCGAGATGGGGTGGACGGAGGTGGCAATGGGCTTGGGGCCCACGAGGAGGAGGAGGAGGGTGTGTGCGGCAACTATGGCAACGCGGTGGCGGAGATGTGTGTGCGAAGGAGAGAGAGAATGAAGGGAAGAAGAAAGAGGAGACTTTCTCTTTTTTTTTCTTCTAACTTCACCGTTTATAGCTGATTGGCATGCCACATTAGCGTATATTCCCAAGTAGTTTGCCATGCTAGCGAAAAACCAGGGTGGTTTGACGCGAGGGGATTATTTGCATCTGTATTGGAGGGTTATTTGGATTTTTTTTATAGTTTGGGGTGTAAAATAGACTTATTCCTAAGGTATATGGTTTTAATTATCTTGTTTAGAAATATAAAATTTGCATGTATATTTAATGAGCCTTTCCTATTGTACCCATAATTATTCTCTCTCAATCCTATGCATTTATTCATTACCATCCATATAAAATATTCTCTCTCTCTTTTTTGAAACTAAGGGCGGGAGCTCTACCATTTCATTTCAGAAGAAGAGAAAAATAATAGCCTCCGAAGAGGAAATTACACCAGTTACAGCAACTAGGCCACCTAGGCCAAACACTTACGCAGTGTTGTGCAGCCCACGAACGCAGCACTACCACAAACACCACCACCCCTACCCGCTACTTGAGGATTTGACGCCGAACAATTGCCGACGCGCGATTCCTGCAATAAACGCACTACCACCTAGCTGAAACGACTTGACACGACCTGATCCAGGGCCCCTGTGCGACATTGTGCACTGCTGTGATCACTGTGGCCCTCCCCGAGCTACCTTACGTTCCCCCATGCCGAGCACGCCTTCTTGATCCCGCTAGGCTCCATCGTCCCGTGGCTCTCGATGGACTTCTACGCCGCCCTCAGCGACACCCCATCCTCCTGCTGGTCCTGACCGGACACATCCATATTTCACTTCCTTCTGTTGTCCGGAGCTGGGATGAACACAAGCCTTTATCTCGTCGATCCAATCATCACAACTTCCTCGGCAACTGTCGCATCGATGCCCACTGAGATGGCCACGTCGCTCTCGCCGTGAACATCAATCCTTACACCACTCTCAAAGCTGGCACGCCGGTCGACCAGAACACCCTCCACCTTGTACCCCCACGCCAGATCGCTACTCCTAGTCAGAAGGAGGCAAATCATGTGGAACCAGGGGGAAGAACCGCCAACCCCTTCACATCGGCTCATGACCGCATCGATGCTCCAAGCCACGCCAGTTACCTCCACGACGTAGCTCGCAGATGTTTTTCTGAAAAGGTTAGAAGATTGCCTAGAGGGGGGGTGAATAGGCTAATTTTAAATTAAAACAATTTAATGCAGCGGAAACAGGTCGGATATTCCGAATTAATATCGGAACTTCCGAAAACTTCGGAACTTCCGTAATTACTTCGGACTATCCGATTAGCACTTGACTGAAAGAGTCAAGTAGAAAGAGCAGTTCGACAACTAGCACTAGACAACTAACATTGCACTGAAGAAAATTAATAAGATTAATCAGGCAGCTAGAGACAAGAGAGAACACAATAGTTTGATTCCCGGAGTTCGGATCCTTGAGGGGATCGTACGTCTCCGTTGAGGAGGCTCCAAAGAGCCCGGGTCTTTTCCAACCCTTTCCTCCCAAACCTCGGTCGCACTTGAGGCTTGGTTCCACTATTTGGTTCCTTCCCTTTCGGAGGCGGAGCCGGCCTTCACAAACTTCTCACGGCTTCCCACAATCGTTGGGGGCTCGTGAGCGACGCCTAACCGTCTAGGAGTCCTTCAACATCCAAGAGAAATGAATGCACTCGAATTTCGATCTTGGAGAGGTTCTCTACTTTCTCAAGATGAATACCAACTTAGCCCTTGACTTTCGATCACACTTGACAAACTCTCACTCACTAAATGATCCCTAAGATCAAGGAGGAGAGAAAGCTCAAAGGATACTCTAGAGAATACACAAGAAGCTTAAATGAATAGCCCAAGCAAGTGTGTAACCAGCAAAAGGAGTGAGAGAGGGGTATTTATAGTTTTGGATCAAAACTAGCCGTTACCCTCGCACTCAGCCTCACATCGGAATGTCCGAAAAGAACTTCGGAACATCCGATGTGTGCAAACTACTGACTTGGAAAGCTTCCAACGGCCGAAAACAACACGCATCGGAAAGTCCGATAACAACATCGGAACATCCGATGACTCTCAGAGAGGGAACCCAACAAATCAAGCTAAGTCCACATCGTAATGTCCGAAAATAGACATCGGAACATCCGAAGAAAACAGTGGGCTCCCAAACAGGAAAACAACCACTTCGGAACTTCCGAAGACGCAACTTCGGACAATCCGAACTAGACAGAGAGCACCTTTACACAAGAAGGCACACATCGGACCTTCCGATACTCAATATCGGAACATCCGAACCAAACAGAGAGCTCCCAATCTAAAACACAACAGGTATCGGAACATCCGAAACAGAACATCGGAATGTCCGACCCAAACAGAACACATCGGACTGAAGCACAACTGCACTTCGGAACATCTGAACTATCGGAGTGTCCGATACAAATTCGGAACATCCGACCTGAACTTAAAACAAACTACATTCCGAAGCGAGAGAGAACACTTCTAGCCCTTGAGAGACTCGCCTAAGTTCATCTTGAGTGAGGAGAACATCTCTAAGTCAATTTCAATGCATCCCTCTTAATAGTACGGCATTCCTATGACTCAATAGATTAAAATTTCAAGCTTAAATACCGTTTTTCTTACTCAGCGCTACTAGGGGACACTTCACGTGCATAGACGATCTCTTCTTGAAGCATTTGCCTGTTCATAAACTAGTTGAACACATTAGTTTCTTTAATCGTTTGTCATTAATCACCCAAAACAAATTTAGGGGGCCTAGATGCACTTTCAATCTCCCCCTTTTTGGTGATTGATGACAACACGATTCAGGACAAGTTTATAAAACATTAAGAGAGAATAAATATAGACGGAACTCCCTTTCAAAATGTGCATTGAGAATGAAACTTGAAAACAAATGCACTTTTCGAGAGAAGAAAAGAAATGGAGCTCCCCTATATCCTTGCATAGGAGATTTAACACAAGGTAGCCAGGATAAACAGTATGGATAACTAATAACCATCAAGTTAGCAAGAGATCTCCATGCAAAAACTATAAAGAGATTAAAACGATAATAACATTCAACAACGAAGTTTTAAAACAAATAAACTAAGTTCCAAGTTCACGGACTCAACGACTTTGAACCAGGGATAGATAGATAAAATTGTCCATCTCTCCCCCTTTGGCATCAAGCACCACAAAGGAAGGAGAGAGAGAGAGAGAGAGAGACTAATCAGACTCCTCTGATGCAGCTTCATCTGACCCAGATTCTTCGTCGTCATCCTCAGACTCTGACGCATCAGGTGCTGGAGCAAAGGGATCCTCGATCTCTTCTTCACTTTCCTCGCCCTCCGAGCACTCCAGATTCGAGATGCCTTTGGATATCCTTGAGTCGCTTGGCATTCTTCTTCGCTTCCGAGTTGCTCTTGCAAAGAACAAATATTGATTTTAAAGCTCGCGAGAATAGGTGAAGAAGATCCGCCGGGAGCGTGGTGAAGGAGTAGCAACAAAAGAAGTAGTCCTC
Source organism: Rhipidocladum racemiflorum (assembly GCA_036346355.1). NCBI lineage: Eukaryota > Viridiplantae > Streptophyta > Magnoliopsida > Poales > Poaceae > Rhipidocladum > Rhipidocladum racemiflorum. The sequence goes on from CM070577.1 coordinate 5,167,878, forward strand.
TGGTGGAAGCCCTGGTGGCTCACGAGAAGGGGCCTTGATTGCCACGACTTGAAGCGCCACATGCTTTCCATCACACTCAAACTGCTGCCCAGTCACTTGTTCAATCAAATGCATGATAAATGGAGCATATCCACAGCTCCTTCTGGGCTCCTGTCCAATGAGTATGATCTCATTCCAGATGAAGTCAAAGACATCGAAGGGTCTCTGACCATCTTGCATTCTGCTCAGGAGATTTCTGGTGAAAGACAGGACATGAGAAGCATCACCTTCTTTAGGAGCCAAAGTCTTCCTGAAGAGTCTGTTCAGAATGGCAAAGAAGGGCTTCATCCCCTTGGTGTCACCTGGCTCGACCTCTGCATTATCCTCATACAAGAAATTTAGGTTTGAAGCACCAAGAGAGACCTCATTGTGGATCTGATCTTTGTCCCTGGAGTCTGCCTCTGTGAAATCAAGTAATCTGGCAAACTGAACATATGTAGTTTCATACCAAGTTCCCTCAGTCATCCAGTGAAGAGTAGAGACTCGATCCCTGGAGACATACATTGTAGCATAGAACTGAGCTATGATCTCTGTGTTCCAATCATGCTGAAAAGCCATGATTCTTTTGGTGTTAGTTCTTTCACAGGCTGCAATAACTTCATTGAATGTAGCATCATCTGCTGCAGCCATATACTCCCAATCAACACATTGCATTTGGATTACCGGATTCTTTCTAGGGTAAATGACTGAGGCATAAAAGTCCTGCTGAAAGAATGTCCAGAAACGTGAGTCAGAAGAGAACTGGTCATTTCGCTTTGGATTCTCTTCACGAGCTCTTCTCACTTGTGCTGCTTTTCCTTTGTAGCTCACTGGCTTCCTCTGCAGTCTAGGGTTCCTCTCAGGTGCTCTCAATCTCGGCATGTCTCTAGCCTGAGATCCTGAGGCACCTGCAATACCCTTGCCTTTCCTAGAGGGTAGCGGTGCTCCACGAGGCACATTGACTGCCTGAGCGGCTGCGGCAAAGAGGTTCACTGATTGTAATCCCTGGTTGAGATCCTTGAGCCGAAGCTCGCTTTGTTCTTGCCCCGCTTGGAGTTTTGCGCTGATCGAAAGTGACTTTAGCCGATCTGAGGAGGCTTATCACCCTGACTTGGGTCCATTTGAGAAAGCTGACACGGAATAGATTGATAAGATAAAAGAAACTAGAGAGAACACTGGTTTTAGTGCTGCACTGTCAACATCGGAAGTTCCGACAAAGTATCGGAAGTTCCGAATTTACATCGGAAGTTCCGACAGAGAATTTCGGAAGTTCCGATATATTCGGTACAACCCTAAAACTAGGATTCCAACCAAATCAACCAAAGGAATTCGATAAAACTTGAGATCTAGGCGGGGAAACACTAGTGCAACAAGTCTACCGAAAGATATGATCAAGAATTTTACAAAGAGGAATAATCTCGAGATTGGGGATCTAGGTTTACCTGAGAATACGAAAGAACACAAGATTAACGCGAGAAGAGATCCTCCAAGCCGAAGTAAAAACTTCCTTGGAGAGAGATCGGAGTTTCCGTAGGCTCGGAGACTCAAGACGACAAGAGATGAAGAAAGTAGAACCGCATTTTGAGGCTAAGCAAAAACAAATGAGGAGGAGGGGCCAACCGAGCGGTCCTTTTCAAGCGTTTACACACACTTCGAAGTTCGAACTGAAGTTCGGAGGTTCGAACGATTTGATTTTCCAGAAAGTCTGAGTGTCCGATATAGGATATCGGATGTTCAAGAGTTCAAGTTTCCAAATAACCAAAAGCCGAGCAGATTCGGATATTCCGATAAAAATATCGATGTTCAAGAGTTCAAGTTTCCAACAACCAAAAGTCGAAAGCAGATTCGGATATTCGATAAAAATATCGGATGTTCAAGAGTTCAAAACACAATTCGGATATTCCGATGACACAATCGGAAATTCAAGAGTTGATTTTTCCGGTGACAAGGAGAAAGGATAGGATTTACGAGATGGAAGAGATTGAGACTTTGAGACAGTGAACTCGGCGGTCATCCTACTTGTGATCGAGAGACCAAAGCAACGATCGAAGCTATGATCACAGGTGGAATGACTAAAGATGCAATTTACAACTCAACTCTTTCAAAGACAGATAATTAATTTTTGCAATCCTTTTATTTTCAAATCACCAAGAATAGTAACTATATATGCGAACAAGATGTCAAGTCACATTCGATAGTCTAGGATGTTTAGCTCACTTCTCAATTCGCAAAATCGTTTCTCATCAAGAGGTTTGGTGAAGATATCAGCCAATTGTTTCTCGGTTCTCACATAGGTAATATCTATGTCTCCCTTAAGAGAGTGATCTCTAAGGAAGTGGTGTCGGATGTCTATATGCTTGGTCCGAGAGTGTTGAACAGGATTGTTGGCTATTTTGATTGCACTCTCATTGTCACATAAGAGTGGTACCTTTTCCATACAAAAACCAAAATCCTTTAAGGTTTGCCTCATCCATAATAATTGTGCACAACAACTTCCTCGTGGCAATGTATTCGGCTCATGGTGGATAAAGCAACTGAATTTTGTTTCTTTGAGGACCAAGACACTAGTGATCTACCTAGAAATTGACAAGTCCCGAAGTGCTTTTTCTATCCACTTTGCAACCCGCATAATCAAAGATCCGAATAACCAATCAAATCGAATTTTGATCCTTTAGGATACCAAAGCCCTAAACTAGGTGTGTGAACTAAATATCTAAGAATTCTTTTCACGGCTACTAGGTGGCACTCTCTAGGAGTGGCTTGAAATCTTGCACACATACACACACTAAGCATAATATCAGGCCTAGATGCACAAAGATAAAGCAATGAACCTATCATGGATCGATATACCTTTTGATCCACGGGATTACCTTCTTCATTTAGGCCGAGATGTCCGTTTGTAGCCATGGGTGTGTGAATAGGTTTGGCGCTCTCCATGTCAAACTTCTTGAGCATATCTTTGATGTACTTTGTTTGGCATAAGAATGTACCTTCCTTGAGTTGTTTGATTTGAAATCCGAGGAAGAACTTTAGCTCGCCCATCATTGACATCTCAAATCTTTTCGTCATCAACCTACTGAATTCCTCACAAAAACTTTTATTAGTAGAACCAAATATAATGTCATCGACATATATTTGGCACACAAATAGATCATTATCAACATATTTTGTGAAGAGAGTAGGATCGACTTTACCAATTTCGAAACCCTTTTAATAAGAAAATCCTTAAGACATTCATACCATGCTCTAGGTGCTTGCTTAAGCCCATAGAGCCTTATGGAGTTTGTAGACATGCGTAGGGTTTTGTGATCCTCCATTCTGGCGGTTGCTCAACGTAAACCAATTCGGCAATTGGACCATTTAGGAATGCACTCTTGACGTCCATTTGATAAAGCTTGAAATCATGGTGAGTAGCAAATGCAACTAATATACGAATTGATTCTAATCTAGCAACGGGAGCATAAGTCTCACCAAAATCCAAACATTCAATTTGAGTGAATCCTTGAGCTACCAACCGAGCTTTATTTCTTGTGACAACTCCGTTCTCGTCTTGTTTGTTGCGGAAGACCCATTTGGTTCCAATCACGTTTTGATTTGGTCTTTCCACCAACGACCACACCTTGTTTCTAACGAAGTTGTTAAGCTCTTCATGCATAGCCATTATCCAATCCGGATCTCTTAGTGTATCTTCAACCTTCAAAGGTTCCAAAGTAGACACAAAAGAGTAAAATTCGCAAAAATTAGCTACTCTTGAGCGTGTAGTTACCCCCTTTTGGATATCACCGAGAATGTTATCGACGGGGTGATCTCTTTGGACACTTTGATGCACTTTTGGATGCGGCATTTGAGACGTTTGTTGAATTGGCTCATTATCTTCAATTTGATCATCCTCCATTAATTTGCTTGAACTATCTTGAGGAATGTCTTGATTTTGATTTGAAGTGGGAGGCTCCACTTGTGTAGATGAATTATCTTGATGCACCTTTTCTTGCGGTCTCACTTCACCTATTGCCATCTTCTTGATCGCAATGCTTGGCTCTTCCTCATTTTCTAGCACATTTAAATCAACTTGCTCTACTTGAGAGCCGTTAGATTCATCAAATATCACGTCTCTCGCTATTTCAACGCAACCCGAGGTTTTGTTGAAAACGCGATAGGCATAGGCATTTGATCCATATCCTAGCAAGAAACCTTCATCGATCTTAGGAGCAAATTTAGAGTTCTTGGGTTTCTTGTTAAGAATGAAACATTTACTACCGAAAACTCTGAAATATGAAACATTTGATTTGTTACCGGTGAGGAGTTCGTAAGCCGTTTTCTTCAATATTTTGTGGAGATATAAACGGTTGATGGAGTGACATGCGGTGTTGACGGCTTCCGCCCAAAAGTGATCGGAGATCTTGTACTCGTCAAGCATTGTCCTTGCCATCTCAATCAACGTCCGATTCTTCCTTTCTACCACTCCATTTTGTTGAGGAGAATATGGAGCGGAGAACTCGTGCTTGATCCCTTCTTCATCAAGAAATTCTTCGACTTGAATGTTCTTGAATTCGCTTCCATTGTCACTTCAAATCTTCTTGATCTTCAACTCGAATTCGTTTTGGGCTCTTTTTGCAAATTTCTTAATTATCCCCTGTGTCTCACTTTTCTCTTGCAAAAAGAACACCCACGTGAAGCGTGAAAAGTCATCAACAATGACTAAACCATACTTGTTACCTCCGATGCTTATATAAGAGATAGGTCCGAAGAGGTCCATGTGTAGAAGCTCCAATGGTCTTGTCGTTGTCATGATGTTCTTTGCGGGATGACGTGCTCCAACTTGCTTTCCGGCTTGACAAGCGCTACAAATCCTGTTTTTCTCAAACTCAACATTCGTTAGTCCAATGATGTGGTCACCCTTTAGAAGCTTGTCGAGGTTCCTCATGCCAACATGAGCTAGCCGGCGATGCCACAACCAACCCATGCTAGACTTTGCCATCAAGCATGTTTGAAGTTTAGCGCTATTTGAATTGAAATCAACCAAATAGAGCTTACCCTTCAAATATCCTTTAAAAGCAATTGAGGAGTCGTCTCTTCTAAAGACGGTCACATCCAAATTAGTAAATAGACAATTATAACCCATCTCGCACAGTTGCGACACGGATAACAAATTGTAATTTAAGGACTTAACTAGCAAGACATTTGATATTGAATGATCATTAGAAATAGCAATTTTACCTAATCCCATTACCTCACCTTTACCATTATCGCCAAACACAATATTTTCATATTGTGACCCTTTCTCATCAAAAGATGAAAACATTTTCTTTTCTCCGGTCATGTGGTTTGTGCAACCACTATCAAGCACCCAACTTGATCCCCCGGAGGTATAATCCTACGAAAACGCATCAAGTCTTGTTTTTAGGTACCCAAATTCTTTTGGGTCCTTGCATGTTAGTAATTAAAACTTTTGGTACCCACACTTTCTTTTTGCTCACATCATTAGAGTGGTGGGCACCGACAAAATGAGCAACCACTTTACCACGGTGGTTTCTCTTCAATATGTAAGAAGCAAAGTGAATGGAATGAGATGTATGACATTGAGGATGCTTCTTTGAATCTTGCTGGTTTTGATGACTTGTGTGGTGGTCAATGGTTGTTTGTCATTTCCTTTGACAAACTTGATGCATTCCTTACCTTTTACAACCACACGGTCATTTCCTTTGCATTCATACTTATCATATCCTAGCCCTTCTTTGTTTTTGTTGCCTCGACCATTTATGGTCTTGTATAGGGCATCCTTGGATTGATAAGTTTTCATGCAACCGTATCTAACCAAGGCACTTAGTCTCGTTTTAGCTTTTTAATACTTGTACGAATTGAGAGTTAGTAGTACAAGCATTTATATCAATATTATAGCATCGAGAGCAACCATTGCTAGTGGAAGGAGTAGAAGCCATTGAAGGATTAACAATTGGAGAATTAAGATCATTAAGAGATTCAATTTGCACTTCAAGAGCTTGAAGATTGTTTTCCAGACTTATGACATTCTCTTGAAGTGACTCATTTGAACCCTTAAGTAATGTTATTGAATTATTAGCCAAATCAAGCTTTTTGGTTAACAATTCAATTGTCTCCTTTTCTTTTGTGAGAACCTTCTCGAGAGCAAGATTTTTCTTCTTTTCACAAATTAGCAACTCTTCTTGCTTCTCGAGAGTTTCCTCTTGGCTATCTATTCTTTTCAATAGTTTATGAATCTTATCAATAGCCGTTTTGCTTAAGTCACAAAATAGAGCATCATCATCATCATTATCATCACTATCCAATTCACTATCACTACTTGAAGGTTTTGACTTAGTCATTACCTTCCGCCCTTTTGCCATGAGACAAACGGGTGCGTCGTCGTTGTCGGTGTCGCTCATGTCGCCGAAGAGTGATTTTGTTGGAGGAGCGGCTTCAATGGCGACGGTGGCGACTCCTTCATCATCGGTGTCGGAGTCGGAGTCGTTTGAATCCCATTCTTCGCCAATATGGGCTCGCCCCGAGTACTTCTTCTTGTAGCCTTTATTTTTCTTGCTTGGCTCACTCTTCTTTTGCTCATTTGAGGAGGTCTTCTTCTTTGGACAATCGGCGATGAAGTGTCCAACTTCACCGCACTCATAGCACGCCCTCTTCACATTTCTTCTTCTCCTTGACTTGTCATTGAAGTTTTTCTTGTATTTGCTTGACCCGTCATACTTGAGGAATTTTTTGAACTTTCTCACAAACAATGCCAAGTCTTCTTCATCTTCGCTTTCATCTTCCTCATCATCACTTGATGTTGATTCTTCCTTTTTGCTTGCCTTCAAAGCTATTTGCTTTGGTCTTGAGCTAGAGCTTTGCTTGGCAAGATTCTTCACTTCTTTTGCTTCTTCCTCCATGAGTTCATGTGAAAGAATTCTTCCGAGCACGTCATTTGGAGTGAGCCTTTGAAATCTTTCGCTCTCGTATAAGGGTTACGAGAGTAGAGTTCCTTGGGGCAAAGGCTCTCAACATCCTTTTTACCACGACGTGGTCTGTCATATCCTTGCTTCCAAGCCCTCTTATCTTGTTTACGAGGATCATCAAGCGGTCATACATTTGTTGTGGAGTCTCATCATCATTCATGACAAATCTCCCCAACTTGCCTTCTAGCAATTCAATCTTTGATTCCCTTACACTTGATGTACCCTCATGTGCTACTTGGAGTGTGTCCCATATCTCTTTGGCTTCTTCCAAGCCATCCACTTTGTTGAATTCCTCGGGACTCAACGCTCCAAGCAACACGCTTGCGGCTTGAGCATTTCGGTGGATGTTTTGCTCTTGTTCCGGCGTGAGCTCCATATCGTCTTCCGGCATATCTAAACCTGTGCAAACAATCTTCCAAACACTAGGATGGAGTGACATCAAGTGCATTTTCATCTTGTGCCTCCAAGCGGAATAGTACGTGCCATCAAAGAAAGGAGCACGCCCGGAGGGCACAGTGATATACGAATGCGAAGAGGAAGTATTTAATTTTTCATAATTGAATGGAATTTGAGCTCCCTGAGTAGATGTAGAGGTAGCTTCCTCTTTGCTCTTGCCGGGAGTTCCATCTCCGGCTCTTGGACTATTTTGCTCGTCCGTCATGACAACCTTCAACCCGGTGTTGGCCATCACGTTCCTTCAAGCGGTTAAGCCTTCGAGAAGGTTTGGCTCTGATACCAATTGAAAAGGTTAGAAGATTGCCTAGAGGGGGGGTGAATAGGCTAATTTTAAATTAAAACAATTTAATGCAGCGAATAAGGTCGGATATTAGAATTAATATCGAACTTTGAAAACTTCTAACTTCCGTAATTACTTGGACTATCTCGATTAGCACTTGACTGAAAGAGTCAAGTAGAAAGAGCAGTTCGACAACTAGCACTAGACAACTAACATTGCACTGAAGAAAATTAATAAGATTAATCAGGCAGCTAGAGACAAGAGAGAACACAATAGTTTGATTCCCGGAGTTCGGATCCTTGAGGGGATCGTACGTCTCCGTTGAGGAGGCTCCAAAGAGCCCGGGTCTTTTCCAACCCTTTCCTCCCAAACCTCGGTCGCACTTGAGGCTTGGTTCCACTATTTGGTTCCTTCCCTTTCGGAGGCGGAGCCGGCCTTCACAAACTTCTCACGGCTTCCCACAATCGTTGGGGGCTCGTGAGCGACGCCTAGCCGTCTAGGAGTCCTTCAACATCCAAGAGAAATGAATGCACTCGAATTTCGATCTTGGAGAGGTTCTCTACTTTCTCAAGATGAATACCAACTTAGCCCTTGACTTTCGATCACACTTGACAAACTCTCACTCACTAAATGATCCCTAAGATCAAGGAGGAGAGAAAGCTCAAAGGATACTCTAGAGAATACACAAGAAGCTTAAATGAATAGCCCAAGCAAGTGTGTAACCAGCAAAAGGAGTGAGAGAGGGGTATTTATAGTTTTGGATCAAAACTAGCCGTTACCCTACTTTCGACCTCACATCGGAATGTCCGAAAAGAACTTCGGAACATCCGATGTGTGCAAACTACCAGACTTGGAAAGCTTCCAACGGTCGAAAACAACACGCATCGGAAAGTCCGATAACAACATCGAAACATCCGATGACTCTCAGAGAGGGAACCCAACAAATCAAGCTAAGTCCACATCGTAATGTCCGAAAATAGACATCGGAACATCCGAAGAAAACAGTGGGCTCCCAAACAGGAAAACAACCACTTCGGAACTTCCGAAGACGCAACGTCGGACAATCCGAACTAGACAGAGAGCACCTTTACACAAGAAGGCACACATCGGACCTTCCGATACTCAATATCGGAACATCCGAACCAAACAGAGAGCTCCCAATCTAAAACACAACAGGTATCGGAACATCCGAAATAGAACATCGGAATGTCCGACCCAAACAGAACACATCGGACTGAAGCACAACTGCACTTCGGAACATCTGAACTATCGGAGTGTCCGATACAAATTCGGAACATCCGACCTGAACTTAAAACAAACTACATTCCGAAGCGAGAGAGAACACTTCTAGCCCTTGAGAGACTCGCCTAAGTTCATCTTGAGTGAGGAGAACATCTCTAAGTCAATTTCAATGCATCCCTCTTAATAGTACGGCATTCCTATGACTCAATAGATCAAAATTTCAAGCTTAAATACCGTTTTTCTTACTCAGCGCTACTAGGGGACACTTCACGTGCATAGACGATCTCTTCTTGAAGCATTTGCCTGTTCATAAACTAGTTGAACACATTAGTTTCTTTAATCGTTTGTCATTAATCACCCAAAACAAATTTAGGGGGCCTAGATGCACTTTCAGTTTCCCCCTCACGGCGCTTGCGCTTTGACCATCAAGCCACCAAGTCCTAGCTCTGGGCACGCCACGGGGCGAGGCGGCGAGGCTGAGAAATGCTTCATTCCAGGCAAGGGACCTGCTGTCGTGGCGTCCCTAGGCCGCCTTGAGTACCATCCATAGGGCCATCGACATGCTCCCATCCTTTGTCGTCGCTGTTGCGCCAAGCGGGCTCACAGGGATCTTGAGGGGGCCCTAGATCTGTAACTCCATCACCTTGATTTGCAAACTGCTCGGCACACTGCAAGCTTGCTGGCACGTACGAAGGTCCTCGTGGATTTTCATCACCAGTCGTGCCATCTTTGTCGCTCGTGGAGTCCACCTGAGCTCGACGACGGAGACGACGACCTCCTCCTCGATCGGCACCGCATAGAGCTGAAGAGGGGAGGGTAGAGGAAGAGGATTGAAGGATAGGATGGAATGGAAGGGCCCGCCGCCACCGCCGATGGCCACTAGCGGCGGCGGCGAGGAGAGGAGCTCGGTGCTTGGGGTTCTCGTTGGTTATGGAGTCGCCTCCTGAGTCGTCCACAGATGAGAACTGATTTTGGAGAGATGGCACACGGTTTCGTCCCTGGAGGCGAGTTCTACTACATGCATGTATGTTCCTATCTGAACTTCTTCTGCATTTGGAATGTGCATGCATGCTCGAATTGAACATTCATTTCACTACTACAGTTAGCATGCCGATGCAGGTATGCCGTCGTCATCGCGAAGAAATTAATGTATATACTCCTGTAAATGTTGGAGCTCAGGGGACAGAGAGATCGATGGAGATAAAGAAAGAAATCGATATACTTTACTTGAATGGTTTTCCCACATACTCCGAAGAGTCACGTACAGTCACTACCATCAAATGTGCCTCAGATTGATGGAAACATTTTAAATTCAAACCAGTCGTACCATTTTCTAATCATTGTATTGATGTTTTTTTTACAATTAAATCTCAAAACACTTTGAGGGGCTTGGATAGTAAATGCATCTACCTACATCTTGTCACACCCCCTTGCCACCATGGATTGGAGGCGTGAGATCTATGCAGATAACCGAAAGAAACCAAGGAAGAACGAAGAACAGAGAAGGGGAAAACGAGAAAAGGGGAAAGAAGCAAAACTGGATTTCAATTCATTTTTTCTGTTCTGCGTTCCTGAGTACACCCTCCACTACTTATACCTCCCTCCCAATCCACTTACATGTGGGTCCACAGAGGTGTTACATTACCGCCCCCTTGAAATTTTGCTTGTCCCCAAACAAAAACACAGTTTGACAAGGAGTTCACCTAATTCCGGGATCCCATTGCCTTCTAGGCCTTGAAGGTGCCACAAAATCAGCAGCAGCATCGATCTCCTCATCCACAGTGTACCCATTCACCAGAATCTCTAATGGAACAGAGGTCTGCAGCGCAAACGGATATCCACCTTGCTGTGCTCGGTCCATCCATCTCATCATACGATCCAAATCCTCATCAACGAAGAAATGTGGGTTGTGAGCAGCATGAATAGAACCAACCTTCTCATTTCTAATACCAATGCCAAACATAACACCAGGAACTAACTCTTGGTAGAAAGCAAGGTCTTCACCTATCATGATCTTCTCTCCAGGCTTCACCTTGTCTGGACCATACAGGAATCTGCCATCACTCTCTACCTGATAATGCAGCTTTGTCCATGAATGCATTGAAGTTTTCACTGGTTCACCAGACCCCTCTTCCAGGGCAGCCCACAAGTCCTCTGTCTTGGCATTTGAATATGCAAATCTTTTGATATATTTAGCCAGAGATTTCTGAAAGACCTCAACCCCAAGATAGCTTTGCAACATTCGAATAACAGCAGCCCTTTTCCTATAACTTATAGCATCAAGATGGGGAACAACATCACAGACCTCAAAACAAATGCCACGCCTGTTTTCCTCAGCCAATGCACCTTCTTTTGATGCCCACTGGGAGCCAGTAACAACAGAATTCTTGATTTCATTAAGATACTGCACTCCCTTACACATATCAACCACCATGTTAGGGCCGGTGGTCTCAAGTCCAAAGCACCAATTCTTCTTGGCAAGATCCTTGTCCCAACCAGACTCTTCCATGGTACAGAGAACCATAGGATCAGATTTTGCCAGACTCCTCAAACCTTCAACAAGCTTGGGAAGATCAGAGGTAACCTTGCACTGAACAGCAGCACGCACAACTGGGGACACAGGGAACTTCATTGTTCTGATTGGGAATGCATCAACACATAGTCCATAACTAACATCAGATCCATGCACTAATTGAAGTGGATACAGAGGTCTTACATTTCCACAGATGGATCTCCCAGGCACACTTGGCTTGCCATCAATAGCGTCCGACTTGCACTGAACATTATCAACAAGGGGCGACCCACCACCATTCTTATCAACAAAATCAGTATATCTTACAGTGCGAGATTCATTACCATTCTTCTCGGAAGGATGATTCTGTTCACTAGGTTTTGCACCAAGAATGCCCTTCCAATCAACACGTGACATGTCCTCCTTACTCCCGTAAGCTTGATGATCCGCGATCCTTGCCACTGCAGCAGTCGTCGACTCCATTTGTTTCGCCAAAAGCTGCTGGGAGGCTTCTATTCGTGCCAACAGCAAATCTATACGCGCCATTGACATGGACGCGGTAGATGTGGCGCCGAAAGAGGATGGAGTGGTTGCGGCGGAGACGGAGAAGGGCGAAGACTCACATGACAGTGCCACCGTTGAGGCTTGGAGGCGTGAGAAGGGCGAAGACTCGTAGCATGACGGTTGGGTAATCACGTTCGGTGACGAAACCGAGTCGCGCCAGGTAGTAGAGAAAGGCGGCGAAAGGGATGACCCCTGCGTGCGCAGTGAGGAAAGCGGGGTCGTGGAAGGTGGAGTCCCTGCGGCTGGAGACTGGGCGGAGGTGGAAGAAGCGACGAGGTCGCACGAGGGAACGTCGCGCTGCCCGAATCGAATCGACGGCGGCAAACCAGCGATCGAGTGAGGGGTGGAGGCAGCGGAGAATCTGGGAGTTGCAGCGGCGGTGGAGTTGCGAGATGCGGGCGAGCACCTCGAGGCGGAGGTCTTCGGGGAGCGCGGCCCAGACCCTGGCAACAGCGCCATCGCGGAGGTTGCGAAGTGCAGCGAGGTGGCCGAGGACGACGATGACGCGGTAGAGCCCGCGGCTGCAGAAGAACCAGGTGCGAAGGTGGTCGCCATGGCGGTGGTTGGCGCAGATCTAGGAGGGGCAGTGGCTCCCGGGCGTGGCGCAGGTGAAGACAAGGACCAAGGAGGCAGCGGAGGTGCGGAGTGCAGGAAGGCGGACGGAGACAGGAAGATGTGCGGCGGCGCGGATGAGAGGTGAGAGGATGGCGCCGGGGCGAAGTGCGAGGGAAGCGGGGATCTCTCCATCGGCGACGATGCTTTGATCGAGATTTTACAGGGAGCGATCGATCGATCCCCAACCGAGTCGCTGAGCTCACCAGAAAAAATCGGGACCGAGGCCAGCTCTGATACCATAATGTCACACCCCCTTGCCACCATGGATTGGAGGCGTGAGATCTATGCAGACAACCGAAAGAAACCAAGGAAGAACGAAGAACAGAGAAGGGGAAAACGAGAAAAGGGGAAAGAAGCAAAACTGGATTTCAATTCATTTTTTCTGTTATGCGTTCCTGAGTACACCCTCCACTACTTATACCTCCCTCCCAATCCACTTACATGTGGGTCCACAGAGGTGTTACACATCTACACGTTGTTTTGCATTTATCTTTGTTTCTATCTCCGTCAGCTGCCGTAATTTCCCAAGGTCACCCGTAATTGGGCGCCGGCCAATATAGATATCAGTAATATAAAAAGCATGAGTTAAAAAAAAGCATTCACACTTGTTCACGTCTGAATTTGACGCGTTTAAGCTCGCCCAAACAGTCCAGCAACAAAGCAGCTGTACAGCTAAGCCACAGCTGAAGCACTCATAAAAGCCATAGCTGGTATGGATGTGCTTTTCAGCTGTGGCTTCGGTCGACCACCTTCTCGCTCGCTCCGCCTCCTCTCACCCCATCGTCTCCCCGCTCGGTCGCCTCCTCGACTCCCTCTGGCTCAGGCGCCACCTCCTCGACTCCCTCCTCACTCAGGCCCACACAGTTGCCCCCTAAAAGCTGCAACTGTAGCAGCCAGTTTGCCAAACAACATATCAAAAAAAGCAACAGCCGCCAGCTACAGCTGCTTTATAGCCTAATAAGCCAAAAGCAACTTTTCAGCCTAGCCGCAACCCCCAAATAGGCCCTGAGTTCAGTGGGTCTGATCGACGTTGCGCCTTAAGATTCATCTCTGTTGTGTTAGGTAGACCTGGGCGATGGAATGGGCTTTTCACGGGCGGTCCAAAGTCCGGCCGGCGCGGCACGGCCCAATCACAGGCACGACCTGAACTACAGGGCCGGGACGGGCCTAGGAATGGGTCTCGTCGGACAACCCGGCCCAGCCCGACTACATGGGCCGGGTTCGGGCCAGTCCGGCCCAGAGGTTATTTTTGTACTGCTCATACTACTGATTTGTACTTATTTTTGTACTGTTCATACTACTCATTTTTCATTATCCCCAAATATCCATAGTCATTTTTATTGTTCATTGATGCTCATACTACTAACATTTACTTTGCTTATTTACTATAAAAAGCTGGGTTCGAACGCTTGTAGCTGGTTGTGGCCGCCGGGTCTGGGTTAGCCTGGCCCACCGTGCTTCGGGGTCGGGCTGAGCCCTGTAAAACCTCTCCCGTGCCGGCCCGACCCATCCTGTTGGCCTTTTCGTGTCGGGCTAGCCCGGCTCGCCATGGCCTAGAGCCCGTCGTGCCTGGGCCGTGCCGGTCCGGCCCAACGCTCTAGGCTCTTTACCTGGACAAGCTCGATCCAAACTCTTGCTACTTTGAAAAGAAGACGCAGTAATAATCCCGGAGTTTATAGTCGTTTCCTTTGTAAATTTATGCAAGTTGACTAACCTTCAACCGGAATTTCGTAACGAAAATGAACCTAACCCCATGTCATGTGCAAGTTTATGCAAGTTGACGTACCTTGTACCAGGCTTTCGTAACGAAAATGAAACTACTTATCGTCTTGTTATATCAAACAGGTATCTCCTCGGTGCAAGATATCGACATTGTTGGACTGAAAACAGCTTAAAGATAATCTTGATCGGAATCTCGGTCCCTTCAGGCTCTGTGGAAAGGAAATGGTACTAGTTACTAATTGACAGATAATTTGTGCTACGATTAATTTTCTCACATATATATGGAGAGCATGGTGCAAGATGCTGAAACCACTTGCGTAGAACAAGGCCACATATATACTTACAGTGCTTCCAAGTTCACAAAATTGGTCGAAATTCATTGATTTTCACAGTTTTCGATTTTACCGAACGGGTTTGATATATAAAATCGGTCGGTAAACCGGTTAAATTCAAAAAAAATAAAAGAATTCAAAAAAATTTATGCGACACACAACTAACCGGTTTTCGATCAAAACCGACCGGTTTAATTTGTATCAAAAATCGTGTGGTAGTGGATCAGACTTCATTACACGATCAAAACCGACCAGTTTTTGGTCAAAATCAGCTGGTTTTCTGTAAAAACCGATCAGTTTTTGATTTTTTTTAAAAAAAATTTCCAAAATTTTGAATTCTTAATCCTTCGGTTTCTAACGATTTTTCAGCGATTTTCGACTCGGTATTTTTGAATTTCAAATTTCAGTTTTTCATCGCTTTTTCGTGGTGCTTCCTAGGGGTGTGGAAGTCAAGATCCACTGGGAGAGAATGATACGTTGCCCTTTCAAATCAAATTATCAAGCAACTTGCACTCCAGGGTGCCAGATTCTGGCCGCCACAGTCAAGAATATATGCCATATATGCAAAGCCCACAGGATTGAAGCCAAATGCTAACCGCGGTTAAACAGAATACCCCGAATTAGCTACAAATGGAATCGTTATCATTTCTTTAACGGCAACAGCGACGAGATCAGGTCAGGAGAGGGGATCTGTCGGTGGTGAATTGGCGATCACCATCTAGCTAGTCTTGTTCTTCTAGCTCTGTCGGCCAAGAACTATTTCGCGAAAAAGTTGCACGGATTCCATTGTCCATCCACTAGCTGCATGCATGCCACTCGATCGTATCGAACATTAAGCAGCGAAGCTGGTGAAAGACTCCCTACAGGTATTGTGTCTGATTCTGCTCGTTGGTACTGTTAACCATGCATGGCCCTTGCAATATTATTCAGAACGATGCACTGACTTCCGGAAGAATCAAGGTACGAGAAGTGGCACAGCATTTTCTTGGCAGCTAACGAATTCGACCTCCACGAACGATGAAGCTCTACACGAGACCAAGAGCATTTAGCTCGCACGTAGCTATGTAGGTGGTGCTTTGTTCTGTGGAGAAATTTCTTTGGAGAAGCGAAAGAATCTTGACATGGAGAAATGCTGTTGGCCACCCCCCACCCCCGACCCTGGGCGGGCGCTGGCTTTGCGGAGGAGATGGGCATCTACGAGTCAGATTTTTCGTATCCGGCCATATAGATAAGGCCCTGTGAAACAACCCTCAAAAAATTCAAAATGAATTTATTCGGTTTGTTTGAATTCGCGTTTGATTTGAGTTTTGGAAGTTGGAATTTGAGTTTGGAATTCAAACCTTGTTGGGCCGGATTCCTCTCCTTCGTGGGCCTTCCGGCCTGCTCCCGGCTGCCGCCGGCCTCCTCCTCGGCCAGTGGCCGTCGCCGCGGCAGCCGCCGGCCGACCGCCTCTCGCCGCCTCCGCCGCGCTCGCGCGCCAGAGCCGGCCGGCTCCGCCGCCCATAAGCGCTGGCGTCGCCGCCGCCTCCTCGCTCGCGTGGTCTCCGACTGCCGCCGCTTGCCCTGCCTCGCCCGACCGCCGCCTCCTCGGGCCTCGCGGCCGAAGGCCGCGTCAGCGCCTCGCCGGCTGCCCTCCTCGGCTCCGGCTATAAAAGCCCTCCTCCCCTCGGTTTCTCTCGCCCGCTCCCCTCGCTCTCGTGGTGAGCCCTCTCCTCTCCCTTGCCCTCGTCTCGCCGGCCCGGCCACGCGCTCGCCGCCGCCGCCCGCTCGCCTCCCTGTTCCCCTGTGCCTAGCCCTCTCGTGCCTGACCGACGAGCGGGCCCTCGCTCAGCCCGCCTCTCCTGCTGGCCCTCTCTCTCTCCCTCTCGCGCCGTCTGGGCCGGGCCAAACCACTCGCCGCGCGCTTGATGGCGGCCCATTTCACCGAAAGCCAGCCCAGCGCCCAAAAGCGATAAAACGGATTTTTCGGATTTTAATTAATTAATTAATTCAAAATTCCTTTTTAATCCAAAAATAGCCGAGAAAAATCGAGAAAAATCGGAAAATCGAGCTCCACCAAACACTTTTCCCAAACCGTTTGATCCTCGAGTCGAAATGCTATCCATTCCCAGATCCGAACCCCGAAATTCCCAAAATCCCAGCCCCTCCGTTCTCTTCCGACTGATTCGGTTTCCCATTTGATTTCCGTTTTCTTTTGGTTGTTGTTTTATCGTTTATTTATGTTGGTTGTCTTTTCGCTAGATTCGACCGTTGAGACGCCCGGTGGAGCCGGAGCGATCCTGAGTCGGGCGATTCGAGCGACGTCGGACTGACGGAGCGCGATCGACTACTTCCCCGAAGCGACTCGTCCGATCCACCGCGCAAGGCAAGCCGTACACCCTTTGATCATATTGATCCTATCATGCCATGCTATAGTAGTAATTATTTTATATCGCATTATTTTATCAGTATTTGAATTAATGAAATCCAAGATTTTAGAATAACATGATAAATAGGTAATACCGAATTGCTCATGAAACCTCCTTGAAATATTTGAACCTGTTAATCCTTTGGAACCCTAGTTAATTGCTTATTGCCATGAATAGGTTAGATAATACGCTAGGTTAGTTCAAAACCTGGATTTAAAGAAAATCTTTGCCGAATCTCCGATTCGGATTTTTATAAAAGTCTGCGAAATGGGGAGGCGATCGGATTAATCCCGGAGTGGATGAGATTCCGATCCCCGACTGGTGATTAATGCCTTGGTTAGTCTGGTGGCCGGTACTGCGAGTACCAGAATGGGTTTGTGGATGAAGGCTTGGTCTTTGGCAAAAGTGTAAGGTTAATAATCCCCTTGAGCAAAGTAAATAACTTAGTTTCCGCTCAACCACAGTCGGATTGGTGACCCGTATCCGACACGGCTCATTAAGTTAATCATTCTGAGATAATAATTGACTGTCTTGGTGGCTACCATTCTCTGGAGAGAATGGGGACCGGGCTTTCACAGTGAAATGGACCTGGAGGGTGGAACGGAATGGTCCAGAGTGACATTCTTGGTTCTCACAGCAGTGAAGCGCTAATGGGGACCCCGAGTCCAAGGTAGCGGTACTATCGGTAAACAACTAAAGGACAGGAATGATTAAACGAAATGCTGTGATAATCTAAACTGGGCCACATGCATTTAAGTTGCATGAAACTCGCGATTGGCATAAAGGTTATAGATATCTTGTGGGTAAAGTTGAGCCGCTCTGCAGAGTTAATCTTAATTGTAATCGATTACTCCGTAATTCCGGTAAATGAAGTTAAGTTGGAATCGGGGTTGATACCAGTAACTAAGCTCAAGTTAATGTTTGGAATTTGGATAATTGTGGTTAAGTGTTGTTGAACTTAAGTAAATTCAAACTACTTATTTATTAGTTTGTGCTTCAAATGTAAAATGAATTGTGAAATAAAACTGCATCCAGATACTAAACCCTATTGCCATCCCTTGATTACCCCCTACATTTAGTATTCAGTGGTTAAAATGCGACTTGTTGAGTACTCCGTACTCACCCTTGCAAAACCAGCCCCTTCGAGTTCGAAGATGTTGGCGCCTTCCAGGAGATCGTAGATGGCGATTTAGTGCAGTTCTAGGTCTTTGTCTTCGCTCGTGCCTTGCACATGGTTTCTCTCTTTTGTTAGTGTAAGTTTAGAAGCTTGGATGCTTCTCTTGTAAAACCGGTCGTTAGACCAACTATATTGAATAAAAAGTGTTGAAAGTTGCTTTTGTCAGGCAATTGTACTCTTGTCTTCCAACAGTTAGTCTTCCTGGGTAACTGTTGTGAGTTTCGCACTGCCCCTAAAAAGGCGGTCCGTCACACCCTGTTTGGACAGCTTAAGTTTCGGTTCCTCTTTTTTAAAGTTCAAAAGTTGTCGGTTAGTTTCTTCGCAGCCGAAAGCTAAAAGTCAACCGTCAATTTATACTGGAAGAAGATGGAAACCAAAAGCTGATCTGAAATAGCTTCCTACGATTTTAATGGGTTAAGCTTTGACTTTACCACTAGAGTTAAAAAAAGTTATCCTCCCCCCACCAAATATGAAATATCAAATCACATCCCTCTCACGACCCATACTCCTCACACTTAAAACCAAACTGCCAGATTTAGCTTTCAGCCGTACAACCCTTCAATCATATAATCCAATCGAAAGTTACTTCTAAAAAAACTAGATCCATACCAAACACAACCCTTATATCGCAGCTTTTGGAGATACTGGATGATGAAAACAACGGGGCATATCATCGTATCAGGGCACATTGTCTGCGAGAAAGCTATTCCATGTCATGTGTCCGTTGCCTGTTTTTTCTTGTTCTTGTTAATGTATATTTATTTCGTATGCATTCAACATTGTCGCTTGCGATGCTATGTTCTGTTATTACTTGTTAATTAGGCTCCTTCAATTCACGAATAACAAAGAAACAGACAAATTGGCTCTTGCAAAATTGCATGCTTGCCTAAGAATAGTGTGGTGCTTCATGTTGCAGGAGTACGTGTTCTGTTAAGATACTAGATGTTAGGCAAGTTGTAGATATGACTTTCAGGTTGGCTAAGATGCTATATTTCCTTGAGGCACATCATACTGTAGTTACAAGCCAAATAATAGTGTAAGCTAGCTTGTGGCACATCTAAATCTTCTTGGCAACTTGTGGCCATTCCAATTCCCAAACATTCCTGATGATTTTTTTAAAATAATACATTGTTTAAATAATTTTACAAAATAATAAGTTGATTTTTTTTAGAAAAATATGTCATTGTCGTTATTTCAAATAGCGACAGATAAACATGCGCCAAATGAAATGACAACAGAGCTTCTATCTTCAATCAAACTAGTGACACTAGATTTGTCGCCATTTCATTTTGCAACTGTTCATCTGTCACTATTTGAAATGGGCATAGTTGAACAGTAGCCAATTGACTATTCATCTATCACCATTAATTTCAAATGGCTACATATGAACAATCCTCTGTCGCCAATCCAATTGGCAACAGATAGCTATTCTTTCACTGATTGAATTGGTTGACAGATATTTAGTCGCAGATTAGTTTGGATGACGGCTAAGGCTTCTGTCGCCTCACCAATTCATTTGGCGACAAAAGTTCTGTCACCAATTTATTTCGTAACAGAGCTTCTGCCGTCAATTAAAATGGCAATATAGATATCTATTTTTCAATTTTTTTTGGCGTATTATTTTTTGTAGAATTATTTAAACAGTGTATTATTTTTTTTAAAAAATCCATTCCTGATCGGATTGTTCATTGATGCTTCTCTATGTCACGTTGATCTGCACAGAGAATGAAATAAACCAATATAACGCGATAAAACTAGATCATTCCAATTCCAGAAAGAAAACTAAGTAATAATTTCAACACACGTTGAGTGTTTAGAGAGGTTTCAACACATTGAGTTGGTGCGTTCCGTTTCGACGCTTTTTCAACGAAACGAAAGAGCGAATAGAATGGGCTCAAATTTGAGCCCAACTTGTAGTGTTGACAAACGTAGGACCATCCAGCCCACAAAATGAGCTAAGTTGGCCCGGCCGCTTCGCTTTTCCGAGCCCACTCCCATCCAGGTCCCAACAGGCTCTTCGGCCTTCCCCACTTCTCCCCCCGCACTGCTGCCGATGGAGTCCGACGGCGAGGAGGAGGCCGCGGCGACGACCCCGGAGGCGGGGCGGCGACGTTCGCGGGGCTGCTGAAGGGAAGCCCGGAGCTTTCGGTGGACGCAGACATGTGGGGGATGGCGAAGACGGCCCCCTGGAGCGTCAGCTCCTGCTAGCCCGTCAACGGCGTCGCCTCCCTCCTCGACGACAACCTGGACACATACCAGCGGTCAGTACCAACCGCCCGGAAGAACAATGACACTTCTCTCGTGCAAATACATCGGAATTAGAAGCCGAGTAGGTGGTGATTTGGGTTTTGGCATTTTGGTCCGGTCGGACGGCGCGCAGCCGCACTTGGTGAACATCCAGTTCCAGAGGAAGGTGCAGCCGCAGGTGGGCAGGAGTTTCTTCTTCCGCTGGCTTGTTTGATTCGTGGGGATGGGGCCTAATTTTTCTCCCCTGCTGCTGAACTTGCTGCGCGGCAGGTTGTTGTGCTCGATGCGGATTTCAAGCTCGACGAGAGCTACACGCCGAGCAAGATCTCTATTCGGGCCGGCGATGGTTTCCACAATCTCAAGGTGCTTCTCTTCCCACGAGAAATTGTTGGTTGTAATGTAAGAATGTTCAGATGCTTGTTGCGTATCGTAGATTTTACATGTTGATTGGCTGGTACAAAATAGCAGCGAGGTGCTGGGTGAGAACACACATATATACCTGAATTCTTAAATAGCCCGTGTTTTTAGATCAAATTAAACTAAAATTGATATTAAATAGCCCGTGTTAGGGAGCAATTTGGCTTAGTTTGCCTTACTAACCTAAAATTGATATTAGCCTTTGCTTAACTGGTTTGTGTATTTGGGTTGCTCGAGTTAGGGGCTAGGGTATATCCTGGTATGACATAGGATTACACTAGGTAGTTGTGGCATAATTTTCTCTCAGGGGACTTGGTTTGCTCTGCTATGCTTCTGCAATACCAGAAGTTGGGCACTGAATTAATCCTTGGAAACCCTGAGTTTACTGAATGATAATAATATTGCCTTGATCTAAATAGTGTACCGTTAATCGTTATTCTGCTCGTGTTTCTAGGAAATTAAAACTGTGAAGCTTTCCAAGCCAGTTGGATGGGTTCATATATTTATCTGGAGCTGATGCCCAGTATGCATTTTTAACTTAAACATAAATATGATTCAGAATTGCCTTTGTGCAATGCAGGAGTATGTCATAAGTTATAGGATGGCTATATTTGGTGTGTCCTAGTGGCCAGGATTCACATCTGGAAGTATAGCTGACATTACTGTGTGATCACATACTCAGGTATTTGAGTTATAGAATCTCCATATGAATATATTGAATTATTTCCATCTCGGCACGTTGGATGACCCAAGGTTGTTGCTTGCATTTCGTGGTTCGGTAGTGTGGTACTAATGTTGTTTTTGCTATCATCTGAATACTTTCTTTGACATTGAGAAACTAGCATTTTCATTCTCAGGAGTCAAGACTATTTCAAAAGTGGCTCTATTTAAACCTTACTACTTAATCTTACTGCACTTATGCAGACAGTTGCATAATTCTCTTTCTTGACACATTTGTGCAGAGAAACATTCATTTGTACATTTAAGTGGCGTTGGGTTGGGTGGATGGGATATGGCCATCCATAGATTTGGAGTCATCCAATTGTTTGGATGAATGGATGGATAGGATATGATCATCCAGTTTTTTAGAATATTCCCTTAAATGTCGAATAGAGCTATCCAAAAAAAAGGCCAAATGAACTCATCCAGTTTGCTGCACGAAGAGGTGTACTCGGTCAAATTCAAATTTCGCCGAAGTGTACTCAATCAAATTCAAATTTCGATCAAAATGTAGTCAAATTTTATTCGAAAATTCAAATTTTGATGAAAATTTGTCAAAAAAATCAAAATTTGTTCGAAAATTCAAAATTCAGTTAAACTTTGTCCAAACAAAAAATTTTTCCAGAAAATTTAAATTGCGGTCAAATTTTCAAACCGAAATTTGAACTCTTGATAACAACTAGTCCATCCATCCCCGTCCATCTAACCAAACAAAAAATCGGCTCATCCCATCCATGCTCATCCATCCAATCAAACAAAAAATGGGCTCATCCCTATCCACCCATCCAAACACCCACCGGGATGGCTCCATCCCATCCAACCTCATCCAGACAACCAAACGCAGATGCTCCAAATTGTGGTGTTGTCCAATCACCTGAACGGGTGGGATACTCATATCCGATGGATCAAGGTATATGGGCCACAACCGTAAGTTGCGTATTATACAAGCAGCCACCCAGCCATCTATTAGTATTTAGTAATACGAGAATGTATTCAGTAATTTCTAATACTTGCCTGGGGAGAAAAAAGAAAGGGTAAATCCAAGCATCATCAAACTAAAGAGAACAAAAAAAAAATCACAGACAGGAACAATGTAGCGTAAGTATCATTATCCATTGCTTACTACAGAGTCAGAGTTCATATAGAACTAGATGCTTGCGCCCAGATCACATACGGTATATGTTGATGACCTTGATTGGATTGTGAGTTGAATAGTGCCTACAGTACAGCTTGAACTACAATGTTGCCATTGTTTCGTCTAACTCTGCACCTATGGCTGTGGCTTCCTGCAATCCTGGTCCTGGTATCGTATATCAACATATCTTATCTTCATTCTTGTGCTGTTTCTTGTTTTCAGGAACCTTGTTCCCCACCAACCTTTCACTTCACTTCCAGGGAATTCATCACCTACTCAACTGTTAGGTTACAATAGGCGAACCTAATTGCGTGGAATCCTCCTTATTGGAGTTGCTGCTGAAGATTGAAGAAAGCTTAGTGTACAGAATTTCATCACCTTGGTTGTACCCTGCGTGCGCACTCCCTCAACTTTAGCTGGAATTTGCTCCCCATTTCCGCACCCAACTCTAATCCCGACATACTCAGTTCTAAACATGCTTCCTTTGTCAATTTCTAAGGTAATTCCAGCGAAAGACCTAACATAAGTACATAACTCTAATCCCGACATAGTCAGTTCTGAACATGCTTCCTTTGTCAATTTCTGAGGTAATTCCAACGAAAGACCCAACATAACTGAGTACCGATTCAGTCCTCTGGTCCAGAGGTATCCCAGACACCCTTAACCATGTCTTTTGGAGAACTTTTGAACCCACAGATGTTTTCCAAGGTTTAATATTTATCTTAGCTTTTGGAACAGTTCTCATTCCTAAATCGGTAAAGTGCGACCACTTAATTTGTCTAGCATTCGGGAATCTCGACACAAATTGATTCTCAGCAATCTGCTTAGCATACCACCTCCAAGTTGATTCAGGTTCTAACATTACGTTGAATTCCTGCTCAGCCTAGCTGAAACATTGCCATCCACAATTGTGATTACTGCAGAACTCATTCTATCGCATTTGACAGGTTTTGTGCATTCTAAAACTTTATGACCCTTAGCATCACATCTATAACATATACCCAAGTCCTCTGACACCATGTTATTATTATCTGAACCATGATCATTCACCACTATTGGGAGCATCTCATTCACGTACCTTGTTTGCTGCTGTTCTTCAGATTTTGTAGAAGTATTCTGTTTGGGACGCGACAGAACTTCATGACCTTGATGATTCCTCTCGTGCATTTCTGCTTTGTGAGCCCAGCGATCTCTCCCATTGTGGATAGCATCACCATCTCCATCCTTGTTACCTGCATTCATCTGGACTTGATTTTGAATATGCTCACTTCGGGATTGATCGTGACCATGTTGATTGATCAGATTACGACGCTGCCGATGGTGTTGTGTCTGATCTGATGGAAAAGTTTGGCCCAATCTTCATCATAATCCATTTGGGTATTCTGATTCTAACCCTCCTCATTGCTCGTCCCCTGTAATTGCTGATGAAATTGAGCTTGACCATGACGATTTTGATCTTGTTGTCGATGATTCTGCTCGCGATCAAACCGGCGATGGTTCGAGATCATGGACGATTTGATCTCAGAAAGCACTCTTGCTCCCGTTCTCTCTGCTCCTCTTTCCTGCGATCTCCAAAATTCCTCCCCCCAAAATCTGTTCGCCATGGGATTTCTGCAAGGAGGCGGATCCTTCACAACTTGAATATATGATCGCTGATCCCTATAAATCCCTCTCCACTAAGATCGATTTCGAACTCCCACCAAGGGAGACGAAATCCGATCGCGCCGATCTGAAATTGGAACCCTAACTCTCACAAAATCGATCCCGCACGGCCCCGCCGCCTTACTCTGCTCCCATAGGTGGCCTACCAAACTGGCTAGGTCTCCATCGGAAGCTTTCCCACGCTCATGGAGGTTAACCTGATGAGATCGCCGTCGCGATCCCCAAGGAAATCGGCGGAAACCCTACTTGTACAGAACAGGTCTCCCCGGCGACGAGATCGTCGGACGCGACTCCGACGGCAACATCCTACCACTTCTGCGAACAGTCCCACGGTGTTGTACCTTTGAACAGAGAAAAACGGAAAATTTGATCATTTGCCCTGATGTTGATGGGCGTTTGATCATTTGCCCAAAGTTAGTGAGCATTTGATTATTTGCCCTACGATGTCTCACTGACATGTGGCCCTAGAACCCGCATGTCAACGAGACATCGTAGAGTAAATGATCAAATGCCTATCAACTTTGGGCAAATGATCAAACGCTCATCAACTTCAGGGCAAATGATCAAATATCCCGAGAAAAACATAAAACGAAGAGGAAATTTCAGTTTTGAGAGATCACAAATATCGAAGCCAGCAAAGATGTAATTAATCACTATCTATCTCTCATTTATGCTTTAATATTTATGTAACTTCTAAAAAATGTATAGAAGCACCTCTCTTAAAAGAGTGGCACATGATGAAATGCCAGCGGTGATGTACGCATACAGATTCGTGAATCGTGATCAGATCGGATGAGCTAGCACGGCCGGCCCCTTTATCTCCTAATTGTCCTCTCTTCCCGCATTCTTCGTATCTAAGGCATTGATTCCCTCAAAGCAACGAGATTTATCAAGGGTTTAATGCACGTCAGCAATCTTAGAACTTTTGATCAAATCAGTGTAGGACCTGTAGGTAGGACAGGCTTTAAAACAGGGCTTTAAATCAGGGCTAAAGATTTCCAGCACCATCTTTACACTACTTTATCGGTTGTGTTGATATTGCCAGCAAAAAGTAAACAAAATACATGTTTAAATACGCAAACCTGAAAGTAAGAATTTATCAATGTTTCTATGTGCAAGCCTGGCAATCTGAAACATGTTTAATTATGCAAAGTATAGAGGAGCTTACTTTCAATTGGACTATGTTTTAGGGAGTACTAATGAGAAGAAAAAAATGTTGCAATACAGTATCTTGATACTCCATGCCAGTTAATTGGGCCATTTACCTGCGAGCTAGGTCTTTGTCATGTCGGATATGCGCGATTTCACTCACATATGCAGACAGAGTCACAGAACTGACGATAGATCTTGCATCATACATTGGCGCTGATCGCTTCATAGTACTAGAGACAATATATGCTTTGTAACCCCACAAACATAGAAATGCCAAGAGCCAGGAAGATCTGGCTCCATTTGATCTATTACCTGGAGAGAAGATGGCTGGTCCAATAGACGCATCATGCAAATAATTAGACCATTCCCCACGTAGGTACGTCGTCCAGACCAACCCAAAAGAAGCTCAAAACAATTAGGTGCCAACCAACCCCAACTGAAGCCAAAATGCTGGTAAAATACTGACCCTACCTAACAACCACAGTGCTACATGACAACATTATTGGCTTATAGCTTGGGCAGATAGATATGTTCTAATCCTAGATGGCCCAAATTGGCAACCACACCACACACGATGGCACAAATGAATATGACATATGGACATAGCCATTGCTGTCAAGTGCACAAATCCTTGGACAGTGATTGTTCGGAGGCCTGGGGGCCATTAGAAAGGGTTTGGATTAGATGGGCACCAACTGTTTAACTAACACACAGGCATAGCGGTGGCTAGCACAGCAAAAGTGACGTGACCCTAGAGTCCAAATGTCAGTGAGACGAGAGCGTAGTAAATCATCAATTACCATTAATTTTATGATAAATAATCAATTACGCCGGAGTTTAGTGTTTGCTATCATGGAGGAACAGGAATGATGGGTAAGGGACACCAGAAAGAAAGGGGAGAGCTAGGGCCTAGGGCAATGATATGTGCCGAGGGAGCAACAGTGCACCCAATGAGATCGCCCACCGGCCGGCCGTGTTTGGGTTCTCGATCATGCATGGGGCATAATCCTTGTCATGCAAAAGAGTTGATCATTGCCCTCTTCCATGGATGATTCAGATTCATTTCTCAGGCAAAGTAGAAGGTAATTAAGGATGACGAAATGCGCACCTGCCAGATCCAACATGCATGATACATGCCCAGGTTGCTTCCATTCCATGGGCGATTTGCATGGCCGGCCATGCCTGAAGCCTTGAGCTGGTTTTGTTTTGCCTATGCTTTTCTGCAGACAGGAGCGGGTGTGCATATACACTGCTACCGCATACACGTTAAATACACGCGTGCAGCTTTTTCTGCCTCTCACACGCTCTGCCTGGCCTTTTCGCCCTCTCGCTGTCATTCGATCTGTCAGCGGCGTAAGGTTTCGCGACACCGAACTGGCAGGGGTACGCCATTGAACAGCACGGCACGATGCAGGTACGGATTAGCTTGGCCTTCTGAAATCTGATCAGACTTTGCAGCGTGGAAACGATCCAAACCCGCATGCGACAGTACGTGAAAATTCGGTTCGGTTTTCCAGTACGTCCCATGACAGCAACAGTGCAGCATGCACCAATGCATCTGCCCTTTTTGCTGGTTCTAACAGATCGGTTCGGATATAGAGTATGTCGGAACGTCACTTAGCCATGTCCATGCATGCCAATAGACATCCATCCTGCAGATTACACGTCGCGCTGCAGGAGAATCGTTGGATACCTCCATGTTTCCTTGTTCGCTCTACCTGAGCCATCGTTTTCACGAGATATTACGGACTACGGAGAACAGTGCTTGTCTGGGCCGGTTTCACCACGCACGAATAGATTCGAGCGGCTTTACGTGCACGCGCGGACGAGATAAAAATATACGGAGAGCGGCATATATGTATGCCATGCATGCCAGCATCATGTAACTTAATTGTAAGTACTGGTACATCAGTACATGGTCGATCGATGGTATTGCAGCTGTATCGATCTGTATTGTTTTGTCTCTGACAACAACGCCGTACGTACCGGCAACGTGTTGAAGCATGGAGCTTTCATTTGGTTGGTCCCGGCAATCTTAGGCGTAACGTTCGGCAAATGGGTGAAACTGGGAACGTGGCACCGTGGAGGTACCGTCGAGGCCGCCCCGTGGTGTGTTGTGACTCGTCAGAGTCTGTCTTTGTGGCACCGTAGGAGCGGGCGGGAGGTCGCGCCATCAGCATGAGATGCCGCCCACGATCTCACCGTGGCAAGATGTCCGCGGGGGTGGGGGGCAGACCAGCTGGAGTATCAGGTATACATCGGCACCCCTAATGTTTTTAAAATTCTAGATATACCTTTGTTAGTAGATACTCATATTACAATGTAATTATATTTTAATTTAATTTGATAATGCTTAAAGGACTTAGATAATAATTACATTTTGAGCAGCGTTTCTATGATTTTCCTCTCAATACAAGTTGCATAAATATTGAAGCAAGCGAATGGGTAAGCAATCAACATTTATCATTCATTCATGCTTTAATATTTGTACAACTTTAAAAAAGAAAAGCATAAAAATGCCAATCTTACATTTTATGCCTTAGGGTTGCTAGCTTTTTCCTCAACTACCAATTGATAGATAAAATTCTTTGTTCTTTTATCACTTATACAAACTTTTTTTTCTCAACTTAGCTACCAATCATTCATTTGTGTTGTTGTGATCATCACGGTGAGTGCATTGAATCAAGACCAATATTGAATATTTTATATAAAAACTCATAATATACGACCGTCAATACTTGCGTACTAAGCATCAATATAGTAAAAGATGGTTTACGGTTTTTTGCTAGAATAATAAGATACTAGTGAGCAATTATATATTTATAATAATTATTTATCAAGGTTACAATTTGTCATCACTTCAGAAATATGTGATAAATATTTTAGCTTCGTATAAACTTTTACATAATGTATAAACAATTATACCAAGATTAAAAACTAATGAATTGTTATCAGTGAGTACTATTCTTAACTGTTATCAATAGCTCAGAGCTGTTATTTGTGTAATACTATATTACTAATAATCGATAGTGCACTCCTAATCTAAACTTTCTACTTCCACCACCGAAGACGCCATACATCGTCATCATCGACCTGTCGGTTCGGTGAAGTTCAAGACGTCGTCGCCATCGTCTCCATGTGCGGGACACTGGACACGGTTGGGTGTTACAGTCAACGCGATGTGCGTGCATCCCGCCTAACCACCACCATCACTGTACGATGAGCACTGGTCAACCAGATCAACATTGTCAGTTTCCTTACCGTGTGCAGGGTCAAGACATCGCCACCGCATTCCACCGAGAGAGAACGCCAGCGGGTCGCCCTTGCTGCACCACCAAGAGGGGCAGGTGAGCGCCACCCTGCCGCCTAAGCTGAATTGATAAAAGCAGTGATCACTATATGGATTAAAGCAATCTGATCGTATGTGGTACAACCGACTGGGTGAATTCCTTCCAATGAAAAGGATATATCAACAATGATGTATGTCCCTGAATGTTCATGAAGAAATATGTATCATCTCAGTGTATGTAGATGATTTAAACATGATTGAAACCAATGAGGACATCATCGAAGCTAGCTCATACTTAAAGACGGAATTTGAGACGAAAGATTTGGGTGAAATAAAATTTTGTCTCGGGTTACAGATTGATAATCTATTTGATGGCATATTATTATACCAAACTATCTACACCAAGAAGATATTGGAAAAATTTTCTTATATAAAACAAAACCACTTAGTATACCCATAGTCGTTAGGACATTGGATATAGAGAAAGATCCATATGGTTCTAGACGAGAAGATGAGGATGTGTTGGGCCCGACAACTTCATATTTGAGTGTTGTTGACGTTCAAGATCTGGGGTCCTAAGATCGAGCTTACGAATATTATTGAGGTTGTCTTTGCGTAGAAACAATCAAGATCATAAAGATAGAGAATGTTTTTTATTCAATCACGTGTGTTTGACAAAGTACAGGCTTCTGAATGGAGAACTTAAAATCACTGATGGTAATATGCTTCTTCTCTTGTATGCAATGCTTCTTATCACGTCCTTGCATGGGCCTTCTATTTATAGTAGACAAAGTGATGGTATTTGTCATCTTTTAAGATGTGTCTTTCCATTGCTGTGGGTTTATGCCAACTCCATCTAAGCACAACATTATTTCAAGATAAGTAAAAATATTGTGCATAAAAAAACAAATAAATAAAACAACTATGGATCACCATTTTCCTGCTCTAACCATCTAGAGCTTATCACAGGCTCGATAGTTCATAATAAAAAAAATGATGTCCCAAGTGGAACTCGAACCCAGGTCTATGAGATCGCATCCGCGCGTCAAATCAACTGAGCAACTTGCACTGCTTACCATGGAAGAGATTTGGAATTATATGTAGCGTCAAAGAGACTATTTCACACATGACAGTAGCACGGTAAGATTTAAAAAAAAACCCCTCAGGTTTGGTAATTATCTTAAAATTTTATGGAAACATTAGTGATGTGTCAGAACCATCCACAAAAATTTTTAAACATTTTTTAACGTCGTTTGAACTATTTTTTATTTGGTTGAAATTTATCGAGATTTCAGCAATTTCGAACGAAATTTAATTTTTTTTGGCCGAAATTTTGTAAATCTTGGACCAAAAAATTTCAGATTTGAATTTTGTTCAGATTTCGTCTGAAATAACGAGATTTCATTAAAATTTTAGATTTTAAAGGATGAAATATAAACCGAAAATAAAATTTAAAACCCTGAACCCACCGCACCATGGCGAAACCACGCCGCGGTCGAGGCGCACGGAAGGACACATGCCGGCGCGGTGAAAGAAACCGTGGAAGGAAGACGGCCGTGGCAAAGCCAATTGGCGTTGCCGGCAGCGAGCCGCAACAGCCGACCGCGGCTGGCAGCAGGCAGGCAGGCAGGCAGGCAGGCAAGAAGCGACAAGCGCCGACGCGTTTCCAGCCTCCCACCACCAACACCACATTTCGTCATTTCCTTTCCACCCCTCTCGCCGCGGCCGCAACCTTTACCCCAGCGCGCGGCCCACGCACCACTCATTCCGCGGCCCCACCGCGCCCGTGCCCCACAAAAGCAGCGCCCCATCACTGTATTTTAGTGCAAAAAACCACCCGAAACACCGCAAAAACTATCGAGCTAAGCCTGCTTGCCTGCCTGCCTGACTATTCGGTGCCTCGCACTCCCCCGCCTCGGCGCCTCGCCTCCACGTCCCTCCCCAAGCCCAAACCCCTAGCACGCTTCTCTCCGGACCGTGAGGGAGGAGGGGAGGGGAGGGAGGGAGTGAGAGGGTGGTGAAAGTGAAGCCATAGCGCGTGGCGGCGGCGGCGGCCATGGACGCGCCGCGGAGGGAGCGGAGGCACCACCGGAAGGCGGCTTCGGCTGGTGCTGCGGGGGTGGCTGGGGGTGGTGCCGGGGGGGCTGCGGCCACCAGGGCGGCGTACGGGGACGTGTTCGGTGGGGCGCGGCGCTTCGCCGCGCCGTTCGGGTTGGCGCCGGCGGACTACGCGGAGGTGTTCGGCGGCGTGGCCACGACGTGCTCCATCCCGTTCCTCGACCTGCCGCCGGTTCCCGCCGTCGGGGGCGACGGCGGCTTCTTCGGCTGCGGCGGCGCGGGGGACTACGGGGAGATCTTCGGGCGGTTCGACTTCGGGGACTTCGCGGTGCCGTACGAGGAGCTGTTCGGTGAGGCGGGGGCCGAGGGCGAGAGGGGCGCGGAGGAGATCGCCTCGTCGAGCAGGAGCTCGAGGTTCGTGCCATTACCCTCTCTTGCTTGCTAATCTAGCAGCTGTTTTCCTGGGGTGTTTTTGCGTTGCGTAAGGCTGGTTCATTTCACATTTGGGTGAGCTGTGGC
Source organism: Rhipidocladum racemiflorum (assembly GCA_036346355.1). NCBI lineage: Eukaryota > Viridiplantae > Streptophyta > Magnoliopsida > Poales > Poaceae > Rhipidocladum > Rhipidocladum racemiflorum. The sequence continues at coordinate 5,199,368 of CM070577.1, forward strand.
TTTTGCCACCGTTTCAAAGGTTTTCGTTTTGGACATAGGATTCGAAAGATAGGGATTAGTGGGATTTCCAGTTCCCTTTCTCTGTCTGGAAATGTAACAGTGACACGATTTAGTCTGATAGTGGGAGGATTTCTGAACTTTTTTTTTTCTTGCCTCGCATCCTTTCTACTCGTAAAGGTGGCTCTTTTTTTAGGTTATGCTGTTAACTTTGCTCGTCATTCCGAGCTTTAGGGGGTTGGAGAAGCTACTTATGGTTATGGAGCATTAAGAATTTCTCGAATTATTTTTGGATTTCTTGATCCGTAAAGGTGGCCTCTTTGCGGAGAAAGTAGCGCCTGTTCTACGTGGTTTCAGGGTTGGCGTGAAATGGTGGCATTAGACCTTTATTTAGAAATGGTGGCATTAGAGATCGGTACATCTGCCTTTTGTGCTTCTAGGGTATTCAGGATCGCTTTGCACAAGCTTTTGATGTTTTCATGTACATACATTATGTTGGAATTAAGATATCTGCGTTAGTGGTGATGTTAGGTAATAATCTCCTAGTGGCTATTCTGATTCTCATCTGGTCTGGGAAATTTAATAGCATTATTTGTTGACATGTATAAAAAGGCTGGATTGTGAAGAAGAGTTTGATGAGTTAAACAGTAATTATTGTGTGGTTGCCAAGGATGACATTAATAGGATTGGAAGGGTTCTTAAGAAGCAAACTTGTACAGATAATCTGAGTTGCTTCTGTGCAAGTGTATGCTTCAGATTGGTGACAGCCAACCGCTTAGTCGTGGAATATCACAACCACGTAGGCTGAAGATGGTGCAAGCCTGCAAGGTATCAGCTGATGAGGAATGTTGAATGTCCACAACTGCACATATCCATATGCGATGTTAGACGTGCTTCTATGGTTAGTCAGATGGTCTACCAGGAATTGGCATTTCTTGATTTATAGTTTCAGCTCATTTGTGCCGTTTCCCTGTTTTGCTCTTTGTTATTGTTGTTTCCTAATGCATGGCACATTTCTGTTGGTTGAAATGGGTTCCACCATACCTTCTAGCGCAAAAAACAAAAATGGTGTTCGTATCCTGTTATTTTGCAAAAGAGCTGCCAATGATTGGTTGCAGCCAGGAGCCAAGATTCCCTGCTGCTTCATGCCAATATAGGAACCACTTAAGTCTGCAATATAGCTGAAGAGGATGTGGCAGCGGAACAAATTGGCCAGGTCGGTGCCAGATGCGGTGGCAAACACCGCATGTGGGTATGGGTGGCTGGTGTTTCAGTTTCACACTGCAAGAAGCGTTAACGACTGGTGTGCTGTGATCTTGCTGACCAACAAGCTAGATGCGAGAAGTTGGTGAGTCCAGGGGTATTACAAGCTTAACCGCTACATTAACAATGGACACTACTGGTGGGAATGGCAAGCAGCATGACCACCGGATGAGATAGGAGATGGGAATTGGGCTGATTTCCCTCTGCATTTGGCAAGGAGAATGCCTCTTTCCTATCCTTTCCCCTTTTTTATTTCTGTCAATGTACGCAGATGGGATGAATGGAAGCCTTATTTGGGAGGCAGAGAACTGAGCATAAAGGTCTTTTTTTGGTTTTGTGGGAAGAACATGTTGTGTGATCACCTATAAAATCTCAACCAGCAGAAATGTGTCACATGATACAAGGCACTGGGGGATCAATTGGAGAGGAACAAGGAAGTCGCGCCCTTAGCTAACTGAGGTGGTGCTATGTTGTAAGTCTAGAGTAGTTTATGACGTAGGGGTATCTTGTGGCATGTGCAATTATTGCATAAGTCGAATATATTGTCTTAACATGGAACTAATTTACTAGCACTAGAGCTCTATGTATTGAAGTTGGTGGACTATGTGCTGTATCATTAATCTTGATAGGATGCTGATGAAGCTAGTGAGTAACATTGGTATGCTATAGTTTTCATATTCATTGTATACACTAGCTACAAATACAATCAACCTATGCATGTATTTGCTTTTGAGGTGCATCTCGAGTAAAATAATATTCAATTTCCTGTGATTCCAACACATTCAAATAGGGATCATACCATCTGTATATTGAATCCGCAAGATTTGGAAATAAAATAGACCAACCGTCTTAATATGTATGGGCCATCGCATGCTTGTGATGCACATCTTTATCATGCTTGCAATGCACATCTTTTATCAAATTTAGCATACACATAACAATATATATTTCTATGCATCCACATATAAAAACACCGTACATTGCCCTCTTCAGACAAGCATATATTTTACAATGTTATGGACACCTTCTGAATCTCTTGTGCATTGATGTCCATTGATGACAGGCTTCTCACATAGTCTGATATATAGAAATGTTAAAGCATTTTCCCAAAAACTGCCAAGCGGTGTGAAATTAATATAAACTAGAGTTTCTTGATGTACAAACCAATTGTTTTATTCTACTTGTGCCAAAAGTTTCAATTAATTTTTTTCATATAGTTTCTTTCTTTCATAGTATGTCATAACCATCACCAAATTTCATATTTAACAGATCATCGATAAAAAATGAATCCAACCAACTCGATGCTGAGCCATCTGTACTTCCTCAACACTTCAAAGAGCATGAGTCTTCTTTGATCTCCTTCCCTCAGGACAATCAGCAGTGCGTCATGTCATATAACAAGACTACCCAGTGGAGACCTGATGATCTTGTTGAGATGACTACTTGCACAGTTGACTCTTCGGTGGATTACGTGGTTGGTTGTTGCAATTCTTCTCATGTCCCAGCAACTAATCATGTTTCAAGAATTAATGATGGTACAATTGTTAATGGAGACAAAGGGAAAAAATCCCCCCAAATCTCTGCTAGTGCCAGTGTGAGGAGTCCGGAGGGTGGCTTCATTGTTTATCAGAAGCAGCACATTCCAGCAAGTCAGCCTCTTTCTGAAAATGTTTCTGCAAATGAAAATAACCAGAACGCTGATAGTCATTCAACACCCAATAATGGCACACCTTCTACTGATTATCCATTTCTGAGGGCATCTGATGTTAATGTGCAGACACAGCCAAAAATACCACCATTACCTTTGAGGCAGCAACCTAAACCGCTTAACAAGAGAGAAAGTGCAGCAAAAGAAGATGTCCATCTTGTAAATCACAGTTGCATTCCAACCTCTTCTGTCCTTGCTGCTTTAAGTACCAACATGCCTCAGGCGGAAAGGAGAGCTGATGCTGCTTTGTTTAGTACCGAGGCCAATCCCAGTTCTGCTGCAGCCGCTATGAAGGAGGCAATGGAATACGCCGAGGCTAGGTTAAGAGCTGCAAAAGAATTGATGGAGAGAAAAGGTGACAGTTTTAAACTTCGGAAGAAGCCAAGCCATCATAGAAGCACAAGATCTACAGAAATCAAGGCTCCTGTAGAGGTAGATACATTTGAAGAAAAGCCATCAGTTCAAAAGCCAGCAAAAGAAGAAAAGAACCCTGAGGATTCTTTGTTGAACAAGCACCAAAAAGTCAGTGCAGTCAGATTAGATCGTTGTGATGACAGTGGAAAAAGGGTACTGCCATCGGAGAATCCTCAGCACAGGATGCAATGCTGCCCTGAGCCCTGTAAAACTTCCAGCAAACTAGAGAAATTAGGCAAGTGGAGATCAGGTGATGAATTTTATGAGCTGATTGGAGATGATCAGAAATGCAAAACTGATACAGACACTGGGAAGGTAGTTAACTGTGAGAGAACAAGTCCTGTCACCAAGCTCCCCAATGATCAGAAAGGCAGAGTTGAAGTTACTGTAAAAGAGCCTGACTTGGAAAGGTGTGAAAAACTATGGGAGGTTAATGACGGCAGGGATGTGGGAGTGAAACATGTAAATCTGCGAGAAGAGAATACAGCTTCCTTGGAGAAAGATATGGTGTCTACAATTCTGGAAGCTTCTACAGAAAATGTGGCACACAAAGAAATTCATAACTCTAAGTTTGAAGGGCTTGTAACTGTGGGAAATTCTAAAGTTAGCCTTGATGATGATGAGTGTGCTGAACTTGTTTGTATGAATGGGATCTCTTCAAAACCAGACTTAATCAAGGATATGTCCAGTTCATTCTTGAAGGCGTGCTCATCTGGAATCCATGGCAATGATCTTAGAAATATTGGTAACAGTAGTACAAGGGGAAGTCCAGCAGCAGGAACATCAGAGGAGCCCAAAAACAGGAAAGGAGGACTCAAGGCAGCATGTTATGATGAGGCGCAATGCACTTCAGGGAGTAGTACAAAATTACAAGAACCTCCAGAAGTTCCTAATGTTTATAATTCTCAAGCAAATCAAATTAAATCATTGATTTTAGAAGAACATCAAGGATCTTATGTAAACCAAGATTTCCCAAGGGGACCGAGTACAGCTGAGCCAGAAGCTGAAACTTATGGAAGTGAAAAGTTCAGTTTTACCGATGAATCAATCCTGCATAATGAAAACGATAAGATAATTGAAGTACCCTCCAAAGCACTAATATCTGAAGTAGAGAAAGTTGGCACTGAAGAGGCAGTTGGTCCATGTGCACATTCTGAAGAGGCAGTTCCGGATCAGGATGCCGAGTGTCCTGAAGAGGAGAGTGATATTGCTTTGCAAAACAATAATTTCGTAGACCGTGAAGAATCAAGCATGCTGATTGTGTTTGAGGTAGCCAGCAAATTCATTAAAAGGGACCTAGATCAAGAAATTCAAGGTTCATTAAGGTCTGGTGAGGTGGAATATAGAACAGAAGAAGGAAGTGATGCACTTGTCTCCAATTGTAAAGGCAAAGAAGCAGAAGAAACCCCTTCAGAAAATATTGAGAATGCAGATTCTGAAGAAGGATCAGCTCATGGTAACCAGGAGGACCAAACGGCATCTGAAACAGCTACGAACAAAGGACAATGTGATCTAGAGGCACAGGGTAATATAACCATTATTGATGAAATGGGCAGTGCAATATGTTCTGGAGATGAAGTTACCATCAAAGCTGCTAATGATTCTCCCACCAGAATAACCACAGATGAGCCAGCTTTCTGTTCAGAAATATGTACTGGCATGCAGCACTTACCTCAAAATGCTGAATCTGTTTCTTCTCAGACATCTAGCAGAGGTGTTCCTGTTGTTGAGAATACCGAAGATGTTTGCAAAGAAGCAGAAAGAGAATTACCGACAGAAAGATCTACAACATTTGAAGAAGAGAAAAACAGGGTAAACAAAATGGAAGGAAAAGACTCTAGAGATAGGATATCAAAGGCAGAAGTAAGACATCAACACTCTCATTTGGAGAAGAGTGGCAGTCTACCTAAATCTGCAGAAGGTCCCATCCTAGTTTCTGCTGAGGTATCAAGAAAAGAGGCACCTGGTGTTCAGAGGACCAAAGAGAGGGGGGGCATGACGAAAGCAGAAAGGGAAAGAGAGATGGACAAGGGGGCTTCTCGAAGACTGGAAGAAGCAAAAGAAAGGGAGAAGAGATTTGAGAAACAAAGAGAGAATGCTGAAGAGAGAGAAATAAAAAAATTAGAAGAGCAGGAGAGGGCGAGGGAACGGGAAAAGGATAGACTTGCTGTTGAAAGAGCTACAAGAGAAGCGCACGAGAGGGCATTTGCCGAGGCTCGTGAAAGGGCGGAAAAAATAGCATTGGAAAGGCTTACTGCAGCACGGCAACGAGCTTCTGTAGAGGCCCGAGAAAAAGAAGAGAGAGCAACTGCTGAGAGGGCTGCTAGAGAAGCTAGGATTAAAACAGAACGGGCAGCAGTTGAGCGAGCAACTGCAGAAGCTCGGGAGAGGGCAATTGAAAAGGCAAAGGCTGAGAAGGCTGCTGCAGATGTAAGAGAAAGGAAGGAACGATACAGATCCTCTTTCAAGGAGAGTTTTAAGTCCATCAATCTGGTAGGTGATGTTTATTGATATGGTACATTATGCAATACAGTTTAAGAACTTTAAATAGTACTATGTATTTTTTTAAGAAAGTGCTAACTAGATTCATACCCTGGTTCTGGATGCAGGATATTCGACAGGACACTCAGTTTCAAAGGGCGACTTCTAATAGCTTTGCAGGAAACCCAGATTTGTGTAGCAAAGGTACTTATTATTTCCACAAATATTTTATCGTGCTGCTTGTAATGTTGTTTTTTCCCTCAGAAAAATGCATGGAAATTCAAGGTACCATTCTTTCACGGAATGATTTAAGTAGTTTTTCTTGTAATTTTCTCAAAATAAAAAGTTGTTTTGCATGTATGAATTGGTGAATCGACAACAGTTGCCCTTCTCATTTTCTGCTCTCCGGTATTTGTTGACAGCAGTGGTTGATGTTGAGTCGGCTTTAAGGCATAAAGCTAGATTAGAGAGGCATCAACGCACACTTGAGCGTGTGGTATAACTAAAATTTTTCCCCTCATTTTACTTTGTAGTTATCTATTTCACATTAGTTTTCACGATGCACATTACCAATTCAGACAAAAGCACTTGCTGAGAAGAACATGCACGACCTGCTGGCTCAAAGAGAGCAAGCAGAGAAACATGTAAGTCGTTTATACACAAACAGAACCTTCTTTTCACTGTATCTACATTTTCTTCATTGTATCTGGCGTTTATTTTCATGTTTCAGAGGTTGGCTGAGTTCCTGGATCCTGAGGTCAAGAGGTGGTCAAATGGAAAAGAAGGAAATCTGCGAGCCTTGTTGTCTACATTGCAATATGTAAGCCATAATGTCGTGCATTTGTAAATCTTTTCTGCAAAACAGGTAAATAATTAAGGATAAAGTTATCGCTTTTGCTTCTTTTTCCCTGGCAGATTCTTGGAGCTGACAGTGGTTGGCAGCCAGTGCCACTTACAGATCTCATTACACCTGCTGCTGTGAAGAAAGGCTACAGGAAGGCAACTCTCTGTGTCCATCCAGATAAATTACAACAAAGGGGTGCTACAATTAGACAGAAATACATTTGTGAGAAGGTTTTTGATCTTCTTAAGGTTTGCGCTCTGTCCACTTTAATTACAATTTTTTTGAAACTCCAGTTCAATTAGTGCCTTCCATTTTCCATGTCTAGTTGCATTTTGTGCAAAACATTCGTGCAAGGAGTACTCTGTTCATAAATTTTCGATTCTTTGTTTTGTGAATCCTGTGGGAACCTCCTACTTACATGGCACAAAATTATGTTGTTGATTCACAAAATTCGAGGTATGGTCTTGCATTGTATTTATGTGGTAATGTCATGCATCGTGGTACTCTCACAGGCATTGATCCCTTTCCGCCTTTAGTTTTTAGGCATGTGTATCATTGTGCCCCTTTGTGCCTTCCCTCCTGATCACACCAACATGAACTAATTGTTCTGGGGGTCCGGAAACAAGCCACAAGTTCACCAGGTGTAGCTATACAATTGTCAGTGGCAATTGCAGAACAACTTGATGCTTCACCTTTTGCTTTGTTGGAGCTTGTGGTTGTTCCGAGTTCTTTTTGCATTGTTGCATACCTCATTTTTTGTGATAATTTTGCCTTGGTAAATTGAGCAAGATGTGCTTACCGGCTGCGCCCATGTTGCAGGATGCTTGGAACAAATTCACTTCAGAGGAGCGCTAGGGTGGAAGCTAAGCAGCCAATTTATTTTGAGACAGGAAATTCGTTAGTATTTATAGGGCCATATTAGTTTTTTTTTTTAATTCAATATTGGTGTAAATATGCAGTTCTAGATATCATTCTGGATGCATGTCGCTCCATAGTCCTTGACTCAAAACCAATTCAACAGAAGAGCTTCATTGCTCCTAGTCTTGCCGATAATTATATTCCAGGGAGCCTTGTGCCGATATTTTTCTTGGGGGTACGAAGTTCAACCGGAACATGCAGGAGCAGAACTACAGGTTGCCCACGAAGCTGAAACCGGAGGGGCGTCGAACTGAGAATCATGGTGTAATAGCCTGACCTGTTAATGTGGAAGCTCGTGTGGTCTAGATGAAGTGATGGTATAATTAGTATCACACTGCTTGCCCAATATGAGTTGCAGCAGTACATAAAATTTGTTTGGTCCAAACATAATATCTCTGCGTTGACCCTTTTATATGAATTGAGTATGAAAGTGTAAGTGAGGTGCTATATGTGCGCAGGTTCACCCTATAGATGGACTTGGTATTAAGCGAATTTTGGATCAGGGTATTATAGATGATATCAAAGTATCAACATTTATCAACCTTCACTGCACATGCGCGTGTGGAATAGCAACGCAGGCATATAGCGCATGGCACGTGGGTTTGGAGTGGTCATATGGTATGTCATATGTGACCATACTGGGGCTCCTGTGATCTATGGGGAGCAGTAGTGATATAAGTCTTACATTAATAATACTAGTAAGATGCTCATGCGTTGCAATGGAAACTCATAATTTACATAAATAGCAATATTTGTCTTTGACACAAAAAAGATAACAAACTAAAAGATGGTGAAAACTAATTGTATCTTAAAGTATGTCTTTTCATTGCTTCATGAAATGTTTATCATCAGTTTTTTAGGCAATCGAAGGAAGAATCTATTGTCCGGAATGAACAATACACATGGTAAGTATATAGCTCCCACATTAAAAACATTGCATCAATGACTCCCTATTCCACAACCAACAATTCTCACTACTATTTCCATATGGGTAGCCGTAAAAAACAGTAACATAATTACAAGTTAGGTTACACACAAAATCATGTTGGCTTACAACATGCCATCGATTTCAAAACCCAATATTTCCAATAGAATTCAAATAGGATGTCTTAAATGAATTTGCAACACAAACATCGACTTTAATACATAATAACAATACATCAATACATAAATAATTGCGAAACCTCATTGTGAAATAATAACAAACCGGTGATAAATTTGACATCATTAATTAAACAAAAACATGAACTGAAATTTAGAAATGAAGCTAATGTAGCAGCCTTCTGAAAGACTCGTCCTCATCTGTAGCTTATCAAGTAAAGAGAAATATATGCACTCTACAAAATGGATTAGTGGCTTAAGTTATTTAATGTCCAATCATTCTAGCAATTGCATCATTCCTTATTTAAACAGCATTCATGACAAAGTTCCTTACATTAACATCGTGAAGCACTACCTACTGTAGTTTTGCTAATAAAAGTGAGCGTTGATTAAATTATGAAAGACAATACATACATTATTTCATTGGTTGTTTACCTTCAAACTGTTGTGCGCCTGCAGCTTGAGGTCCAAAGAAGAAATTGCTACGGTCCATTGTCATCAAGCAACCTTTTCAATAATAAAAAATATAGCAACTTGTTGAGTTCAAAAAAAGAAGAAGATGAAGTAACATGATGTGATATTCATATGAGCTAGACGCATACTGTACTGACTATTCCTTTTTAGCATTGTCATCACCAAAACATTATTCGCTTCACTCGCAAGTCTCCATCGTGTTAGATACCGCACAATAAGCCCATTCCAAACACGCACGAATACTATGTTGTGATTGATGTACAAAAAACATATACCGAATGAAAAATATGCTATACAATTTAGTTGGTTTCAAGATAATAGAACCATAACTCTGCTACTTACCTGCCATCCATGAGGCCTAATTCCCTCACCAGTATACGACGTGAGAAGCTATTGATATGATGTATCGGATAGACATGTACAACTAAACCGACCACACCTTGTCAAACTTGTATGGAGTATTACGATTATTGAAAGCAGTAACACAAAATTCATTGATTGAGATGGTTGCAATATTTGAAAAAATAGAGATCTTACCAACGATAAACTTATTTGGCTTCAGATACACATCTTCAAAGTGTGTGAAGAGTGTAGGGAGATCAGAACACCGAATGAAATTGCTCAATCGGCAAATTGTAGTTCAGTGTGTGAATTTTAACTCAAGCTCCTATCCAAGGAAGCGAAATTCATCGAGAGATGGGTCAACGTTTACAAAATGAACCTCATACGAACTTCCTTCCGCAAGCAATCAATCAAATCTATGCGCTTCTCCGCCAAAGCAAAATGCTCTTATTTTCATTCCCTAATGATATAAAACCACATAATCATATGGTCAATGTATGAAATAATGCAAGGAGGATAATTAAAAGCACATGTGGTGTAACGAATATATTAAAGTTAACATCGACACATACATTCTCATCAGCGAATATAAACTAAAGCATAAGTCTAGTCATTATTTTGTGGTGATGTATGCCACAATTCGCATCCTGGCGGTGCGTCGTTGTGCCTTTTTCCGCCACTCGAGAAGGATGTATACAAGGCAACGGTACAGAGGGATTGGCGAGGGGGATTTTGGGGCAAAGGCCGTGCATCGGTGGTGGAAGGTCGGGTAGGGGGCGTAGGACATACAGCGAGGGAGGCGGTGGTGGGCGGTGCAGAAGGTACTCGGGAAGGGGCGATGGGCGACAGGATCGATAGGCGATGGGCGTGGGGGTAAGGGCACAATGGCGGGCGAAAAGCAGGGAAGGTGGGGCTGTGCTTCTGGTGCGGCGACGCTGGGTAGGATGAGCAACATGGGAGAACATCGGAGGCAGTGTTGGGTAGGATGAGCAGCATGGAGAACATCGGAGGTGGTGGAGGCGCAAGTTCAAGCGATGGCCAGGGAGCTGGATGTCAAGGCCCCGAATTCGAGTTCGACTCTTGCGGCTAGCACTAACGCCAACCAATCCTTAGCCGTATTCGAGATCGATTACTAACTTCCGAGCATATTCAAATTGCCACTCAAGAATATCCAAACTTAACCAAATTTTTGAGCTAGAAACTTCACCCTGAAAAATATGGTTTTAATCAAAGTTTAGAGCCTCGTAACTAGAGATCGATAAGGATCTAGGAAGTGCATGTTAGCTAGTTACAAACTAGAAAATTTTCTTTACCGCATGGTTGAGTTTTCTTGCCAATCCAACATCAATCACTAAATTAACTTAGGGCATGAAAACTGAATCCATGTGCTGAAATTCTGGGACTTAGCCAAATGTAGTCCCTTGTTTCCTTTGTGTGTTGGCTGTTGGGGCAAAACAAAGCAAGGCACCTATCCCTTTTTCTCCCCACACGCAGCAAGCTCCCACTCCTTCTCCCATTTCGTGCAGCCCCAGCCCCAAGCTCCCTGCCCAAGCTCCTCTTGGGGAAAACCTCCTCCATGGCAGCACATTGAAGCTCCTCCCCAGCTTCTTCGAGCCGGCTGCAGCTCCTCCAGCACCTCTCCAAGCAGCAGCAGCGCCCTCCTCTCCTTCTCTTGTTTCCCCATGTGGATTTTGAGGTGAGGCTCTCCCTTGGTTTAGGGTTGGTTGGTTCCTGGTTTTGGGGGCTATGGTGAGTAGAGATTTGATTTTTGGTAGGGAAACAACCACTATAGGGTTTGGAGCACAATCCTGATTTTCGAGCATAGTTCAGAGCTGCGGTAATTCATGTTTTTGAGCAAGTTAGAGGCTTCATATCCTTGGCCGGCTGAAGGATTAGTTGTAGATAATCAAGTTATCTTTCATTTCCAACTGGAATCGATCGATTTCGTTAAGCCATCTGAAAGTTATGATGATTTTCGTGCTGACTGTCCAGAAGATGCAGCATTTCGGCAGAGCTGCTGATTTCTCCAGTTTTGGGTGGGTTAAACAAATGGATGTCCAAATGGGGGTAGATGGATGTGTAGGTAGGGTTCTAATGCTCATTTAGAAACTGGGATATCTCAATTTGGTTGAGTGATTAAAAAGTTATGCTAATCTGAATTTTGCACTGTTCTGAAACTCTAAAAATGTGGAATACTGAAACTGAGCTCTGTTCGTCGCAGAACTGGGAGTTGTAGCTGATGGTTCTGTATGATTGGACAAATGTACGTCGTAGGGCTATGTCCTGCGATCGTTTAGAGTCCGAGTTTGCTCAATTTGGCTAAGTGATCAAAAAGTTATGGGCATTTGTATACATGCTGTCCTGATTTCAGTTTTGCTGAAAATTCAGACTTAGGGCTGAAGTTCAGAGTTAATTTGCAAGCTTTAACTTTGTAATCTGAATGTTGTGATGCAAGGTAAAGTTAGATCAACCTCTTGTGGTCTGTTAGAGTCCAAGAAATCAATTTTTAGGTTAAGCATTCAAGAGTTATGCTTGTTTAGAGGAATATGCTTGTTATTTTCAGATTTTGCTATAGAATAGAAGTAGAGAGTAGCATGGTAATTTTTGTTCTTAAGTTGAAATGAATGGTTGCACTTTTGGAGCTAGCTTGGATGATACATTTAGTATTTTCATTTCATATGCATTTAGCATTTCATTTCATATGCATTGCATGCACCTCATTTATGCATTGTAATCGTAGAGAACGAAACCGCGGAGGGTGACGCGGCTGTGGTCAGGGGGGATATCGGTGAGCAGGTGGTTGCTGAGACTCCAGCAGAAGCATCAGGCAAGCACCTAAGCATATTCAACCTCTATGTGATATTATTTTAGTGAATAAAGCTGCAATTGATCGATTACGTTTTGCATGAGGAATTAAATTGTGGGATAGGGCTAGATCCTAATTGCTGCACATACACTCCTTGGTATTTGTTGAACACATCCTTTGGAACTAGATTACGGGTAATATAACTGAGTCCATGCTTAGTTTGCTTAGAAAATGGGGTTGGGCCAAGTGATGGGCGGTTCCATCACTTGAGAGTACTCATTGTTACACACGTGAACTATTTTGGAAACGGGTTTAGGTCATGTTACTTGGATGGATATTAATAATTGGCGACCGGGCGGGAGAGTAGGTTCAATTGGGTATGGAGACTCAATTGGCGTAGTCCCTTTGTGTCAATTAAGGACCGATCCGTTTGTGTGCCATGTTGATCGAGCACCATTAGGTTGATCGCATGCCCGAATATGGTTGGGTAAGCCACTCTTTCATCACATGCCGTTCGATGGATCATGCCCTCATGCGGTTGGGCGTGGTTGAGGCGAGGCTTAGGCCGACCCTCGAGGGCCAAGCCGGGCTTGGGTCGCCGAGGGTGCTAGGAGCTCGGACCGCATGAAGATGGTTCAACGAATGGGTATGGATGGGAGGGGGGTTGACATGAGGTACTTTGTGGCACATGTCGTGCGATCAATGCTTCCCTGCAGGGTTAATCAAGCGATTCGAATTGCCGCGCTCTCGGATATGAGCACGCTCGCGTCATCCGACACTCAACGTAGTAATAACTTAAATTCCTGGCTCGTCGTTGTACTTGAGCTTTAAAATGGTTGTAAATGCTTTACTTTAGTGTTGTTACCTTTCAACTCCATGTTAGAAGTAGGTGCAGTCAATAACTGCTTTAAATTTGTAATCGGTTTAGCTGTTATACTTATACTACAAATGTTAATGCTTTTCCGCACTATTACCTTCAGCTTTATTCCTTTCTGTACCCAAATGCATAACCCTTTGGAGTCGGTCATATATGGACCACGGGTAAGTCTTGCGAGTACCTTTCGTACTCATGCTTCTGCTTTGTGGTTTTCAGGTGAGGATCCGGTTGGCGGGTGTGAGTTCTGCCCATACTGCCTCTCGGTGACCGGGCGGGGCACCGAGTAGAGGCTTAGCGCGTTATCGCATACGCCCGGAAGTGTTCAGTGGCAGGACACTTCCGGAGTAGTCTTATTTTGCTTTGTGTTGCGATTTGATTCACTTTTGTTGTATAGTTAGTCTTCTACTTTATGCCTCGTCGTTGTTCTAGTCTATGTCGTTGTCCCGTGGGTTCTCTCTGCTTGTGATTGTGCTATTGTCGTGGTTGTTGCATTACTTTGCATATATATTTATCAACTGCTGTGTTTTCTTGTCTGCTGAGTGGATGTCCGTAGAATCTAGAAAGGTCATGCCTAAATTTTTCAGTTTGAGTCTTGGTCTTTTTCTCCGTTTTTGCCTAGTTTGGAGTCTCGGCGTGGTTTTTAGTCTTGGTTGGTGGTTGTCGGGTTCGTCTTTGTGCTGTTGTTTTCCGCTTGCGTGTTGGTTCGAAAGTTTCGGGTTCGTTGCCCCCTTTATGCAAATTGAATTGATATCGTATTGTTTTCCGGTATGCGGTGATCCTGGGCGTGTTTCGGGTCGCATACCGGGGGAATACCGGGGTTGTTGTCGAGTCGTTGGACGTTCGTAGGGTTGTTTCCTTTGGGCTTGGGTTTTAGCATCAGGATCACCTCCGGTGATTTGTTGCTAGGATCCAAATCCGATGGGAACAGCTGTTCATCCAACAACTCGAGGACGATCTGGGCGGCTCCTCACAAGGCTGGTATCAGAGCAAGGTGCATAAAGACGAACTCTAAACTTGACAACCACTTAGGTGATTGATAGTGGTTTACTAGCCTTCTAGTAGTAATTATCGCTATATTACCCGCCCTATGTTTATAATTCGGGTTGTGTAGGTTGAATGGTGAGTGAGGGAGAAGCGATCACGTTGGAATCGTGCATTTCATGTCATACCATGCATGCATATGCCTTGCCATGTCATTTTGCATCTTGATCTATGCTTTTATGTATGTTAGATTGTGCTACTGTCTAGCTCATGTTTAGTTTAGATTTTTTTTGGCCTAGTGTAAGAGCTTATTCCTTCCTTGTGGTGTCTAACTCGTGTCGTCTACTCTTGGTTGACGACAGAATGAGGACCCACGGGGATATGGGAGGTGATGAGGGTGCGGGGCGATCGCAGCCTCACGATGGCGATCCGCCTCCTCCTCCCAACCTTTTGGATGTCTTTGAGGTCGAACAAAATCACAGACAACCAACCAATCTGGAGATGCTTGTCCGTAATCAAGCTCCCGAGGTGGCGCGATGGCGAGACCGCCCCAATGGCTATCTGGATTTCTTGCATACACAGCCACCCACCTTCTCTCGCGCTTGGCAGCCACTTGAGGTGATGATTGGTTGCGCACAATTGAGCAGAAGTTTGCTCTCATCCGCCGCGAAGATCATGAAAAGGCACTCTTTCTTTGCTCAACGGCTCAGGGCCTATTTGGTGCTTGGTGGGCTAATTTCCTGGTCATGCAGCCCGCCGGTCACCAGGTGACTTGGGCGGAGTTCCGTGAGGCCTTTCGGGCGTATCACATCCCGAAGGGCTCATGGACATTAAGAGGCAGGAGTTCCTCTCTCTCAAGCGATGGAACAAGTCTGTGATGGACTATTCGAGAGTTCAACTATTTGGCCCAATATGCGCGGAAGAAGTGAACAATGATCGGAAGAAGCGGGACCGCTTCATGGGTGGGCTGTCGGCAAAGATGCAAGACAAGCTCTTCGTGTGTGATTTCCGGACTTCAATAACTTGGTGAGTCGGGCGATCATCGTTGAGCATAAGATGAAGAATCACCAAGAAGAGAAGAAAGCGGAAGAGGGCGACACCTTTTCCGGTGGCGGCGGTTCGCGGCGTGCTCGGATCGTCTTTCCTCTACCGAGGGCACCTGCTCCTACACTTCCACTACCAGTAGGATGCCCCGTCCTGCTCCGTTGCTGCTCCCGGCCTCCACCGCCACCGCCGGAGTGAGAGCGGGGCAAGTTCAGTTCGGCCCATGCTACAACTGTGGGCGCGCGGGACACTTCATCAGAGATTGCCCTTTTCCCAAGCGGGGCAACAACTCTGATGCTCCAAGGCCTCAGGGCGCACCACCTCCACGTCCCTACGGGAAGGCACCTCAAGCGCCGAAGCATGGCCGGGTCCACTACACCGACGCCGAGGCGATTCCAGAAGGCAACCATGTGTTGACGGGTATGTTATGCATTGATGGGCATGCTGCTAGAGTTCTGTTTGATTCAGGGGCTTCTCATTCATTTATTCGCAAGGATTTTGCTATGCATCATCAAATGAGAGTGAGTTACAGTAACACCCCCTTCCTCATTGAAGCACCGGGTTCAAAGATTGTTGCTAATCAAGTAGTCCAAGAAGCAACTGTTCTGATCCAAGGGGTTCCATTCCTTGTCAACTTGCTACTCCTTGACCTTCGTGGGATAGATGTTATCTTGGGCATGAATTGGCTAGCCCGACAGCAGGCCATTCTGTATTGTTCTCGTCGCTCCATCTCGCTCAAGGGGCCGAAGGGCGACCGGTTGACTCTACTTCTCGATGGTGGCAATGCCACTCTTTGCTCCTTGAATGGTGCTGAAATTGAGGAGTTAGAGTCCATTCCCGTGGTTTCGGAGTACCCGGATGTGTTCCCCACGGAACTGCCGGGGATGCCGCCTGATCGCGACATTGAGTTCGTGGTTGAACTCCAACCCGGATCGCTCCGTGTCCAAGCGGCCATATAGGATGCCGCCAAATGAATTGGCGGAATTGAAGAAGCGATTAAAGGCCCGATGGACAAGGGTTCATTCGCCCAAGCTCCTCACCTTGGGTTTGCTCGGCTCTCTTCGTGACTAAGAAGGGCGGTTCTCTTCGTCTATGTGTTGATTATCGTCCTTTGAATGCGATTACTATCAAGAACAAATACCCTCTGCGCGGATTGATATCTGTTCGATCGACTTCTTTGGTGCAGGTATTCTCCAAGATTGACCTGAGGCTCGGGTACCATCAGATTAAGATCCGGGCTGAGGATATTCCGAAGACAGCCTTCTCCACTCGGTATGGGCTGTACGAGTACACCGTCATGTCGTTCGGGTTGACGAATGCACCGGCATACTTCATGTACATGATGAATTCCATCTTCATGGAAGAGCTTGATTCCTTTGTGGTCATCTTCATTGATGACATCCTTATCTATTCGGCGAATGAAGAAGACCATGCCAAGCATCTTCACATTGTTCTCAGGAGGCTTCGAGAACATCGCCTTTATGCCAAGTTCAGCAAGTGCGACTTTTGGCTGAAGGAGGTATCGTTCTTGGGGCACGTCCTCTCCGAGCAAGGTGTCATTGTCGACCCAAGCAAAGTGCAGGGCGTGCTCAAATGGGAAACGACCAAGTCTGTCACCGAGATCCGCAGTTTCCTTGGGCTGGCTGGCTATTATCGCTGTTTCATTCAGGACTTCTCCAAGATAGCCAAGCCTATGACGGAGTTACTGAAGAAGGGCATCGAGTTCAAGTGGTCCGTGGGCTGTGGCGAGCATTCGGACTCTGAAGCAGCGCCTCACTACAGCTCCGGTCCTCACCCAGCCCAATATTCACGAGCCGTTCGACGTCTACTGCGATGCATCTGGCATCGGACTCGGCTGTGTGCTTATGCAGGACAGCCGAGTTGTCGCTTATGCGTCTCGGCTAGGGATGGCAACGGGTATATACCCGGCGGGTATCACCACCCCGTACCCATACCCATGTTCGTAAAATTCACCCGTTACAATACCCATACCCGCACGCGGGTACCCGTGCGGGTATCGGGTACCCGCGGGTAACCCACACCCGCAATCTATTTCATTTTGTTCTCACATCCGCAATCTATTTCATTTTGTTCTCAATGAGTAGTTACCGACAGTATCATGTATTCATGTTCTAGTTTATTTCCTGCACCATTTCATTTTGTTCTCAATGAGTAGCTTCTACACCATGCAGTTATGGAATCAACACTATAAAAGAGTGACTTATTCATAACTCTTATAAAAAGTTCAAGGGAGAAACTACAGTCTCATTTCTGTCTCCTTCTCATTGGCACAAAATGAATGCTGGAACTTTGTTGTCATTGGAACCTTGCTAACAACAAGAGAAACAAAGAGAAATGCATCTCATTGGATCGGAACACTGACAAAGATATAAGGGCACATCAAATCAACGTGGAATTGGAAAATCAAAAGTTTCTTATACCCACGGGTGAACGGGTACGGGTAACAGTAGTACGGACCCGTACCCGTTCTACCCGCTGGGTAATTGTTTTTGCCCGTTAATATACCCATGGGTATGAAAAACAGTTCATACCCGGACCTAATAGAGTAAATACCCGTCGGGTTTCGGGTTTCGGGTCCCCATTGCCATCTCTAGTCTCGGCAGCTAAAATGTCATGAAGAGCACTACCCCACCCATGATTTGGAGCTTGCAGCAGTGGTCCATGCATTGAAGATTTGGCGCCATTATCTCTTGGGGAACAAGTGCAATGTCTACACCGATCACAAAAGCCTCAAGTACATCTTCACGCAGGCAGACCTGAATATGAGGCAAAGACGGTGGCTTGAATTGATAAAGGACTACAATTTGGAAGTCCATTACCACCCTGGGAAGGCCAATGTGGTGGCTGACGCATTGAGCCACAAGGTACAATGCCATTGCCTTGCTCTTCCACCACGGAGTGCCACCCTTTGTGCTGAGTTCCAGAAGCTCAACCTGGAAATGATAGAAGAAGGGACCTTGTCTAACGTGGAATTGAAGTCCACATTGCTTGATCAGATTCGGGAGGCACAAGGCGGAGATGCGGGTGTTACGCATTCGCAATAACAGGTTACAGTCGGGCTCCTGGTTTCGCCTGGATGAGCAAGGAACCTTGTGGTTCGGCCAGCGCATAGTTGTCCCGGATATCCAAGAGTTGAAGCGGGCGATCCTTGATGAAGCCCATAACTCGTTGCTCACAATCCATCCGGGTAGCAATAAGATGTACCAAGACTTGAAACGGCAGTTTTGGTGGACCCGCATGAAGCACGAGATTGCTCGTTATGTGTCCGAATGCGATGTTTGCAAAAGGGTGAAAGCGGAACATCTCAAGCCAGCTGGCACTCTTCAGCCATTGCCCGTCCCAAACTGGAAATGGGAGGATATTAGCATGGATTTCATTACCGGCCTACCCCTGACTTCTTCGGGTCATGATTCCATTTGGGTTATTGTCGACCGGTTGACCAAGTCAGCACATTTTCTAGCCGTTCGCACAGCTTATCAATTCAAGAGGTATGCGGAGTTGTACATCTCTCGGATTGTATGTCTTCATGGAGTACCAAAGCGGATAGTTTCAGACCGAGGCTCTCAGTTTGTTTCTCGGTTCTGGAAAAGCTTGCATGAAGCGTTGGGCACTAAGTTACTTCACAGCTCAGCATATCACCCACAAACTGACGGCCAAACTGAGAGGGTCAATCAGATACTTGAGGATATGTTGAGGTCTTGTGTTTTATCTTATGGGAAGAAGTGGGATGAGTGTCTTCCGTATGCTGAGTTTGCCTACAACAACAGCTACCAAACCAGCATCAAAATGTCTCCCTTCGAAGCACTTTATGGTCGTAGTTGCCGAGCACCTCTGAACTGGTCTGAGAGTGGGGAACGTTCATTCCTTGGGCCTGAACTAGTCATGGAGGCAGAAGATAAGGTGAAAACCATCCAAGAGAATCTGAGGGTAGCACAATCGCGACAGAAGAGCTATGTTGATCACCGTAGGAGACCTCTCTTCTTTGACATTGGCGACTTTGTCTATTTGAAGGTATCTCCTCTCCGGGGCACCCGTCGTTTTGGAGTTAAAGGAAAATTGGCACCTCGCTACATAGGTCCATTCCGGATCCTTGGAAGGCGTGGTCAGGTGGCATATCAGTTGGAACTCCCTCCCTCACTCGAGATGGTCCACAATGTCTTCCATGTTTCGCAATTGAAGAAGTGCCTCCGTACTCCCTTTGAATCTCTGGAAGTGGATGAACTCGGAGTTCAGCCTGAACCTGATCTATCCTACCAAGAGCATCCTATTCGGGTTTTAGATGAAGCTGAACGCAAGACCCGAAGGAAGACTCTCAAGTTCTATAAGGTTCAGTGGAGCAATTACACTGAGGATGAAGCAACTTGGGAGCGGGAAGACCGTTTGAAAAGCGAGTATCCCGAATTCTTCCAAACTATGTAAGTGCTTCAACCCTATCCCTTCGCAGTTTTTGTCTGTGTAAGATTCCCTTCCAGCTGTGTACTCATTTTGAATCTCGGGGCGAGATTCCCCTAAGGGGGGAGGATTTGTCAAGGCCCCGAATTCGAGTTCGACTCTTGCGGCTAGCACTAACGCCAACCAATCCTTAGCCGTATTCGAGATCGATTACTAACTTCCGAGCATATTCAAATTGCCACTCAAGAATATCCAAACTTAACCAAATTTTTGAGCTAGAAACTTCACCCTGAAAAATATGGTTTTAATCAAAGTTTAGAGCCTCGTAACTAGAGATCGATAAGGATCTAGGAAGTGCATGTTAGCTAGTTACAAACTAGAAAATTTTCTTTACCGCATGGTTGAGTTTTCTTGCCAATCCAACATCAATCACTAAATTAACTTAGGGCATGAAAACTGAATCCATGTGCTGAAATTCTGGGACTTAGCCAAATGTAGTCCCTTGTTTCCTTTGTGTGTTGGCTGTTGGGGCAAAACAGCAAGGCACCTATCCCTTTTCTCCCCACACGCAGCAAGCTCCCACTCCTTCTCCCATTTCGTGCAGCCCCAGCCCCAAGCTCCCTGCCCAAGCTCCTCTTGGGGAAAACCTCCTCCATGGCAGCACATTGAAGCTCCTCCCCAGCTTCTTCGAGCCGGCTGCAGCTCCTCCAGCACCTCTCCAAGCAGCAGCAGCGCCCTCCTCTCCTTCTCTTGTTTCCCCATGTGGATTTTGAGGTGAGGCTCTCCCTTGGTTTAGGGTTGGTTGGTTCCTGGTTTTGGGGGCTATGGTGAGTAGAGATTTGATTTTTGGTAGGGAAACAACCACTATAGGGTTTGGAGCACAATCCTGATTTTCGAGCATAGTTCAGAGCTGCGGTAATTCATGTTTTTGAGCAAGTTAGAGGCTTCATATCCTTGGCCGGCTGAAGGATTAGTTGTAGATAATCAAGTTATCTTTCATTTCCAACTGGAATCGATCGATTTCGTTAAGCCATCTGAAAGTTATGATGATTTTCGTGCTGACTGTCCAGAAGATGCAGCATTTCGGCAGAGCTGCTGATTTCTCCAGTTTTGGGTGGGTTAAACAAATGGATGTCCAAATGGGGGTAGATGGATGTGTAGGTAGGGTTCTAATGCTCATTTAGAAACTGGGATATCTCAATTTGGTTGAGTGATTAATAAGTTATGCTAATCTGAATTTTGCACTGTTCTGAAACTCTAAAAATGTGGAATACTGAAACTGAGCTCTGTTCGTCGCAGAACTGGGAGTTGTAGCTGATGGTTCTGTATGATTGGACAAATGTACGTCGTAGGGCTATGTCCTGCGATCGTTTAGAGTCCGAGTTTGCTCAATTTGGCTAAGTGATCAAAAAGTTATGGGCATTTGTATACATGCTGTCCTGATTTCAGTTTTGCTGAAAATTCAGACTTAGGGCTGAAGTTCAGAGTTAATTTGCAAGCTTTAACTTTGTAATCTGAATGTTGTGATGCAAGGTAAAGTTAGATCAACCTCTTGTGGTCTGTTAGAGTCCAAGAAATCAATTTTTAGGTTAAGCATTCAAGAGTTATGCTTGTTTAGAGGAATATGCTTGTTATTTTCAGATTTTGCTATAGAATAGAAGTAGAGAGTAGCATGGTAATTTTTGTTCTTAAGTTGAAATGAATGGTTGCACTTTTGGAGCTAGCTTGGATGATACATTTGGTATTTTCATTTCATATGCATTTAGCATTTCATTTCATATGCATTGCATGCACCTCATTTATGCATTGTCATCGTGTAGAGAACGAACCCGCGGAGGGTGACGCGGCTGTGGTCGAGGGTGATCACGGTGAGCAGGTGGTTACTGAGACTCCGGCAGAAGCATCAGGCAAGCACCTAAGCATATTCAACCTCTATGTGATATTATTTTAGTGAATAAACTGCTTAATTGATCGATTACGTCTTGCATGAGGAATTAAATTGTGGGATAGGGCTAGATCCTAATTGCTGCACATACACTCCTTGGTATTTGTTGAACACATCCTTTGGAACTAGATTACGGGTAATATAACTGAGTCCATGCTTAGTTTGCTTAGAAAATGGGGTTGGGCCAAGTGGTGGACGGTTCCATCACTTGAGAGTACTCATTGTTACACACGTGAACTATTTTGGAAACGGGTTTAGGTCATGTTACTTGGATGGATATTAATAATTGGCGGCCAGGGGCGGGAGAGTAGGATCAATTGGGTATGGAGACTCAATTGGCGTAGTCACTTTGTGTCAGTGGGACCGATCCGTTTGTGTGCCATGTTGATCGAGCACCATTAGGTTGATCGCATGCCTGAATATGGTTGGGTAAGCCACTCTTTCATCACATGCCGTTCGATGGATCATGCCCTCATGCGGTTGGACGTGGTTGAGGGCGAGGCTTAGGCCGACCCTCGAGGGCCAAGCCGGGCTTGGGTCGCTCGAGGGGGTGCTAGGAGCTCGGACCGCATGAAGATGGTTCAACGAATGGGTATGGATGGGAGGGGGGTTGACATGAGGTACTTTGTGGCACATGTTGTCAAGGCCCCAAACTTCAAGAACTCCTGGGACATCCGGAGTATCCGGATAAACATCCGGAGTGTCCGGATCCAACCCGGAATGTCCGGATAAAAGTCCGGAGTATCCGGATTGGGCTGACCGAACACCCCAACCCGGAGTGTCCGGACTGAATGTCCGGAGTGTCCGGGTTGATTCCACCGAAGACCCCAACCCGGAGTCTCCGGGTTAGAGGCCGGAGTGTCCGGTATGTGCGGGGGGGGTCTTGTATAAAAGTCCCATTTCGTGGGTTCACTCCCTTCTTTCTTCTCCACTTGTCCTCTACCCATCCCGTGCGTCTCCCTCACCCCAACCTTGTCTCCGGAGAGCTCTCCACTCCGGTGACCCTCCGTGGCTCCTCCCGGCGACTCCTCCATCCCCGGGAACTCCTCCTCAAGCCGGCATCCTCCATCCTCCACCCGGCGTTGCCTATCCTCCGTCCCACTTGGAGGTAGGTCCTCTTCTTAGGGGTTGATTCGTGGGATTCTTGGGTTCTAGGGTCATCAATGGTGGGAGTTAGAGCTTAGGTTTAGATTTGAAGTTTCGGAGTTGAATCTTGAGCTCTAGGGTTTTGGGTGTAGTGATTCTAGGGTTGGTTGGGGCTTGGATTGGTGAATGTGGGTTCTAGGGAGGTAGATCGGGTAGTGGTAATGCCGATCCAAGGGTCGTTTGGAGTTGGCTAGTGGTTTCATGGGCTAGTGTTGTTCCTCGTGGAGTTGGGTTAGCTATAAGCTTCTCCGGCTTAGCCACGTGTAGGAAAGTCATTGATCGGGTCCCCGCGATGCCGTTGGACTTGGCGGCACCTCGATCCGTCGAGTTATTGGGTAAAACTCGCCAGGTCCGGAGTGTCCGGACACCCCGTCCGGAGTGTCCGCCCTGTCCGGAGTATCCGGACCGAATGGGCCGGAGAGTCCGGATTGTCCGGAGAGTCCGGATCAAATACCCTGATTGTCGGGTTAGGGCCCGGTCAATCGGTGGAGTCGAGTTGTCCGGTTGCGTTATTTCTTCGGGGTTTTTCAGTTGTACTTCATTCATATGCATTGCATGCATTTTAATTATGCATTGTATCCGTGTAGAGAACGA
This sequence comes from Rhipidocladum racemiflorum, assembly GCA_036346355.1. Taxonomy (NCBI): domain Eukaryota; kingdom Viridiplantae; phylum Streptophyta; class Magnoliopsida; order Poales; family Poaceae; genus Rhipidocladum; species Rhipidocladum racemiflorum. The sequence goes on from CM070577.1 coordinate 5,222,716, forward strand.
TCCCGCGGCGACTGACGTGGCCGTGGTTGAGGGAGTTGCCGAGGGGCAAATCGCTGTCGATCCGCAAGCAGAAGAGCAAGGCAAGCCCCTAAGCATATCTGATCCTCTATATTAATTTATTTTCGTGAATAAATTGCTTATTTGTTGGTTAAGTATTTGCATTAGGAGTTGAACTGTGGGTTAGGTTAGATCCCAATTGCTGCATTTACTCCTTGATGTTGTTAATTCTGTCCTTGAAGCTAGCTTATGGGTAATATATCGAAACACGCTTAGAAATGCTTAGATGTCGGGTTCGGGCCAAGTGACGGAGGGTTGTCACTTGCGATTGTTACTATCACGCATACTACGTATGTTGGACTTGGATTTGGGAAAGGTTTTGAAAGAAAATGAATTGTGGACCGGGCGGGGAGTTGGTTCATTTGGGTATGGAGACTCGAGTGTGTAGCCCCGTCTGTGTCAGTTAAGGACCGAATCGTAAGTGGAATCAGTTTGAGCACACCCCGGTTGGTCGCATGCCCGATTATGGTACGGTAAGCCACTCTTTCTCTCATATGGAATCGATGGACCGTAACTTCCTGTGGTTGGACGTGGTTGAGGGCGAGGCTTGGGCCGACTCTCGAGCGCCAAGCCGGGCTTGGGGCAGCTCGAGGGGGTGCTAGGTTTTCGGGCCACAGGAGGACGCTTCAGCGATTGGGTATGATTGGGAGGGGGTTGACACTAGGCCCTTGTGGTAAGTGTCGTGCGATCAATGCTTCCCTGCAGGGTTAATTAAGCGATTCGAATTGCCGTGAACTAGGATATGAGCAAGCTTGATCTGAACTTCTTCTGCGTAGTAAATAACTTGAACATGTGGTTCGCCGTTGGGCTTGAGCCTTGATTTGAAAGGTGGTGTTTGCTTTAATTAATGTTAATTACAATTCATGCTAGAAGTAGGTGCAGTAACACCCGCTTAAGACTTGGGTGAATTGAGTAGTTAAGCAACTAAACCACAAAATATGAGCATTTCTGCAAGTTTACCTTCAGCTTGTTTCTTGCTACATCCAAATGCATATCCTTTGGAGTCGGTCGTATATGGACCATGGGTAAGACTTGCAGTACCTTTTGTACTCAGGCTTCGCTTTGTGGTTTTGCGGTGAGGGTCCCGAGGGTGTGAGTTACGCCCCTCGCCTATCGGTGGCCAGGCGGGGCACCGAGTAGAGCCGACGTTGCGGCGCCCGGGAGTGTTCGAGGCATGACACTTCCGGTGTTTTACTTTTGTTGTATAGGATAGTTGGCTTTACTTTTGTAAACCGTCAGCGCTTTTATCTCTGCTATGGATTTGTCTACCTTTCGCTTGGTTGTTTCGTTGGTTGTTTTTGTTGGGCTTCCGTGGTGCCGTGGTGTGTTTTGTTGCTTCCGCGTTTAGTGCGTCTCTGGTAGTGAGTTTGGGCCCGATGCCCCTTTGTGGAAGCTGTTGTGGTATGACTTGGGAACCGGTATGTGGGGATCTGGCGAGTTTCGGATCGCATACCGGGGAATACCGGGTTGTTGTCAAGTCGTTGGACGTTCGTGGGGTGGTCTCCATTGGGCTTGGTTAATAGCATCAGGATCACCTCCGGTGATTTGTTGCTAGTATCCAAATCCGACGGGAACAACCAATCATCCAACAACTCGAGGACGATCTGGGCGGCTCCTCTCACAGGTTGGTATCAGAGCAAGGCGCACAAAGACGGACCCCAACTCGACGACCAGGTCGGAGATTGCTTAGGATTGTCAGTCATGCAGTAGATAGAAAGTGATATTTGTCCCATACTGGATTGTAGCGGTGAGAGTGAGTTGCGTTGGAAGTCGTACATGTCATCTCATCTCATGCCGTGCATGTGTCATCTTTGCCTTGCATCGAAGTTGTGTTCTGGGTGTGGCAGACTTGTGGGACCCCAGTGCGGGGTGCTGCAGTCTGAGTGGGAGTCAGTTGAGGTTGTTAGGTTAGTGTGGTGTGTCGTTTCCGTTTGGAGTCTAACTCTTGTCGTCGGCTTTGGTTAACGGCGAATCACGGACCAGCGGGGCTTCCACGGGGGTGATGGAGGTGCGGAGCGACAGCAGCGAGAGGGTGCTATTCCACCGCCTCCTCCCAATGTGCTGGATATTCTGCAGCGGACCGAGCAGCACCAGGAGACGACAAATCGGATCCTAGAGATCGGGTCCAGGATCGGGTCCAGCAGGTGGCCGCGGTGATGGGCGGGGTCGGCCCACGGCTATCTCGACTTCTCGCACACGCAGCCACCGGTCTTCTCACGGTGCCGATCCATTGAGGCCGACGATTGGCTGCGCCACGATAGAGCGTAAGTTTGCTCTTATCGACCGTGGGGAGCTCGGAAGGCCCACTTCGCGACACGCAGCCTGTGGCCTCGCCGGTGCTTGGTGGGCCAATTTGAAGGTGATGCGACTGCCGGGCACCGGTTTACTGGCTGAGTTCCGTGAGGCGTTCGGCGTACCACATCCCGAAGGGCCTCATGGACATGAAGAAGCGCAGTTTCTCACCCTCGAGACTCGGCAAGTCGGTGGTTGACTACTCGCGGGGAATTCAACTACAGCGCGATGCGCCCGGGAGGAGGTCGATACCGAGAAGAAGCGAGGGTCGGTTCGGTGAGGTGGGTTGGCAAGCGAAGATCACGAGACAAGCTGTCGTCTGCGACTTCGCCGCTTCAACGACACTGGTGAGCCGCGCGATCACCGTTGAGCTCAAGATGCGGGCTCATCGGGAGGAGAAGAAGAGGAAGCGGGCGACGCCGTACTCAGCAGGCGGCAGCTCGCAGCGGGCTCGGGCGGTCTTGTATCAGCCACCGAGGCCGTCTGCTCCAGCGCCGTCTCAGTCGGTCGCGGCAGCCGGTCGTCGGTTGCCTTTGCCCGCCACGACCACCACTACTACGCCCGGCCGCAGCCAGAGCGTTAGCGGGTTCCGGTCCCGGCCTGCGTTACAATTGCGGACGTCACGGGCCACTTCATCCGGATCGCCCATTCCCACGCCAGGGCAGCATCGCCGGCGCTCCACGGCCAGTATGGCGGCACCACCGCCGCGTTTCACGCCGAGCCGAGGCGGCTACCTTCGTCGACGCCGAGGCGGTTCCCGAGGGCTCCGCCGTGCTAGCTGGTACGTTCCTTGTTGAGGGGCATGAGGCTAGGGTATTATTTGATTCGGGGGCCTCCCATTCTTTTATCCGCACGGGGTTTGCGGAGCAGCATCAGATGAAGATCAGTAGCAGTGTCACCTCTTTTCTGATTGAGGCACCAGGGTCGAAGCTCACGGTTAGGCAGATGGTTCAGAAGGCCGTAGTTCAAATTCAGGGGATTTCGTTCACGGTTAGCTTGCTGCTTCTAGACCTTCGGGGAATAGATGTCATCCTGGGGATGAGTTGGCTGACACGACAGCAGGCTATTTTGAATTGCTGTAGTCGTACCCTGTCACTCCGAAATCCGAAGGGCGGCCGACTCACCCTACTTCTTAGCGAGACCAAGGCCACCTTGTGTTCGCTAAATGGGACAGAAGTTGAAGAGCTGGACTCGATTCCCGTGGTGTCGGAGTTTCCCGATGTGTTCCCGGAATTACCGAATGCCACCTGATCGGGATATCGAGTTTGTCGTTGAGCTCCAGCTAGGGACTGCTCTAGTGTCCAAGCGACCGTACCGGATGCCGCCAAATGAATTGGCTGAGCTGAAGATCCAGCTGAAAGGGTTGATGGACAAGGGTTTCATTCGCCCGAGCTCCTCGCCTTGGGGTTGCTCGGCTCTCTTTGTGACCAAGAAGGATGGTTCTCTGCGCCTCTGCGTTGATTACCGTCCACTGAATGCAGTCACCGTCAAGAAAAAGTACCCTATGCCTCGGATTGATATCATGTTCTATCAGCTAGCTGGTGCGCGGGTATTCTCTAAGATTGACTTGAGGCTTGGGTACCATCAGATTAAGATCCGGGCCGAAGACATCCCGAAGACAGCCTTCTCCACTCGGTATGGGCTGTATGAGTACACCGTCATGTCGTTCGGTCTGACAAACGCGCCGGCATACTTCATGTACCTCATGAACTCCATCTTTATGGAGGAGCTGGATTCCTTTGTCGTCATCTTTATCGATGACATCCTCATTTACTCAGTCAATGAAGAAGAGCATGCCAGACATCTTCGCCTTGTCCTCGGGCGGCTCAGGGAGCATCGCCTGTATGCAAAGTTCAGCAAATGCGAGTTCTGGCTGAAGGAAGTGTCATTCTTGGGACACGTCCTTTCTGAGCGAGGCGTGGCAGTTGACCCGAGCAAGGTACAGGATGTACTGAAATGGGAGCAGCCAAGATCATCACGGACATCCGCAGCTTTTCTTGGATTGGCTGGTATTACCTTGATTTCATCCAGGACTTCTCAAAGATTGTGAAGCCGATGACTGAGCTACTCAAGAAGGGAGTTGAGTTCAGATGGTCAGCGAACTGTGAGAGCGCCTTTCAGACACTGAAGCAACGTCTGACTACGGCTCCTGTCCTCACCCAGCCAGATGTCCACAGGCCATTTGATGTGTATTGCGATGCATCGGGCATTGGGCTTGGCTGTGTACTTATGCAAGAGGGCCGAGTTGTCGCTTACGCGTCTCGGCAGTTGAAACACCATGAAGAGCACTACCCCACCCATGATCTGGAGCTTGCAGCGGTGGTCCATGCGTTAAAGATTTGGCGCCACTATCTCCTGGGGAACAAGTGCAACATCTACACGGATCACAAAAGTCTCAAGTACATCTTCACGCAGGCAGAGCTGAATATGAGACAGCGGAGATGGCTTGAGTTGATTAAGGACTACAATTTAGAAGTCCATTACCACCACAGGAAGGCTAATGTGGTGGCGGATGCTTTGAGCCGCAAGGTACAATGCCATTGCCTCACTCTTCCACCACGGAGTGCCACCCTTTGTGCTGAGTTTCAGAAGCTCAACCTGGAAATGGTAGGAGAAGGTTTCCTGACTAATGTGGAGTTGAAGTCCACGTTGCTTGATCAGATTCAGGAAGCACAAGTCGGCGATGCGGGTGTCACCAACATTCGCAATAGTCTGAGTTCCGTCAGGCCCTGGGTTTCGCTGGATGAGCAAGGAACCTTGTGGTTCGCCGCGATAGTTGTTCGGATACCCAAGGGTTGAAGCGAGCAATCCTTGATGAAGCCCATAACTCGTTGCTCACAATCCATCCGGGCAGCAACAAAATGTACCAAGACCTGAAGCGGCAATTCTGGTGGACTCGCATGAAACGCGAGATTGCTCGTTACGTGGCTGAGTGCGATGTCTGTAAGCGTGTGAAGGCTGAACACTTCAAGCCAGCTGGTACTCTTCAGCCTCTACCCATACCCAGCTGGAAATGGGAAGACATCAAGATGGACTTTATTACCGGCTTGCCTCGACCTCTTCGAGCCACGACTGATCCGGGTGATTGTCGATCGGTTGACCAAGTCCGCACACTTCCTAGCCGTGACGCACCACCTATAAATCCGTAAAGTATGCGGAGTTGTATATTTCCTGATTCTGTGCCTCCATGGAGTGCCAAAGCGGATAGTTTCGCATCGGGGCTCACAATTTGTCTCCCGGGCCGGAAGAGTCTCAGACGCGGCGTTGGGCACCAAGCTACTTCTGATTCAAAGATACCACCCTCGGGATCGACGGGCCGATCGAGAGGGTCAATCAGATCCTCGAAGATATGTTGAGGGCTTGTATCTTGTCCTACGGGAAGAAGTGGGAAGAGTGTCTCCCGTACGCTGAGTTCGCGTACAACAATAGCTACCAAACCAGCATCCAGATGTCTCCTTTTGAGGCCTTGTATGGTCGTAGCTGCCGGGCACCTCTTAATTGGTCGGAAAGCGGAGAACGATCATTTCTTGGGCCGGAACTGGTCATGGAGGCCGAAGAGAAAGTGAGGACCATTCAAGAAAATCTGAGGATAGCACAAACACGGCAAAAGAGCTATGCCGATCGTCGTAGGAGACCCCTCTCCTTCGACTCTGGCGACTTCGTCTACCTGAAGGTTTCTCCTCTCCGTGGCACCCGTCGATTCGGAGTTAAAGGAAAGCTGGCACCTCGCTACGTAGGGCCGTTCAAGATCCTTGGAAAGCGCGGCCAAGTAGCATATCAGCTAGAGCTTCCTCCTTCGCTCGGAATGGTTCACGACGTGTTTCACGTCTCCCAGCTGAAGAAGTGTCTCCGTACTCCGTTTGAATCTCTGGAGGTGGATGACCTCGAAGTTCAGCCTGAACCTGATTTATCTTACCAAGAGCATCCTATTCGAGTTGTGGACGAGGCCGAGCATAAGACTCGAAGGAAGACTCTCAAGTTCTATAAGGTTCAATGGAGCAACCACACTGAAGATGAAGCCACTTGGGAGTCCGAGGATCGTCTGGAGAACGAGTATCCCGAATTCTTCCAAAGCATGTGAGTATTACTCGCTGATCCTTCGGCTTTGTCCCTTGTAGTTATCTTCCTAACTGTACGCTCGTTTCTGAATCTCGGGGCGAGATTCCCTTAAGGGGGGAGGGTTTGTCAAGGCCCCAAACTTCAAGAACTCCTGGGACATCCGGAGTATCCGGATAAACATCCGGAGTGTCCGGATCCAACCCGGAATGTCCGGATAAAAGTCCGGAGTATCCGGATTGGGCTGACCGAACACCCCAACCCGGAGTGTCCGGACTGAATGTCCGAGTGTCGGGTTGATTCCACTGAAGACCCCAACCCGAGTCTCGGGTTAGAGGCCGGAGTGTCCGGTATGTGCGGGGGGGGTCTTGTATAAAAGTCCCATTTCGTGGGTTCACTCCCTTCTTTCTTCTCCACTTGTCCTCTACCCATCCCGTGCGTCTCCCTCACCCCAACCTTGTCTCCGGAGAGCTCTCCACTCGGTGACCCTCCGTGGCTCCTCCCGCGACTCCTCCATCCCCTGAACTCCTCCTCAAGCCGGCATCCTCCATCCTCCACTCCGGCGTTGCCTATCCTCCGTCCCACTTGGAGGTAGGTCCTCTTCTTAGGGGTTGATTCGGTAGGATTCTTGGGTTCTAGGGTCATCAATGGTGGGAGTTAGAGCTTAGGTTTAGATTTGAAGTTTCGGAGTTGAATCTTGAGCTCTAGGGTTTTGGGTGTAGTGATTCTAGGGTTGGTTGGGGCTTGGATTGGTGAATGTGGGTTCTAGGGAGGTAGATCGGGTAGTGGTAATGCCGATCCAAGGGTCGTTTGGAGTTGGCTAGTGGTTTCATGGGCTAGTGTTGTTCCTCGTGGAGTTGGGTTAGCTATAAGCTTCTCCGGCTTAGCCACGTGTAGGAAAGTCATTGATCGGGTCCCCGCGATGCCGTTGGACTTGGCGGCACCTCGATCCGTCGAGTTATTGGGTAAAACTCGCCAGGTCCGGAGTGTCCGAACACCCCGTCCGGAGTGTCCGCCCTGTCCGGAGTATCCGGACCGAATGGGCCGGAGAGTCCGGATTGTCCGGAGAGTCCGGATCAAATACCCGGACTGTCCGGGTTAGGCTGGTCTGTCCAGTGGAGTCGAGTTGTCCGGTTGCGTTATTTCTTCGGGGTTTTTCAGTTGTACTTCATTCATATGCATTGCATGCATTTTAATTATGCATTGTATCCGTGTAGAGAACGATCCCGCGGCGACTGATGTGGCCGTGGTTGAGGGAGTTGCCGAGGGGCAAATCGCTGTCGATCCGCAAGCAGAAGAGCAAGGCAAGCCCCTAAGCATATCTGATCCTCTATATTAATTTATTTTCGTGAATAAATTGCTTATTTGTTGGTTAAGTATTTGCATTAGGAGTTGAACTGTGGGTTAGGTTAGATCCCAATTGCTGCATTTACTCCTTGATGTTGTTAATTCTGTCCTTGAAGCTAGCTTATGGGTAATATATCGAAACACGCTTAGAAATGCTTAGATGTCGGGTTCAGGCCAAGTGACGGAGGGTTCTGTCACTTGCGATTGTTACTATCACGCATACTACGTATGTTGGACTTGGATTTGGGAAAGGTTTTGAAAGAAAATGAATTGTGGACCGGGCGGGGAGTTGGTTCATTTGGGTATGGAGACTCGAGTGTGTAGCCCCGTCTGTGTCAGTTAAGGACCGAATCGTAAGTGGAATCAGTTTGAGCACACCCCGGTTGGTCGCATGCCCGATTATGGTACGGTAAGCCACTCTTTCTCTCATATGGAATCGATGGACCGTAACTTCCTGTGGTTGGACGTGGTTGAGGGCGAGGCTTGGGCCGACTCTCGAGCGCCAAGCCGGGCTTGGGGCAGCTCGAGGGGGTGCTAGGTTTTAGACCCACGAGAGGAGGGCGCTCAGCGATTGGGTATGATTGGGAGGGGTTGACACTAGGCCCTTGTGGTAAGTGTCGTGCGATCAATGCTTCCCTGCAGGTTAATTAAGCGATTGAATTGCCGTGCTTTCGGATATGAGCAAGCTTGATCTGAACTTCTTCTGCGTAGTAAATAACTTGAACATGTGGTTCGTTGGGCTTGAGCCTTGATTTGAAAGGTGGTGTTTGCTTTAATTAATGTTAATTACAATTCATGCTAGAAGTAGGTGCGGTAACACCCGCTTAAGACTTGGGTGAATTGAGTAGTTAAGCAACTAAACCACAAAATATGAGCATTTCTCGCAAGTTTACCTTCACTTGTTTCTTGCTACATCCAAATGCATATCCTTTGGAGTCGGTCGTATATGGACCATGGGTAAGACTTGCGAGTACCTTTTGTACTCAGGCTTCTGCTTTGTGGTTTTGCAGGTGAGGGTCCCGAGGGGTGTGAGTTCTGCCCCTACTGCCTATCGGTGACCGGGCGGGGCACCGAGTAGAGGCTGTCGACGCTCGTGCGCCCGGGAGTGTTCAGGGCATGACACTTCCGGGGTGTTTTACTTTTGTTGTATAGGATAGTTGGCTTTACTTTTGTAAACTGTCGCGCTTTTATCTCTGCTATGGATTTGTCTACCTTTCGCTTGGTTGTTTCGTTGGTTGTTTTTGTTGGGCTTCCGTGTGCCGTGTGTTTTTTGTTGCTTCCGCGTTCGTGCGTCTCTGGTAGTGAGTTTGGGCCCGATGCCCCTTTGTGGGAACTGTTGTGGTATGACTTGGGAACCGGTATGTGGGGATCCTGGGCGAGTTTCGGATCGCATACCGGGGGAATACCGGGGTTGTTGTCAAGTCGTTGGACGTTCGTGGGGTGGTCTCCATTGGGCTTGGTTAATAGCATCAGGATCACCTCCGGTGATTTGTTGCTAGTATCCAAATCCGACGGGAACAACCAATCATCCAACAACTCGAGGACGATCTGGGCGGCTCCTCTCACACATGTCGTGCGATCAATGCTTCCCTGCAGGGTTAATCAAGCGATTCGAATTGCCGCGCTCTCGGATATGAGCACGCTCGCGTCATCCGACACTCAACGTAGTAATAACTTAAATTCCTGGCTCGTCGTTGTACTTGAGCTTTAAAATGGTTGTAAATGCTTTACTTTAGTGTTGTTACCTTTCAACTCCATGTTAGAAGTAGGTGCAGTCAATAACTGCTTTAAATTTGTAATCGGTTTAGCTGTTATACTTATACTACAAATGTTAATGCTTTTCCGCACTATTACCTTCAGCTTTATTCCTTTCTGTACCCAAATGCATAACCCTTTGGAGTCGGTCATATATGGACCACGGGTAAGTCTTGCGAGTACCTTTCGTACTCATGCTTCTGCTTTGTGGTTTTCAGGTGAGGATCCGGTTGGCGGGTGTGAGTTCTGCCCATACTGCCTCTCGGTGACCAGGCGGGCACCGAGTAGAGGCTTAGCGCGTTATCGATACGCCGGAAGTGTTCGATGGCAAGGACACTTCGGAGTAGTCTTATTTTGCTTTGTGTTGCGATTTGATTCACTTTTGTTGTATAGTTAGTCTTCTACTTTATGCCTCGTCGTGGTTCTAGTCAATGTCGTTGTCAGTGGGTTCTCTCTGCTTGTGATTGTGCTATTGTCGTGGTTGTTGCATTACTTTGCATATATATTTATCAACTGCTGTGTTTTCTTGTCTGCTGAGTGGATGTCCGTAGAATCTAGAAAGGTCATGCCGAAATTTTTCAGTTTTCGGAGTCTTGGTCTTTTTCTCCGTTTTTGCCTAGTTTGGAGTCTCGGCGTGGTTTTTAGTCTTGGTTGGTGGTTGTCGGGTTCGTCTTTGTGCTGTTGTTTTCCGCTTGCGTGTTGGTTCGAAAGTTTCGGGTTCGTTGCCCCCTTTATGCAAATTGAATTGATATCGTATTGTTTTCCGGTATGCGGTGATCCTGGGCGTGTTTCGGGTCGCATACCGGGGGAATACCGGGGTTGTTGTCGAGTCGTTGGACGTTCGTAGGGTTGTTTCCTTTGGGCTTGGGTTTTAGCATCAGGATCACCTCCGGTGATTTGTTGCTAGGATCCAAATCCGATGGGAACAGCTGTTCATCCAACAACTCGAGGACGATCTGGGCGGCTCCTCACACTGGATTAGGTTTAGGGTTTTTTTTAGCTTCATTTTGCTTGCATTTGGGCCGCACGAGTACACAGGGACACAACGCGCTGCGCGCATGGAGGGGTTAGCGCAAAGTAAACTCGAACGTTTATTAGTTAGATAAAATGCCTTGTGCATGTTTAGTCAAGTTTGTGAGCCTGAATTCCATTTTGAATCTGTATGTAACTGCTAACTGCTAAAAGGGTACAACATCGTCGTGCCATTCCAACATTTTCCTGTCAGCCAACCTCAAGTTTAGTCAATGTTGGAGCGGCCTAGGCCTACCAGCAAGTGGAAAGGCCTAGGAAGAAAGAATTGCATGATGACTCAAGCATAGCTCGGGCTAGAGGAAATTACCGTGCTCGGGCTCAAGGCGGGGAGTGAATGGGCTTTGTTTGGGGTTGGGCCTATACCGTGTAAAGGATTACGCTAAAAAAATTCATAAAAAAGAACAAGCATGTCTACGAAGCTTCGGCTTATTTATCCTTACTGTACAATTTTTTATTTATTTTTACATTTGATCTTATCTGAATGTAATTGCAAAATTAAGCCCCTTCCCAACCACCATACTTGATGTTGCGGTCTCATGGCTTGGCAAGCTCCTACCGCGGTCCCCGTGCACGATAAGATCGTCGAGCAATAGCAATGCAGCAGGACGTGCTGTTGTCCCATATCATGGTAGGCTCGTGAGGCCCGTACCTATCACACTGGTCAGAGTTGTTGTGAAATTTGGTTAAAAATTTAAAATTTGGAGATTGGACTTTGGGTTGGCCCGTTGGGCAAATGGGTTGTGGAATAGACCCATTAGGGCATAAAGGAAAAGGGGGGGTAAGGAGTTGAGGAGAGCACTCAGTCCTCCCCTCATCCCATTCGGTAGAGGGTGGCGGCTGAGCCGTGAGCCTCGTGCATCGCGCAGAAGTCGGTGGCCATTGCGGCATGGGTGTGAGCCTGGCGGCCAGGAGCTCCTCCTCTTCTCCTTTTCAAGTCTCCTCTGGCTCCTCTCCAATATATACGCAGAAATTTTTAGTCTCAAAGTGGCTCCCAGATTTCACTTTAATCCTTATATTTGGTTTACTCCTGCTGTTCTGGTTGTGCAACTGGCTTATGAGCTTTGCTTGACTGGCAAGAACTACCGGTGTGTGCTACTCTCTACCGTGAGGTCTTTCTGTGCTTGGATGCACTAAGATCTTGGCCCTGGGCAACAAGCTTCTGGGAGTAACTGACTTGGAGGATTGATTTTGTGCAGCTAATTTTGAGGCTTGACTCTGCACTCGGTGTGTCATGTGTGCGGAAGGGCTTTGTATCTCCGTCATCCAGGCCAACCACACTGCAGCACAAGCGGCGACAATTGGATTTTTGGGATAGCCACATTGGATTTTTGGGATAGCCACAAGCGACGGCAATTGGATTTTTGGGATAGCCACAAGCGGCGGCACAAGCGGCCAACCACACTGCGGCACAAGCGGTGGCACAGGCCGACCACACTACAGCACTCGGTGTGTCACGGTTAGACTAGTTGATATGCCTTTACCAGAGCAATGAATTCCAACCCAATCAAAGCACCCGTTGCTGGTTTCATATCCTAATGGCTAAATTTTGTCCAGTTGATTTATTCGTCATATTTGCATCGAAGAAGCTCATTCTTAAGTTAACTAATGTAAGTAAGCGTTGTGCGGTTGCTTGTGTTGGAGCAAACATGAATTGACAGGCCTGACGTTTTTCTAGAAGAAAGGCCTGCCTGATGCTGTAGAATATGATCTTATTCATTCGTTCATTTGAAGAGCACCCGACCACAGTAGAGAAATTAGCATTCTTCACAGCAACATTGTTGTATGAAATTGGATTTTTATCAAATTTCAGAAATGAAAAAAGAGGAATATGTTACTACCAAGCTAGTCTAACCGTCTGAGGCTAACGCACCATCCCGGTGCGCTAGCCCCAAAGCGAGAGCGAGTTATAGGGGGAGGCTAACGCAGCTTCCCGGTGCACCTCGGCGGCCGTTGCTCCCTCTCTTTCCTTCTCCCATCCTTCTTTTTAAAACCAAGGTTCGTGTTCTTCCTTGGAGGAGAGCAACGAGGAGTTTTTCCTCTAATTGCTGATTCCTAATCCACATCCATTTCGTACGTGCTCCAGCAAGAGTCTCGGCTACCCGACGCTCACGTGTGGTTATCGGCTCCAATTTGTTCTCATTCACCTTGTGGATGCCGCTTTTGTGAGTAACTCGTGGTGATTGCAGAAGCAGATATCGGCCGACGGCTTGAGGAGTACCGTGGACAGTGAGGTAGCTTGGTGTTCTCTGTTGCCGAGCTTGTGAGCCAACCTTGGTTGCTTGTTCGGTTTATCCAGCTCTGTGGTGGATTGGTGCTCGGTTCTGTGGTGCCTTTCTATGGAGCAAGTCATTCGCGGCTTGCTGTTTTTGATCGACAAAGTCACCTTCTCGGCCAGGAAGCTGGTTCCGTGGCTCTATGTGGCTTCGGTTGTATCTCAAGATTGTTTGGTGAATTGCCTCATTCGGTGGTCTGTGGCTTTGTACCCCCGAAACTTTTGCTGGTGAGTCTACGTCATTGCAGTGGCGATATTGTTTTCTGGAAAATCGTCTTTAACGAGCCTAACCGATTACACTAACTGTGAGTCAGTGCTTTGTGAGTAATTTTGATTTTGTCTTTACTATTCATATGCAAAGGTGCTGAACATTGATCTGTTTTGGGATTTTGCATATCGGAGGTTGCCATTGTTTTATGAGGATTGGGCTATATGAGCTAATTTGTGATAATATATTCAGTTTTTAGAAATAGAGATTCTTGTCAAGCTAATTAATTCAATTCAATTGCTTATTTGTTCTATATTCAGTTCATAAATATGTTTTGGTAATATTTGTTTTATGTATGTATGTATGTATGTATATCAATTGAATCAGATCCTATTAATTAGGCAAGTCTTAAATATGTTTTGGTAAGATTGTTTAGAAATACTGTCACAAATTAGTCTATGATCCTATTCATAGTGGTGATGAAGTCTTTTAATTAAGCCAACCTGACATCTGAGAACAAACTTTAATCAACTTGAGCTTTGTGGGTAGTTGAAAGCCACTACTCATTATTATTGCTATGATTAAATACTTGTTTTTCATGAGCTGTTCTTGTGCTTTGATATTAGCCAATACTCCCTCCGTTTCTGAATAGATGACGTTTTAGGATGTTGCACTTCAACCGGGCAAATGTACAAAAAAAAAAGACCAAATTAATTGGATATATGCCACTACAGGAACCGCTTATTCAAGATTTGCCATCGTTCCTTTGCTTTTTCGAACGATGCCATTATGAAACCGTGCTTATTCGAAATATGCCACCGCTCGCGTCCGGTCACGACACGTGTCCCATATTAATTGGATATATGCCACTGTAGGAACCGCTTATTCGAGATTTGCCATCGCGGACGGGACACGTGTCGTGACCATATGCGAGCGGTGGCATATTTCAAATAAGCACGGTTTCATAATGGCATCGTTCGAAGAAGCAAAGGAACGATGGCAAATCTCGAATAAGCGATTCCTGTAGTGGCATATATCCGATTTTTATTAGGCTACTTATTACTATTGGATAGTGTGTTGCTCTAGTCCATAGCATTAAATTATCTTGGAAATAGCCAAATAGGAAGGGTATATAAGGAAAAGATAGTGAAAAGCCATCTCGAAATTATAGAATGACATGTATTTATAAATAAAATTTGAAAGCTAGAAAAATATTTATTCCGGAACGGAGGAAGTATCATGTTACAGTCTCTATGCATTTATTATAGCATTAATATTCTCTGGTTGCTAATAATATGTGAAATTAAAGTAATAAAATTTTTGCTAATACCGCGTTTATCCCAACAAATATTGCCACATTGGTGGCATCGAAAGTTATTGCATCGATCTGTATAGCATTCCAGTTTTGCATAATCTTGCTTGAATCTTGACCCAATATATTGATCACTTGGTGTTGATGATGATTCTTGTAAAGGTTGGTACTGTCAAACCTCATCCTACAATAATAGAGTAATTATTACCTTAGTCTTCAGCCAACTGCTCATCGGATATTTTTATTGTTCACAACTGACATGATGTAATAGTGAATCATGTCTATTATATAGACTTGGACTTTTTTTTTGTCTTTGTACTAAATATTCACTGCTTTTTTTTGGATCAGTTTGCAGCTGCCTAATGACAACTTTATATGCTTGTTTTGTCATGCAGATGTTTTTAGATCGTGTGTTCAAGTGGGCCTAATTGATCGCCAAAGAATCAAGTGGAATTGAATGTAATCTGGATGTTCAAAGTGCACAAGAAGTTTCCGCATGGAATCGGCAGAACATCACTGCCGATTTTAGAGATGATCAGCGGCTCCTTTTCAACTTGAGGGAAGCAGGTGAGATCCATGACCAAAACAGGCTAGCATTAGCCATTACTAAAGGAGTCCTTGACAAAGCAGGAACGCTACACCAGTAGTGAAAGAAACAACAATCACCAGTGACAGTGAGGGAGTTGTAGCAATGATGTCGCTTTGGTGATGAAGCTTAGACTTTGGGGGCGCTTTAACTAGCCCATCCTACTCATTTCTCCATAGCCATCTGCTCCTGCGGTCGCTTTATCCGGTTGTGAGTTCAAGGCACCAAACCAACAGGGCCCTACCTAGAATCATGTGTCATAACCATGTCTAAAAAGAGCCACAACTGTTATTACTCTAATCTCCGCAATGATGGGGTTAGGGGTGATCGATCACGATCAACTCCTCCAAAATGCACTACTGGTACTAGTAAGAAAAATCACTGATCAATGATCACGGCAAAAGCAAAACTACAGTACTAGCTCTTCTCTCCCCTCCTAACCTTCCAGAGAGAGAGAGAGAGAGAGAGAGAGAGAGCTAGAGAGAGAGAGAGAGAGAGCTAGCTTTCAATTTGTTTTTACTCCGTTGTATTTGTAACTAAGCTCCAATTAAGGCTAGTGAAAGGGCCCTACTACAAACGTGTTGAGCCCAGGACGAACACCTCGAAAGTCGAAAGGCAAGACAACTCGAATAAACGAAGTATAAAGCGTCCCCTCCCTCCCTCTCTCTCTCTCTCTCTCTCTCTCTCTCTCTAGATCTCTCTCTGAATTTTTAGGTGGCCAGAACTATCATCGAATCCTCGAGCGAACCCGCTCAATTCCACGCGCGCGATGCGCTGAAACAGACCGTGGCTATAGCTATAGCCTCCTCTCGCTCATCGATAATTGCGTGCGATCGCGGAAAAAACAATCAGGCAGCGGCTGGGAATCGCGAACCCGAAACGGCCGGGGCATTTCCGCCGAGGCGATGACAAGGCTAGGGGATGCGATGCGATGCGATGCATGAACGGGAGGGATTTGGGAAATTAGGTTGGATAAGATCGGCTCTCTGGGAGGCATTTGGAAAGGTGCTTTGGAGCAAGTGGTTCACTAAAGCGGAGAAAATAAGAGAGGCGAATTAGCGTGATGCTTTCAGCAGCGGCATCGGATTCTATTCTCCGGGAAGGTACGCATCCACTTGCTAAACACGGTTTCCGGTTTACTTGTTGAGCTGATTTGGGAGGTGAGCAGCAGCAGGTGCAGGTTAGTACTGGGGGTATGACCACGTACGTAGCTTGTTGGCGTAGATAGGGAAATCAATGTATATACAATAAGATCATCTCAGCTGGTTCTTGGTTTATACATATCAGTTTTGATCTACGTGAAAGAGTGAGAAAAAAGGAGAGAGAAATAAGCTGGCTCTTAAATAAGAGACAATTTTGCACAGGAAATATGTAGATTGTTTATGTACAAAAGAGAAGAGATAGTTATTGTACAACATTTAGAGATAATTTTTAGGGACAGTTATTGTACAAACTAGTGTTTAGCTTACTCTACATGATATAGATAAGAGTTAGAGTAAATAGTAGATTTTACTATTGTAGGGAAACAGAAAGATGTAGATTTGGTGTGTTTCTCCACTTCCATCTCACGTACGTAAGAGATGAAAACCAACAGGAGCGTCTATATCATCATATACTTCATCAACTCAGGAAGTTGTAGGTTCGACCCCTACCAGGCGCGTACTCGAATCCGGGTATTTGGAGTTCATTATGAAGATGTTTTTTCCACTGTTGTGAAAAACTATCGACTAGTTGACCGATTAAGCGATGATGGTGCTATCTGAATAATTTAATTGACTGTATAATCTGATTAATAGGCTATTTTCCAATTAACTATCCTTTTCCCGTTTAATCACGAAAATAGCTTATTTTGTACACTAAGTATGATAAATTAGTTTATAATATTGTGTTATAGTGTTCATAGTATGTACTTTTTAGATAAAGTATAAATAATAAAATGTAAAACACGTTTTGTAGAGTGATAATTTACAATAATTTTGGGTCACTTAAATATTTCTAATTAATTTTAAATGTAAATAAATATATTGATAAGAATCGTCCATTAAATTTCGATTAATCGATCGTATTGCGATTAATCGCTTAGTGGTACCACGTCCGTCCGTGAAGCGCATACTATTTTTCACAACACTGGTTTTTTTTACTAATATTTAATATATATATTTTTTACCATATCGCGTCCTGGAGAGTATAAAGTCAGAAGAGACAATATATACAATAGCAGATCAAAACTAAAAGGTTATTTCATTTCCTTCCGAAATCTTGCGCAAAACCGATCGACACTGGCTCCAAGCAAACAATTCTGCCAAAAAAAAAAATTGCATCTAAGACACAAGTATTTTTTTTCAAGCCATATTGAGTCGTGCTGTTTTAAGTGTGCCATCTTCTAGCTATATCACCTCCTTGCCCGACATGATTAGTGTAATCCAGCACTACCAGAATAGTCAACTATAGCAGTCACTATTCTAAGCTACGTACGTGCGCTATACTACAGTACCAGCAACTATCCAGGAGCTTTCGCCGAAGGGGTCAATGCACAAAACTTACTCGGCTGCGATAAACGGCGAATTGCGCCACCATGTCCCCCCACCAAATCTTCTCTTTTTGTTAATATATGCCGCTTAATTTGAGCGCACCATCAAGCATATTAGTATATGTAGTGTACTAGTTAGTGTGTGTGTGTGTGTGAGTGAGGCTTCAGGTCAAAAGTTACTTTGCATCTGCAATAAACTTGCTCGTCTCCCCTCACAAACCGGCACCTCACATGCACATGAGTACATGACGACGACCTGGCGCGTAATTAACAGTCTCCTATGTGAACTAGCTAGCTAGGCACCGGCTTTGCTTTATCCTTTGGGCAAATCAAATTGTTCGATCCATGCGCTTTTTGTTGTTGTATTGAAACTTTGAAAGGGAAGGGGAGGAAAGGGTCGAGGAAAAGGATGCCCTTTTAATCTCCATCTGTAAAAACCATCCGAGTTCTCTTTAAATATGCTAATGAGGCGCATGTGATGCAAAATCTAATGTTTGGTTTCGTCGTCGAATTCTTCCTTTTTCAGTGTAGTGATCGTGCGGTTTTCTCTAGTTTATAGTGGAGTAGTGTTGGTCTAGCTAGCCGGACGAAAGATCGAATCCGTTCATGTATTAGAGAAACCAGCTTGCTTACACGTTACCGGTAGTCCGGTAGTACCTATACCTAGCTAGAATTAAAGGCGGATCGGCCGGGCGCCGACGGCAAACGGCTGGTATTGTCTCGACGTGTCTCGTCGGCCGGGCCGCTTGCTGCTTGCTGCCGCTGAGAGCGAGCAAAGAGAGAGAACAAAAGGCAACACACGTGTGCACAGCGCCCCGGCCCCGTCGTCTCACCTCACGCTCTTCTTGTCCTGTACGTCCCGTCCTTTCCTCGACGCGCGGCGCCTGCCCGGCCGGCCAGCCGGCCGGCTCGCACGGAAAAGGAGCACCCAAACATACGCGCTAGCTTGCGCGCGCGCGCGGTGCAAAGGCTCGCGGAAAGCGGCGAAGGCATGGGACGGGACGGGACGGCCTTAGACCATCTCCAACCATGTCCCTTCCCCTCTCATTTTCCCTTCGTGAAGGGATTCCCATTCCCTTCAGCGCTCCAACGGGTTCCCTTCAGCATTTCTTTCAGCCTGGGATTCTCTCTCCCATTCCCTCCAGCAAGGAATTCTCTCTCCTTTCCCTATACAATTCCCTTTAAAGGGAATCTGTTGGAGATGAGGGGAAATAAAGGGAATAGGAACAGGAAAGGGAACAGGGAAGGGAATGAAATGAAGAGAATATGGTTGGAGATGGTCTTATGCATATGCCCGCACCGCTCTACTCGATCGCCTTCACAGCCCAGCCACATGATGGAAAACAATGTAAACCAGCAGTGCACCGACCTAGTAATAAAACGGGAGCCGAAGCTCTTTTACGTTGCACTAAATTTAATATAGATTATTTATTCTTTTCGATCCAAAAAATCAGATTAGCTAGTAATTATTTATATTTCTTTTGATAATGCAGTTGTATATATGTTTTTAACAAATTAATAACTAAATTTAATTTTTATTATATATTATATACTATCAATATAATGTGCAGTGAAATTTCTGTAAAATGAGCAGACCAGGTCCGTGGCCCGGTGGCCGTACGAAAAATGGCCTGGGCTGTGAGCTGAGCTCTAGGAGTGACCGAGTGAACTGGAGCAGCTAGTAGAGGAGTGGGTACTTTTGGCAGTGTGCCATGATCCACGTGAGGGACATTTGTGCCAAGCACCGGCCTTGGCGCGAGGGCCACACCGCCCTTTCCCTTCCCCTCGCTGCTTCTCGAATCCTGGAATCCAGTCCGATTTGGTCCCCTCGCCGTCGTTTTTCTTTTCTTTTCTGGTTTTAACCTTCTTCCGTTCAGTTTTGCAAATTTTATGGGCCGTTTGGTTGGTTTTCAATGGTCATTAATGTTTGTCTTATTAAATTTTAGTAGTATCGACCAAAATTAGCAAGTATTTAGTTTGCTACCAAATTTTTGTTGGATTCCCTTCTCACTTGTTCTCTAGTTCATTCTCTTGCAAATCTTTGATCAAAATTTCGGTAGCAAATTTGGAGACTAAATTCTGGCGATACAATTTTTTGTTCAAGTCCAATGAGACAGATTTGTCATCGATCCAAGCAGGCTAGCTCCTCTGGACAACGGCTGCAGCCCTGCAGTAATTATACATTGGCACACTGGCATGCGTGCGTGCGTGCGTGCGTGCGTGGGTACGCTGGCTTCAGCCGGGCCTCGTGCCGCGCTGCCGCCTGCCGCTAGCTGCCCGGTCTGGTCCGTAAGAAGGGAGCTTGCTGCCTTCGGCTGTGCGAGGTCAAGCGCGCGAGTTCTTCGATACCATGCACCTCTAGCTAGCCGGTGCTACAGTTATTGTGTTAAAACTAAAAGAGCTCTTTTACGGTACACTAAATTGAATATGAAACGTTCATTCTTTTCGATCCAATGGATCGGATTAACTAGAGTTTACTTATACTACATCTGGTAGTAGAATAATAAAAACACCCTTAACAAATCAACGGTTAGATGTGATTTCCACTTACACATTTTATACTACAAGTATAACCCACCGTAAAATAAAACTAAAAGTAGAAGTACAACAAACTAGCAGGCTAGCTCGTTTTCCAACCTGACGATCACGATGTTAAATGCTACGGCAACTGTAGGAGCAGAACAAAATGACATGTTACGTACACTCAGTTTCGCAAAACCAAATAGGCTCATGTGTCCAGCTAGAGGCAGTCGCGATCATATATAGGACTCGATCAAGACCAGTTTGATACTCCTCCTAATGCACATAGCGGGACAAGGAAGGGGCCGGATGATTAATTATAAAATCAAACTGATAATTAGTTCGAAGAGTTTATAGATACTACTGCTAGCTTGTCGCCCCTAAGACTGCGTACGAGCTAGCTTGTGACAGACAAAAAGCTATGGCATTCTTCCGAACATTGCTATGAAAAATGCCGTTTGAAGTAAACAACAGGACGGGAAAGAAAAACAGAAAAACTAAGAAACGGTATACCGTTTCTACGGTATACCTCTGAAACTCATGAAACTTGTGAATTTTTACACTGAAACTCATGAAACTTAGCACTAAAAACTGATGAAATATGAAACTGATGAAACTAAACACTGAAACTCATGAAACCAACACGGAATCTGATAAGTTTCATAAGTTTCACGACTATACCGTTGGAACAGTATACCGTTCGCTAGTCGTTCTCAAGAAAAAAGGAACAAAAAAAGGGAGAACGATGGGATCGATCGAAGTGCTTGCTTGAGGCCGATGGGGCCGTATAAAACTAGAGAAAAAAATGCCACAAGATATGGTGTTTTGGTTCCATGGATCCGAATCCCAACGAGATTTCGAAAATCTCGGCCGAGATTTTCGATTTCAGACCCTTTTAAGATCTTAAATCTCAATTGGGTAAATTTTTTTAAAAAATACTACAATATCCATCCAAATTTCGGCACGATCTTGGTAATTTCAGCCGAAATTTCGATTTTTTTTTTACTGGATTTTTATTTTTTTTGGCTGGATTTAATTGGATTTAGGATCAAGACCATCCACACAAAAATTTGACGTATTTTTGACCATTTTTCGATCAAAATAAGTTGATCGAAATCTTGGTGATTTTGACCAAAATCTCAGATTTTTTCGTTTAAAAAAATCAGATTTAAAATTTAGTTTTAAAATTTTATCCATATTTTATTTAAAATGCCAAGATCTCGATGAGATCTCGGATTTTGGTCACCCAAAATTTCTACTAAACGAAATTTTGAATCTTGTAGTTCTCTCCGGAGCTAGTTCAGACTTTTCAGACCGAGCCTGAGACCCATGCATCCACTCTAGTCCACAGTGACGGCCAAATCGATCTCAAATAGTTCGAACTGATTGAGGTCGACATGGCACGAATCCCCAAGCCAAGCCAAACCAATAGTAACTCAGGGCGAACCAAACAACCACCTCGTGATACGTACATATATCCCCCGTGGGGTCCCCAACTCCTGCAGTTTGCTAATATATGTCGTTTTGGATATTAACACGTCTTCAAAACATAATTTTGACTGTCAATTTTTATTATAATGTATTTATAAAACCCAATAAAATTATAATATTATGAAAGTACTTCTCGAGACAAGTCTACATATATAATTTTCATGTATCCCATTTGAATATTTAAAAATATATCGTTAGTTAAAGTTTCAAAAGTTTGACCATCACTATGTTCAAAACGGCAGGTATTATCAAACTGGAGGGAGTACTTACTACTCTACTAGTGATGCTTGCTATCTGTATGGAAGAAAGTTGGGTTCAAACACTAAGTAGCGAGGAGGAGTATGTGAAGAACAGAACAAGGGATTGTAAATTGAAGTGATTGTGCAAACAACTTGAATTATGATGCTTTACCATCTTGAAACATGATAATTGACAAGTAAACTCGTTTGTCGACCCGTTAAGGTGCTATTACTTGTCTGAACTAAAAGTATTTAAACTATATGTGCCACTTCGAGAGCCTGGGGTTTTGCGTCAAACAGAACAAATCCTCTAAATTCCCTTTCCAATCCTCCTACTTAATGGAACCTCAAATCTATGTATCGACCACCTTTGTAGAAGGAAAAAAATAACTACTACCATTATAAAATTGGGTGTTTCTAATGTTCTATCCACACCACCAATCATTAACGTCCTATAATCACACCTCGCTCCATTGCAAGACTCCCATCAACCACACCAATTCTCCTAGCAATTAAAAAAATATCCATATTCCCGTACAAAAAATAGTCTAAAAACCCACTGTTGAGACTTGGAGACAAATACATGTATTAAACACAAAAGGCCACCAATAAAACCATCAAAAATAGCCTATATAAGCTCACTTCCACCTCACCTCAACCAAAGAGAGAATTTCAAGTGCTCTCTCGCACACTTCTCCTCCTCGCTGTCCCAGGGAAACCTCTCCACTCTCCTGTCTGTCTCACTTCCAAAACCCAAGAACCACCACCACCACGACGTACTAGTGCTGCGCCATACTGCCATGGCTGCGGCCGGAGCAGCGTTGCGGCTACGCCTCCTGTACCGGATGCTGCGCATGGGCGAGCTCCTCGGCCTCGTGGTCCTCCTCTCCTGGTCGTCCTCCCGCGTGCCGTCCGCCGCAGCCGCCCTGATGCGCTTTGCTGGGTCGCTTCTCCTTGACCCCCGCTTCGTCTTCGTCCTCGGTAACGCCATCGTGCTCCTCCTTCTCGCGCTCTCCAGGCACGACCTCTCGCTCTCCTCCAACTCCAACCATCCCGCAACCGCCACCGCCACCGCCGCCTCCCTGACCCCCGCGGCACCGGCCGCCGCCAGCTTCCCTTCTTCGTTCACCACCCCGACGCCACCAACTCTGGCTCCCACCGCCGAACCGCCGCCGGCAGCTCCGGCGCCGGCGCCCGAGGTCCCCGTCGCCGCGGCGGCGGTGTTCGAGGACAAGCAGCCGGTGCGCGTCAACAAGGCGCGCGTGCCGAGGCGGAGTAAGTCGGAAAAGATGGGACCCCGCGAGGTAATCAGGCGAGCGGCGTCACCGGAGCTGCGGCGGTCGGAGTCGGAAAACGGGCGGAGGCGGCGGTCCTCCGTGACGTTGCAGGACGCGGAGGGGTGCCGGGTGCTGGAGGACGCGGAGGAGTTCCGGCGGACGGTGGAGGCGTTCATAGCCAAGCAGACCCGGTTCCACCGCGAGGAGGAGTCCATGACCATGGCCGTCGTGGCCGGTGTCGGTCACGGCGAGGTAGCTCCGGCCATCACCGGAGCTCTTGCTGTCGTGGAATAAGTTGATCCGGTGAAATCACTATGTGCAAAGTACATAAACAAAAATCTCAATCTTGTTGCCCAACTAGTCTTAAGTGCACGTTTTGCGTTCGCTATTGTTCTTCGGATCACTTTTTTAATTTTCTGACGCACGATCGAGTAGACGGGATTTTTACAGCCGTTTGATCGTGCATCGGACGGTCTGAACCGCTTTCGTGTTGCTTAATTTACTATAGCGAACGAAAACATCAATCCGGATAGGATAATCTACCGTCTGTTCCAGGCAGTCACATGTCACATCGCTGGATAAAAAGAAAGAGGGGAGCGACGAAGTGAAACGCATAGTGTTGTTGTAATGGTATATCAACAAATTTTATGACTTAAATTTTAAGAGAATATTTTAAAAAATTTATGTTTCAGTGATATTTGAGTTTTTTAGAAATATTTAGAAGAATTTAAACCAGAATTTTAATGAGTTTCAGGTTTTTGGAATTTAAGTTTCACTAAATTTCAACTTTGCCACAATTTCAACAAGTTTCAACCCAAACATCTAAAATAGTTTTGACAGGAGAAACAACACAAAAAAGAGCAAAATAATCCCAGCATGCTCATCCGCGACCGCCGTCCGAGCCTTGCCACTCGTGCAGCACCACCTCCTCCTCCCCTACTTGCCCAAGGGGTGAAGCTAGACCTCGAAGTTGCACATGACGTGTGCGGCAGCGAAGTTGAGCCACGAGGCAACATGGGGCAGAGTTAGCGTTTGTACCGTTCTGTGACCCAAATAAGAGGCAGCGAGAGCTGTGGGATCTGATGGATCTCGTCATCAATGACGAGGAAGATGACTAGATTCAATGAATTCCATCGCCAACATCCTTCTCCCGCCATGTTGTGTTCATCATGCCAATAGACACCCTCCTCTGCACACCAGGCTACCTTCATATTGCTAGTTGCCACCCGCCAGCCTTCGATACATGATTGATCTGTGGCCCAAATTAGGAGGTAGGGGATGGTCGTGGGATCTGAAGAATTCCGTTGTTAGCGATGAGGAAGATGATCAGATCCGACAGATCCCATCACCGACATCCTCTCCCCACTATACATACATTCACAAAAGAAGAGAAGCTATGCTAAACTCTTCCATGCCAGAGGAGAGGGATAGAAGAAGACAAGGGATTTCCCACCGGAGCTAATCAAGCAGCAATTAGAGGTAAAATTGGCATCCCCATGCTGCAAGAGGAGGGCTACGACTAACGACGGCGAGATTGAAAGTTGCAATAGTGATTTGAGCTGGTGGTAGCAAGATGTTGTGCATACGCAAAAGTGGATTTGATTAATTAGCAATTAAATTAGTAATTAAATAGTGGATTTAATTCCTGTCGAGGAAGTGAAGCTCAACAGAAATCTTAATGCGACAGTCAACGTGCTGAGCTCCCTGAGCACTGAAGAACCTGCCGAGCATAGGAGGTGACTTGTGGGGATACTATATAAATGAAAAAAAGCTCGCAGAATGTAAAAAAGCAAAAAAAAAAAAAATCGTATAGCAGCCGCTTGACATATGACATGATGGATCAAAATCGGATGCCAAGAACTTGTTTCTCACTGAAGTGCTGGTCGATTTGGGTGGTACAATTAAAATGCAGGATAATATTCCTCACTAGATTACATTGATCAATATGAGCACTCCTACTAACTTGACAGTAGCTGCTTCTCGCTCTCTCTTTATTTTTTTCTTTTTGAATCGCAGATACGAATAACTGCTATACTACTCTACAAAGTTGCCAGTTGAACCCCACATGACATGGGGTGGTACAAATTGGTAAAGCATTTCTTGCTCGATATGTCCAGCTCATTGGTTTCCTAGGAAAAGATTGATCGATCGATCGACATGGCTGCGGCTTCTCACTTGCGTGGAGTGTGAGAGTTCGCGAACACTGTTCGCCCACCCACGTGCGAGGCCTACACCGAGAAACAGAAAGAAACAGATGGAGCAAATTCCCTGTTCCATGCAGTTTTCAGTTCATTATTCTCCTCTCCATTATCATGCAATAATCGGATCCCCCAGCATTTGGCGTGTCGACTCTTGCCGGCGCGGTGCTCGTTTATTCTCCCTCTCTACTCTCAAAGTATCTTGCGTAACGCGATTGTAATGTTTTGGCAAGATGCGAGATGAGATGAGCTCCGGGTCTTGGCTTTGATGACCCCTGCATTCCTCGGCATCGGTCGAGTAGTGTTGGGAGCTTGGAGGATCAAAATAGTGATCAGAGGAGGATGAATGATTTCAAATAAAATATTTTGTTTTAAGAAATAATCCAATCAAAACTCACTTAGATCAATTTAGCTCAAGGGAACAAAACAATGAAAATAGAAATCTTTGTTCTTGTTGGTGCTACCGTAGCACAAGGAGTAGCAGTGCCAGAGGTTGGTACTACCACTTGGTCTGGACGGTAGTGCCGGCTTCAAAAATAAAGTGCAAAAATAGCATGATCTCAAGAACAAATTCAATGAAACTTTATATCAGCTGATTCGATACCTATGAAACTTTGAATGCACCTTGTTATGGAGGTCTGGAACTAATTCTAACCTTCAATCCGAGGGATTGACGTCAAAGTTCTGACTTTTTTCATATTGGAGGAAGAGAGCAACAAGTTTGGACTAAAACTTAAAATCTTTGATCTTGACTTACTCGTGAGATTTAGATAATCAAGATGATCTTGAAGAACTTTCCACTTGGCACAACAAGCTAGAACATAAGAGAAAAATCACACCAATATGATCTACAAAAAATACTTCATTCCAAGCGAAAAGATCGAGTTCTTGTAAAGTCCAAGACAAAGATTGCTTAGATAATAAGGATATGATATAAAAAAAGATTCATTCATCAATCATGCATCATCGGCACAAGAAGCACAAGTAAGTAGAAGGAGGGGAGGTAAATCCAGCTTGCGAGAATGTAATTGCAAAAATTTAAATTGCGGAATGTAAGTGCTGAATTTAGGGGGTGTTTGGCAGAGCTTTAGCTCCACCAGATTTGTGAATCTGGTGGAGCTGGTGTTTGCACCAAAATTCAGCGTGCATTGAAATCGGTCTGAATCGGAAAAGAAGTATTCATATAATAAGGAATCGGTAAACGACTCGGAAAAGGAAACCGTTTCTAAAAGGAAAGGAAATCAGATAAGAGGCCGATACGGGTAAATGCACCGTATCCATGTACAACTCGGATCGGCCAGGCGTGTTATAAAAGGAGGTGGGCGTCAAGCAAAGAGAGGATCAATCAATCCAACAATACACACATCTACTTTTTACAAGCTTTTCTTTTACATTGTTTTAGCCTCATAGATCTCTCTGCAAGTCGACGGAATCAACATAGTTGCGCATCGCCGATTGTTGATTTTAGCCGATTTCACCCAGGTTTGATTTGCTTCGTTTTGTTGCGCATCGCCTTCCCGAAGCCGATTTTACCTTGTATCCGGATCAACTGTAACCGGTTGATCTAGTTATCTCCTAATCGGTTCTTGCCGACTAGCGAAAAGCCGATAGATCCTTGTTCATCGGCTTTGATCAAATTACAAACTCTACCTTGTCAATTTCAGGTCAAATTGACTGGCACGCTCTGCAAACCCGGCGTTTGTCTTGTGTGTTCGAGGCCGAAAACCCTCCTTCACGTTTTTTGCGCGAACATATTTTGGCACGCCCGGTGGGACCAACAAAAAGAATGTCGTCAACCGACAAGCCCGCGGTCACCGCCGATATCAACACTGATGCTATAATCGCGCCTCAAATGGCCGATTTAACCCCTGAGCAACGGAAAGAAATCGAAGACCGAAAGGCGGCTCTGGAGGAAATGATGCTACGGTGCTTCACCAAAACACGCCGTGGCGTTACTCAAAAGATTGCACTCCCAAGCATCAATCCTATCGGAGATTCGTCATCTGAATCGGTAAGCCGATACGCACCGCTCAAGCCGATTTATCAAGTATGATCGAGCAATCATCCATCACGCATTGATTAACTTGAGTCATCGGCTCTAGTATCCACATTAAAGCCGATGATAGAAAATAGTGTGAAAACAATTGCTCAGGAATTAGCCGCGTCTGGAAGCTCGCTAGATCCACCACAAACCATCCCTACGCATTAAAGATATTCCATAACGCCTAACACCAACACAAGAACGTGTCGGCTCAAGCACCTATTATGGTACCAACTCAACCTGCTGTTTTGAAACCAAGCATACAGAGAGATGGATTCACAAACTACCATGGGCACACGGATGGGGTCAAGATAAGCGCATCAAATCAGTCAAATGGGCCCTCCAATAGCATCGGATTATCGGCTTATCAGCCGATCAAAAAGGGTCGAGTTCGCGATCACGGGAACCACAACCATGAAACAAGCGCCGTATAGGGTGGTGCCATACGTCGAACCTTTCGCGCCCGTACCCGATGTATTAGGTTTTAATCATGATTATGACACAGTGCCAAGACCTCTTGAGGTGCGATTTGGACAAAGACCCGAGTTTGCACTCGGGGGGCAGGGTACGAACAATGAAAATTGGCAATGTCCGGCTGCACCACAAGCCGACAATGTTAATTGGGCAGAACAAATCGCCAATGTTTTGAGAGAGCAGTTAAACTACGGCCCGGAGGAAGGATCGGCTACAGGAAGCCGTATCCCGATTACATAGACCGAATGCCATACCCCCACAACTTCAGGATACGGACTTTGCTAAATTCTCGTGATGATTCTCATACCACAATTGAGCATATCGGACGGTTTATGGCTCAATGTGGGAGGCTGCACGATCCGATGGATTAAAAATTAGATTGTTCCCTTTATCATTGTGCAGCCTTTGCATTCACTTGGTTCACGAATCTACCTCCAAATTCAGTTCATATATGGAACGATTTAGAAAGCCGATTCCATGAATACTTCTTTTCGGGAACTATGGAGCTTAGGATTTCTGATTTTAGTTCAGTCCGGCAGAAGTACGGCGAATCGGTCTCTGATTATATCAAGAGATTTCGGGGCGTACGGAATAGGTGCTACAGTGTAATATTACCCGATGATCAATTGGCCGATCTAGCGTTCCAAGGATTAATCCCTCCATTGAAAGAGAAATTATCGGGCCAAGAGTTCCCCGACTTAGACCACTTACTCCATCGCGTATCGGCACATGAAAGCCGATATGCAGAGATCAAAGGGTTTAAAGATAGATTTAAACCGAACAGCAATGAAAAGGCCAAAATAAACATGATAGAGTACAATTCAAGCGATACCTCTGAGGACGAAGCAGAGGTGAACATAGCCGAGTGGACCAAGGGTTCTAAAAAGCCACTCATATGCTCTCTACTTAAGCCAACGAAAAATAGGGCGGAAGTCAAGTACTCATATGATGTGTCGAAATGTGACAAGATATTTGATTTATTACTACAAGAAAAACTCATAAGGTTACCAGAAGGGCACGTCATCCCATCGGCCGAGGAAATTAAAAAGCGAAGGTATTGTAAATGGCACCATTCATTCTCACATAACACTAACGATTGCAATATTTTTCGACAACAGATTCAATCGGCCATCGCCGATGGCAGGTTAAAGTTTGCGGAAGAATCGGCTATGCAAATAGATATGAATCCTTTCCAGGTCAATATGGTGCAGTGCTCACAGAAAGGGAAGGGACCTATGAAAGATGTTAAGCCGATTGAAAGATTTAAAGCACGATCAAAAGATGAAACGGTACAGATTACTATCGGCTCAATACAAATAGAAGCCGATAGAAACGGACAAAACTCAAGAACGGTAAAACCAAGAGGGGACTTGGAGGTCGGTAAATGGTATCGGCCGAGAGGGCTCCAAGAAAAATCGGTTTCAAACCAAAGCCGACTTTCTCACGGCTCCTGGGAAGTATGAGAGGATAAGTCGAAGATGTAACACTCAACACGAGTTTTCATCGACCAGGGCAAAAGGACGGCGTTGGCGACGGATATGTCATGTCGGCCAACCATCAAGAAGAGAAACATCGGCAATGTCCCTTTTGGCAGTTTTGCTGGGAGAGAGGGATGACCTTACCGACAGTCGTATCCTGTCCTATGCAACACTCGTCCGGATACCGGCCAAACCGATCTGTAAAAGATAGGTTGTCTGGACCGATATACAATCATCCAGAAGTAAGCAGGAGGCCGATCCATGAGAGGTTGTCGACGTCAGAGCAAAGCGAATCCTCCCGAAATCAGGAACTATCGGCTAACACAAGTAGAATGGAATTTGACAGCGAGATGAGCAATTTAGCTGGAAAAATAAGAAAGCCGATAGAACCTAAGCCTAGGTGGTGCCCCTCGGGTCTCAGCAAATCACAACGCAGGAGGCTTCAGCGATTGAAGACACAAGAAGAAAGGGAAGTTGAAAAGGAGAGCGAAAGGGATCGGATGTTCAATAAGTTAAGACCGGTACCAATTTTGAAAAGGGAGTGGAGAAAGAAGGAACAGATCGATAGTGATTCAGACCAATCGATCGAATCCGGTTCTCCGATGATCCAGGATGATACGCCACTGATGGATATAAACATGATATTCGCTCTACCTGCCGAGTTCAAAACCGAAGAATCGGCTGAAGAAGTGTTCGCCCAATTATGCCTCGGAGCACCAGACGCTGTGTTCGAAAAGCCACAAGACATGCATCGGCATCTGAAACCATTATATCTGAAAGGGTATATTAATGGCCGACCGATATCTCGTATGTTGGTCGATGGCGGGCGACGATCAATCGATGCCGTTAAGTACTTTCGAAAATTGGGTAAAGCCGATGAAGACTTGATCAAAACCAATATGGTGCTAAATGACTTCACGGAGACCCAACCGAGGCTAAAGGCGTAATGGTGTCGAAGCGACGATCGGTAATAAAACTTTGCCGATCGCTTTTTTGTGATTGAAGCCAAAGGCAATTACTGGCGTGCTCCTTGGCGGGGATGGATCCATGCCAATTCTTGTATACCATCAACTATGCACCAAAAATTGGTGCAGTGGAACGATGATACAGTAGAAGTCGTACCGGCCGACACATCGGCTCATATCGCCATGGCTAGCCCTGATACCAACTGGCCACACGAAGAAGCCGAATGTATATCAGGAAAGGCCTTGGACAATTGCGATTTTATCTGCGTTGAGAAGTCAGGATTCAAGCCGATCAGCGTCAAACCCAACATGTTTGATCGGACAGACGAAGTAGTAAGAAGATGGAGTACAAGACACTAGCAAAGCTGCAGGAAAAGGCCAGGAGCTATCGGCAAGAAGAATACGAAGAAGCTGTTGAGGATTTTGAAGAAGAAAGAAAAGGGTTAGGATTTACTTCTGCCGATTTGCTCGAAGAGATCGATATTGGGGAAGGTGATAGCAAAAGACCAACGTTTGTAAGTGCTAAATTAGAACCCAGTTATAAAGCAAAGTTGGTCGAAATACTCAAGAAGTATAAAGATTGCTTTGCATGGGAGTATTATGAAATGCCAGGTTTAAGCCGACAGCTAGTCGAACATCGGCTACCAATAAAACCTGGGTATCGGCCATTCAAACAGTACCCTAGGCGATTTAATCCTACATTATATGACGCTATAAAGGAAGAAGTAGGACGATTGCTAGAGGCAAAGTTTATCCGGCCCTGCCGATACGCTGAATGGGTCTCAAACATCGTCCCTGTAAAGAAGAAAAATGGCAAACTTAGGGTATGTGTCGATTTTAGAGATTTAAACAAAGCTACACCAAAAGACGAGTACCCGATGCCTATAGCCGATATGCTTATCGATGCTGCATCTGGGAATAAAATCATAAGCTTTTTGGACGGGAAAAGCTTATGTTTAGTAGTATCATATTTGGATGAAAAATGGAAAACCAAGTATGCACTTATATTAATATTGATCATCTTATATGGTTTCAAGTTAGAGTATGAATTTTCCCATTGCTATAACCACATAATGTGCATTATGTTTCTCAATCTATATATTACATGGATGCACATATTTAGGGAGAGTTCAAGCTTTAACTTGATGTTTCATTGTATTGATCTATTATTCACTACATGTATAAAGGATCAATATCTTGAAACTATTCCTTGAGTATATACTTAACTTGTGTAGTTAGTATATACTCATATCAATTTAAACGAAAGTTTAAATTGAGAACATTTCATCATGTGTTGATGGTGTTTATTGATTAATCAAGGACAAATAGATAGTTCTTGAGTATCTTGAAGCATTAGTTGCATCATGTGCTCAAGACACATTTAATTCATTCAAATTTATTTAGGGTTGTACTCAATCGATCTTAGAGGCATCCATTATGTGTTAATAGAGTGAAATAGATGATTGAGACAACCATGTATTTTAGACTAATATTTTCTATGAGTTTGAAATATGATTTAGTTCAAAGGTTGAAAAGAAGAGAATGTTCATCAAGATTGGATGAACACGATAAGAGAGCTAGGTGACGATCTTGAAGAGAAGATGATTGCAAGATCATAAAGACTTTAAGAAAGCTAGGCTACGATTTCGGGGGATAAAAAATTGAAGATCTTAAAGCCCCAAAGGGAATCGCTTGCGGCGGCGCAAAGGTATAACTAGATAGACTAATGTTTTTCCTAGCTTTGAGTTTAGTTTAGCGTCGCACTATTAAGAGGGGTTGAGTCCTTTGCTTTCATCTTCATCATGTTTTAATGATCTCAATCATGTTAATCACTCGATCTCAAATCTTTTCTTGATTTGGATTTTGCATTGAGCTAACCATTTGGCATGTGTTGCGAATGGGTGAAGCATGTGCTCGGCTTTGTAGGCATATTGCTCTGATTTGCATGTGTTGCAAATATGATAAGCATATGCTTTTGTTTTCAGTATGACTGTTCTGATTTGCATGTGTTGCAAATGGGAAGAGCTCATACATTGGTTTTCGCATGAAGTTCATATTTTGCATGTGTTGCAATCATTGAACTTTATTTTTTTGTTTTTAAACCAAAATCTTATTGAGTTTATTTGGTTTGATTGCTTGGAGCTAGAGATTTGCATTTGTTGCAATTAGAGAGCTCAAGCATGTGTTTTATTTTGGTTGTTGCATGATGTTATGGATTTGCACGAGTTGCAAAAGGGAGATAGTTAATGTATTGATGTTTATTTGTTATTTGCAAATTCGTTGTGCAAATAAGCGATAGTTATGGGTTTTGATACTGAGATCATGTGATACTTGCATCGTGGTTTTTGCAAGCCCATTTGGTCGTGGTTTGACCATCATATGACTAGGAGGATCAATCTCATAGACTCGTGGATTATTTGATTAATGCATTTTTGTAAATATATCTTTAAGTAGTTTGCAAAAGGAGTTTTCGCAAAGTGTTTGGAGTTTGTTTGGAGCTAGATTTTTTCATGTGTTACAAAAAGGGAATGCTCAAGCATGAAATGATTTAATAGCTATTCGTAAGTTCGTTGTGTGAATAAACGGGAGGTATATGAGTCCGGTATCCTGAGAGCATGTGATACTTGCACCATGGTTTTTGCAAATCCGTTTGGCCTCATGTTGACCATCACATGACTAAGATGCTTAATCTCATAGACTGGGATTTATTTGTTTAATACGTTTTTGCGAATGTATCCTTGAGGTGTTTGCGAAATGTGTTTTCACAAACTTGTTCGGAGTTTGGTTGAAATTCTTTGAGCATGAACTGAGTTATTGCAAAGGTGTTTTGCAATTTGGAGTGATCATGTGTTGACCAACTTATGGCTTAAGGAATTCTTGTTGAAGTTTTGGGAAAAAGATTTTAGTTCAAAATCTAGTTTTTCTCCTGAGTCAGGCAGTACCGCAAGGTTTGAGCGGTAGTTGTTTTCCAAAATGGGGTATTTTCTGGAGTTTTCAAAGGCCAGCACTACCACGGTTTATTAAGCGGTACTACCGAAGGTCGGGTTTTTAGTATCGATAGATATTTTCCAAAGAGGGTGTTCTCTAGAGGCTTTCTAAGGTCGGTACTACCGGGCTTGTGAGCAGTAGTACCGGATGTGCGGTACTACCGGGTTTATACCGGCGGTAGTACCGACTTGCCTGCGCAATGGCTAGTTTTCTAGCCGTTAGACAGAGGCCGGTACTACCGGGTTGTAGCCGACGATAGTACCACAATTCTGCTGATTTCACTAATTTGCTCCCTAACGGCTAGTTTTGGAGTAGAGGGTATAAATAGACCCCTTGGGGGGTTGGCTGGTTGATGAACTCTTTGTGGAGTTGATGCTTGGTCTCTTGAGTGTGTGGAAGGCTTGTGCATGTGTTGCACTCCTCAATTTGTTTTTTAAGCTTAAGAGTGAGCCTAATTGCATGTGTTGCAATTAGGGAGTGGATTGAGAGCCTCAAGTGCATGTGTTGCACTTGAGGGGAACCTAGCGCATGTGTTTCTCTTAGGTGATCACCGGAAGAGCATGTGTTGCGCTAGGTAAAGCTCGAGCGGAGTTCTTAACTCATTACTCTTGGTTGTTGCCACCACCTAGATGGCGTTAGAGCTTGTGTCAGGAGCTCTCAAGGTTTGTGAGACGCCTCAACGAAGTTTGTGAAAGTTCTAGTTAAGCGTACTCGAAATAGTGAAAAACTACCGAGTGAATTCAAAGCAGAGACTCAAGTGCGGAGCCATTCCAAAGTAAGTTGGACTTTGCCTCAACGTGGACTAGGGGAGATCGACAAGTCTTCGAACACCACGATAAAAAGTCGGTGTGTCACTTGTCTCTTTACTTTCAAGCATTTACATTATTCCATTTTTATCAATTGCTTGATTGTATCTAGAATTGCTTGATCTTGCTAGCTCGATCAATTTAGCAATTCTTGAGTAGTGACATAATTTAGTTAGTGCACTAGTGAGCCTTAATTTAGGCTTTGATTGTCAAAACCTTGGTTTATTGCATATCTCGATTAGTCGTAGAGAGAATTTTGATAAATGCCTATTCACCACCCCTCTAGGCGCATCCTCAACCCTATAATGGGCTAACCTAAAACCCACTAACAAACATGTTTTATCCACTAAGCTAACTTGACCGCTACTCCATCATCTAAATCGTGATCCAATGGCTCTCTTTGATCCGAGCAGCTCCAAGATAGCATCTCAGCCATTCCCTTACCTCCATGGCATGCAACGACTTCGTCTTCGGTCATCCTCCGACGATCCCCGACCGTTTGGACCTCTGGCGGATCTCGCCTAGTCTCGGTCATCCTTCGCCTCACAATGACCTTGCATCGATGTCCTGAAACCATCAAAAACAAGGAAACACATCACATATCAAATTTCAAAATGATATTCAATAATCATCCCAAAAAATTTAATATTTAAATTTAATTCAAATCAAACTCAAATGTGATCATACCATGCTCAAATACAATCAAATATTCATCACAAACAAGAATAGACCTCCACATGGTCTTTCAGGGCTTGGGCCCATGGGTTGTTGATATAGGGTCGAGGATACGACTAGAGGTGGTGAATAGGCGTTTTAAAAAAATCTTATCTCTAATGGGATGCTCTAATTACCCCTAGTTAAAACCTAAAATTAATGCAAAAGTGAAAGACTAAGGTTTTGGCAATCAAGGTCTAAATCAACTAGGCTCACTACTGCACTAAATAAATTATGTCTTTAAATAAGAATTGTTATACTAATCAAGTAAGCAAGAATAAGCAATTCTAAAAAGCAAGCAATTTAATTCTACGAATGTAAATTGCAGCAAGATAAATATAGAATTGCAAGTAAAGTACAAGACATACACACCGATGTTTTCCCGTGGTCTTAGAGACTTGTTGGTCTCCCCTAATCCACATTGAGGCAAGCCCAAACACGATGGACCGACTCCGACTTAAGCACCCTCCACGAATCCACTAGTGAAAGTTTTTCACCCCTTCGGGTAGGCTCAACTGGAACATTTACAAACTTCATCAGAGTTTCTCACAATCTCCTTGAGAGCTCTCGCGCATGACGCTCATATGCCGTCTAGGTGGTAACAACCACCAAGAGTAATAAGTCGAGCCTCTTGCTTGAGCTTCACCTAGCGCAACACATACGCTTCCGGTGACCTCCTAAGTGCAACTCATGCTCAAGTGCAACACATGCACAAGAGGCTCTCAATCCTCTTCCTAATTGCAATATATGCAATTAGTCTCACTCTTGAGCTCAAAAACTAAATTAGAGAGTGCAACTCATGCACTTCACTCCCAAGAACACCCAAATGAACTCCTCAACATCAACAACCAGCAAATGCCCCCCAAGAGGTCCTTTTATAGCTCCCACACGGAATCTAGCCGTTGGGGGTGCAAAACTGCCAAAAACTAGCAAATCTGTCACTACCGCCTTTTGGGGCACAGTAGTGCTGTTTGAGCGACAGTACCGACCCCACTGGGCGGTACTAACGACCTTATCGAGCTCCAGAGACACCCTTCTTTGGAAAATAACTACCAACATCTTAGGACCGGTAGTACCGGCCGAGCGGCAGTACCGCTTCCATAAGCGGTACTGTCGGCCTCAGCGGTACTACCGCTCTACTACCTTCGGTAGTGCTGGCCTCAGAAGAAATTGTAGATTTTCGCTAAATATTTTCTCCAAACATTCAAATAACAATTCTTTGAGCCATATGAGGATCAACACATGATCATAATACTTTGCAAAATACATTTGCAAATGTTCATCACATACTCAAAAGAATTTCATTCAAACTCCAACAAATTTGTGAAAAACACATTTTGCAAACAACTCAAGATATATTTGCAAAAACGTATTAAGAAGATAAATCCCGAAGTTTATGAGATTAATTCTCTTAATCATGTGATGGTCAACACGAGATCAAGTCAACTTGTAACCCCCGTTGCAAGCCCTATTCACATGCTCTCAAGATCCCGTACTCATAGACCTCCCGTTTATTCGCACAACAAATTTGCAAATAACAATTAAACCACAGTGCATGAGCTATCTCCCTTTTGCAACATATGCAAATAACTAGCTCCATACAAACTCCAAATCATACTAAAGTGCATGAACTATCTAATTGCAACACATGCAATTCTCTAGCTCCATGCAACCACAATAGAACTCAAATTGCTTGAACATCTTGGTTTTGCAACACATGCAAAATCTAGCTCCAAGTAATGCCAAATAACTTCGAATGCATGAGCTCTCCATTTGCAACACATGCAAATCTCTAGCTTCATGCATACCACTTAAACATAAAATTGCTTAAGCTCTCTCCTTTTAGAACACATGCAAAACTTAGCTCCAAGCAATATCAAATGAAATAAGAGATTATTTTGAAGAACTAAGCATGAACTTCAACATTTGCAACACATGCAAAATATGAACTTCATGCAAAAGCCAACGCATGAGCTTATCCCATTTGCAACATATGCAAATCAAAACTCCATAAAAAAACTAATGCATAAGCGTCTCCTATTTGCAACACATGCGAATCAAAGCATTATGCACAAACCAATGCACAAGCTTCACCCATTCACAATGCATGCCAAATGGTTAGCTCCATGCAAAAACTCTACCCCTCTTAATAGTACGATGACCTACCTAAACTAGACTATCTATCTAGTTTACTTTTGCCACACGCGAGCGATTCCCTTTGGGGCATTGAAGATCTTCAATCTTTCTTCTCCCTGGGATCATCACTCGACTTCTTCATCTTATTCATCAACTAATGATGAACCTACTCTTCAGGATCTTTCTTGTCGCACATCAACACATGACAGTGCCCATATCCTGTTTCACCATCTCAACCATCTTTGGACTCAACATACTTTCATAACTCATTTGAAAGCGTTAGTCCAACACACATGGTTGTCTCAATCATATATTGCACTCCATTAACATATAATGGATGCCTTTACGATCGATTGAGCACAACCTAAATCAATTTGAAAGAATTAATTGTGTCTTAAGTACAATGATGTAACACATGCTTCATTATACTTAAGAATTATTCATTTATCCTTAATTAATCAAGGAACACCATCAACACATGATGAAGTGTTCTTTAATGATTAATAAGACAAATGCACTCATGTGAGTATATATTAACTATACAAGTTTTCATATACTAGTGTTGATGGAAAGTAATGATCCATAATATGTGAAATGTATGAAAATGATCATTATTTTAACTCATCACTTATAGAGTAAACTCCATAAAGATATGTGCATACATATAATTAACTTTGAATCAATATGCACACATTCAATTTTGATTGCATTCGAGTTTATCCTATATTATCATGAGTATACTACAACTAGGCATGTTAAATATATACTCAAGGATTAATTCCAAAATATTGATCTTTTATATATGGAGTGAAGAATAGATCAATACTATGAAATATCAAGTTAAAACTTGACCCCTTCAACTATGTGCATCCATGTAATATATGAATTGGGAAACATAATACATATTTTGAGGTTAATGCAATGGAGTAATTCATTCTTTAACTTGAATACAAAGTATGCAATAAAATAATGAATATTAATACAAGTGCATACCTTAGTTTTTCATTTTTCATCCAAATTTAAGAGTACTAACAATAAGCTCAATAAATATGTTAGTCTTATAAAGATTAGATTCATCATTAAACAAAGATTAAGCATTAATCTAAAACTAATCACTAAAACCAATGGAGCTTGAACTTACAGTTGGTGTGGTAGAACGATGACGATCATCGTAGATCAATCACAATATATCGATCCAGAATAGATAAATAACACATAGATATATAGAGGCAAAACTTTCTTCTCTTTATTAGATTGACTTTTTTGTACAACGTGGTGCCATATTTACAGTGAAAAACCCATTAAAAATAAATTTGGATTCATCTACAAAAAGATAAATTCCAATCATATCTCAACAACCAGGACCAAGAGTCTGGTCATATCTCAGCACTTCCCCTTGGACGAATACCATGTAATGCATATGTCTCATCAAAAACTCCTCGCAAAAATCCAATGGGAAAAAAAGGTGGAGAAAAAAGTACATTACACTCGCATATTGTTTTACACTTGTTGCCTCATTAAAACCTTAATGTTAGAAAACTCCAGGAAAACTCACTAAGGGAAAACGAGTGCAACTTAAAATCTTCTAAATTAAATTAATATTTTTCAAAATTATCGAATAACATAAAAATAAATTCAATATGATTAAACATGGAATTATGCCAGGAAGAATAAACCGAGAGATATAGAGCTTCCAATGTGTACTCAATAATTTAAGGAAGCCCATATACCTAGAAAAATAGTTTCTAGAATTTAATATAAATGTTCAAAATTTATTAACGATATTTAGGGATTACTGGAAACTTTAGAGGCTAGAAAGTAAAAAATTCTTTATCCTGGTAAATTTTTGTGTGCAAAACTTCGGGGTCTTCTTCGCAAAATTACCATAGCTAAAAAATACTACGTAATTAATCGAAATTTCAGGGGTTAAAATGCAAAAGTGCCATAGCACAAATAAAAACATCCTTCGAGGCCAAAATCTAATGGCTCATAAGGCCCATTAATGTTTACGGGTTAAATCATGACCGTCTCGTTTTGCATGGCTAAAAGGGATGGCCCGAGCTCTAGGGTCACTAGGGTTTCCCAAACCCTAGTGCCCAACTACGATGGTGGCAGCTCTCAGTAGCGGCACTTGGTGGAAGCGATGACAAGTACGTTGAGCTTAGATCTTGGGGGTGAGCGGCAGGATTATGCCCATGGGGCATGGCGCAGGGCATTGCGGGAGCTCGGCTGCGGTGGAAGTGACGAGCCGAGCGGCAGCAATGCACGTTTCAGGCACGAGGTGCGTGGGCAGGGTGTTGTCGGTTGCTCGGCTTTGGGCAGTGCGGGCATGGCATCGTAGAGCTTGGTAGCGGCATCATTGGCATTCAACGGGGCAGCACTCGATGGGGGTGGGCAAAAATCGATCGAAGCACATGCGCCGCTCGGTGAGAGCGAGGTTATGGCCGAAGAAGGGGCTCGGGTGCGCTTGGTGAGCTCCGGCAGCACGAGGTAGTGAGGGATCCTGGTGGCAAGGTAATGCACGAAGCTCGAATCCAGGCGGTGACTCTCGCTGACAGCGCGCTACGGGAGCGACAACTGGTGAGTGTGGTGCCCGATGAGGGCGAAGAATCCGACACGTCGTTTATTGGGAGCAACGACAGCGTATGGGGACATAGCGCGATGCTCGGTGAGCACACGACGTATTAGGCACACGAGCGGCGGTGACTTTGGGTACGGATGCATGGCACGCGGTGCACTGGTGTCCAACGACTTCGGGCGCCTCTCCACATTTCTTTTTATTTATTTATTTAGGAGATGAACAGTAACCTTGAACCCTAATTTGCAATTATATTAATCTAGTCTTTAATTAACTATTAAGA
The DNA here is from genome assembly GCA_036346355.1 of Rhipidocladum racemiflorum. Classification (NCBI taxonomy): domain Eukaryota; kingdom Viridiplantae; phylum Streptophyta; class Magnoliopsida; order Poales; family Poaceae; genus Rhipidocladum; species Rhipidocladum racemiflorum. Next base: position 5,262,351 of record CM070577.1, read on the forward strand.
ACAACTTATCTAGGTAATTTGAGAAATTAATTTATAGGACTAAAAGACTGCTCAAATACGATTAATTTACGTGTCTCGAACTTATGTATAACACACAGGATATAAAGAGAAAAAACTCTTTTATCTTTATCAGGTTGATGCTGCTTTAACTTTAGATTACAATCTCAGATCATGCACGAACACAAACCATATATGTTAGGTATCGAGGCATCTATAGCAACTGATTGTACAAAAAAGGCAGCTCATTTGTACATAACTCATGTACAAGTAATAGCAAGCAGAAGGAGCAAGCAGTAACAGATTTGTTGATGAAGAAGTAATAGCAAGTAGTACTGCCATCGTTTATTGATTCATATATTGATCAACATGTGGGCACCAAAAATATTTCATATAAGTAGAAAAAAAGGGAATCATTTCATAGTGGAGGAAGGAAGATATCTGCTCAAGCAAGAAAATCACAACCAAAGCAGGCATAGTAGAACCAGATACTATGCATGCTTCATTTAGTAGCATATTTATTTGCTCATATATGGATTCGTTCAGATAAACCCACAAAAAACTAGTACAAAGGGAGCATGAGTACTAGAGATAATCTTGTAATCAATTTAGGAGTTTTGATTAAGAGTCTGATTAGGGTGAGGAGTTGGATTAGGATAAGGAAGTAGAATCTTATTCCGTTTCTTAGGGCTATAAATTGAGTATAAATTCAGAGGTAGTGAGTTTTGTAAGTAAGTAAGAAAGATAGAATAGAAGAGAAAATTGCCTTAAATCTTCTTCGTGTTCGTATGCGTGTATTCATGATTCAGGGCTAAAACCCAACAATTAATATCAGAGCGAGGTTCTAACTTTGGTGGTGCCACTCTTGCCCCGGGGAAGGCCATCAATGCTGTGCCTCGGGGTAGGCTATTGTCGCTGAGCGACGCAATGTTGAAAGAAAAGCTGACGGCCACCAAGGGCATGACGCTCAGCGAGGTGATGACTATTGGGTGGCGCTGAACCAGGAGAAGTCGTGGCTAAACGTGAACCCGACAGCTATGGTCAAGCACCCAGTCGACATCCGGCTCGTCAGCAAGCAGTGCAATCATACATGAAGGAGCAGCAATAGCTTCTACGCTGAGGACTATGAAATGATGCAGGAGCTGCACATGACGCTGTCCTTCGGCAGCAAGGTAAGCTGGCATCGCGTGAGGCCGAGAGGAAAGCTTCATGCGTATGCAAGATCCCTTCGTGAGGTGTTGTACATCAAGCTTGCGGCTGTGAGCCAAGGGCTCTGTCCAAACGAGCATACATCACGCTGCGCAAGGTTGTGAAAAAACCGTGTTCGTGGGAGATGAGTTCCTGCAGCTGCGCAAGCAAAAAAAAAAACTAGAGTCTAGTTTATCGTGAGTCGAGTTTAAGACGTTGAGAAGATGTGTTCACTGTCTTGAATCAAGTTTTGTGTGCGCAGTGTAAGTCAAAGTTGAGTCCGCTTGCAACACGATGTTGACTCCGGGACGTTGAAGCGGTGTGTTCACTGTCCAAAGTCGAGTACGTTAAAATTGGGTCCGGAACATTAAAGAGGTGTGTTCGCTATCCAAATTCATTTCCGTCGAAGATGAGTTCAAGACGTTGAGGAGATGTGTTTGCCATCTTGAGTTAAATAAGTTGAGCATGGGAGTGTTGAGGAGATGCATTCTCCATCCTGTGTTGAATCAAAGTTGGGCAAATCATAGTTGTGATCGATTGGCTCAATAACAGTCGATGCTACAAGATTAAAGGAGTGAATGTTAGAGATAATCTTGTAATCAATTTAGTAGTTTTTATTAAGAGTTTAATTAGGATGAGGAGTTGGCTTAGGACAAAGAAGTAGAATACTATTTCGTTTATTAGAGCTATAGATTGTGTATAAATTCAGAGATAATATTGAGTTTTGTAAGTTAAAAAGAAAGAAAATAAGAAATAATAGAAAAAATTGTCTTAAATCTTCTTCATATTCTTATACATGTATTCATGATTTAGAGCTAAAACCCAATAGAGCAATTGCGGACGAGGTAGCCGGTGGTCGGCCGTGCTCCGGTTTCTGTAGGACAGGCGGCGGCGGAGCCTGGATTTGGGGCCATGGCGATAGGGATCCGAGGGATGGCGAGAGAGACAGGCGGCACTAGGTTCCATCGGTCTCCATGCGAGCGAGCGAGAGGCGAGGCGCAGAGAAATGAACCAATGGCAAATTGTGTGTAAATAAACCTCAAGTTGAGGCGTATTTTAGTAACCAGTTCGCTAGTCGGCCCGAGGTTGCTCCGCGTTTTCCATTGCATACCGGCATACCGCCCCGGCGATTCCAATTGAAGAAGCGTTTTGATAACTTTCACCTGGATGTTTTCTTTAGCAACTATCATCTAAATTCTTGGCTATTGGATTTGCTTTGAGATTGATGTACGCCCCCTTGAATTCCAATTGGGTTGCTATGTTTTGATCGGATGAATGTGTGTTTTGATCGTACAGTCCAAAATTTGAATGCTTTTTAAGACAAAAACATCCGGATGATACCTATACACTCCCCGAGCCGGTGCATTCGGCTGGGCTCCTACTGCTTCGCTTGAGAATCCAGAGCAGGAGGCAGGCCCTTATATAGGCTTATCCTGTGGCTGTGACTGTGTCTGTGGTTGAACTCATAGATGATGTGCTGCAAACTACTTCATTGATTCAGGGGCAGTACTATTCGTCACATAATCTAACGGGCGTCTTATTAGACGAGAGTTTTTATCATCGTTAGAAGGTACGCTAAATTACTTTTTAAATTCTTGATACCTTTACCTTTTAAATTTTCGGTACATCTTGTGCTAATTCAATAGATAGCTTGGTACCTCTCAAAGATAATAAAATGTCTCTTATTAAATATCAGCCACAGCTGAAGCAGATTAGCTACCATTAGTCACCTGGTTGCATGCTTATCATCATGATATGGCCCTTTTCTGAAGCAATATCAGTACCTCACCACTCAACCACCGGTACTTAGAAGGAAAGAAGACAGCTTTATTCTTGCCGGGTAAATTAAAATTTTTCTCCACAAGTTTCTTTGCACTTTGCCCCCTCCTTTTAAGTTGCATTGTTCCTCACACAATTTGTTCCTTTACCTCCACTAATATTTTTGCCCCCTTTGATTACATTACTGGTCCTCCTCTCCAAATCCATTATCCGCGAAATGATTCCTCTGATGTGGCAGAGACAAAGGCAGGGTCAGCATCCTTACTTGCCCATATTCCGATTAACGCACATAGTTTATGTCTCTGCTGCTTTGTGTAGTCACGTATGGACCCCCGGCTGAGAGCAAATGCATATGCTGTTTTAAGTGTTTATGCATCAGTGTCCTTGGTTCCAGTGGATAGTGGATGCTACCAACAGAAAACAGCTTTCGGAATCCGTCACTTTGTGAGGCCGTGGTGCTCCTTGGATGTTAAGTATGCACCAACCCGGCCGTACTTGTCCTCTTATGGACAATAGAATTGCACACAAGTAGTTGATGACTTGATGTGTAATGTGTTCGTTCTCCGGCAGAACAGGCAAATTGGTATTCTAGTTGTACGGAAGGCGTCGGAATCTAGTTAGATCAAGCCATTAGCCATGGTGGCATGGTACCATCGAACCAAAAGCCCCTTCGGAAATGGGTCTCCGTCGTCCAAGACAACCAGAACCAAAGCCTTGAATCCTGCATCCTTTTGTTTTGAGCTGACCTCTTAGAACTCTTTGCAGTGGAAGTCATATGGAACTCAGTTGTGCGTAAAGCAGTGTGATGAAAGATGCTTCGGCAGGGCGATTCATGCTCAACTCCCACGCAGATTCTGCAGAAAAACGAGCATCCTCTTTGCTTTCGTCAAAAGCTCTAGCTGTTTCATCGAATTCGGATGTCAGATCTCGTCAAGCAAATGCAAAATAAATTGATCACGAACTGCGTCGAAAGCGCTTACAAATAAAAACTTCAGACAAAGCATCAGTCAACTTGTAAAGAGGAAAAAGGAACGAGCAGTGCTTCTATGCTTTTCCTCCTAATACAAATTGTACAAATCTTAAGGCAAACGAAGGGGTAAGTAATCATCATCTGTTCTTTATTCATGTTTTAATATTTATGCAAATTTCAGAAAAAAAAAAGTACAGAAGCATCTCTCAGCTGCTTTTGGGCCGGGCAGTACACTATCTCGGACCAGCCCATTCACATACAAAAAGCTCCAACTCATTCAAGAAAGACAGGTTAATTAGGCCGAAATGTGCAGCCCACTGCATGGTCTAGGCAGGCCCAAACACGCGAAAAAATATATAGTCTGGAAGTGTTCACCATCACTCTGCACGGCCTAGTCCCGCCCAAACACTGCCATGCGTGTCATCATAGCATACTCACAGAATAACTTTGCACATGGTGTAGGAGAAAAGGGTAAAGACGGAGAAAACTTAGCACAGAAGCAAGGGGGGTATACGGATCTGGGTTTGTACTTTGTAGCATAAGGCCATGTTTATCAAATCTATGTTTGCATTTTATAATTTAATGTAAGATTTGTAAGGTTAATTGGATAGCTTATCTTCACAGCTCAGAACTAAGTTGCCTGAGTTTATACGTCGAGGAGGGAAGTAGCAAACCTTGTCAGATAGATTGTTGTACCACCTGATCGGACGGTCTTGATGTGCATGTGATCTGATACATATCTGCTGATCGGTAATTTCGCCACAAATTAATCAGAAAAAGAATTTACCTAACAGGAGCCATCTGTCAGTGACTCGCGATGCGTGGCGAATAGAGCTCGGGTGCACCAAGCATTAACACGTAGAAAGATTTGGAAGACACAAACCCTACTCCACACAGAGCAATACTCCATAAAACAAAACCGGAAGAGTTCCGGCTCCCTCACCGTGGCCACGTCGCCTCGTGTTCCCGGCCGTCCGATCACGCGAAGGAACTGTTGAGATTGCTCCACGTCTCCCCGCGTCGAACCACAACATAAAACGGACTCGCGCGGCATTTGCTCGCCTGAGCGGGCCTCGCGACGCAGCGGTAACGCCGTTCGCTCCGTCGCTGTGGGCGTGGGTTCGATCCTCACTACGGCCGCGCACTGCGCAAGATTTTCCCTCACGACACGTGGCCAGGCCGCTGCCGCCGTGTTCGCCAGCGTGGCACCGCATTTTTTTGCGGAAAAGCCCTGCAGGTTTTGAAAATTGCATTTAGGTCCTTTTTTACGAAAAGGCCCTTCTTTGGGTCGAAAACCCTCCGAAAAATCGCGAAAAAAACTCGAAAAATCCGAAAAATATACGCCTTGATATTTTTCATAAAAAACTTTTTACTTAAAAAGCGTAATGAAAGCCCTCTAAAAAAAGGTTTCGCAGTTATGACCCTTCGAAAAATTGCAAAAAAAGTCCTCCGAGGATCCGAAAAACATGCGCGTTGGTCCATTTTTCCGTCTCGATCAAAAATAACGCTCCAAAAAACCCTCTGAAGATTTATAGAGTACGTTTTCAACCCATTTTTTTCTTAAAAAAACTCAAAAAAAATGAACAAAAAATTTCAAAGTTATAATCAGTCGCGTGCCTTTATAGTTTTTGCAATTTACGAAATTCAAGTGGCACTGTTATTATTACAAGCTCCTCCTAAACAACGAGTCGGCTCCGTGGGTGGGTGTGGCGGTACACGATACGGGAACAGGACGCGGCGGCGACGAGGGTTTTACTGCGCCCACAGTGCATGCAGCGGCGACGCCACAGCAGCTCGTCGCCGCCCGATCGAGAGGGGGAGGGGGTGGTTCCTGTGGCGGCGGCGGGAGCGCCATGAGAGGGGGCGGCCGAGGGGGCGGCGGGAGGATGCCCTACGCTGCGGCGGAGGGGGCGGAGGCGGCGACTATCCCGCCGGACTCGAGGAAGTTGGTGCAGGGCCTCAAGGGGATCCTGGCCGACCGCTCCGAGGTCGAGATCTACGCGACGCTCCTGGATTGCGGCATGGACCCCGACGTCGCCGTCGAGCGCCTCATCTCCCAAGGTATACTCGCGCCGTCGCCTTTGCTCTCCCCACGATTCGAATCGTACAAGTGTATGTTGTGGTGTGGTGCTTGTCAGCGCTAGGGCTCGATTTCGTGCGGCTATTGGTTCGGAGCTGGGGCTGCGCGCTGTGCCACTCTGCGTTTTTTTTAGTAATTTTGTCACGTTCCTGTGCTCTTGTAACTCCCCGCTTGGACCGTTGCTGTTGAATTGCTTGTCAATCTGGTCTGGTTTTGCGAAATGTATGCACTGTAATTTGTATTTACGCGCTGTTAGTTCGATTCAGTGTGACTGCCTATAATTCGTAGTGTTTTGCAATGAGCGAAGCAAGTTTTGATTTTTGTGAAGAAGCCAACCTCTTTATACATTTATGGATGTTGGTTTTGGCATAGAAGTGGTGCCTCATGATGTAAGCAGGTTCAATTTAGTGTGAAGGGCTTGAATTGTGTGCTCTTTTAGTCTTACGTTGCAGAAATAGGATAGTTGGTCCATATATATTGACATTTAATTTCTTTTTCCATGGTTGACTTTTGGGTGGTTGTGTAGGTTGCACCTTGCATGTAAGTGTAATGGTGTATTCAATTTGAGCTATAGAATGGTGTGGAAGCTTGTTTCATGCAAATCTTTACTTTTTTAGAGATTGATTTTGCATTTATTATGGCCTCAGTGTTAATTTTGCATTTACTATAGGTTCATTATTTGTTTTTATTGGAAACTAGTGCTTTGAGTGGATCTATGAAGTAGTACTAATTCTTTATTTTTGTTGGAAACTAGTATATTTACTAGTAAAGTTTGAGTGTAAAAAGTGTTGCCTTGGGTGTCAATGGTCTTTGTTTGCTGCAAGAGCCGAGGGAAGTACTACCTTCAACACTGATCTGTTTCTAATAAATGCAACATAGTATAGGTCACAAACCAGTAACTGTCTGCTGGCAATTCATCTAACTTTACTATTCATGGATGTTCAGATCCTTTTCATGAAGTGAGAAGAAAGCGTGACAAGAAAAAGGAGGTTAGTACATGAACCGTGGATTTCTTACGACTCCAGTTTTTAAGTTCACTGTTTGGTTTCCCATCCTTTTTTTATTTTTTGTGAGATTATTGTTGCTTTGATGTCTTTCTGTGGGCACTATGCTATTGCACCCAAATACCTTTTTTGGGGTAATCTTAGCATGGTTATCAAGGCGATAAGGTGAGGTGAGGCGCCAGCCGAACGCCTGGACGCCTAGGCGAGGATTAGGCGGCCAAAATAGTCTAGTAATATCAATATATCACCAATACGTATATAAACAATATCAGTATATAAGTAATATCAGTATATCACCAGTATCAGTATATCATCAAAAATAGATCAGGCTTCACCCCTTTTCTCTTTTCTTCCTTTCCTTCCTTCTTTTTTTTTCCTTTTTCTTTCTTTCTTTTTTCCTCCCCCCCCCCTTCCTTTCTTTTCCTTCCTTGCCTTTATTTCCCCTTTTTCATTCCTCCTTGCCTGCGTTGACACCCCTGACGCCGCCTCTCCTCCCCCGCGCCTCCTTGCCATCGCCGCTGACGCCACCTCTCCTCCCCTGCGCCTCTTTGCCATCGCCACCGTCGACGCCGCCTCTCCTCCCCCCATGCCTCCTTGCCTCCGCCCCCGATGCCGCCTCTCCTCCCCCCCATCGCGTCCACGTCTCCTCCCCCGCGGCCAGATCGGGGATGGCCACGACGTGATGCCGGATCCGGTCGGCTGGAGGCAAGTGGGACGGAGGTGCTGGCAAGCGGTGACGACGGCGGATCTCCTTCTCCCTCTCGGCGCCAAGATCCGCACCCTAGCCGCGCCACCTGACCTTGCTGGCCGTCGGAGGTGGTGGCGTGACGGCGGAGCTCTTCTCCGGTTTTCCCTCTCCACGCCAAGCCTCGAACCGCCCCTCCCCTCCCCAGCCAGCCCTAGTTGCACCGCCTAGCGATGCCCGACGACGCCTAGACGACCCGGGTGACGCCTGGGATGTCTAGGCGACCGTCTTGACGCGGCCAGGCGAGGCGACGGCTCCCGGCGTCCTTCCTCTGGCGCTCGGACGCCTAGGCGATGACTTAATAACAATGATCTTCAGTGTATTTTGATATTTCTGTTTTTTAAGTTGATCCATGTCATTTGCTTGCTTGCTCCCTGACAAACTCTTATCACCTGTAGATCAAAGCTTCTCAGGAAACAAGGTCTCGGCCATTTTATAAATCTACATATCGAGGATCTAAGGCTGGGTCTGACCGAAGTGGGCGTTTTCACTCTGGTTTTGGAGGTAACACGCTGCATTCTGTATCCAGATATGTTAATGTAATTTGTTTTTTTTAAATCTAACTGAGGCACTCATCTGGATTATGTTGTCAACGTATTAACAGACTCAACTGGTAGTGTTAAAGGTGCTATCAAGAAAGAAGCAGAAACACATTCTCCACTAAACTCATCAGTCTTGGATTCTGTCAAGGCAAGCAATACTACGGAAACAATTTCGGCAGCTGGGTAAGTAATAGTTCTTGATGCTGCATGGCTATTATTAACCATATGTTGACTGTTATTAATTAATGTTTTTGTTCCTATTTTGTTTAAGCTCCTGCCTTAGTTCGATTATTCCCTTTGTACTTGTTTATTGCTTTGCAATATTTTATCCATTCTTCTCTTGTCCAATCCAAATACAAAAGAATTACAGCACATGTGTCTGATGTACCATTAGATTTTCTTGTCCTTGATAGCTGTCTTCCGATATGGTATTAGTATGAAGCATTACCTGGTATCCAACAGCCTATGGTGTTTGTTTGCTTATTGTGGTTATCAGTTTGGATGATTTATTTAGCTCCCAAAGGTGAAGAAGAAACTTAGCCAGCTCTAGATGCCTTAATGATATCTGCATCGTGACAGTTTTTTAAAGGTGGATGACAGAAAGAGGTAGAGTTAGGATTTCTGCTACATAATATAACGTAGGAAAGAAGATGAATAAAATTATACAAATTTACAAAGTGCAAACTGGTTACGCCTTGTTACTTGTTAGGACCCGAAACATTTTCGTTTGATGATTAGGGAGAAATCAACCATTTGTACTTGTGCTTGTGCTTTAGAGTTTTCCTTCCTTTTAATTTTCTTTTTCTCTGCATTATGCATTTTATGTTCTTCCCTCTTCATGTTGTATCGCAAGTCACAACCATATTCTCCTACAAACTGAAACAGTGTTTAAATGTTGATAATCTACAGCTTCACTCACTTGTTAATACAACTTGTTATGTTTAGTCACTAGTGGTAATTGGTGAAGGTAGCTTGAAGACTTTCTTGACAGACTTGCTAACTTCTTGTGCTTCTGTTTGCAGCAGTATTGCTAGCATTGAGAGTCCTATTGTATCAAGTGCCCAAGCTGATGTAAAGTTCACCACTTTCCAGTCTCCATCTCGAGTGCAGCATGGTTGGGGTGGGATGCCAGGACGCCCTTCCATGGCTGACATAGTGAAGATGGGCAAGCCTCAAGTTAAATCTGGGAGCAGATCGATTGCAAGTAGCACTAGCATGCCAGCTGTTGGTGGTTCAGTCATTTCAAATGCACCAAGTAGTACTTTCAAGGACTCTCAGAAAACAGTTTCGCCATCAGATGTGGACCATGGCACTGCTGATAAATTTCAAAATTGTAGTAATCAGCTCCACTCTGTATCTAAGGATGATTCATCTGTTGATATAGTACCTCCAGTACAGGGGTCAGATGTGCTAGAATCTCTTGGTGCTCCTTCCATGAATGTGAACCCACCAGGATCAGCAACTCCAGATGTCAACAAACATGGTGTTGAAAAATACACCAATTTAGAAGAAACTAAGGAGATGAGCGCAAGCAATGCAAAAGGTCTAACATCTACAGGACCATTTTCCGTGTCTGATAAAGAAATACAATCAGAATATACTCCCATTGCCACTCATCTGAACAATGACTTGCTAGAGAAAACAAGTGACCATCAGTCTGACGGGCATTCATTTGAGCATGACCAAAGTAAGTCATATAAAAATATACTATACGTTGTTTATCTGTATGTTGTACCAAATGTTAAGATTTATTATATGCTAGAATATAAAGGAGTTCGTTTTTCTGCATGTCAATATTTCGCGTGTTTGATCCTGAAGACCATACTCTAGTCATTAAACTGGAACTAAATGTCAGTGGCTACCGGAAATCTTAGAACCCACCGATATTTACAATGCTATCTGGATTTGTGGGTGTTTAGCGAAGTTCGCTATACTATTGAATGGAGTGTGAGATGTAAAAATTCAAGGAAACATCAAAACAGGAAAACATATAATAAACTTGATTATTTTTGTGCATCAACTTTCTCTTTAAGATTGTTGCCCATTTGACTTTTTTTTTTCCTTGTGGATGGACCGGTACAAAGCTGGATAAATTCACAATTTATTTTAGTCGCACATTTGGCTTCTACATTAGAAATTGTAGTTGATTGTCTATTTCTTGTTTTCACCTCATTTCAACTTTAAAGAATGGATCTGTTTTCTGATTAGAACTCCTTTCTACCTTAGCATGGACTAAGGAGGTTGTGAGATACAGCAACGTAGGGAGTATCTCGCGTAACGGAGGGTATGTACGTGTAGTATACGAGTATATAAGATTATCTAGGTGGTATGTACATTTTTTTCAAATGTGGTATATACATTTTTTTAGACATACTCCTTTTTATGTGCGTATCTGAAGGTATTTGCAAAATACGCTAAAAACTATGGACTCCTTTGCAATTTTTTCGTGTGGTTCACAATGGAGTATCTTATAATTAGTATATGAGTGTGCCCAAAGTGTTGAAGGAGTATTTGAAGCTCGTTTATGTGGTATATCAGAGGTGGGGATTGAATGTTTTTTGCATGCTATAGTACACTGGAGTTCCCTGTCTTTCTAGTCATATCTCTTTTGGGCAATTATGAGCCCCCCCTCTCTCTGACTCTGATTATGCACCTCTCTAGTTGCAGATTCAAATGAAGATATGTCTACTACAGCAAATCAATTTGAACATTTGACTGTACATGAAGAAAAAAAACCTAAATCTTCTGAAGATAACTCAGCTGTGATAATCCCCGACCACCTTCAGGTTTCAAATGTGGATTGTGCACACTTGACATTTGGTAGTTTTGTCTCTGGAACACTCGATGCGTCATTCTCCACAAAACTTGCCAATAGTGATGGAGAGGTCGCAACCGTTTCTGGTAGCCATTCAATCGATCAGTCGGATGCCAGGTATGTATTTCATTTTTTATATTCTTCACTCCTTTTTCATTATGTGACATTTAAGTCCTTTTCAGAATCCACAAATATGAAAATAAGGAGACAGCAACACCTGCAGCTAATGAGTATGTTGCTTCTGCTACAAACAGTAACACGGAGAATCTTGATACTGCATCAGTACAAGAGCCTGAAGTGAGAAGACCTGATGTAATGGATGTTACAAACAGCACCGAATATAATTTATCATCAACCTCTGATTATGCAACTTCAACTGTAGTGCAACCAGATTCTGCTGCACGCACTTATCTACAAGAAAATCAACAAGTGCAAAACATCTCTCCGCTCTCTAGCTTTATGGTATGTACTCATGTGTTATTTTGGTTTATTCAAAATATTGCATTGATGTGTTAATTTTGATATACAGCTGTCTACATAAAAATTCAGAGTTGTGGTTACTATTTGTATAAGCCCATTTATATACTATTTTAAAACCATATCTACTAGTATGTTGTGTCCACCGTTGCATGCTTTATTACAAATGAAAAAACCAACTCACTGACCTGTTTGTGGACAGGAAACCTTGGTGCAAATTGTATTAGTGGCTTTACCTTACTAACTAAATATTCATTAGTTCAGTGAAGAAATCTGCCGTGATTTATCTCTTTTCAGTTAATGAGATATGATGAACTAATTTACGTTCCATTATTTTTGTTTTGTCCTTGACAACTTATTTTAACACCCTTTATCTCTGTAGCAAGGAACTATACCAAATGGCTTACTGCCGCCAGCAATTCCACCATTGCGTGAATTGGATCCAGCATTCTCACTATTGCTTACTAACCCTCCATTGGCTACAATGATTCATGGTACAGCGTCGTCGTCCATGAGCAATGCAAGTATTTCTGCACAACCACAAGGGGTATGAACACCTCACTCAATAATTGGGGTAGAAAAATCTCTTTGGAGTAGCAATGTATTGTTGCCAACTTCACACTTTCAAGCCATCTTATGGATTCTATAATCCACATAACTGATATTGCTCTGTAAACTAGTATATAATAGGTATGTTTGTTCTGGTAAACAGTAACATATATTTATATTTGTTTAGGAACTTAGTCAGAAATGGGGTTCAAAGAGTTTACTCAAGAAAATGAGACTTTCTTTTTTTGTTGTATGGTTAGTCCGACAGTTTAACTCGATGTAGTCTAAAGTCCGCGATGTTTGGACAAGTGGTTGTAACCGTCAACTGGATAATTCTTGCTTCCTGCTCTTACATTGACATTTTTTATCTTAACTATGCCATGAGCAGGTTAGCTAGTAAACGTTCATTTTTTTTAATGTTTGGTCAAATCCTGGTGAAGTTTCATCTGCCTTGTTGAATGTGGGACCTGCCCTACTCTCTGTAGTCAAAGCCCGTACTTACGCTACAAAAGGAGGCCTGGTTGCATCCACTTTTTTTACTTGTAACCATCAATTCTGGATTGGACAGTTATTTTATGAAGAATAGAGCTAAATTGTAGGGCTGCCGTAATGCCACAGTCTCAAAACATCAGATTTCATGTTATTTGTCACTTCAAGCTGTAATCTGTTGCCCTTTCTTAATAGTAGATTAATTTACTAATTATAAATACATTTTCTTTAGTTGTTGGTCTCTTGTGGTGTTAATCTATTGATCGAGCATTCTTCTTACGTGGTTGTTTCTTGTAGAATGTTAATCCTGGTGGGTTATCCAACCCTCAATTGGCTCAATCTCAGGCAAGCACCAGCGTTGCTCCAGGTCCTCCTCTCCCTCACCATCTTGCACTTCATCCTTATGCTCAAGCAACTCTTCCTCTTGGGTACGCAAGCATGATTGGTTACCCATCTCTGCCACAAAGTTATGCATATATCCCGCCAGCTGCTTTTCAGCAACCATACATGAACAATGGCCTGTTCCACCAAGCAGCAGCTGGAGCTCCCAACTCCGGCATAAAATACCCTCTGCCACAATACAAAAGCAACATTGCAGTTGCAAGCTTGCCACAGCCAGCATCGTTGCTCTCAAGCTATGTTGGAGGCTTTGGAACTGCAAACAGCATCCCTGGAAATTTTGCTCTGAACCAAAGCACAGCATCATCAACCACAACTCTTGGGTTCGATGGAACAGTACCCTCTCAATACAAAGATGGAAATCACTTCATTTCTCTTCAGCAGGTAAGGGTACCCGAGTTTTGCATACAAGGAGGAAAAACTTGATCAAGTAGGAAAGAAGTTAACAAATTGTAAGATTACTAAATTTTTTTGTTTGTTGCTACAGAGTGAGAACCCTGCAATGTGGATGCATGGAGCTGGTTCACGGGCAATGCCACCTCTTGCCGCTAATACATTGTATGGCTATCAAGGCCAGGGCCATCAGGGCGGCCTTCGGCAGGCGCAGCTGCCTTCACAGTTTGGTGCCACCCTTGGGCAGTCGCAGCCAGGCCTGGGCCCCGAACACCGAAACCCTAGTGATAGTAACGTAAGTGCTGCTGCTGCCCAGGCTATCCAAATGTGGCCAAATAGCTACTGATCCAGCCTTACTATCCTTTCATGTCTGGTCCTTTTTGTGGTGTGCTACGCCAGAGATGCCATGCGAAACTTTTGGCCTGATACAGGCGCCGGAATAGCAACTGTGTATATGAGTTGCTATCGTGACATTTTGAGAGGCCCGGGAGATACATATTCGAGCATGTTCTATTTTTAGCATTTCTAGGATGGCCTAAACTGTAGCTCTATTTATTTATATTCTGAATTCTGATAGAAAAGGACCCTTCATTATCTATTTTACTTTTCTTTTTGTCGTTTACATATCGTGTAACAATAAACCTGAAATATCTATCGAAGCAGCACCATTAATTTTCGAGGAAGCAAAAGATTAACTAGTTTTGTATTACCTGTGTTGCATGCTTCTGCTTATTTCGTCTGGTTTGCTGTTTGCTGTTATCTAGATGTTTTCTTATCCCTTGATGAAAAAGTATCATAAGAATAATTGATGGTGATTTGAGAAGGCAAAAGAGTGGATCTGCCACACTAGCTTTGCATATTATTGCCCGGATGATCTTGCCTAATTATCATGTCACGAGTGCTGTCAAAATTTCTGTATGTACTCTAGATGTTGTGCCCGTCAGATTCAAAATAATCTACGTTGCTCACATCAACTGGGCGTGACAGAGGATTGCTGAAGGATATCTCAAATGTAGTCGTTCATCTATGATCAATCTACGTTAATAAAACCAATCAATCCACGTTAATAAAACCACACACATCAAATAGGGAGCACACAATATATGGGGGCAAAATACTCTTTCTTTATTAGATCGATTTTTCTATACAAAGAGGTGCTTAATATATAGCAAAGCCAATTTATAGATAGATTTGGATTCGTCTGATAATAGATAAGAGTTCTTTCATACTTGGACTGGGATTCTATCTATATCATAACACTCCCTCTTGGGAGAAATCGCGTAATGCACATATCTCGTTAAAAACTCTTCCTCAAACCCAATGGGAAAAAATGGATGGTGAAAAGAGTACATTACACTAGCATTTCGTGTGTACTAGTTGTCTTATTCAAAACCTTCATATGAGAAAACTTTAGGAAAACTTACGGAAAAAGAGCACAACTTATAATCTTCAGGATTAGAAATATGATCTTCAAGATCATGCAACAAGTCATAATTCATGACTTCACTCCCCCTAAACTCTGCATATCTCTAAGTTATCACATTCCAATGCCATTAATGCATATTTGAAAAGTAGATTTTGGCAAAAGCTTATTGAACATATCTGCTAGATTTTCACACGACTTAGTTTTCAGTATCTTTATCTCACCATTCTTCTGGAGTTCGTGAGGATAGAAAAGTTTAGGGGCAATATACTTTATGATATTGCTCTTTACATAACCCATTTGCATTTATGCAACACAAGCAGCATTATCTTCATAGATAATTGTGGGGGTATCGACGGTATAAGACCGCATGATTTCTAGATATGATTAATTACACGTCTCAGCCAAACATACTCATGTGAGGCTTCATATAAGTTATAATCTCTGAGTGGTTGGTAGAAGTAGCTACCAAAGTCTAGAATGGTTGAACCACCTAAAAAAACACAAAATCAATCTTAGATTTGGCACTATGGGGATTAAACAGATAGCCAATATCTATATATCCCGCTATGGTTAAGTCTTGGTTCTTCTGGAAAAATAATCCAAGATCTTGAGTACCTTGGCAGTATATGAGTAAAGTCCTGACACAAGCCCAATGTCTTCTGCTTAAGGATGCATTGTATCTTGCTAGCAAATTTACAGCAGATGTAATATCGGGCCTTGTGCAATCCGCAAGATACATAAGTATAAGACTCCAGGTCCTAAGACTCTCTCATTTTCCATCATTGATCTAAAAGAGTCTTTATCCGCTTCAAGAAATCTCACAACCATAGGAGTTTTTAAAGGATGAGATTTCTCCCTATTAAATCTTTACAATACCTTATGGTATAAATAGACTGGTGTACAAAATTCTTTTGTGGGAAATGCTCTAGCTATAGGCCTAAGTAATATTTGGTTTTACCTAAATCTTTCATCTGAAACTCCGTCATGAGGTTAGCACTTGCTTCTCTTATCTTCTCTGTGGTTCCGATGATATTCAGATCATTGACATATACTGAGATGATACAGAATCTATTCTAGAATTTCTTTATGAACACATAGGGACAATCATCATTATTTGAGTATCCCTTCTTCAGGAGGAACTCACTAAATTTGTTGTGACATATTCTCCCAGACTGTTCTAATCTGTACAGTGATCTCTTCAGTTTGATACTACACATGTTGCGATTATTAGGATACGAAATTTTAACTCCTTTAGAGATTCTCATATAAATATCTGTACCCAGTGATCCATATAAATATGCGGTCATTACATCCATTAACTGCATTGATAAGTTTAAGCTTGCTGCCATTAAAATTAAATTTTGAAACATTATTCCACTCGTTACAGGAGAATAGTTTTCATCATAATCGATATCGGGTCTCTGCGCAAACCCTTCTACTACAAGCTTTGCTTTATCTCTCACTACCTAGATATTTTCATTTCTCTTCTAGATGAAAAACCCATTTGATCCTACAGGAAACACTTTAGGAGATGTTCGATCAACAGGACCAAAAACTTTCCTCTTATTAAGCGAGCGCTGTCTCAATTGCTTTTTTTTAGTTGACTCTATCTGAGCGCTTCTGACACTCTACCATGGAATATGGTTCTGGATCCAGCTTTTAGTAATTTTTAATGGTGAAATATATGTCGAGAATTGTAGTCTTTCTTTTGTACAATTCTCCTGCATCACTTCAGGGATATCTTTTTATTAATTTCTTTCAACTCCTCATGATTTCCCACAACGATGGAGTCTGGATGTTCTGACTTCCCAGGGTTGGATTATGCACGCAAATATACGTTGAGGCTATCATCTTCGGGATGGATCACTTCGGGATGTTACCATCTCTAGGATGACTCACTTCAGGTATTTTCTCTACATCAGGTTGAGATTCTTCTACTGTCACGTGTAGTGTTCTTATTTGTTCAATTCTCTATTTCTGCGGACGTCTCTACGGAATTGAGTCCCGTGCACCTAGAAGCCTCCCCCTATTTTATCATGAGGGTAAAGAGTGAGTTCAATATCCTTTTGGGTATTTTCACTCTTTCAGGTGCATATACTGCAGGTATATGAGATCTTTTCACTCCCATATGATTAGTGAAGGTATTTGGCAGATTATTAGCTTATTTGTTGCATATTTATTATCCTTTGAATTTCAAGTTAGGCCTCTTTAGTGCGTGGATCGAAGGACTCGGTATTCTTTAATGTGGTACTTATCTCCCCCCTAATGCTGAAAAATACCCTTAGTACAATTAGTGTACTGAGCCGTGTACAAATCCCCTGTCATAGGCTTTAGGTGTTTAAGTAATTGACGGAGATTCATAACCTACATAGATCCCCATCTTCCGGTAAGATCCCATGGCAGTCCGCTGTGGTCGAGAGATTGGCGTGTATACAGCACAACCAAAATTTTGCAGATTGAAAATACTTAATTCTTTTCCATACACTATATGCAACGGGTGTAAGTTCAAACTCTATTGGTTTTGGTGATTGGTTTTAATTTAATGTTTAATCATCGTTTAATGACAAATCTAATTATTATGAGACTAACATGTTTATTGAACTTATTGTTAGTAGTCTCATAATTTGGATAAAAATTAGAAAACCTAAGGTATGCACTCGTATTCTTGCTCTATTATCTTATTGCATACTTAGGATTCGAGTTAAAGGATGAACTCTTCCATTGCTTACACCTCAAAGTTGTGCATTATATCTCAAATTTCATATATACATGGATGAACACATCTAGGGGGAGTTCATAATTTAACTTGATGTTTCAATTGTATTGATCTATTTGTCTTACCACATATATACATGCATGCGAAGAGGGCATTTGTAGTCGTGTTTTGCAAAGTACCAAGATCTCGTGTTGATCACCTCATGGCTAAGAGGATCGAACTCATAGGTTCTTAGCTTGTTTGCAAAATATGTTTTGCAAATAAGTTGGAATTTGAATGTGATTCTTGGAATATGTGAATAGGGTTTGCAAATGTGTTTCGCAAATTGACTTGATCATGTGTGGATTATCACATGGCTCAAAGAATAAATCCTTTGGTGTTTGATTCAAAAAGGAAAGATTTTTTGTGTAAAATCTTGTGTTGCTGGAAAATCTGGAGCTACCGCAGTGGTGAGGCTGGTAGTACCGCTAAATCGGTACTACCGCTCCCTTGAGGCCGGTAGTTATTTTTCAGAAGAGCATGTGTTGTTCTGAGTTTCTAGAGGTTGGAGCTACCAAGCTTAAGGGTGATACTACCGGATGTGCAGTAGCACCGGGTTCTAGTAGCTGGTAGTTGTTTTCCAGAGAGGGGTGCTCTGAAGTTTGCGGTGGCTGGTAATACTGTTGGTAAATGCCTGTACTATCGCTCGGGCGGTAGTACCGCTCCCAGTTGGGCGGTACCACCAGAGGTACTGTGTAACGGCTAGTTTTGAGCCGTTATTCAACCATTGAGGTCGAGGCCAGTACTACAGGCCCCAGTAGGGCAGTAGTACCGGGTTTGCTGATTTTTCCAAATTTGCTCCAAACGACTAGTTTTCTTATGAAGGCTATAAGGAGGCCTTTGGGGGGGGAGGCAAGGGCTGCTTGCTTAGTTTTGGGGAGTTCATGGGGGTGAAGTGCATGTGTTGCCTTCTCCATTTTGCTTCTTGAGCTAAAGAGTAAGCCTTAATTGCATATGTTGCAATTAGGAAGTGGATTGAGGCCTCATTGTGCATGTGTTGCACTTATAAGGTCACCGGAGTGCATGTGTTGCACTCGGTGAAGTTCACGCAAAGTGCTTAACTTGTTACTCTGGGATGTTGCGCCTCCTAGACGACGTAGGAGCTTCGTGCGCAGGAGCTTGAAAGGACCGGGGTGTCGGCCTAGAGGGGGGTGAATATGCGATTACAAAATTATACCCAATTAAAATTAAACAATCAGAGATAATGCGGAAGCGAAGGGTATAATTAAGTTTTGCAACTTAAACAATTCAACCCGAGATAGTCAACTCGGATACTCCAGATATTTGGTCCGGATATTCCGGGTTATCCGGATACTCCGGATCAATGTACCGGATACTCCGAATGACCCGGATAGTTTGGATAAAATACCGGATACTCCGGATTGAGTGTCTCGGCTAAGAATTCAAGATCTAAGCAATCTAGAAGCAATCCACTTGAACAAGAAGTATGTAAATACTACCAATAACCTATATCAAGTGGAGAACGGGGGCCAAGCACAAAAACAAGATAGATCGGGGCTCCCAAATATATCAACCCTATACAATCATCTCAATCACACATATAGAAATGAATTCAAGCAAGTAATGAAAGAGATGAAACCGAAATGAAGATGGAGACACGAAGATTTTATCCCAAAGTTCGGATCCTTGAGGGGATCCTACGTCCCCATTGAGGCGGCATCAAGCCGGGGTCTCTTTCAACCCTTGTCCTCCCGGTGTTGCACTTTGCACTCGTCGATGGCCCGGTCACCTAAGACACGGGGGTCTCTTTCAACCCGCTAGCCGCTCGGTGTTGCACCTTGCACTTGCCGGCTTCACTTCTTGATCCCTTTCCTTCCGGAGGCGGAATCCAACCTTTACAAACTTCCTACGGCACACCACACAAAGAACCGGTGGCTCGTAGGTGACCTCCTAGCCGTCTAGGAGTCCTCAACCTCCAAGAGCAACAAATGCTCCCGAAGAACTCACTTAGAGTCCACCTCAAGTGCTCAACCACACTAATCGCACTCAACCCGAGCACTACTCACTCTCACACCCAACCCTTCACTCAAAAGGGGATCACTAAGATCTAGGGTTAGAGGGGCTTTTGGGAGCTCAAGATCACTAAGAATACACCTCAAAGCACCAAGGAACTAGCCTCCCAACCGTGCTCCAACGGCTACCCAAGAGAGGGCTTTAAATAGAGGAACCCCAAAAACTAGCCGTTTGGGACTGAAGTGGGCAACCCGGAATGTCCGGAAAAAACCCCAGATACTCTGGGTTATCCGGATACTCCGGATTTAACCCCGGATACTCCGGAACTCGGATACTCCGGATCTCCCAGGCAGCACGTAGCAGCCGGACGAAAACGGGCATAACTTTTGACTCCAAACTCCGATTTTAGTAAACTTGGACTTTTCCGAAAGCTAAGAACGAGGGCTACACAACTAACAAGGTCTCACTACCCAAATCCCAAAGGATAAAATCATATTGCACAAAGAATCCTCAAGGAGACCTCAAATTCTCACTTTCTGATACTAACAACACTTCTATCCCTCACACCAACCCACCTACACCTAGGTGAACAAAGTGTGACTTGGGTTTCTTAACCTTAGACAAAGATAGACCACTTTTGAGCACTTAAGACATGTCTAAGTAATTTCAACGATTGCATCCCTCTTAATAGTACGGCAATCATTAGACTCAAATTTAACACAAAATCTAAGTCTTACACTCAGCTTGCATGCCGACTTCTTGGATGCACGGTGCATGATGACGCTTCCACAAAGATTGATGACGCCCTTCGTCTTGTCAACCTCGACGCGATTCACCTCATGAGACTCTCGTCCTCTCCGACCTTGACCTCGATCATCACCAAGACGATCCTCACGCCAAGTCGTTCTTGACTTAGTCCTCAGTTCTTGGTGACACCGCTGTCTTGTTTGACTTTGACTCGCTTGTCATCCTTCAAACCATCTTGGTCATCATACACACAGCTTTAGGACCTAACTCTTATCCAAGCACTCAGCAAACATATTAGTCCCACAAGCTTTAAAAGATATATTGAATAAATTGATAATAACAAGTGTTTCATATCAAGAAGCACAATATGAATGGAAACACTTGACAATAGAAATATTCTCTGCTAAGTGCATTATGATGAATATATGATTGATCTAACTGCACTAGAGAGATAATTGCCAATATGAAGAATCAATTAAATCATGGCAAGGACCACAAACTTTGCTTAAATGAAGCACATGATAGAATATACACGAATTACACATGTGCAAACAATATTTGGAAAGAGAGTAAATGATGTGATCCAATTCTAGATTAAACTTTACTAAGAGAGGTGCATTAGAAGATACACAACTAAGACATGTATGCACCAAGTCAATATGAAGCAATAAAGTTTAACTCTAGTTAACACAAGCATATTAAAAACAAGGCACGTAATGAACTCAAATGAATATATATATATGCACAAGCAATTATGACATGAATCAATGTGCACATATGAAATTAACAAGTTACTTAGAGTTCAATATGCATTTGCTAAAGAGGAATAAAATGACTAATATGGAAGGAATACCGAGATTGCATACCTCATTTTTGCTTAACTATCCCAATTGATTTTCCTCTAAAATAGATGAGACTAATATTCAACTAGGCAAGAAACATGTTAGTCTCATAACAATATAAACATATTAGAGGTTTGTCATTAAGCACTAAAGCCATGCATCATAAACATAATCAATAACAATATATGCATGTCAATTAAGCACAAAACATATTTCATTGATATTAATATGATTGTCATCAAAATACGTTTGTCATTAATCACCAAAATCATTGCAAGAGTTACTTGCACTTTCAAAGCTACTCAGCAAGTGTTGTAAGTAGTATCGGCGAAGTTTGTGAAGTCGGAGCACGCCTACTCGGAGGGGTAATGTTGCTACCACTAGTGGATTTGAGGCGGGTGCTCAAGTCGAAGCCGGTCCATCGTTTTTGGGCTTGCCTCAACATGGATTAAGGGAGACCGGCAAGTCTCCATGACCACGGGATAAAAGTGGTGTGTCTCTTGTTCTTGTACATTCTTACAATTCTTATTCTTATAATTGCTTAATTGTATTTAGAATTTCAATTTATTGTGTAGACTTAATTTGTTAGTGCACTTAGCGATCCTAGTTGATTTAGGCCTTAATTATTAAAACCTTAGTTTATCACTTCAGCATTATCTATTGTTAAGGCTTTTACATAGGGGTTAAATAGAGCGTGTAGCGAAAAAAAATTTAAAGTCGCTTATTCACCCCTCTCTAGTCAGCATCCTCGACCCTACAATGTTGAAATTTCATGATGTGCAGTTGCTCTGAGTTGAATTAATACCACAGCATGCAGCACTGCGTGGCCCCAACAGCTGGTTGGTAAGCCTTCTTTTCTGCAAGAGTGGCCAAGAAATAAGTTTTATTCTTTTAATTATTGACTCAGCACAGCCATTTTAAGTGTGGACATGAGGTACGAAATGCTCTACATTAATTCCCAGAGCCATACCATAATCATTAAATGCTTTTGAGATTAACTCGCTAGCAATGTCCATTCGAACAGACTTGATCCTTTCTTCTGGAAAGGAGGCTCTTACTAATTTGGGTAATTAATTTAGCAAAAACATGATTCCTAGTAGATAAGAGAGATACATATGATATATAGTAGAAGCATCTATCAGTACCATAAAATATCTGAAAGGGCCTGGTAAGGGTTGAATGGGTCCACATATATCATTTTGAATTTTCTCCAAAAAATTCAGTGATTCTTCCCTAACTTTTAGGTAAGAAGATCTAATTTTGAGCTTTCCTATAGCATAAATAGGCATAAGAAATCTTCAAATCTAGAAAAATCTTTATGTTATAGCCAGCAGAATTATTAACTATTCTTCTCATAATATTCAACTCAGGATAACCTAGTCGATATGCCAGATCTTAAATATTTCTGAGTTTTCATCTCAACACAAACTTCAAGTTTTGTATGTACATAGTATAATCCGGAGGAGAAGTAAGGAAGATTTTCAACCACACATTTATTACACACATTAAACTTAGTCATGAGTAGGTATTATGTACCATGCCCATTCTCTGTCTCCATATGTAAGCGATTCTGACTAATGTCTTTAAAACTTAAGAGAGTGTGACTATACTCAGGGTATAATATGGCATTCTTCCAGTGCAAACTATGAAATCATCGCTTTTAGAGATAGTCATAATATTTCCAGTTAACTTAGTGTGGTATAACTATCTTTTAGACAAATTTCCTACTCTGCCATTAAATTATACTTTGTTCTATATTAGAATTATGATTAACAATCATACAATTGTTGCATCAGTAACAAACTGTAGAATATAGAATAAACATAGCAAAATTAATTAAATATCTAGGAAATAAGCATTTATTCAATTTTAAATGATAACAGCTCAACAGGAGCATAGACCAAATCTTCATTCATGAACTAGGGTTAAACTGATGAGGAGACTTATAAGGAATATGTACATCGACTAGCAAAGTGAAGGAATACTTAGGAGACTTATCCAGGTCTCCATATGAGTCGTAGGTGTTCTCCTGGGACTCCTCGAACTTAATAATTTCAAGAACCATATCATCACACTTCTCAGTGCCCGTGTGTTGGGACCCGAAAAAGCAAATCCGGACCCTCTGTGTATTCAGCACTAGTACAGGATCACGCTAGTGCACACAATCTCAACATCGGTAAATACCACAATCATACTCAACAAAATAGTAAAGTACTTTATTGAAAGAGAAATATAACCGGTTGCTCAACCTTATGGTCAAGTTACAAAAGTACGCCTCGTAAGGCTTAAGTCTTACTAAAATAAACTTGCAGTGAAAGATAAAGAAACGCGTGACGCCAACCAATATGTCACAGGCAACTGACTGGGCTTGCCCCTAGTTCGTCGGCTCCTCCTGGAACTCCTCCTCCAGTGCCGGTGTTGATTCTTCTTCAACTGGTGTTTTGTGCTGTGGCAAGGGTGAGTACTTAAAGCACTCAGCAAGTCATGCACAGAATGCAGTCTAATATTCTATATGCATGGCTTATTACAAGGAATAGGCTAAAAGGTTTATTTGCAGTAAAGCATCATTCACAATATTAATAATAGATTGAAAGCAGTAAAACAATAGTAACAATAATTACTTGCATAAACAATTTCACAAGTAAATCATTTATCAACCTAAAGCAAGTTCAGCATTTCCATACCAAGTAACCAAAGTCATTTTAATGAAAGTCTAACCCTCGACTATAATCACCGAGCAATGTCTAATACCGTGGACTCGGCTATTCGAATAGGTTGTACACTCTGCAGAGGTTATACACCACCAAGGCGAGTGACCGTAATAAAGCCTTTCCAAAGCAACTTCTAGATCCGGTACTGTCCGCTAAGGTTTCAACACTGAAGGGACCGGTTACCACACTTAGGCCCCCCTCTTGGACTTGTGAGTCCACCAGTTAACCCGGAGCTCACACCACCATGACATCACCGAAATCTAAATATCACAGTTTACTTGGTCATGTCTGTCCTATTCCAGACTTGTGGCTGTATGTTGGACTCAGTTCAAATTCTTGCAAGGTTAAGTCCTTAAGTGACCAGCGCAAGACTACCCAAATGAATTCACAATGTTCAAGTCAGCAAAAACCAAATACGACATCCCATGTGCCCCTTCTGGCCCACTGGAAACAATCTTGCCACTTGCCCCAGTCTAAATCATTTAATCACCCTAGTTGATTACCATGCCCCACGTGCTATCAACATCAATAACACATGTCACGTCTTCCAAAAACACATTTCATATCTCATTAAGTCAAGATTAACATTCATCATTTGCAAAATGATGTCATTCACGTTGCATGGCTAAGCGTACTACATACGATCTAAATAACCCATGTTGGCAAGTTATTAATGTCCAATTAATATTCCATAATCTAGGGTGACAAATGATTCATGACATACAATTATTGTCGACAAGGTGGCATACAACAAGTAAGTCATTTATCTAATTTCCCAAATTAATTGAAAGCATTTCTAATTAAATTAGCATGCAATACTTTGAATAAACATGGTTTCAAAAGTGGGATCAGTATGGTCAAAGCATAACTTGCCTTAGAAAAGGTCATGTTCCTGCTCTTGCACTTGCTCCTGGGTCAAAACCTCTCCTTCGAAGCCTTCGGGCAGTTCAAAGTCTACGCGTATCGGATAAATAAACAACAAATAAATAAAAATAGAGAAAAAATCATGTCCAAAAATTAAATAAAATTCACCATTAAATAGAGCTCAATTTTATAAAAATTTAGAAACTGGAATCACCTCAATCGGAGTTAAAACGCAAAAGTTATAGCCGTTTAAAGTATGAAATTCAATTAAAAAGAATAAACCGAATTAATCATTTTTTTATTGAAAAACCGAAAATATGACGTCAGCACGGAATTGAATTTCCACCGAATTATTTTTCTAAAGGAAAATAGAATTATGACGTCACGCTTGCGTCAGCCGGTCCATGGACTCGGTCCACACTCAGGCTCGGTCCACCGTGGACCTAGTCCACGGGTGCACGTGTCACAGTCACTGACATGTGGGACCCACTGGATGATGTCATCGCTGACGTCAGCACGGCTCGGCTGACACGCGGGTCCCACCGTGACGTCATCATGACGTCACGGATGACGTCTGCGTCGCGGCACGCGTTCGGCGTCATGTGTGGCATTAGCGACGATCGGTGACGACTCCGCCCGCCGCTGCGACGTGGCACGATCTGGGCCATTGGTTTGAAATCCGACGGTCACAATTAGATTTAATCCTGCACGTTTTGGATTTACGTGAATCAATCTGGTCCATTCGATTTGAATCGGATGGCCGAGATTGGATCTGGCTCCCGCATCACCGTGGGGGGTGACGTGGCATGATCCGATGTTTGACGCATGGCACGATCTACACCGTACACCGTAGATCGAATGGCCGAGATCACATCTAGTGCTAACATGTGAATCGAATCTAACCGTTCGATCTAGATCCAACGGTCACGATTTAATCTAGCACGGTGCAGTAAGGGTCTACGTGGCTTAATCTGGTGCATTGGATCTAGATCTAACAGCTGCTAATAGATCTAAATAGTAACAAGGGATCTAATACGAACCGTACGATCTAGATCTAATGGCTGTGATCTAATCTGGGATTTTACACGGGGTGGCAACGTGGACGAACCTGGGCCCTTGGATCTTGATCGGACGGCTAGCGGAGCTCGAGGGCGTTGATGATGTCGCGGCGGAGCTGGCTAGCCAGAGCTGGGGACGATGACCACACAAACGGCGTTTGAGCGTGACTCCAGCGAAGTGAGTCCTATTCCTAGGTGCGCTTTGTCGTGACGGTCTCGGATCTGGCCGCAGTCACGGTGGAGAACGGCGGAAAACGGCAGAGACCTCGGCGGCTACTCCTCCCACTCTGACGAGCAATCGCGTGCACGAAAGGACTCTACGGGCGGGAGCTAAGGCAAAAGGTGCGCGAGGCGAAGGCGATCCTCGGGCACGCACCCGGTCATTAAATACCGGCTCGGACGTCGAGTTAGGCGCGGATCTCGCGGCGAGGCCGATACGGGGCGGCGGAGTCCGGCGCGGACATGTAGAGGCAACGTGGCTCAATCTCAGCCGTACACGTGGCCCGATCCAACGGCCTCCCTCACACACACAAACGGACACAAGCACAGCCACCAGATCCCGATCCAACGGTTCAAAGCACGCGAACGGGTTCGGGTTCGGTGCGGTTCGGCTCGGTCGGACTCGAGTCGGACCAATAGTACAAACCTGTTAGGATTTTTCCAATTTTCTTTTTTGTTTTATTCTTTAAAATAATTCCCAGAAATTCATTTAAATCGAGAAAAATAGTAAAATGCTCAGAAAAATTCTGGAAAATACCTTGAGACATTTTGGACTCAAATAAAATATTTACAACAAAATTTTATTAAAACTTTTAAATATTTAAATAACTCAAGAGAGGAATTAATTCAAATTAAATCCAAATAAATTCCAGAAAATTCCAAAAATTCAATTAACTCAATAAATTGAATAAAAGCACAAATTTGGGATGTTACACCATGTTAATAACAAGTTCAACGGAGAATTATGATTCAATATTGTGTCCCCAGGTCTTATTGACTTTTTAAGTGGATTTCGTGTAAAGGTCTACCACATGCTTCGGGATGCGATAGTTGCACAACCAATGGTCAGTGCATCCATACCTAAAGTGAGGTAATGCAGGGGTTTGCAGCCTTGTTAGCTGAGTATTACTTCTGAAAGCTCGCTAACCCTTTACCTATACTTTTCCACTATTGATTGCCTCTTCCCCTATTTGATATATCATTCTTCCATTTATCTCCTTTATTCATTTGGCCCTTTCTGCGGCCATGGCTATTGCTAGCCTACTGAGCATTTGTATGTGCTTTTGGCATTGCATGAGTCCCATTAGGAAGTATGTGATGATTTTTCACCAGGAGTTCATCACGCTTTTCTTCTGCTTGCAAAATGCATGTAAGCTCGGAGTACTTTTAGTACTTAGCATGATAATACTATTACAGCAGTATCCTCATATTTGGGTGGAAGGTGCATAATATCATGTCGATCATTTTATCATCACTAACTTTCTGGTTACAGAATGTTAGTTCAGTGACAAGCTTGTGAATAGCAAAGTTATATGCTGCCACAACCTTTAAAATACTAAAAGCTGGGAGGGTCTATTCGTGTTGTGCTTCTAGCAACAGGAAAGATCTTTACTAGTTATATTTTTCCTTCAATGAATTCAAAAGAACCAGCTGGTCTTCTTCTATTAAGTATTTGGCCTTTAGGTCTGTATAAACATAATTATTAGAAGGTGCAAAGCCGTATACCTGGCGACTTTAGGAAGAGCAAAAGTACTAGTTTCATATTGAGAAAATAGTAGCTCCAAAAGATCAATCTATCAGATTAATCATAGTATTTATTGCCCTAGTAAGGTAATTATTGCCATTTAGGGCAAGCTCGACAAATTCCCTCTATGCGATGTCCGATATATCCTATTTCTATTTATGCAAAATGACTTTTATTACTGGTAAAATCAATATATTGCATGCTTACTCCTCAATCAGTAAAGCTTGGTCTACATCTATTCAGTAGATATTTATCTAAAATTTTCCTAGAAATGTTCATAGTTTTCTTCTAATTATTTAGCAATTTTTAGAATTACCAAGTAATAGAATTTTTTTAATATATATAAACATATAATTATGCTAGGATAATAAATCCAGAGATATGGAACTTTTAATGTGCTATATGAAAAAAATTTAACATTTTTTTTCTAATTTTTGTTAATTACCAAGCAATTTTCAAGATTACTTGATAACCCAAAAAAACAAATTCTAGCATGAATTAATCATAGAATAATGCTAAGAAAATTAATCCAGAGACATGAAGCTCATAATATTCTATCTAGAATTTTTCAAGCATTTTTCATATTTTTTTGTTAAGTACTAAGTAATTTTCAGAATTACTTAATAACATAAAATAAATATTCAGCACATATAAACATAAAATAATGCCAAGGAAAATAAATTCAGAGATATGATGCTATCAATGTGTCATACATAATTTTTTTAGCATTTTTTGCATTTTTCTATTAATGATTAAGTAATTTATAGAATTACTTAATTATAGAAAATTAAGTTTTAGCATAAATTAAACATGGAATAATGCTATAAAAATAAATCTAGGGTTTGAAACTTCTAGTATGTGTAAATATTAATTTATCAAAATTTACAAAAGTCCATCTTCCTAGAAATATAATTTTATGAATTTTTAGAATTTATTAATATTTTTTTGAAAAATATACAGAAAAAGAGGCAAAAGTGTAAATTCTCTATTCTTTTTTCTTGGAAAACCGTATGGGGCGGTTTGGCCTTTTGGGTTGTAAAACCCATTGGGCCCACGGGGTACTAAATCCCTACTTAAAGCCGACGGTTAGGGTAAGAGAAACCCTTGCCGCCACTTCTTCTCCACTCAAGGCAGTGCGTTGTTACCCAAAATGCCTCGCTACGGGCATCGTTGGCGCTGCAAGTGTCGCATTGTCGTCTTGGTGCGAGCCGAGGGTAAATCACCGGCGGCGAATCAGGCGCTGTCGGCGTGTGCTCAGGACGCATGGCGTTGTGACGGTCGTGGTGAACGAGGCGGCTTGCCGTCTCTTAGGCGCAGAGAATGATGCGTCGCCGACCGTCGCCGCGCGGGCACGAGAGCCAAGCTGCCATCCGTCACTGCGGGCGCAGAAGCTGAGCAGTCGTGCTGCCACCGCCGTGCATTCTTCGGAACGCATGCTCGGATGCTGGTGGGCGGAGAAGACGAAGCAACTCGCTGGTCGCCGTCGCGTGTGGAGAACGATGTGTCACTAGCGCTAGAACCAAGGTAGAGTGCCTGTCACCACCACGTGGGAGCCGAGGGGGCCTACATAGAAAACGAGGCGTGCGGAAGTCTAGTCGACGCGCGGGCTCGTTACTGTTGCCACGGGAGACGAGATGGCTCTTCGGCCGTCGTTGCGCGCTTCGGGCGCGGTCGAGGATGCCGGCGGGAGCGAGGCAGCACTCCAGCCGCAGTCGCGCGCTTTCGGCGCGAACGTAGACGACGGCGGGAGGCAAGGCGACACTCCGACTGCCATCGCTCGCTTTGGGCGCGGACGTGGGGGACCGCCGCCATCAGGCAAAAGCGCGGAGGTCGCCTTCCGGACAGTCGTCGCCGTCGGGGCGATGTCGTGGCAGTCATGGTGGGCACGTCGTTGCCGCCTATTGTGCGCGCGCGCTCGACCACCGTTGCTTGCACATGCAATCTTTTTTGTGATGAACAGTAACTTCTGATTGTAACATTAGATTAGATTAACATGTAATCTAATTAGCAAAAATCAATCTACAGGATTTAATTGACTGTTCATGTGCGATCAACTTATGTAGATTGAACTTACGTTTGGCTTGTAGTAGTGTAATCGTGTGTGGCAAGATGATCTTGATGCTGTCAGCGTATTAAACGCTGGGGTGCCCACGCAGCCGCATTAAGTACTCACGCCCAGAAGGGCAGTGGCGTTGAGCCACTCCTCGAAGCGACCAGAAAGGTGCTCGCCAAGAGGGCAGTGGCGTTCGAGCCACTCCTCGAGGCGACAGGCGAAGGTGCTCGCCAAGAGGACAGTGGCGTTCGAGCCACTCCTCGGGCGACCAGCAAAGGTGCTCGCCAGAGGGCGAGTGGCGTTGAGCCACTCCTCGAGGCGACCGGCAAAGGTGCTCGCCAGGGACAGTGGCGTTCGAGCCACTCCTCAGGGCGACGATAAAGGTGCTCGCCAAGAGGGCAGTGGCGTTCGAGCCACTCCTCGGGCGTAGTTCCCAAGAATCAACCCCGTAATCAGGCTACTGGCGAAGGGTCAAGGATATTTAATGCGAGACGTGCGCATTAAATGCAGGATGTGTAGGCGGCGGTATGGCGGCGTGTCTTCCCAGCGCGCATTAATGATGGGTGGCCGAATCGACATCCCCTCTCTCTGGCGAACTGCAGGGTGACAGACAAAGGGACCCAAGGCGAAGTCTAAGTCGGCTAGGACAGGCATTAAATGTGATGTAAGAGAGTGTGACGGGTGCATTAAATGCACTGTAGCAGCGTGTCAGACACTTGCTTTACGCAAGCTTGTAAGCCCCATGCGCCCCAGCCAGCCCGAGTATAAAAGGGAGCTAGGGTGCATGGGAGAAAGGTTGTTGATCCTTGGTTGGCAGAACCTCAGAGGGTCTTCTTCCCCAGCCTTGTAAGAACTTTGAAAGCAGAAGAAACCACCAAGCAGGACTAGGGTTATTACTCCTTTGGAGGGCCCGAACCTGGGTAAACTCGACCGTCTTCTTGCTTGCTCCCAGCATCCCGTTCTTCCTGTCTTTGGAGCGGTTGCCACAAAAGCCCCCAGTCCGAATCTCTCAAGCACCCAATCCTAGGGTGCCTGTTGGCCAGTAAGCCGACAGTGGCGCGCCAGGTAGGGGCTTAGTGGTTAGATCGTTCCGTTCTTCCATTCCTTTTTGAGAAGTTTGCAAGAATCCGAAGATCATCCGGTATGGCGGAATCTCATCGCCAGCGTAGCGCCCTCCCCGAGGAAAGCAGCTGCTATCAAGAGTCAAAGACTGGCGGACTTCATTGTTGAATGGACTCCGGCAGATGGGGAAGATAAGGAAGTCCCCGTGCCCACGCCTTGGACGCTCTTCTTCGATGGATCCTTCAGGCTCGAAGGCGCGGGGGCTGGGTTCCTCCTGGTCTCCCCGACCGGGGACCCCCTCAAATATATAGTCGTCCTGGACTTTAAAGCTACCAACAATGTTGCGGAATACGAAGGATTCTTGGTGGGCTCAGCTGCCGCGACCATCGGCATCTGGCGCCCTCTGATTAAAGGCGATTCTTTCTTTGGTCATCAACCAGGCAAGGAAGGACTTCACTGCTCTGATCCGTCATGGCGGCTTACAGCGGAGGTTAGAAAGATGGAGAGACACTTGAAGGGCTAGGGTATACACACATACCTGGCGACAATTATTTAGCCAGACGAGCTCGCTCACTCGCCTCGACAAGAGCCCCTGTTCGGCCGGAGTCTTTGAAGAAAGGCTTACGCGACCGTCCATCTCGGCCCCGTCTCGGTGGGGAGGATGGTGATCTGCTTCAGCCCTCGCCGGATGGGAAGGCGGCGCCTATCGCAACCCCGTTTACGGTGGGGACGACGGTGGCGCCGCCCGACCCTCGTTGCAGGAGGAAAAGTGGCACCGGCGGAAACGCTGGCAGCGGAGTACCGGACGATCACTTGTGGTCGCCGTGCTTGACCGGAAGGCACATGGATGGACCCGATCCTGGCCTACTGCGGGATCAAGTATGCCCAGACGATGATGCGCCACCGAGAAGATAGCGCGAAAGGCCAAGCGCTACACCCTGGTAGATGGGGACACATCACGGGTGGAAACGGAGTTCTTACGAAGTGCATCACTTTCGGGAAGAGGGAAGCATTTTGCTTTACGATATCCATGGAGGCGTGTCGGGAGCCATTTTCGGTCGGAACCTGGTGGGAAAAGCTTTCCGCCACGGGTTCTATTGGCCAACCGCCTCCAGGATGCTTGCGGTGGTGAGGAGATGCGAGGCGTGCGGTTCCACGCCAAGCAAATCCACCAACCAGCCCAAGCTCGCAAACCATCCCGCTCTCATGGCCCTTCGCGATGGGAGTGGATATCCTGAGTCCGTTCGCGGGCCACAGGGGGCTACACTCATCTGCTCGCCGCCATTGACAAGTTCACCAAGTGGGTGGAAAGTGGCCGTGAGAACCATTACCGCGGCGGCGCGGTCAAGTTCATGCGAGGGATCTTCGCCCGCCGGTCGCCAACCGTATCATCACCGACAATGGCGCCCGATTCACCGGCGCGCTTTTACGGACCTCGCGAAGAAATGGGCACGAAGGTGCTTTGCCTCCGTTGCCCATCCAAGAAGCAACGGCCAAGTTGAGCGAGCCAATGCACTTTGTCTTTGAAGGGCCTCAAGACTCGGGCGTTTGATCGACTTCACCAACAGGCTCGCGGTGGGTTGAAGAACTCCGGCGATCTTTGTGGTCACTCGGACCACTCCCACCGGGCACGGAGAGACTCCATTCTTTACGGTTTACGGAGCAGGTGTCCTCCCTTCGAATTGACATTTGGAGTCGCCGTGGCGTCTGCGTTCGCGGAAGAAGATCAGAAGAGATGCGCCAAGACGACGTCAATCTCCTGGAAGAAGCCGGGATCGTGCGGCCTGCGCGCCGCTTCGGTATCAGCAAAGCCTCGGGAGGTACCACGCCACCCGGTCGGTGAGAGAACATCGGCGGCGACTGGTCTTGCGAAAGATTTAGTCGCGGTGGGTTGCACAAACTTGTCTCCCAGTGGGAGGGCCCCTTTAAGGTGGTCTCGGTCTCGGCCGGGCGGTCGAGTTGGCCAGCGAGGGCGGGAGGAATCGGCGAACTCGCAGAATATAGAGAACTGCGCAAGTTCTACCCTTGAACGGTTGTAAGTTTCGTGTTTTGTTCCTCGTCTTGGCCGAATCATGCCTGTGGCCGCTCGACTAGCTGGGGAACAGCCTGTTGTTCAGAAATTAAGTATTAAGTTCTGTTATTTCTAGCAGTTACTTCATGCCTTTCCGGTTCTGTGTTTTGTGGCAAAGTGTTCGGGCGATCACTCTAGTCCGCTCAGTCCTGCGAGCGCCCAGTGGCAAAGGCGGGACCACTATGTAAGTGCGGCGAACAGGATTGGGCAATTGGGCGGCTGGTTTGAACTCAGCTCCCGACACGGTCATGACACTCCGGGTGTCCCCGTGGGGGCTGGCGATTTAAACACTGCTATCAAAAGCCTACGTCCTGTCACGTCTTACACTGTGTCCGCCCCGCGGAGGCCACAAGGGTACGTGTTGTTTGCAGGATCGTAAGGCAACGAAAAGAATCGCCGGACACAAGGGATACTTTACTCCCTTCTTTTTCCTTCTAAGCCTTAAAGAGGCGGTAGCACTCAAGTTAATCTTTGGCGGTCGATGGAAGGTGGAAGGCTAAGAAGACAAGTTAAACATTCTGAATAAGTCTAAAAAGTGTCATGTCTATTCCATGAAAAGTGCTTTACAAAAGTTGTTGCGAGCCGCCAAGTTAAAAGGGCAAAAGGGGAGAAGGGTCTAGGTTATCCTATCCTTCTTCCTCCTCGTCCGCCATCATGCTGCTGCCGCAGGTCTTCCGCGAGGGGCCCGGCGTCAGCGCCCGATGCCACCTCTTCTGCTGCGTCCTCCAGCCGAGGTTGGCCATCTCGGTGGCGGCGGCGTGGTCGCATTGCACTGCACCGCGCCTCCGCCTCGCTTGATCTCCTTCAATCCCTCGGACGGCAGCCGAGGATCAAAGTTGGCGTCCTTGGACGCGCAAAGACGCTAAGCGAACCGCGAGAGCGGCAGCTTATCGCGTCCCTCTGGTCGTCGGCCGCCAGGGCGGCGGGAAGCCGGGCGGTGAAGTCCGCAATCCGACTGAGGCAGAAGGCGTAGTGCGACGGCTTCTGTTCCAGTGGCGCTTGCTGCGTCAACCCCAGCGGAGCGAGGCTGTCCTCCATCCGGTCAAAGGCGTACCTCAAGATCTGGCAGAGTGTTCGCCTCGACCGATGCGGTGTGTCCGCGCCTCGAGCTCTTCCATGAGCTCGGCAGTGCGAGCGGCCCCCCGCTCCCGCTCCCCCACCAGCTCCCGCTCCTGCCTTTCCATCCGGTCGTGTAAATTAGCCACCTCCTGCCGGAGGCGGCTGATCTCAGTGGCGGCGTCGGCCAGCCGTTGCTTGCTCGACGTAAGGCGGTGGCTGGTGTGGGAGTAGAGCTGTCCAAGGGCGGCCAGCAGTGCATCTGCGTCCGCCGAAGGAACGGAGTCCGCGGGAGGATCCGGAGTGGTGTGGCCCGGCGGCCGTGGTCGGTGCATCTTGATCGCCGGCTTCTTCTTGTCCTGGCGGATCATTTCTTTGCTCCGTCCGCTACCTCAGCCCCGTCGTCGACCACGAGGCGGTGGGAAGTGCGGGTGCCCTGGAACAAGCAAAAGCAAGCAAAGGTAAGGCTCCATTCGAAGGTCAAAAAGTTTTACCGTCTTCTTTTTGTGTGTTTCAAGGATTCAGGTACCTGGGCTGAGGCCTCGGAAACCGAGGCACTCCCGGAATGAGAACCAGCCCCCCTCGAGGCACCGGCGGCCTCGGTGGCGGCGGAGGATGCTGCGCCGGTGGGTCCGCCACTGGCAGTGCTGGCGGGTCGGCCGCTAGCGGTGCCGGTGGCGGCGAAGGATGCTGCGCCGGTGGGTCCGCCACTGGCAGTGCTGGCGGGTCGGCCGCCGGCGATTGCGGTGGCGGCAATTTCTTGCGCCGATGGAGTCCACATTGCGGCCAGGCCGGGATCGCCGGCGGTGGTGGTGGCGACGAGGTTTCTTTGCCGTCGATCCTTGGCCAGTAGCGTCGGCGGTCGGCCGCCGGCGGATGGCGATGGCGATGGAGGAAGGCGCGCCCGTCGATCATTGCCGGCGCGGCCAAATAACCGGGCTTGCAGCGGTGATGGCGAGGCGAAGCGTCGCGGCCGTTGATGAAGAGCCCCGCACCGAGGAGGAAGTCCCGAGGGCGGGGCCAGCGGAAGATCCGGGCCGCCGCCGACGGCCGGCCCCGATAGTCGTGGGTCGGCCGGACGTTCGATGGGGGCAATGTCGTCGGCAGGCGCTTGTTCCTCCCTGGTCGCCACCGTAGGAGTGCCGCGATTATCGAGGCCCTTGATGGACGATGATGGGCGTCCCCATGGCGTCCATCTTGGGCATCGCCTTGACGATCCCCGCCCGATCCAGAGGCTGCATGTCGCAGAGTGGAAGCGCAGCCTCGGGGAAGGGCGGAACGCTGCTCGACTGGCCCAGCCGCCCCATCCAGGAAGCGATCTGCGCGGCGTCCAGCTTTCCTACCGACACAAAGAAAAAGAAGAATAAGGCGATGTTAAAAAAAAAAAAAAAAAAAAAAAAATGATGATGAAGAAGGAAGGCGTAAGAGCTTACCTCCTGGAACCGTCCGAGTCCCGTCGTCCACGCCCAGGTAGTGCCAAGCTGGGCGGTGCCGGCGCAAAGGACTAATCCTCCGACACGAAGTCCGGAGAACCATGCCTCCGGTCAGCCCTGCTATCCGCAGATGATCAACCCGAGCCAACATTGCAAGTAGCTCGGGCGTGTCGGCGACCGGAGATACCCAGTCAGATTTGCTGCCCACCGCTCCTGGAAGCCCTGTGGCTTCAATGCCGTCGTCTTCAACGCATACAACCATTCGTGGCGCCACATTTTCCGGTGGATCGGTTCTCCATTGGAATGTAGCGCAACGGCCCGCCTCTCTAAGTCGCAGATGGCGACACCGGAGATGCCGGAGCTGGAGCCGGGCGCGTGAGCGAAGAAGAAGTAGCGGAAAAGGAGAAGATTGGGCATTACCCCTATAAACATTTCACAGAAGTGGGCGAAGACGGAGAGGAGCACAATGGAGTTAGGCGGAAGGTGGATGTTGTGAATGTCGTAGAAGTTGAGGACGGCGATATAGAAGTCCGAGATGGGCGGGACCAAGCCCGCCATCATCGCCCAGACGAAGAAGATGACTTCCCCGGGCTGGGAGCGGCGATCCGACCGCATGCGGAGAGCGTCATGGCGATCACCTTGGAGCATTTAGCGGCGGCGTTCTCTTCCACGGTTGAAGGAGGGAGAACAGGAGTCGGAGAGGCCATCAGAATCAGCTAAGGAAGAAGGGAAGCTAAGGCAGGAAGGAGCAGAGGCGAAAAGCGAAAACGGGGACCTGCCCCCCCCGTCGCCTGCTTATTTATAAGAATTCAAGGAAGAGCCTGGCGGGAAAAAGTCGAAGAGGCGCGGCAGTTCGGATGCGGGAAAACCAAAGCATTTTTCAAGGAAGTGGGCACGTCCCACGAAGCCTCGGAAACGGCTGCAGTATCCACCTCGGGGCCGGAAAAAGAGGCAAGTTTTTAAAGACCGCGGCAGGCGTGGACATTTATGGGCCCACCGGAGATTGAACCGCTCGACGAAGAAAAGAAAAGAATAAAGACACTCTGGGTGGGCAGGGAGCTCTTGTCGGCGTATTAAGTTGGGGTGCCCACGCGCGATTAAGTACTCACGCCCGGAAGGGCGAGTGGCGTTCGAGCCACTCCTCGAAGCGACCAGAAAGGTGCTCGCCAAGAGGACAGTGGCGTTGAGCCACTCCTCGGCGACAGCGAAGGTGCTCGCCAAGAGGACAGTGGCGTTGAGCCACTCCTCGGCGACCCGGCAAGGTGCTCGCCAGAGGACAGTGGCGTTCAGCCACTCCTCGAGGCGACCAAAGAAAGGTGCTCGCCAGGGGCAGTGGCGTTGAGCCACTCCTCGAGCGACGATAAAGGTGCTCGCCAAGAGGACAGTGGCGTTGAGCCACTCCTCGAGGCGTAGTTCCCAAGAATCAACCCCGTAATCTGTACTACAGGCGAAGGGTCAAGGATATTTAATGCGAGACGTGCGCATTAAATGCGAGATGTGTAGGCGGCGGTATGGCGGCGTGTCTTCCCAGCGCATTAATGATGGGTGGCCCGAATCGACATCCCCTCTCTCTGGCGAACTGCGGGGGTGATGACAGCGGGACCCAAGGCGAAGTCTAAGTCGGCTAGGACAGGCATTAAATGTGATGTAAGAGAGTGTGACGGTGCATTAAATGCAATCAGCAGCGTGTCAGACGATTGCTTTACGCAAGCTTGTAAGCCCCATGCGCCCCAGCCAGCCCGAGTATAAAAGGGAGCTAGGGTGCATGGGAGAAAGGTTGTTGATCCTTGGTTGGCAGAACCTCAGAGGGTCTTCTTCCCCAGCCTTGTAAGAACTTTGAAAGCAGAAGAAACCACCAAGCAGGACTAGGGTTATTACTCCTTTGGAGGGCCCGAACCTGGGTAAACTCGACCGTTTTCTTGCTTGCTCCCAGCATCCCGTTCTTCCTGTCTTTGGAGCGGTTGCCACAAAAGCCCCGATCCGAATCTCTCAAGCACCCAATCCTAGGGTGCTGTTGGCCGATGGCCAAGAAGCGGTGGGCGCGCCAGGTAGGGGCTTAGTGGTTAGATCGTTCCGTTCTTCCATTCCTTTTTGAGAAGTTTGCAAGAATCCGAAGATCATCCGGTATGGCGGAATCTCATCGCCAGCGTAGCGCCCTCCCCGAGGAAAGCAGCTGCTATCAAGAGTCAAAGACTGGCGGACTTCATTGTTGAATGGACTCCGGCAGATGGGGAAGATAAGGAAGTCCCCGTGCCCACGCCTTGGACGCTCTTCTTCGATGGATCCTTCAGGCTCGAAGGCGCGGGGGCTGGTTTCTCCTGGTCTCCCCGACCGGGGACCCCCTCAAATATATAGTCGTCCTGGACTTTAAAGCTACCAACAATGTTGCGGAATACGAAGGATTCTTGGCTGGGCTCGAGCTGCCGCGACCATCGGCATCTGGCGCCCTCTGATTAAAGGCGATTCTTTCTTTGGTCATCAACCAGGCAAGGAAGGACTTCACTGCTCACGATCCGTCATGGCGGCTTACAGCGGAGGTTAGAAAGATGGAGAGACACTTGAAGGGCTAGGGTATACACACATACCCGTGGCGACAATTATTTAGCGGACGAGCTCGCTCGGCTTCGCCTCGACAAGAGCCCCTGTTCGGTCGGAGTCTTTGAAGAAAGGCTTACGCGACCAGTCCATCTCACCAGTCTCTGGTGGGGAGGATGGTGATGTCGCTTCAGCCCTCGCTTCGGATGGGAAGCGGCGACGCCTATCGCAACCCGTTTACGGTGGGGACGACGGTGGCGCCGCTCACCCTCGTTGCAGGAGGAAAAGTGGCACCGGCGGAAACGCTTGGCCAGCGGAGTACCCTGACGATCACTGTGGTCGCCGTGCTTGACCGGGAAGGCACATGGATGGACCCGATCCTGGCCTACTGCGGGATCAAGTATGCCCCGCGATGATGCGTCGGCCCGAAGATAGCGCGAAAGGCCAAGCGCTACACCCTGGTAGATGGGGACTGTCTGGCCAGGGGTGAAACGGAGTTCTTACGAAGTGCATCACTCGGGAAGAGGAAGCATTTTGCTTTCGATATCCATGGAGGCGTGTCAGGGGAGCCATTTTCGGTCGGAACCTGGTGGGAAAAGCTTTCCGCCACGGGTTCTATTGGCCTTGCCCTCCAGGATGCTTGCGAGTGGTGAGGAGATGCGAGGCGTGCGATTCCACGCCAAGCAAATCCACCAACCAGCCCAAGCTCGCAAACCATCCCGCTCTCATGGCCGCTTCCGGCGGTGCAGGGCCGGATATCCTGGTCCGTTCGCGGGCCACGAGGGCTACACTCATCTGCTCGTCGCCATTGACAAGTTCACCAAGTGGGTGGAAGCTGGCCGTGAGAACCATTACGCGGCGGCCGCGGTCAAGTTCATGCGAGGATCTTCGCCGCTTCGGGTCGCCAACCAGATCATCACCGACAATGGCGCCCGATTCACGGTGCCGCTCGGACTTCTGCGAAGAAATGGGCACGAAGATGCTTTGCCTCCGTTGCCCATCCAAGAAGCAACGGCCAAGTTGAGCGAGCCAATGCTGCTGGTCTTTGAAGGGCCTCAAGACTCGGGCGTTTGATCGACTTCACCAACGCGGCTCGCGGTGGGTTGAAGAACTCCGGCGATCTTTGTGGTCACTCGGACCACTCCCGGCCAGACTCGGAGAGACTCCATTCTTTACGGTTTACGGAGCGCAGGTGTCCTCCCTTCGTAATTGACATTTGGGTCGCCAAGGCGGCGTCTGCGTTCGCGGAAGAAGATCAGGAAGAGATGCGCCAAGGCAGCGTCAATCTCCTGGAAGAAGCAGGATCGTGCGGCCTGCGCGCCGCTCGGTATCGACAAAGCCTCGGGAGGTACCACGCCACGGGTCGGTGAGAGAACATCGCGATGGGCGACTGGTCTTGAAAGATCGATCGCGGTCGGGTTGCACAAACTGTCTCCCAGTGGGAGGGCCCCTTTAAGGTGGTCTCGATCTCTCGGCCGGCGGTCGGGTTGGCCACCGAGGCGAGGAGGAATCGCGAACTCGCGAGAATATAGAGAACCTGCGCAAGTTCTACCCTTGAACGGTTGTAAGTTTCAGTGTTTTGTTCCTCGTCTTGGTCGAATCATGCCTGTCTTTGCCCGACTAGCCGGGAAACGACTGTTGTTCAGAAATTAAGTATTAAGTTACATTATTTCTAGCGATTACTTCATGCCTTTCCGGTTACGTGTTTTGTGGCAAAGTGTTCGGCGATCACTCTAGTCCGCTCGATCCTCTGGCGCTTGATGGCAAAGCGGGACCACTATGTAAGTGCGGCGAACAGATTGGGCAATTGGGCGGTGGTTTGAACTCGGCTCGACACGGTCATGACACTCCGGGTGTCCCGTGGGTGGCGATTTAAACATCGCTATCAAAAGCCTACGCCCCGTCACGTCTTAACTGTGTCCGCTCGCGGAGGCCACAAGGGTACGTGTTGTTTGCAGGATTGTAAGGCAACGAAAAGAATCGCCGGACACAAGGGATACTTTACTCCCTTCTTTTTCCTTCTAAGCCTTAAGCCGGCAAGAGCACTCAAGTTAATCTTTGGCGGTCAAGAAGGTGGAAGGCTAAGAAGACAAGTTAAACATTGCTTGAATAAGTCTAAAAGTGTCATGTCTATTCCATGAAAAGTGCTTTACAAAAGTTGTTGCGAGGCCGCCAAGTTAAAAGGGCAAAAGGGGAGAAGGGTCTAGGTTATCCTATCCTTCTTCCTCCTCGTCCGCCATCGCTGGCCGCCGCAGGTCTTCCGCGAGGCCCGACGTCCAGCGCCGATGCCACCTCTTCTGCTGCGTCCTCCGGTAGAGGTTGGCCATCTCGGTGGCGGCGGCGTGGTCGGCGGCTACTGCACCCGCGCCTCCGCCTCCGCCCAGTCTCCTTCAATCCCCTGGACGGCAGCCAGAGGATCAAAGTTGGCGTCCTTGGACGCGCAGCACGCCAAAACGAACTTCGCAGTAGCGGCAGCTACTGCGCGTCCCTCCTGGGTGGACCGGTCGGCCAGGGCGGCGGGAAGCCGGGCGGTGAAGTCCGCAATCCGACTGAGGCAGAAGGCGTAGTGCGACGGCTTCGTCCAGCGGGCGCTTGCTGCGTCAACCCCAGCGGAGCGAGGCTGTCCTCCATCCGGTCAAAGGCGTACCTCAGCATCTGCAGAGTGTCTGCCTCGGACTGGATGCGGTGTGTCCGCTGCGCCTCGAGCTCTTCCATGAGCTCGGCAGTGCGAGCGGCCCCCCGCTCCCGCTCCCCCACCAGCTCCCGCTCCTGCCTTTCCATCCGGTCGTGTAAATTAGCCACCTCCTGCCGGAGGCGGCTGATCTCAGTGGCGGCGTCGGCCAGCCGTTGCTTGCTCGACGTAAGGCGGTGGCTGGTGTGGGAGTAGAGCTGTCCAAGGGCGGCCAGCAGTGCATCTGCGTCCGCCGAAGGAACGGAGTCCGCGGGAGGATCCGGAGTGGGCTGTGGCCCAGCAGCCGCTGGGTCGGCTGCATGCTGATCGCCGGCTTCTTCTTGTCCTGGCGGATCAGCTGCTGCTCCGTCCGCTACCTCAGCCCCCCGGTCGTCAGCCACAGGAGCGGCTGGGGGGTCTGCAGCGGGTGCCCTGGAACAAGCAAAAGCAAGCAAAGGTAAGGCTCCATTCGAAGGTCAAAAAGTTTTACCGTCTTCTTTTTGTGTGTTTCAAGGATTCAGGTACCTGGGCTGAGGCCTCGGAAACCGAGGCACTCCCGGAATGAGAAGCCCCTCGAGGCACCGGCCTCGGTGGCGGCGGAGGATCTTCTTGCCGGTCCGCCATCGGCGATCTTGGCGGTCGGCCGCTAGCGGTGCCGGTGGCGGCGCGATCTTCTTGGCCGGTGGGTCCGCCATGGCGGCGCCGGCGGTCGGTCAGCCGGCGGTTGCGATGGCGACGGAGGTCGCTGCGCCGGTGGAGTCCACCGGCCAGCGGCCGGATCGGCCGCCGGCGGTGGTGGTGGCGACGAATTCGCCAGACGGTCGATCCGCCAGTAGCGCGTCGGCGGGTCGGCGCCGGCGGTGGCGGTGGCGATGGAGGAAAAGCGCGCCGTGGTCGATCGGCGGCGCCAATGAACCGATTGCGGTGATGGCGGAGGCGAAGCGTCGCGGCCGTTGATGAAGAAACCCCGCGGTGAGAGGAAGTCCCGATGGCGGGGCGGCGAAGATCCAGCGGCCGTAGCGGCCGCCCCGATAGTCGTGGTCGGTTGGGCGTTCGATGGGGCAATGTCGGCGAGGCGCTTGTTCCTCCCTGGTCGCCCGGTAGGAGTGCATGGATTATCGAGGCCCTTGATGGACGATGATGGGCGTCCCCATGGCGTCCATCTTGGGCATCGCCTTGACGATCCCCGCCCGATCCAGAGGCTGCATGTCGCAGAGTGGAAGCGCAGCCTCGGGGAAGGGCGGAACGCTGCTCGACTGGCCCAGTCGCCCCATCCAGGAAGCGATCTGCGCGGCGTCCAGCTTTCAGGTGACACGGCAAAAAAAGAAGAAGAAGGCGATGTTAAAAAAAAAAAAAAAAAAAAAGAATGATGATGAAGAAGGAAGGCGTAAGAGCTTACCTCCTGGAACCGTCCGAGTCCCGTCGTCCACGCCCAGGTAGTGCCAAGCTGGGCGGTGCCGGCGGCGCAAAGGACTAATCCTCCGGGACACGAAGTCCCGGAGAACCATGCCTCCGGTCAGCCCTGCTATCCGCAGATGATCAACCCGAGCCAACATTGCAAGTAGCTCGGGCGTGTCGGCGACCGGAGATACCCAGTCAGATTTGCTGCCCACCGCTCCGGTGGGAAGCCCCAGGGCTTCAATGCCGCTGTCGTCTTCAACGTACAACCATTCGTGGCGCCACATTTTCCAGCTGGATCGGTTCTCCATTGGAATGTAGCGCGCAACGGCCCCGTCTCTAAGTCGCAGATGGCAGCACCCGGAGATGCTGGAGCCCTGGCTGGCGCGGAGCGAGAAGAAGTAGCGGAAAAGGAGAAGATTGGGCATTACCCCTATAAACATTTCACAGAAGTGGGCGAAGACGGAGAGGAGCACAATGGAGTTAGGCGGAAGGTGGATGTTGTGAATGTCGTAGAAGTTGAGGACGGCGATATAGAAGTCCGAGATGGGCGGGACCAAGCCCGCCATCATCGCCCAGACGAAGAAGATGACTTCCCGTGGGCGTGGGGAAGCGACGATCCGGCCGCATGCGGAGAGCGTCGCGAGCGATCACCTTGGAGCATTTAGCGGCGGCGTTCTCTTCCACAGTTGAAGGAGGGAGAAGCGAGAGTCGGAGAGGCCATCGAGAATCAGCTAAGGAAGAAGGGAAGCTAAGGCAGAAGGAGCAGAGGCGGTGCTTAAAACGGGGACTCCGCTTCGTCGCCGCTTATTTATAAGAATTCAAGGAAGAGCCTGGCGGGAAAAAGTCGAAGAGGCGGCGATTCGGATGCGGAAAACCAAAGCATTTTTCAAGGAAGTGGGCACGTCCCCACGAAGCCTCGGAACGGCTGCGATATCCACCTCGGGGCCGGAAAAAGAGGCAAGTTTTTAAAGACCGCGGCGTGCGTGGGCATTTATGGGCCCCAGGGAGATTGAACCGCTCGGCGAAGAAAAGAAAAGAATAAAGACACTCTGGGTGGGCCGGGAGCTCTTGTCGGCGTATTAAGCGGGGTGCCCACGCACCAAGATTAAGTACTCACGCCCGGAAGGGCGAGTGGCGTTCGAGCCACTCCTCGAGGCGACCAGAAAGGTGCTCGCCAAGAAGGGCGAGTGGCGTTGAGCCACTCCTCGGCGACGGCAAAGTGCTCGCCAAGAGGGCAGTGGCGTTCGAGCCACTCCTCGGCGACCAGCAAAGGTGCTCGCCAGGGGACAGTGGCGTTGAGCCACTCCTCGAGGCGACGATAAAGGTGCTCGCCAAGAGGGCGAGTGGCGTTGAGCCACTCCTGGGCGTAGTTCCCAAGAATCAACCCCGTAATACGTACTCTGAGGCGAAGG
Source organism: Rhipidocladum racemiflorum (assembly GCA_036346355.1). Taxonomy (NCBI): domain Eukaryota; kingdom Viridiplantae; phylum Streptophyta; class Magnoliopsida; order Poales; family Poaceae; genus Rhipidocladum; species Rhipidocladum racemiflorum. The sequence goes on from CM070577.1 coordinate 5,305,593, forward strand.
GTCAAGGATATTTAATGCGAGACGTGCGCATTAAATGCGAGATGTGTAGGCGGCGGTATGGCGGCGTGTCTTCCCAGCGCGCATTAATGATGGGTGGCCCGAATCGACATCCCCTCTCTCTGGCGAACTGCGGGGGTACAGACAAAGGCGGGACCCAAGGCTAAGTCTAAGTCGGCTAGGACAGGCATTAAATGGGATGTAAGAGAGTGTGACGGGTGCATTAAATGCAATCAGAAAGCGTGTCAGACACTTGCTTTACGCAAGCTTGTAAGCCCCATGCGCCCCAGCCAGCCCGAGTATAAAAGGGAGCTAGGGTGCATGGGAGAAAGGTTGTTGATCCTTGGTTGGCAGAACCTCAGAGGGTCTTCTTCCCCAGCCTTGTAAGAACTTTGAAAGCAGAAGAAACCACCAAGCAGGACTAGGGTTATTACTCCTTTGGAGGGCCCGAACCTGGGTAAACTCGACCGTCTTCTTGCTTGCTCCCAGCATCCCGTTCTTCCTGTCTTTGGAGCGGTTGCCACAAAAGCCCCCAGTCCGAATCTCTCAAGCACCCAATCCTAGGGTGCCTGTTGGCCAGTAAGCCGACAGATGCCATGTAGGATTATGCAGGCAGACGATTATAATCGGCTTGGTAGAACGTCGTGCTGATAACATGTTATAAAACATAGTCGTAGGCTAACAGCACGTTAACAAAATCACACGCTAAAATAGGAAGCATACACTATATAAGGGGTCAAGGTACTCTCTTTATTAGATAGGTTCAATATATAACAAAGTCAACTTGTAGATAGGTTCAGATTCACCCATGAGTCATTTAATATAGAGCTCTTTTACAACGCACTAACTTGAATATGAACCGTTCATTCTTTTCGATCCAGTGGATCAGATTAACTAGAGTTTACTTATACTTTATCTGGTAGTAGAGTAGTATAAACATCCTTAACAAATTAATGATTAGATGCGATTTCTACTACATATTATATACTACCAATATAATACACCGTAAAATTTCTCTTAATATAATATTTGGATTGAGATTCTATCCCCTATCGTAACAATATCATGTATTTTCCTTTTTTGGGAAAAATCGGAGAAGAATTAACAGATGATCCTCTCGCATGTAAATACATCTGGATTACAAACGGAAGCCGAACCGCAGGAAGAAGAAGCAGAGCTTGGCGAGGACGACGACGGACTCGAGCACCCACAGCAAGTAGAAGACGACGTTCTCGTAGAAGAGCTGGACGAGGTCGACGCGCGGGAGGCTAACCGTGTGCCTCCGGTGGCGCAACGCCGTCGACAGTGCACGGATACGCAGCGTCCACCGCGGCAACCCGCTCCCCCCGCCGGCCACCGATGTCATCTTCTTCCGTACCCACTCTCGCTTCCTACCGCCGGCCATCGGTGGTGATCGATCGGTTGGTGTTTTTCCAGATCTTCTAGCTACTTCTTCCTGTCCCTGTGTCGATCCTAACGCTACTCTGTCTTGAGCCTTTTATGTCGTGAATACCACGCGGCGCAGCTGGTGAAACTGCCTGCAAAAGACCAGACTGAATAGCACTGATTCAGAAGGGAGCTAGCTGGTCAAGGGCTAAAAGTCTTGAAGGCTCACGAACAAGGCAGCTTCCTGGGAGAAGCCTTTTTTGGCTGACATTGCAGCTGCAGTGGACCAGAGATTAATTTGGCATATTGATCTGAGCTTACGTAGTTACGTACTACCAGTGGAGTTGTTGGGAGGTTGGGCTGCCGTGTCGCTTAATCAAATTCTGCTGATGTCCTGATGCGCAATTGGACTTTTAGCTAAGCTTTCCATATCAATGAACGAGACTATTTCTCGGCAAGGTTCTCAAGTTGGAGGTTCGGCCGTTGCCTCGGGCTCAACCTCAAGGTAATAGTAATCAGGCTCTTCACAACGCCGGCATCCTGCGGAAACAGCGAAGCAAATATAGTGGATTGCTAAGGTTTTCTTGCATGGGCGCTAGCTCTCGCTGCGTCTGCAATAAAGTGGATTGGATTGATGCTACCTTGCCTTGAGGATCGAGGACGAATGGGGCTAGCAGGAGCACCGCCGGCGACGAGCTCCTCCTCCTCCTTCTTGCCGCCCGTCGCGTGCTCAACTTTCCGGCGGAGGTGGCAGGCGGTTCTTGCGATCACGCCGACAGGTCGACCCAAAGCTACCAGCCCATCGGCATCGGATGTAGTTTTACATAAGAACCCTCGGCTTATCTCGTATTACCGTTTATCGTACCAGAGTTTGGATCGCGCAGGATAAGTTGCGACCCATCCGCACCACGACCAAGCTTTACCGTCCGATCTAACATAGGCGGCTGAAATCGAGGAAGAAGCTTTGGAGGTAATTTTTCGTGAGGACCCTATGTGCATCTCGTAATTCCGTTTACCAACACTTGGTCTCTTTGCACCGTACGATCTAACATGGGCGGATCAGATTGAGGGTGAGTGAGTGATACAGGTAGATATTTTGTGCAGCCCCTCGGATTATCCCGTATTATCGTTAAAAAAGGAGGGGCGCCCGTCGGCGGACGAGCTGTCGGGGGAGGCCAGACGGCGGCGGAGCTCCAGCGAGCGGCAGCGAAGCGAGCTTACGCCCCACTCGGTGACATGTAGCCGGCGTCCCCTTAACTGCTCAGCCCAACCGGCCACGCCCACGCACCCGTAGATTCGCCGCCGGACGGGCAGGGGCTGGCCACGGCGGAGGCCCAGCCATCCACACGCACGAAAACAACAACCGCGGACGGAGGTGCTGACCAACGCCGGTGGAGGCGCGCACTGCCCATCTCAAGGTTTGCTTCCCTTCCGGCTCCTTTCTCCGTTTTCCTTTCCCGCTAGCGAGTCTAAGGGCTGTTTGGTGGTTGTATTTTCTTAGCCCATACAACGTCGTTCTGCCTGATTGAAGATAAGCCAAGCTAATGTATATAGATGTCCTTTGGTTGTTTGTATGAGTTAAACTTGGCTACGAAGAGATGATATTTAATTGGTTGCATAAGCTGAACCTACTAACACAGAATGCATGCATCGTTGTAACAACTTGCACGACTCGAGTCTAGCCGAGCGGATACACCCAAAATTATCGTTCCCCGCGGGCCTGGCTGGGAGGGAAAAATTGCACGACTCGGACCAGACTAGGATGGACGTTTAGGCAACCAAACAACATAATTTTACATCCACAGATACAAAACTCAATGCATACAAGCAACCAAACAGCCCCTACAAATCTGCAAGTTGCGTGGGTTGTTTCACGTGAGCGCAGAGCCGGACATCAATGAACAGAAGCTCAATGCTCTCTCTGATTCCTATGTACAACGGTGGCATAATGTTTAAGTTACTACTACAATAACTATAAACATCTGCTACTGCCACTAGAACTAGCTGCTGGTCTGCTCGGCGCAACCACCACTCTGCTTCTGCTAGCTCTGGCTGCGACGTAAAAAACACTTGCACCGCGCCTCTGCTCTCTGGTGCGTATCTGCATCCGCTCCAGCTTCAGCCTCCAATCAAGTGCGCGCGCTTTTATGTCTCAACGTACGTGCTGTGATTGACTGTGTAGAAGACCAACCCTGATTGCTGCAACCTGGATCCTTACTTGTGCAGGTTCAGTGACACCGTTGCGACTAGGAAGCACGTCAGCGACAAGACTGTCGTCCTCTTGCTGTCCGCGGCGGCGCTGATGTTGTCGCCGTAGTCCGGAGGTGACATGGACCCGTAGAGAGGAGGAGAGTTGCCGTATCCAGGAGAGTTCTCGTAGCCAGGAGAGCCAAAAGTTGGGGTCGTCGGCGTCGACGTGTTCAGAACCGAAGCACCGGTGCTGTCAGTTCCATCATACAAAGAAATAGAGAAAAAGATTTTCAGCAATTATTAGTTCAATCCATATGCACTTCCCTTTCCTTCTCTGATCTATTTGTTTCAGTTTTCCTTTTGAGTTGCTAGGATCATTTACTCCCTCCCCTCTTGTCACAGATAGTCATGGACGCAGTTAAATTTTTGAAGCTTTGGCTTTTAATATGTTTTTAAATATTTAAATTAGATACATAAAATTATTTGTGCAAATTTGTTTCGAAAAGTATTTTGTAATATTATAATTTTATTAATTTTTATAAATAAATTATAATAGAAATTAGTGGTTAAAACTGTGTTACGAGAATACGCAGATGTCCAAAACATAATTGTTTGTGACTAGGAGTACCTCGTCGCCGGGTACTGACAAGTCGAGGTACCTGCGCGGTTGGAAAGAAGTCAATGGATTCGTCGGTAATATATGCAGAAATTTATACGACAAAGATCGAATGATGTGATGCAGGAATTAATGCTGATTAGTTTTGGATGGAGCTTAATTGATTACTGGGATTGGTGCTGGTGAGGACGGCGGTGCCGCCGAAGTCGCAGCTGGTCTGGACGGGGTTCTTCTGGTAGTAGCTGTTGAAGGCGTACGACGCGTGGTCGCGGACGGTGTCGGGGTTGAAGCAGCTCCCGCCGGTCTGGATGGCGGAGCAGTCCGCACCTCCCTGCCCGCACGCGTAGTCTAGCGCCACCTGCAGCGCCGTCGTGCTCGCGCTCTGGCTCGCCACGCACCAACTCCCGCCGCCGGCGACCGGATTCTCCAGCGATGGCGTCTGAGTCGTGGGCGTCATCGTCGGCATTGCCGTGGGCGTTGTGATGGTGGGTGTGGTGGGGTTCACCACCGGGACGGTCGCGAGCGGCGTGCTCACGTCCAGCTCCGGCATGTCGTGCGCGGACTCGAGCTTTGCCGCCACGCCGGAGAGCTGCCGCGATGCATCACCATGCTCTTCTTTCGCTCTCTGATCGGCCGCTGTCCCTGCAGCTTGAACCAAAGGACGATTTTTTGTGTGACTACCTGCTTGAATTTTCACTTCGTGCTCTGATCTTTATTTGGTTAAGCAAAAGCACACTTTTGCTTGGGAGTTAATCTTTGATAAAAAGTATGTGTTTGTCTGTTGCTATGACATGACACTCAGTTCGTCATCTCCAACAACTAAGCAAACTAAATTAAAGAAACTAAATAAGCAATAGACAATTTATTCTCGGCAACCAACCAAGCTCTGTTCTTCTAATTTCTAAGCAGAGCAGAGTGAAAAGTAGTAAGGCGGTAACAGGCTAACAGCAATGGTAACAACACCAGCAGCTAATCAGAGCAGAACCTATTGCATCCATTTCTCACCCTACAAACGCACCAAAACCAAGAGCAATGAACACACACAGAGCTCAGCAACTCACCATGGCAGAAGAGAAGGACAAGAAGAGAGGCTAGGCAATGGACTGGCCTAAGACCCATGCTTGAAGCTTGTGCACAGCTCTGCCACTTGGAGAAAAGCTTGCCCAGCTCTTCCTCCCAGCGAGGTAGTATAGCCAGTAGGGAGTGTGCCAACTGAGAAGCAAGTGTAAAGTGAGCTTAGCTGCTGCCTCAATCTTCTAGTCAGTGCATCTGCATATGCTGATAAGCATAAGCATGCCTTGAGTACACAGAATCGAAGGTTTCTTGAGCCGGGAGGCTAGCTAAGACCTTTACAGGATCACGCAATTGACATAGTATAAGCAATAGATTAAGCGAAAGAGGTAGGAAAGTAAAAAAAAAGAAGGTTGGATGAGTTGGAAGGTGAAGAAAAGAAAGAGTAGAAATTCTTCATGTGGGGGTGCCTTCATGATGGCTTAGCTATGATGAGCCATGGATTTCCATTTGGTGCAGTTGGCCACACCGGGATTGGAGTTGGAGCGAATATTTTCGAATTCGTGATTCGTATGAGAATGTTATCATAACACAGTTCAGTATGTACTTCATCTCTCTTAAATAATAATTAGAGTAAGTGATAAATTCAAATTGTACAATAACTATCTCTAAAGGTTATCTCTAAATATTGTATAATAACTATCTTTAAACTTGTACAATAACTAATCTATCTTATTTCCTGTGCGATGCTGCCCACTAAATAAGAGCCGGTTCTTTTCTCTCTTCTTTTTATCACTCTTTCATATAAGATAAAACTGATGTGTAAATGCTAAAAGTGGGTTGAGGTGGCCGTACATACCTTACAAGGCTACATGCAGAAGTGGTACTGACAAAAGTATGGAGAAGAAAAGAATACGTACATGTTCTGAGTAGCTGCACCACTGTATCAGCTTTAGCTGGTTGCCTGGTTCGTCTCGTTCTTAGCTCATTGTTCAGTTTATAAGAGAATCTCCTTAAGCAATCGGCAGGAAAGAGGAAGGGAACGGAGACTGAACACTGAAGGCAGGAGGGCATACATCTGAAATATGTTCTCTCGGAAAAGTTGATGAAGATAATGTCAAATTAGTAATACCTTAGTTTTTTTCATTTGGAATGAGCAAAAGTACTTGTTATATTTATATATATATATATATATATATATATATATATATATATATATATATATATATATGAAAATGGTTATATACTCTCGGAAGTACATTCACACCTTTAGTATACCTCTTAAATGATGTTGTTATACTTATACTCTAATACTGATTATAAGATACGTAAAAATAAGTTCCATAAAAATTTTCATCAAAGTCCACTATTTATAGTATTATTTGTTTATATACTCCTTTTACGTATGGAAAAAGATATATAGCAAAAAAAAAAATAAAGGGTTCTGATGAATCTTTTCGACCATATCGCATTGGAGTATCTTAGAATTATTATTGGAGTATACAAAATGTGCTAAAAGAGTATAACACATTTATTTAAATGGTATATTAGATATGGAAGTATGTACTAAAAAAGCTGTATATATACGCACACTAGCATTCACCGTTCTCCAAATTGCACGTAGTGACACTTTTTACCTGCTTGGATCGAGGTTTTGGTAACGAGATCAAGGAATCTGGACTTTTTCGGTGATGCTGCCTCCTTTTTAAACTATATTTATTTAGGTCTAGTCTTTTTAGCTTATAACATAAAATCAGTTTTTGGGTTTAAACAGTTTTCATACAACAAAAAGCTAAAAGTCACGAGAGACGTGTTTTTTGGTTTATTAAGGGTTAATTTTAGACTAGTACCAGTGAAGTTACGGTAAAATTATCCATCTCTATCACGTAGAAAAAATCGATTGCTTCTAAACTGCTTAAGCCAACGAGTTAGTTTTAAACTATAAACCAAAAAAAAAAATCTAGACCTAAACAAATAGTACCTAACTATGCCCACGAGACTTGCTGGTCACTGGAACAAAGAACACAGAGAAACAGTGGCGGACCCAAAAAAAAATTTAGAGTTTGGGCACACTTAAAAGAAGGACAACAAGTCCAAAGCTATTTAAATTTTAGTTGCTAACTTTTTATACAATTTAGGATGTTTTTTATAAGACGTTAGTAAAGCCTGTAGATTCAGGCTCTATATTTTCGTTTCTTTTCTGATTTAAATATTGTACTTGCCAGGTTGCGTGAATATGAGATTTAGATGTTTGTTACGTGGGTTGAGCCCGGACCCAGGCTAGCCGGGCCTTGGGTCCGCCCCTGCAGAGAAATGGAAAAGTTGGTCACCTGGAGCAAGCTCGCCTCGCCAAGGTGATGCTCCATCCAGGTCCCAACCTTTGCATCTCCTTTTGCGCTTCTTGGGCAGCTGCGCAGAGCACAGAAAAAAGCTCAGAGATTTGCTTTTTGTCCAGGGCTAGGCGCCGGCTACCATAAGAATGTGCTCGCCGCTCTGATTCATGAATGCCCAATGAGCAATGGAACCAGCTTCGTAGTGCCACGACTGTGACGCAAATTAAATCTACTCTAGGCTGGTACAAAGGCATGGAATCTATAGTGTGTCACTCTATGTAGTAGCCACTGGCCATTGTGGAATGTTTTCATGGACTTTCAGGTGCTTGAGTTGAAGTTGAAACTTGGAACAAAGCAGAAATGTAAACTGTTGGGAGCATGGAAGCCAGCAATCATGATCCTTTGTTAGTGGGCTTTGCCACTACCAGTCATAGTCATAGGCTCATAGCTCATGGGTCCAGCGCACAGACAGATTAGGCAGCATCGCGTAGGAGCATCTCAAAAATACAGGAATCTCGATGCAAAACAGCGTAATTTCCGTGTGATTCTTACGGCATTATCGTGTTCCAACGGGGCCCGAACTTTTGGAAAGGGGGGTAGGAAAATTCAATCTTACATATTCACATCTACATGTTAGAAAAACATCTAAGGGCTAAAGTCTTCATCTTTAATCTAGCCTAGGTCATGGTCACAAGTGTGCGGAAATAAGCATTAGGTACTGACCCGGTGAGGTAGATGATGCCATTTGTTCTGTCGTTGGTGGAGTAGGAGACACAGAGAGGTGGACACCGGCTTTACTGTGAGGATGTCGCTGGCCTCTGGACACCACCAACACTGCCCAAGAACTGTCTTTCGATGCTCCTCCAGCGCCGGTGAGGATCGGTAGAGTGTTATGGTTTTGGAAGGGTCGGATTGTGCGTGTGATCATCACCACACGCACGAGCTCATCTCTTCCTGTAAATATAGCGCCGAGGAGCTCGGGGGCATGTCCTATGTATGGAAAGCGAATCCGATCATGGCCCGTAATCAAGGAAAGAGTTAATTTCGGGATTTAGAATTAGTTAGGAAGTTTTGATTAAGAAGATGACTGCGTGTATGAAAATAAGGGGTGCGTTTGGTTGCTTGGATGAGGTTGGATGGGATATGGCCATCCAACTTGGATGGGATGGAGCCATCCAAGTAGTTGTTTGGATTGGTGGATAAGGATGAGCCAATTTTTTGTTTGGTTGGATAGATGAGGATGAATGGGATGAGCTAATTTTTTGTTTGGTTAAATGGATGAGCTAGTTGTAATCAAGATTTCAAATTTTGGTTTGAATTTTTTGGACAAAATTTAATTAAAATTTGATTTTTGAACAAAATTTGATCACAATTTAAATTTTCTGACAAAATTTGAATTTTTGGATAAAATTTGACCACAATTTGATTTTTTGGACACATTTTGAATTTTTGAATAAAATTTGCATTTTCAAACAAATTTTTATTTTTGGACAAATTTTTACTAAAATTTGAATTTTCAAACAAAATTTGACCATATTTTGAGCAAGTTTAATTTTGGCCAAGAAAACTTTGCCGAAATTTGAATTTGACCGTGTACACCTCTTCGTGCAACAAACTGGATGAGCACATCCGGCCTTTTTATTTGGATGGCTTTATCCAGCATCTTGAGAGAATATTCTTAAAAACTGGATGACCATATTCTATCCATCCACCCATCCAAACAATTGGATGACTCCAAATCCATGGATGACTATATTCCATCCACCCTCATCCACCCAACCAAACACTACAAGGATGGCAATATCCATACAATCGCCTGAGACCAACCAACACTACAGACTAGAAAGCCGCCGCCGCCGCCTCCTTTTTCTTCTACTGCTTGTCAGGACCTAGAGCTCCTCCTTGACGAGCTCGGGATTGCTGCTAATGGCATGGCTAAGCAATGAATGGATCGATGATTGCTTACAATAGTGTCGATGGAATTAATATTTCCGGGCGGTCACTTCGTGCGGCGCGAGGCTTGGACCACTCAAGACAAAAGCGAGATCTCTCCGTTGCTGTAAAGATTCGAGAAAATTGGGCTAGGAGACGAGGGGAAAAGAACGACTATTGGGCCGATGGCTGAGAAAAATTGCCTTCTGGGCCTACTATTTGTTGGGCCATGAGATGTCAATCTGCCAATACTATCTGTTTCCGTTCGGAGAGATGCTTCTATACTTTTTTTCTTTTGAAGGTTACACAAATATTAATGTATCTACTGATTATTTATCTCTTCGTTTGTTTGAAGATTTATACAATTTATATTGGAAAGAAAAAATAGATGGACTGCTCTTGGGTTTAAGTACTAATAAGTAGTTCCGAGAAAGGTTACCAACTGGGCCGAAGCCTCCCTCATCCCAGAAGGTCGAAAACCCACTGCCGCACGATACCTCGTGCTTACTAAACTCACGGTCCGAAAAAAGAAAAGGTCATGGGAGACATGGCCATCTGATTCTAAAGGAAGAGCCAAAATGAACCCTCTGTTCATGTCGGACCTACTATAATCAACTCAATTAACTTCATGAAAATCTCTCTTGTCAGTTTCGATGACGGCAAGCCATGTCAACAGTGCATTTCTTTTCAGATCAGCCCGAGGCAACAATGCCGATACCTTAACCCCCTGCGGCTCGCGTGACCGTATTCCATAAGCAAAGACTGAATCCAAATGTCAAAACAACACGAACTACAGTGTAGCGCAAGAGGCAAGAGGCAGGTTTTAAGTTGGAAGACAAGACCTGCATAGCTGGGGGCGCAAATGGCGGCAAACTGGAGTCAGCCGAGTACGCGTCTTGTGAATTGTGATCCAGGGGATGGAACCGGAAGGAGCCCACCGTGCAGCCAGCTACTTGATCGAGTGACTGACACGATGATACCTGGGACCCGTACGTGTGGTTAGATTCATCGCTCTGCCTGAGCCTGGGCCATGGTTGTTTCTTCAAGACACCCTCAGCCACGAATTATCTGTGGCGGCCAGAGCAGGACGGGACAGGGAATCAGGAATGAATGGCCCCTAGGCCACGGTGGTTTTCGCGCTATTTCACATGGCCGGACGTAAAAATTAATCTCCCCACGGCCAAATTATGATCCGTATGACTTGGCTCAATACGACAGCGCACAAGTCCACAATTATTGTTCGTCGAAAGATGGAGCAAAAGCCATTGTCTTGTTCTTGTATGACTTTATAACCGTTTGTTAGAAGGAAGCAAAGGTGGGCATTGGGCCGAGTTTTTGGCGGTCCAAGCGATGGTATGGCGCGGTCTGGCGGACGCGATCTGATTCGGGCGATTTGGGCGACGGCTGCCGCAAGACGCAATCAGAGCGTGCCCGGAACCAGCACGACGGCGCGACGACGGCACCGCGACGATTTGGCGTCTGCTGCAGACGGACGAGCACGAAATCACGGATTAAGGCTTAAAAGTTGGCGGATATTGTTGATCTGGGCATCTTCAAGCATTGCATTTATGTTTGACATTTTGTTGATGTGATTAGTCTCTTATGTAATTAAAATAGGTAGTTTAGTAGTAGTGATTTGTTTTATTTATTTGTTCGTCACAATAGTAAAAATGGGTCGGGCTTGGCGACAAGACGTAAGCGAGCCTGAAGCGCCAAATGGGCCGGGCTTGGGCTCGTCAAAAGTGAGTCGGCGACGTGGGCGCGATGGGCCGTCGTGTGGTTTCGGTCCGACGATGGGCGGCCGGGCGTGCTGTGACGACGCCCACCTCTAGAAGGAAGTAGTTTATTACGTACACCATATTTTTCTTTACATCATTTTCTCCGTTTCTTCTGCGGCTCTCCCTCTTCTATCATTTTTTTATCATTATAGATTGGATTCTCTTCTGAATTTGCTTCGATGAAATCCTCTCATTGTAGTGCCACTACAAGAAGTTGTATAATAAGAAACCCACATTTGAGTTGAGTACATACTAGAACATCGCATGTCCCACACACAACATTCTCTTCGCCTGAAAAGCGAGGACGTGTTTCACCGCTTTAAGCATGACTATCATATTAACAACCCTGTTGCTTCACAAGAGAATGTGATTTGTCTCCCAACAATGACCATGCATACCCATGCCGTCCATTTGTCGACGTGCGACATTACCATAGGCCATGAGATGAACCAGACAGCAACTTCCATTTCCTCTCCCTGCTGCTACAAAATATACATCATCCCTCTGTTAATCCATGAACCACCATGAGCAACAGAAATGACGTGGATGAAAGCGATCGATATGATAGAATGACGGGTCACCAACAGGTGGGGCCTCCGCTCGGTTGGGTGGCAGATTACGAGCCTCTCGAAGCTTCCCCGTATCATTATCGACCACCATACTTATTCCACGTAGACAGAAAATAAAATCTTGCAGTGACCTCAAGAAGATATCATTTAGATTTACAACAAACACAAGCTGGTTTAACCCACAATGGCATATAGACTAGCCTGGAGAGCGACCGCTAAATCGCGCTCCACCACGATTAGGGGTGCGGTTATGTACCACCCCATGATCTATCTTTTTATCTGTCTCTATATATGTATACTAGTTTTACAGTTGAGTAAGCTTCCACTTTAACCAAAAAAATTTGACCGTCTATCTATTCGATCAACGGTTTCGATTAAAAGAAAGAGTCTATATCAAGTACAACATAAATTAACTGAAATTCAGAATAAAAAATATATCAATTTGATTTCCATACGATTTCGAAAGAAAATCCATAGATAACCAAAATTTGGAATAATATTTAAACGGTTTAGATTAAAAGAAAGAGTCCATAACAAGTACAACCTATATTAGCTGAAATTCAAAATAAAAAAGGAAACTAGCAATTTGATTTTCATACGCTTTTCAAAGAAAATCCATAAATAACTAAAATTTAGAATAATATTTAAATAAAAATTATCAAATTAAAGCAAATAGTCTATGTCAAGTACAAGCCAAATTAACAAAAATTTGGAATAAAAAATTAAATAAAATTATTAATTTGATTTCATACGAATTCAAAAATAAACCCTACAAATAAAATTCAGAATGGTAATAAATAAAATATAAATTTCAACGGCTTAGATTAAAAGAAAGAGTCCATGTCAAGCACAACCTAAATTAATTGAAATTTTGAATTAAAAAAATTATCAATTTGACTTCCATACAATTTCTAAAAAAAATCCATAAATAACCAAAATTCAAAATAATATTTAAACGACTTATATTAAAATAAAGAGTGCATGTCAAGTATAACCTAAATTAGCTGAAATTCAAAATAAAAAATTAGAAAATTACAAATTTGACTCTGTATGATTTCCAAAGAAAATCCATAAATAACTAAAATTTGGAATAATATTTAAATAAAAATTAGCAAATTAAAGCAAACAGTCTATGTCAAGTACAAGCCAAATTAACTAAAATTCAGAATTAAAAATAAAATAAAATAATTAATTTGATTTCATACGAATTCCAAAATAAACCCTACAATTAAAATTCATAACAGTAATAAATAAAATATAAATAAATTTCCAAACGAATTCCAGCCTAAAAAGAAAAAAAAATCACCCACATACGATAAAACAATATGCAAATTCGGAATAAAAATTAACTGATGATTAGATATTTGATTCGTACGACTTCCAAAGTAACACCCATAAATAACAAAAAAAATCAGAGTAATAGTTACTTACATCGTCCAAGTTTATACGGCGTATTTTCTCTTAGCACATAGACCACATGTGATATTAAAAATAACTAGATTACCCCTAATTATTTTCTATAAACATTTATATTCAATGCATGCATTCAAGAAATTTTTACCGTTCTGGCCTCTTTGAAATTGTTTTTTACGGATCTAGCCGTTCATCACATGAAATTGCAAAAATGGCCTGTAAACAGTAAAAATGGCTCGAATCCCGAACGCGAAAATATTTTTAAAATTTTTTTTATTTGGAATTCCGCAATGCCACAACGAGATTTTTTAAAACAATTTTTTTTAAAAAAATGCCATTCATCCATAGCCCTGGATATTAAATTTTATTTTATTTTTCATTTTTTTTAAATCCCGCTCATCCCGAGCGCTGGATATTATTATTTTTTCTTTTTTTAAAAATGTCGCGGTCAGGGACAACAGGATTTTAAAAATGTCCACCGCGGGAAAATAAAAAATGATTTTTTTTAAACGAGCGGTCGGGAACCACGGCAAAAAAATTCAATTTCAGCGGTCGCCCACCGCGGCATAATTTAGTTAGAAAAAAAAAATTTAAAAATTAATCCAGCGCTCGGTCACCACTGTATTCCAAATAAAAAAATAAAATAAAATATCCAGCGCTTCCACACCGCGACATTTCACTGTTATGGGGCTATTTTTGAAATTTCCTGGGATGAACGGCTAGATCCGTAAAATCGAAATCGGAAGGGGCTAGTATAGTAAAAAAATTCTGCATTCAAAGGATATAATGTAAACTTGGGTATTTATTAGCTGTATAAAAGAAAGACCACACTAATTTTTTTATTGAAATAAGAAATACAACCTATATATATGGACAAGACCATTAAAAAGATACACACTACATTTTTTTTTTTGACAAAGTGAGTCTTTGTCAAGTACAAGCTAAATTAACTAAATCCAGAATAAAAAAATAAACAACTTAATTTCCATACAAATTCAAATATAAACACTAAAAGTATTTAGAATACAATAAAGACAAATAGAAAATAGATTTTTATACAAAGACCAACCAAAAACTAAAAAAAATTCACCCAAAGTACAATAAAAATATATTCAAATTAGGAATAAATCAAATGATGATTAGAGATTTGATTTGTATACGGATTTAGATGCTAAATTTCACAGATATTAAAATTTTTAATAAGATCTATAACATATACTAATTATAAATTATGAGAAAATTTTCATATTAATCGAGACAAAAAAGATTTAACGTATATTTAATAGAATCAAGTTATAGTGGCTATCATGTACAATCTAAATCAGCGGACTAAAATAACTTTGTCTAAGAAATTAGCTCATGGAAATGCACGAGTTATCGACTAGTCGTCCCTAATGCTGATTTACTAATCAACTGCAGTTACGACAAAAACATATTTTTAAATCAAATTATGTCATATGTTCAAAAAAAAAAATCTGTATTCTTGAGGTACTACGAGGAGGGAGAAGTGAAGAATTGCCTGCCCAGAAGAGTAGGGTGTGGACGAAAAAAAAGATATACAATTGGTTTTCTTTTTATTTGCAAGAGGCAAAAAGAACGTCTCATGATCCATATATTGACTCGCCGTTTATCTTAAAAAGGAGGTTTATGATAATATACCACCGTCCATTTGTATTTATATGCTAAAAGAAATACAAGGGGGCCGTTACGCGCATGGACATGACTGAGGGACATATTACCCAAACTGCCCTTGCTATGCTCCCCGACTCACATCGCCACCCTGGATCCATCAGCGTCCGACGTGGAGTCAAACCAGTGGGGTGGGTTGTTCGCCGCCGGTCAGCGCCGCCGCGCGGTAGGCCGCGCAGACCGGCCGAGCCGGAACGCCGAGGGCGGCGTCCACCGCGGCGTCGCTCCACCGGTCCCTCATTGCGCGGTTCAGCCGCGCGACGAAGCCGCTGCGACGGTGCTCCAGGTGCTTCAGGAACCGTGCCGACATGCACTGTGCGTCCTCCACCGTCGAGGCCTCGGCGTCACCGCCAGTGGCCAGGTACTCCACCATGGACTCTGTGACGCGCGCCGGGGCGGCGCCGCGGCCGTCCCACAGCCACATTCTCGCGACGGCGCGGCGCACCGCGGTGGCGACGGCGTTGGCGGCCTTGTCGGTGTCGGACATGAGGCTGGGGCTCAGGGAAATGACGAACCCTCCGGGTGCCACATCGGTGGCGGCCAACTTCGCGTTGGAGGTGAGGTTGTGGCCGGCCATCTGGACGGTGACACGGGTGACCTGCTTGCGCGGGAACGACATGTCCGGGAAGAGCACCTGCTCCACGCCGCGGTTCGCGTAGTGGAGGATGCGGGCGGCCTCGCCGTTGGACACGAAGAAGAGGTCGAAGTGCCGGCCGGCAATGGTGTCCCGGGGAGCGGCGTTGACAACGTCGACGCGGAAGCCCTTCGAGGCCTCGTGCTGCGCGAACAGTGAGACGGAGGCGACGGCGAGGACGGCGAGGACGCGAGCAACGACGCTTTTGGTGGGAAGGGAGGAGGCAGAGTCGTCAGTGTGGGCGTTGGTGGTGGAGGAGGAGGCGGTGGCGATGGGGAGGAGAAGAGGGGCTTCCATTGGTGGCCGGAGATACGGGAGCTAGGCAAGCTTGCCTTGGCGGAGCTTGTAAGCAAGGGAGCTTGGGGTTGGCTTGACAATAATGCGAGCGGCGCACGCTATTTAATGGCATTTTTTTAACGTCCGAATGGCCGAACGATTAGCTTTTGTGTTAGGTGCATCGCCCATCAGCTTGCCAGATATTTTGTTGGGGGCAGGGGCGTTAAATTCATTGTAGACAATTTTTTTTTTTCATCCAATGAATCGGATCACAGGTGGAATTGCCGGTGGGGTATAGATGGGTTGAAGCCCCACCCGTACCCCACCGGGCCTCTTATATGGATCGTATAATACGTGTACGTGGCCAATCTGTGAATGAATAATGAATCACCTGGTTGGCTGGCTTCGTGTACGCAGTACGTAGTCGCTTCGCTTTCCCTCCATATATGCGGCCGTCCGTTTGACCACGTTGGTCGTCGCTGAGAGCCTAAGACCAGTCTGGCAATCTTCCTCCTCGTTGGCTCGTTCTCTCAAGTAAGCACATCCATGATCTATTCCCATGTGTTCCAGTTCCACCATGATGCAAAGTTAAAAACTAGTTAGGCTAGCATGAGACAATTGTATTCGTAGCTGTGCGCCTGTGCGGCTAGCCGCTCGCCTTCCGAGTTCCGATCAGTTCATCGGTCATCGGTTTACATATTACTAGATTAGTAATTAGGTTACACAATTACACGCATGACTCATGGTATGCTATAGTTTAGGCTTGAAAAGTGAAGGGAGCCACTTTTGGAAGAGGTAAAGAAGTTTTGTGTTGCATCGGGAATTTCGGTGCCCAATATGGAAGATTGAAAGCATGCTGGAGGTCACATGAGACGTGAAAAACAGTTTGTTACTTATCATCATTATTATTATGTCGATACTTTTCTTGTTGTGGTTGATTCACTAGCTCACAAGGTTGAATGATCGATTCGAGTGAATCTTCCATAGAGCTATTGAGATGCATTGATTGTCTAGACCCAAGAGATTCATTTGCAAACTTTGATCATGGTAGGCTTGTTCGGCTTGTAGAGATATATTCTGATGATTTCTCAACATATGATCGTGTGGTTTTAGAAGACAACTTTACTTATTGTTGATGGCATGAGAAGAGAAGAATTTTCAAGTTGTGATGATCTTGCTAGTCTTGTGTGATGATGGTCAAGGAAAAGAAGCATGTCGTTTATCCATTGGTCTATAGACTTATTGAATTAGCATTAGTTTTACCTGTGGGCACAACTACAGTTGAAAGGCCTTTCTCGGCAATGAAGATTATCAAGACAGATTTGCGTAATAAGATAAGTGATGATTGGTTAAATGATCTCATGGTATGCTACATTGAGTATGACATATTTTCAAATACAGACATGGAGGATATTTTGCAGCGTTTTTAGAACATGAAAACTCGTAAATATTGACTACCAACTCTTCAGAAGTAATGATCGATACATTTTTTTGTATATATATATATATATATATATATATATATATATATATATATATATATATAGAGAGAGAGAGAGAGAGAGAGAGGAGAGGATGGCTAGAATACTATCGATAGCAAAGTGAACCTGTACTACCCACGTTCTAAGCCGTCCGATCGCACAACGTATGGTCCAGATGAATCAAGGTGGAAGGCCACTTAAATCATTTTACACAAAACACCCACATTGATTCCTCTTTGTGTAATAATCTGAAGCGCATGGATACAAGTTATCCTTGGAAGGAAAGACAATTCCGAATCCGCTTTGTCTACGAATAAGGAAGCTATAAGTAATGCAACTATGAATCTCATGGAGAGTTCGATCCTGGCTCAGGATGTTATTTGGCGGCAGGCCTAACACATGCAAGTCGAGCGGAAGTGGTGTTTCGGTGGCGAGCGGGTGAGTAATGCGTAAGAACACTGCCCTTGGGAGGAACAACAACTAGAAAGCGGTTGCTAATACCAGTAATTTGAGGAGCAAAAGGAGAAATCCGCCCAAGGAGGGGCTCGCGTCACGATTAGCTAGTTGGTGAGGCAATAGCTTACCAAGGCGATGATCGATGCCAGTCCGAGAGGATGATCAGCCACACTGGGTGAGACACGGCCCAAACTCCTACGGGAAGCAGCGGTGGGAATTTTCCGCAATGGGCGAAAGCCTGTGAAGCAATGCGTGGAGGTGGAAGGCCTACGGTCGTCAACTTCTTTTCTCAAAGAAGAAACAATGACGATATCTGAGGAATAAGCATCGGCTAACTCTGTGCGATAGGCTGCGGTAAGGCAGAGGATGCAAGCGTTATCGGAATGATTGGCGTAAAGCGTGCAGTAGGTGGCTTTTCAAGTCCGCCGTCAAATCGAGGCTCAACCCTGGGCGAGCGGTGGAAACTACCAAGCCGGAGTCACGGTAGAGGCAGAGGAATTTCGGGTGGAGCGGTGAAATGCATTGAGATCGGAAAGAACACCAACGGCGAAAGCACTCTGTTTGGTGACATCGACAGCGAGAGACGAAAGTAAGGGGAGCGTATGGGATTAGAGATCCCAGTAGTCCTAGCCATAAACAATGGATACTAAGTGCGTGCGACTCGACCCGATCTTTGTCTGTAGCTAACGTGTTAAGTATCACTTTGGGGAGTACGTTCGCAAGAATGAAACTCAAAGGAATTGGCGGGGCCCGCAAGCGGTGGAGCATGTGGTTTAATTCGATGCAAAGCGAAGAACCTTACCAGGGCTTGACATGCCGCGAATCCTCTTGAAAGAGAGGTGCCTCGGGAACAGCGGACACAGGTGGTGCATGGTCGTCGGCTCGTGCCGTAAGGTGTTGGGTTAAGTCTCGCAACGAGCGCAACCCTCGTGTTTAGTTGCCAATATGAGTTTGGAACCCTGAGCAGGACCGCCCGGTGTTAAGCGAAGGAAGGAAGGAGAGGATGAGGCCAAGTCATCATGCCCTTATGCCCTGGGTGACACACGTGCTACAATGGGCGGGACAAAGGGTCGCGATCTCGCGAGGTGAGCTAACTCCAAAAACCCATCCTCGATTCGGATTAGGCTACAACTACGCCTTTGCATGAAGCGAGAATCGCTAGTAATCGTCGGTCGACCATACGGGCGGTGAATCCGTTCCTGGGCCTTGTACACACCGCCCGTCACACTATAGGAGTGGCCATGTTTGAAGTCATTACCCTTAACCGTAAGGAGGGGGATGCCTAAGGCTAGGCTTGCGGCGGAGTGAAGTCGTAACAAGGTAGCCGCATCTTGGAAGGTGCGGCTAGATCACCTCCTTTGCGAGGAGAGCTAATGCTTATGCTTATTGGGTATTTTGGTTTGACACTTGCTTCACGCCCAAAAGAAGGCGACTACGTCTGAGCTAAACTTGGATATGGAAGTCTTCTTTCGTTTAGGGTGAAGTAAGACCAAGCTCATGAGCTTATTATCCTAGGTCGAGAACAAATTAGTTGATAGTGATAGGATCCCCTTTTGAGCGTCCCCATGCCCTCCCCGTGTGGTGTGGCGACATGGGGATGTCAAAAGAAAAGGATGGAGTTTTTCTCGCTTTTGGCGTAGCATGAGCCTCCTTTGGGAGAGGCGCAACAGGCTATTAGCTCGGTGGTAGAGCGTGCCCGATAATTGCGTCGTTGTGCAGGTTGTGAGGGCTCTCGACCACATGGATAGTTTAATGTGCTCATCGGCGCTGACCGAAGATGTGGATCATCCAAGGCACATTAGCATGGCGTACTCCTCTGTTTGAATCGGAGTTTGAAACCAAACAAACTTCTCCTCGGGAGGATAGATGGGGCGATTCAGGTGAGATCCCATGTAGATCTAACTTTCTATTCACTCGTGGGATCCGGGCGGTCCGAGGGGGCACCACGGCTCCTCTCTTCTCGAGAATCCATACATCCCTTATCGGTGTATGGAGAGCTATCTCTTGAGCACGAAGTTGAGGTTAGTCCTCAATGGGAAAATGAAGCACCTAACAACGCATCTTCACATACCAAGAACTATGAGATCACCCCTTTCATGCAGGGTGACGGAGGGATCGTACCATTCGAGCCTTTTTCATGCTTTTCCGTGATGCGGAGAAAGCGGCAATCAATAGGACTTCCTAATCCTCCCTTCTGAAAGGAAGAACGTGAAATTCTTTTTCCTTTCGCGAGGACCAGGAGATTGGATCTAGCCATAAGAGGAATGCTTGGTATAAATAAGCAGCTTATTGGTCTTCGACCCCCTAAGTCACTACTAGCGCCCCGATCGGTGCAATGGGATGTGGCTATTTATTTATCTCTTGACTCGAAATGGGAGCAGAGCCGAGTTTGAAAAAGGATCTTAGAGTGTCTAGGGTTGGGCCAGAGGGTCTCTTAACGCCTTCCTTTTACGCCCATCTGAGTTATTTCCCAAGGACTTGCCATGGTGAGGGAGAAGGGAAGAAGCACACTTGAAGAGCGCAGATACAACGGGGAGTTGTATCTTGTGTTGAGGAAGGATGAATCGCTCGAAAAGGAGTCTATTGATTCTCTCCCAATTGGTTGGATCGTGAGGGGCGATGATTTACTTCACGAGCGAGGTCTCTGGTTCAAGTCCAGGATGGCCCAGTGCTTGAGGAAAAAAGAATAGAAGAAGCATCGACTCTTTCATGCATACTCACTTGGCTCGGGGGGGATATAGCTCAGTTGGTAGAGCTCCGCTCTTGCAATTGGGTTAAATTGACACAGGTTGGCTGTCTAATTGTCCAGCGGTAATGATAGTATCTTGTACTGAACCGGTGGCTCACTTTTTCTAAGTAATGGGGAAGAGGACTGAAACATGCCACTGAAAGACTCTCTTGAGACAAAAGATGGGATGTCAAAAGGTAGAGGAGGTAGGATGGGCGGTTGGTCGGATCTAGTATGGATCGTACATAGGCGATAGTTGGAGTCGGCGACCCTCCCAGGCTTCCTCATCTCGGGATCCCTAGGGAAGAGGATCAAGTTGGCCCTTGCGAATAGCTTGATGCACTATCTCCCTTCAACCCTTTGAGCGAAATGTGGCAAAAGGAAGGAAAATTCATGGACCGACCCCATTGTCTCCACCAGTAGGAACTATGAGATCACCCCAGGACGTAGCCGGCGTCAGAAGTCCTGGACCCGACCATAGACCCTGTTCAATAAGTGGAACACATTAGCCGTCAGCTCTCGGGTTGGGCGATGAAGGGTCGAAGAAGGGCAATCACTCGTTCTTAAAACCGGCATTCTTAAGTTTAAGATCAAAGTCGAGGCGAAAAAAGGGAGAGCTCCCGTTCCTGGTTCTCCTGTGTTTGGATTCCGGAACCACAAGAATCCTTAGAATGGGATTCCAACTCAGCACCTTTTGTTTTGAGATTTGGAGAAGAGTTGCTCTTTGGAGAGCACAGTACGATGAAAGTTGTAAGCTGTGTTCGGGGGGGGCTTATTGTCTATCGTTGACCTCTATGGTAGAACCCGTCGGGGAGGCCTGAGAGGCGGTGGTTTACCTTGTGGCGGATGTCACAAAACACCACAAAAAGGCCGGCCTGACGCAGCCTCAGCCTCCTATCATGGTACATAGACGCAATAGACGTATCATTTGCTATTGCTTTCGTGGTCAAGGAGGGGGTTATTTTTGCAAATTTATTCGCATGTGGTTAGGTTTGAAAAAAAAAAAGTGTGAGAGGGCTAGAAGGGTAAGGCTTCCACCAGCATGATTATCAATGGTCCAAAAGCAAGTCTTTAACTAGGGCAGCTCAAGTAGCTGAAGTAACTTCCGCGCGAGTACAGTTGATGCTTCGAACTGCATATGAAGTCAGAAAAGCATGGG
Source organism: Rhipidocladum racemiflorum (assembly GCA_036346355.1). Lineage (NCBI taxonomy): Eukaryota > Viridiplantae > Streptophyta > Magnoliopsida > Poales > Poaceae > Rhipidocladum > Rhipidocladum racemiflorum. The sequence continues at coordinate 5,327,241 of CM070577.1, forward strand.
GCTTGCCTTTGTATCTTCTTTTACAAGAGGAAAACTCTTCCTTGTATCGATCTCTATAGTACACAACACGGCACAGTGCTCGGAGAAAGTTCTTACATGGTTGTATCAACTTTCCACAGCTGTTGCAACCTCCAAATAATGCACGGGTTGGCTAACAGTGTTAAAGTGTTTTCAAGGAGAAAAAAAGGCTAAAAAAATTGGCCTCTATATTTGCACCCTCTGGCAATAAAATTCCCATCATTTGCAAATAAGCAGGTTCTTCAGGGAGTGCATTTACCTCCAAATGCAAATGGAATTGAGGCCAGAACTGAGCATCCTACCAAGCAAACTTTTTGCAGAAACGGCCTGCTACCAAGATCATTTACTTGGGAACTTTTCATCCCTGGAAATGAAATTGTCTACCTGTAAATTACATGGACAAATAACTTAAGTCACAGAAATAGAGAGACAGATAATTCGTAAAAACTGTGAGAATAGTATGTTCCAGCTGTTACCTATACAATAGGAATTTTCAGAAGAATAAATGAGCAGAAATACAGGCATACAGAGATGGCAATCCCAGCAATAAAATTTTGGTATAGACGATTGTTGTCTCTACTGGGTATAAAAGCTCCCTTCAGTACGTTTGTGAGCTCAAACACTCGGTATGATAGCTGCAGTATAAATCATGAAATGAATATCTTTGAGACTGGTGATTCTGTTGAATGAAATGCACCTGAGGTTGGTAAACTTACAAAAAGATAGACTGCTGTAGTAAGCATGAAGTTAAGCAATGGATAATCTGGTATGAAAGACAGAAGCCATTTTGGCTGCCCATTTGGCATGCTAGACCTGTAAAAAAAGTATCAACACTGAAAGGGAAATCGATAACTTGAAACTGTAAGCACATGACACAAAATGTGGAGAATGACAACAAATCCTACATGCACTTCACAGTCAAATGAAACACATCAGCTCATAACAAAAATTTTGATATAGTTTTGTCAAGAAATCTTCATTTCCCACAGTTTTCCTAAATTATGGTTTTCTGTTTGAAAGTAGAAACAGATGATTTTAATGTTTCACAATGATACCGTAGTTGCAGTGGACAGTTCAAGAGTACCATTTGGCAAAGCAAGAAACCTCAGCTGGGATAATTACTCAAGCAGAAGTTACTGATTGGTTCAGTGTAAGAGAAAACAGAAACTTGGAGAAGTATTTCCGCACAATATTTTATGCACACCAATGGATATACTTCTACGGTTAAATTCTCACAGATAGAGTATTAAAACAGTTGAATCACTATTTAAATATCATTTTTGAGCCTTGACCGCATATGTAACATATTTTAGGATACTCATGACCAGGCTACTGGTCTGGAAGTTCATTCAGTAAAAAAAAACATATGCTGAAACAACTTGGTCCATACCTGAGCCATATGTGGATCTGAGAAATATAAGTCTCTAGTGTGATCTTGCCAAGCCAACTATAAAAAATGTAGATTAAACTATTAGAAAAGAGAAAACAAAGGAATCGAAAAATAAATGCCTGAAACATCAAGTTAACGTGCTACAGATTTAGATGCTTACGCAAAAAGAGCCAAAGAAGCACTCCTCAACTGCTGGGAGCAATTGCGTAGGCAGATATAAACACTGTAAGAAATAAGGTACCATGTCAAATGCATTTAAACAAATTTCAGGCACATACCATATTGATTTTGATAGCATTACTTTATACGTACGTGATAGGAATCCATGACGTGTAGGGATGGTATTTGTTGTATGTCATTTTGTCTAGTTTGTAGATATATTCGTACCATAGATAGGCAGCCTACAAGAAGGAACAGAAGCCCTAGTTAGTACAGAATTTCAAGTTAATGCAACACTGTTAACTTAATATAAACTCAACCTAGTTCGAACAAGAACCAAAGATAGTACAACATCTTGACATAAATAGACAGTGCGTTGGTACAAGATAGTCACAAAACTTACCATCAAGGAAATAGTCACAATGGTTCCCTTGATCAACAATCTAACCTTAGTCTCAGACTCTTCCAGCTTCTCCATCCATCTTTCAACCTGTTTAGGATAGAAGGTTCTATGTTAGATTAACATAACAGAAAGAAAAAGAGAAATAAACACTTCAAATAAGAGCAGAATGCTTAAGTGTATGTGTCATCAGTACTATTTATATGAATAGGGACTCCAGAGGAAGAAGTGTATAAAAATAATTGCATAAATCTACTAGTCTACCACTCGTGCATACAGATTGAACGGGAGCAAAATATAGATTCATATATGCAATACTTACATTAGGATGGAAGTAAGCATAAATCATTCCAATAATCCATATGTAACGATCAAGGCCAGATCGGAAATGCCACTCATGTAATAATGGTAAGTTTGTCTTAGAAGGCTCTGGATCTTTATAGCCTGTATTGAAGAAAAAAAACAATGATGTAGATGTTATGAATATGACTTGTATTGAATATGAGGGCCAATGGCCACAATATATAAAGTACATGAGGGAAAGGAATAACAGGACTCTATCTCTAACAACCCCCCCCCCTCACAAATGCAAGGCGTATGCAATAGCATTGCATTTGGAAGGAATGAACTAAAAATAGGGAAAATCCAAAGTCATAATCCTGAAGTAGCCATCGTAGCATGTAACTCTTGAAAAATCGAGCTGACGAAGAACAGCCAACGAAGAACCGAGTCGATGAAGAAGAGCCGGTAGTAGAGCTGAGTCGACGAAGAAGAACCGACGAGGCCGGCAAAACGAAGCCGAACCGAGGTAATAAGAGTTGACATAATGAGCCAAGCCGATAAAAAAGCTGAGCGACGACAGAATCAAGATGCTAAAGACTTGGATGGACGCAACGGAAGACTAAAGAAAATACTAAAAATACTAGTAGTAGATACCAGCAGCAACAACAGCTAGATCAAAACTCAACGGCGACACCTGACACAAAGAAAATCATGTCGACGTCGAACCAAAGCTCATCATCGATGGCCAAGGCAAGGAGAAGCCCCGACGATAACGGCCGAAGGAGCGAGATAAACTCCAAATTGATAACGGCAGCCATCGGCAAAAACTCGAAAATATCAGCACCAAAAAACTGAAGAAGCCTATACCGTAGAAAACGGAGAAGCCAAAGAGCCGAAGCCAGATCGGGTAAAGGAAAACCCGAATCGGGTGAAGGAAAAACCGGAGTTGGAGTAGCTGTGCTGGAGCCGGACTTGAATTAAGCCACGGAATGGAACAAAAAACAAAAAAGATGGAAGCAAGTCACGGACGTGACTTGATCAAAGATCTCCAAGCCTCTTCACGTGGATGAGCAGAACAACCTGAAGGAAAGGCTTTGTCCATGGGCAGCGCGAAGGCAAGATGGCCGGGCGGCGCGCAGAAGACCGGGAATCGCGGAGCCGGCCAACGGAAGCCAGCAGTCGGCGGTTCGGAGCGAACCCGAGGCGGCGCACACAGAAGCCGAGCAACAGCCGGCCGATGGACTGGGAAGACCGAGGCAGGGCGGGCGCAGTACCCGGAGACGATGGCCCGTGCGGAGCCAAGACGAGCCGGACGAGGGCCAGGGGCAGTTGCACGACGCAGAGGAACGCCGCCGCGGAGATCTCGCGGCTGGAGCTGGAGGCCGTGCTCCGGCGGCTTGGCCACGGGGAGCCCTCCGACGACGAGATGGACGCCGTGGCGGCCATCGCCGCTGAGGCGGAGGCCGGCGAGGAGGACGAGCTGATGGAGGTCTTCAAGGTGTTCGACGCGGACGGTGACGGCCGCATCTCGGCAGAGGAGCTCCGCGGCGTCATGGTCGCCATACTCGGCGGAGGCGAGAGCTGCAACCTTGACGACTGCCGCCGCATGATCGGGGGCGTCGACGCCGATGGAGACGACTTCGTCGGGTTCCAGGACTTCGTACGCATGATGACGACGGGCGGCCCGAGATTCTTGTGATCCGTGACGATCAGGCAGACTCGACAGCCGGAGATGGCGAGGTGGTCGCCGTGCAGATTGGTGCCTGCCCGGGAGAGCAGATTGCTTCTCCCGGGCATGGCGACAGCGGAAAAGTATTGAGGCTAGGGTTTGAACCTAATTTCACGATCTTAATGTTATGAATATGAGCATGTATTGAATATAAAGTGATGGCGTATGATATATAGAGTACATGAGGGAAAGGAATAACAGGACTCTATCTCTAATATAGAGACTAGAATAACAGGACTCTATCTCTAACAGTAGAATCCTGATCAATGACAAAGAATAAATATAACATACAGAATACAAGAATGGCTCACCTAGCAGAAACGTAAAGGGGGCCCACAAGAGTTCAAATACCCCAGGAATTTCCCATATCAAAATGACAGTCAAGAAGCAGCAGGCCATCTTAATGGCCATGATTGATGGTATCTCATTGTACTTGTTAAATAGACCAAGTGTAGCGACCCGCCCAATTAGCCCCGGATAATTAGCAACAGCTGCCATTACCCCAGGTTAATCAAGCGAATCTCGGCATAGTGGCTAACAAAATATCGGGCACCCCGGTACTTTATTAGCTACTATACCGTGTTCGTGAGTGTTGAGAACAATAATTAGAGGCGAATGTAAATATATTACAAGCCAAGCCACGCAGGCTACAAGTTCGATACATAATTAGGCAGGATCCAAGTACAACATAAGCATAAGACATAACTACTAGTTACACAAAAGACCGGCGATGTAACACGAGATACTCGGCACTCTATTCTCCTGGTAGTCCTCCGCGTAGGTTTGGTTCTGCGGGTGACCCTCACTCCAAGTCTCATGGTCGGACCAATTGGGATCCACGTCCCACGAAGCTTGACCCTCGAGAACAAATATCTAGCAGGGAGAGTTAGCAAGAGTGAGTCACAGTACTCGACAAGTAATAGTATAGAATGCAATACATGAGTTTTTCCTCCCTTTTCCAAATCGGCTTAACCTCCTTCCCAAAATTTGATTTTTATTGGAAATAGGTTTTGATTTTCTTTAAGAGTTGCACATTTTAATTCAAGAGGCTACTAACACCCGTATAGAGGCGGACTTAGCTTGTAGCCTCCAATCCAGAGGCAGGCATGAATTCATGATTTGACCTGCTTGAGGTTTGTACCACTTTACCCATAGTGACCCCTAGCATGAGAGGCCAGAGAATGTTTATCACTAGTCGATTATTAGATCTCCAACCACTGTTGCAGAGTCGCGGATTCCTTCACTAGGCAATCCAGCCAGGCTCATGACTATGATTATGTCGAACTATCCAGGCTACAGTAGCGGCTGGCGATACTCAACCAAAGGCTTTATTCATATATAGCACGAAAGAATCAACCGCGGTGATATTACGTGTCCTCAGCTGGGCCTTCCTGCATACCCGGCTTCACCGCAGCGTATTTATCTACTCTTACCCAATGTGGAGATCATAATACCTTCCTAGGACAACCTTTTACAGTGGCTTCCACACACTATGGTTGATCTGGAAAATACGGCTCATTGCCGAAGTGTAGTTGGTTATTCTTATATCATAACCTATGTAGAGGTCCCCATAGCCACATTCCAAGTACCTTGGCCCCTCTACCCACCATATTAACACCACACCAACATAATAAACAACACAAGCCAATTTGCTCCATCAATTTGGACTTGCTAACACACTCCACGCCTCATCATCATCCATACTTTCGTTTCCACCACACCACATTTCCACCCATATTCAATCGGTACTTTCAAATTATATATAAAGTGTGCAATGCATGAATGATACTCGTAATAATCTGAAATCAAGTTGAAAACATTTAATGAAATTTGCTCAAAGGAAATCTTGCTGAAGTAGGATTTGCAAATCACGGCCTCGCTCGAATCTGAGAGGTGGTTGAGTACATTGGTTCGATTCACGGACCTGACAAATACAACGTATCAACTCTACGGGAATTAACCCATAGCAACTTTACGGTATCTGAATCTACGGACAACGCTTTCTCACTAAACCCACTAACTTAACCCGACTCATAATATTCTAGCAGCAATGACACATCAATTCATTTAATACAACAATTAACAATTTACACATTTATTAACTACTAACCCGCAGCTTTTAGAAATTTAAATACAGTTTTCTTACGATATGAATACGGCAAGTTAACCTACGCGGATGCGCGGATGCACGGAAGACAGAAATTTCCTATTTTTTCCTATTTTTCTTCTCCTTTCTTTTCTTCTCTTCTCTTTTCTTTTCTCTTCTTTCCTTTTTCCTTTTCTTTTCTCATTCTTTTCTCCTTTCTTCTTTTCTCTCACCCCTCCCCTTTTTCTTTTCTCTGGCCTGGCTCCTTCTCCTCTCGGGTTCTCCTCCCAGCTGCCCTCTCCCTCTCACTTGGCGCCATGGCCCGGCCCGGCCAGCCCGCGCTCTCCCAGCCAGGTTCCCTCTCTCTCTCTTTGCCTCCTCCTCTCCTCTCCTCTCCTTCCTTCTCTGGTCTCCCTCCTCTCTCGGCGTTACCGCCGCCCCGCCTCCCCATGGCTGGCCCTCCCCGGCCATCTCCTCCCTCTACCCCTCTCTCTCTCTCCCTCTCTCTCTCTCTAATCAATTTGTCTGCCGAACTCCTCCCCATAATCTCTCTTCCTACTCACTTTCTCCTTACATTACTAATGGCCAACTAAAGAACAGATGATACACGGTCTAATCGGTTGCCTCATTTTACGTTTGCTTTACTTTTGATTTGGTATTTTGGGTGAATGATAAGAACAGGTAATGCCCGATCTACTGATTTTCGTTCTCTACTCTTTGATTTCGTTCTTGGGTCTATGATGCAAGGGTTCTAGAGGGACGGCAAGATACAATCTTTGCAACCCTAGAATACTGCTGAGACTACAAACTACTCGATCTATTCAGTGCACTGAGTAGCTAGCTACTGCTACTACTACTAGGATTGGCTGTGCACCTGGGGATCGGAGTGGATTCGGTTAATGGAAGACGGTGCTGGTGCCGTGCGGTTCTTGCTCCTCTTCGGGTTTGCTGGCTCCTTGCTCGTCCTCTGAGTCAGTTCGATGCGTCTTGGGGATCCTTCGGTTCGATTCGGTTCTTGGAGTCCTCCTTGCTCCTTGTTACATTAAATGGTTCTTGAGGTCCTCCTACTTGGTGCTTAGGGATTCTCCTGGTTCGGTGCTTCTTGGGGTTCTCCTGCGGCAACACTTGGGGATCTTCCTAGTGCGATTCGTCTTGTGGGTTGCCTCCTCATAAACCTGGACCTCCTCCCTCCGGCTTCTTGCTCCTTGCTTTTGCTCTCTTGAATGCTCTGGGTATTTGTGGGCGTGGGGGTGTGTTTGTGCTCTCTGGTTGGTGAGGCCCGAGGAAGGAAGGGTTCTTTGCTCTCATTGGGGAAAAGGAAAGGAGTGGGTCATTTGCTGCTTTGCTCTCTGTGGTTCGGTGGGAGTGAGGGAAAAAGTGAAGGCTTGCTCTCTTTGTATTGGAGGAGGGGAGATAAGGATGGCTGTAGCCATGCCCTCACTGGTGCTCTGAGTGGTACTATTGCTAGGGGGCATGCATTTGGGCGTTGGGCGTATGGTGGTACAAGGCATGGAATGGTCAAAGTTCTTGAGTTACCTCTTGGCTCCTTTTACTCATTTACTACACGGGCAATGCACTAATGGCCGATCTACGGCTCACGGATACGCCAATCCGACAGGTAAGTCTGCAGTTAGAGTGATGAGCAGATCTAGCGAGAGGTGCCGAGCCTATACGATGCAGTATCTCGGTGATCAATACCATCACGATCTGACGGCAATCCTCTTTTCTATTTCTATTCGTTCTATTCGCATTTTTAAATTTTACACTAACAAAGAACACTAATTAATAACCTCATTAACCACTAATACTATTATTTAACTAGTTAATATAGTGGGTCCTTACATCCTATCCCCCTTAAAAGGGATTTCGTCACAGAAATCCGCTCGACTAGGTAGAGGGCTTGAGAACAATTAAGATTGCACCACTGGATGGTTAAATGGGAGATACACACAGTACTGCGTTGGTGGTTCCATCCACTACTTATTTGTCGAGACGAAGTTCAATTGAGCGGATCTTCTTTGTTGGTGCTCCTTGTTAGATCCTTTAGATGACATGGCACTGGGCCTCCTTGTGTCCAACCGATGGTGGTGTCGACTTGGCGGTGTCCACTGAAGCACTTTGTTGCGGTAGCCAGGTGAGAATTGGGCAAGCTGTACCTCCTATGTCCCTCGACCGCAATGGTGTAACACTTGATGGGTACTTGGGGCAACGACTAACATAATGCGGACCTCACTTAATGGAAACACCTTAAAGATGGATTTGATAGGTTGCTAATGGGATGTTGAGAAGATCTGAGACATCTCGGATGGTTGTGGAGACTTACGTTTGGTAATGGTGGTTTAGAAGGTGTTGGGTAGTGAAAGTAAATGTCGGAGTATCAAATCTTGCCTTCTTTCTCCTCTCCTCATTCACTTGGGTTTGTATGCTTTCCACTCTGATGGCCTTATTGGCTAGGTCTTGAAACACTGTAAACGAGTGAGTAGCCAAGTGCAACTTCAAATATGAATTCATCCCCTTGGTGAACCTATAGATTTTCTTAGCCTCAGTGTCTACCTCCTGCAGGGCATATCTGGATAGCTCATTGAACTTATGCAAATACTCTGTAACACTTTTATTTCCTGCGTCAAATCCCAAAACTCTTGCTTCTTTATATCCATCTCTCCTGAGGAACATGGGTGTTGCGAAGTCTGTGGTGAACTACGCCCATGATCTGGTGATCTCTTGCAGGTGCGGCAATAGTTTTCCACCAGGTTGCCGCGGGACCCGTTAACCCAGTAGGTTGCAAAGCTGTACTCTCTCCTCTGGACAACCTAAAGTAGTCAACTTCTTCTCAATTTCCTCGAGCCAATCATACGCTTCTAATGGTTAGGTGGATCTATAAAGGTAGGTGGGCGGATTTGAAGGAAATCTCCCAAGGTGGTTACGTGTCGGGTAGAATGTGGAGTTGCGGGGGTGAGGTTGGTGACAAGGGCTTGAGCGGTCACAGCTCTCTTGAGCCGTGTGGCCATGCACATGAGGATTCTCTCTAATGGAGTGCAGGTTTGTTGGAGCTCTAGTTGCATTAGCTAGACCTCCCAAAGGTGATGCATTTTGCCTAGATGGTGCGAGGAAATGGTTGGTTGAGGTCATGGAGTGGTGCTTGTGGGGCTCTACTCTTTGGGTTGGTTTCAGTGGCACCTAATCTCAGAATCAAATCTTGCTCTTCTACTTGGCGGTTCGACATCCTGTAAAAGACCGAAGAATCGAGGTGCAACTTAATTAAGCGCTTGCCCTTAACACAAACCTTTGGTTAATAGAAGGGTCTCCTAATTTTAACTATAGATATAATTAAAGAAAGAGTGATGTCCTTAAGAGCAATGATCTGTTTTACATGGAAAGAAGTCTGATGAATTAATGGCAAGGATGATCTAAAACCTTTACAAGCAGATTGATTAAAAGACAAGAAGTATTGTGATAGCTAGAAGGTCTTAGGGCCAAGTTGTTAAGAAGTGGGATAAGAAACCGAGAACTCGCTCTCAATCGCCACTCCCTTTTGAAACTATACAATACCATCTACCTAATCGCCTCGGGGTAAAACACAAAACACTGGATAAAGAAGCAAATAAGGCGAAAGAAAAAGGAACCAGGAAACAATACAACACAGCGAACAAAATCCAGTAAGGAAACGATAGAGAAACATGGTGCACATGCACCAAGAACTAATCAAGACTGACGCGCTCGAGCCCACTTGAAACTTAGAGAAGAACTTGGCGCAAAAATCAAAACAAGGCAGGAAAACGAGTAAAGAATCCACGATGCCCAAGCACCAAGGATTTCTCGGGTGCGTGCTCGCCACGCTTGGATTCGCATATCCAAGTACACCCACGGATTCGACATCAGGAGCCTTTCCTATCCTTAGCTCCTAGTTCTATGCATTTGTATTGACTATTTAGATACACAAGCACATCACAATTGCATGATTGGTTTTCTACGGTTCAGCAATGCAAGACAGCAGGTTAGCATGCTTATGCAGTGCATCCTATGCATACTAGTAGGAATTAAAGAATTAAAACAACAATGCTACAAACCTACTACTCTAGGTATGCATGCAAACAATAAATCAAGATGACATGCGAAGAGATGAACAAGTAGTTGCAATTAACTTACTGATCATGATTAGAACTGATGCTACAACAATGCAATTAATCTATCATCCTATATTCAGAAATGATAACCATGATGATACGTGATGCTAAGGATGCAAATGCAATTTGCTGATTACATAAAGAGAGCAATTCTACCACAATCGCATTACAACTACAACACACAAGACCAGTACAACCGGGAACTACACTGTTGCCTATCCTTAAAGGGATTTACTTACTATTGGTGGCCACTTAACAAAATAAATAATTTAAACAGGGCACTTATTAGTTGACAAGGTGAGGGTTTCCATATGCTTATTGCCATATAGCAGAGTCTTGTTAGTTTTACTTAGTCTCCCTATCAGTCTCTAGTTATTTATTTGCGTGGTTCTCGTAACCTGGCTCTGATACCACCTGTAGCGACCCGCCCAATTAGCCCCGGATAATTAGCAACAGCTGCCATTACCCCAGGTTAATCAAGCGAATCTCGGCATAGTGGCTAACAAAATATCGGGCACCCCGGTACTTTATTAGCTACTATACCGTGTTCAGTGTTACAGAACAATAATTAGAGGCCGAATGTAAATATATTACAAGCCAAGCCACGCAGGCTACAAGTTCGATACATAATTAGACAGGATCCAAGTACAACATCAGCATAAGACATAACTACTAGTTACACAAAAGACCGACGCAGTGTAACACAGATACTCAGCACTCTATTCTCCCTGGTAGTCCTCCGCGTAGGTTTGGTTCTGCGGGTGACCCTGCTCCAAGTCTCATGGTCGGACCAATTGGGATCCACGTCCCAACGGAAGCTTGACCCTCGAACAAATATCTAGCGAGGGAGAGTTAGCAAGAGTGAGTCTGAGTACTCGGCCAAGTAATAGTATAGAATGCAATACATGAGTTTTTCCTCCTTTTTTCCAAATCCATTACCTCCTTCCCAAAATTTGATTTTTATTGGAAATAGGTTTTGATTTTCTTTAAGAGTTGCACATTTTAATTCAAGAGGCTACTAACACCAGTATGAGGCGGGACTTAGCTTAGTAGCCTCCAATCCGAGAGGCAGGCATGAATTCATGATTTGACCTGCAGGAGTTTGTACCACTTTACCCATAGTGACCCCTAGCATGAGAGGCCCCGGAATGTTTATCACTAGTCGGTATTAGATCTCCAACCTCGTTACAGAGTCGCGGATTCCTTCACTAGGCAATCCCGTAGGCTCATGACTATGATTGTATCGAACTATCCAGGCTAATGTAGCGGCTGGCGATACTCAACCAAAGGCTTTATTCATATATAGCACGAAAGAATCAACCGCGGTGATTGATATTCTCGTGTCCCTCGGCTGGGCCTTAGGCATACCCGACTTCACAGCAGCGTATTTATCTACTCTTACCCAATGTGGAGATCATAATACCTTCCTAGGACAACCTTTTAGTCGCTTCCACACACTATGGTTGATCTTGAAAATACGGCTCATTGCAGAGTGTAGTTGGTTATTCTTATATCATAACCTATGTAGAGGGTCCCGCGGCCACATTCCAAGTACCTTGGCCCTCTACCCACCATATTAACACCACACCAACATAATAAACAACACAAGCCGGTGCTCCATCAATTTGGACTTGTAACACACTCCACACCTCATCATCATCCATACTTTCGTTTCCACCACACCACATTTCCACCCATATTCAATCGGGTACTTTCAAATTATATATAAAGTGTGCAATGCATGAATGATACTCGTAATATCTGAAATCAAGTTGAAAACATTTAATGAAATTTGCTCAAAGGAAATCTTGCACAGTAGGATTTGCAAATCTGACCTCGCTCGAATCTGAGAGGTGGTTGGTACATTGGTTCGATTCTGGACTGACAAATACAACGTATCAACTCTCTGAGGAATTAACCCATAGCAACTTTACGGTATACGAATCTACGGACAACGCTTTCTCGCTAAACCCGCTAACTTAACTTGAGCTCATAATATTCTAGCAGCAATGACACATCAATTCATTTAATACAACAATTAACAATTTACACATTTATTAACTACTAACCCGCAGCTTTTAGAAATTTAAATACAGTTTTCTTACGATATGAATACGGCAAGTTAACCTACGCGGATGCGCGGATGCACGGAAGACAGAAATTTCCTATTTTTTCCTATTTTTCTTCTCCTTTCTTTTCTTCTCTTCTCTTTTCTTTTCTCTTCTTTCCTTTTTCCTTTTCTTTTCTCATTCTTTTCTCCTTTCTTCTTTTCTCTCACCCCTCCCCTTTTTCTTTTCTCTGGCCTGGCTCCTTCTCCTCTCGGGTTCTCCTGGCCGCCCCTCTCCGCCTGGCGCCACCCCGACGCCAAGCGCCCGGGCCAAGACTCTCTCCCACGCCTGGTTCCCTCTCTCTCTCTTTGCCTCCTCCTCCTCTCCTCTCTCCTTCCTTCTCTGGTCTCCTCCTCTCTCGGCGTTACGCCCGCTTCCCTCATGGTCGGCCCTCTCCCCGCCATCTCCTCCCTCGACCCCTCTCTCTCTCTCCTCTCTCTCTCTCTAATGGTACATCGCCGAACTCCTCCCTTAATCTCTCTTCTCTACTCCACTTTCTCCTTACACCTTACCTAATGGCCAACTAAAACAGAGATGATACAGTCTAATTGGTTGCCTCGTTTTACGTTTGCTTTACTTTTGATTTGGTATTTTGGGTGAATGATAAGAGCAGTAATGCCCGATCTCTTGATTTTAGTTCTCTACTCTTTGATTTCGTTCTTGGGTCTATGATGCAAGGGTTCTAGAGGACGGCAAGATACAATCTTTGCAACCTAGAATCTGCTTGAGACTACAAACTACTCGATCTATTCGATTGCCTTTGAGGAGTAGCTAGCTCTTTGCTACTACTACTAGGATTGGCTGTGCACCTGGGGATCGGAGTGGATTCGGTTAATGGAAGACGGTGCTGGTGCCGTGCGGTTCTTGCTCCTCGTCGGGTTTGCTGGCTCCTTGCTCGTCCTCTGAGTCGGCGGTTCGATGCGTCTTGGGATCCTTCGGTTCGGTTCGGTTCTTGGAGTCCTCCTTGCTCCTTGTTACATTAAATGGTTCTTGAGGTCCTCCTACTTGGTGCTTGGGGATTCTCCTGGTTCGATGCTTCTTGGGGTTCTCCTGCGGCAACACTTAGGGATCTTCCTAGTGCGATTCGTCTTGTGGGTTGCCTCCTCATAACCCGGACCTCCTCCCTCCGGCTTCTTGCTCCTTGCTTTTTGCTCTCTTGAATGCTCTCTGGACTGTGGCGTGGGGGTGTGTTTGTGCTCTCTGGTTGGGTGAGGCGAGGAAGGAAGGGTTCTTTGCTCATTTCGGAAAGGAAAAGGAGAGTGGTGCTTTGCTTTGCTCTCTGTGGTTCGGTGGGAGTGAGGAAAAAGTGAAGGCTTGCTCTCTTTGTATTGGAGGAGGGGAGATAAGGATGGCTTTGTAGCCATGCCCTCACTGGTAGCTACAGTGAAATTTCGCTAGTGGGGGCATGCATTTGGGCGTTGGTGAGTGGTGCAAGGCATGGAATGGTCAAAGTTCTTGAGTTACCTCTTGGCTCCTTTTACTCATTTACTACACGGGCAATGCACTAATAAGCGATCTACGACTACGGATACCCGCAATCCGACAGGGTAAGTACGGATTGCAGGAGTGATGAACCGATCTAGCGAGAGAGTGCCGGCCGTATACGATGCGGTATCTCGGTGATCAATACCTACGCGGTCATGACGGCAATCCTCTTTTCTATTTCTATTCGTTCTATTCGCATTTTTAAATTTTACACTAACAAAGAACACTAATTAATAACCTCATTAACCACTAATACTATTATTTAACTAGTTAATATAGTGGGTCCTTACACCAAGTGACCCATATACCATAAGAGTAAATAGAGTATGCATTGGACAGATATAATACAACATGTAATCATTGTCGAGGACAATGCAACAGAAGGCCACAAATAAATTTAGCCTCCACATCATCTGCATTAAAAGTATAGTTGTTGGTCTTCAGTGTTTGAAAGGTGATTAGGAGAAATTAAGTAGAGTTAAATCTATTATAACATAGAAGAAACAAGGGTTGAGGTAGAATGGGCACCTGAGCAAATCTTGCAATGCTAAAATCTTTCTTGATATAATAATATGAGAAATTCCCAAATCCAGTCATCCAGACATAGGCAGCAATGAACATGCGAATTGCATTGTATATTTCTGAGGCTGCGAAATAGTGGTACATCAGAAATAATACCTGGAAAGGCAGATTGAATAATTAGAACACTCTTGCAGCCAAAATACAATTAATACAAAACTTGCATAAGACAAAAGCCACAAAAGAATATATAAATGCTAGTGCAGTAATTGTACATTTCAGTGGCATGAAATTGTTGCAACATACAGGGAAAAAAGCTGCCACAGTAATTCTCCAAATAAAAGCATTTTATTGACATAAACCTGAGAGAGAGCAGTTTGGATACATAATACCCCAATTATGACTGATGAATGGTAGAAGGAAGAGACTTTCCTTGAATTTAATGCATAGTCCCCTCAAAAATAAATTAATGCATAGTAAAGCAACAAATAAGTATCTCAATCCATTAAGTTGGTGCTTTCTCTACTCTTTCAATCTAAGAAAAGTAGACTAGAGTAAGCAAAAGCACAGAAGTGGATGGCTATCTATATAGTACATGATGGAAGATTCACTAAATGAGCATCAAAAGACATTTGCTTACATGTCGCAAACTGAAAGGATCAATGGCCAACAAGTGCATTGAAAGTGACATTGCACCCAGAATCACTTTTTTTTAGGGTAAGATCCCCCTGATTTCATTTATTGAAACCATAACATACTACTAACAACCCAGAATCACATTTACCACAAGACTTAAGTGGTGAAGTAAAATCACTAACCTGCATCCAGCCTTTCCATTCCTCAGTTTGGTGGCGATTAAGGTAGAGTATGGACTTTCCTGAAAATGCTGATTTTTCGTGGTGCTTCTTAAGTGAAGTAAGCGCCGATGCTATAACGAGAAGAATGTACAGAAACAGAAACAAGTCGCGGTTGTAGCTCTGTCAAAAACAAGACAAGGATTACCATGCAAGTAAAAGAGAGCCTTAGATGTGAAGAGC
Organism: Rhipidocladum racemiflorum; assembly: GCA_036346355.1. Classification (NCBI taxonomy): domain Eukaryota; kingdom Viridiplantae; phylum Streptophyta; class Magnoliopsida; order Poales; family Poaceae; genus Rhipidocladum; species Rhipidocladum racemiflorum. The sequence goes on from CM070577.1 coordinate 5,342,578, forward strand.
ATATAAGGCTTGTTTGGCCTACTTGAGGTTTGTCCCTAAGTTTTAGGTTATTAGATCAGCACCAAACGCGTCTCTTTTTTGAAAAAAAAAAAAGAGAACAGTGTCAAAAGCTGGTTGGGTAGACACAACTTATATAAACCGTTGCCAGCCTATAAGCCATCATCCACTGGCTACAGTCCCTCTGTCTATGGATGATGGAAAGCTTAAGCTTGTCAGATATGGCTAAAAATATGCCACCTGCTTGGCCCTGCCTCGTTGACTCTAGCTTATTTGGGTGATAAGCCTAAATGGAGCTAGGCTAGACAAACCACTAACTCACTATAACTTGCAGGTATTAACTTGCTGAACAATGAGGAAACAAATCATGGTTGATCACGAAACCAGAAATAACATATGTATACGTATATATATACATATATACGTATATATATACGTTATATATATATGTACAACAGAGAGGAGATTAAGCTAATAGTTGGCTCCACTGGCAGAGAGAAACTCAGTGCCTTGACTTCGACCTATAAGCCCAAAGGCTAATGAAGTCCTGAATCTGACGTTGAATCAAGATGGTGTTATCTTCGGTTTTTTCAAACACTCGTGTATTTCTTGGAGCACATAATGTATTTTTTTGAAACATCTACTGCATAATACATCATTGAGTGTGTAAAGAACAGGAGCAGCATAGCTACCTTCTTGCTTTCTGGAAATATGTTCGTCCGGTCACAAATGTAAAAATAAACCAGCACAATTCCAAATTCGGCCCTGCAAGATGGTTAAAGGTCAGATAAATGTCAACAGGTAATCTCTTAGCCAGAAAGCCTAGAGTGGATGCAATTAATTTTGAAGGGTCTTACATGGCTCTCAGGACAGCGCGGTTTTCAAGCAGAAAAGGCTCATCCATTGTTATAAATCTACAGCTCACAATCACATTGAGACATCAATAATCTGGAACTGCATATGTTATAATCATAGTTACCAGAAACGCGATTCATCCGAATCGTGGTATGGGATTCAGGTTCACAATTCGCCACTTTTTCTTCCAATTTTCACTACGAACACAGACCCCATACCCTAAACTAGTTCGGGTTCGATGAATCTGGTTCGCGCTTCGCGGAGGTTTATGTGGCGACCCGCATGATTAACAAAGGGTAATTAACAACCAATGTGTCATCACCCTAAGCTAATTACGCGGAGTCTCAGCATAGTGGCCAACAAAATAGCGGGAGTACCGTTGTTTTGTCGACTACTCTGTTGTGTTGAATGTTCTTGTGAGAACAATAATTAGAGACTGGATGAACATAACATATATTACAATCCAGAAGCCACACTGGGCTATGAGTTCAATAATTTACATAGACTTCGTACACCACCAAAATTATATTACAACTCCAAAGTACCCTGCGAACCGCCATCTATCGAGGCTGGCCTCCTAGTGACTCTACTACTCGGTAGTAGTCGTAGAGCTAGGGTAGTCATCGTCATTGGTAAGTCCTGGTCTGGATCACCTAAACTCCAGGCCTCGGTGGCCGATCCATCTGATTCACCTTCTAATCAAGGATATATAAGCAAGAGTGAGTGCAAGTACTCGAAGGAATAATAGAATGCAATATATGAGTTTTTCCTTTCTTTTCCAAATCCAATTTACCTCCTCCGAAATCTGATTTTTAATTAGAAATAGGTTTTTGGTTTTCTTTAGGAGTTGGCAATTTTAATTAAAGAGCTACTAACACTTGTTATGAGACAGCTTCCAAGTAGCCTCCAATCCAGAGGAGGCATGAATTCATGATTTTAGACCTGTGAGTTTGTACCACTTTTACCCATAGAGACCTCGAGGAGAGGCTCAGGCGTTTATCACTAATCAGTGGTGTGATCTTCACCCTGTTACTCGAGTGGGGATCCTCTCAAGGCCATCCCACTACACTCGCATTGCCAGTTGTACCCCAACATATGTGGCGGTACTTCACTGGCTTCAAATATAGCGCCATCATGGGCAACTAAGTCGCCACTTAGTCCCATCTGCACGGTCTCTCCGGGTCTTCCGGTAACCCGGATTTGGTGCCCTAGTAACTACCTAACCACCATGCAAAGATCACAATACTCTCATAGGACAACCTTTTCTGGCTGTTTGCACACCCTATGGTTGATACTGAGATACGTCTCATTGTCCAAGTATTAGTTGGTTAATCTTATATGCTATTTATGTAGAGGACCCCCCGGCCAATGTCACCTTCTCATCGGCATCCTCTACCCACCATATTAACTCAACACAGTAATTAAAAAAATAAGCATAGTCCAGCTGCTCCATCAATTTGTCTAATAACACATTTTCTATAAACCAATTCATTTCCAACCTTAGTTCTCCACACCGGAACCACAACCATTTTCATCCTCCAATTCCAAGTTTATAATTCCAATTTAAATGTATAAGTTTAGTAATGCATGGATGGTATTGTAATGATATGGAAATTCATTAAAAATATTTTAAGGAAGATTTCCCAAAGGATGCTTGCACTGGAGTAGTCTTGTCAGTGCGTCCTCGCATCGAATATGGGAGATGAGGTGGATTGATTTCAGTCGAACTCGACGGATGACCAGGTATTAATTCCATATCTTGCCCAACTTCCTTTTTAATCTAACCCATTAATTTACCCATAATATTAATACTTTAGCAAATAAGTCTGACAATTCAATTAATTCCAGATTTAACCAATTACATATTTTGAATTTATTAATTCGGGACTTTTAGAAATTAAAATACCATTTTCCTACGATTGAATCACGGGCATTTTAGCCTACGTAGATGCCAGAGAATAGATTATGCATTTTCCTATTTTCTTCTTCTTTTCTTCTCTTCTTTTCTTTTCTCTTCTTTTCTTTTCTTTTCTTTTCTCCCCCTTTTCTTTTCTCCTTTCTCTTTCTTTTCTCTCTGTTCCCACTTTTCTTTCCTCCTGGCCAGAGGCCTCTCGGCTTCTCCTCTGGAACTCATCGCCTCCTGCAGGATCGAGCTCCCGCTCGATCTCCCCAGCCGCCGCTCTCCCTGTAGTTCCCCTCTCTCCACTCTCTCTCGGCTCCTCCCACGTGGTTACCTCACGGTGACACCTCCCTGGCGGCAGCTGCGCCTCCCGGCACGCCGCCTCCTCTCGGTTCTCCTCCCCTCTGCTTTCGAGCAGAATTTGGCCTGGCCATATGCCAAGTCTCCCTCTACTCTCTGTCATCCCCACCTTATCCTCTTTCTAATGCTCACAAGACAGGTACTACTTGATCTTTTTGTTGCCTCTTTTGCTGGTTGGTTCGATTTGGCATTTTCGTTTACATGATAAGATGTAATACAACTCTTCATCGGTTTTCGTTTTCTACTCGAGATTTACGCATTCTAGGGTTCAAGCGGCAAACAGAGATGCTCACGATTCAGGTGGTTCTATCCGCTCTACTCGTTGCCTTTGGTTGTGTTTGCAAGTTCTTGGAGTCAATGATGTGGAGTTTTAAGCGGGACGGCAAGATCAAGGTCTAGCAACCCTAGAACCAGTGAGACTACGATTAATCAATCTACTCGGTGCCCAAGAAGTAGCTTGCTACTACTAATGAAGTGCACTGCTGAAAGATTGTTGGCTCGGTTTTGGTTGAAGGAAGGAGATGGTGGTGAAGTGGTTCGAGTTCTTCTTTGCTCTTGAGGGATCCTCCGTGGTTGATTCGTCTTGGGGACCTCCTTGCTGCTCCTTGCTCGGATTGATGGGCTTGGTGATCCTCCTTGGCCGGATCGTCTTGTGGTTTGCCTCACGGTTCGGTCGTCTTGTGGCTTGTTGTTCTCTCTTCCTGCATGGTTCTCCTCCTCCGGCCAGGTTCTCCTTCTGCCGGTTGCTTCTTGCTCCTTCGTCACAAGCTCTCCTGCGCTCTCTCTGGGTGGATGTGTTTGTGCGTGTTGCTCTCGGTGGTTCTCTGGTTGGTGTGTGAGCGAGGAAAGGAAGGCAGAGGCTTACTATAACGAGGGAAGGAGAGGGGCGGGTGTGGCCAAGCCTCCTCCCTTCTTGCCCACGCAGTGTTGCTCTGCATGTCCTTCCCTTCCGCCGAATCTTTGCTTGGGTTCTTCTTGGCTCTTCCCTTGCTTTGCCCACAGTAAGCCGGCTGGTACATTGCATTTCCTCAAGTTTGGTGGGAAATAATATCTTTGAGTGCTCTCTCTTGGGCGGTGCATGGCTTTGAAAGGTGTGCTCACCGGGTAACGCAGTTGATGAGAGGTTATCTATTGAGGGAAAGGTGCTACGGATACGCCGCAATCCGTGCAGTAAGTTCTGAAGCTTGGGATGATGAGCAGATCTAGCGAGAGGTACCGATTCAACCCACCGGTCTGGTATCTCGGTGATCAATACGCCGCTGGTCGCGGCAACCTCATTCTATCTCTATTAAACTGCTCGCACTTTTAAACTCTTTTGCAATTCGGTTATTCTAATTAGCAGATTAATTAGTTGAATTAGCAGTTGGATTAATTAGAGCTAACACTAGTGGTTACTCCCTCTAATTACCCGGGGCACTTCAGTTTACAGCGAATCTGGTAACTATGCTTATAATCCTAAAGGATGTATTATATTATTCATTCAAATAGTACCGTATTAAATTTGCTTTGGTAGACATGTTCCGGAACTTTGTAGATGGTGATTTTGATAGGCCTCCTTCAAGTAATACAGCCTTATCATCTTCCTTGACAGTTTCATTCTCCAAATTTGCATCTGAGTGACTGCAGATGACGAAACAATGCATGAACAGGGAAAATTAGGGCACTGATTGTTCAACTTATGTATGATGTAACTACTGCAGACTGCCAGATCTAAACACAAAAACTCAGGTTTGAATTATTTGAAACAGCGGTATGCAGTTGTCGGTGAATATATACTGCATGGAGTAATACCAACTCAGATCTAAGTTCGTAAAGCTAACTAAAACTATAATTTCTGCAAAGAAGTCTTACACTTTCCCATGGGATAAAGATTTCCTGTATTCCAGGATTTCGGAATAGATCCATGCAATGAGGACAGGGAAAAGACCAAGCAAAAATGACACCTGGGAGAAAGGAAAACATTGAGTTACGTAAGTCCCTGGTAGCGTGAAAGAATAAGCTCAGCTAGCAATTCGTTCATCCAAAGCATCAAATTAGGGGAAACCAACTCAGCATTGGTTTTTTGCATTGAGGGTGTAGCCACACTCACATCCCAAGTTCCCAACTCCCTAGAATTTTTTGTTCTATATTTTCCTTAGGGAAAGGAAGATATACTGCTATATATCCCAGTCTGATGGATCTGGCATGATTGTTCTACTGCTATATCCCAGCCCGATGGATCCGGCATGATGGTTTGTTTGTTTTAAAGGTTTTCAGCAGACAACAATTCACTTATATCTTCATATCAAAGCTCAACTCTACAAATCATAATTCAAAATATTAATCAACTTTCTTCGAGGATCAAACTGAAATGCCAACCATGGTGATGCACAGGCAGGGAATAAAATCTCGCCGAGATTTCGCGAAATCTCGGATCTCGGACCCCTCCGAGTTTCATAATCCCGGCGAAATTAAGAAAACCCTAAAAAAAATCAAAGTGCTACAGTAACCTTGGTATATTTGACCGAAATTTCGGTTTTTTTGACCAAAATTTAACCAAATTGGATTCTTCACGTTGTTTTCCACGTATGACCAAAATTTCAAAAAAAAAATCACGATTTTTGGACCAATTTTCGTTCGGTTAAAAATCACCGAGATCTCGGCAAATCTCGCCGAGATCTTGGAAATCACGATAAAAAAAATAACCGGATTTAAATTTTGCTTTTTGGATTTCGTCCGAAATAACGAAATCTCGCCGAAATTTCAGATTTCGGAGGGTGCCAAGATGAAACCCTAAAACGAAATTTGAAACCCTGTGCACCGGTCATATACAGAGACATCGAATTCTAGGAAATAATTACCTTGACCCCATTCAAAAGTTAAACTTTACAGCAATATCTTCTTCTTCGATCTCATGTGTCATGGTAAACTTATTTTAACTTGAAAGCTAAGTCACCTCCGGGGGAACAGAAGCCCACCAAACTCGTTAGGTAAGGGCTCATCAAGTGACTGGTACAACGCAGTCCGCACTGAATTCGATTCTTCCTCGCATCCTGGAGCTACCTTAAACCATGGCATTAAGACCGTAACCACGTTGCTAAACATACAGAACTCCGCTGCTGTTGAGAACCAGTACAGCCATTTACACGAACTCTGCCAACGTTCCCTCGCCAAATTTGCTCGGCAGGAATCCAGACGGCGCTTACTCAGCAACTCCCCCAGAGAAAAATTAAATCATGGAACCAGCCAGCTAAACCGCTAGATTTCACTCCCACCACACAGAAGCAAACGGAACGAAGAATCCGCAAGCAAAGGAAGCTAAAAAAAAATTCGAGCGCACGCACCTGGCCGGGCGTGACGCGGCCGAAGACCTCCATTCCCGCCCACCCAAGAATCAAGATCCCGACCGCAGCACGGACGGATCAAGCGCACACCGGATCCACGACAGCCACACCGAGCCGTCGCCTCGACTCAGCAGACGCGCGAAGGAAACGAAACGAGAAGGGGACAGGGGCGCCGGGACCAGGGGATAGTAGGATTTACATATGCGTGCGCAATGGCGGGAGGGATTAGAGAATCGTATCGTGGGGGAGATGATCGAGTTGGCGTCGGGGGGAAGAGGAGATCTGAAGCAACCGCGGGGCGGTGGCTGGTCGCGGTCGGGAGGACGGACCGGACGGACAGGAAGAAATGAGATGAAATGATGGGGGAAAGCAGCAGCATGAGCGAGCAGCCGTCGGTTGGTTGACCCCTTTCTACGCCTTCCTTCTTCTTCTTCTTTTCGTTAGCGGAGAGTCGTCGTAATTTGGGAAAGCAGGGAACTAAAAATATAGAAATAGGAAAAATACAACATTGGAAAATCATGAACTAAAATAACATCGATTGCTTAAAAGATAGGTTTGGATGCCTCAGAAAAAATACAGAATTTTTGAGATTGGAAATTACTTTATTAGAGAGAAGGGAGAGAGAAATTGCATTGGAATTCTCATTGGAAATGCTAACACGTGGTTGGAACCAGTGTTCTAAGTAGGGGGCATATCCTGTGTAATCACCGTGCAATCAAACTAAAAAAAGTTCTAAAAAAAATTGAAAAAAATCATGGATGTACATCTCAACTTACCTCATCTATGTATAAAATTTCATGATTAAATTCGTCCTACGCTAGAAGTTACAAAAAAGACAAATTTCTAACAAACTTTTACAGTTCAAATGCACCCTAAATTTGTCTTTTTTGTAACTTCTAGCGTAGGACGAATTTAATCATGAAATTTTATACATAGATGGGGTATGTTGAGATGTACATCCATGATTTTTTTCAGATTTTTTTGAAACTTTTTTTAGTTTGATTGCACGATGATTGCACCAAACATTTGATTGCACAGGATATACCCCCTCCAAGTAGTTAGCTATAGCTCTATAACTGCGTGAAGCTATGAACCAAAGCTTCACTATATTAGATACAAGCCATATAGTTAGCAATAGCTCTGTTATATACCGTAGTTTATAGATAGCAATAGCTTTGTTATCCTATATAGGTACCCATAGGCGAAAATATTATATCCATTTTAAAATCTAACATTACTAAAGTGTCCAAATGCATCTCTTATAAACTTGAATTACACAAATAAAACTAATAAAAGGCCTCAATCTCGCCCTTTTTCAATAATTAAGCATTCATATATCTTAGTGATTAAGTATTTATCGTTAAGAGCATTATGATATAGTTATCAATAATGTTCTTTGATATGTATTGGCATGTTTATTGATTTCGTACTTTACTCATATTCTTATTATAAAAATATTAATACCTTCTAAAGTATTATGTTTTTATGATTTGTTTGGATATGACTTATATTATATATATTTAATTTTTAAATTGTTTAATGCTGAAAACATGACGAATGATAGTTTTTGCGTAGCTGTTGTAGCTTTTTTTGGACCTTGTCGTGAAAAAATCGTGATTTAAAACCTTGGTTGAAACTCATTTTCGATTTCCTTCCAAATTTGTAAGAAAAATTCAGTAACCCTATCAATTATGTACAAGAATTCCTACCCTTCATTTTTCATCCAAAATTTGTTTATTCCACGTAGAGCTTAATATTCATTAACCCCTTTTCAATTTATTTTTATTACTAACCTTTACTAACTTTATTTCTAAATTTGACTCTTCTTTGTCACGCCACCAAGACAACACTGCCATACCACAGGATAAGTCAAGCTAAATGGCATTTCTTGCCATGCCACTAGTGATGATATGCCATCACTAGTGGTGGTGGAATGATAGGATTTGACTATGCTATGGTGACTGACGTGGCAATATTGTCGTGTCACATCACAAGTGGTGATGTGACCAAAATATCATAATTGGAAATAAAGTTGGTAAGATGTTATTAATAAAATATTTTTCTCAAAAAAAGATTAATTAGTGGAAAAAAAGTTCCCCGTAGTTTACTCATTCTCTTCTTTTCTCCGTGGCATTTTTTTCTCTTGGCATTGTTATTGCCTGATCTTTTGATAATAATTAGTATCAGTGGGAAGAAATTTGATAACATCAGTCGGTCAAAAATTGCTGGTGCACAAGAGGGGAATGATTTCTTTAGTGTGGGGGAGTTGAGACTATTGACCAATTATTGGGGATTGTGATGTTTGATGGTGCTAGGAGGAATGATGGTAGGAGGGTGTTTTATTGCTTGGTGAAAAGGGGGAAAACATAGTGCAGGTTTGTTGGTTCTTAGGAGTTTAGAATTAGAAATGGATGATGTGAGAGGTGGAGAGAAAGTAACACAATACTAATAGTTTTTCATTAAATGGGATTGTGAGAGACAATTTTATTTATATTTCCTTTACTAATAGGGAGTGACTAGCATCTGGATATTGGGTTAGACGCTAGCTCTATGCATCTCGTTGCTGTTAGATCAATGTGTGCTTCAATCTCCATCGTTCTATTCTCTTCCTGTGTGCAAACAAAATATCCACCTCCTCATACAACAGCGACTTACCTCGTCCTACGAGTATCTTGTGTACCTCATTTTCCATTATGACGATGGTTGATCCGAAGAATCGAGAACCCACAAACCGAATTGTTCATTCGTGTGATCATCGTCAACGATTGCTGTAACAAATATTGTCAAACTGAGAGCCCCGCAACATGTCGTGAGCACTCGGCCCAAACCATGGCGATAGTGCAACATATGAAAAATACATATTGAACCAAAAAAAATTGCTCTCATGCAACAAATCAAAAATGCATTTGTAACAATTTCTTGCTGCAGCAACATTTGAGAAGCCACATTACAATAAAAAGATATTACTCTTCTGCAACATACCAAAAATGCTATGGCAACAAATAACTATTTGAAACAAACTCTGAGAAACCATATTACAACAAAGTTTAACAAAATGCATAATGATTGATAAAAGGTGCTACAACATTTCAAGGAAATAGTGCATCCCCTATGTGCTAGCAACACCAGGTCACCACCCATTGTATTTGTGGGCAAAGGGCAATGATTCAATGTAGATGTAATGCAACAGATGAAGTGGCCATTTCTGCCCCTCATTTTATAGTGCAATTTGCTTTCAGATTTGTGCTTCATACGTTCTAATTTCAAGAGTTTCTTGTGGTCAATTTGTGCTGCAGACTGCCTAGATGAAGTGGCCAAGGATTTACTAAAGGAAGAAACAGATGAAGCAGCCAATTGTGCTTTAGATCAATGCTTTGTTCACGGTTGAGTTTGTAGGACTTGCTGTCTTTGCTGACATTGGCAGAAGACCGAGTCAATGAGAGACTAACAGTGGATATCCTCCTGTGCGCAAGGTGATCATTTTTGTTCTTTTCATCCTTTTTGAATTGTGAATTGCTAATTGTAAATGGCTATGTGAATTGTGAATGTTGAATGGTGAATGGTAGCTTTGGTAGCTTTGGTTATACACTGAATTGTGAATGGTAGCTTTGGTTATGCACTGAATTATGAATTACTAACTTATGAATTGTGAATCACTGAATTGTGAATGGTAGCTTTGGTTCAGGTTTAAGTTTTGTGTGCCTAATTTATATATGCAATTTCATCTTTCATAGGTTCAGTTTCTTGTTCTATTGTTGATGAAAATATGGTAGCCTCAGATGCACCGAACCTTCGTTAATTAGGTATTAACTTTTCCACCACTCCACTACACTATATTGTTTTGACATATTTTATCTATTTTATTGGAATGTTAATCATATAATTCAAATTATCTTTAATTCTGTATTTGTGTTGTACTTTTTGTCGAAGATTGGGGAACAGTGTAACACCCCAAAATTTTGCTTTCTTAAATTCATGTGTGATTTGGCACTTTGGTGAATTTTTGGAATTTTCTGGAATTTATTTGGATTTATTTGGAATTTATTTGAATTTATTCCATTTTAAAATAATTAAAGAATTTAACTTTGCAAATAAAGTTTTGTTAGAAATATTTTATTTGAGTCCCAAATACCCTAAAATATTTTCCAGAATTTTTCTGGAATTTTTCTGAGTATTTTGCTATTTTTAATGAATTAAATGAATTACTGGGAATTATTTTAAATATTAAATCGCTGGAAAATCCAAACCGGGTTTGCACTGTTCATCCGACCGAGCCCGAGTCAGACTCGAGTTCGAGTCTGACCCGAACCCGACCCGAGCCCGTGGTTGAGCCGAACCCACTCGGCCGAACCCTACGCGTGTGACCGTTGGATCAAGATCCAACGGCCACGATTGAGCCACGTCACCGGACCCGAGCCCGACCGAGCCAGCCAGCTCACCCGAGTCCGACCCGAACCCAAACTCACGCACCGTTGGATCTCGATCCAACGGCTGTGCGCGTGCCACGTCGTCCAGTCCGAGTCGCCGCCGGACTCCGCCGCCGCATCGGAGCAGGTCTCGGTTTCCGTCCGTTTCACGGACGCCGAGGGCTCTATTTATTGCGCCGTCGCCGCCATCGTGACCGCCACTTCATTGCGCACCCGTAGCCCTAGACAACGTCGCCTGAGCCGCCGCCGTTGAGCCGCAATCGCTCGCCGGAGTTGCCTCTTCCCTCCGCCGTGGTTCTTTGCCGATTGCGGCCATCTCCGTTGTCCTCCGCCGCCGTTGTGCCCAGATCTGGAACCGGGAAGCCACGACGCGTCCGGGCGTCCAACTCACCTCACCAGAGGAGCCCCGCAACGCCGTGCCCTAGGTCGTCGTCCCCAGCACCGGTCAGCTGCGCCGCCGCACGCCATCACCGTCCCCGCGAGCACCGCCAGCCGTCCGATCAAGATCCAACATCCCAGATCACGCCACGTCACCCGCCGATGAGATCTCGTTCCAAATCCCAGATCCAATCTCAACCGTTGGATCTAAATCCAACGGTCCAGATCAAACGCGTTAACCCAAACGCGTGAGTCCAGATCTAATCTGGGCCGTCGATTTTCAAATCAACGGCCGAGATTGCGCCACGTGTCGGGAAGCCTGACCGCCGCGGTCAGCGCACCCGTGCGTGTGACGCTGACACGCCGGGCCCGCGTGTCAGCGACGTGACCAAACCGCACCATGACGTCACGCTGATGTCATGGCGGGCCCGCACGTCAGCAGCCACCCCAGCTGTGCGGTGACGTCAGCAATGACGTCACAGTGGGTCCCACCTGTCAGTACCATGGGCTGAGCCCCGCTGACGTCAGCAATGACGTCACCCGAGTGGTCCCACCTGTCAGTCTCACGTAGAGCCGTGGACCGGGTCCACGGTAGACCCGAACCGAGCGTGCACCGAGTCCATGGACTGGCTGACGTCAGCCAACCAATCAGAGGCTGACACATGTCCAGGCTGACGCAATAATTAATTTCCGAAAAAGAAAATAATTTATTAATTCGAAATAATGATTTCAGATTTTGTTTCAAACTTCAAACGCTTATAACTTTTGCGTTTCAACTCCGATTTGAGTGATTCAAATTTCTAAATTTGTATAAAATTGAGATCTACCTAATTATGAATTTTATTTAATTTTTGGACTAAAGTTTTCCTCTGTAATATTATTTAATTGATTATTTAAACTTCAAAATGCTATAACTTTTGCATTTTAACTCCAAATTTGACGATTCCAGTTTCTAAAAATTCATAAAATTATGTTCTCTCTATTTATGGATTTTATTTGGATGTTTGGACACTTTTTGCCTATTGTTTATTCGTGTATTGCTATTTGCACGCATTACGAGTAGACGTTGAAGTGCCGGAAGGATTCGAAGGAGAAGTATTGACTCAGGATCCAACTCAAGACCAAGAACAAGTACTTTTTGAAGGCAAGTTGTGCTTTGACCATGTTGATCCTATTTTGAAATCTATTTTGATTTAACCTATTGCATGCTAGTTCAATTAGAAAATATTTTATTTAAATATGGGGAATTAGATAAATGCCAAATTGCTATATGACACCTTGATTAATTAAATATGTGCCATGACCCTTGTCACCCTAGTTGTGGTTTACTAGTTGGACATTATTAAATTGCCAACATGGGAAATTAGATCGTTGTAGTATCTTGCTTAGAGCACGCTTTCGTGCTCATGACATGATTTTGGACAATCAAATATTAATATTGACTTAATGATATATTGAACTTTGTTTGGAAAGGTATCATGTGATGTTGATGGCACGTGGTGCATGGTAATCAACTGGGGTTTGATAAATGGTTTTCGGCCGGGGCATGTGGCAAGAATGATCAGGTGGGCCGGTTGTGGCACTAGGGATGTTGATTTGGTTCTTCGGGTAGTCTTGCCCTGGTCACCCTAAGGACTTAACCTTGCAAGCCTTTGAACTGGGTCTAACGTGCAACCACATGTACGTAATGGGACGGACCTAGTTGACTAAGTTGCTAATAACGCATTACTGTGGGACCTCGGGAGGTCAACTACACCCTTTGTGTAAGTTGTGCGGGAGCGTCTGGGTGAGGCAGTACCCATCTAACGGTTGGTTGGCCTAAACTTCGCCTTAGCTAAGGGAAGGGTTAGTGTGCAACAACCGGGGAGGCTCACTTGTATTGTTAGAAGTTTCCGAAAGACTTTGTTACGGGAACTCGCCTTTGTGGTGTTTGACTGTATCTTGTGGGTAAAGTGCATAACCTCTGCAGAGTGTAGAATCTATTCGAATAGCCGTGTCCGCGGTATTGGACATCGCTCGGGAATTACAGTCAAGGGTTAGATTTTCTCAAAAATAACTTGGATCTGAAAGGTTGGGTTGGATTAATAATGATGTTGATGGAAATGTGGATTAGGATGGGAAAGATGTTTATTAAAATCCTTGGAAAAATTATTTATGCTATACTTGCTTATACTGCTTTCGAATCTACTTATGCTACTTGTCAAATGCTGTTTACTGCAAATATACCTTGAGCTATTCCTTTGTATCAAGCCATGCATATAGTCTATTAGCTTGCATTCTGTGCATGACTTGCTGAGTACCAAGTACTCACCCTTGCCACAATACCACACCAGTTGAAGAGGAGACTACATCAGCTTTGGAGGAGGAGCTCCACGAGGAACCGTCTACTTAGGGAGCGAGCCCAGTCAGTTGCCTGTGGTATACTGGATGGCGCCACGAAGTTATCTTATTTTTCCGCTGCTATTATTTCTCTCTTAATAAGTTTCGCCCTGCGAGGCGTACATTTGTAACTTGACCATAAGGTTGAGTAACCAGTTTGACTATTTAATTAAAGTACTTTACTAGTATCGAGTGGTATGATTGTGATATTTACCGATGTTAAGACTGTGTGCACTAGCGCGTTCCTAGACTAGTGCTGAATACACAGAGGGTCCGGATTTGCAAATTCGGGGTCCCGACAAACAGGCCCCCGTCGAGCTTACTTAGTTGATTGGGGGATCAACTCTGTCCCCTTCTCACGTGAAGGGTTGCTTCCGGAGGATACTCGGTTTCCCGGGACAAGGCACACTCAGAGAACGACACAGTGATTTATCCTGGTTTAGGCCTCTCGTTGAGAAGATAATAACCCTACTCCAACGTGGTGAAAATGTATTCTGTGTATATGTATTTTTCTTTCTTTCGTTGCCCCCTCTCCTCGTACATGCACGGGAGGTATTTATAGACTACCGAGATATTGTGTTGTTTACAAACCTTAGACGTTTGACCGCAGACAACATGGTTGTAACCAGGGTTACAAATCTCGTTTTTAACCAAATTTCGAAGGTGCCCGAAATCCGAAATCTCGGTGAGATTTCGGAAATTCAAATCAAATCCGGACGAAATCTAAAATTCAAATTTGAAATCCGGTTTTTTTTTCTACCGGGAAATCTGAAATTTCGGCCGAAATCACCGAGATTAGTGGATGATCTTCAACCTAAATCCAATCATATCCGGTGAAAAAAAAATAAAAATCCAGCAAAAAATATACAAATCTCGGCTGAAATCACCGAGATCTCAGCGAAATTTGAATGTGCACTGTAGCATTTTGAATTTTTTTAATTTTTTTAAATAATCGGTATTTTGAATCTCGGAGGGGTCCGAAATCTCGGTCGAGATTTCGGATTTCAGTCCGAAATTTGAATCCATGGTTGTAACGGAGTCCTCAATCTACGCCACGTTCCTATCGTGGGCGCAACGGCCCCACGTAGTGGCGCGATCATCGCTATTCTGGCATAACTGTCGACTTACGACCATCCGACCGTGCACCCTTCGAACGAGCTAGAGCACTTATGCTCGGGCCCCGTGTCTGGATATCGTAGCCAAGCATGGAGCTCGTATCGGCCGGGCAAGCCGGGCAGTAGAACCTGATGCCCATGGGTCATCCTCGGGAACGTCCTCCGAGGTGCACGCGATCGGGGGTATTTGTCGAGGGCACTATGGTAATTATGGAAATTATCCAATCCCCGACACTTTTGTTATACCCAAGGATTGAAATTTCGGACCGAAATCCGAAATCTCGGCCGAGATTTCGGACCCCTCCGAGATTCAAAATCCTGAAAAATTCAAAAAAAAAAAAATTCAAAATTTGAATTTCTCGGCAAGATCTCGGACGAGATCTCAGGTGTTTTTGCTGGATTTTGATTTTTGTGCACTGTATTTGATTGTATTTAGGGTCAAGACCATCAAAAAAAATTTCTAAAATTTTTGATGTGTTTTTGACCATTTTTTGGTCGGTTCAATTTGTCGTTTGCACTGTCCGAATTTTTTAAAATTTCTCAAGATTGATCATCATCTGAAAATTTTTATAGGAATATTATGG
The DNA here is from genome assembly GCA_036346355.1 of Rhipidocladum racemiflorum. Lineage (NCBI taxonomy): Eukaryota > Viridiplantae > Streptophyta > Magnoliopsida > Poales > Poaceae > Rhipidocladum > Rhipidocladum racemiflorum. The sequence goes on from CM070577.1 coordinate 5,357,896, forward strand.
ATGTGTTAGGACCATTCACAAAAAATTTCAAAATATTCTAAAGTGGTTTGAACTATTTTTCAATATGTAATATGTTGTGTTGCCCCAATTAAGTTACATTATGGCTTCTATGTATGGAATAAATATTTCTCTATAATACGTAGGATGATAGGAACATATATAAAACTTTTCAAATGACTTGAAGTTCATTTGTTACATTCAAAAAATCAAAAACTGATTTTACAGACGATTTTTATGACGACTTTATCACTGTTAAATTTTTTAAAAATTACTCATACTTGATCATCATCTCAAATTTTTATGGAAACATTAGTTATGTGTTAGGACCACCCAAAAAAAATTCAAATTTTTTTGACGTGTTTTGGACCATTTTTTGGTCGATTCAACTTGGATCGAGATCTCGGTAATTTTGGCCGAGATCTCGGATTTCCCGGTTGAAAAAAAACGTATTTGAAATTTGATTTTTGTATTTCGTCCGGATTTTGTTCGAAATTTCCGAATCTCGCCGAGATTTCGGATTTCGGTGACATCCGGAATTTTACCCAAAACGAGATTTGAATCCTTGGTTATACCTAAATGTCTGTAGTATTTGATAATAGTAATAGTCGCTTATTTTTGGCCCGAGGCTTGCATAAATCCTGGCTCCGCCACTGCTAGCACACATAGGAATGAAAATGGTGTTGCTATCACAAATACACTGAATCATTGCCCACAAATATCAGTATGCCTTCTCGTAAGGCTTCGACCGAATATCAGTATGCCTTCCCGTAAGGCTTCGACCATGGGTGGTGGGGGCGGTGGGCTACTGCGTTGGCCGCCAGCTGTGTCGCCATGTTGGGAGACGGGAGCCCGGGATGGCGGGAACGGTGACAGGATAACTCACTGTCTCACTCGATGATCTGCCTCCAAAGACCATAGCAAAGACAGTCCAACGCCAGCGGGCTGGGTCGGAGTTGTGGGCGCCGACCGGCGGTCGTCGAGCAGGGCCGAGGGCGGTGGTCGGCGGCCATGGGACCAGTCACCAGTGGGTGGCAAGGCAGCAAGGGTGGCGGCTGGCGGACTAGTGGAGGACATCAGCTCGAGTGGGAGCAGCGGCGGCATGACCCCGGCAGTCGGCTCTGACGGCTCAGGCGTGCCGGCGTGGGGTGCGCTACACGTGGACAGGGGGACTGAGTCGCCGCTCGCGCTTGGAAAGTGGCTAGGCTAGGGTTGCTTCTCTTGTGACCGGGAGCATGGGATGCCTCTTGTGGCTTAGGGCCGAACTGGGACTGGGCCACTGGGAGTGCAGGCCTCGGACTCAAATGGAAAGTGAGCAATATTTGCTATTATTATTTGGGTTAGACGTCGGGCCCAGGCCCCAGTGGCCCGAGGCTCAGCTCCGTCCCTACAGCTTGGCACTAGTGGTCGGACATGTTTCTAAACCAGTTGCTACCTGTAAATTTTTGTACAACAGTAACAAAAGGCAACTTCTTCGAATCCTTGTATCTCAGTAGGAGTGCATTGCGAAGGACCGAAAGAGATATGAATGAACAGAAAGTTCCAACATACTAGTGTTTCCCTTTCATTCAAGATCGTACTGATAAAGCACAACATTAACAATTCAATTGTTTAGTATGATCAACGAGTCTATAGATTAATATGCGAACTTACTTATTGACAAGTACATCGATTCCGAGGCCTAAAAACGAAAAACTACAATGAACAGGTTAATGTTCGAATATTTTTTTACATTTGCACTCCCTCTGATAATTATATAACACAACATAATTGAGACTTGTAGAAATCCCAGACAATGGGGCAAACTCATTGTCCAATCCCTCTCCTCACCTTGCAGCAGGACCGGTGGCCATTGTTGGCACCCTCCCAAAATTATGCTCCATCTCAAATGCAGTGCTGCTCTGGCTTGCGTCAGTGGATTGGTCAGCGGCGTAAGCATTATAACTCGAGTTCGGGTCGCCGCTGCTTCCGGTGTAGGAGATGCCGGTCGCGCCGCCGCCGGCGCGGCCCTCCTCGAGCTCGAGGCACTCCTGCAGCTGTGCCACCACGTCGGTCATTGTAGGCCGCTGCGCCGACCCCATCGCGGTGCACTTCAGCGCGATGTCCGCGGCCTTCCACACGCCATTGACGTCGTGGTCGCCGCGCATGCGCGCGTCCACCACGCCCTCGATGTTGCCCCGCGCAAGCCGCTGCCGCGCCCACTGGATGATGCCGATGGGCTCCGGGTCACGCAGGATGGCCGGCTTCCCCGTGACAACCTCCAGCAACACAACGCCGAAGCTGTACACATCGCTCTTCGTCGTCGGCTGCATTGTTGCCTGGTACCTGCATGTTCCGGTTCCATGCGCCTTAGCACTAGAAAAGAGCTCTTTTGAACTACACTATAAACACTTAACAAATCAACGGTTAAATCTGATTTCTACTGCTCGCTATATACTATCGGTACAATGCACCGTAAAATTTCTTAGAGGATCTTTTAAAGTACACTAAATTCAATACGAATCGTAGATTCTTTTCGATCTAATGGATCATGTTAGAGCGAAAAACACTTCACACAGATTTGGGAAAAGGGCGCAAGGGCGTACTCTGGATCAACGTATCCGGGTGTACCAACAAGCGTATTCGTGGATACATGGGTGTCGTTGTCTCGATTGAAAGCCTTGGACAGGCCAAAATCTGCAATCTTGGCCTCCAATCTGGCGTTCAGGAGGATGTTGCTGGCCTTCACATCCCTGTGAATGAGAGGCGGGTTGCAGCCCTTGTGTAGGTACTCCAGCCCTGCACATCACCAGCACAGCCAGTGTTCACGCTTCTAGCTAGCGAAGTCAAATTAGAGAGGTGTTTCTATGCACTTCTTTTTTAAAGTTGCATAAATATTAAAGCATGAATGAAGAGTAAATAAGAATTACTTACCCCTTTGTTTGCTTCAAGATTTACACAACTTATATTAGGAAGGAAAGTATAGAAGCAACTCTCGTCAAATTAACCCCTAAGAACAAATATAATGCAAACTCAAGTGCCCACCTTGCGCGGATTCCAGCGCGATTCGTAGCCTCTGTCTCCAGGTTAAGTACCTTCCGGTGTGGTCTCTTCCTACAAGTAGATCGAGAGAGTGCGAATTTCATAGCAAAAGAGGCGCTGAGTTCCGATCATCCCGTAGAGGAATCCCATACCAGTAACATTTTGGCAGGTTGAGGTGCTACAGTGTACCGTGCAAGCTGAATCGCTAAACATGAGAGGTGCTTTATGCTTTTCCTTCTAGTACAAGTTGCACAAATCTTAAATCAAACGAAGGGGTAAGTAATCACTATCTACCCTTCATTCATGCTTTAATAGTTGTGCAATTTTTAAACGGAAGAGCATAGAAGCACCTCTCGCTAAACATTCTGACATACCTGCAATGTGCTCTTGCAGGGTTCCTTCTGACATGTACTCGTAGACAAGTGCCATGTACTCCCCATCCTTGCAGTAACCAATCATGGAGACGAGATTCTTGTGATGAATCCGGGTTAAAGTCTGGGCCTGAACAAGTGATCATGACCTATCAAACTCCACAGTTTCTTGATATATAGAAACTTCCTTCTTTAGGTTGACTGAAGAAAACCTACCTCTGCGAGAAACTCCTTGACTCCTTGATTGGAAGACTGTGACCGCAGCTTGACTGCCACTTGAGTACCATCCTCCAAGAAGCCATCGTAGACGACGCCGAAGCCGCCCCGGCCGAGCACTCGCTGGAAGTTGTTCGTTACCATCTCCAGCTCCTTGTACGTGAACCGACGGTTCTCGAGCCGCAGTGAACTGTCCCCATGGCCGCTGTTTGTCGGCACATTGCTCGTCTTCTCATTCTGCGGCTTCACAGAGTTGTTCTTTGATCCTTCATAAGCGAAGATTTGCAAAACTAACATTAGTAGTGTTGACAGATTGGGCAATAGGAGACGGACGATTAAGGTGATTATGCCCAAGACTCACCTTTCTTTTTCCTTCTCAGCAAGTAAAAGAGTGGTACTGCCACTAATGCTATGACCACAACCAGAACTACCGGAACAGCAATGTAGACGGCTATATTGTTTTTCCTTTTCGCCGGCTGACACGTATTGCCGTTGGTGCAAAGGTCTGGATTATTGCCGTATCTACCAACAAGATGGAACAAGGATGGTTTTAATTAATCAGATTATCATGTTTCTCGCAGCAAAATGTACGGGAGACTCACCTTATATTTAGGGAGCCATCTTGAGTTCTTTTCAGAAGACCGGAGGGGATCGATCCACTCAGCTGGTTGTCAGTCAAATCTCTAAAAGAACTCAAGATCAGTTTTTTGTGTGTCCAATTAAAGAATGTTTTGACGAAGACATCAAGAGTTACTTACAGAAGTGCAAGAGACGGTAATTGCGAAAGTGAGTCAGGAATTGCTCCTGTCAGGTTGTTGTGTGACAAATCCCTGAAAAGTAGCCAGGTCCCAAATAAGAACTTCTGTTCTAGTAAAACGTAACACCAAGTGCTGAAGTAGATTGGCAACTTCCTACTTACAGATATTGTAAACCTTTGAGACTAGCGAAAGAGGACGATATGTTACCGCTCAGACCACTGGACGATAGGTTTCTGCGAAGAACATATACAGTGGCTCAGATAATTCCAGTTACTTCTACTACCATACCATAACATGTTTGTCGTGCACAGGTACTCACAAGCTTGCGGCACTTGGAGGGCTAGAAATAGCATAGCTACAGCTCAATCCATCCCACGCAAATTTCTTCGGGACACACGGGTCGCCCATCCAGTTCTTTTGCACATGGTAGCTGGCTTTGATCGCCGTCATCGCAGAAACTGTTGCGTTTTTTCGGTAGCAGTAGATAAAACCGTCAGGGATACTTCGGAGTTCCTCGAAAGATATTCTTCTATGCTTTTCTTTCTAGTACAAGTTGCACAAATCTTGAAGCAAGCGAAGGAGTAAGTAATCACCATCTACCCTTCATTTATGCTTTAATAGTTGTGCAACTTTTAAAAGGAAGAGCATAGAAGCACAATATTAATTAAGCAATCAGCTCATGTATGCAACTGAACGTAGTTACCATCGCGAGCGCCCGTGGCTACGTTGGTGATGGGAATGACGGAGAAGACCTCGGCTGCGTTGATAAGCGGCGGAAGCGTCGAGTTTGCGGTGGCGTTTAGCGAGACGTTGTACTGGTGGAAGCCACGGTGGGGGTTGCTGTTGTAGACGGCATCGGAATAGAGGTACTGCGGCGTGAAGTCGAGCGGCTTCAAACCGTTGAGGGTGACGTAGAATTCGCGCACGGCATTGCTGGGAAGGAGCTGCAGCTCCGAGAAGTGCAAGATGCAGATGTACCTACACTCCGACATGGATTTAGAACTCATTGTTCACTAACTAATCCTCATGTTGATAATCAAAAGCATGTTAAATTAAGAGCTTGCGGTACACTAAATTGAATAGGAACCGTTCATTTTTTTCGATTCAATGAATCAGATTAACTAGAGTTTACTTATACTTCGTCTGGTAGTAGAGTAGTAGAAACAACCTTAATAAATCAATGGTTAGATGTGATTTCTACTACACATTATATACTACCGGTATAATACACCGTAAAATTTCTGTAAATTAATTAGTAGGGAAGAAAGAACGATCAAGCAGCTAGTACCCGGGCGCAGGATCATTGGCGTTCGGGTAGGCATCCCAGGTGAACTTGATGGGGTTGGAGGAGTTGATGGGCGTGATGGCAGTCCGCATCACCGCGGACGGCGCCTCGTAGTCGTCCTTGTCTAGGTTCTGCACCTTCTTGGTCGTTGAGATCTCCGACCATTTCGTCGCGTCGTTCCACGGGAGCCATATACGGTCGTGCGGATCGTCCGGGTACCTGCACGTACACACGTGTAGTGTCGTACCATCGATCAGTTTCGCTTCTCCATCGACACAGATTAATCACTACTGTTACAAAATCGATCAAAACGCATGTCTCTAGCTAGCTAGGTGGCTACGAATGCAAAAAGATGCATGCCTGAATTTTAGTTTTCGCGTACTTACCTAAAAATTTTAGTACTGTCGCTTGGTCCAAAGTTCCTCCTGGCGAGAAGAACCAACCCCTGTGTCTCGTTCGCTTGCGGGTAGAGCTCTCTCTTGAGGGGCCTCAGGTCCAGGCCGGAGATAAACGGCGTCCCGGAGCCGGTGTTCACGAGGCAGACCTGCACGGAATCGTCAGGGACGACGACGATGACCTCCGGCAACTCCGGCGAGCCCGCGTCTGAGATGTTCACGGTCTGCCAGTAGTTGACGCCGATGTGGAGGTCGAATATGGGTGGCCGGTTGAGGCCGTCGTAGTTGCCGTACATGAACTTGGCCCGGACGAGGTACTTGAGCCCGGACACGAGGGACCGGAGCGTGTAGCAGTTGCGCGCGCCGTCCGGGAAGCTGCGCACGCTGTACCAGGTCTTGCCCATCGACGGGGTGAAGTACTCGGCCGAGACGTTGTGGTTGCTGCCGGCATCGGTGAAGGGAGCGTCCGTGGTGAGCGTCAGCTTCGTGGCGTTGTCCACGTAGCCGCCGGCCTTCTCCGACAGGCCGCAGTCTATGCTTATGAAACCTAGCGCGCAATAAACAGTTGCATATACGGATTTGGCGAAACAACATTAATTCGTGCATGCATAGCTAGTGCCTCTCTAGCTGTCATGTGCGCATGCATCACTATCGATCATGCATGTACAGCTAGCCAGTTAGGTACTACATTGCACGCACTGCATCGAGAAACTCGAGACGTTGGGCTTCTCACCTAAGCTATCGACCTGGCCATGGACCTGAAGAACGCTGGCGGAGGCGGCGAGCCCGAGAAGAAGCAGCAGCCACCGGGCCGCCATTGCTCTCGGTGTTGATCGCTCCATCGCACATGCATGTGCCAAACAGCTACACTAGAACGTGATATATGTATGTTTAACTCTTGCAGTAACTTATATACAGGCAGCTAGCATGCATTGCTCTGGACAATAGACAAGTAAGCGAAGCCTTCACTGGGTAACCCATGGCATCAGCCTCGGAATGATTAGTCACGACAGACGCCCATCCAGTACAGAGCTTGTCCAGCGCAGCAGTAGGGACGAGCAGATCACATGGGCGATGGGTTGACTTGCATGCGAGTCAGCCAACGGCCTTCCTGGGCGCAGGATCGGACGTGGATGCCCAAGCTTGGTTAACCGTGGACTTCTGACTTTTCGAGCTGTTCCCTGCGTGACTGTCGCGACGGTCAGCTCGGTTGGTAGGACGGTGTGCGGTTCGTGCCGCCATGACTTCTTTGGCTAGTATGCTCATGGACAGTCCGCGTAGCATGTTAGCTTCGTAAGTCTAAATTAATTGTGCAAGTTGCATTTCCTTTAATTAGTTGCGGGAAGTGCTCTATACATGCGACGATTTGCACCAATTATGTTCTCGAGTTGGGTAGAATCGAACCACTAGGCTCTATTTATATACTAAGAGTTCATATCGAGGACAGAGGACGCATAAACTTGCCCGCAAAATGCTGCACAGGGATGTTTCCGATTCCCTTTAACGTCATTGGAATCGGCGAGTAACACTGCACATAAAAATTGGAATTGCGGGCGGTGGTTCTATGCATTTGAAACAACCAAAAAATTTCAATAAAGAAAATAAAAATCATTAAGCAATTAATTAAGACAGTAATCAACAATCATGCGTATGTAAATCGTAATGTGAGTAGAACAAATAGTAAAATATTCGAGAATTGCCATCAGACCCGCAGGCAAGGGTATCGCTCACCGAAATACCTGATCCGTTCGAGGCCAGATCGGCACCTCTCTCTAGTCACATGTTTCATCATCCGGCAATTTATACAAACCTAATAGGATTGTGGATATCCATAGCTCAAAACATGAATAGTAGCAAAATACTCAATGGTAAATCAGTAAAAGGCTTAAGGGTAAAAAGGTAACTTTGACCACCGTAAGAAAGGATAAGCTCAAGCCAGCTGAACACAGCCAGTGCCTCTCTCATTCCACATTTCCTTTTTCCACACTCCAAAACCGAAGCCAAGGAGAGAACACAGCTAGTTCATCCCCCATTCCACTCATTCCCAACCAGGAGCCAGAGCAAGCTCGGGAGGAGCTCCAGCCGAAGCAAAGAGAGGAGCTAGGAAGAGTTCCAGCCAAACCAAGAGAGGAGGCCTCAAGCAGGAGGTCCAAGTCAAGAAAGATATAGAGAAGAGGGAGCAAGAAGAGAAGGTCCATATTTAGGAGACCACCGAGAAGGGGCCGAGGAGTAGAAGGAGAAGGTTAGGATCAAGAAGGCCCAGACCTCAACCACCTCTACATCATCTTCCCATCACCATCCCTCGGTATCACCATTTCTTGCATCAACACCAGATCCATCATCCACTAGGTGCACAAATCACATTGTACCAATACTAGGCTTGTATAACACATAGGGGAAGTAAAGTAAGTAGCAAATAAATCAGGGTAGTTTCCTTTGTCTCAGCGAGGGAGGCAACCCTAGGGGCAGCACAACGCGTGTCTAGCAACCACCTTGCACTCCTTGGCGTACTAGAGGTTGTGGTGCCGTTGCCATGTCGCAGACGCCTAGAGCACCTTCCTGATTCCTCATCAACCAAAGAACACTAAATCAAATAAAGAGTAAGTAATAGCATAAATTCATTGAGAGAACCATCTGTTAAATTGAACCGGGCACCAACGTAGCATGGGAGCTAAGAGAGAGTACGTAACCAAGAAGTGGACGAGGTCGGCGCCAGTGAGCACAGAGGAGCGAGCCGAGGCTCAAGTGCAAGGGGCCCCAGGGACGACAGCAGCCGAGCTGTGGGGCTAGGGCCCGAGCCATGGAGCATAACAGCGCAGGGCCAACGGTGGCCGGCGGTACCAGGGGCAAGGGAGGAGTAGGCTGGCAGGTCGGGAGGCGGTAGGACCGAGGTGGCTAGAGGTGGGGCCGAGACGATCGAGAGAGGAGAGGTCGTAGGGGGGCACAACCGGGTTGGTGGCTGGCGAGAGGAGACCGGATTGGGGGGAGACCAAGAGAGCCATATTTGGGAGCAAATGGAGAGAGGAGAAGAACATGGCCAGGGGAGTGTTCGGCCGAATAGAAGAAAAGGAGGAGGGAGTGAGGGGGGAGAGAAGAGGAGAAAGGAAAAGAGAAAAAAAAAATAGAAAAATATTTTTGACCATCGTGAACTGCGTTAAATTTAATTAATCATCTTGCAGTATGCCAGGAGATTAAAAAAAGAACATAAAAAATCATGATTAATTGAATAAAATGTTGTATAAGATTTGCAAATGCATTAATAACTAAAAATGGGAATTAATACCCTTACAAAAATAAAATTTCAACTTGGGATTTTAATAAGCCTCATAGAATAAAATTTGTACTAAATTAAAATACGGCAATAAAATCACTGTAAATTTAAAATATGCTGCATTTAAATGTGACAATTAATAAAATATAACATAAATGATCAACACATCTTTACCAATTTTCAACCCATTCAGAAGAAGGTTGAACATCTTAAGAACGCCATAAAACATGTGAAAATCTATTAGCTATCTAAAGTATAGTATTTTTATAATTTCAGGAGTTAAATCAAATCCGACCAGTGATCTTCTTCAGCCATTGTGTGAGGACGTTTACTTTCAATAAAATTCAGACAAGTTTCCTTGATCATATAATTTCTAATCAAATGTATTTGGTTATATGTGCTATCACCATTGCATTGAAAAACTCTTTTAAGAAAACCTTAAATTTGATGTGGTTGGGAAAAATTGAATTGATGATAAAAAAAGGGGTAATATATATGTAGATATATACGTAGGAGTGCCGCCGATGTGCACTTAAGTCAGGGCATTGTTAAGTTATAAGTACCGCCGATGTGCATTGAAGTCGAGGTACAGTTTAGGAGTTCCGTTGATGCGTATTGAAGTCGGGGAATAGTTAGAATGTGAAGTACCGGTTATGTGCATTGAAGTCAGGGTATGAGTGAAGGGTTTTGCCGATGTGCATTGAAGTCACGGAACAGTGCCGCCGATGTGCATTGAAGTCGGGGCACCGTTAGATTGGGTGTGTCACTGGTGTGCATTGAAGTCAGGATACATTTGGCAAGGAGTACTACCGATGTGCTTTGAAGTCGGGGTACAGTTAGAGTTCAAAGTATTGCCGATGTGCATTGAAGTCGGGATACATTTGGTATTAGGAGTACCATCAATTTGCATTGAAGTTGGGATACGGTTGGTATTAGGAGTACCGCCGGTGTGCATTGAAGTCAGGGTATAGTTAGAGTTGTACAAATGAGGATTGTTAGTAACATGTTTGGAAATTAAAACTGGAAACACATATTTTCATAATAACGCCCTATTTTCTGAAAGAGGATTTGAGGAATGATTCTTGAAATGATTTTCGGAGAAACTCATATGATGCATTTTGTTATTAATGCTTGCTGAGTACTTTTGTACACTCTTGCTTAACTCTCCCTTTGCTTAGGGATCAGCTCCGATGTTCAAGCAACTGGTTGGGGTGACGAGGTGGCTGGGGATTAACAGGAGTTAGAATGTTGGATAGACAATGCTTAGACTTCATTGGTCATTGGAGTATTTAGTACTTTTGGTATTATATTTTTGTTGTACTTGGATCCTATCAATAATTAATGAGTTGAACATGTAACCTGTGTGGCAATGGAATGAAAGAAAGTTTACATTTCAGTCTCTAATTATTATTTTGTTGCAACACTCTGAATACGGTGCACTAAATAATAAGACGTCAAGTGCGCTCGATATTTTGATTAGCTAGTATGCCGAGATTCATGTAATTATCTCAATGTAATGGTGGTGGTTAGTGTCGTTACTCTAGGCTAATTATGCGTGTCGCCACAGCATTATTCTCTTAATATAAGTTAAAAAATCTTAAAGCAAATAAAGAGTTAAATAATCACCATTTATTCTTCATTCATGCTTTAAAATTTATGTAACTTTCAAATAGTAACTCATAGAATTGCATCTTATTGCAAAATCATATCTTCCTCGGTCTCTGTGCGTGTGACAGGCTACAGAATATCTGAATGGAAAAAATTTCTAATGCTATTGAAAAGTGCTCAATTTCACTTCTGTCGCTACTGTTTTCTTTATTTCATTTTTGCCACTAGTCTTTATTCTTCTTTCTCTTTTTGCCATTTTCGTCGATGGACTGTGAATTGACCGTCAGTTGATAGTTTTTTTTTTAAATAATAAATAAAGTTAAATTCTTTAAAAAAAATTATATATGATCTTATACTACTAAAGATGGTACCATAAATTTTTTAATGTATGATCAAGCTTGTACATTTTTATAAAAATAAAAATAATAGAAACACTTTTAAATTTTTATAAAAGCTTAGAAGCTTGATCATACTCTGACAAATTTATGGTACTATTTTTAGTAGTGTAGTATCATACATAATTTTTTTTAAGTAATTAAACTTCATTTGCTATCTTTAAAAAAAATCAAAAACGAAAGAAACAATCCTTTTGTTTTTTGATTTTTTAAAGATAACAAATGAAGTTCATTTTTTTAAAAAATTATGTATGATCCTAGACTGCTAAATATGGTACCATAATTTTTTTTAAAGCGTGATCAAGCCTCTACATTTTTATAAGAATCTTATAAAAATGTAGAGGCTTGATCATACTCTGAAAAATTTATGGTACCACCTTCCGCAGTTTAGAATTATAACAAAAAAATTTCAAAAAAAAATTTGACATTGTTTGTTATCTTTAAAAAATAAAAAACAGAAGAAACAATCTGACTAACGGTCAAATCAGTCAACTGACAGAAATGGCAAAATAAGGAATAAGAAAGATTAATGGTAAAAATAAAAAAAAATAACAGACAAAATTAAACACTTCTCCAGTGACACCACCAAAATTTTCCTATCTGAATTCTCGACTCCAAATCCAGCCCACCGCCGCTGGCACGGAAACGGGAAAACCCACGACGCCCCTAGTTGGTGGTGGACGTAGCGCAGGGCCACGGGCCACCTGGAAGCAACCGTGTCACCACCGCTTCTTCGAAAAAGAGTGAACGCCTTCCGTTCTGTGGCCTTCCGCCTCCGCCTGGTCGCCTCTACCGGGCGGAAATCACCGACGCCGCGTGCGCGTTGAATCCTTCGCCCTGCAGAGTGCAGCCGCTGCAGCGGACAGACGATCTCCACATCGTGCAGACGTGTACGGCTTCTTGGGTATGCCGCTTCTTCAGCCAAAAATACACAATCGGCAAAATGGAGGCAGGTCTATTGTAACCAAAACGGCAAAAATGCAAACACATTAATTTGCGCGAATCAGATCAGCGCGTGCATCCCTCCGGCTGTCCGGCAGCAAGTTTCCCTGCAGATTCTGCAGCAAATACAAAGATACCAGGACCAAGAAACAGCTATCGGCAGTGGTAGTACTTAGGACCTCTTATTTCACAGATCGGACAGTATCCGTGTATTCCTACACAAGGGGGGGTATGCATATATGAAAGCAACGCAGAGTGGCCCAGGTTCTCCCAAGGAAAACAATAGCTACCGCACACAACTGCGGACCATCGGCATTACTATATCTCGCCGTTCGACGACGATGATGCAGATTGATCGAAAGAGTTCGCCACACGATGGCTGGCGCCCGTTGGCAGTGGCGGCCTGTTGGCCAGCCTATCGGCCTCTCTGGCTTCATCGATGTCTTTCTGGCTTAAGAAGCTTGGCTGGTTGGTTGATGACAGCAGCCTTGCCCACATCCTGTCAGTAATCTTAACCTTGTTCCGTGTGGACGTCACCCTCTGCAATCAAAGAAATTTTAGCTAAATGATAAAGCCGTGTTTAGTATGATAGTAGATAGCTGCAGTGGAACTCTTTTTGAATGGTTCTGTCTGTTATAGTTAAAAGGCTTCACTTTGTCCTTCAGGCAGCACACACCAGCTCTTGCAAGAGCCGAAGACAATGGAAACATAGGATGCAACTGAAGTACCCATCATATGCTATGCACGTTCAACATGAACAAAATTGTCCAATTGTCCATATCAATAAATTAGACCACATGAAGTTACTCACATAGAAAGGAATGTAGGTATGCCTGCCATTGACCATTCCAACGGTGAAGCTATACCCCGCCATCGCACCATGAATGGCACTATGAGCCAGCAGTGTGCAGTACACATTGTCTGATGCATTGCTTGGAATAGCTCGGATCATGTAGGTAGGATCTGCCAATGTAGACAGAATATTGTTAACCTAGTGCTACAAGACAAATAAGTTGTTTTACAATCTTGTCCTTCGTGAAGCAAATGTAATTAGACAATATGTTACCTATGTATTTAATAGTCATCTCCATCTTTTTGCTCTTGAAGTAATCCTACAATGGATTAATGCAATAAGTAAAAGAATTCCTTTTTGAAACATTCAAGCAACACATATAGCAACACGGCATCATAGTTCCGCAGCAACCTATAAGACAGTAAATACAAATAATTGCGAACAAAATCGAGTCCGGTGGCAAGAATATGTTGGTATGTACCTTAATATTGTGAGTCAACCAAAGACCAATATCAAGAAGCAGCTTATTTCCAGATGCATCTTGCTGATCTGAAGTGGCTAAACTTTTGGCAATAAGATCCTGTCCTGCTCCCTCAGCAACAACAATAACCATATGCTTGTTCTCTTTCAGCCTCCTTTCTATATATTGAAGCAACCCACCTTCTCCATCCATATAAAATGGGGACTCTGGAATTAAGCAGCAATCCTGTGGAAATTTGAAATAAATCCAGAGAACAAATAAGTATTACCTGGAAGTCAGACAAAGAATCAGAAAAGCTGGAATTCCAATACTAGTGTTTGAGAAAAAGGGTGTCAGATATGCAGGAATCAGAATGAATGGACAAACAAAATACAAAATGCAACATCCTGGACAGTTACAGAAGACATCAACTTACCACATCTCGGCTTGCCAGAGTAGCATACATTGCAATGAACCCTGCATTAGTAGGGGAACATAAGAATTTAAGAGCAAGATAATGAATTATCTACTACAGAACAGTTAGCAAAGTCAGTGCTTGAAACAATCAAGTGGTCTTCTTTCTATATGCAGAGTGTAAATAAGATGTTGAACTAACAGTGCCTGGCAAAAGAATAAGATACAGACTAATTTTTTCTTCTATTTTTACAAGTCCGACAGTGAGAGGTGCTTTCAGCAACTTATGTCAACAATATAAGCAATATAGCACGCCAAGAGATGGTAATCATCTGTATGGGAATATGTTAGAAAACTAACCACTATAACGACCCATCAGTTTTACTAAGCCTATTCCATTCTCCGCGCTGCAAGCTTCCACATGAGCTGAATCAATGGCACGTTGGGCCTCTTCCACGGCCGTATCAAATCCAAAGGACTTGTCAATAATCTAAGAATCAAGAGATAGGAACAATCAGTAATGAGTCATATCCTCATACGAGTGGCTATATTAACAGGATATGTAGAAAAAGCTTCTGCACAAGAAAATAAACATGTCGTAAAATAATTACCGCTATGTCATTATCTATTGTCTTGGGAACCCCAGCGACAGAAACTTTTAGGCCACGTTTTCGGATTTCCTGCCAGTAATTCAAAAGCAATAAAGTATAATAACGAACATATTTAAGAAAATGCACTATTTTCCCACTACTACAATGCATTCATCTAGAGCTATTAATTATTATTATTTTGGATAAACACATGTTAAGAAGAAAAGGTGCCTGATTACTACATATCTTCCTTTTGCTACAATGCATTGATGTATAGGCTGCTAATACCACAATATAACAATGATATTTATACTACTATCAAAGATAATAACCTTAAAGATCTCATATGCTCCCTTCTGAGTTCCATCTCCTCCAATGATATACACCTGGATAAGGTGCAGTAGCACATCAGTCAACATCCAATGAAAACGGCTATATCACAAGGGTGCAATTTAAACAATCATCTTTACCTGATTAATTCCACGATCCTGAATATTGTCAACGATCTTTTTTGAATCATGACCACCTCGCGATGTTCCAAGAACTGTACCACCCCTTTTATGAATGTCATTGACACTCTTTGGGGTCAGAGCAAGGTAATTGCTAGAATAGAAGCCCTTGTATCCATTCTATAATTGGTAATAAAATGTTAGGAGATAGAAGTGTTATGAATAGCACTTGTATTCATCATGAGGCCAAAGGGCCTATATATATACATGTACAAGAGGGCAAGTAATAGGAATAGGAATAGGACTCTATCCCTATCATACAAGGAAAGCAATAGAGATAGGACTATATCTCTAACACCCCCCCTCAAACTCATGGTGGATCAACAACACTGAGTTTGGAGAGAAAGAAGTTATGATACGCTCTAGTTTGTGTCTTCGTGAAGAAATCTCGCTTCGGAGCTCACAAGGTTTATCTTGAAGAGCCACAATCTTATCTGTACTGTGACCTCATATGAAGCATCAACACCAATATGCTTGGTGAGTTCATGCTTCAACTGGATCTCAGCCTTAATCTTTGATAGCCCTGTCTTTGCCGAGATAAAAGAGGAGTCTGTAGAAACAGAAACACCAAAATCCTCGAAGCAACCACCGTAGCCCACGTAACCTCTGTGTCAAAAAGAGCCATAGCTCGCAACTTCAGCCTCGGCACTTTCGAGCAGCATGCTTTGCTTCTTAGTCTTCCAAGCAATGAGAGAACCACCCCGGAGAAAAACACTGATGGTAAAGGGACCGATGATCGTGAGTGATCACTAGCCCATGTAGCATCGAGTAGGCACAGGCTGTAAAGAGGCTGAGCGCGGAAAGAAAGACGGCGAGAGATGGTTCCACGAAGATATCGTAGAACACGAAGAAGATGACTATAGTGGGTAGTGGGAGCGGCAGGCCCGACTCGAGGATATGAATTGGATGAGAAATGTCAGGGCGAGTGACACCAAGATAAACAAGACTCCCAACAAGATGGCGATAGCGAGTAGGATCCTCAAGAGGTTCACCATCAGTAGGTCGAAGGTGAACATTGAGCTCCATGGGAGTCTCGGTACATGCGCTCATCGGTGAGAGAGGCACGATCAAGAAGATCTGGATATACTTCTCTTGGGAGAGAAAGAAGCCTCGAGGTGGAAGACACCTCAATCCCAAGAAAGTATCGGAGAGGACCAAAGATCAGGACATGAGAAGCTGCTCATTGAGGCGGGATTTTACAAAGGCAATATACTGAGAATCATCGCCAGTAATGATCATGTCATCAACATACAGAAGGAGAAGAGTCCGACCACGAGAAGAGGTGTGAACAAAGAGCGCAGGATCATGAGTCTTGGCGAGGAAAAACCGGCGGTGATCCACGAAGAAAAACGCTCAAACCAAGCGAGGGCTTGCTTGAGCCCATAAAGAGAGCGTGGCCGACAAACCATGCCCTCGAGAGCAGAATACCCAGTGGTGTGCTGCATATAGACCTCTTCATGCGGCTACCACCATTAAGAAAGGCATTCTTGACATCAAGGTAGAGAGATGGACCACTCGAACAGAGGCAAAGAAGAAGAAGTCGTCCCACGGCCTGGCCAAGGCGTGGTCAGAAGTCAAGGGCGACCGGCTGGCTGTGGCGGCAGAACGGCCAGCGTCATTTCTACGGCGACGCGGAAGGCGCAGCGTTAACTCTTGGCGACTGGCGAACACGGCATGGCGGGAAAGCGATAAGGCGAAGCGTAGGAGAGGCGCGGCAAGGCGGCATCGCGTTAACTGCTGGCGTATGTGGCGGCCAGCGCGGCAGCGAAGGCGATAAACGAAGCGAAGGCGCGCGGCGGCGGCGTCGAGGCGACTCGGCCAGCGCCTCTCGCAAGTCGATCTCCAACTCCGGCGACGATCGGCGGTCGGCGACAAAGGAAGCGGTGGGCGGTGGAGAGGCCGGGACAGCGAAGCGAAGCAGTCCGACGGTAGAACCACAACGGCAGAAGCAAACGGCACCGCTAGAGGCGATGAGAAAAATCGCCGGCACGCAAGACAACGCCAGAGGAAAAGGTAAACCTAGATTGGCTCTGATACCATGTTATGAATAGCACTTGTATTCATCATGAGGCCAAAGGGCCTATATATATACATGTACAAGAGGGCAAGTAATAGGAATAGGAATAGGACTCTATCCCTATCATACAAGGAAAGCAATAGAGATAGGACTATATCTCTAACAAGAAGATCCCAAATCACAATCAAAACTAAACATATGTATGGTTCAACCATGCAAAAACCCACTAGGCAGTAAACATATTACTTGTTCTAACATAATTACACAAATTTCACATATACATTCTACAGAAACATCCACAGGACCACAGCAGGTCATTCAACTTGCAGCTATTTTAGTATAGCATAATGACAATGAATGTCCCAATATGATTTGATATTTTATACAACAAGATGTACTAAAATAGGAAATGCCTGAGAAGCTAAGTCAAGAATCTAAATATCTTAAAGTAAGCTCCCAATTCCTTCCAGAACAGAAACAAAATGTAGAAAAACAGACAAAGCATATCTAAAAATGCAAAAGTAACATTTAACAAGTATCTATTGCAGGGGTATATAGCCATTTAGAACAGGGCACAAACCTGTATTCCATAGATTTTGTTGACATTGTACATGTGCGACAAGCCACACACCAACTCTCTGATAACAGTGTTAAGCCCAGGGCAAAGGCCTCCACAAGTTACAATACATGCTTTCACTTCATCTGACTCAAAATAAACCTAACAATGTTCGAGTACAAATGCTTCTGTCAACCAAGACGCAAGTGATGTGTTCCAAACTTCTAATAATTAAAGGAGGTGGCCAGCATATCCTACCCTCTGACGAGGTCCAGCGCGACGGAAGTGAACACCCCGCGGGCTATTCTTCTGAACAACCACCTGTAAGTGCAGCGATAGCTACTTGTAAATTCACCATTGACTGCAACATCACAGTTTGAAACATGATTAACATTTGATTTACCTTTTGTGGTACAGTGTCATCTTCATTGACAAAATATTGCCTGGTAATGATAAGACAAAAAAGTTCAGCAATACATATTGCACAGCAAGCATGCTCAGAGGTTCACCAAAAATTTGAAGATCAAATATATAAGGAAGAAAAGGACTTACTTGACAGTTGAATAGGCTGGGTGATCTTGTAAGGGGTTAGGATGGGTCTGCAAACAAGAATAAAATAGCAAACTATCAGCTCTCACGGATCATGGTTCCACCTTTCAAAAATCAATTCAATCCAGCACGCTTGGATAAAAATTGATCAACATCGCTGATATAAAAGGCCACTTTTAACATGTTTTCGTGAATTGTCTGACAAGTAACTGATTTTTAGTAGGGAGAAGCAACCATCCAATAGTTACAGATTACTTCCTCCAGCGAAGATATCCTCATTCCACCCAATCAAATTCCCCGTCCCCAAAAGCAGATACAACGACACTAACTTACATGGCATCCGCATAATGAATCCACAGAATAGCTGGAATTTTCATAGTATTCATCAGAGACTCAGAGTTACTTTGTTCTATTTGGCCCTCTGATCGTAACTGATTGATTAGCTCACTTCACGCTCGAGCTCAAATTCTACAGTATATACCATCCTTTTATCCAAAAATGGATATCCAGAACAGAGATCCCAATCCACCAAAGCCCGCAAACGTCGCGCGCAGCCTCTCTCCAAATCGGAAATCCCCCGCCCGGATTACTTGCTTAGCTAAAGCAGCACCTCACAGCCCAAAATTGCACAGCACACACAAACTACAACCAAACCCAAACGATCGCGCCAACACCGCAACACTATAACCTGGCTACCAAACAACGAGGCGAGAGAAGGGTTGCTCACGGGGACGTCGGGGAGGTAGTCGGTGAGGTGCGGCACGTCGTCGAGGACGTAGCCGAAGTCTCCCTCGGAGATCTTGACGTACGAGGCGTCCGCGAGGCTGACGGAGGAGGCGTTGCGGAGGGCGCGGAGGTTGGGGTACGAGTCGCGGGAGATCCGCACGCACGCGGCCGAGAACGGCAGCGACGCCTTCGCCGCCCGCTCCGGCGCCGCCGGGGGGGCGGCCTCCGCCCACGGGTCTCCGCCCTCCTCCCGCTCCCCCTGACTCTGCTCGTCGTCGTCGTCGTCCGGCGGCAGGATGATGTGGGACGCCATGAGCGATCGGAATCGGTGGAAAGCTTTGGGTGTCTCGCGTTCGAGGGGCTTGTTCCGAGGTTTAGCTTTTACTGCCAGAAGCGGACGAGGTGTCTGCGATTCCGGGGGGTTTAATAATGCTCGGTGGTGCGCGGCGCCAGGGGCCAGGCAGCCACCTCAGCTCAGAGCCGTGGTCTCCGGAATCCGGATGCTGGGTTTGAGAGGTTCGTTGCGTGGTTTTGCGTGACACACTGACACTTTTGATCCGGTGGAACGGTTGCCGTGTGGTTTTAGACGGTTTTCGTTGCGGTTCGGCAAATCGTATGGACAAACGATTTCAGTGGAAATTTAACTGTTTTCTATAAAAGTTTGTAAATGTTTTGTATTTCAAATAGTCTCTGCCTATCTGGTAAGTTCTTTTCTTGTCATATTTTCTTCATGCCATTTCCATACCGATAATAAGCAGTTAAACACGAATGATATGCATCTGAATATTATAGTTACCAAAATAGTTTTTGATTTATCGGTTGCAAATTACTTTGCTTAGAAACTAGGCGATTCATTTTTATCGAATGCATTACAACCCTACCCTCTAGAAAATACTGCCTCTAAGTTCAAATAAAAGTTATTTTAGAATATATGTCAGTCAAACATTTTAGATTTTATCATTAATATATAAAGAATTACCAAGGTTGACAATATCTATCCTCTTGTTAAGTGTAAATTATGAGCGAGTCCTTTTCTGCTTTTTAGGGATAGCGGTGGGGTCGAAAACTATAACAAATAGGTCCTCAGTTTTTACATCCAGGTCATTTCTCCGTTTTCCCCGAAAAAAATATTTTCAGTAACAGAAATATGTGTATTTTTTTTCCAGCTCGGTCTCTAAGGTTTCTCGAGCCTCTAAAATTTTTGAAAATACGTCAAAGTCTACCTTTTCTCCGGGGAAAAAACGCAGAAACATTTTTCGTTTCCGCGCGCAGCGTGTGTCGTACTTACGGGCCTAGTTGCCTATATAACAGGTTCCTGTCCTCATGATTATAGCACCATACAAATTGTCTTCGCCACTGTTGGATCAAAAAATTATTTCCGGGTGGATCATCGTAATGTGGAAAATGACACTGCAATTGCTTCTTTTTTTTCTCCAATCAAAGCACATGATTTTCTATCAAATTGCTAAAACTAAAAACAACGGACTATGTTTCACTTCTACCACTACCATATTAATGGTATCTATCTTTTATTAAAGATGGGAGGATTTCTGGAAGGGGAGCCTGTCCACATGTCGCCGGTCTGTTTTGTGAAAAAGTCCATCCGTTTCTCCGAAATATAGATAGGTCTCTGCGAATTTACGAAAAGGTCATTCGCAATTTTTATGAGGCAAAATAAAATTTTCCGAATCGCGTTTGGGTCCCTCGCTCGTTACTTTACAGAAAAACCTCCCGTTTAATACGAATCGCGAGCGAGCCCTTTTCTACTTTTTCGGGGTAGCGTTGAGGTCTAAAAATATAACAAACAGGTCATTGGGTTTTACATCCAGGTTCTTTCTCTGTTTTCCTCGGGAAAAATATTTTCGTCAACAGAAATATGTGCCCTTTTTTTCGACGAGATCTCTAGTATTTATCGACACTCAAAATTTTTTAAAAATACATCTAGATCTGTTTTTTTCCGAAAAAAAAACGCAAAATCATTTTTCGTTCACGCGTGCGGCATGCGCCGCACTTATTGGCCTAGTAATATTGGTACATGGTTGCATTCCGACGATGGTAAGACGCCTTAGAGCATCTCCAGCAAGGGCCCCTAAAACAGGGTCCTTATTTTGGATTTAGGGACTCCCTCTATTTTTCTGTTTTGAAACAAGTCAGAATGAAATTTCTAAATCTCAAATTTCTATTTTACTTTTTCTCCTATTTTGACATATCCGCTATGTATAATCTTCATTTGACACCACTAAAATTCAATCAAAAATATTTGTAATACATAAAACATAAGCATATTAACATTTACAATTTAAAAACATGATATTTCAAATTTAAATTTTAAATTTTCAAAACATGATAAAATTTTCGAAGCCTCTCATGTATTTCCCTATCTTCAATAATAGTGGTTGTACTTGTGTCCCTGGGAATTGGGGCTCAGGAGGCAAATTTAGGGGCCTACTAATTTTAGGGGCTTGAGTTGGGCCCCCCTGGGAATTGGGGCTGAGGAGGCAAATTTAGGGGACCCCTAATTTTAGGGGCTTGAGTTGGAGCCCTGCTGGATCTGTTTTTTTTTATTACACTCCCTATTTTAAAGTTTAGGGGCTGATTTAGGGGCTCTGCTGGAGATGCTCTTAGAGCATTCTTCTTTAAGATGAATAGCCCAGCAATCGGGTGCTACGAAATGCAGGTAACTTCTAGCACTAGATTGCTCGGGATTCATGAGCAATGTTTTTATTTTTAAATATTATATTTTTGGAATATTAAGAATGCTGACCAGCCAGATCAGGAGGATCCAAAGACGCCACCACTGTAGAATCGTTCGGACAGCTGCTGCACCCACCGAAAAATGGCCCCCACCGACGTGGGACCGTTTGCCATTCGTCGGAATCATTCAATCGAGTGACCCAAATCCCAGTGGCGTCGCCCACAGGCGTGCGTACGCTGGTTTTAGGCTTGGTCAGCCCACCGCCCGCCGTTCTTCGAGAAGCCCGCGAATCAAATTCCAGGCGTCGCATCCTTGCCTTGCGGCGCAGGAAAGGAAGTGCATCACGCGCGTGCCTAGTACGCACACGGCTTAGGCAACAACACAGCAGCAGACCGGGAAATTAGAAGCACAAGAGTGTGTTTGGTTGATAGGATAAGATTAAATAGAATAGAATAGTTGTGTATCATTTGGTTTCATTATTTTAAGTAAATAGAATGACTTACTATTTAGAAAGAATATTTCTCAAATTTGTATCACTTGTCCAGGGTGGAATTGTTCCATTCAAAAAAACCATACATATGGATGATTTTTTTCTTAAACATCTCATACATGTATCATTTGGTACAGACATCGAAACACACACTAAATGATCAAGAATTGGAACCGTAAAAAATCTTTAAAAATTAAAAACCGGCAAAAATCGCTCAAAATCGAACGAAATTGAATGATTTGCAAAATCAAACTTTTTAGATTTGACAGACAAAAACGGCAAAAAAAATGAAAATTAATCAATTTTGCTTGATTTTTTTCCCGCCTAGTTGGGTCTCAAGAACCGGTTTTTTATTCCGATTTACACTTAAAATCGGGACATTCAAGGGGAACTAGAAAAAAAATCAAAAAATTGCATAAAATCAAAATAAATCCCAATTAATATATAAAACACCTCGGAGAAATTTAAACAATTTTTGAGTTCATTTAGAGCTTCTGAAAAATAAAAAACAACAATTAATGAAAAGGAACAGAGATAATGTCATATTTTTATAAAAATTCACAAATTGGTCATGCTCTAAAATTTTAATGGTAAACAAAGAGTGCCCAAGGATTATATAGTAAAATTTTCAAGAAATATTAGACTTCATTTAGTGCCTCTAAAAAGTCAAAAATAGAAAAGCATATACAAACACAATAGCACTGCCAGAATTTTTTTAAAAATACACGCATCGAATCATCATCTGAAAATTTTATAACATCATTAGTATTGCCTCAAGACCTCACAAAATTTTTTTAACACTTTTTGATAAATCATTTGAATTTGGATTTAAACTGAACCAGTTTACCAATCGATTTCAAATATCAAACCGGTTTGATACGCTTAAAAACCGCAATTTTTAAGCAGTTTTGTTGATTTTGTGAATATTGGTCTGACCATCCCTTATTATAAATGTGGTGTAATGAATAATGATATACCCTACATATTACAGTCATAAGTAAAACAGTAACACCTATGATGTTGAATTCACTTCCAGTTAAAGCATATACATTGGTATAAACGGTAGTTGTCTATAATATACCTCCATACCATCTACAGACAGTACTAAAGACAACTTATATAATAGACTGTCTATAATAATCTCTTATATGATTAATAGACTGTCTGTATAATAGTATACACAGTATAAAACTATCTATAATACCGTATATTAAATAATAGACAATATATTTCTTTTTCTTCCCTCCCTCTCATCCATATCATCTAAAATCAAATGTGACATACATAGCTAATATGTACCATTATATATGCCCTTAGGATAATGAAAAGTTCAAAGAATCTAAAGCTGGCTCTTCCAACAAAAAATCAACCTCCTCCATCTCGAAAATGGAAATCAACTTCCACTGCGTCCATTGATTTCGTTTAAACCTGCGCGTCATTCAGTTTTCGTACACCACATGCCTAGAAAACCCAATTTGATACTGCAGCTAGTAGGAAACACCAGAACGATGACAGGCAAACGCCTTCAACCATGAGGCCACCAGATCCTAAATGGACAGAAGGTCCAGCGAAGAGGCATGCCAAGTGCTAGAAACCGGATGATTATTGATCCGACAAAAAATTGTACAGCCATTTATTCCCAGCCGAGGGCCATTGCAACTTTGCAAGGCTGCGGCTCCAAATGTTGGAACAAACCACGCAGATCCAGGTGCCGAATGCTCACTTCGAGTGGAACTTGCGGCTGACAGACTCGTAGCTAGGGACATGAATAACTGCGAGAAGAGAATTTCAGTTAGTCAGTGCAACTTGCAGAGCACCATGCTTTGACCTCAAGCCTCAAACATACCGTCGCCCCATGATGCCATTGTAAGGGGTGAAGAAATTATTTTATTTGCAGTTGAAGAGATGTCATTTAAAGTGATCTCCTCAACCGCTTTCAGGAAATAACCGATGAGTTTCCTGCAATTTCAATAGCGCAGAAGCATTAAATGATAAGCAATAGATCTACTGGCATAAGTAAATGCAGCTAAATTTCTGTAAATTGATGGCCGGTACATTGGCTAGATTCTGAAGAATTCTAGCTGTAACAACGTTGGCACCATTGCATGCATCGCATTACAAATGTATGTTCCTCTGCATCGTGGTACTAAGATAGCTGGCTCATTTCTAATGCTGTGGGTCTTCACCCACTAGATAGCACTGAACGGTTGTATCAAGTTTATTGCTCCACTGAGCACCCACAAGAAACTATTTCTATAATCCTGAATAGGCTTGGACTTGTTGGACAACCCAAAATACTTGAGGTGGGTATTATCATAAAGCATCTACCACAAGTAACTAGAAAAAAGTAATGTCCAAGCCTAATCCAATCTGGTCTAAATAGCTATGGATCTAAAATAAGTCCAATCCATTTGTGATTTTGAACCAGCCTAATCCAAAAGTGAAGCCGGTTCAAGCCCATTATGACCCTGCACACCGATCGCCGTTCGTATGCAAAATTCCCGCGACTATCTATTTCCTGAATCAAAACTGGACTAACGAAACAGGCCACAGACTCATCCCAACATGAGCAAATCGAGCCGCGCGAGCTGTTTGGATCTAATTCAAGCACGTTCATGCCGAGTGGATCGAGACAGGCAACGGGACTACAGGAGGACGCGGGACGGGAGGGAAGGGGAGGGAAGGTGGAACCTGGAGAGAGCGGAGGTGGCTCCCCGCGACGCGATACATGGTCGCCGACGAGTCGAGATCCTGGGACGGCGAGGCGGCGAGGCAGTGGAGGACGAGGAGCCGCCGCCGGTGAGGGGTGTGCGCGCGTGTAAATGTTAGGGGCGAGCCGGATCCGCTTCAGGGAGTAGATTTGCAGGCTTCTCGTTGACTGCAGCTTTCGGGCTAGGTTTGATTGCTTAATGGGCTACGCGAATTTCTCTCGGTCCACTATTCGCGTCCAACCGACACGAACTCGCGCGAGACATGCGGACGCAGGCCCGAAGCCGCGGTTTTTCGGAAGCCACATGCGTTTGTACGGAGGTCGCCGCGTTTGGATCTAACGGCTGCGGTTGGGTCTTCCGGCAGTGAAGCCAGCCGCTTCCCGAATCCCGATGGGGTGGGAATAGATCTGGTATTGGGCCAGACTTTTTTTTTAGAGAGTGACTACAGACGGTATACTGAATTCAGATAAATGCATGAAACTTATGAAACTTATCGGTTCGATCTTGGTTTCATGAGTTTGATGTTTAGTTTCATCGGTTCATGTTTTATCAGTTTTTAGTGCTAAGTTTCATGAGTTTCAGTGCAAAAAATCATAAGTTTCATGAGTTTCAGAGGTATACCGTTGCAACGGTATACCGTTTTTTAGTTTTTCTGTTTTTTTTATGGTCCGTGGTACGATAAGTATGGTATGGTATGACACGGCACGAATAATAGGGTCGTGCTGGATTTCGTCGTTACTCGTTAGACACGATGAGCGACACGGTACATCAACATGGTCTGTGTTTAGACTGACACGACACGAAACACGTCTGATAGGCCTGAAGCGGACACGTCACATGACAAGGCACTCTGCCGTGACATTATGTTATGTTGTGGCTCGCCCTACGATCGACGCCTTTTGTGATCCTTGCATGCAGAGAAAGAGGAGACAATGAGATACTCACTGATACCGAGCACATGCACCGAGTCACTCCGCTTGGGGGTACCACACACTAGGTGTAAGTTTTTTAACGAGATAGTAACTATGTAAATGTTTAAAAATGAATAGAATTTAGTTATTTTTTCCTTAATATTTGTTTCCACTGCCTCAACTCCGTGCGTCTCCAACTCTTTTTCTCTCGTCACAATAGTGTAAATAGGACAAACCAAGGCTGGTATGATACGAAGCTAGCACGAATCACAAATAGGCCATGTTTGGGCTCACCGAAGATGAGCTAGGCCGACACGATGGGTTGGTCAGGCTGTGGTGGCACGGCACGGTTTAGACACGTAGCCCGGTAGTTACACACATTGTACTAAAAAAACACATGCACTTATACGCGTGTGCGTCCCCTACACACGCACGTGTGTACCTAAAATTATTATGTGAGCACCCGTGTTCGAACAAAACACGAGGTTTTCAGCACGCACCACTACATTGCTTGCTAACTTAGCTATGGCTCAGCGCTCTCCACACGCTCATTGTTCCTTTGTGTATATCTTTTTTGTGCCATCGTGTTGCTTACTAATGCCATAGCTCGTAGTCTTAACAAACTAGATGGAAATACTACGCGTTGCTGCGGGTGATTCTAAATTTTTATAGGGCAAATTTTCTTTAAAAAAACTAAAAATATCGTACTAAATACCTCCAAAAAAATTGGAAAAAATATTTTTTGAAAATAAAAATTTTATTTTTTTTAAAAAAAAAACATTGTAGTTTGCACTGTAGAAACTATGGTGCTCGAGTGTGGAGGCTGGAGGCCAGTTGTGCCACGTGCTAAAGGAAGGGTTGCCTATCTGTACATACCCAAGAACTATAAGTTTATATAGATTTTCGTAAGTTGATGATAGCACTACTACACAAATGCTCATCATAGGCAATTCTAAAATCTCATCACAGGCGGTTTTTGTAAATCATATGTAAATATGTATCAATGATAACAACGGCACATCACAGTCAGTTTTCAAACCGTCAGTGAAAATTAACATCATAGATGGCTAGAATCATCTATGATAATATACTATTATAGACGGTTCTAGCCTATAACTGTTTGTGATAGCTATATATATCTTCAAGCACATGTGAGATCAAATGTTGATGGATTTCAAGGCAAATTTCAATCCATTCACAGTTCTTCCTAAAAGTTGTCATTCTCTGATTTATCCGTCCACTCCATCCTTAATCTCAAATGAAAATACCATAGGTAGCCTATTTTCACCCTGGTATTATGCAAAAACAGGATTTTGATGGTTCTCTACACAATACCAGAGTGAAAATAGATTACATATGATATTCTCATCCGGGGATGAGAGGATGAAGTAAAAAGATAAATCAGAACATGACAACTCTCAGAATGAACTGTGGATGGAATTAGATTTTGCCTTAGAATCCATCAATATTTGCTCTCATAGATGCAACAAGGTATTTAAATTAGTTTTCTTCACTTTTCATATTGACATTAAAGATGTGTGAGGAAGGATCTAAAGAAAAGAGATCTTATAAGGAGGGAGGGATAGAACCATAGAACCATATCAAGGGAATACATGATCTTACGTGAATGTGTATGAACACGTTAAATCAAATAAATAAAAAATATATACAAAGACCCTCTAATAACAACATTATGACGTAATAAACACTATACCCAAATTTGTGGAGCAAAGACACTAGGCCACAAAGTACTAATGATTTGAAGTAGGAACAACAAACAAGTAACAGAGACTAGAACTATGTATATTTTGGGGGTGCTAGGAGTAATTGGCCAAACAATGGGAAACTAGATGTGTGCAAAACTGACATGAACTTTTCATTCACTTCAAGACAATATTACACTTAGAAAGCACAGTTTTTCATGATTTTGAGTACATCTTGTATTTCATTGCATAAAAAACACTAAATACATACATTGAGATTGATCAAGTAGACATATTAATACTTATTGAATATTGGCTTTACTAAGATTTATAGAAGTTAATTTCACTAAACAATTATATCCCTAAGTTTAACATGGAAGAATCAACTCAATCGTATTGTCTCAAAACAATTATATCCCTAAGTTTAACATGGAAGAATGAGCAAACCAACATAGTTGCAAAATATGCACTAATCCACAGAGCGCAATTTGACACGCTCAAAATAATTCTACCTCCTTCTATCCAGTATACACAGTAAATTTACAAAGATAACGACTACTAAACAAACAACAAAAGAGATCGAGAGTTTACATCCTTTATCAAACATGTGAGAATCCAGAGTACGACTTCACATATTCGGAGCTTACACACTTCATCAAACATGTGTCTATATTACCTTGCATAATAACAAAGCAGTAACAATGAGAAATGGAACAAACCCTATATTACCTTAATAACAACAAAAGTAGTAACAACAGCAAATATTGGAACAGACCCTAGATTAATGTCTCACTTCATATTCGAAAGCAAAAATGTGAAAATTCATCGATACAAATCTAAATGCGCTGTTTTTTAAAGGAGGTATTCTATGTTCTAACATCAAAGATTCATCCATGAAAATCACCTCATCTAAACTCAACTCCGACTCCTTGGTAACCAAATCGAACGAATCAATCCAAGCTTCCAACCAGCTCATGTCCAATTAACACATCAAAGTTATAGCGTTACAAAATAAATGGATCAATCCCCACCTTCTCCTCAAGTAAGAAACAAATATATGGGGGGTTTTCCCGGGAACAAGAACGAGGTGACCTTTGGAGAAGGGGATGATGTGGTCGCAAGGCAACGACACCTTCAATCTACTCAGATTCAACGTGGAGATGAAGCAGTCACAGGGGAGGAGTTTGATGGGGAGGAGGTCATCCAGGAGGAGGTCGCCAGGGGGCTAGGGTTTGTGGGAGGCGAAACGCGCTAGGAGACAAGGTTTGTGCAACGAACCTTTATCAGTATGTTTATATAGTGGTCTCGGTTGATATCACAGACGGTTCGTAATTAGACATGTCTGTGATAAGTAGATATCATAGACAATTCGTAGTTAGAACCGTCTATGATTATGTCAATGACGGTTTCGATATAAAACCGTCAGTGATGTTCCTCATCATATACGGTTTTTCAAAACCATATGTGATGAGACATCCAATATAAGTCTTTCTGTAGTAGTGTAGTCATCAGTTGTGTAGACACGGTGGCAACATCATAGTTTGCCTAGTCCAACAGAAAATAGTTTAACAAGTAAAAAGAGGTGGTATTCTATTAAGTTTTAAAAACAGCAAAAAAAAAAAAAAGATCCAAATCATTAGCGTACATGTTAAGCGGTTTTATTTCTAAATTTTCTAAGCTTTCGAACGTGTGATATGGCAGATCAGATGCAGTTATGAAGCAACTGCACGTCTGCACCTAGCTACAAGAGTATGTAACCTCCACACCACACGATCTAAAATCCTGTAACATGCATGGGAAGTTGTCCTGGCGAAGCATTGTCATCGGTTCAGCTGAGGCAGTACAACATGCATCATTTTGGAGTTTGGACACTTCGATGATGCTTGTCACGGTGAAGTAGGAGCCACCTAGAAAACGATATGAAAACGGCCGATAAATGATTGTTTTGTTTTTGTTTTCATATTTTTTTTATCGATAACGGATAAAAAATCGGAAACCCCGGGAACGGATACGGAAATAGATAGTGACGGAAACGAATGCGGAATGGAACGGAGCGAATACGGAAACGAAAACGAAAAATTCCACAAGAACATAATAGAGAATCACAATATACATGACCACAATAACAATGTAGCACATTCCACCTCCAAGGTGAACATAAGAATAGTATCATGTTCACTGCTATCACTACAAAAAATTTCTCAAGTTTGTCAGCTGAAGGCACGTTATTTGTCTCCCATATTAGTTCATCCTGTCCTCATCTATATAATTATCATGGATATCCTCTTGCTCCACAAACTACAAAAGTTTAACACCCTAAAGTTTGTATATTATTGTTCGATATTCATTTTTTATTTTTCTGAAATTTATCTTGGGTTTTATGGAGTTTATAAATATCATTTTGCTATTTTTAGATTTATAAAATTAATTAATTTATAATAAATATAAACCAAAATTATGCTGAATTTTTTCTATGTTCAAAATGTTCCAAAGTATTTTTGAGAATTTTTTGGAATTTTTGAACTGTATTTAATATTTTATATAAAACTATTGTATTTATAAAATTATTTTAATTTTAAAATAAATATAAACTCTCTTTTCTCATTTTTGAGCTAAACCCATTTCTCTTTCCGGCCCATTTCCGTTTTTAGTTTTCAGCTTTACTTATACGGAATTTCCGTTTCTGTTTTCGTCGGAATTGGCTCTCTCGTTCCTGTTTCCGATAAAAAAATTTCCGTTTCTGTTTTCGTACCAGTATTTTTCGTTTTCGTTTCCGAAAAAGAGCTTTCGTTTTCGTTTTTCTTTGGAACGGTCGGAAATTTTCCGCACTTTTTTCACCCCTAGCTACCGCGTTGTGGGTATACGACAGGTGGCAATGATGATATGCACTGAGTGTTGTGGTGAAGCATTGGGACGTGCAGACGGTGGCGGTTTCAGTGGCCATGGGTGAGCTCAGGGCCAGCGCGGTTGGCACGTTGGGGTGGCGTGTCTCCGCTCATCGACGAGATTGGTCGCGGCAGAGTCGAAGCTGTTGCGTCGTGGGCGTGACGGACGGTGACGATGACTTGTGTTGTGCTGCGTCGATGGGTGGACCACATCGGGCGACTTTGGCGGTGCTTGGCACTGCGCCTTGTGTCGTGGTGCGTGTTGGAGCCACCCCCTCCCTCTTAAATTTTAGAGGAGAGGTAGGGATCATTGTTATTGCCAAGTATCAAAATCTCAGCGAAATTTTGATGAAATTTTAGATTTCGGTCTCCTCTAAGATTCAAAATTATGGTGGAATAATTTTTTTTTCAAAATGCTACAGTGATTTCAAACTTTTCACCAAAATCTCGGGGTTTTTTTTTTACCGGATTTTAGCTTATTTCAACCGGATTTTCATTAGACTAAAGGTCTTGGTGTTTGCCAGAGGCCGGTGGGTGGCCGGGTCGATGCCCATCTTGATGAGGAGAGGGATCCAGTGCAGTCACTGTGGGGACTGCAACTTAAGTAGTTCCCACAAGCACGAACCATCCGATTGAAGCATCGGATAGTCCGAATCAACTAAAAATTAGATGAACAGTGTTTTACTACAATATCATGAACAATGTTTTACTACGGTATCATGAACAATATGAACATTACTTTTAGCCAATCCAAACTGTTCATTTTCGATCGGACGACTCCACGAGGACTGCTTAAGTTATAGTCCCTGCGGGACTGCACTGGACCCTCTCTCTTGATGAGCTTCTTCTTGACGTTAGCAGTTGCACTCTGGGTTGTCAAATTGGATGCCCACATTGCACCTTATTTGGAACGAGGTAACGAGCTGATTCTGAAAGAGCATTAGCCAAAGAATTCGCACATACAAGTACAAATGCTCTGTATACGTACGCTAGTAGAAATTACTAGCACAAGTCTATTCGCTGTCTGGCCAATGGTATACCGGTATAGTAATATAGTATCGACTCAAATTAAAAAAAATCTCCGAGTATTCTTGCGATTTTCTTTCAACTCTCCTCAATTGCTAACAACAAATACGAATGGGTACAAGATAGATTAATTAAAAATGAGTCACAATAACATTCCAGTATCGGTATGGAAACTGGCTACTGCCAATATTTTTATGTGAACAGCGGCAACAATGGATGGCCCTTGGTGCAGATAAGATGCTTTTAAGGTAACAAAGTTGTTGTACGACCCTAGTCCCTAGGTGGGGAAGGGGAGAAGCGGCGAGAGGAGGTGGTGAGGAGGAGGTCGAGGTGGTTAACCATGGATAGGAACGGGGAAGACGCCGCGTTGGTTGGAGTGTATCTGTGTACTCGAAGTCGCGGCGTGGGAGGAAACTTCTCGCGAGGGGCACGCGGTGCGCGGGGGTAGGAGCGAGCGAGGGGGAGCCGAATGCAATATCGGAATTCATCGGGGTACTCTTTGCACGAATGGCGACGTGAATAACCACTTCGTGCGCGAAACCTCCGGACTTTGTTTATAGGAGTATCTGACCATCATCCTTGAAGAGACTTGATTACATATGCTCTGTATTATGACCATAGCCCATAGGACCTCTGTTGTATTATTGATGTACATGGCACCATTCAAAGGAAATTCTAGTATTTTCCAAACAGCTTCAGTGCTAGAAACATCATGATTATTGAAACCTTTTCTGATTATAGCCGTGAGTTGTGACTAAGTTCATTCTATCTGCTTTTTGCAATTTTGACGTTTTTGTTTTTCACATGTTTTGTCATTCGTCAAATAACATTTTGCCAATTATACGATACAGGAATAAAGGTGTGTGTGAGATAGCTAGGGATCGGCAATAGATTCTTTTGTATGCTACTCCAGTAAGCTCCGAGCTGACAATATCTCTTTTGCATCAATTGCAAGTTTTTGCTTGACTGTTGAGCTTTTTCTCAAGGTGAGACTTGCATGATGTGGTTCTTGAGGTTAAGGCCTATACCTGATAAGATCTTGCGCTCTGCAGAAGCCATGGCATCATTTCTGTGGGGGTAGCTGGAGAATATCATTTGTTTCCTCCCAGTGGAGAATTGTGCCCTATGTACAATAGTACAGACACAACAAAGATTATGTGAAACATCCCCAAATTTCAAAGAGAAAGTCAAAACCAAATTCGAGTTTATTTTGAGTATTCTGAGTTCATTTGGATTTTTTTCTGGATTTCTGGGATTGGGGTTTGGAGTGGTTGGACTCGTACCTGGCTTCCTCGCTCGGACCGTCGGTCCATCCCGTCGCGCCGTGGACCGGTCCCAGCGCTTCTGCCTCGCCTCGCGCACCACCGGCTACCGTCACATCGCCGCTGCTCCCGTTGCTTCCCCGCCCATGCCGGTAGGCCGCCTGCATCTCCCCTCGCCCACGTCGCGCGCGGCAATAAGAGCTCGTGCGCCGCGCCCGCCTCGCCCTCATGCCCACCCTCCCTCTTCTCCCCGGTGAGCGCCGCCCCCTCGCCTTCTCTTCCCCGCCGCCCCACCTTTCTCTTTCCCCTCTGGGCCCACCCCGAATCGCCACTGCCTCGCTGATCCCGTTTCGTGGCCGCGCTAAACCTAGCCCTTTCCCCCTCTGCCTCTTCCGCTCCCCGTCGTTACCTCTCCGCCCGGCCCCCACTCTTCTCCCCCAGCTTCGGCCTCGCCCCAGGATGTCCTCGCCCGCAGCCCGAGCCGCCGCCCTGAGCCAATCCGTAACCCTAACTCACGCTGTGTCGTGCCCCTCTGTCGCCCCGGCTCCACTTACCAGCCTCTTAGCTCCGCGCCTCGCCCTCTCCGCCTGACCCCACCGGTCAGCCGCTATGTCCTGCGGGCCCTCGCGTCAGCCGCCTCGCCACTGGACTCCACTGTCGACCTCACTCGAGCGCCACTTTGTTAGGCCAACCGACTGCGCTCTTGGGCCGGCCCATTTCCGCGCGCGCGCAATCCAGCCCGCAGGCCGTTTGGCCGAGTTGGGCCGTGCCGAGTGCGGCCCATCTCTGTTTTTGCCTTTTCTTTTATTATTTCCTTTTTTCGGATTTAATTAATCTAAGAAATCCATTTAATCAATTCCAAAATTCCAAAAAATCCCCGAAAAGTCAAAAAATAGCCAAAATACACTATCCTTACCGTTTCGAGCCACCAAGTCCAAATACGGCCTCCGTTTTGCCATTTGCAACTTCCAAATTTCTAAAATAATACCCAAATTGCCCTCAAACCCTCCTCCGGCCCTTTTTCCGTTTTTCGTTTTGTTTTCGTTTCTGTTTTTGTTTTTGTTTTTCGTTTACTTATCATTTTTGGTTTTCGTTTTCCGCGCTATATCCGACGTTCGTGTAATAGTTGGCGATCGAGCAGACCCAGGAGCTGGAGCCGGACCAGAGCGGAGACATGTACGACTACGTCGACTACGACCTAGTCGATCCTGTTGTGCAGCAACGCAAGCCGCACACCTTTGAACATATTGAACCCAAATTGCCATGATAATATTGTAGTATTTAATTTATACTACACTACTTTGAACTGTATGTTTAGTACTGAAAATCGTTAGTTTAGAATGACATGCAACGTAGCTAAACCCAGTTTCGCGATTAGCCTCCTTGATGTTGATGAACCATGTTAAACCTTGAATAACCTTAGTTGATTTTCATACATGCCATAGTTATTATTAATTATATTTAGCTCACCCAAAATCTTTAAATGAGAAGTAAAAGGTTGGCGAGCAGTTGGCTCGGAGTAATTGTAAATGTGCTACGGTCAGGGGGACAATATTAGACTAACCACGAGGTGGATGTGTGTCCAATCCTTGGCTAATGATTAATGCCATGGTTGGTTTCGGTGGCTGGTACATATTGGTTTGTGGGTGGTAAAATAGCTTGATCTTTGGCAATATAAGGTTAAACCCCTTTTGAGCGCTCAACCACAAGTCGGACTGGTTAGCTAAATCGTCTCCGACATAGCTCAGTACATTGTGCATATCATGAAAAATACTTAAATGGTGGTACCATTCTCAGAAAGAGAATGGGGTGCGGCATTCTCAGCTGTGGAATGACCGATGGGGTAGAACGGGAATGGGCTTGTGTATCACCATTCGCTGGTTCTCACAATGGTAGGTAATCGCTCCGGACAGTGGGTCCTGAGTGGAATGGCCTTGGGCCTACCTGTTAGAGGCTATCTGTAGGATCGAAAGACACGAGTATAGCAATCAGAGGGGGGGTGAATGATTGTGCGGAAGCTAAAACCAAATTCTTGATCAACTAAAAGTTCACCCCAAAACAGAACCAAATAATTGCCTCGTATTCGACAAAAATAGAATGACAGAGGTTCGGTAAAACGCGAATTTCCGGAGATCCAACCGTCGGAACGATCTAAAATTTGGACACAAGAAACTAGATTCCAATACGAATCGAACTCAAAAAGAATCAGCTCGATCGGACTTACGGATCAAAAGTTATAAGCTTCGCAAGCTTGCTGTTCCAGAACTAGACGAAAACTAATCTAATCAAAACTTCAAGATTAAACAAGATCTTCAAAAGATTAATCAACTAGACTTTGAGAAACTCTAAATCAATACCCTAGAAAGGTTTTTGATGGATCAAATCAAGATGAAACTCAAAGATCAAAAACCAATCTACAATTAGAACAAGCATGCAAACAAGAACCAAAACAGAAAAACATCGTAGCAACGTGGTTCTTGTGAGCACGCAAAAATCTTGGAAGAATTGATCTTTATTTCTTTTGTCTAAAGTACTCTCATCAAAAGAGTACAAACCCTAAAACTTGCTCAAGGCTTGATGCCCTTTAACAGGAGACAACCCCTCCTATTTAAAGGACCAACCCACAAGGAGTTACAATACAATTCCTATTCCCTAGAAGGAATCTGTATCCAACACAACTCTACTTGGCCCAACCTGGCCGAGTACAACTCTTGCACGCGTATGGCAACCCTACCATACTCACGTGACTAACACTTTGCATGCGTATGGCCACCTGCCATACTCAGTGACTAACACTTTGCACGCGAATGACCTCCTGTCATTCTCACGTGACTAACCATTCTTCATGTGCACCATTCTCTTAGCCCGAACGTCCCGCATGACATCCTTGACCACCAAGACCTCAGTTCCTCCTGAACCTAGTCCCGAACCTCAGTTCCTCCATGAACCTAGTTCCGGTCCCGTCATTGACCACATTCGTCTTCGAGCAATACCTGCACATGAACAAACCACAAAACAAATCCGAGCACAAGTCCACGACTTGACTCAATGTCAATCGATGCAACTACTCACATGAGCATTGCATAAAGTCCACTTCAAAAGAAGCATCATGAAATTCTCACAAATTTCATAATCCCAAAAATGAATCAAACACAATTCCAATTTTGCTCAAAACCCTAATTCAAAGAAAGCATTCACGACGGACAAACAAATATGGTCCGGCGTACACATGAAAAACCACTCAAAAACCATTCACAGCGGACAGACAAAATCGGTCCGGTGTACACATGAAAGTCTCGGTTTCAAGAAGAAATCAAAACCGAGAAAAACACGTTCACAACGGACCAACAAAATCGATCTGTTGTACAAGTGAAAATATCGGTTCCTTTGGAAAAGAGTTTGGCACATAAGCTCAAAAGCATGTCCACGCAGACCCAAAAACTTGGTCCGTCGTACATGCAAAACTTTCGCTTCTTGGAGAATTGAGTTCGACTCATGAGCTCAAAAACACGTTCACGACAGACAAACAAAATCGGTCCGTCGTACATGGGAAAGTGAGGTTGCCAAAGCATGTTTTCGACAGACCAACAAAATTTGTCCGTCGTAGATGGGAAACTTGCTGTTTTCTTTAAGTTTGGTCCGGCGCCAAAGCGAAACTACTGTTTCTTGTCAAATTGATAAAACACATGA
Source organism: Rhipidocladum racemiflorum (assembly GCA_036346355.1). NCBI lineage: Eukaryota > Viridiplantae > Streptophyta > Magnoliopsida > Poales > Poaceae > Rhipidocladum > Rhipidocladum racemiflorum. The sequence goes on from CM070577.1 coordinate 5,394,142, forward strand.
ACAAACACATTTTGCAAATTCAATTCTAAGCCAATTTTTCAACACATGATTTCACACTATCCAGGAATGTACAACAAAAGGCTGCGATGATCTCGGCCCGGCCCTATGCGTTTAAGTTGCATGTTTGTAGCGTTTGGCATTAATGGCCGTAGATATCTAGTGGGTAAAGTTGAGCAGATCTGCAGAGTCAATTAAAATGGTATTCGAATACGTTGTGCTTCCGGTTAATGAAGCTAAGTTTAATTGGGGTGAATCCCGCAACCGAGCTCAAGTAGTTCTTTGGAATTTGAGATTATGGCTTAATGGTGATTACTTTGAGAATAACCCCTACTATTAGTTATGGTTTGAGTTTCAAATGTAAAATGAACTTGGAAATAAAACTGCATCCACAGAAATAATTAAACTAGTACCATCCTTTGATAATCCCGTGCATATAGTATTCAAAAATTTCCGTGTGACTTGTTGAGTATGGTTGTGTACTCACCCTTGCTCAAATACAACTCCTTAGAGCTTCAAGACGCTGAGGAATTTCAAGGAGCTGTAGATGGCGATTCTTATTGGTATTAAGGTCTTGGCTTATGCTCAAGTCATGCCTGTGTGGTTCTTTTGGTAATGTAATATATTCAGGGCTCGCTACGCCTCCTTTTGTAAAACTCTGACCGATAGGCCTTAATTTATGTAAAAACAGTTGATTCGCCCTTTGTCTGGCAAAGTGAGCTTGGTTCCCGGTAGCTAATCTTCATGGGTAGCTGTCGTGGCATTTAATCATGCCTCCTGAAAAGACGGTCCGTTACGTTACATTCTGTTAATAATCGTCGCTTTGGCCATGTGAATTCTTTTTGCCTTTCCTTGGAGTGATAAGCGAAAATCTCTAAACCGGGTTATAGGCCATCTCTGGAACACTACTGTAGGTTGTTCATGAACTATTGGCAGTCCTTTTAATGGAATAATAGGGTTATATATCTTCTTTTTGATCAGTTTACTGGGTAGCTCGTTTGCTTCCAGTAGAACATGTTAGGAGGGTTGGCGCCACCACAATTTATACACACACATGTGATGTGATGTATCTTTTGTCATGAAGAGTAGGTGCATGCTATGTTTCACTAATAAATGATAATTATATGACTTATGTTATCAAGCTATTTTTCATGATTTTTTTGAAATTTTTCCCATTTTTCTAGCCGCGGGAGATCATTTTACAGTATTTTGCACTGTCATAATTTTTGAAAATTTCTCAAGCTTGATCATCATCTAAAAATTTTATGTGAATATTTGTGATGCATCAGGACCATCCACAAAAAAAATTCAAAATTTTGTTACATGGTTTGGACCATTTTTTATTCGATTGAAATTTGCCAACCAACATTCAGTAGCATTGTCCGAATTTTTGAAAATTCCTCAAGCTTGATCATCATCTAAAAAATTTATAAAAATATTATAGATGTGTTAGGACCATCCAATTTTTTTTTCAAAAGTTTCTAACTTAGTTACACTATTTTTCATTCGGTTGAAATTTGTCGGTTAGCCTTTTATCAGGACATATAGTAGCACGGCCAGAATCTTTTAAAATTTCTCAAGCTTGATCATCACCTGAAATTTTTATAGGAACATTAGTGATTTGTCAGGACCATCCAAAAAATTTCAAAAAAATTTAATGCCATTTGAGCTATTTTTTGTTCAGTTGAAATTTGCCCAAATTTCGGTAATTTCAGACAATTTTTTGACAAAATTTGGATTTTTGTCAAAAATTATGAAAATCTTGATCCAAAAAAAATTCTAGATTTGAATTTTGCCTTTTGAATTTTGTTCGATTTCATTTGAAATAACCAGATTTTGCTGAAATTTGGGATTTCAGAAGGTGGCGAAATATGAACCAAAAATAAATTTTGGAACTTGATTTTTGTTGCTGGAAATGCTTGTCTTGTGGGTGCAGTAGATGCTTGATTGGTGTTTTAGTTTGGGATTACTTTTCCGGTGTTGACGTCGCCTCTCTCTAGGGCTAACGATGTATGGTGTTATTTTGTTTCTCCTTACGGAGCTGTGTAATTCTCTCTCCTTAAAATGAATGACAGAGAGTATTCTCTTGTTATTTTTTTTAAAAAAAATACATGCATCGAAAGTTATGCTGATATTGTATCACAAATAGTCCTATACACGTACTACAATTATATTTTTCCACACAACGCTGAAGTAATCTCATATTCTGATTTTGGACCAAAAGTTGCTTCAAGCTGTTTCGTAGCACGCGTAATGCTACTCTCTAGAGGACTAAGATACGTCTTTTTTTTACTCTCAGTCTCTAACGTAACACTTTGCCTACATTTTTTTTTTTGCGAGGGAATATAGTTTTCTATCATAATATGCTAGCAATAATAATATATATATATAATAAAAGTATTTCACAAGATAAAAATCCTAATCCAACAATATTATTTTTATATAGTTAATTTATGTATTTTAATACATATCAGCTAATGTTTTTAGATATTGACCGCACAGATCTTACTTAAAACACTGTAAAATTGTTCGTGTTGCACGGATGATATGGATTATAGTGTATATGGATAGGCTATTGTAAGAATCGAATTCTAGAATCAGACTATTTGTTTTTTATCTAGCTTTTAGGATTAGAATCCAAAATCAAAAGCAAAAATAAACAGACCTATAGAGAAGTGGAAATTTGTAGGTGCACCAACCAAAAGGTAACCCGTAATTATTCAACAATCAAAGGACTAATGTACAAACAGTGCCTCAACGATGACTCGTCGGCTAATCAGCGCCAAACCAGCGAAAGCAGCTTCGACGCAGCCTAATAATTCGCCACCTGTTCCCGTCACCGTCCTCCTCCTGGGTTTAGTTCGAGTCTTTTGGCGATCGCTTCCCCCATTTTGGCGTCTCGAAGCCGCTAGATTAAATCACGTCTGGATCCACAAATCTCTCTCCATTCCTTCCACCACCCAAATCCAGCAGTGCAGGAGGACACCGCGAGGCGCGTCGGCTTCTAGGGTTTGGTGCTCCGATCGATGTGGGCATGAGGATCCGGGAGCTTCGGGATGGCGCCGGGGGCCTGGAGGAGGAGGTTGACGAGGAGGAGCGTGGGGAGGTGGGCGGCGGCGAGGTGGTCGCCGTCGCTCGTATGAAGGCGAAGCGCGCGCTCGTCGGCGCCAGCGCGAGGGTCCTGTTCTACCCGACGCTGCTCTACAACGTCCTCCGCAACCGGTTCGAGGCCGAGTTCCGGTGGTGGGATCGCGTCGACCAGGTGCTAGTCTTATGCACATCTACATGTCTATCTCCTTGGTTTGCAATCTACGCTAGTATTATTTTGGACGCCTTTAGGAGCTTCGTTTTGTCCCATGGCATAGGGACGGTTAATGTGGCTATTGTTCTGTGGTTAGTTAATTCAGGCGCTGGCTTTGTCGCCCTCGATTCATGTATATGTGGAATTTACAGTCTGCGGGATCAGGGATGTTTATTTTGGAGTTATTAGATACTTTAATCGTAGGAACAAAATTTTCGAAATCGTGCCAATGTTGATCCTGTATAGTGTCGCTTATGTGTTGTTTAGATTGCTTGTGCTTGTAATTACTCTTGAGGAAGGGCGTGTCTAGGAATCTCTCGGATGTTTTTTTCCTATAAATCTGCCAAATTTTGGACCCTACGATCCAATCAACTAGCCATTAGATCAAACCTCTCAGACCCCACTTGTTTTGTGCTCTACTCAGAGCCTCAGATAGTGGGCCTCCATTTTGTGACAAGTAGCATGCAGAACGGGCCTGGCCATAACAAGGATTCAATAACAAAAGACATCACAAGATGGTTCTAACACAATGCCTCCTACGGTTTTACGACAAGTAGCATGCAGACTAATAAGAAAATTGTTGCCCAATTGTCAAAATAGGAGGAAAAAGAAGAAACAAGGATCTGCTTGTTCAAACATATGAAAGTAGACCAAAAACAATAATGAATCCGTGTTGCACAATGTGGTAGAAATGACATATCTAAAACAAGTTGGTATTCTTTGTCCAATATGTAAACTTTGAAAAAAAAATTGAGCACTTTGTAGACTTGATCCAATCTGACAAATCTGAAGAACATGTGCTTCTAGATAACCTAGAAAAACCATGAAATTTCTCATATAAATTGTTCAATATCTTGCTGCTAAAAAATTAACTCAGTAACACAAAGCAAATCTTCCAAGAAAGGTATAAACTGATACAACTTACGAAACCCCACACACCAAACATATAGATACTCCATCTGATTAAACTATTCTTAGAAAATGGATTAGGTAGGCTGTATAGAGCCTACAAATTAGACAGAGAAATTCTTAGAAGCAGCCATTCTCATAACCAATTAGTAGGCAAAGGGCTGAATCAACAGGACAATCGGCCATATACTGTGACCATTCCCATCACCACCGGAAAGAAGTAATAACAAATATGTAGAGCTTAGTTCAATGAGACAAATATGATACCTAGTTCTATCTAACGAGACTTGCTCAATATTCTTACTTTTTCCTATCCTTCTTTTCTACCTAGCATTTTGCCATTGGAATTAGAACTACATGCATGATATATATAAGTTACTTGACTACAAACTTAAGTTTCAAATTACTACAACACCGATTACTCTAGCACAAACACCAATCACAATAGGAAGCTAGGAGAGTTATTTCTCATGATATTGTAGAGCAAAAATCAGTTTGAATGGTTTCATAGGTGCTGCTAAAAGATTACTTAATTACACAAAACCGATCTTATACATACCAAAGCCAACGAAACATTTTTTGTAAGAAAACAAAGCTTTTCAGCCTTTGGCAACCCTACAAAACAAATAGAGATTCTAAAGATTACAAACCTACTCTTACTTATGAAACCAAACAAAACCATACTTATTTTACATTCTAAGCGAAATCAAAACCAGTAGTGTAGTAAACCCTACAAATTTATCCTTACAAGAGAATCACACAAAACTACCATTCTAAGATAACAAAACCAGTAGGGTGTAGTTAATCGTACAAAACCCAATAAGGGATAGTTAACCCCACAAGACCTAACTATCCTTCTAAGAAATCAAAATCTTCCCATAAAAAGGAGGAAGAAAAAAGAAATCAAAACTAGCATAGGATGGTAAAACACAATTAACATGACAAATTCTTGCATGTTTAGAATCTAAAGACTATCCCTTATTACAAACCTACTCTTACTTATGAAACCAAACAAAACCATACTTATTTTACATTCCAAGTGAAATCAAAACCATTAGTGTAGTAAACCCTGCAAATTTATCGTTATAAGAGAATCACACAAAACTACTATTCTAAGATAACAAAACCAGTAGGGTGTAAGGGATAGTTAACCCCAAAAGACCTAACTATCCTTCTAAGAAATCAAAATCTTTCCATAAAAAGGAGGAAGAAGAAAGAAATCAAAACTAGCTGAGGATAGTAAAACACAATAAACATGACAAATTAACCTTCTATGAAAATAAAACTAGTAGTGCCACAGAAAACCCTAAAAAATGAAAACCTTTCTTAATATCTTTCTAAACAGAGAAAACCTTTAGGATATCACATAACAAAGAAAAAATAATGACAAATTGATAAGCACAAAAAAAACTCTTTACATCTATTTTTTTCCTCCATGGTCTTTTGTCTTTACTGAAAAAGAAGAACAATAGTTTTGCCCAACAACTAAAAATCCTCAAAAATTCAGAGAAGTAATGGATAAGAAAAATCAGACAAGCTTGCATAAATTGGGCTTTCTACTACAACATTGAATACAATATCTACATTAAATTGTCCTTCCAAAAAAAAGAAGCATACAAAATTATCGTTCCAAGATAAGAAAAACTTGTAGGGGATAACCATAGACAACCCATGAGAACTAAGTGGGCTACTAGCATAGTAGAATCGAGGAAGGCGGTGATGTGGATGTCATAGCCTGGACAGCCTGCAAAAAATGCACAAGAACAGTTATCTGAAGAACACAGAGAACTTCCTGTAAAGTGAGATGATTGCTATCATGGAGCGAGTTGGGGGAAACTTTAAAATTTATAGCATATACAAACCATAAGAGGGAATGTTGTTTCATATTGACGATAGTGCACACATATTTTACAATTGTGCCTTTCTTGTCAGATTTTTAGCAGCTGACTAGAAATTACCAGACACAAGGTAGGAAAAGGGCAATAGAATTATAAACTTCACTAAAGATGAATCTATTCATGGCAGCACCAACTATTACATGGGAACAAAAATGAGCTTTCAAAATGGATTGTAGCTCGTAGCACATTTAGCTCTAAAAATTACCATTTCTGAAATAAAAGTGTGATCAATATGGCCGTGGCAGCAAGCAGATAGAGTGCTAGTTCACTTTTTAACACCTTGTTGCCGAAAATAGCACCCAAAGGCCTTATCAAAACAAGCCTCTCACGAAGGTTCCCTTGTTCTGTAAATATACATACGAGTGGTGCTTCTATGCTTTCCCTCCTAATACAAGTTGCATAAATCTTGAAGCAAACGAAGGGGTAAGTAATCCTCATCTACCCTTTGTTCATGCTTTAATATTTGTGCAACTTTAAAAAGGAAGAGCATAGAAGCACCTCTCTATACATAAACATAACATATTACCAAAGTATAATTTGAAATGTTTTAAGGACATAACAAAAGAGGTAAAAAAGGTGATGCATGCAATTTTCATTCATTAATTCCATTTAGATATTCGCACAACAACAAAAATATGCTACATTGCACAACAAATAGTCACTAACAAAAGGACATGAAAATAAGGCCCTGTTTGGCAGAGCTTCAGATCTCAGCTCCACCTCAGAGCTGAAACTTGTAGACGGAAATAAAGTGACTTAGGTTTATAATTTTATTCTAAAATGTAAACAAGATGACTCACCTAAACATTCTTAATATACCCACAGCTCCAGCTCCACGAATTTAGTGAAGCTAGGAGTACCCAGCTCCACCAACTCCAAGAATTTAGTACAGCTGGAGCTCTGCCAAACACCCCCTAAGTAGAACACATCGGGAGTACTAGACCAACTCATGAATGAACCCTAAGCAAACTTCTAGCAAAAGCTACAGAGACATTTTGCCATGCCTACCTCCAGCTTCTCTCTCCATATCTCACAAAAAAATCAGAGAGATAGATAGAGTCATAGAGAGAGTTGAAATGTTGACGGTTATGGAACTTTCTCACCCTTCTTGTCGTCGGTCATTATCCCAAGTGTATCGCACTCTTCCCCCTCAACTCTCTCCAATCCAAAAATAAATAAATTCCTGCGCTACAGCGGCAGCAACGACTCTCATCTCCTCGTTGCCGCCACGCAGCTCCGGCTAAACGCAGGCGGGAGAAGATGGCGATTGTCTTCCCCGATTTCTTTGCTCCGGTCTCCCTCTCTCTCAAACAAAACAAAAGAGAATTGATGGCGTAGGGATGGGGAAAAGAATCGATGATTTCTCACCTTCATCACCGGTGCTCCTCCAGTTAACCAACGGCGAGCAAGATGGGAAAGTCTCTCCGGTTTCTCAGGCACGCCGAGATAATCCTCTCTCTGTTCTCACTCTACCATGTAAGACAGAACAGAGCACTGGCGTCTGTACCGAGGGGAAGAAAATAAAATAAAAAAAATAAACGTTTAGTGGAAGATAACCAATGTGGATTTGGTTGCTACACCCGTTATCCACACAAACACGTTAGTATGCAATCAGGTCACCAATCTCAACAAAGATCCAACGCTCTCAAATTTGGATGATTTTAGTCACCAAAACATCCGGTTGATAGTTATCAAAACCCCTTGAGGAATGGGTCTCCGGAAATGAGTTGTGATCGTTTGGGTGGTCCTCCTCTATAAGTCAATAGTTCTGTTTTGCCTCCCAATACGAGTAATTTGAGTAGCTACTTGTTACCAGTATGGCAATGGTCGTGATGCTTTGTCCGGCACTTGTGCCTAGATAGTAGATATATGCACTGATTTAGGTATTTGGGGAGGGTTGTGGTTAAACTGGTGATGAAAGAATAGTTGCAATTCCTTTTTAATATGTCATCTTTTGATACCTTTAATTGTGAGCTTGTGTTCATTAGATGTTGTAGCCTGATTTTCTTTCCACCTTTATCTCCAGTATGTTTTGCTAGGTGCTGTTCCTTTCTCTAGTGATGTGCCACGCTTGAAGCAACTTGGAGTAATGGGGGTTGTCACACTGAATGAACCGTATGAAACTCTGGTTCCAACATCATTATACCAGGTAAATACCCCTTTAGCTGATTTTTTTAGCTGCAGGATTTTTTCGATGCATCAAAATCTTTGAACTTACCTATAGTTCAGTATCTACTAGTCTAATATCTTTGAACAACTGAACTTAATGCTGCCTCTTGAGTTGGAAATCTATAATCCAGACTTCTGGGTCTAATGCATTTCAGAACTCATATTCTCAACTAGAGACATGCATCTAGTGTCAGAATATGTTGTACTTGGGCACAGGCAGACTTGTATCAACTTTTGTGCTGAATAATAAGGGATTTTCTTTCTTTTTCAGGCTCATGGGATCAATCATCTTGAGATTCCCACAAGGGACTATCTTTTTGCCCCTTCTATGGGGGGTATTTGTCGAGCTGTGGATTTTATCCACCGTAAGTATCATGCTTTCTGAGCCATAACATCATCCATGTGCTTTGAGGATAATGATGGTACCGTGCTGCTAGACAGGGGTAGTATTTTAATCGTTTTGATTGGTGGGAAAGATAGCTTATTAAATCATGGATATGCACCACAATCATTCTTAAGTATTTAGTTTATTGAGTATTTGAGTAACACATTTCCTTCTGACTTTCTTGCTATCTTGCGTATTGTTATCTGATGATAAGCCCCTGAAGCAAATTCATTTAATTGGTCTAACTTGTAACAACCAGGAAATTCATTTAATTGGTCTAACTTGTAACAACCAGGCAAATAACATTGCTGATTCACACTAGGAATAATAATGGACTATATAAGTTTTATTGTAGTTGCTGTACATGGTATGATCCAATTGCAACAGTAAGTTAGAAACATCGCTAATGCTTCAAGGCCTCAGCGCTGATAGCATAATGAGTCCATGTCATGCATCTTGTATACAAATTTGCTTGTAAGTCAAGCAGCCAGAGTTAATAATTTTTTTTTTTCATTTTCCAGGAAATGCATCACAAGGTGGTAGCACTTACGTCCACTGTAAGGCTGGAAGGGGACGAAGCACCACTATAGTTTTGTGCTATTTGGTACGATGAAATGCATTAATTATGTATTGGATTTCTTGTTTTCCTTCATTCTACATATGACGGCTCATTATCCGTGTAACTTGCAGATTAGGTACAGGAATATGACTCCTGAAGCAGCTTTGGATCATGCACGATCTGTAAGGCCCAGAGTGCTTTTAGCACCATCTCAATGGCAGGCATGTAACCTAACCTCTTGTGCAATTGCGCACTACTTAAATGATAATTATTACCCTCTGGTCTGTACAAGATTAAAATCTTACAGCTGCTGATATCCTTTTTTCTCATTTCATCTTTTCTGCAGGCTGTTAAACTGTTTAGCACTCTCACCACCAGATGCCTTTCAATACAGAGTCCAAACATAACCTGCTCGGTAAAATCTGGTCAAGAATCTGGCGAACTGTTTAGAGCTGTCACCACCACATGCCTTTCAATCCAGAGTTCAAACGAAACCTGTTTGGTAAAATCTGATGATGAATCCAGTGAAGGATCCATTGTATACACTGAAGTTAATGGCTACACCACCAAATTCAACAGCGAGCATTTTGTTTTGCCGTCATGTCGAAGTGTGCTATCCAGGCCAACCAGCCCCACTGGGTGCAGTGATGCGGTGTTCGTAACTGATGCAGACATCGAGGGCTATGAGACTTACGCTGATTCTGATAAGGATGCTGCCTCAGCGGAGGTGGTAGTCCGGCACAAGCCCATCATGAGGAGGCTATCCTGCTTCCTTGGGTCCTTGAAGCTTATCAGCAATTGTGAACCATCTCCAAGCCGTTTTGCGGAGGTCCGCGCCTGTTAGGCAGACTTGCAGTAATGGTTTCTGCATTTTCCCACGTTGTGAATCAGCAGAGTGTAATTTATCGGCATGCATTTCCATAACCTGCGGAATGCCCTCGGGAGAAATTTGTATGTTGTGTGTCTGGAGAGAGAGAGAGAGAGAGAGAGAGAGAGAGAGAGAGAGAGAGAGAGAGAGAGAGAGAGAGATTTGAGTGCGCCTGATTGTAGTTTGTGATTTCACTGTTCCTCAGGAATAAAAAAGGTGTGCACGTTTGTTGTGAGCGTCTCGTGATGTCTGCCGTCTGCACAGCAGATTTTTGGCCTCTTGGACTCTTTCATCTGCTATCTTCTCGTGGACAACAGGTGATTTGAACCATGATATCAGGATTTCTTGCACGCATCTGTTCAAGCCTTCAAGGTTGTGCACATGACAAATGCCAACAACCAAGTTCCATTTCTTTCTTGGCGAATCAAGTTTTGTTTGGTTTGGTGTGGCGCCAAAGCACCTTGATACGCTTGTTTGTTCGGTGGATGTCCATTCGGAGGGACTACCGGATACTGCATATCCTCTGCTGGATTGGAAGGTCCGCTTGGACGATGGAAAGAAAAACCTTTTTGACGAGTCGCCGCTTTGTCTCAAGTCTTCATTTGAGTTCCTTTACTTTTCCATTTTTCGCACTCCAATTACATAGCAAACATATCCTCTGCTCCATATTTACAGTACACACAGAACAAATGTTTTGGATGAACTTCAACATGATGGAACATCAACATATATACCCTCCGCTCCATTTTCTCTATTGATGGCAGAGCAAGAAACACCTCATAAATCATTCACAGACTAATTCGCCTGCGGAGAAAATTCCCGAAGAAGAAGAAGAAAGAGAGGAAGAAAGGTGAGAGACGACCTCAGAACAAAAACATTACTACGGTGCTCCCTAGCCCACTACTGACGGTAACCGTTCTTGTTTACAGGAATCGGGGGAGCCCTGAACCCGTCTGCGGCCATCAGGCTCAGATTCGCGCGCCCCAGCGCGACGTAGCTCTTGCACGATTTGATCTTCTGGTTGTACGGGTTCTCCTTCTTGCGCAGATCCTCCAGGCACCTCACCTCGGACATGCACGCGAACGACTGGGACTTGCCCTCGTAGTACCTGGACAACCCCTTCCTGCAAAGGACAACCGCGTGCAGTTCTTGCACGGTGAGCACAAGCCTTCAACCTTCTGATAAGTTTCAGAACTTCCTGTTATTCTGATTTTTTTTTTTTTTTTTTTTTGGCGTGGTTGAGTACTTACTTGACGGGAAGCTGCACCATCACGGACGACATGTCGTAGAGGCTGTCCGAATTCATCCTCCGCACCGGCTGCGGCGCGAACCGGCTATGTTCCTGCTCTCCACCCTCCTCCGCGCCGCCGTCGGAGAACTGGTCCTCGTCGTCGTCGTCGGAGACGGACGACGACGTCTCGAACAGCTCCCCGTCATCCCCCTCCTCGTGGTGCGCCGCCAGCCCCGTCTGATCCCGACCGAGCCTGCTCATGTCGTCGGCAGCGACAACCTCCTCAACCCCGGCCTCTTCTGCTGCTGCCGCTGCTCTCCCAAACCGTAGGTGAAACGGCACCAAAACGCAGCTGTCTCTTCTTGGCTCTCCTCCCTTGCGGCTCTGGTCATTGGCCTTTGAAGCGCCGGTAGGGTGGCGCGACTATATATACAGCCGAGCAGAGCCGGCCACTCGCTTTCGGACGCGGTATGGCGTCCTTTGACCAACAATACCATGGTAACGTGCGCAATTTGCTGCAGGAAAGGAACGCAGTAATGCCTAATGCGCGCGATTTGCCTCGCACCACCGTCCGCCGGTGCGCGCGTCTACACGGCATGAATCGGGCCGGCGGGTCGGCCTATGACACTGACATGGGCGCGGCGTGGCCCCCGTCGGTCCATGGTTTTCTAGGTTGTGGCTGGTGTTGGCGGCCACTCCCACATGGCTTTCCCGGATTCTGTTCCGCGCCATGTGCCCCGGCTGGTCCGATCTTATCCTCTTCGGGTCGGTTTGGTTCCTGGGGTTGGAAATAAATTCGGCAGGGCAGGGGTGTGTAAATTCCTTCTCGTACATATCTGACGTTGATTGATGCCAGCCATGTGGATAATCTGCTAGAAATTGGCCTATGGTCTATTTCCTTTAATTCCATAGCATACATGATTTAGTATCATATTGCCTAGCCAAGTGGAGGAATGACAATTTAAAAGGTGGAGTCTTTCCCACCTCTTGATTAATGTGACACTTGGCATGGGGATGGCATAGGGTGAATACTGGCTAAACACACACACGCGCGCGTATTCGCGTATTTTCGCATGAAAATCCGTGTCGTGTGTCTCCAGGCACTATGATTCACCTTTTATTTTGCTGAATCATGCAACTATTTAGCTTTTTGTACTGGTCAGGAGACTGCATAATTACCATTATTTTGTTTGAATTAGCAGTTACCAGTGCATTAAGCTTGTTTAAATTCGGTCGATTACGGTGCTACTGGCATCATTACTAGTGAGTAATGGAGACAGTAACTGGTTAAAGGCTATATAAGACCTGGAGACGTCCAGGCCAAAGTACTGAATTTTCCAATTCCATTCTTTCCTTCCTCCCGTGAGAATCAGATCTTGTTGTGTTGAGCTGTTGAACCTCGCCGGCCTTCCTCCTCGGCGTGCATTGTGAAGGAGGGTGAGCGGTATCTCCGAGCCATTGCCGCAGAGATCACCTGCACGGGGCGGCAATAAGGTTTACGGCGCGCAAGCTAACGCTGACCGCTCTCGCCGCTTCCTCGACGTCGACTTCTTCCACGACCTCTTCTGCGCATCGTCCTGTTCTTCATCAAGCCCAACTGTAAGTCCTTAGCGATCGTTCAACTTGATCGTATTCTTGAAGTATACATGTTTGGAAGTACAATGTGTAGCCTGCTATTAGATTTTCTGTGTGCACCACTATTTATCTGTAGTATTTGCCTCAATATAAAATCTGGAATTAAAATATTGTGCATGTTTCCAACAAAATCTTGTAATCCAATGCCACGATATTGAGTGAGGAGGTGAATTCAAGCAACTAAATTTGCATCGAATTAAGTGAGGAGGTGAGTTCAAAGTCCTCGCTTAATGTCGTGGTGTTGGATTGCATGATTGTCCACGTGGCATCAATCAGCGTCAGGTATGCACGGGAAAGAGTTTGCACATCTCTTCCACCGAATTTATTTCCCTTGGGTTAGGGTAGGGTTGATGGTCTCTACCGAGACTTACTTGTGGGCTCGGCGTGTAGCGGTGCGCACATCACGAATTCACGACCAAACTCGCGACTCGCGAGGAAGGTTAGCTTATATGTGCCGAAGGATAAGAGGGCATGTGGCGTTTGTACGTAGGGCCTTTTGAAATGTCTCAAAAATTTCAAAAGGGAAAATAAAAAAGTTTTGAGTTGGATTTGGGTACTCACCTGGGCTTCCTCGCTTGGACCTCCGGTCCGTCGCCCTTGCCCGATCGCTGCCGTCCCGTCACCACGCCCGCCGCGACTGGTCCTCCGCGCCATCCCCTGCTCTGCCTCGCCTACCGCGCCCACTTGCTCACCCGCCCCGCGCCATGCCCTGCCCCGCCTCGCCAGCCGAGCCCTCCCGCTCTCCTCTCTCCCGGGTTGCCGTCGTCCCGTCGCCACGCCCCACCCCATCCGTGCCCCCGCATGACCCGCCGACCTCCCCATCCCCGCGCCATGGCGGCAGCTCGCCCACCCTGCCCGCGCCCACGTTGCAGTGCACTATAACACCCCCCCAGCGCTCCTCTCCCTCGCCCCTCCCCTCTGCCTCGCCGGTAAGCCCTTGCCCCACCACCCCCTTCTTCTCCCCCTCTAGTCGAGACCCGCACCGCCGCCCGAACTACCGCTGTCGACGTACTAGCCAACAGGCACCTCCGAGACGGGTGCTTATGAGGTTTCGACGGGGGGCTTTCGGGGCAATCGCCTCGGAACGGAAGACGGTGACGATCGGGGCACCGGGAGGCTCAAAGCACCTGGGACGCAAAGAGTTTTTACCTAGGTTCAGGCCCTCCGAAGAGTAATAGCCCTAGTCCTGCCTTTCTTAGTATTGCCTGCGTTCTTGCTGGAGAGGATGAAAACCTACTAACAATGAGTCGAACCCTCTCTCCCATGCACCCCGGCTCCCTTTTATACTGGGCCGACGGGGCGCATGGGAGGCTTCTGCACCGCCAAATTTCATCATTACATCGCATGCATGCGTATTTAATGCGCCCGCCACTATTCTTATGTCACATTAATGTCTCGCCAGACTGTCACAATCTCGCTTTGGGCCCTATGTCCACTAACGCCGCCCGCTCATCACGGGGTGAGGTGTAGTCGTGACGTCTCCCAAAGCCATGATGCGCTTGGGAAGGTGCGCCGCCACGCCAGAAGCTTCCATGCTTCCACATTCAATGCGCACGATTCGCATTTAATGTCTCGATCTCGACAGGACCATCTCGATGGTGCGCCAGCTGGCCAGGATCAGACGCCACATGCCCATCGGGCGACCATCACATTGGCGCCCCGCGTTGGCTCAGACGCCACGAGTCCGCTGGGCGATCTCTCTGGTCGCTCGCCGCCTGGCTCAGGCGCCACGTGTCGGCTGGGCGACCACCGTATGGGTTTTTCTCTTGCCGTGGCAATGGGCCCAAGCACGCCCTGGCCGCCACTTGATTCCTTTTAGGGCGGGGAGCGGGTACCTTGGTGTAGAATACGCCGACAAGAGCTCCCGCCCACCTAGGAGCGCTTTTTGGTCTTCTGCTCTTCTTCTTCTTTAATTGGCGGCTTGAGAATCAAGCCCCATCCTGGGTGGGACCCTTCAAAGGTCCGCGTGCCTCGCAAAAAGATCTTCCGGCTTCCCGATTCCCAAGCGGTTTGCGCGGTTACTTCCTCCTTGTAACCGCCAAGACGTTCCTTTGGGATGCGCCCATTTACGAGGCTCTTAAACTTCCTCTTTTTCGACCGCCGCCTTTTCGGTTTTCCTCACGGTTGCTTCCCGCTGCCTTATAAAAGGCCTATCGAAGAGGGAGTAGTTCTTCCCTTTCAACTCTCTCAAGGCCCCACCTCTTCCGACGCGTTTCAGCTTTCTTGCTTCATCCCTTTGCGGTTGCGCCGAAATCCCTACCTTCCGATGGCTCGATGCTTCCTTCTTCGATCATTGAGGAGGAGAGGGCCGCTAGGTTCTCCTGCAACATCACCGGGCGCCCTTCGCCTCCGGCCGGACTGTCGAGCCCCAGCTGTCGGCCTGGAGAAGTGGTTTTCTTGGGTGGCAGCTCCTTGCCTACCTACTACCGCCGGTCTCGACTTTTATCTTTCTCGTTCTCAACTTCTACGCCATTCACCACATTCACCTTCCTCCCAACTCTGTTATCCTCCTTTCTCGCCTTTTGCTCACTGCGAGATGTTCGTGGGAGTGCTGCCCAACCTTCTTCTTTTTCGCTTCTTCTACACCCTTCGCGCGCGGCGTACTCACGGTTTCGGAAGTCGCCACTGCGGCTCGTGGACGAGCGTTGCGCGCTTATATCCCATTGGATGCCGGTCCAATCGGAGGGATTGGCGCACAGAGTGGCTGTACGTCGAGGACGACAGCGGCATTGAAGTGCTGGATCTTCCGCCCGGCCCGGCGGTCAGCAACCCCAACTGGGGGGCTCCAGTGAGCGATGCGCCCGAGCTCCAGGCGATGCTGGCCCGCGTCGACCAGTTGCGGACGGCGGGCCTGACGGGGGCCATGGTAATCCGGGATTTTATTACCCTGGAGGTCGTGCCTCTCGCGGCTGGCCCGCCACCGGGCAAAGATACATGGGCGTGGGCGATGGGACCCGGAGTATCCCCGGAGGTAACCTGCTCCGCTCTGCGTCATTCCTTGTTACTTCTATTTCTCTTCTGGCAAAACCTGATTCTTACAGCCGCTTCTTTGCTCTCGCGATTTCTTTTCCTTCTCGTGCGATACCACGGAATTTGGTCGATGACGTGATTGACCGATGGATGCCGCAATCGGCCTATCCGCCCGCCCCGCTGCTTCGGCGGCGCGTCTCCGCTTTTGCCGGCTGTCCTCGGGAGCGCGCGGCAATAATCCGCGCCGCCTCGATGGACGCCATGGGCTCGCCCGTCGTGACACGCCAGCGCCCTTAACGATCCGGATCCTCTCTCATGGCGGCCGTGGAGGGCGACCGAGCGAGGCGCAGCGCCGACGATGACGACGGCTCCGCCCATCTCTTCCCAGAGGCCCCGCCTCACAGGCCCGGCCGGCGGGGACTTCCGCGTCGGCCGCGATGGCTTCCACGCCGGCGCGGCTGCCGCTTCGCGGCGGGTTCCTCCGTGGTGGCGGGGAGCTCGTCGGCCGGCAGGGGTCCACCCTGCGCCCCTGCCGGGCGCGACGTTGGACCCTCCGCCAATACCTTTGTGCCGCCACCGCCACCGCTAGCCGGTGGTCCTTCCTCGGCCTCCGTCTTCGCGCCCAGCGATGGCGGGTCTAGCTCGCCTCCGCCGCCGCCGCCAGCGGAAGGACGGGTCTACCTCGCCTCCGTTGGCCGCGGCGGATCCGCCGCCTCATGGGGCCGGGTCTCGCTCGAAGCGTGCCTCGCTTCCCAAGGCAGCGCCAGGTACTTCACCTGGAGATGCAACTACAATAAAAATTTTCGTTAAGACTAATCCTTACCGTTATTTCCTTCTTTGTCCAGGGTTCCTCGCCCGATATCCCATTTGCTCGTGATGGGGCGGCCAAGGTGCCGCGGGCCGTGGTCAGATCGGCCGGTCGCCGAGCCTCAGGGACGGTCGGGGGCCGGCTGACGATTCTCGGTAGCCGCTGCCGGCCGTCGTTCAGACTAAGGCCCGCTCGGCCCGTTCCTACTTCGAACTTCCCACCGCCCGTTCCCTCGGACGCTGATGCCTCGCTGGGCGGCCTCGGCGAGCTCTACTCCAAAGACGAGCAATCGCCTGGTGACGAGCGAGGAGCGGTTGACGGAGGCGGGAACTGAATCAACCGCCTCGTAAGGAGGTGGCGGACCGCACGATCGGGGTGGGCTGCGGCACCGCGGAGGGAAGCGGGAGGCGCGAGAGCAAAAGCACTACCGCGCTGAGCGTCTCGCGAGTCGAGGCGGAGAGAGCTAACCGCTCGGTCGGAGGTGGAGACATCGCGGATGCCGCGCCACGCCGACGGACGGTGGCTACCGCCGCCCTTGGGTCGGCCGGAGTCAGCGGGAGGAGAGGCTACGGCATTACGCTTTTGCCTCTCGCCAGGCCGCGGACTTCCTCACGCGCTTCGTCACGCTTCTTTCCGCCGGGTCCGCCAGAGGGGCGCGTAGCTGCAGCTGGCTACGCTGGCACGTATAGCTTGCTGCGCCACCGTGACGCTAACTTCAATCCAGCCGTTGCCGCCCAAGGGCTAGAGGGCGATCGGGCGCGGCGTGAGGAGCGAAGTTCACTAAGCCTCCGAAAGGTGTTGCCGCCAGCTAGCGATGGAGAACCTCAGATGGAGGCGGTGGCGGAGGACGTGGCGATGGTGCCGGATGTGGCCCTCTTCTTTGAAGATGCGCGGCCGAGAGGCGGAAGATGACCCGGAGGACCCTCCGGCGCACCCTCAGTAGCGTTTATTCTTTTCTTTTTTGGTGGTGACTTTTTCTGAAAAAATTTAGGCATTTACCATTTCGAATGAAATAGTAATGTAAAAATCCCTGCCAAGTTGCTTAAGAACTCGCTTTTGCCGTAATTTTTTCTGGCTCCACACGAACGAGCCCATACTCGCTTCAAGACTCCAAGTCTTGCGCCGCGGGACCTCGGCCCTCAACCCCTTCGCCTGAGCAAAATTTACCTCCCAGGTAGCCTCTAGGGAACGAACACTTAGTGAGTCGTGGACAGGACCTTGGGCTTTTGGTAACGGTGCTCGAGGCGCCGACCCCCACGGGGACACCCAGAGTGTCATGGCCGTGCCGGGGTCGTGGCCGAACCACCGCCTAATCCGCCTAGCTTCAGACGCCGCTCACTTAGCGATTCCGTCTTTGCCACTGGTGTTTGTAAGGCGGCAGGCACCAGGGCGAGTGCTCTTGGCCGCCAAAGAGCTGGGCAAAAAGACCGAAGGGAGGGCAGAAAGAACAAATACTTCGGATAAAGAAAGCGAATATTTAATTTTAAACACAAGGTCTCCCCCGACCCACGGCGGAAAGGAAGACACACTCCGGCCGGTCGGGAACAGAGACCCTAGTGACTTACAACCGATCAGGGGTAGAACTTGGCGCAGATTTTCTATATTCGGGAGTTTGTTAGCTCTTCACCGCCTTCGATGGCCACCGACCGCCGGACGAGAGATCGAGACCACTTTGAAGGGTCCCTCCCACTGGGAGACGATTTATGCGACCGCATGCATCGATTCTTCGCAAGACCAGGTCGCCCATCGCCGCCGTTCTCTCATTGACCCGGAGGCGTGGTATCGCCGAGACTTTGTTGGTATCTTGCGGCGCGCAAAGCCGCCGATCTCGCGCCTCTTCCAGGAGGTTGACGTCGTCCGGCGCCAGACCCTCTGCTCCTCTTCGTGGAATGCCGCGACGCTGGGTGATCCTGGGCTCAATTCGTAAGGGAGAACAACCTGCGCCAGAGACCGTGAAGAAAGGAGTTTCCTGTGAGTCCCGGCTTAGAGTGGTCCGGTGACCACAACACGCCGGGAGTTCTTCGGTCCACCGGGCGCCACGCTTTGTGGAGTCGGTCGAACGCCTCGGTCTTAAGGCCCTTCAACACCCGGTAGCGTTGGCCCGCTCGACTGGCCACATTACTCTTGGGGTGGGCGGCGAGGCAAAGCAGACTTTGGTGCCCATCTCCTCACAGAAATCCAAGAAGGTCGCAACAGAATCCAGGCGCCGTTGTCGGTGATAATGCGGTTGGCGACCCCAAAGCGCGTAAAATCCCTTGTATGAATCTTGATTGCACCGGCGGTGATGGATCTCACCGCCTCGGCTTCCACCCACTTGGTGAACTTGTCGATGGCGGCGAACAGGTGGGTGTAGCCCCTGTGGCCCGGCGAACGGGCTCAGATATCCAGCCCTGCATCGCGAAGGGCCAAGAGAGCGGGATAGTTTGCGTGGCCTGGCTGGTTGGTGGATCTCGCCTGGCGTGGAATCGCACGCCGCATCTCTCACCACCGCAAGCATCCCGAGGGCGGTTGGCCAATAGAACCCTTGACGGAAAGCCTTTCCGCCATCGCTCGTCCGGACATATGGCTCCCGCGACACGCCCGTGGATATCGAGAGCAAATCGCCCCTCTTCCCGAGTGATGCACTTCGTAAGAATTCCGTTCTTACCCGGCCAGATAGATCCCCGCCCACCAGGGTATAGCACTTGGCCTTTCGCGGTTACCTTCTTCGCCGACGCATCATCGTCGGGGCATTCTTGATCCCGCAGTAGGCCAGGATCGGATCCATCCATGTGCCTTCCTCGGCCAAGCACGGCGACCACGCAGGTGGTCGTCCGGCATCTACCGCTGCCAAGCGTTTCACGGGAATCCACTTTCCTCCAAGGGCGAGGGTCAAGCGGCGTCACCACCGTCCCCGTCGAAATGGGGCTGCGATGGACGGCCGCGAAGCCTTTCTTCAAAGACCCCGACCGCACAGGAGATCTGGTTGAGGCGAGCCGGCGAGTTCGGTCTGGCCAGATGGTTGTCGCGTCGGGGATATGAGTATACCCCAACCCTTCGAAATGCCTTTCCAACTTCCCCGACCTCCGCCAGTACGCCGCCATGACGGGTCAGACAGAGAAATCTTTCCTTGCCTCGATTGACGACCGCCAGTGAGTCGCCTTTATTTGCGGCGCCGGACGCTGACGGCCGCGGCGGCCGTAGCTCCAACCAAAGAAGCCCTCAGATTTCTGGCGACGTTGTTAGTGGCCTTGAAGTCGAGGACGACCACGCATTTGAGGAGGTCCCTGGCCGGAGAGACTAAGAACCTCAGCCCCGCGCCTTCAAGCCTCAAGGACCTGTCGAAGAAGAGCGCCCAGGGGAGGACGCGGGACCTCATCGGCCGGCTCTACCGAGTCCACTCGACTACCTAAGTCCGCCACCTTTGACTCTTTATCGCAAAGACGAGGAGCGAACTTGACACCGAACTCCCCACTCGACGGACCACTTTGCGATGCGGCCCTTCGCTTCCCGGTTGTGGAGGATTTCACGTAAAGGATATGAGGAGACCACCGTGGATCTCCTCCTTGAAAATAGTGCCGCAACTTTCTCGATGCTACCACCACAAAGATAGACCATCTTCTCGAGCCTCGAGGGTACCTTGTTTCTCGCGTCGTGTAGCATTTTGTCGATGTAGTAGACCTGGCCGTTGGACACCTTCCTCGTTCCGCCACTGGGCCGCGCCACTACGTATGGGCTAGCCGCCACATACGCCAGTTAGCGGCTCGCCCAAATTGTGGGCGACCAAAGACCTGGGGGAAGAGAGGTACTTCTTCAGATCTTCAAATGCTCACTGGCTTCGGGGTCCATTCAAATGAGTTGGTCTTCTTCAATAGCTTGAATAATGCAGATTTTTTCCCGAGCCGGATATGAACCGCCCAGTGGAGGCTAACCGCCACGATCAAGCATTGCAGCTTGCTTGAGCCGGTAGGCTACCGCATCCGGCCGATCGCTTCTATCTTTTCCTGATTGACCTCGATTCCACTACCGGAGACCAGAAACCGAGCAGCTTTTCCAGATGAGACACCAAACACACACTTCTGGGATTCAACTTCGCATAAAGAGTTTCGAGGCGAGAGAAGGTCTCTTCTAGATCCCGAACGAGCTCATTGGCCTTTTGTTTTTATCACCAGATCATCGACATACACTTCCAGATTCTTCCTATTTGGGGTCAAAACAAGATATGCATGGTCTGGCCGATAGGTGGCGCCGGGCTTCTTCACTCGAAAGGCATCCCGACATAACAAGATGTGAAATCATGTGTTTGAAAAATTGGCTTTGAACTGAAAAATTAAACTTAGAATTGGATTTGCAAAATGTGCTTGTACATGTGTTTGATAATTTGTCAAGAAACAAGTAAGTTTCACTTTGCGCCGACCTAGCTCTCAAGAAACAAAGAAGTTCCCCATCCGCGACTGACAATGTCTTTGGGTCCGTCGTGGGACGTGTTTTGAACTCTTTGAGCCAAACTCTTTTTCCTCAAAACCACATTTCGCTTTGTATGACGGATAATGTTTTTTGTCCGTCGTGGACTTGCTTTTGAGCGCTTGAGTCTAACTCTTTCTCCAAGATTTCGTAAACCTTTGCATGTACAACGGACTAATTCTTTTTGTCCGCCGTGAATGGACTTTTTTCTAGGGTTTTACTTTTGTGAAATCGAGCGTGGCACGCTTGCGCCGACAAGCTTCGGGGTCCGTTGTGAACTTGTTTTGAGCTCATGACCGGGCCATTTTTGCATGTACAACGGACCAACTTTGTTTGTCCATTGTGAACGTGTTTTTCCGCGTTTGGTTGGCTTCTTGGAATGTAAACTTTTCTTATACAACGGACCAACTTTGTTTGTCCGTCGTGAATGCGTTTTCGCCAATTAGGGTTTTGAGCGATTTGGATTTGAATTTTGAATGAGAATTTGAAATTTGTAATGATTTCATGATGCTTCTTTGAAGTGGACTTTATGCAATACTCATGTGAGTAGTTGCATGGATTGACATTGAGTCAAGTCGTGGACTTGTGCTCGGATTTGTTTTAGGTTTGTTCATGTGCGTATTGCTCAAGACGAATGTGGTCGATGACGGGACCGGAACTAGGTTCATGGAGGAATCGAGGTTCGGGACTAGGTTCGGGAGGAACCGAGGTCTTGGTGGTCAAGGATGTCATGCGGGACGCTCGGGCTAAGAGAATGGTGCACATGAAGAATGGTTAGTCACGTGAGAATGGCAGGAGGTCATTCGCGTGCAAAGTGTTAGTCACGTGAGTATGGCAGGTGGCCATACGGCGTGCAAAGTGTTAGTCACGTGAGTATGGTAGGGTTGCCATACGCAGCGTGCAAGAGTTGTACTCGGCCTGGTTGGGCCAAGTAGAGTTGAGTTGGATACTGATTCCTTCTAGGAAATAGGAATCGTATTCGTAACTCTTTGTGGGTTAGTGCTTTAAATAGGTGGGGGTCTCTGTTGAAAGGCATCAAGTAGAGCTGAGCGCATCAAGCTTTGAGCTTGGTTTTAGGGTTTGTACTCTTTTGATGAGAGTATTTTAGACAAGAAATAAAGATCAATTCTTCCAAGATTTTTGCGTGCATACAAGAACCACGCCGCTACAGTATTTTCTGTTTTGGTTCTTGTTTGCATGCTTGTTCTAGTTCTAGATTGGTTTTTGTTCTTCAAGTTTTATCTTGATTTGATCCATCAAAAACCTCTCTAGGATATTGATCTAGTGTTTCTCAAAGTCTAGTTGATTAATCTTTTGAAGATCTTGTTTAAACTTGAAGTTTTGATTAGATTGATTCTCGTCAAGTTTTGGATCAGCAAGCTTGCGAAGCTCATAACTTTTGATCCGTAAGTCCGATCGAGCTGATTCTTTTTGGGTTTGATTCGTATTGGAATCTAGTTTCTTGTGTCCAAATTTCAGATCGTTCCGACGGTTGGATCTTCGGGAATTTGCGTTTTACCGAACCTCTGTCATTCTGTTTTTGTCGAAAACGAGGCAATTATTTTGTTCTGTTTTGGGGTGAACTTTTAATAGATTAAGAATTTGGTTTTAGCTTCCGCACAATCATTCACCCCCCCTCTGATTGCTATATTCGTATACTTCGATCCTACAAGTGAGTATCAGAGCAAGGTTTTTCTAATCTATCTTAATCGGTGATTAGATCAATGGATCATTATTCGACAAAACCTTGTGTGTTCAATGGTGTTGATTTTCAGTTTTGGAAAGCCAAGATGGAGGCGTTCATCCAAGCTCGAGGATTCGCAATTTGGGAGAAGGTCTACAAACCATATGAAGTCCTGCAGAACGACAACGCCAACGACACCAATCGCGCACATGTTGAAGCAAATAGTAAGGCACGCAACTTGATCATCCAAGGCTTGGGACGAGCGACTTCGATCGTGTGATTCATCTTCGATCCAAGATATGAGGTATGGAAATCTCTTTGTGATTACCATGAGGGTTCTAACACTATTAAAGAGGTTCGTCAAGATCTTTACAAAAAAGAATACATGCGATTTGAGATGAAACCGGTGAGTCGCTAGATGACTTCTTTGCACGCTTTCAATAAAATTCTTAGTAATCTTCGTCTTTGTTGGAGTTAGCTTTGATGATGTCGCTAATGCTAGACAATTGCTTGGTGCATTAGACATGTCAATTTGGGAGATGAAAGTTACATCCATTAGAGAATCTCTTGTCATGAGTACACTTACCTTAGATGTTCTTTATTCCAAGTTGAAAACTCATGAATTAGATGTTCTTGCTAGAAAGAATGATCATAAATCAATTGCTTTGACATCTCAATCTAGCATATCTCATAATGGTGCTGCTTCAAGTTTTGCTCTATCCTTCTTGTCTTCACTAACCGATGAACAGTATTGAGCAATTCCCGTAAGAAGACTTGTCACTACTCTCTTCTCGCTTTAACAAAGCTTTACAAAATGTGAGAATGAGAAAGAGAGGTGGTGGTGGCCCTCCAAGATGCTATGAGTGTGGTGATCTCGACCATATTCGTCCCAAACTGTCCTAAACTTGCAGGTAAAGCATCAAGGGAGGAGAAGGACAACGATTGTAAGAAAAGAGAAGAAGTTCTCTTCAAGTAATAGAAAGAAGAAAAGCTTCATCAACAAAGCAAAGTTGTCCACTGAGTTCTTTCCGCTCTTGAACAAGTCAATTTGAGCGATGTGGATTCAGTGGAGCAATGAGGACGATGCAACTCCAAGCAAGCATGAGTTGACGGGTTGTGTCTCATGGCTAAAAGCTGAATAGCTTTTATCGAGGACTACCACGATAAAATGACTTCAATGAGGTAGATCCTTCTACGATGAATTAGCTATTCATTGTTGCTCGACTTGGTAAATTGCTTGATAAACGTGACAAGAAAATTAAGAAACATGATTTTGTTGTTGAGTCATTGAATGCTGAAATTGCTAGACTTAAAACCTTGATTCCTCGATGATGATGCTTGCAAATCATGTGACTTAATTTACAATGAGCTTACTTTGCTTAGGAAAGAACATGTTACCTTGTTAGAGCAAATTAATGCTGAAAATGAGAAAAATGAGAAACTTGTTAAACATGCTAGTTGTTCTACCATTGATTTACATGATACAACTCCATGTTCTATATGCTCCATACTAGAATTGAAGTTGCATGATGCAAATGCTAGGGTTTCTCAAATGACAGAAGATTTGCTTACACATGAGGTTCTTTCATGCTCAACTTGTCGCAAGCAAAAAGGAAAAGTGGATGTTCCCTGCAATAATTGTTTAATTCTTGCTAATAAAGTTGATTACTTGCAAAACTCTTTGGAACGATTCACTAATGGCAAGAAAAAGTTGAACATGATTTTGGATCAATCGATGGTTAGCTCAAACAAGAAAGGTTTAGGTTTTGATCTTCATGCTTCATATGAAACTAAACCTCGCTCTGTTGTTTATGCTCCTTGCAATGACAAACTTGATATTTCAAATGAGCCTAAGAAAATTGTCTTCAAATCACTGGCCTTTTATCTTCTACTATGATGAATGCAAATGTTGCTTCTACTTCCAAAGCTAAACATAATGTTAAGTACACTTGCACTCATTGTGGTAGAGATGGACATTTAGTAGACTTTTGCTTTAGACTAGCTAAACAACAAAAGAGAGAAAGGTTTAATGCTAGGTCTAATTTCGGAAAGGCACACTCCACTTCTCATTATGTGCCTAGAGTGAAACAAACACCTTTTGATGCTAAAAACACGGAAAAGGCAAATCTGATTTTGTGCATAAGAATACTCGTGTTGTGCCCCTCTTGTTGCGTCGGGTGTCTCAAGATCGATTCCTAAACATCTTATTTCTAACCCCAGCATCTGAGATCTCGACACTTTACGCTTCTATGTAGGCTTCTCACGCGAGGAGGGAGAACATGTGGCTAGTGAATTTCGGATGCTCACTTCATATGTTTAGTGATAAGTTTTGGTTCTCCTTTACTCATGCATCTCGTGCTAAAAGTGTTATCTTCTGAAGATGCTTCTTCCACCTCTGCTGCAAAAGGCACTAGTCCAAATGATGCAAGTACAGTGCATATGTTCGTGGGGAGAGTGTCTTTGTTCATAAAGATGATGATGTCATTGAGGATGAGATAATTGGAGGTTTACATGAGAGACTCTTCCCACGTGCTTCACATCAACAAACAGTCAAGTGAATTTTCAGGTATCTCCATGGTACTCAAGATTTTGGCATTTGGCTTTTTGCTTCCTTATGCATTAGTTTAAGAGCTTATTCTGATGTTGACTTTGGAGGATGTTGAATTGATTTGGTTCGTGCCACCTCTTGAGTAATCCTCTTTCTTGAGCATTTGATATTGGATTTCACTTTCTTAGAGATCATGTTGAAAAAGAAAATATTGTGCTTCACCATGTGGATACTGAATATCAATTGGCAGACATTTTCAAAACCCTTGTCTTCTTCTCGTTTTGCTTTTATTCGGGGAGAACTTGGATTTGTTCATCCAATGGATTTGTTTTGAGGGGGAGTTTCCTTGCCAAGTTTTTTTTTACTTAATGAGCTCACTTTATCTTATTTCTTTATATGTTATGTAATTGAGCTAATATATGATAATCTAATTATCTCACTTGAACTAAAAATGACATTGCGGAATTCCCCTGGATCGATTACCTATAGCTAAATACTACGTGATATCTTACTCTTCTAGGCTTGATATTGAATCCTCTTGACAAATTTGGGCTATGAAGCAAGTGTGGTTTCAACTTTACTCTTTCATAAGACCTTTTAATCACTTTTGCATGTTTATAATCAAAGAAAAATGAAAAGAAAAGGGAATCAATAAAAAGGGTTGTTAAAAGCAAAAACCTCAAGTTATGTGCTTCAGGTGCTTTCCTAAAAAGATAAGATGTATGCTTCAAGCATGCCATTCCCTCAAAGATAAGATGTATGCTTCAAGCATGCCACTCCTAGAAAATAAAAGAAGTATGCTTCAAGCATGCCACATGCAACTTATTGTTTAAAGATTAAATTGGTCTACTAGATTGGAGTTGAAACTACTTGCTCGCCTCTAAGTTGTTAGTTGCTTCAATTTTTAAAGTCTTGCTTTTTCTGCTAAGATCTTGCTTAGTACTTGGCTATAGTTGACTAAATTGAGGTTGAGATGCATGTCATTCCCTAACTTGTTAAAATCACATCAAGATCATGTATTTTGCATATTATATGATATATAAGGTTATATGATCGAATGAGCTCATCTTTTCCTATCTTGGCACTCCCTTGTTTCTCCTTGTGAAATCTTTGCTACAGGAAAAATTTTGAACAAATTCTCTCTTTTGTACTCTTGATGAATCCATTGTCAAAGGGGGAGATATTTTGGGAATATTTGAGAAGTTCAAAGGAAAAAGGGAAAAAGTTTTTTTTTGGAAATTTGAGCTTTTTGGGAGAAGTTTGGAGAATTTTGGAATTTTTGGGCACATTACACATTCACATGTACACATTTTCCTTCTCAGGGGGAGATTTTGTTTTGCATTTTGGTCAAAGGGGGATTTCTGTGTTTTCTTTCCTTGGTCTTTGATTCTTTGGTTTTTAAAATCTTTTGTAAAGTGAATGCCAAATGATTCAATACTAAGTGGTGTTGCCAATGTTTTCATCAAGGGGGAGATTGTGAAATCATGTGCTGAAAAATTGGCTTTGAACTGAAAAATTAAACTTAGAATTGGATTTGCAAAATGTGCTTGTACATGTGTTTGATAATTTGTCAAGAAACAGTAAGTTTCACTTTTGCGCCGGACCTAGCTCTCAAGAAACAGTAAGTTCCCCATCTGCGACGGACAATGTCTTTGGGTCCGTCGTGGACGTGTTTTGAACTCTTTGAGCCAAACTCTTTTTTCCTCAAAACCCGGTCGATTTGGCTTGTATGACGGATAATGTTTTTTGTCCGTCGTGGACTTGCTTTTGAGCGCTTGAGTCTAACTCTTTCTCCAAGATTTCAGAAACCTTTGCATGTACAACGGACTAATTCTTTTTGTCCGTCGTGAATGGACTTTTTTCTAGGGTTTTACTTTTGTGAAACTGAGCGTGGCACGTTTGCGCCGGACAAGCTTCTGGGGTCCGTTGTGAACTTGTTTTGAGCTCATGACCGAAGCCATTTTTGCATGTACAAGCGGACCAACTTTGTTTGTGCATTTGTGAACGTGTTTTTCCGCGTTTGGTTGGCTTCTTGGAACAGAAACTTTTCCTTATACAACGGACCAACTTTGTTTGTCCGTCGTGAATAGCGCTCAATTCGGGGTGTGAGCGATTTGGAATTGAATTTTGAATGAGAATTTTAAATTTGTAATGATTTCATGATGCTTCTTTTGAAGTGGACTTTCTGCAAGACTCATGTGAGTAGTTGCATGGAATGACATTGAGTCAAGTCGTGGACTTGTGCTCGGATTTGTTTGTGGTTTGTTCATGTGCAGGTATTGCTTTCAAGAAGGCGTAATGTGGTCGATGACGGACCGGAACTAGGTTCATGGAGGAACCGAGGTTCGGGACTAGGTTCAGGAGGAACCGAGGTCTTGGTGGTCAAGGATGTCATGCGGACGCTCGGGCTAAGAGAATGGTGCACATGAAGAATAGTTAGTCACGTGAGAATGGCAGGAGGTCATTCGGCGTGCAAAGTGTTAGTCACGTGAGTATGGCGGTGGCCATACGGCGTGCAAAGTGTTAGTCACGTGAGTATGGTAGGGTTGCCATACAGCGTGCGTAAGAGTTGTACTTCGGCCTGGTTGGGCCAAGTAGAGTTGAGTTGGATACTGATTCCTTCTAGGAATAGGAATCGTATTCGTAACTCTTTGTGGGTTGGTGCTTTAAATAGGTGGGGGTCTCTGTTGAAAGGCATCAAGTAGAGCTGAGCGCATCAAGCTTTTGAGCTTGGTTTTAGGGTTTGTACTCTTTTGATGAGAGTATTTTAGACAAGAAATAAAGATCAATTCTTCCAAGATTTTTGCGTACTACAAGAACCACGTCGCTACAAAGATTTTCTGCTTTTGGTTCTTGTTTGCATGCTTGTTCTAGTTCTAGATTGGTTTTTGTTCTTCAAGTTTTATCTTGATTTGATCCATCAAAAACCTCTCTAGGATATTGATCTAGTGTTTCTCAAAGTCTAGTTGATTAATCTTTTGAAGATCTTGTTTAAACTTGAAGTTTTGATTAGATTGATTCTCGTCAAGTTTTGGATCAGCAAGCTTGCGAAGCTCATAACTTTTGATCCGTAAGTCCGATTGAGCTGATTCTTTTTGGGTTTGATTCGTATTGGAATCTAGTTTCTTGTGTCCAAATTTCAGATCGTTCCGACGGTTGGATCTACGGGAATTTGCGTTTTACCGAACCTCTGTCATTCTGTTTTTGTCGAAAACGAGGCAATTATTTTGTTCTGTTTTGGGGTGAACTTTTAATAGATTAAGAATTTGGTTTTAGCTTCCGCACAATCATTCACCCCCCCTCTGATTGCTATATTCGTATACTTCGATCCTACACAGTATACACCGAGGGGAGTCACAAAAGCAGTCTTTTCTTCATCTTCTTGCGCCATGCTGATCTGGTGGTAGCCGGAGTAGGCGTCGAGGAAGCATAGAGCTTCGCACCCCGCCGTGGAGTCGACGACGATGTCTATCCGCGGCAAGGGGTACGGGTCCTTGGGGCAGGCTTTGTTGAGGTCAGTAAAGTCGATGCACATTCGCCACCTCCCGTTGGACTTCTTTACAAGCACGGGGTTGGCCAGCCACTCCGGGTAAGTGGCCTCCCGCACGATCTTAGCAGACAAAAGTTTTTCCACTTCATCCCGAATGGCATCCTCGTCGCTCAGCGCTGCCACGGATCTTTGCCGAACCGGTGCGCTTCCAGTGAGCGTTGTTAATCGGTGCTCGATCACCTCCACAGGGACCCTTGGCCATTTCGAAGGTTCCCAGCGAACACATCCAGGTTAGACCTGAGGAAGGTGACGAAGCGTGTCTTCCTATTTGGCACCGAGGTCGATGCCAATCTTGACGATCTTGCTCGAGCCATCCTCGCCCACGGGACCGCCTTTGCCTCGCCCAAAGTGCAGGCGGAGCGCTGGTCTTGGCCGAGGGGGAGGCCGGGTTGTCGCCCTTGTCGCGTCGAGCAGTGGTGCCGGGCCAGATCCTCGCACCGCTGGTCGAGGCGCAGGGCCTCCGATCCTATCCACCTTACCGTAATTGGACCCCTGTGCCCCGGGATTTTCACCAAAGATGTAGGCGTAATGGGCCACCGCCATGAACTTGACCGAGGCGGGCGGCGAGTAAGGCATTATAGGGGAGGTCGAAATCAGCGACCTCAAAATCCACTCGGCTCGTCGGAAGTTCTCCGAACTCCCGAGCGTGACTCAAAGAACCGAACTTGTCCTGTGGGTAAGAGGCCCACCCCGGGCAACTCAGAGAAACGGCGGGCGGGCCTTCTTTCGTCTCAGACGGATTTGGAGCGCTGGTACGCTCCAACGGATAGCAAAGTTGATGGCATTGCCTCCATCAACTAGGACCCGCCCCGCCTTTATGCTATGGACCGTGGAGACACCACGATCGGAGATGGCCAGGGCGGAGGTGTTCTCCGGTGGTCGGCCCACTGAAAGTGATCGGCCAAGCCCACCACTTCAACGGCCGACCCGCCGGAGGATGACGTTGTGGCGCACACCGCCTCAGATCTCGCTTATCGCGAAGTTCGATGAGTAGGTGGTGGAGCCACCGTGTATGAACGCCACCGCGGCGCTCACCGCCGAAAGGCTAGCGAGCCGCATCTTCGCCGTCTTCGCTTCGTGGTCTTTCTCACGGCGCTTCTTGAGCCGCTCGTCGACCAACTTGGACACAACCTGGCAGTCCTCCAAGTCGCGGTCCGCTTGTTCGATGGATGGGGCAATAGGGCTTGCCACCATCGTTTCGCGGCGGGGCGACGGCGGTCCCTGCGGCCGCCACGCCGCCGGCTCGTCCCGCCGGTCCCGATCGCCAGACGCCGGGATTTGGGCTCCGGCTCGGCGACCAAGACCTCCTAGCGGTTGCCTCCCTTCGCTTTTCTTTTTCTTCTTGCGGTCGGAGGACTTCGAGGCGCCGGCCGCCGCCGAGTCGAAGGCCTTGTCACAAGACTTCCAAGCTTCGCAGCTGGCGCACTTGTGCGCCAGGAGAACAGCTCAGAGGTGGTTGAGAGGACGCGTGTGGCCATCTTTTCCCGCATCTTCTGGTCTCGGACCCCCCTCCGGAAAGCAATAATCACCGGCTGCTCAGAAATCCGGGGGATCGTATTGCGGCAGTGGCTGAACCGCCGGATGAACTCTCTCGACTCTTCTCGCTCCAGAGCATGGAGATCGCCCTCCACGCCTGGTTGAGCGTAAGAGCCCTGAAAGTTGGCGACAAAAATAAACAAGAGCCTCCTCCCACGAGTGTACAGAGCCTCGCGGAGGTTAAGCAGCCAAGACGGGCAGAGCCGTCGGCGATGCTTTCGGGAGGTAGTTGACCATTACTTTCTGATCCTCTCACGCTGACGCGCACCACCGTGGTGTAGATCTGCAGGAACTCCTCCGGGTTGGTGGTACCATCATACTTCTCGAAGGAGGCGGGCGGAACCTCTCCGGCCATGCACGGCTTAGAAGGTGGAGAGAGAACGCCTGCATCCGACGTTGTAGGGGAGCAGCCGTTCGCCAAATTTCGATCCTCGGGAGAGGATGAGGAGTGCGACCCTGCGCCTCGCCAGAGTCCGAGGGAGGAGCCTCTGCCTTGCACCCCTCGCTGGCGCCATGGAGGACACGACGCAGTCACCGCCGGGCAATGACGTTGCCTCTCGTCAAGGCGCGATCGGCTGTCTTCGCGTTCCTCTCGACTCGGGGACTGCGGGAAGAAGCGAGTCACGTGCCCATCCCCGCTACGCAGAGGGGTTGCAACCAGACTCCTTCCCCTGTCCGGCCCTTTGGTGCCGGAGAAATTGTCGTGTATTTACCGGAAACCGTGGCGTCGGCTTGTGCGCTGCCTCGTCGCCTCATGCCGAAGCCTCGTACTGGTCGCCGCTTCAACTTGTTGTCGAAGCGGCATTCACTCGTGGACGATATCCCGCAGCCAAGGAGTGGCCGGGTATCGCCCCCCGTGGTCACCGGAGGATGATCGAGGAGGAGCCGCCGCTCAAGGCTTCACGCGGGTGTCATCCTCAGCGCCAAGCGCCGTTGGATAGCCGACTTCTCGGGCGCGGAGTTAAGTGCACCGCTCGCGGTGGAGGGCCGGTGGCCCGGCCCTCTCCGAACATCGGGACGGCTATGGGCGCCCCTTTCCTCAAGGCGGATTGTCGCGCTTTGGAATGCGATTCCGCCATGCGCATAAGCGCCTTACTCCTCGCCGAGCCCCGAATCGGGAGTGAAAAAGAGTAGGCACTGACCACCAATAGCTCCCTACCTAGCGCGCCATCGCTCAGATTAGCCAACAGCACCTCCGAGATGAGGTTTCGACGGGGCTTTGGGCACCGCCTGGAACTAAGACGGTGATGATCGGGGCACCGGAGGCTCAAAGCTATCTGGGACGCAAAGAGTTTTACCCAGGTTCAGGCCCTCCAAGAGTAATAGCCCTAGTCCTCGCTTTCTTAGTATTGCTCGCGTTCTTGCCGGAGAGGATGAAAACCTACTAACAATGAGTCGAACCCTCTCTCCCATGCACCCAGGCTCCTTTTATACTCTGGTGGCCGACGGCGCATGGGAGGCTTGTAATCGGCCAAATTTCATCATTACATCAAGCTACGCGCGTATTTAATGCGCCTGGCCACTATTCTTATGTCACATTAATGTTCGCCACGATCTGTCACAATCCCGCCTTGGGCCCCATGTCCACTAACGCCGCCTGCTCCGGCCACGGGTGAGGTGTAGTCGTGACGCCTCCCAAAGCCATGATGCGCCTGGGAAGGTGCGCCGCCACGCCGCAGCCTTTCCATGCTTCCACATTCAATGCGCGACGATTCGCATTTAATGTCCTCGATCTCAACAGACCATCACGGGATGGTGCGCCCGATGCTGGAGGATCAGACGCCACATGCCCACTGGGCGACCACCGCGCTGGGCGTCCTTGAAAGTGCATCTAGGCCCTCAAAATTGGTTTTGGTCGATTAATGACAAGCGATTAAAGAGACTAATGTCTTCAATGAGCTTATGAGCAGGTAAAAGGTTCAATGTGAGATCGTCGACGTGCGATGGATACCCTCAAACAATATTACGCGAGGAAAATGGCATTACGCTTTTACTTTCTATGCTTTGTGTCGTAGGAATGCCGTACTATTAAGAGGGATGCATCGTAAATGATCTAGGATAGTCTCTATGCTCAGATGAATGCTACTTTAACTCTTATTGAGACCCTAAGTTATCGCGCATGCACCGGAATGTGTTTTTATCAAAGTTCAAGTCGGACATTCCGATATTATATCGAAGTTCGATATGACCTGACATTCCGATGTGCATGCCTGGCTTCATCGTAAGACGTGGAAGATGTATCGGAAGTTCCGATATTTACGATCTAAGTTCCGATACGCTGTAAAGCTTTCTAGGGTGCTCGTAGAAGATCGGAAGTTCGGTATTTGACATCGGAAGTTCATGTGTTCAAACCAAAAAGGGAGTTTCTGGAATTATCGGACACTCCGATATATTAGATCGGACATTCGATATTGGTATCGGAAGTTCGATGTATATATCTGACAATTCGATATGGACTTAAAGCATTTTATCAAGGGCTTTTTCGGGAACATCGGAAGTTCCGATGTTGACATCGGAAGTTCCGATGCATCTTGTTTGATGATTGTAGTGCGCCGAAGTTCTCGATTATTTGTACATATTCTGACATTCCGATGTTGATATCGGAAGTTCCGATATGCAGCTGAGTGGGAGTATAACGGCTAGTTTTTGGAAGAAACTATAAATACCCCACCCCTCTCTCATTTGAGGGTTACACACTCTCTTTGGCAGAACTCTAGTGCACCTTGAGCCCTCTCTAGTCTACTTTTGAGCCCTCCTCTTTGATCTTAGGGATCATCCAAGGAGTGAGGACTAGAAGTGAGATTTGGAGCTAGAGTGAAAAGCAAGTGTCTTCCATCTTGAGCATAAGAGTGTTCCTCCAAGATCATTTTCCCGTGCATTTGTTTCTCTTGGAGGTTGAAGGACTCCTAGACGGCTAGGAGTTGCTCACGAGCTCACGAGGATTGTGGGACGCCGTGAGAAGTTTGTAAAGGCCTGGCCCGCCTCCGAAAGGAAAGGAACCAAATAGTGGAACCAAGCCTCAAGTGTGACAGAGGTTTGGGAGGAAAGGGTTGGAAAAGACCCGGCTCTTTGGAGCCTCCTCAACGGAGACGTAGGATTCCCTCAAGAATCCGAACTCCGGGATCAAATCCGTGCCTTTACGTTACTTTGCTTTAGCTTGTCTCCTTGTTTAGTTGGAATATCGTTCTTGGATTGCATTCAAAGCTCTTTACTCTCAGTTATTAATTGTTCGTGTCTAAAGTCTATCTGACATTCCGACTGCATCGGAAGTTCGATTATATCGGAAGTTCCGATCCAATACCGGAAGTTCCGATACTCTTTCCGCTGCGACAAATTTAGTTTAAATTTAAAATTGCCTATTCACCCCCCCTCTAGGCAACTTTCTCATCTTTCAATTGGTATCAGAGCCGAACCTTCTCGAAGGCCTAACCGCTTGAAGGAACGTGATGGCCAACACCGGATTGAAGGTTGTCGTGTCGGGGGAAGAAGGTAGTCCAAAGGCCGGACATGGAACTCCCACGAAGACCAAGGAAGGTGACACCTCAACGTCATCGCAGGGAGCTCAAATTGATTTTAATTACGAAAAATTAAATACTTCCTCTTCGCATTCCTATATCATCTGCGTTCTCGGGCGTGCACCATTTTTCGATGGCACGTACTACTCCGCTTGGAGGCACAAGATGAAAATGCATTTGATGTCACTCCATCCCAGTGTTTGGAAGATTGTTTGCACAGGTTTAGATATGCCGGAAGACGATATGGAGCTCACGCCGGAACAAGAGCAAAACATCCACCGCAATGCTCAAGCCACAAGCGTGTTGCTTGGAGCATTGAGTCCCGAGGAATTCAACAAAGTGGATGGCTTGGAAGAAGCCAAAGAGATATGGGACACACTCCAAGTTGCACATGAGGGTACATCAAGTGTAAGGGAGTCAAAGATTGAATTGCTAGAAGGCAAGTTGGGGAGATTCGTTATGAATGATGATGAGACTCCGCAACAAATGTATGACCGCTTGATGATC
Source organism: Rhipidocladum racemiflorum (assembly GCA_036346355.1). NCBI lineage: Eukaryota > Viridiplantae > Streptophyta > Magnoliopsida > Poales > Poaceae > Rhipidocladum > Rhipidocladum racemiflorum. The sequence continues at coordinate 5,428,655 of CM070577.1, forward strand.
CTCGTAAACAAGATAAGAGGGCTTGGAAGCAAGGATATGACGGACCACGTCGTGGTAAAAAGAATGTTGAGAGCATTTGCTCCAAGGAATTCGACTCTCGTAACTCTTATACGAGAGCGAAAGGATTTCAAAAGGCTCACTCCAAATGACGTGCTTGGAAGAATTCTTTCACATGAGCTCATGGAGGAAGAAGCAAAAGAAGTAAAGAACCTTGCCAAGCAAAGCTCGAGCTCAAGACCGAAGCAAATAGCCTTGAAGGCAAGCAAAAAGGAAGAATCAACCTCAAGTGATGAAGAGGAAGATGAAAGCGAAGACGAAGGAGACTTGGCTCTATTTGTAAGGAAATCCAAAAAGTTCCTCAAGTATGATGGGTCAAGCAAGTACAAGAAGAACTACAACGACAAATCAAGAAGAAGAACAAACACAAAGAGGGCTTGCTATGAGTGCGGTGAAGTTGGACACTTCATCGCCGATTGTCCAAAGAAGAAGAACAACCAAAGTGAGAACAAGAAAAGTGAGCCGCTCAAGAAGAACAAGACTTACAAGAAGAAGTACTCGGGGCGAGCTCACATTGGAGAAGAATGGGATTCAAACGACTTCGACTCCGACACCGATGATGAAGGAGTCGCCACCCTCGCCATAGAAGCCACTCCACCGACAAAGTCGCTATTCGGGGAATTGAGCGACAACGACTCGACCACGACGCGCCTATTTGTCTTATGGCCAAAGGGCTAAGGTAATGGCTAAAACCAAACCCCCAAGTAGCGATAGTGAATTAGAAAGCGATGATGATAATGATGATGCTCTATTTTGTGATTTGAGCAAATCGGCTATTGCTAAGATTCATAAGCTATTGAAAAGAATAGATAGCCAAGAGGAGACTCTCGAGAAGCAAGAAGAGTTGCTAATTTGTGAAAAGAAGAAAACTCTTGCTCTCGAGAAGATCCTCACTAAAGAAAAGGAGACTATTGAATTGTTAACCAAAAAGTTTGATTTGGCTAATAATTCAATTGAAATACTTAAGGGGTCAAATGAGTCACTTCAAGAAAATGTCATAAGTCTTGAAAACAATCTTCAAGCTCTTGAAGTGCAAATTGAATCTCTTAATGATATTGATCCTCCAATTGTTGATTCATCTTTGGCATCTATTCCTTCCACTAGCAATGGTTGCTCGTTGCTATAATGTTGATATTAATGCTTGTACTACTAACTCTCAATTTGTGCAAGTATTAAAAAGCTTAAAACGAGAGATTAAGTGCCTTGGTAAGATACGGTTGCATGAAAACTTATCAATCCAAGGATGCCTTATATAAGACCATAAATGGTCGAGAAACAAAAACAAAGAAGGGCTAGGATATGATAAGAATGAATGCAAAAGAAATGACCGTGTGGTGGTAAAAGGTAAGGAATGCATCAAGTTTGTCAAAGGAAATGACAAGCAACCATTGACCACCACACAAGTCATCAAGACCGGGCAAGAATCTAAGAAGCATCTTCAACATCACGCATCTCATTCTATTCACTTTGCTTCTTACATGTTGAAGAGAAATCACCGTGGTAAAGTGATTGCTCATTTTGTCGGTGCCCACAACTCTAGTGAAAAGAGTAAGAAGAAGGTGTGGGTACCAAAAGTGTTGATCACTAACATGCAAGGACCCAAAAGGATTTGGGTACCTAAAAACAAAGTCTAATGTGATCTTGTAGGATTATACCTCCGGTGGATCAAGTTGGGTGCTTGATAGTGGTTGCACAAACCATATGACCGGAGAAAAGAAAATGTTCTCATCTTTTGATGAAAAAGGGTCACAATATGAAAATATTGTGTTTGGAGATAATGGTAAAGGTGAGGTAATGGGATTAGGTAAAATTGCTATTTCTAATTATCATTCCATTTCAAATGTTCTATTAGTCAAATCTTTAAATTACAATTTGTTATCCGTGTCGCAACTTTGTGAGATGGGCTATAATTGTCTTTTTACTAATGAGGATGTGACCATCTTTAGAAGAGACAATTCCTCAATTGCTTTTAAAGGATATTTGAAGGGTAAGCTCTATTTGGTTGATTTCAACTCAAATAGCGCTAAACTTCAAACATGCTTAATGGCAAAGTCTAGCATGGGTTGGTTATGGCATCGCCAAGCTAGCCCATGTTGGCATGAGAAATCTCGACAAGCTTCTAAAAGGTGATCACATCATTGGACTAACGAATATTGAGTTTGAGAAAAATAGGATTTGTAGCGCTTGTCAGCCGGGAAAGCAAGTTGGAGCGCCGCGTCATCCCGCGAAGAACATCATGACGACGACAAAACCATTGGAGCTTCTACACATGGACCTCTTCGGACCCGTTGCTTATATAAGCATCGGAGGTAACAAGTATGGTTTAGTTATTGTTGATGGCTTTTCACGCTTCACGTGGGTGTTCTTTTTGCAAGAGAAAAGTGAGATGCAAGGGATAATCAAGAAGTTTGCAAGAAGAGCCCAAAATGAATTCGAGCTGAAGATCAAGAAGATTCGAAGTGATAATGGAAGTGAATTCAAGAATACTCAAGTCGAAGAATTCCTTGATGAAGAAGGAATCAAGCACGAGTTCTCCGCTCCATACTCCCCTCAACAAAATGGAGTGGTAGAAAGGAAGAACCGGACCTTAATCGAGATGGCAAGGACAATGCTTGATGAATACAAGATCTCCGATCAATTTTGGGCGGAAGCTGTCAACACCGCTTGTCATGCCATCAATCGATTATATCTCCACAAGATATTGAAGAAAACGGCATACGAACTCCTCACCGGAAATGAGGAAGAACCGAGCATAGCAATCAAGAAGATGGCATTAGGAGAAGTGAGGCCGCAAGAAAAGGTACAACAAGACAATTCATCTACACAAGTCGAGCCTCCTACTTCAAGCCAAAGTCAAGACATTTCTCAAGGGAGTACAAGCAAACTCGTGGAGGATGTTCAAGATGAAGCCCTAGAACCAATCCAACATGTCTCTCAAATGCCACATCCAAGGGTGCATCAAAGTATCCAAAGAGATCACCCCGTCGATAACATCCTCGGTGATATCCAAAAGGGGGTAACTACACGCTCTAGAGTATCTAATTTTTGCGAATTTTACTCTTTCGTGTCTACTTTGGAACCTTTGAAGGTTGAAGATGCACTAAGAGATCCGGATTGGATAATGGCTATGCATGAAGAGCTTAACAACTTCGTTAGAAACAAAGTATGGTCACTAGTGGAAAGGCCTAATCAAAACGTGATTGGAACCAAATGGGTCTTCCGCAACAAACAAGACGAGAACGGAGTTGTCACAAGAAATAAAGCTCGGTTGGTAGCTCAAGGATTCACTCAAATTGAAGGTTTGGATTTTGGTGAGACTTATGCTCCTGTTGCTAGATTAGAATCAATTCAGATATTGGTTGCATTTGCTACTCACCATGATTTCAAGCTTTATCAAATGGACGTCAAGAGTGCTTTCTTAAATGGTCCAATCGCCGAATTAGTCTACGTTGAGCAACCGCAGAATGGAGGACCACAAGAACCCCACTCATGTATACAAACTCCATAAGGCGCTCTACGGGCTTAAGCAAGCACCTAGAGCATGGTATGAATGCCTTAAGGATTTTCTTATTAAAAAGGGTTTCGAAATTGGTAAAGTCGACCCTACTCTCTTCACAAAATATGTTGATAATGATTTATTTGTGTGCCAAATATATGTCGATGACATTATATTTGGGTCTACTAATAAAGACTTTTGTGAGGAATTTAGTAGGTTGATGACGAAGAGATTTGAGATGTCTATGATGGGTGAATTGAAATTCTTTCTCGGATTTCAAATCAAACAACTCAAGGAAGGTACATTCCTATGCCAAACAAAGTACATCAAAGATATGCTTAAGAAGTTTGACATGGAGAACGCCAAGCCAATCCATACACCCATGACGACAAACGGACATCTCGGTCTAAATGAAGAAGGTAATCCCGTGGATCAAAAGGTATATCGATCCATGATAGGTTCTGTCGGCGTATTCTACACCAAGGTACCCGCTCCCCCGCGCTAAAAAAGGAATCAAGTGGCAGCCAGGGCGTGCTTGGGCCCACTGCCACGGCAACAGAAAAACCCATACGGTGGTCGCCCCAGCGGACACGTGGCGTCTGAGCGAGGCCAACTGGCGACCAAAGAAGGTGTTCGTCCCAGCAGACGTGGCGTCTGAAAGCCCAATGGCGACGGCAAAATGTTCGCCCAGCGACACGTGGCGTCTGAGCCAGGCAGCTGGCGACGGCAAGAAGGTGTTCGCCCAGCCAGACGCGTGGCGTCTGAGCGAGCGGCTGGCGACACGCAAGGTGTTCGCCCAGCAGGCCAGCGTGGCGTCTGAGCGGCAAGGCGACCCGGCAAGGTGTTCTCCCAGCGGACACGTGGCGTCTGTGTCGTGCCACCGCACACCGTCCTCGGATAGTCCTGTCGAGATCAGGGACATTAAATGCGAATCGTGCGCATTAAGTGTGGAAGCATGGGAGCTACAGCATGGCGGCGCGCCTTCCCCAGGCGCATCATGGCTATGGAAGACGTCACGACTATACCTCACCCCGTGACGGAACGGACGGCGTTGGTGGGCATGGGGCCCGAGGCAGGATTGTGACGGATGCAGCAGACATTAATGTGACATAAGAATAGTGATGGGCGCATTAAATACGCCCGTAGCAATGCAATGATGATGGCTGGCAGTGTAAGCCTCCCATGCGCCCCCGTCAGCCCGAGGATAAAAGGGAGCCGGGGTGCATGGGAGAGGGGGTTCGACTCATTGTTAGCAGTTTCCCATCCCTTCCAGCAAGAGGGCAGGCAATACGAAGAAAGGCAGGACTAGGGCTATTGCTCTTCGGAGGGCCTGAACCTGGGTAAAAATCTCTTTGCTCCCCCCCGTTAGCCTGAGTCTCCCGGTGCCCCGATCGTCACCGTCTTCCCTTCCGAGGCGATTGCCCCGAAAGCCCCTGTCGAAACCTCATAAGCACCCGTCTCGGAGGTGCCTGTTGGCTACCACGCCGACAGTGGCGCGCCAGGTAGGGGCTATTGGTGGTTAGATTGCCTACTCTATTTCACTCTCAGTTCGGGGCTCAGCGGGAGTAGGGGCGCTTGTCTGCATGGCGGAATCGCATTCCAAGCGCAGCAATCCGCCCGAGGTAAGGGGCGCCCGTAGCCGGTCCCGATGTTCGGAGAGGGGCCGCCACCGGCCCCTCCGCCGCTGGAGCGGTGCGCTTGGCTCCCGCGCCTAGGGGTCAGCCTGTCCAACGGCGCTTGGCGCTGGGGGATGACACCCCCGCGCGAAGCCTTCAGGCGGCCCGGCTCCTCCTCGATCATCCTCCGGTGACCCTGGGGGGCGATACCCCAGCCACTCCTTGGCTGCGGGATATCGTCCACCTGGTGGATGCCGCTCAACAACAAGTTGAAGCGGCGACCCGGTAGGGCTTCAGATGAGGCGACGAGGAGCCACAAGAACCGACGCCACGGTTTCCAGCCGCCACACGACAATTTCTCCCGGCACCAAGGGCCGGGACAGGGGGAAGGGAGTCCTGGTTGCAACCCCCTCTGTAACGGGGGATGGGCACGTGACTCCGCTTCTTCCCGCGGTCCTCCCGAGTCCAGGGGAAACCGCGAAGACCTTCGATCGCGCCTTGACGAGGCAACGCCAAGATGTGATGACCTGACGTCGTGCCCTCCGCGAGCGCCGCGGAGGTGCAAGACGGGGGGTTCCTCCCTCGGACTCTGGCGAGAGCGCAGGGTCGCACTCCTCATCCTCTCCTCAGGATCGAGGGGCTGGCGAACGACGCTGCTCCCCCTACAACGTCGGATGCCAGGCGTTCTCTCTCCGCCTTCGGCAAGCTGCATGGCCGGAGAGGTTCCGCCCCGCCTCCTTCGAGAAGTATGATGGTACCACCAACCCAGAGGAGTTCCTGCAGATCTACACCACGGTGGTGCGTGCGGCGGGAGGATCCGAGAAAGTAATGGCCAACTACCTCCCGACATCGCTGACGGGCTCTGCTCGGTCTTGGTTGCTTAACCTCCCGCAAGGCTCCGTACACTCGTGGGAGGAGCTGTGCGACATTTTTGTCGCCAACTTTCAGCGCTCTTACGCTCAACCAGGCGTGGAGGACGATCTCCACGCTCTGGAGCAGAAAGAGGGGGAGTCCCTGAGAGAGTTCATCCGGCGGTTCAGCCACTGCCGCAATACGATCCCCTGGATTTCTGAGCAGTCGGTGATTATCGCCTTCCGGAGGGGGGTCCGAGACCAGAAGATGCGGGAAAAGATGGCCACTCGCGTCATCTCAACCACGTCTGAGTTGTTCTCCCTGGCGCACAAGTGCGCCAGGGCGGCCGAAGCTCGGAAGAGCGCGACAAGACCTTCTGACTCCGGCGACGCTGGCACCTCGAAGTCCTCCGACCGCAAGAAGAAAAAGAAAAAGCGGCGGGAGGCAACCGTTAGGGAGGTCTTGGTCGCTGAGCCGGAGCCCAAGTCCCGTCATGATGATCGGGACCAACGGACGAGCGCCGGCGGGCGGCGACGCAGGGACCGCCGCCGCTCGCCGCGAAACGATGGTGGCAAGCCCTATTGCCCCATCCATCGGACAAGCGGACCACGACTTGGAGGATTGCCAGGTTGTGTCCAAGTTGGTCGACAGCGGCTCAAGAAGCGCCGTGAGAAAGACCACGAAGACGAAGACGAAAGATGCGGCTCCGCTTAGCCTTCCGGCGGCGTGAGCGCGCGGTGGCGTTCATACATGGTGGCTCCGCCACCTACTCATCGAACTCGCAGCATAAGCGAGATCGAGGCAGTGTGTGCGCCACAACGTCATCCTCCGGCGAGCCGGCCGTTGAAGTGGTCGAGAAGCGGCCGATCACTTTTCAAATGGGCCGACCACCCGAGAACACCTCCGACCCTGGCCATCTCCCGATCGTGGTGTCCCCACGGTCCGCATAATCTGGTAGGCGGGTCTGGTTGATGGAGGCGATGCTATCAACTCGCTATCCGTTGGAGCGTGCAGGCGCTCCAAATCCCATACGAGGAACTTCGTCGGCCCATTGTTTCTGAGTTGCCCGGGGTGGGCCTCTTACCCCTGGGGCAAGTCCGGTTGTCGATGCGTTCGGAAGTTCGGAGAACTTCCAGGACGGAGCCGGTGGATTTTGAGGTCGCTGATTTCGACCTCCCCTACAACGCCTTGCTCGCCGCGGCCCTGGTCAAGTTCATGGCGGTGGCCCATTACGCCTACATGCTAGTGAAAATCCCAGGCCTGGAGGTCCAATTACGGTGAAGGTGGATAAAGCGGAAGCCTGCGCCTCGGCAAGCAGTGCAGGATCTGGCCGGCACCACACGCTCGGCGACGCGACAAGGGCGACAACCCGGCCTCCCCTCGGCCAAGACCCGTGCTCGCCTGCACCCTTGGGCGAGGCAAAGGCGGTCCCGTGGGCGAGGATGGCTCGGGCAAGGTCGTCAAGATTGGCACCGACCTCGATTGCCAAATAGGAAAGACGCTCGCCACCTTCCTCGGTCTAACCTGGATGTGTTCGCTGGGAACCTTCGAAATGACCGGGGTCCCCAGGGAGGTGATCGAGCACCGATTAACAACGCTCCCTGGAGGCGCACCGGTTCGGCGAGAAGATCCGGCGAGCGCCTGAGCGGCAGGATGCCATTCGGGATGAAGTGGAAAAACTTTTGTCTGCTAAGATCGTGCGGGAGGCCACCTACCCAGAGTGGCTGGCCAACCCCGTGCTTGTAAAGAAGTCCAACGGGAGGTGGCGAATGTGCATCGACTTTACTGACTTCAACAAAGCCTGCCCCAAGGACCCGTACCCCTTGCCGCGGATAGACATCGTCGTCGATTTCACGGCGGGGTGCGAAGCTCTATGCTTCCTCGACGCCTACTCCGGCTACCACCAGATCAGCATGGCGCAAGAAGATGAAGAAAAAACTGCTTTTGTGACTCCCCTCGGTGTATACTGTTATGTCAGGATGCCTTTCGGGCTGAAGAACGCTGGCGCCACCTATCAGCGGGCCATGCACATAGTGTTTCGGCCTCAAATAGGGAAGAATCTGGAAGTGTATGTCGATGACCTGGTGGTAAAAACAAAAAAGGCCGATGAGCTCGTTCAGGATCTAGAAGAGACCTTCTCTCGCCTCAGAAACTACTGTCTGAAGTTGAATCCCGAAAAGTGTGTATTTGGTGTCTCATCTGGAAAGCTGCTCGGTTTCCTGGTCTCCAGCCGTGGAATCGAAATCAATCCGGAAAAGATAGAAGCGATCGAAGCGGATGCAGCCGCCTACAGCTCAAGCAATCAGTAATGCTTGGCTGGTTTGGCTAGCCTCCTGGGCAGTTCATATCGGCTCGGGAAAAAGTCTCGCCATTGTTCAAGCTATTGAAGAAGACCAACTCATTTGAATGGACCCCGAAGCCAGCGAGCATTTGAAGATCTGAAGAAGTACCTCTCTTCCCCCAGTGCTAGTCGCCTCGAGCCAAAGAGCCGCTCTTCTTTGTATGTGGCGGCTAGCCCTTCTGTAGTGAGCGCGGCGCTGGTGGCGGAACGTGAAGGTGTCCAACGGCCGGTCTACTACATCAGCAAAATGCTACATGACGCAGAAACAAGGTACCCTCAGGCTCAGAAGATGGTCTATGCCGTGGTGGTAGCATCGAGAAAGCTGCGGCACTATTTTCAAGGGAGGGAGATCACAGTGGTCTCCTCATATCCTTTGCGCGAAATCCTCCACAACCGGGAAGCAGAGGGCCGCATCGCAAAGTGGTCCGTCGAGCTGGGGGAGTTCGGCGTCAAGTTCGCTCCTCGTACTGCGATAAAGAGTCAAAGGCTGGCGGACTTCGTAGTCGAGTGGACTCCAGCCGAGCCCAAAGCCGATGAGGTCCCCGCGTCCTCCCCCTGGACGCTCTTCTTCGACGGGTCCTTCAGGCTTGAAGGCGCGGGGGCTGGGGTTCTTCTGGTCTCTCCGACCGGGGACCTCCTCAAGTACGTGGTCGTCCTCGACTTCAAGGCCACTAACAACGTCGCCGAGTATGAGGGCTTGCTGGCTGGGCTGCGGGCCGCCGCAGCCGTCGGCGTCCGGCGCCTGCAAGTAAAGGGCGACTCCCTGCTGGTCGTCAATCAGGCAAGGAAAGATTTCTCCTGTCCTGACCCCGTCATGGCGGCGTACCTGGCGGAGGTCAGGAAGTTGGAAAGGCATTTCGAAGGGTTGGGGTATACTCACATCCCCCGACGCGACAACCATCTGGCAGACGAGCTCGCCCAGCTCGCCTCAACGGATCCTGTGCGGTCGGGTCTTTGAAGAAAGGCTTCCGCGACCGTCCATCGCAGCCTCGTTTACGGTGGGGACGATGGTGATGCGCTTCAGCCTCGCCGTGGAGGAAAGTGGTTCCGGCGAAACGCTTGGCGGCGTGAGTACCAGGACGGCCACCTGCGTGGTTCTTGTGCTTGACCGGGAAGGCACATGGATGGATCCGATCCTGGCCTACGAGGGATCAAGAATGCCTGACGATGATGCGTCGAAGAAGAAGGTAGCACGAAAGGCCAATTGCTATACCCTGGTGGGCGGGGATCTATCCCGCCGGGGTAAGAACGGAATTCTTCTGAAGTGCATCACTCGGGAAGAGGGGAGCAGTTTGCTCTCTGATATCCATGGAGGCGTGTGCGGGAGCCATGTGTCCGGACGACCGATGACGGGAAAAGCTTTCCGTCAAGGGTTCGATTGGCCAACCGCCCTCCAGGATGCTTGCGAGCTGGTGAGGAGATGCGAGGCGTGCCAATTCCATGCCAAGCAGATCCACCAACCGGCCCAGGCCCTGCAAACTATCCCGCTCTCTTGGCCCTTCGGCGATGCTGGGCCGGATATCTGGGCCCGTTCGCTGGCCAGGGGCTACACCCACTGCTCGTCGCCATTGACAAGTTCACCAAGTGGGTGGAAGCCGAGGCGGTGAGATCTATCACCGCCGCACCGATCAGAAGTTCATGCAAGGGATTTTCGCGCTTTGGGGTCGCCAACCGCATTATCACCGACAACGGCGCCTGATTCACCAGTGCGACCTTCTTGGATTTCGTGAAGAGATGGGCACCAAAGTCTGCTTTGCCTCTGCCGCCCACCCCAAGAGCAACGGCCAGGTCGGCGGGCCAACGACCGGTGTTGAAGGGCCTCAAAACCGGCGTTCGGCCGACTCCACAAGCGTGGCGCCCGGTGGATCGAAGAACTCCCGGCGTGTTGTGGTCACCGGACCACTCCTAGCCGGGACTCACGGGAAACTCCTTTTTCCTGGTCTCTGGCGCGAAAATCGTTTCTCCTACGAATTGGGGCAGGATCACCCAGCGTCGCGGCATTCGCAGTAAGAGGAGCAGGAGGATCTGCGCCAGAGCGACGCCAACCTCTGGAAGAGGCGCGAGATCGAGCCGCTGCTGCGCGCCGCAAGATACCAACAAAGTCTCGAGCGGTACCATGCCTCCCGGGTCAATGAAAGAACGGCGCGTGGCGACCTGGTCTTGCGAAGAATCGGCCGCATGCCGGTCATATACCGCTCTCCCCAGTGGGAGGGACCCTTCAAAGTGGTCTCAGTCTCTCGTCCCGGGGCGGTCAGGCTGGCCACTGAAGAGGGTGAAGAGCTAGCAAATTCCCAGAATATAGAAAATCTGCGCAAGTTCTACCCCTGATCGGTTGTAAGTCCTAGGGTCTGTCCCCCGACCGGCCGGAGTGTGTTTTCCTCTCCGCCGTGGGTCGGGAGAGACCTTGTGTTTAAAATTAAATATTCGCTTTCTTTATCTGAAGCTTTTGTTCTTTCTGCCCTCCCTTCGGTCTTTTGCCCACTGCTGGGCAGCGCCAAGGCACTCGCCCCCGGTGCCCTGCCGCCTTGCAAATACCCAGTAGTATAGACGGAATCGCTAAGTGAGAGCGGCGTGCAGAACTGGGCGGTTGGGCGGCTGGTTCAGCACGGCCCCCGGCACGGCCATGACACTCCGGGTGTCCCCGTGGGGGTCGGCGTCTCGAACACCGTTGCCAAAAGCCCAAGGTCCTGCCACGACTCGCTAAGTGCTTGTTCCCTAGAGGCTACCTGGGAGGCAAAATTTTGCTAAGGCGAAAGGATTGAGGGCCGAGGTCCCGCGGCGCAAGACTTTAAGTCTTTAAGTGATTACGTGCTCGTTCGTATGGAACCAGAAAAATTTACGGCGAAAGCATGTTTTTTATGCAACTTAGCAGGGAGTTTACACTACTATTTCATTCGAAATGGCAGTTGCCTAAAGTTTTGCAGGCAAAGTCACCACCAAAAAAGAAAAGAAGAAAAGCTACTGAGGCGTGGAGGGTCCTCCGGGTCATCTGCCGCCTCCTCGGCGGCCGCCGCGTCTTCAGCATGAGGGGCCACGTCCAGCACCGTCGCCACGTCCTCCGCCACTGCCTCCATCTGGGGGTTCTCCATCGCTAGCTGGGCGGCAACCTGCTCGGAGGCTTCGTGAACTCGCTCCTCCGCCTGCGCCCAGTCACCCTCTAGCCCTTGGACGGCAACCGCGGGATTGAAGTTGGCGTCACGACTGGCGCAGCAAGCCAGCACGTACTTTGCCGTGGCCGCTGCAACTGCGCGCCCCTCTTGGGCGGACCGAGCGGAAAGAAGCGTGACGGCGGCGTGAGGAAGTCCGCGATGCAGCGAGAGGCAAAAGGCGTAATGCCGTGGCCTCTCCTCCCGCGGACCCGGTTGCTCCAGCCCCAATGGAGCGAGGCTGGCCACCGTCCGATCGAAGGCGTGACGCAGCATCCGCAGTGTCTCCACCTCCGATTGAGTCCGGTCAGCTCTCTCCGCCTCCAGCTCCGCGGAGAGACGCTCAGCGCGGCTGGTGCTTTGCTCCCGCCGCTCCCGCTCCCGCCGCAACTGCAGCTCCAGCCCCGCCCCCCGATCGTGCAGGTCCGCCACCTCCTTGCGAAGGCGGTTGATTTCAGTTCCCGCCTCCGTCAACCGCTCCCTGCTCGTCACCAGACGATTGCTCGTGCTGGAGTAGAGCTCGCCGAGGGCCGCCAGCAGGGCATCAGCGTCCGCCGAAGGAACGGAGGCGATGGGAAGTTCGGGGGTAGGGACGGGGCCGAACGGGCCTTGGTCTGGCGACGCCAGCACGGGCCGCCGAGATCGCCCGCCCTGGCCCACGCCGCCTCAGGACTCGGCGACCCGATTTACCGACGCAGCCGACGACGCGGCACCTTGACTATCCCCGTGACGAGCGTGGAATATCCGGCGAGGAACCACTGGACAAGGGAGGAAATAACGGTAAGGATTAATCTTAACGAAAATTTTTATTGTATTTGCATCCTCGGTGAGTACTGGCGCTGGCCTTAGGAAGCGGGCACGCTCGAACAGGACCGCCCAGCGGAGGCGAAGCGGATCACGCCGCACCAACGGAGGCGGAGGTAGACCAAATGCCTTCTTGGCGGCGGAGGCGGAGGCGAGCTAGACCGCCGCCGTGGCGGCGAGACGAGGCCGAGGAAGGACCACCGCTGGTGGCGGTGGCGGCACAAAGGTATTGGCGGCGGAGGGTCCAACGTCGCGCCCCGGCAGAGCGAGGTGGATGACCCCGCCCGGTCGGCGAGCCCCGCCACCACGGAGGAAACTCCCGCCACAAGAATCAAGAAGCCCCGCGGCCGACGTGGAAGCCCTCGCGATCGGCGTGGAAGCCCGCCGGCCGGGCGAGGCGGGGTCTGGGAAGGATGGGCGGAGTCGTCGTCGTCGTCCAGGGCGCTGCGCCTCGCTTCGGTCGCCCCTCCTCGACCGCTGCGAGAGGAGGATCCGGATCGTTAAGGGCGCTGGCGTGTCACGACGGGGCGAGCCCATGGCGTCCATCGAGGGCGCGGATTATTGCCGCGCGCTCCCCGGGGGACAGCCGGCAAAGTGGGACCGCGCCCGCCGGAAACGGTGGGACGGGGCCGGATAGGCCCAGTTGCAGCATCCACCGGTCGATCACGTCATCAGCCAAATTCCCGGCGGCTGTCGGCACGAGAAGGAAAAGAAATCGCAGGAGGAAAGAAACGCTGCAAGAATCAGGTTTTGCCAGAAGAAAAACAGAAGTAGCAAGGAATGACGCAGAGCGGAGCAGGTTACCTCCGGGGATACTCCGGGTCCCATCGCCCACGCCCATGTACTGCCAGGCTTGGCCACGCGGTGGCCTTGAGTAGCCGCAGCCTCCGGGTAATAAAATCCCGGATCACCATTGCCCCCGTCAGGCCCGCCGTCCGCAACTGGTCGACACGGGCCAGCATCGCCTGGAGCTCGGGCGCGTCACTCACTGGAGCCCCGATTGGGGTTGCCGACCCGGCCGGGCGGCGGAAGCTCCAAAGATTTCAATGCATTTGTCGTCCTCGACGTCTGACCACTCTGCGCGCCAATCCCTCCATTGGACCCGGCGGTCCAAGGGGATATAGCGCGCAACGCTCCGTCCGCGAGCCGCAGGTGACAGCTCCGGAAACCGTGAGTACTGCCGTGGCGCTGGCGGGTGTAAAAGAAGCGAAAAAGAAGAAGGTTGGGCAGCACTCCCACGAACATCTCGCAGAAGTGAGCAAAGGCAGAAAGGAGGATAACAGAGTTGGGAGGAAGGTGAATGTGGTGAATGGCGTAGAAGTTGAGAACAGAAAGATAGAAGTCGGAGACCGGCGGTAGTAGGCCGGCAAGGAGCTGCCACCCGAAGAAAACCACTTCCCCAGGCCGACAGTGGGGCTCGGCCGATCCCTGCCATGGAGGCGAAGGGGGCGCCCGGCGATGTGCAGGAGAACCTAGCGGCCCTCTCCTCCTCAATGATCGAAGAAGGAAGCAGGAGCCATCGGGAGGATAGGGATTTCGAAGCGTAACCGCAAAGGGGATGAAGCGAGGAAGCCTGAAACGTCGGAAAGAGGTGGAGTGCAGAGAGTTGAAAGGGGGAAGAACTACTCCCCCTTCGATCGGCCTTTTATAAGGCCGCGGAAGGCGAACCGTGGGAAAACCGAAAAGCGGCGATTCGAAACAGAGGAAGTTTAAGAGCCTCATAAATGGGGCGCATCCCAAGGAACGTGCGGCGGTTACAAGGAGGAGGTAACCGCGCAAACCGTTCGGGAATCGGAGAAGCCAGAAGATCTTTTTTGCAAGGCGCGTGGACCTTTGAAGGGTCCCACCCAGGAGCCGGAGCAGTTCACAAGCCGCCAATTAAAGAAGAAGAGCAGAAGACCAAAAAGCGCTCCTAGGTGGGCCCGGGGGCTACTGTCGGCGTATTCTACACCAAGGTACCCGCTCCCCCGCGCTAAAAAAGGAATCAAGTGGCAGCCAGGGCGTGCTTGGGCCCACTGCCACGGCAACAGAAAAACCCATACGGTGGTCGCGGTGACACGTGGCGTCTGAGCGAGCCAGCTGGCGACCAGCAAGGTGTTCGTCCCACAGACGCTGGTATACGAGCCAGGCATTGGCGACGGCAAAGAAGGTGTTCGCCCAGCGGGACCGCGTAAGCGTGGCCGGGCAGCTGGCGACCAGCAAGGTGTTCGCCCAATGGACGCGTGGCGTCTGAGCCAGGCAATGGCGACCTGCAAGGTGTTCGCCCAGCCAGACAGCGTGGCGTCTGAGCCAGGCATTGGCGACGGCAAGGTGTTCTCCCAGCGGACCGCGTGGCGTCTGGTCAAAGCTGCACACCGTCCCCGGGATAGTCCTGTCGAGATCAGGGACATTAAATGCGAATCGTGCGCATTAAGTGTGGAAGCATGGGAGCTACAGCATGGCGGCGCGCCTTCCCCAGGCGCATCATGGCTATGGAAGACGTCACGACTATACCTCACCCGTGACGGAGCGAGGCGGCGTTGGTGGGCATGGGGCCCGAGGCAGGATTGTGACGGATGCAGCAGACATTAATGTGACATAAGAATAGTGATGGGCGCATTAAATACGCCCGTAGCAATGCAATGATGATGGCTGGCAGTGTAAGCCTCCCATGCGCCCCCGTCAGCCCGAGGATAAAAGGGAGCCGGGGTGCATGGGAGAGGGGGTTCGACTCATTGTTAGCAGTTTCCCATCCCTTCCAGCAAGAGGGCAGGCAATACGAAGAAAGGCAGGACTAGGGCTATTGCTCTTCGGAGGGCCTGAACCTGGGTAAAAATCTCTTTGCTCCCCCCCGTTAGCCTGAGTCTCCCGGTGCCCCGATCGTCACCGTCTTCCCTTCCGAGGCGATTGCCCCGAAAGCCCCTGTCGAAACCTCATAAGCACCCGTCTCGGAGGTGCCTGTTGGCTACCACGCCGACAGGTTCATTGCTTTATCTTTGTGCATCTAGGCCTGATATTATGCTTAGTGTGTGTATGTGTGCAAGATTTCAAGCCTCTCCGAGAGAGTGTCACCTAGTAGCCGTGAAAAGAATTCTTAGATATCTAGTTCACACACCTAGTTTAGGGCTTTGGTATCCTAAAGGATCAAAATTCGATTTGATTGGTTATTCGGATGCTGATTATGCGGGTTGTAAAGTGGATAGAAAAAGCACTTCGGGGACTTGTCAATTTCTAGGTAGATCACTAGTGTCTTGGTCCTCAAAGAAACAAAATTCAGTTGCTTTATCCACATGCGAAGCGGAATACATTCTGCATGAGGAAGTTGTTGTGCACAATTGTTATGGATGAGGCAAACCTTGAAGGATTTTGGTTTTGTATGGAAAAGGTACCACTCTTATGTGACAATGAGAGTGCGATCAAGATAGCCAACAATCCCGTTCAACACTCTCGGACCAAGCACATAGATATCCGACACCACTTCCTTAGAGATCACTCTCTTAAGGGAGACATAGATATTACCTATGTGAGAACCGAAAAACAATTGGCCGATATCTTTACCAAACCTCTAGATGAGAAGCGCTTTTGCGAGCTTAGAAGTGAGCTAAACATCCTAGACTATCGGAATGTGTCTTGAAAGATTGCACTCATTGGATTCTGCAAATTAGCTCAATTTGAAATAAAATGTTTGAAAAAGTTATTGAGTGAATTTCAAAAGTGTTTGATTGGATCTTGATCTCGGATCAATTCACTTATAATCATAGTTTTGATTGCTTGGATGCGTACTGATGACAAGTGGAATGATCCTCCTTAAGTTCACATGACTCAGAGTTTTCAGACTTCACTCAATTCCTTGTTTCTTTCTCTCGCTTTGCTGGAAAAATCAACACATCGGAACATCCGATCCAATCATCGAATATCCGATGTCCGGCGATTTTCCACATCGGAACTTCCGATGTCATATCGGAACTTCCGATGTCTCCTCCGCACTTAAGAAAGTGACCGTACCCTTTCACTTTCTTTTGTCCTCTTCTTCGTGTCTCTTTGCCTCTCCTTTCCTTTTTCGTCTTTGTGCCATTATCGGAGTTTCCGACCTCTCGGAACTTCCGATCTTCGCTTGGGAAGGACTCCATCTTGAAGAGGATCCTCCTCTCCGTGCGATTTCTCCTCGTTCTTCGTGAGGTAAACCCTAGGGCTCAATTCTTTCCTCTTGAATCTAGGGCATCTTTTTGAGAAATCGTTTCGGTGAACTTGTTCATCCATTCCTTTGGTTCTTTCCCGTCAAGTTTCATCTCTTTGTATCGGTTGGTTTGGAAGAAATTTTGTGTTGGTTGAAATCCGTAGACATCGGACATTCCGATCGAAAACATCGGAACTTCCGACCTCATGTCGGAACTTCCGATATAAAATCGGAACTTCCGATGTAAACAGATTGAAAACCAAACCAAGTTTGTTCCTCTTGTAAGCTTAACCGATTCCGCTCTTGTCCTTAGATCAATGGATCCCAGTCAAGGTGGCTCTCATTTCACAGACCCGGCCGTGGTAGGCGCCAAAAGGCCAAGGCAGACTCCGACAGGAACAAGAACAAAAAGGGCTGCGGGCAGAGGTAGAGGCAGTGGAGGACCAGGCATCCAGATCAGGGACCCTCCATCTGGTCCTCCTGCTCAGACAGTGAACGTGCCTCGAGGAGCGCCATTGCCTTCTAGAAAGGGCAAAGCTGTGGCAGGAGCTTCTCAATCTCAGCCAGTTCCAGACCCAGCAGTTCCAAGGCTCAGGCAGGCAGAGAGGAATCCTCGTCTCAAGAGGAAACCCGTGAGCTATAAAGGGAAAGCCGCAAAAGTGCGAGAAGCCAGAGAGCAGAATCCCAGGGCAGTTGATCAGTTCTCGACGGACTATCGATTCTGGAATTTCTTTCAGCAGGATTTCTACGAGTCTGTCATCCTGACTAGGAAAAATCCAGTCATCCTGATGCAATGGGTTGGATCGGGACTACATGGTCGCAAATTGATGATGCCACTTTCACAGAGGTCATTGCAGTTTGTGAGAGAACTGGGACAAAGAGAATTATGAGTTTTCAGCATGATTGGAATGTTGAAATCATTGCTCAGTTCTACTCCACCTTGTACATCTCCAAGGACAGTGTCGACGATCTGTTTCGCCGGCAATGAGATTTGTGATTCTAGGGGATTTGTGCGGGATCTGAGCTTGATGGTAACACAGGATGCGAGGGCAATCTGTTTTAGACAGGTTCGGGCTCTCTCGGAGGAGATAATACCCTAGTCCTGTGTTCTTGGATGTATTGTCTCTCTTTTTCTTGTTTCTCCCTCCTCCTTATATCTTGGGGAGAATACATGATAGTTGGGCGCCAGGGCCCTGAACATGGTGGCACGAACGACATGTCCCTTGTCCTTATCCGCCTTCACGCTCTACGTCTGGAGAGGTGGTTATGCTTTCTCCGACCCACGCTGCCGTTTTGTCAGTCCTAGCATCCGCAGCTCTGGCGGTGTCGGTGCATGCTTTGTTCTGGCGGGTTGTTAGGGCGGGCGCGAGCTTCCGTGAAGGATCAGGAGTTGTCTTGGGGAGCAAGTCGAAGGTTTCCTCTGGGCCCGCCGTTGCGCAGGGCTTTGGGCTTTGTTCCGCTGTCGAGGCCTGGTTGGGTGTAGGCCCCTCTTGTGGGGCCCCTGTCTCTCGACATCCCAGCAGCCCCCAAGTGCTTTAGGATCGACTTTCCGTCCCTTGCCCTGTCATGAGGATTATACGGAGAGAGATCATAAAGAACTTGTAGTATGAAGCCACCGTGGTTAGTTAGCTCGTGGTCGAGTGGTACCGCGCCCGTTTACGATGCTTGCGGCAACCGCTGTCGCTCTACGACCCTCATGGGGCGTACCTTGGTCTTTTGGCTCGTGGGTCGAGTGGTACCCGCGCCCGGTCTTGTGCGCTAAGAATCGGCTTGTCGCCGGTGACCCTCATGGGGCATACCTTGGTCTTTTGGCTCGTGGGTCGAGTGGTACCCGCGCCACATTTGGCGCGCAGCAACCGGCTTGTCGCTCTACCGACCCTCATGGGGCATACCTTGGTCTTTGGCTCGTGGCGAGTGGTACCGCGCCCAGTTCTGATCTTGCAGCAAGCGGCTTGTCGCACGGATGACCCTCATGGGGCATACCTTGTTCTTTTCGGCTCGGGGCCGAGTGGTACCAGCTACATGGTCTTGTGGCGCAGAACCGCTTGTCGCCTACCGGTGACCCTCATGGGGCATACCTTGGTCCTTTTGGCTCGGGTCGGGCGGTACCGCGCTTGGATTCTGGCAGCGGCAACCGGCTTGTCGCTCGGTTGACCCTCATGGGGCATACCTTGGTCATACAGAGTAATGCCTGTGCCCGCTTGCGGCGCACTGCTTTAGACCCTCATGGGGCGCATTCTCAAGACCGTGTTGGTTGTAGATCCTCCCGCGACACCCAATCGCATTGTGAGACAAATGACCAGCAATTGACCCCAAATTAGGGGTGTGCCGTGAGAGGATGTTCGGAAAGTGCCCAGCCCCAAGCTTCCGTGGCGGCCGGCGTTCAGGCCCGTCATGGGGCGCACTTTTTCCCAAACTTCGGACCAGATTTGACACCTGGCCGCGTTTTGCGCGACGCAGCTATTGGCCCGTCATGGGGCGTGCCCTGGATCTGGCCCAGAATTGAACAGGAGGGCCCTCGTTTCTTCCCACCGTAGGTGGAAATTGGGGCCCATTTCTTATAAGTCGGAAGGACCCTCGTTGGAGCAACGGCCTCCTCGCACCTTCTCCACCACGGCTGCGAAACCTTCAAACCTTCCTTTGGCGATTTAGGGTTTCCGGTTTCGCGCCCTTGGCTTGCGGCGGTTCTTTCCTCCAGGTCTTCTTCTTCGCCATGTCGTCTTCCTCGTCATCGGAGGGTAGCACCGACCCTGCGACGGTAGGGTGGGAGACTTCCATCACGACGATGTCCCGCTTGGAGGGGATGGTTGCCGTGGCGTCCTCCCTCCGTGGAGTTGATCTCCGCCCCGCCCCGCCATGCAGTGATCCTTACCCCACACCTCTAGAGAATGAGGTTGTGGTGTTTGAGTCCTTCTTCTCAGCGGGGACTTAGCATTCCTGGAGCGCCTTCTTCCGGGGCTCCTCCACTTCTCTAAATCGAGTTGATCAATTTGAACCCCAACTCGATTCTTCACATTGCCATCTTCGTCCAGCTCTGCGAGGCGTATCTTGGGATACGTCCTCATTTGGATTTGTTCCGCTCCTTCTTCTCGGTGAAGCCTCATCCGAACCGGCCGCTCCCAATGTCGTTGGGGTGCCGGCCCAGCAAGGGAGGGCTCAAGAAACAAGATTTTGTCGTTCCTCTCAAGACCTCCCTCAAAGGTTGGAGGCGGGAGTGGTTCTATTGTGCCAACGTTGATCCTTTCCTCGCCCCTTTGCCGGCTGTGCTCCTAAAGCTTCCCGATGCTGGAGCGACGCCCCGGACGGAGGAGGTTTGGCGCAAATCCCCGAGCTTCTGGCGTTGATAGACGATCTGAAGAACCGAGGGCTGACGGGTCCCGGGATCGCGGTCAGTTTTGTGAAGCGCCGAGTGCAGCCCTTGAAGGAGAGAGTCCATTTGGGGTTCCAATATAACGGGCCTCTGGACCCCACGCGGGAGTCGGAAGTGGACCTGTCGATGGAGGCGCTGGCAGCACGGGTAGTTGATTTCTTCGTGCCTGGCACAATAATCACCAACAGGGGCTGCCCTCGTAAATTTTCGATGGCAAGGCCTCCCCCTCTTGTGAGTGCACTATTCTCTCGAAAGGCTGTTCCATGATTTCTTTGACTGATGTGTGATTCAAACAGGGTGCGATCGTTCCTTTTTTCAGGAGCGCGCGTCCTTCCTTTCTGACGCTCCAGTTGTCGGCCTCTCTACCGAGACACGCCAGCGAAGCGGCGGCCGACACCTCGATCGACGAGCTGCACCGGAGTCGGCGGAGGAGGTCGCTGGTCTTCGTCACCGACCTTCGACCTCTGGTGCACCGGATCGCAAAGCTGGGCCACAGCCTTCTGTCGATGGCAGCCCAGTGCGGCGCCAACTTCCCTCCGAGTGGTCTTGGGCCTCCGGATGAAACACAGGATGAAATTCAAGAAATCCAAGAGGTATTCTTTTGGGCGATCCTTGTCTTTTTTATTCTCTGCTGTCTTTGAGGTGTCTTCCCTTTTTGTGATTCAGGACTCTGTTGTGGGCGTCCTAGTGGAGGGGTCTCTGAGGAGTCTCAGTGCAGAGGCTTCCCAAGGAGCCCCGCCAGCGTCGGCTAGGTCGCTGCCGCCGCTAATCGCCGGGCGTCGCCACCGGGCGCAGGCGGTCCGACAGTCGAACCATCCGATGGTCCGTCCGCCGACGAGATCGACCCGGCTTCGTCTCCCGGAGTGGAGGAAGTGCCTCGAAAGCCACCGCCGCTCGGTCCTCTGCCGAAGCCCCCGAATCGGACCGTATGGTGGGAAGGGGGTTCCGACTGGAAGGGGATGGAAGAGGACGACGAGATGGAGAGAGCGGCTCGGACGGAGCTTTATGAGCTCACCGTCAAGTGTAGCACGCTCGTCAGGGTGAGCTTCTTGTCTTCAATCTGTCGCCTGCTGACTTCTCCCTGAGATTCTGCCCTGTTACTTAGGACATGGGGGAGCGCTCGGAGCAAAGGTCGCGGTTTTTCCGGAAGGTGCTCCCAAAGCTCAAGGAGCAGAAGCGATGCAGGACAAGCTCGGCGAGATCAGCCATGACAGATGGAAAGAAGTCCACGAGCTTCAGGGCGAGTGTATGACGATCCGGGAGGAGAAGACGAAGCTTGAGCATATGCTCGAAGGTGAGATTCTCCCCTGAATTCGGTTCGTATGCTTTTTGGATGATGGTTGGAGAGGATGATGACACACTCGTGTTTCAGAGCGCGACTCGACCGTTGCTGAGCTGAGGGCCCGGCTGGAGGCTTCAGAGAACTCTGGCCTCGAAGCTCGAGTCACTGAAAGGATGCAATGGAGTCGAAGGGTAAATTTATTTGACTTGGTTTGAACTTAATTGGCTTCGGGTTTGCTCTTGTTGGCTGTTTGACTTTGTGGCAGAGTGCAAGGAGAAGATGGCGGCCGAACAGGGCGGAATGAACTGCGCGTCGCTGCGTCATGATCCTGCACCTTCTGCGCATTGAAGGAGCCACGCAGGGCCAGGGGGACGATGATGTTCCACTTCTCTCGGGCGGAGCCGACGGGATCAGAGCTTACGCCGAAGAGTCCGCAGCGATGAGCGCGAACCAGGCGTTGGCGGTGGTCAAGTCTCATTATCCGAGAGTTGACCTCGAAGGCTGTGAAAGAAGGCTTTGCTCGTGATGAAGACAAGGCCAACGCGCTCCTCGAAGAGGTGTCAGGTGCATCGCAGCCCTGTTGGAAAATCTGGAATTCGACTTTGACGTGGGCCTTGATGCCGAGTGCTCGCCCTCCTTGTTTGAAATATCGTCTTCTTACTTCAAGATAATTCGCTTGTATTGTCTTCCACCGAGTGGTCTTGAGACTGAATATAGGCCCGTAGCCTTTTGGATCTGTTGTGCCTTTCGGATGGGCTTCACTGACCGGTATGGCTTCCAAACGCCAGGGCCTTGGCCCGTAGCTTTCTTGCCCTCGACACGCTTTTCCGAGAGGTCGGGCGTGCAGCTCTCGAGCGTCGGGACTTACGTTGTGGCCACCTGGTGAGTGGTTTAGCCCCTGTGCTTGCATCACTTGCTAGCTCTCCACCTCGGCTTTTGGCGCTTAATTTGGTATAATTAAGCGAGGAAGCCGAATGAGCTTGAACCGCTTACAACACGTGTCCGGTGAAATTCTCCTTGATTTTGTTCAATGCGCCGATCTTCTTCGGTATTTGCAATAACCGCTTCGCTTTTCGCTTCATTGATTGTGAGGTGGCGCGCTTTTGATTGCCTTTGAGATGCTTCGATTTCCGGGCCGGGGTGGCTTATAAATGGGCGCCACCGCTAATGAGCGATCGCCTGCTTTCTTCTTGCCTTGTCCTTCGTCTTCCTCTTCCAGCTTTCCTTCCATGTCTATTACGGGAGGTTCGTTGGTCCCTTCAGCGGCGTTGTTTCGCCATCGATTCTTCGGGATGTTGCACAACCGGGAGGAGGCGGAAGCATGGGAAGACCTTGACTTTTTTCACATCGAGGCGGAGGCGGAGGACGGAGCGGCGAGGACGCCGCCGCGTGGCCACCTTGTTGGAGGTCGCACTGGGCTCCACGAGGTGGCGGAGATCATCCTCGAGATGGTTGGTCGCGATCGTCGCGACGACCTTGCCGTCGAGGCCCTCGCCCGCTTTGTACCCCTTGTGGGTGGTTGACGAGAGATTCTGGCGGCTTTGGGTCGCGTGGTCGCGACTAACCTCAGCGATCTCGCCTCCGGGTCTCCCGGCGTCGGCCAAAGACCAAAGAAGCACCAAAGACCAAAGCCCGAATGCAGGAGTACCAACAAAGACCAAAGGCAAAGAGTTTTTTTTTTTTTTTTTTTTAGCGAGAAAAGAAAAAAGAAAATTAGCAATGTAAATTATTAACATTATGGAATGAAATGCGAAATTTTATCGATTCGTGCCTATCACATTTAACCCGAACTTAGTGGTTCCGCGATCAACTCATTCTAGTCATTGCTCGATTACCCGACAAGAACGAGGGAGGGCTCGAGCTTTTGACGGTTAGAAATTGCGACTGTGCAAATCTTGGTTAAATTCTCGCGCTGCTAATTGCAGTCCCGAGTGGTTAGTGCTTTCTACCCGTTCCGTTGTGCGCTGGTATAAACCGCCGAGGCTTTGTGCTCATCGCGGCTTGTTATTTCCGTGCATTCTATATCGGCACGACAGAGTTAGGCGCTACTGGCGGTCGGGTAATAACCACTGGGGCTAGCATTACACAACTTCGTAAAATAAGACGAACCACTATTTTATTTAATGTGTAAGAGTAGGATACATAACTCATGCGTAGAAGCGACGGAGTCGTTCGGCTGTTCCAAGTATTCGCGAGAACCTCGCCGTCTTCTCGTCTGGAAGTCGATAAGCACCCGGCCGGGTTGTCTTCCTCGACGATGTATGGACCTTCCCAAATTGAGAGAGCTTGTGCTCGCTTTTCAGTTCCTCCTCAGGACCAGATCTCCTACGAAAAGGTTACGCTTCGACGTTGCGAGAGTGGTAGCGCCAAGTCCCTGGAGGTACTTAGCCGACCGGAGGCGGCAACGCCCGAGCCTCCTCGAGTTGATCAAGCTCCACCATTCGGCTTCCTCGGACTCGGCCGTTGTAGTTCCGAACCCTCGGGATTCGAATCCCACCATCGGCAGAACCGCCTGCGCCATAGACCAGAAAAAGGGGTTTGGCCACCGCCTACCGGGAGTGGTTACGAGTCCCCAGAGTACCGACGGTAGCTCCTTCACCCATCGGGCGGCGTATGGTTTGAGGCGGTCGAAGATCCTGGCCTTGAGGCCTTGAAGGACTGCACTGCTAGCTCGCCGACACGCCCATTGCTTCGTGGGTGAGCCACCGAGGCGGCAGATCTTGATCCCGACGCCTTCGCACCATTCTTGGAATTCTTCACTCCTGAACCGGGTGCCGTTGTCCGTGATGATCCGGTTAGGCACTCGAATCGACTACAATATCCTGGAAGAACTCCTTGGCCTTAATCGCAGTGATAGTTACGATCGCTTGGCTTCGATCCACTTGGTGAACTTGTCAATGGCCACGAAGAGGTGTTTAAACCGCCTTGAGCCTTCTTGAGCGGGCCCACTATGTCGAGCCCCTGACCGCAAAAGGCCAAGAAATGGGTATAGTCTGTAGCTCATGTGCCGGCAAGTGTGTCTGTCTTGAATAGAATTGGCAGCCCTCGCAGGTTCGAACTATCTCCTTGGCGTCTGCTGCCGTTGGCGAGAAGAAACCTGCCGGTAGGCTTTCCCAACCAAGGCGCTTGATGCCGCGTGATGGCCGCACATCCCGAATGGATTTCTTGGAGCAGCTCTCTTCCCGCTTGTCCCGAAATGCACCGCCGAGGACACCGAGGCACTTTTCGGAAGAGCTCGCCGCCCACCACCACGAGGATTTGGCTTGCTCGGAGATGCGCTCTGCCAGAGTGGTTGCTTCCGGAGTTTGTCCTTCGAAGATAATCAAGGTACGGGTAGTCCACCTGGATCGATGAGCAGGACTCCGGTTCCTGTGACCTCGCTTGGCTTTTGCCGCTTTGTAACGGTTGGCTCGTGGAAGATCCCGCATTTAAGATATCACTTTGGGACATCCGCCCGAGTGGCTCCCATCTTAGCCAACTCGCTCGCTGCCTCATTATTGCGGCGGAGGACATGAACCACTCCTGCACCGTCAAACTTGCCTTCCAATTCTCGGACTTCTTGGCGGTATGCCGCCATATTCGATCCACGCATAACCGGTCCTTCAGTACTTGATTCACCACCAATCGGGAGTCGCCTCGAACCGCCACCGGCCGGATTCCGAAAGTGATGTGGCGATCTGAAGCCCATGGATGAGGGCCTCAGACTCGCGGCATTGTTTGAGGCCGGAAGTGAATCCAAGGACATACTTCAACTGTCACCCTTAGGCGAGATAAGGAGGATTCCCGCCGCTCCTCCAAGCATGAGAGATCCGTCAAGTGCATGACCCAATATTCGGCTCTTCTTCTGCAGGAGTCCGGGATTCGGTCCACTCGGCCGTAAAGTCACCCAAAGCCTGGACTTGACTTGCAGGCGCTTGAACGAGATGTCGAAAGCTCCAAGATCACCTGCCCAATGTGAAATTCTTCCAAGAGCTTCCCGATTGCGGAGGACCTCTCCCACGGGAAAGAAGTGACTACCAAATCGAATGTCCTTGGAAATAATGCTTCACTTCCGTGATTTGAGATCAAAATGGCGATGCCAGCCTTCTGGATTGGAGGATATCTTGTCTTGGATTCGCCAAGATTACCGACGAAATAAATCGGCGTTGCTCGCCGTAGCGGTGTCCAGATTCCTCCCGCTCCACAACTATCACGGCACTTACTACATGAGATGTTGCCGCTATGTAGAGCGTAAGAGGTTCACTGGCGCCGGGCGATACTAAGACTGGGAGTGGAGAGAAACACCTTGAGTTCTTGAAGGCCTCGCTGTGCCTCTCGCCGCCCAATCAAAGCGATCTTGCTTCTTAAGGAGCTTGAAGAAAGGCATTCCCTGACCCCTACCGTGAGATAAATCTGCCAAGCGCTACCATGCATCCGGTGAGCTTTTGGACCTCCTTTTGGCTGGTAGGCGGGGCCATTTTCATAATGGCTCCGATTTTCTCCGGGTTCGGCTCGATCCCACGACGGGAGACGATGAACCGAGTAATTTCCTGGAAGACACTCAAAACACACTTCTCGGGTTTAGCCTCATCCTAACGCCCTTAGACTCTCGAACGCCTCGGCCAGGTCGGAGATAAGGCTATCTTGTGTCTGCGTTTAACTACCACATCATCCACATAAGCTTCCACGTTGCGCCCGAGCCGATGGTGAAAACACGCCTGCACGGCCGGGCACGCTTGGCCGGCATTCTTGAGCCCGAACGGCATGGTGATATAGCAATATGCTCGAATGGAGTGATAAACGGTCTTCTCGCATGATCTTCCTCTCGGCCGAATTTGATGATAGCCTGAATAGGCGCCCGTAGTCGAGTAGCCGAGATCCGGCAGTGGAGTCTACCACCTGATCAATACGAGGGAGACCAAAGGGATCTTTCGGACAAGCCTTGTTGAGGTCGGTGTAATCAACACACATGCGCCAGCTTTTATTCTTCTTCTGGACGAGTACAGGGTTCGCCAACCAGTCGGGATGATACACTTCTTTGATGAAACCTGCGGCTAGCAGCTTTGTGATCTCCTCTCTGATGGCTTCTCGACGATCTTGAGCAAACCGTCGTAACCTTTGCTTGACGGGCCTGGCGGATTGGTTTACATTCAGTGCGTGCTCGATCACCTCCCTGGGGACCCCGGGCATATCAGACGGCTTCCAGGCAAAGACGTCTTGGTTTGCCCGCAAAAAGGTGACAGCGCCGTTTTCCTATTCATCCTCGAGCCTTGTCCCGATCGAGACGGCTCGCCGGATCGGACGGGTCGAGGAGAATCCTCTTGGTGCCCTCCTCGGCCGATCCGGAGTTACGCGGACTTGCGGTAGGGACAACGCCTTCCGGCTTGTCGAAATCCGCCTCTTGACGAATCCTTTCCCGCCCCGCCGCCTCCAGAGACTCGGCCATTTCGCAACTCTCTCTGTCGCAAGAGAAAGATCGCTTAACATCGCCACAGAGTGATAATACCACTCGGACCCGGCATCTTCAAAGATCGATACGCCAGAGTGGGGCACCGCCATGAACTTGGCTGGGTCTCCCCAAGATGGCGTGATACGTTGTCGCTGAAGTCCGCCACCTCGAAGCTAAGGCTCTCGGTCCGGTAGTTGTCCCTTGCGCTAACGTGGATCGGTAGAGTGATTTGTCCGAGTGGTACCGTCGATGTTCCGGGTATCACTCCATGAAAAGGCGACGACCGCGTTTGAGGTCGCACCGCGGGATTCCCATATCGCCGAAAGTGTCTTCACGAAGAGGACGTTGAGCCCACTCCCACCGCCAATCAACACCCTTTTGAGCTTGATGTCGCGGACAACCGGCGCCAAGACCAGCGGGTATCTGCCGGAATGGACGCGATCTGGGTGATCCGTGCGGTCGTAAGTTATTGCGACCTCGGACCACCGGACATATCGGGGTCTCGGCTCATCTGCATAGATGTCCCGAGCGGTGAGCTTTTGCTTCCGCTTTGGACTCATATGCTTGGTGAACCCCGAATATGTAGTTAAGCTCGAGGTCGACTTCCGATAGTCTTCCTCGCCGAGTGAGGCGGTTTGTCGGCACAGATGACCGCTTTCGGACCTTGTCCAAATCGCCTCTTGCTCTCGGCGAACCTCTTTAGGGTGAAACAATCCTTGGCGGCATGCCTCCCTTTGGATGGAAAGGGCAGAGTGAGTTCATGACCTTATCATATCCATCCTCTTTGAGAGCGCGAGGATGAGTTGGCGCAATGATCGCCACTAGCTCTTCGCTCTGCGCTTCTTTTCTTTCCGCCGAGGGGTTCAGTGATCCTTCCCTTCATCACGTCGTTCGCCAGAGCCTCCTGAGGCTGAAGCGTAACGGTCCGCTAGGGCGAACAGCTCCTGACCGACGCGTGGGTGGCTTCCGGACATCTTCTTGATGAGGTCGGGTCGCCGACTCCTTTCGGAAGGCAGCTATCACAACCGCATCTGTGACGCCCGAACGGTGCTTTTCCTGCTCATGAAGCGCTTGACGAACTCCGGAGGGATTCGTTCCTCCTTTGGTGTAGCCGATATAGGTCCCAAGGGGTGCCTGGCGCTCGTAAGTGCCTTGGAAATTTGAGATGAACTGCTCACACAGATCTCCCCAGGAATCTATAGAGTTATTGAAGTCCTGGTGAGCCATGCTTGGGCCAGGGGCGAGAGGGTAACCGGCAAGTAGTTTGCCATTACTTTCGATCCTCTGCCCTCGACGCTGTTGCGAGCGTATACTTGTAGCCAAGCCTCTGGGTCTCTCTCACCGTCAAACCTAATGATGCCTTTAGGATTAAATCCATCGTGCCAAACCACTCGGCAGAGGTGAGGAGTAAATGCACGGACCCCTTCGATGACTCGCGATACTTCGGAGGTGATCGACGCGAGGGGATCGCGCTTGGCGGATTTCGCGGCCTCGCGGAAGGATGCCGAAGCGCGCATATTCGTCGGCGTGACGGCGTTGTTCCTCCTTTTCGGCCGCGCGCTGGGCGCCGAGGTCTCGAACGGAGGTCGCGCCGATGCTATGTCGCAAGTCGTCTCCGCGAGGTAGAACATGATGTATCCGACGGGCTTCGACCGACGGCCATTGGCCGGTCGCCTGGTCCTCGCCGACCACGTGATGCTCCTTCGCTACCGGTCGGTTTGAGTATGTCGGATAGTCGCCGCCGTCACCATGGCCTTTACTTGGGCCATGATCGGGCAATCGATCATCTCGCTTCAAAGATAGGTCGTGGTATCCAGGAGTGTCTTGGAGGCGACGATATTCCATTGGGGTGCGAAACACTGGTCCCCATCTTGGCTTGCAGAATGTCTTCATTGACAGCCCGGCGCGTCTCGAGAGTACGCTACTGCCCAAAGCTCACCACTCGGCCTCCTTCCAAATCGGGCGCGATCGAGGTGTCGGCTGCCGCTGCGACCTGCCCGCGAGCCTTCGATCACACAGACTTCACGGAAATTCCAGCGACTCTCTAGGCTTTCTTCCGACTCGGCCACCGAGGTGGGTGAGTCCGAGAAGACAAACCTAGGCGCCGGGGTGCCGAGTGGCTTGGCGGTGAGAACTCCCACCCTTCGTGCCTCGGCGTCCTCGAGCCCGACTCGCGGCCGAACGGGTCTTGGGATCCCCGCGGTACTTTAGAGTACGAGACAGGGGACCTTCCGACGGGCGCGAAGTCGTGACGATGGATCGCCGGAACCTCACCGCTGTGTAGCGGTTCCCTTGGAGAGAGAGAGGCTTCCGAGGTCGTTGGAGATGAAGGTCAGGCCCAAACGGAAGACTCGGCCCGGGCGAAGACTGTCGAGACTTCGCTCGTCGCAGCCATCAAGCTTGACGAAGATGTTGACACAAGTCCCCTACCTGGCGCGCCAACTGTCGACGATCTGTTTCGCCGGCAATGAGATTTGTGATTCTAGGGGATTTGTGCGGGATCTCGAGCTTGATGGTAACACAGATGCGAGGGCAATCTGCTTTTAGACAGTTCGGGCTCTCTCGGAGGAGATAATACCCTAGTCCTGTGTTCTTGGATGTATTGTCTCTCTTTTTCTTGTTTCTCCCTCCTCCCCTTATATACTGGGGGGAGAATACATGATAGTTGGGCGCCACCGGGCCCTGAACATGGTGGCCTGAACGACATGTCCCTTGTCCTTATCCGCCTTCACGCTCTACGTCCTGGAGAGGTGGTTATGCTTTCTCCGACCCACGCCTGCCGCTTTGTCAGGTCCTAGCATCCGCAGGCTCTGGCGGTGTCAGGCTGCATGCTTTGTTCCTGGCGGGTTGTTAGGGCGGGGCGTGGAGCTTCCGTGAAGGATCAGGAGTTGTCTTGGGGAGCAAGTCGAAGGTTTCCTCTGGGCCCGCCGTTGCGCTTCTGGGCTTTGGGCTTTCTGTTCCGCCTGTCAGGCCCAGTTGGGTGTAGGCCCCTCTTGTGGGGCCCCTGTCTCTGACATCCCACAGACAGAGTCTCCACCTTGCATTGGATGACTGAAGGAGCTTGGTATGAGATTTCCTATGTGAACTTTGCTCGCTGTCTTGGATTCACCGAAGCTGACTGTCGCGACAAGGATCAAATTCACAATGAAGCCTCGCTCGGTGCCTCCAACCTGAATTTTCTTTATGATGAAGCTGCAGACTTTGAGGAAGGAAGCACAAAAGGCATGAAGCCTCTCTTCGCCTGCCTTAACAGGCTTTTCAGGAAGACGCTGGCTCCCAAAGAAGGTGATGCCTCTCACATTCTCATCCTATACAAGAAACTCAGCCGAAAGGTGATGAGAGATGGTCAGCGTCCTTTTGATGTGTTTGACTTCATATGGAATGAGATCCGGTTGACTGCTCAGGAGCCGAAGAGAAGTTGTGGTTATGCTCCTTTCATCATGCATATGATTGAGCATGTTACCCATCAAAGACTTTGAGTATGATGCTAGGCACGCTGGATTACTGGTCGTGGCGATCAAGGCCCGGCTCGGCTGCTAGGCGTGCTTCGACTAGAGGTGTCGCCTCCTCCTCCTCCACTGCTCCTCCCGCTGCAGCCGCCAAGGTGGATCATCCTCTCCAATCCTCCGTGCTTTAAAGTCAATCTTTGTCCTGTGCAAGGGCAATGCAGCAGCGCACAAGAAGAACACCAAGAGACTCAAGGACATTCAGAGGCATTTAAATCTAGAGTGTTCAGAAGATGAGAGCAGCGAAGAAGAAGTTGAGGATCCGTTTGCTCCAAATGACCGCAGCCTTCAGGATGAGTCCGAGGACGACGAGGAGTCCTGGCTCGATGTCGCCTCCGAGGAGTCAGACTAGTTTTCTCTCTCTCTCTCTCTCTCTCTCCTTGTTCTCCTTTCTGGTGCTTGATGCCAAAGGGGGAGAAGAGAAAGAAAGCTTACCTCGTTTTATCAGCTTTATCATCCTTCGACTAGTTTCTTTTCCAAACTTTGTTATCATGTGAACTTGGATCTTGTTACTCTTGATAGTATGCTTTACCTATGCTCTGATGGATGATTGTTACTATGGATGTTTTAATATTAATGGTTATTCAAATGTTAGCTTCCATATCGTTTGGTTCATTATATGCTCGATTCTAGGGGAGCTCTCGCAAATTCATTTCAAAATTGTGCATTTGCGATCGTTTTCTATTCAATGCACATCTTCAGGGGGAGCTAAACCTAGACTAATCTCTCATTATATCTTCTTCATTGTAAGCTTTAATCGGGTTGTCATCAATCACCAAAAAGGGGGAGATTGAAAGTGCATCTAGGCCCTCAAAATTGGTTTTGGTCGATTAATGACAAGCGATTAAAGAGACTAATGTCTTCAATGAGCTTATGAGCAGGTAAAAGGTTCAATGTGAGATCGTCGACGTGCGATGGATACCCTCAAACAATATTACGCGAGGAAAATGGCATTACGCTTTTACTTTCTATGCTTTGTGTCGTAGGAATGCCGTACTATTAAGAGGGATGCATCGTAAATGATCTAGGATAGTCTCTATGCTCAGATGAATGCTACTTTAACTCTTATTGAGACCCTAAGTTATCGCGCATGCACCGGAATGTGTTTTTATCAAAGTTCAAGTCGGACATTCCGATATTATATCGGAAGTTCCGATATGACCGGACATTCCGATGTGCATGCCTGCTTCATCCCAGCGTGGAAGATGTATCGGAAGTTCCGATATTTACGATCGGAAGTTCCGATACGCTGTAAAGCTTTCTAGGTGCTCTCTCAGAAAGATCGGAAGTTCCGGTATTTGACATCGGAAGTTCCGATGTGTTCAAACCAAAAAGGGGGAGCTCTCTGGAATTATCGGACACTCCGATATATTAGATCGGACATTCCGATATTGGTATTGGAAGTTCCGGTGTATATATCGGACAGTCCGATATGGACTTGGAAGCATTTTATCAAGGGCTTTTCTGGGAACATCGGAAGTTCCGATGTTGACATCGGAAGTTCCGATGCATCTTGTTTGACAGTTGTAGTGCGCTCGAGTTCTGATTATTTGTACATATCGGACATTCCGATGTTGATATCGGAAGTTCCGATATGCAGCTGAGTGGGAGTATAACGGCTAGTTTTTGGAAGAAACTATAAATACCCCACCCCTCTCTCATTTGAGGGTTACACACTCTCTTTGGCAGAACTCTAGTGCACCTTGAGCCCTCTCTAGTCTACTTTTGAGCCCTCCTCTTTGATCTTAGGGATCATCCAAGGAGTGAGGACTAGAAGTGAGATTTGGAGCTAGAGTGAAAAGCAAGTGTCTTCCATCTTGAGCATAAGAGTGTTCCTCCAAGATCATTTTCCCGTGCATTTGTTTCTCTTGGAGGTTGAAGGACTCCTAGACGGCTAGGAGTTGCTCACGAGCTCCCAGGGATTGTGGGACGCCGTGAGAAGTTTGTAAAGGCCGGCTCCGCCTCCGAAAGGAAAGGAACCAAATAGTGGAACCAAGCCTCAAGTGTGACAGAGGTTTGGGAGGAAAGGGTTGGAAAAGACCCGGCTCTTTGGAGCCTCCTCAACGGAGACGTAGGATTCCCTCAAGAATCCGAACTCCGGGATCAAATCCGTGTCTTTACGTTACTTTGCTTTAGCTTGTCTCCTTGTTTAGTTGGAATATCGTTCTTGGATTGCATTCAAAGCTCTTTACTCTCAGTTATTAATTGTTCGTGTCTAAAGTCTATCGGACATTCCGACCTGGTATCGGAAGTTCCGATTATATCGGAAGTTCCGATCCAATACCGGAAGTTCCGATACTCTTTCCGCTGCGACAAATTTAGTTTAAATTTTAAATTGCCTATTCACCCCCCCTCTAGGCAACTTTCTCATCTTTTGATCCCCGCGCCTGGCTCAGACGCCACGAGTCCGGGCGATCTCCTTGCTGGTCGCCAATGCCTGGCCTCGTGTGCCACGCGTGTCACTGGGCGACCACCTGCTGGTCGCCGCCTGGCTCAGACGCCACGTGTCACTGGGCGACCACGTCTTGACGCCAATGGCCTGGCCTTTATACGCCACGTGTCCATTGGCTATCACCTCGCTGTCGCCAGCCGCCTGGCTCAGACGCCACGTGTCGGGGCGACCACCGTATGGGTTTTTCTCTTGCCGTGGCAGTGGGCCCAAGCACGCCCTGGCTGCCACTTGATTCCTTTTTTAGGGCGGGGGAGCGGGTACCTTGGTGTAGAATACGCCGACAACCGCTGCCAATCCCCTAACACTAACCCCAAGGCCCTAGCCCCCAGCCCCGCCGCTTCCCCTCCCTTTCTTCTCTCCCTCCGGCTGCGCCCGCTCCGCCCGGACCTCCACCGTCGCCAAGCCCCCTCATCTCCCCTAGCCCTGGCCGAAGTCACCGCCGCCTCCCTCGCCCTGCCCCACGAACCCCAACCCTCGCCCGAGCCGTGCCCCTCTGCCACCCCGATCCCGCATGTCAGCCAAATAACCAACACCGCTCACTCAGCCTCGTCGGGCCCACCCATTAGTGACACCTGAGCCTCAGGCTCCCCATCCAGGGGCCCCACTTGTCTGCCTCCCCGGGACACCGACCGCTAGGCCACGCCTATCAAGCTGACCTGCCACGCTCATGGACCGGCCCAGTGCAGCCAGTACTGTTCACTGATTTCCCTTTTTCCCTTTCCTTTTTCGAAATTAAATAATCCAAAAATCCAAAAAATCCCGGAAATTCCCAGAAACTCCAAAAAAGGCAAATTACACTATCTTGATCATTTCGAGCTACTGAGTCCAAAAAACAGTCTCCGTTTCGCCATTTGAAGTTCCTAAAATTCCAAAAATACCCAAATTGCCCCCAAACCTCCTCTAGCCCGTTTTTTGTTTCCGTTTTCATTCGCTGCTTTCGCTTTTTCGCCATTTACCGCTTTTTCGCCAGATTTCCGCTTAGATCCAACGTCACAAGAAGAAATTGAGCCCGAGCAGCCCCAAGAGCCGGAGCAGGACCTGGGTGGAGACACGTACGACTACGATCTTGCCAACCCCACCGCTTAGCAAGACAAGCCGCACACCTTTGAACATATTGAACCCAATTGCCATGATAATATTGTAGTATTTAATTTTTATTGCATTATTTTAATCGTATGTTGAAATACTGAAAGTCAATAGTTTAGAATGACTTGCAACTTACCCAGTTTTGCGAATAGCCTCCTTGACATTGATGAAGCCTATGAAACCATGAATAACCCTAGTTAGTGATTATCTACACCTTAGATAATTATTAATCATATTACTTTCACTCAAAATCCTTAAATGAGAAATAAAATGTTAGCGAACAATTGGCTCGGAGTATTTAAAATGTGCTATAGTCATGGGGATAGTATTGGACTAACCATGACGTGGATATGAGTCTGATCCCCGACCGATGATTTAAGCCATATCTGGTTTGGTGGCCGGTGCGAGCAAGTGCCGGATTGGTTTGTGGAACAGCTTGGTCTTTGGCACCATAAAGTTAAACCCCCTTGAGCAAAGTAAATAACTTAAGATCCCGCTCAACCACAAGTCGGACCGGTCCGTGGAACCGTTTCTGACATAGTTCAGTACATTGTTCATTTCCTGAAAAATACTTACATGGTGGTACCATTCTCGGAAGGAGAATGGGGAGCATCATTCCCAGCAGGAGAATGACTAATGGGGTGGAACGGGAATGGGCTTTGTAACACCATTCGCCAATTCTCACAACGGTAGGTACTCACTTGGGACAGTGGGTCCTCAGTGGAGTGGCCTTAGGCCTACCGGTTATGGTTTATCCAGGAATGTACAACAAAAGGTTGTGATCATCTCGGTCCGGCCGCATGCATTTAAGTTGCATGTAATTTAGCGCTTCGCATTAACGGCTGTAGATATCTTGTGGGTAAAGTTGAGCAGCTCTGCAGAGTCTAATTAAATGGTATTCGAATATGCCGTGCTTTCGGTCAATGAAGCTAGGTTTGAATTGGAGTGACTCCCGTAACCAAGCTCAAGTAGACTTTGAAAATGTTTGGACTTGGGAGTGTGTTAAGACAACTTGTGGAAACCCCCTCTACTATTATATATGGTTTGTGTTTCAAGTGTAAAATGAACTTAGAAATAAAACTGCATCCACAACATGATTAAACTGGTGACAATCCTTGTTACTACCATGCATATAGTATTCAGAAGTTTTCGTGCAACTTGTTGAATACGGTTGTGTACTCACCCTTGCTTAAACCCGACTATTCCAGAGTTCCAAGACGCCAAGGAATTTCAAGAAGTCGTAGACGACGATTCTATTTGGTTTTAAGGTCTTGGTATGTGTTCAGGTTATGCATGTGTGATCTTTTGTAATGTAAAATATTTGGGGCTCGCTACGCCTTCTTTTTGTAAAAACTCTAGTCGTTAGGCCTTAAATTTTGTAAAAGCAGCTGATTTGCCCCTTTTGTCTGGTTAACATCCCAAATTTTGAGTTTTGAAAAGTTTCAAAGTAAAAAAAAAACATTTGGATTTTGTCCCAAATTAATTCCAGCTTAGTTTGAATTTTCCATTAATGA
The DNA here is from genome assembly GCA_036346355.1 of Rhipidocladum racemiflorum. Lineage (NCBI taxonomy): Eukaryota > Viridiplantae > Streptophyta > Magnoliopsida > Poales > Poaceae > Rhipidocladum > Rhipidocladum racemiflorum. The sequence continues at coordinate 5,463,761 of CM070577.1, forward strand.
AAAGATTTTATTTAATTAATCTATGCATCAAATCAAAGATTTTTCAGTTTTAATTGGGTTCCTTGTGCTTCAAGGAATTTTTCTGTATTTTTTTGGGATTTTTTTGAATTTATTTTTTGGGTTCCTTCGCGGCCCAGCTCTCCAGTCCGCACAACCCACCACGGCCCGCCTCAAGCCCGCGTGCCGCCTCGCCTATAACCCTAGCCGCCAGGGCCTCGCGTTGCTTATAACCCTAGCCACCAGGGCATCGCGTCGCCGTCGCCCCGATCTCGACGTCCGGGCCCGCACGCCCCCCGAGCCTTTAAAAGCCACCACCAACTTCTGATCTGGGTTTCCCACCTCGTGCCGCCTCCAACTCCCCACTCCACGCACGCCGAGATGCACCCAAGCGCCGGGGATTGCTCACCGGAGTGCACCGCCGCCGAAGCTTCTTCTCCCGCACCGAGTGTCGCCGTTGGTAAGGTTCTGTCGCTTTCGTGGGCGCGATTGGTCTCCCCGTCCTGCCCGCGTGTGAATCCAGCCAAACCCGCAGCTGATCAGGCCAGGAATCGTTGTATTCCGCACCGTCTTCTTCGCGTCTGGCAAAGTGCCACCGCGGAAGTGGTCGCCGGAAACCCTAGCCGGCTGATCCAATGTGGTAGCCATGTGCACACCACTTCAGCTCCACGTTGCACCACACGCGTGCCCGGTCAGCCGCTCTGCCCAGTCAGCCAATGACGTCATCCACGCTGAGTCAGCCACCTCATCATTGTCCACCTTAGCGCCACCACAATCCCCCTGCCACTTTAGCCCTACTCCTATTGCGGTGCACCGAATCCACCGTGAGCCAGTACTGAACCATAGACCTAGTCCACCAGAACCCTAGCTGACGTCAGCAACGACGCAATAAACTTATTTTCCTTTATAAAAAAAATTCCAAAAAATATCTTTTTCTATTTTCTTTGATTTTAAAACTTCAATTAGCCCGTTCTCCCTCATACGAACTTCGTTTGAGGCGATTCCAGTTTCTAAAAATTTGTAAAATCGAGCCCTACATTCCAGAGCCATTTATTTTTACTTTTGAGCTTGTTTGTGTCTCTGTTTTGGTATTTATTTGTGTTTCTTGCGTTCTTTTTCGGTAGACGTTGATCCCCGGGAGTGAGCGCAGGATTTGAAGGCTAAGACTCAGCGACAGCAGTTGATCAACTAGGCAAGTCGTAGTCCTTGACCATGTTGGACCCATGTTTGCAAAAATATTTCGTTTCATACAATCGCATGCTATTTGTTTACAAGTATTATTTGCTGGGATTAGTTAAATACCTGATTGTCATTATGCCACCTTGAATAGTTGAAATGCCATGTATCTATTATCACCATATGATGGGACATTTAATAGTTGGAGATATTGTATTACCGACATTGGGTTAGCGTAAATATGCTTAGCCATGCTTAGTTGTACGATGGGCTCATGTCACATGATGAATTAATAATCTTGATTTAATGAGATATGGAATCATGGTGGGTAGTCACTATTATAAAATTTGTTGCATCATGGTAGGGTGTGCCATTGGTCTTGGTTATACAACATTACTTTCACTCGGGCAAGTGATCATGCAGTAAAGGGGGTGCTGTTGGCACATTTGGGATGCGGATGTCTTGCCTGGGGATACTTAAGAACTTAATCTTGTGCGCCATTGAACTGGGCTTAAACGTACAACCACATGTCTGGTATAGGACAGACCTCGCTAATTAATTTGCAATGTCTATATTTAAGTACTGTTGTGGTTGTGTGGATTCTGGGTTGGACAGGTAAACTCACATGGCGCAAGAGGGGGTCATGAGGGGTGAAACCTTAGTGGACAGTATTGGGTTTAGACAGAGCATTGTAAATGTCTTGTCGTGATCTCTCTGCCGACACACCAAAGGAATTGTGTTTATCACGCATGGCACTAAAGAGATGATCATGTCTTGTGGGTAAAGATGTACAACCTCTGCAGAGTGTGTGTTAAACTTATCGAATAGCCGTGTCCGCGGTCATGGATGTGCCTAGGAATTTTACATGAGGTATAGTGTTTTCATAAAACGTTGGAAGGTGGAATTGTTGGAAGTGAACGGGGAGTCCACTGTTGTTTTTAATGTCAAAATATTAACACTCTTGAGTTCAGTAGTTGATGATGGTTTAGTTGGTGATGGATCAATCCTTACCAATTTTTTGTTATTATCTACCATTGGTTTACCAGTTATGTACTATTTTCGTCAATATTACTTTGAATCTATCTATCGTATTTACATTCAATTTATTGCTTTCTGCAAAATAACCATATGACTATTCTTGTCAAGCCGTACATTATCTCTACTATTCTAAAGCAGCACTTGGTGGCAGTGGTCCGTTCTTCCCACGTCATTAATTGCCGCTTAATTGCCATGCTTAATTGCCCTACGCAAGAAACGAAGTGTTGCTTTAATTAGCCAGCTTTCGCAAGAAACGAAGCGTTAAAGATAGATGTTTGATCTTGTGAAATAATTTTTTTTATTTTTTAATCTTTATTTTTCGTTATCATTTTGTTTTTCGTAGCAACACACGGGCATGTAACTAGTTTACATCATTTCCCTACGGCTTGCTGAGTACTTTTGTACTCACAGCTTTATGCCTTTGTTGATCAGTTGCTGATGAAGAGCAGGGAAATACTGAGTTTTACGAGGAGGAGTACTATAAAGACTACGTGAACTAGGATGGTGTTTCCCCAGACGATTGCCTGTGGTATGTTGTATTGCCCAAGTTATTTTTTTTCGTTGCAAGAATTTTATTTGTTTCTTAAGCCTTTACGGCACAGTTATGTAAACTTTGATCATAAGGTCCGTCGTTACTATTTGCTACTTTCTTAGTTAATTCGATGAATGGCATGATATATCAATTTTGTTGTCATTGTGTGCACTAGTATGATCCTGAACTAGTACAGTATACACAAATGATTTCGGATTCGTAAATTTTGGTCCCGACAAGTACAGTGAAATTTACCAAAAAATTGGGGCGAGCCTATGATACGAAAAATTATTCTGGCAGTTCGGCGCTATATCCATTTCCCACGATCTCTTGCTCCGGACAAAAAGAAAAGTAGGCGGAAACGACCATCACGAGCTAATCAATGCAACGGCCATAGGCAACGAACAGAAACGTGTACGTTTTACGGCAGCATATTTGCGATAACGCTTTTAACATCACTCACCTTTAACGCAAGGAAAAGGAAAACTTATGACTTCGAAACAGAATATGTTTGTCAATTATCACAATCACATCGTCGATATAAAACACTAGTAAAACATAAAACACTTCCGCACGCAAGGATCATGTGGCTCGAACAAATCTTTTTTTTTTCTCTCCTTTTTTTGAAAGAGTGGCCGGAACAAATAAAGTTCTTCATTATTTTGTGAAGACATGATCAGTCCTACTCTTACGCAGTCTGTCTCACCTACATCAGTTGGGAATCGTTTTTTTTTTTACCAAGATTAGCACCCATGCTACTTGATCTGGGGGTGCTGTCGAGGAGTAGAGAGAGGGGAGAGTGTGTGTGCAGGGCCAGGAGGAGTAAGATATATGATATAATATCTATACGTGGATGACATGATATTGCCGGGGAAAATTGGATCTAACGGCTTGAGTTAATGTTTTCTCTTAAAAAACAATAGAATTTCTCTTAAAAAATAATATAGTGACAAGTGGTCCTTCGTTGCTACCAGGACATATTGCAGTGGTATAATATTATCCGATAATGTGAAAGTGTCACCACCAATGTATCTTGCGACGGCATAATATTTTACCACTAATACAAATAAAACAATGACAATGTTGTATTTTCTCACTATAAAGTCGTCACTACAATGGTTTCTTGTGGTATCACAATAATTTGTCACTAATTATATATGAAAGTGCGATCGAGCCTTGGCTCGACTGGCTGGGTCGAGTGGCGCTCGCCCAGCCCGCCCGCGTTCGAGCGCAGCTCGACGCGGGCGCGCATGTGGAGGCGGGTGTGTGTGGGTGCGTGTGTGCACCTTTGTAACCCACATGTTCTTTCTCTCCTTTACAGCAATGCCACATCACTTGGCCAATTTTTTTAATATATATATATATATATATATATATATATATATATATATATATATATATATATATATATATATATATATATATATGAAAGTGTGATAGCTTGGTGGTTTGTCACTGTAAAATCGTCACTACTAAGGTTTATTGTGTTGACCTAGTGGTTTGCCACTAATTACAAATAAAGCTATTACAAGGTGACAGTTTGTCACTATTAAGTTGTCACTATTAGAGATGAATAGTGCCTTGTGACGACATAACATTTTGTCATTATTTATTAATGAAGTAATGACAATATTGTGGTTCATCACTTACATGTCACTACTAAAGTGTCACATCGTCATAACATTTGATCACTATTTTTAATAAAAGTAATGATAGCATAATGGCTCATCACATTTGAACCGTCGCTACTACAATACCTTTTGACGCTTTACTAATAATCGATAAATCAGTGAGAAAATTTCTTTTGGTACTCTAAATCTAGTAAATAGTGACAAAACAGGCTTTTATCATTATATTTAGTCGCTAATATTGTGATTGCGGTAGTGGTTCCCCTGCCATTTCTGAAAAAACAAAGACATTCTCGATTAAAATACCCAGTAGAACAAGGAGAGAAATTTAATCGACGACATGAACACACCAACGTGGCGAGTTCAAGAAAACGGACACGCGTCGGGAGAGGTGCGTGTCCCGTGCAGAAACCGGCGAGCCTGACACGTCGAGCACTAACCCAGCACGTAGACCCGAGAAGAAAAAAAAAAACTAATTAAACCCCGCCGCGCATGGCATTAGCGCCATTTCCGGGGACAGGGCCACGGATCTGACCAGCGCGGTCAGACCAGGGCACACAGGCTTTCTCGTGTTCGCATGTTGCACAACACGACGTCACGCTGCCCAAATGCGACCGTCTCTTCGGCCTTTCCCTTTGTTTTTTTTTCTTTTCCTTTTTCTTCTCGAGCCAATCGAATGTCGTAATCCTCAGCATTAATCCCCGTGCTTCCGTATCTATTCGAGATCATTATGCCGGGCTCAGGCACTAAGTCGCCTTAATCCTTATCCACGTCACGGCTGTTCCAAGCCAAGTGCTGTGGATCAGCACGCCGCAGCCATGTGCTGTCCCATTGGTCCTTGCGACGCGACCTGGTTTTAGACCTAACTCCGGGCCTGGGACTAGAAAGCTGGGCAGAGAGAGAGAGAGAGTTGAGACTCGAGACCGGCGGATTGGTCGGCTCCTAATTGGATAGCTTTGTTTTCTCTGGTTCGGCGCAACAGAAGCGTCTCAGGCTGGGAGAAATTAAGGAGGCCAGCCAAGTTAGCTCGTGGGAATCCATGGATCGGGAGATGTGTGACCGGCCAGTTTGCAGTCGCTGGGAGTAATAAAAGACCGTAGACCATCAGGGGGGGCAACAGCCAATTACGACACCCAAGGCTCGAGACCACACGGCTGCCAGTTGAAGAAGAAGAAGAAGAAGAAGAAGACTGCAGGGTTCACGTCGATTGGGCCACAGGGACGAGCTAGCCCCCTGCTGGAGCTAGACTGGACACAGCGAACGAAACCAAGTTCGATGAACTCCTCGCTTCGCCGGAGGAGGAGACCAGCCATCGATCGCAATACCGGCATGCCATGCGAGGTGGGACCGGCTGGCTGATCGCGCGCGTGCGCTGCTAGAAATGCATTGCCGTGTGGCGTGATGCGGTTCCGCGCATGGGTTCGAATTCGGGATGCCTCCTTAGACTGTCTCCAACGGGTTCCCGTCGCCCCCTCTTTCCCTTCGTGATGGGAAAGAAACCTCGAAGGGAACCCTGCTCACCCTCCGCCGCTTCTCCTGGCGCGGTGGGGAAGGGATAAGAGAGAGATTCCTGGCCGAGGAGAGAGTCTCTCTCCTTTCTTCCAGGCGAGGACGGGTTGGGGGACGGCGCGCGCTTAGGCGGAACTGAACGAAGCGGCGCTCCACCGGGCGAGCACCGTTAGCGACGGCAAGGGTCGAGGAAGTCGGCCGGCGGCAGTCGGTGAAGAGGAGGTGGTGGGTCTCTTCACCTGCGGACGGAGGCGATCGCTCCTCAAGCGAGGTACGTTTGATGCAAATTTCCCCCAAATGAAATCCTGTGTTTTGCAGTGATTGTGCGACGGTGGATGGATTTCTTGATTCGATTTCCTTCTCTAGGGTTTTGGGCATCCTGGATTTGAACACGGTAGCTTCGATGTGTACACGGTAGGGTCGATCTGTAAATGTTAGCTTCGATCCGTACGGTAGCTTGAGTGTGCTTCGATTTAGTGCGGCCTAGGTCGACCGCTCCACGAGAAAGACATCTTGCACTCTATGAAGTCGATCTGAAATAGAAAGAGGCGATATACCTAGGTCGATCGTTGTTTTCTTGAATCTCGATGCAGAGTATATCTAGGTTGTTGGTACATTTACATTGTCTTCTTCTTGTTATGTAATCTTGTTTTGCTAGCTGTGCTGTGCTGATCGAAGTAATCTTGTTTTGCTATGATATGTAATCTGTGTTGAGCGTGAGGGACGAATCATTGCTCCTTGTGGTTCTGTTATTGTCTCTTTGTATTGTCGAACACGAAAGAAGCTCATACATCTGTAGATACAAACCACATTCATACAATGTCCGAACCACAAGGAGCAAGAACTCGATCTGTCCAGATTGATAGGAAGGGTTCATTACTTGTCTCTTTTTATTAGAAATTACTTAAAATCAAGTTAACTCCCTGCATTTGGGTGATTGATGGAAGTATAGCATGCAGGCCATCTTGTATATTTCTCAAATTCCTACATCACCGTGTGCATACCGACATCGCAGTTGTGTTGTCTCTTTGTCCATTAGTGTTGTGTAACTGAAATCAGAACCCATGTACTGAAAGCCCATGTACTGAAATATTAGGTCTGAAATGTAGGTATGTGAATAAGAAAAAGGGACTTGGTGGCAAGTCCCTTTTTGCATATTGAATTGTCAGTTGTCCTATAGTTGCAATTGTGTAAGTTAGTTTAGAATAACCTTCGAATTTCCTAAATGTGAGTGAAGAAATGTGAAACTCCAACGGAGATCATTTGGATTGCATGGAAGTTTGGAAGTGTTGTGTGTCAATTAGCTTCAATGGTGGGGTGGCAGCTTGGATGGAGGTGCAAAATAGATGCGCGTGTTTCGAATCAAAGACGCATGATTTATACTTTGTGAAGTTGTTAAATTTTATCGAAACACGCGCATCCTGATGCAAATATGGGTCTTGTTTCTGTAGATGAATGAAGAAAAGCTGGTAGCTTATCTGCGAATCATTAAAGAAAATGTTGAGTTGCAGGTCGAAGCTCTTAGGAAGATAGTTAATGAGAATTTTAGCCCGGCACAGTGTTGCCATTCTATCGACTGAACTATGCCCTCCTTGTGGATGACATCGCTACTCGCTTGACGAACTTAGCTTGAGAACTGCAGAAGTTGTGGCGGAGAGAATACAGGCATCGTGGGGAGGATGATCATTCCAATGAGGAACCACCTGTGCCTCCTCAAGAGCTTGATGATGGGGCTAGCTCGGACTCCGACGGTTTGGGGTCCGATGGATGGGAGTCGGACCGCTCGTTCCATCTGAACAAGTAGGGCCTATCGTAGTACTTGTATTATCGTAGAAGTAAGGTGCGTTGTAGTAGTCACAAGGTGGAATGTTATGTATGGAGGTGTGTTATGTACCGTCCATGGGTCATGGAATGTATGGTGGTGTCTTATGTCTGTTATATCGGCTGAACTTCTAGCCTTGTGTAAGGTTATCTATGGTGGACTGTTACGTATGGTGGAATGTTATGTGCTTGCCATGTCTCGTGTTATCTTGTGTACTTAATTGTTCTGTCATGGAATTTGGAAACAGGGGTAGCATGGATCCATTTCTGCAGAGTATGCTGAATGACAACATAAACTGCACTCAGGCTAGCGTCCCATTACCAGATGTACCGAACTTCTCCCCGGGTTGGTCATACTCCAATGTGGGAGACAGTGGGTCAGGTAAGGGCAAGAAGAAAAAGGTCAGGCCGAAGACTTCCAGAAAACATGGAAGGCAAAGTGAGGAGGAGCTGCTAATGTCGGCTTGGTTGAATGTGAGCCAGGACTCGTGGTTGGCACGGATCGATCACCGAGACCACTGGGAAACATTATGAAGTATTGTGATGAGCATGCCACAAACGAATGGACTCCAAGATCTCGAGAAGGGTTTAATCAATCACCGGTCTACTATTAGTGCAGATTCTAGCAAATTTTCATCTTACATGGCGAAGGTCGACGATATCCACCCTAGCGGCACTACTCAAGAAAATAGGGTAAGGAGGTTAAGTATTTATGAAGTATTTGTTCAATTACTCTGTAATTATGAAGTATTTGTTCAATTCAGTTAAGTAATATGCACTTACATACTTGCTAATTTGGCGATGGCAAGATTGCGATGGCGATGAAGATGTTCAAGGAAATCGAGGGAAGGTCATTTGGTTTTCTGCACCTGTGGTCCACTCTAAGTCAACATCCAAAGTGGTGCGCTCACATAGATGCAAGGCGACAAAAGACCGACTATGTCTCGCCTGCTCGGTGTAGTGCCGTTGGCCAAGATTCAAGTTCTCGTTTACCCGACGATTTGATGGCCGCGGGAGATCATGAGTTACCTAGGCCAATTGGCCGTGATGGGGCAAGGAAGGCTCGGGCACGGGGTCCAAGTGGCAGCACGTCCTCGGTAGGCGGCAGCGCATACAAAGATGACTTCACTGAATTGAACAAGCACAAGGCTCAACTGGTTGAGCTTTGGCGTGAGGAGGTCTCCATCATGAAGCGCACCGAGGAAGACAAGATAATGTCAATGGATATCAGTAACATGGATGAGGCTTCTCGTGACTACTTCTCGCGTCGCAAGGCGGAGATTATTTCCAGGAGGTTCGGGTAATGTCATTGAGTCTATGTACTGCTACTACTATGACGTCAGTCAGTGTGTGTGCTGCTACTACTCTGATGTTTGTTTACTCTCCGTACTGCTGTACTGTGATGTTTAGTCTGTGTATTGCTCTACTGTGATGTTTGTTTAGTCTGTGTACTTCTCTACTATTATGTGTGCTTTAGTTGTGCTTGCCGGAGCCAGACATTTAAAGTTCTGTCACATTACCAGTTGAACTGATATACTGTCACCGAATGTATGGGCTTTTGTTATTGTCGAAAATGCTCCTTATGGTTCTGGTATTGTCGTTGATTACTCCTTGAGGTGGCTGCAGTATTGTCTACAATTGATCCTAGTGGTTTTGTAATTTGATGAGTCTCGTTTTTTGCAGCCACAACATCAGGAAACGCCCAAGGCTGGCACGAGAACTCCCAGTACTGGGTGAGTCCTCTGGTTCGTGCTCTAATGGGATGTAGCTGTATCTGTACCTCTTGTGGACTGGGTTATGTGCACATTCAAGCTTCGTAACAGCAGCAATACCGAATGAAGTATTTGTTTCTGTGATTTGTTTAGCTTCAGAAGAGCAGCACTTCAGTGTGATATGTGTAGTCTTGTGCATTGGGTTATCTACCGAATCTAGCTTTCGAAGAGCAGCACTTCAGTCTGATATGTTTACTTAAGAAGAGCAAAGACTTCGGTGATGTGTTTATCTACCGAATCTAGCTTCAAGTCTCGCTCTTGTGATATGTAGCTCTTGTGGACTGGATAAATGCATCTTTGTATCTTTCTTAGTATTGCTATTGTGGACCAAGCGGATGTTTAATATTGTTTCGTTATGTTCAAATTGTGCCTACTGTATGTCATAGGATAAAAAAGGGTGCTAGGAGTATCTGAGCGTAACTTAATTGTATGTGTAGCTTCTAGGCGATGCCAACATTTCATTAGCTTAATGACTTCCCTCTGTGTTAGCATTCTCATTACGAGAAGTGGTAGCAGTGTTTATATTGATATAGCCTTCTCATTCGAGAAGCCTGAGCATGTATGCTATCTTCATGCTAGTCTTCAACAAAGATTAGCAGGTGTAAAATAAATTGCTCACAACACCACGTTACGACACATTATATGGAGAAACCCACATTATGACACATTACATGAGAACACACATTAAGATAGATAGATTCTTGACCCTCCAACACAGAACCACCGACATGAAAACATACTCTAACTCTAGCACCCTCCATGAATGGACCAAAGGTGCTCGACAAGGTCGTCCATAAGCATGCGATGTTTGTTCCTATCACGGATCTCTTGTGTCGCCTCGATGTAATGGAGGACCGACCTGCGCGGCGGCCGTGAGATAGGGACGTGATCATCCATGAAGTCATACATGAGATCCTGTGTGGGACCTTCCCTCTCATCCTCAATAATCATGTTATGCATGATGATACATGCAGTCATGATGTCGTGTAAGGTGGATTGGTCCCAAATCCTGGCCGGCCCTCGCAACAATAGCAAAGCGGGATTGCAAGACAATCGAAAGCTCGCTTCCACGCCCTGCGCGCAGCTTGCACATCCGAAATGGACACGCTTATTCCTCGAGCCGCCTGAATTGGTTTCACGAATGTTGCCCACTCGGGGTAAATACCGTCCGCCAGATAATACCCCATTCCGTACGCATTGTTGTTGATGGTGTAGTTCACTGGGGGGCTAGTACCATCCGTTAACCTGGAAAGAACGTTAGATCTGTGCAGCACATTTATATCATTCAGGCTACCTGGCATGCCGAAGAAGGCGTGCCAAATCCAAAGATCGTACGAGGCCACAGCCTCCAAAACTATTGTGGGCTTCCGAGCATGCCCAGTAAATTGACCCTGCCATGCCTTGGGGCAATTCTTCCATTGCCAATGCATGCAGTCAATGCTTCCAAGCATCCCAGGGAATCCTCGCGCCGCCCCAACGGCAAGCAGACGCTCCGTGTCAGCTTCAGTTGGTGCTCGGAGGTACTCATCCTTGAATACCTCCACTACGGCACGAACAAACCTCCTTAGGGCTTCAATGGCAGTGCTGGCGCCAATACGAACATACTCGTCAGTAGCATCGCCAGAGATACCGTATGCAAGTTGACGCATAGCGGCCGTCATCTTCTGAAGAGAAGACAAGCCCATCCTTCCGGCAGCATCTCTTCTCTGAGCGAACCAAGGATTGTGGGCCTCGACAGCACTTGCAATCCTAACAAAGAGGTTCCTGCTCATCCGGAACCTGGACGGGCATAGCACATATGAATGCAATAGCGGGTGTCATAGTCGAAAATAACCACCTCTGACATACCTCCGCCTGAAGAATTCATGGCCATACACCGGTGTGTCGGAGAAGTAGTCATTGTATAGCCTGGCTGCACCCTCAAGGTGTCCTCGGTGGACCACCGCCCGATTGGGAATCGAGCCCCCCACCGTGGACGCCTCTTGCGCCGCTCGCTCCTCCTCCTCAATGGCAATGCGCAGAGCAGATCTTCCTCTTCATTCTCCAAAGATAATTAGTTGATGAGCTCGCCGAGAAAAGCTCGGCCAACCATCGATTTAACTCATGGTTCTCACAATATTATCGCTACCCACCCTTTTGTATATAGCACGACCTTGCCAAATCGGTTGAACGATACAGCTTTCATGATGTTTGCCACCACACCCACCCTTCTATATATAGCACGGATTTTTACTTCCTTCTCGTGCAAGCTACAAATAAGATATTACTGCTACCTTCTTCAATAAGCTACACAAAAAATATTACTACTTGCTTCTCCAGGAAGCTACACATATAAAACTACTGCTTCCTTCTCGCGTAAGCAACACATATAAATTTAATACTTCCATCCTACAAGGTACGCCATAAAACAAAAAAACATGGAATACATATACCATACAAAATAGGGTACACACCTTGGCGGTTATAGTATATTCTTATAATATGTATGAAGGGATGGGAAGGGAATAGGGAAGGGATGCTGTTGGAGATGCAGTCTGGGAAGGGAAGAGAATATGGGAAGGGATTCTCTTCAGGAGATGGGAAGGGAATATGGGAAGGGAAACCGCTGGACATAGTCTTATCCGGTTAACTCAAGACGGTGTCATGTCCTGTGTCAAGTTCCGTTTGGAGCTTCTGATGTCACAGGAGATGGTGTAGTTGATTAAAATTATATCAAGTTGATTCGAAATCTTTCACCAGTCTAATTTTTAAAAAATTTAATAATTTTTTAAAAAATTTATGTAACATAAACCGATCGAAAATGTAAAAATCACTCTATTTTGACAAAAATCAACCACCCAAAAAGTTCAACTCGTCGGTCAGTTTTTCGAGGAGACCGATCGGTTTTTCGACAACACCGATCGATTTTAGTTTTTTTGTTTTTATTTTTTTAAACGCTCGATTTCGAAACTCTTCGATTTTTAACTATTTTCGCTCGATTTAAACCAGTATGGTCGGATCCTCGATTTTCAGTTCGAAAACGGTTTGGCTAACCAATTTCCGACGCAGGCCCGCTAAAATTCTGAAATCATGCCTAGCGCGAGAGAGGTGCTGCAGTGCTGGAACAGCGAGCCTGACCAAATCAACAAGGGCAATGGTCTGAGATGGTGTGTGGAATCACGCCTGGCCTCGTGGAAAAAAAGTAAACGGGAAAACATGGGATTATGATAGTACTTCTGGCCAAACATCACCTTCGGTTTCTAGAGTACCAAGCAAGGACAGCTGGTGTAATGCAACAGGTGGTGTTGCTTCTTGAGCTGTGGTTATCAAATGCTTCCAAAGTCCCCGCCTATCCTTTTTGCGGTGTGTAACCATCGCAGGATTCACCTCAGCAATAATGTCTCCAGAACTTTTCGGTGCTTTGGAATATAGGAGCAAAGGATGAAAGCGATAAAGAAACGTCCGGCCGAAATGCATGCATATCCAATGGAACTAGGGAAATGTTTTCGAGGGTGCACACTTCGTATATATAATTATATATCTAACGTATATATTTAAAAATTGAAATCGATAAAAGTCCAATACAAATAGTTTTAAGATCTTATAAATCTCAAACGACCGAAATCAAAACCAATTTAATCAACAAATTTAGGCCTCCTTTAAGACAGCTTCTATCCGGTTTTTGCTTAAAAGGAAATCGGATTGTTTGTCAAATGGAGGAATTCTGAACAGCTTCTCTCACAATCAGATGCTATTTTCTACATATAATTAGAATCCGACTAGAACATAATTATCATTTATTCTTGCTGATTCTCACCGGTCCGGTCTAGAACCTAATAGTCACAGCCGATCCGACCCGATTCTCTCACAAACAGAAACATCCTCTCTCATAATCCATAATTCATAATCTTAGCTTATTAAAAAATGATTTTGCAGCGCTTTTCAATTTTTAAGGATGCAAGGCATACCCGGCAGGCCGGCACCCAGATCCGCCCCTATCCTGTAGGCCGAATTCTCCGTCAGACACGGGAAGAGACAGAATCACAGAGCTAAGAGGCGGTTTCGTTCTTCAAACCAGATGACACTATGGGTGTGGCAGACGGGCCGGTACATTGCTTCAAGTTACGACATTTTTCTTTGTTCGTCTCGAGCCGGACCTAACTACCTCTACACGAGTAACACGGCACAAGGAAGGTTCGGCAAATGGCTGCAACAGCAGGTTCGGTCACAACTCACTGCCCCGCCTGCCGTTTTCAACAAAAGCCATGCGGTTTCCATGACTAAATAATGGCACCAAGTCTCCTCTACCCTAGTCCATTCTGCCGACGACGCAGCGGTCAGATGGGTCGAGATTAGGCCAGCCCCAGCCGTATGTTAGGTTAGGCGCAGGTTGGTCCATGGCCGTGTCAACTGCTGCTCGCTTTTTCAATTGGTTTTGCGTGGCCTCCTCCAGAGCCTAGACTTTTCACTATGCATGTCAATTAAGGGTATATTTAGTTGCTTATACCAGTATGAGATTGTTCAAGAAAAAAGTTATCTATATATTTGGTTTCTTGAATGAAACCATTCCATTTTAGACCAAGTGATACAAATTTAAAGAATATTTTCTATAGATACTAAATCATTCTATTCATCTAAAAATAATAGAATCAAATAGTACATAATCATCTCATCTTATTCATCTACATTCCATCAACCAAACGTGCCTAGAGAGCTCGACAGGATCACCATCGTTTGCGTATAGGTCAGGAACTCAGTGTCGTGGTCGGCAAAAAAGAAAAGAAAAGAAAAGAATAGAATAGATAAAAATTCTGAATCAGTTTTTATTGTCGGGCCTCGTGCTGGGCTCAATCTGGGCTACGGAATAGAATATTGTGATCAGATGAAAGCACATTTAGGCGCAAAACCTGGCCCAGCCCAAAAACTTAGACGACCGAGTTAAACCTTCGATATCTTTTAATTTGTTCCTGTCCAGCCTTTCAATCCACTCGGCACGCTGGTTGTTTCTAGTCTAGTTGCAATTTTTCAATTGACTTTTCACGTATAAGGCAGACGTACACACTTAACATATACTAATACACACTATTCATCTATACATGCGTGTGCGCGTCCTCTGTACATATGGGAAATATATCGGAAGCACCAATGCATCATTGAGCACGAGCATATACTTTCTCACTGAACACCCTCAGTGTGTTTCTAAATTTGATGACCAGCACTGAGTTCTAGACTTATGGCGCGTTTGGTTTATGACCTTAACGTGGATAGGATGGCTCCATCCAAATTTATCTTTTCAACCAAATAAAAAATTAGTTTATTCCATCCATCTTCTATCTCATCCACCATCTAACTTTCATCCCACCAATCAAATTTGAATTCTCACCCCATTCACCATCCAACTCTCATCCTATCCAACTTTATCTCTCCAACCAAACAAAAAATTATCTGACTTCATCCACGTGAATAGGATAGCCTTATTCCATCTATCTTTATCTTTAAACCAAACGGACCCTTAAACGCCGAGTGTGTACTTTTACATTACGGGTTTAATGGATTGAACATGTCATTCCTGACCGTATGCATTCGCTTCTGCCTATCTTACTAAATTTGTAGTTACCTTTGCAATGAAATTTTGAATTCAAAGGTACTATTCTTTTCTAATATTGAAAAGAAAAAATATATGTATAAACAAATACTAGTTTCATGCTAACGGGATTCATGCGAACGCACGAATGAAGAGAAAAGAACACTGTATATATTGGGCTGGCCTCAGGAGATAGGGTCCTAAAGCCCAGGAGGCAACAACTCGGCAGCTAGCTGCTAGCTCCTACTTTTTGTCTGTCTTGGGCCCAGAGCGTCTGCAGAGTCGACAGGCAGCGGCGGCTTATTTTTATGTAATATTTATTTTATTTTATTTTTTTCAAAAATAATCTACGGAACAAAAACATTTAGAAAATGGGTCCCCGTCGCCCGGATATAGGGCGATCACCCCATATCCGGGCGATGGGTACCTATTTTTGCAAAAATAATAATAATAAATTCCGTAGATTATTTTCGAAAAAAAATTAAAATAAATATTAAATAGAAAAAAAATTCGGAAGATTGACATATCACAAACTCTCGATTATGGATTCATGGAGAAGTAAGATCTGTGGGCCTTGGACTCGGATACAGGTCACCTTATCATCGACAGCGTCGGCGATTCCGATGAGGGTTAAATATACTACGAAGTAGATAGAATTTTAGTCTAAGTATAAAAGATTTTATTTATTGATGGATGAATTTGAATCTATTGCTATATATTAGACATCTCTTATACAGAGAGAATCTATCTAATAAAGAGATAGTTTTGCCCCTTACTTTATGTGTGCTTCCTGTTTTTGTTCGTGTGATCTCGTTAGTGTGTAGTTAACTAATCGCAGGTGAACGACTACGTTTTACAACACATTATTAGTACGAAGCTCTACAAGGTTAAAGCCCTATATTCTTTACAAGTAGATCCCCTGGACAGTATCTTCCATATTTAATTTTCAAGGTCAACAACAATTTGTCGATAGTATTCATCCTACTGGTACTAGACCATCACTTTCTTTTGCCAATCTCTGGTCGGGCGTCATATCAAAATTCCATGTCCAAACTCACACACACACTATTGCCGCCAAAAAAGTTATTAACAGCAGCACCGCGTCGTATGAAGGGTAGTGCTCGTTGGTAGCGTCTGCGAGACTTTTTTTTTTAAATAATATTATTTTAATCAAAATTTACAGAAATAATATACCGAAAAAGAAAATAGCAAAACTACCCCCTGTGTCCATTTGAATTGGCGACAGGGTCCTGTCGCCATTTGAATTGGCGACAGCAGCCCCTGTCGCTAATTCAAATGGCGACAGGGGGCATCCAGCCTCTGGCTGCGTGGGGCAGCAGTGGAAATGTCGAGTTTGCCCCCTGTCGCCAATTCAAATGGCGACACCCCCCTGTCGCCAATTGAAATGGACATAGGAGGGCAACCTCAATAAATTAAGGCAAAACATATTTAGTGTGATAATTGATGTTGTAATGTATAAAATTACAATTATGAAGGAAAAGTAATGTGAAAGGGTGAAAAATATTATTGAATCAGTATATACTTTAATATATATATATGCAGCACATATATAAGGAAATTTTGGAATTCTATACACAATATTTCTTGTATTCTCAAATCAGTATAACATTTTTGTGTAAGAGCGAAAAACCAATCGTATTCGCTCTGTTGGATCATGAAACCTGAAATTGCATCTCCGGTATATGGAAAACCAGGACATGTTTTATTCGGTCAACGCTTAAACCGAAAATCGGTGTATTTGGAACACCGAAATGACAATAGTGAATAAGATTACCTTCTCAGGTTCACCTTAACAAGGCCACCAATCTATTTTTTGTTTATTTCGGATTTTTGAAACCGAGTTGATAAAAATGCAGATAAGTTTAGATGTACTAGTCACGTTAAATTCGACTTTTTCATAATCGGTTGTTGCTTATTTGTATTTTCAAAACCGGTGACTATGTATCCATATGACATGATGAAATTTGATATTTTAATGTCAAGAATTCTTAGCTCCTCACGAAGGTGTTACATTTTACGTATATGTCAAGAAAACCAATGTCAAGAACCAAACATTGCAAATTCAGAGGGTTGTACAACTTGTACATGCATGGATAATTCGGTCTAATAGGCTAGCTTTCATGGCTCAACAGAAAGGAAAGGAATCAATCAAAGAAGGCTACCAATTGATGACTGATTTTACGATCATTGTGAAAAGCACGTATATGCGGTAGTAACGTTAGGAACAAAACTCAACGTTAGTAGTGCACATGTAACGAAAGTTTAGATGATGAAAGGAGCAACGGATTATATTACAATGACATTACAACGGTGACCATATTCCTAGGAGAAGTAGCGATAACATCGGTTGTCATGGTGGAACAAGTGATCGCTCCGTCTATGTTCGTAGAGTGGGAACGATGCCATACATTTTCTACACATTACATCACCCGTCATTCTTTTGCGATTTGTTCTCGGACACCGCTCAATCTCTCTTATGAAAGAGCTCCATGGCCGTGGCGGTGCTCCCGATTCTTTGCCGAATGGGTAGCCTATGCCGCACGTCTGCGGGGTATAAGAAGTAACTTGGTTGTGTGCATTCTCGTGGAGTTACGCCCTCCCATATGGGCATGCCATCCCGATTTCCGGCGTCCCCTATGTTAATACCGCCGGGTTCCTCGATGGTCTTTGTAACCCGGCAAGGATTTCTTCCGTTGTGCGCAACTAACTTCGGCCGCTTCCCCTTGTCCCTACTTAGAGTGGAGGAACCCTCTTCCACTTCCGGTTCCTTGCGGAGACGTCTTCTTTGTTTCGCTCGCACTCCACTATGTGGTGCAGGAGGTGCGTGTTGGGCTTGTCCTTGTATAATCTCAAGCGTGCCCTGCAGTCCATACAGTATGTATGCTGTGGTCGTTGCAAAATACCTTGGGCGTACTCGGGGTCTGGCTTTTCGGGGCGAAAGTAGCACCACGGAGAGGGTTGCTCCCCCCAGTTATCCCATATGGGAAGTTTGAGATGTGGGTGGTACTGCTCCGGATCCACCCAGTTGAAGTAGGCGCACCATTCATCCTCGGCCAAGGGGCACCGGTAGAATCTCCGGTCCGCTAGATCCCCTTGGCAGGTATCAACGACTGCTTCCAGGTCGTGATCGCAAAATTCGGGGCTTTCGGGTGCGGGCCCTTGAGGAGGTTTCTCCTTTGACTTTATCCATTTTGCAAGTTTCTTCTTGGAGTCCTGTATGCGAGGAAGCAGTTTAGAATTACTACTTTGTGACTGCGTAACATTAGCATGTCGCATAAAACTCACCGATTGGTTGCTCTCTTGCCCACCGGCCCTAAACTCCGGTCGATCTAGAAGGGGGACATATCCCGGCGGCCTCTCCCACCGGGTGAAGTTCTCGGGCGAAGTGGGGTAGGCGTCGTGGCAGTTGTTGAGAAATTCGTAGTCACGTCGTTCCGGCCCGTCGATCCATTGGAAGAAGCAACACCGGTCCATGCGCTACAAAAGAAAAACGACGCATGAAATGGTAGTGGTACCCTTAACTGTAATGACACCAGTAGGTTTACCTCATAGCCGTGTGCACAACAGTAATGAGCGCGGGCGGCCGTAGCTCCGTGGTTAGATTGCATCATCTTCGCCGGAAGGTTGCAGGCGCAATTAGGTCGGGCAACTCGGAAGAATCGAGCGTCAACGCAACTCGCATCCGGGTATTCAGGGGGGGTTAAGTTTCGCTTGCTGAAGAGGCGACGGTAGAACGACATCGTAGCCTAATTCGTGTGAAGTGTGCAGAAGTTGATTGTCAGTCTGTTGGTAATGGAAGTGTATCCCTCCACCGGTTTTATAGTGGTGGCGAGCTAGATAGCCTGTCATCCACTTGGCAAAGATGCATGACCTGTCTCCCCTCTCCGAAAGCTGCACAACCTGTCACATTATTAGCAAAGCTGAACGACATGGCACGCCTTTCGCAAAGCTGCATCACCTGTCACGCTTCGTGAAAGCTGCACGACGTCGTGGTCCAATAAGTCTGAGAAAGCTGATAGTAGCGTGTTGTCAAGTCGCATTGAGGGTGACCGGTCGTGCAGCTTTTATTGAGGGTGGCAGGTCGTGCAGCTACCATATTACGTAAAAATATCTCAGTTACAACTCTCTTCGCATATAATTTCTCAACGCCCAACAACCCTAAGTATTACATTCGCGCGCGAACCCTAACGATGAAGGATTTTCGGCGGCCCGTAGAAATGCATGTTGGAAGTTATTTTTTGGGCCGGATGTACCAGATGTGCTATTTGGTATACGGACTACCATATTCCGTAAAAATATCTCAGTTACAACTCTCTTCGCATATAATTTCTCAACGCCCAACAACCCTAAGTATTACATTCGGCGAACCCTAACGATGAAGGATTTTCGCTACCGTAGAAATACATGTTGGAAGTTATTTTTGGGCCGGAGGAAGTCGTCAAACCATGAAAGGCGGATTCATTGAGATAAAACATACGAAAAGATAAACCAGTTGAACAAAGTCACTGTTCCACAGAATGAACTGATGGTACTAAAAGATAAAACTAAAGCAAAAACTAGCTACGGCCCCTGCGAGGTAAGACGCCACGTGTGGCCCAGGCCTCCTCCGACGCTGAACATGCCCGGCTGAATATGTCAGCGGGTCAGCAGGAACTCCGCGAGAACTCCTAGTAGTGCGACGTGGTGGAGTCGGAGGCGTGAAGGGGTCTGGTCCGGCGTGGGTCGACTCGTGGCCGGGTCGGCGCGAGGCGAGCTGCGAAGGACCAAGGATATCCTCCATCGTCGCCTGCTGGGGGGACTGAAGCCAATCGTGAAGAACATCGGTGTCGTCAACGGGGCTCGAGCCGCCAGAGTGGGTCGCGCTACGGTCATCGACGGCTGTTGAAAAATGTTTCACGTTAGCACACATAATGTAAAAAATGTAGTAGACAAGGGCAGAGCAGAAAGGTGTACCTGTAGTGGGCTGCTGCCACCTGGAGCCCCCGGGTACATCGGGAGGAGGGGCGAGTGGCGCAGTGCTGGGTGCGGTGTGCGAACCCCGTCGCCCACGTACAGCGGACGAACGGCCCGGGACCTGTGCCGCCACATCGTCCCTCAACCTCGTGCCCGACGTAAGGTGGACGATGCGAGCGGTCTTGTCGACAACACCCGCCAGCATCGCTCTCACCTGATGTATGGTCGCGTTGCCCGTGTCGATAGCTGCTACCATCGAGGCCGCATCGTCGTGCACCTCCCGAGCAATGTCACCCTGTGAAAATGGCTTGTTAGTTCTATGCAGGCAGGGTATACAACTTGTGGGAGCAAGTACTAACCACGCGGTGAAAAGCAGGGTCCGACTGTGTAGGGTAGGTGTCCGCTGTGGAGGGAACGTGCCTCGGAGGTGACTCCACCACACGCACAACTCGAACGCGTGTGCGCGGGCTGTACCACCGGATGTAGTCGTCGTACGTGCCGTGGTCGTAAGGGTCAGTCTCCTCGTGCACGTCTGCCAAAGCCTGCGCCCACTGCTCGACATGAGGAATCATGCGTGTCGCCCAGCTCGTACCAGGGCCTAAGCCCTTGCGTGTCAGTCTGCATTAGTCGATTTGCAACGAAAACTTCATTACTAAAATATGCAATTAAATGAGATATTAAATAATTGTAACAGAGATGGAAAGCAATACTAACGAGTGGACGCTTAGCCGACGATGGCACTGCAGGTGGGGGAACTTCCCGACGGAGGCCAAACTGCCGCATGACGCGGTGGGCCGCGTACGTCTCAACGCACACGTCGAAAACTAAGTGACGACGTGTGAGCCAAGATATCTTGGCGTCAACTGGCGCCTTCGCAGCGAAAGTCCCCGAGGAGCTCGCGCGTCGACAAGCTCTGGAAGGTAGGGCCGCCAAATGACGCGGTCATCTGTCAGCTGGTCAAACATCGCTACGTACTCAGGGTACGAAGCGTGCGACGTAACTGGGGCGAAAGTGGGCTGCAAAAACAAGGAATACACCAACGTTAGTAGAGAATAGTATTGATAAAAATTATTTCACAAACAAGGTAATATATTATGTGGTACTAACCCGTCGGCGACACCACAAAGACCCCATGGTAGGGCGGTCGACCTCATCTCCAACTGCCCGGTAGAAATCGTCGCCATACGGCTCCAGGTCTATATGTGGACGTCCGATCTGGAACCTCTCGAACGACCACAACTGAAGCAGTAGCGGACACCCAGCGAGAACGGATGAGTCCGAGGTGCGACGGCACCCATCGCAAAGAGCACGGTAGGTGGCCGCCAGTACTGCCGGTCCCCAAGCCAGCTGTGGGATATGATCCATGTCGGCCTCCGCGATCGTCCTGGCGAACTGGATCAAGTGCTTGTCGACGGTGTCTCCGTGGCTCGAGCTGAACATGACCCAGCCGAATAGCGGATCGTACGCCTCGAAGTGGCGGGTGACGACGTAGTCCTCCGCTCCGGCCGCCATCCTCTCGGGCTGCAAAAGGCTATGGTTAGAGGCGGAACTGAAAGCGGATAAAAAAAACTACAAAATAAAGCGCAACTTACATAGAATCGAACCACCACTTCTGCGTAGGGCCGTGCGTAGTAGTGAATGTGCAGTACCTGCCGGTATCACACTGCGAACCGGTGCAGAGGTCCGCTCGCTACCAGTGGTCGACGCCGACCGCACCATCGCTGGCCCCTCGAGCAAGGTAGGCCCAGTAGGTAACTCACGTCCTCAAGTGTGGGCGCCATCTCGCCGCACGGAAGGTGGAACGTGTGCGTCTCAGGGCGCCAACGGTCCACCAAAGCGGCCAGTAAGCTCCGGTCGTACGGGAACCTCCTGGAGGAACCTCGCGTCTGGCGTCGACCACGGTAGCCTCCACCATCCTGGCTAATGGAAGCAACCGCTGCCCTCAACTTTGCATGAAAATATTGTAAATCTGCTGCCTACACACATAGATGACAAGACATTGAACTTATATAACCCTGTGATTAGTGTACTAACCTCGGAACCCATCGCGGGTCAATCCTCCATGCTCTTATGGGGGTGCGCAAGCGTAGGGCGCCAAGCTCAAGAGGTAGCTGCCCGGGCGGCGCTGATGGCCAAGTGGCTCGGTGAGTCGCATCTATCACCGGGTCAAGCAACTCAGACGCCATACCTGCAATGTGTAACCCGACAATAGGAAAATAGAAGAACATATCGTTACAAATTGAACACAACAATTACATAAAGAAAGTGCAAACAATCATTCCATAATAAATTTGAAGTACAACAATTTAATAAGTAAGTACAAACATAAACGACGAACAACAATTTAATTGGAAAGTCCATACATAAACGACGAACAACAATTTAATTGGAAAGTCCATACATTAACGACGTACAACAATTTAATTGTAAAGTCCATACATAAACGACGTACAACAATTTAATTGGAAACTCCATACATAAACGACGTACAACAATTTTACTGCCTCTGAACCGTGGGACAATACTTGAAAGTGTGGCCTGTCTCCTTGCAAACTGAACATTTCTTCACACGACGTCCACTTTCCGATGCATCCATATCGTTCCTTATACGCCTTGTCTGCCGTCGCCCAACACCCTTCAGCCTACTTAAATCCGGAACCCACCGTGTCGCCTCCCAGGTATGATGCTCCGTGAATAAACCCACCACTCGAAAACCGTACATTTCCCCACTCCAGGTTGCCATCACTTCTTCCTTGTTGAAGAAATGAGACAAGAATATACCTGGATCCATTCGGATTGTTGAGCAGGCCGCCATGACATGTGCGCATGGCCTGTGTAACAGACGAGGCTTGTTGCAGGTGCATGCACATGTTTGTCTATGCATGGTGCATTCATGTGTAACTCTCCGCCGGTTTGTCCCACGCCCTGATTTATCTTTACATAGTACCTCAAATCGGAGCTCCCTCGTGCCCATCTTCAATGCTCTATGCATCTCCCCCTTCTTGCCCTTTTCCTCCATGTAGGTACAAATCATCTCGGAGTACTTCACATCAGGGGCATTCATGCGGGCGACGGCCCTAGCATAGTGATCCACAAAGTATTTCGTTATGCCACGAAGAACACCCTCCACTATAGCAACCAGGGGAAGTGGCCTCAACCCCCGCATGACCCAATTGTAAACCTCAGCCAAGTTTGTCGTCATGACCCCATACCTGGCGCCATCGGTGTCATAAAGCTGAGCCCATTTCTCCTTAGGCTCATGCTCTATCCATTCGGAGAAGCATTTCATAGCCCTTCCATTCCTCCGAACCATGTTCGGAGGGTCTGTTGGTAACTCTGCAAGCGCTACTGGGGCCTCCCTGCGGAAGCTGTTGGTTTCTTCATTTGCCTCTTTGTATGCCTTGACGTTAGCTCGTCCAACTTCTTCCATAGTCTCTCAAATTTTCTTTCCGGTTCTGGTCGCATGACCTCTTAAAAGCTTTGTCACTCTTTGTTCCTGAACTGCTTGTAAAATTGGCGCCCATGTGCCGCTTACACCACCTACTACGCAAATCGTGCCATGGATGTGTCTCATCTTCACCTTGCTGCAATTGCACGATCGCCTTTAGCAACCCGGGATGCCGATCATGTATGACACACACACCAGGCCATTGTTCCACGACCCAGCTTTCACGTTCCTTAGAAACCATAGCCAACTATCGGTGTTCTCACCCTCTACGAATGCGGCGAACGGGAAGAACTCGATTATTGCCATCGACTCCTATGGCGGTCAATATCCGCCTTTGTACTTCCCGGTCGAAAAAGTCCCATCCACGCATAACAACGGACGGCAATGTGCGAATGCGTTGATACACGCACCGAAAGCAAAGAATGCCCGCTGAGCAACATCTTCCCAGGAAACGCCGTGAAGGTTGCTCGAAAATATCGACATAAGTCCCAAAGATTCCTTTCCTTGATCACCTGAAGCAACCCTGGCAGATTCTCGATAGGAGTCTTCGTGACGTGCCAAACCTTGCTTCCAATGCCTTCGCTTCGCTCTCCATGCCTTCGCATAGCTTATCGTGTCTCGATACCTCTCGCTCTATTGCAAGTATGATGGCACGTGGCTCTAAATCCAGGTTGCCCACAATCTCCAGTACATTACATTGGCAACAAAGCCGGAAGATATATTTCTATGCGATTGTGTAGACTCACAAGACACATGCATGCGGCACTACTATAGAACACTTCCAAATTGTGTCCCATTTAGGTTGGTAAGCATGGACACGCCATGGGCAACCTTCCATCTTGCATCCGACATCATACACCCGTTGATCGACTTAGCAACCTGAAGGGTCTCTGTGATGACACCGCCCATCTTTATCGCTTCTCGCACCTCACCTTTATCCTTGTAAATTGCATCTTGCCGCACCTCATTCGATCGCACCCCATTGGACATCTTCACCCTCGTTGACCATCGATCTGTCGAATCGACACTCATCCCACTCTGAGGAAAGGCTCTTCATCCTCTTCATCGTTACTTAAATCCTCGTAGTCCCGGCTCTCTGCGTCCATTGATATCACCAGCGATTCAATATGTTCTCCTCGTCTGCCACACCCATTGGTTCCTCTGACGTCTGCCACACCCATTGGTTCCTCGTGACGTCTTCCATTGGAACACCAACTTCCTCACCTTGCACCGCCTCTGAGCCGAACTAACATCATGCCTCACCGAGTATTCTCTTGCTTGGTCGCTCTCCCCAACTTCCTCCTCTTCGTCACCAACAACCTCCTGCTTTGTTCCTCACGGATGCCCTCTCGCTTTCTCAAATGCTTGCGCCAACAATACTAATGGCCATCCTCTCTCAATCGCTGCTCGACATACGAACTCCATGATTTCGGACTGTAATTTCAACTAACTCCCAAGACGCATGATTCCTGTCTCCGACACCCTACTCAGTGCGGCTTCACACCATGCAACTCACGGTCCAACGAGAATATTTGGTATAACCATCTTCTAAGCGTGCTCCATGAACGCTCATTTGCCGACGTGATGCACCAACTACGATACTTGGGAAATGACTTAGTTCCACCCTTCCACACCCATGTTCGAATTCCCTCCGTAATATATTGTAAATCGCACTCGCTCATCCATACTGTCAAACATTTCATGAAATTCTTAATGTACGACACACACCTTTTAGACAATGTACTTATGCTACGTTTAGACTTTCGATATGTGAAAAATCTATTTTTCAGTCTTTAATACCAATTTTCTGAATTTATTTACTGATTTCTAAAATTTAGGAAAGAAGGAAAGGCAAAATCATAATTTTTACCTATTTTTAGGAAATTGTTCATGGCATTTTCCGGCCAATGCAATCATCGCCGTGCAAAGCGCCGAGGCAAGCTCGTATGCGGCGGGTGAGCCAAGGCAAGTGTGACACTGACGGGCCGAGGCGAGCAAGGCCGAGGCAAGCGCGGCAAACACGGCCAACGGGGCCAAAGGCGGTCGTGGCCGCGGTGAGCACGGCGAGCAGGGCCGGCGCGGCGGGAGGTTTGTTCCTATATCGCGAAAATATCGCTAAGTCGCTAAACTAACGCTAAGTAGCTAAACTAACGCTAAGTAGCATGGAGATTTGTTCCTATATCGCGAAAACAACGCTAAGTCGCTAAACTAACGCTAAGTCGCTAATTCGAAAACAACGCTAATCGCTAAACTAACTAACGCTAAGTCACTAAGTCGCGAAAACATGACAATACTACTCGCTAAATCACTAAATCACTAATTAATCAATCTAGTCACTAAGTTAAATGAAACATACAAGAAAGAAAAAAATTTACATGACGCGATCTTCTTCTTCCTCCTCTCCCTCTCCTTCCTCCCTCTTCTCCCTCTCCTTCCTCCCTCTCCTCCTCTTTCTCTTCTTCCTCTCCCTCTCTTTCTTCTCTTCTTCTTCTCCCTCTCCCTCTCTTTCTTTTCTCTTCTTCTTCTCCCTCTCCCTCTCTCTTTTCTCTCGCTCTCCCTCTCTGTGCGCGTGCAAATGGCGATCGGTTTCGGCTGCGACGGGTATAGGCCCTGTCGCCATTCCATTTGGCGACAGCGCCAAGCAGAGGCATTCAATCTTGTCGCCATTCCATTTGGCGACGGAGACGGAGGAAATTCGGTTTGCCTCGTCGCCATTTGAATTGGCGACAGAGCTTGCCGCCAATTCAAATGGCGACAGGACCCTGTCGCCAATTCAAATGGACACAGGGGGGTAGTTTTGCTATTTTCTTTTTCGGCATATTATTTCTGTAAATTTTGATTAAAATAATATTATTTAAAAAAAATTCGCGTATGCGACGTGGCAAGCGATTTTCTAGCAAATCGGCAAAGTCGATGATTGATAAACCTAAATAAAAACTGATTCTGAATGGAATATTGATGCGAAGCAATAATGAATATGAACAAATCTCGAAGCAAGAGGATAGGTGTAACTCGCAGATTGATTAACACATCGATGCTAAGCAATAGTGTCGAGGGTCGGATAGATCCCATAAATTACCTCGGGTGCCACGAGTGGCACGGGCTCACTACTGCCCGAACCACCGGAAGGCCATCCCCCGGGACGACCTAGCCGGGCGCCACGAGCAACACGAGCTCGTCCCCGCCCTGGCCACCAGGAGGTCGTTCCTAGGGGCGGCCTTACCAGGACCTGAGAAGGTCGCATAACCTGGTGGGTCGATGGCTCGTGCTCGGGTGAGGTGGCCGAGTTCGGAGTTAGTTGTTAGCCGACCTGACGTGATCCCGAGGTCGCTAACCGCCAGCTGCGTAACCTCCGCTAGTTCGTTGTGTTCTCCGCGGGAACGTGGCTGGGGTATAGGATCTGTTAGTTACCACGTTGGACCTGGTCGAACGTGGAGTTAGTGGGCTTGAACAAGTACGCCCCTTTGTAAACTATAAAGCATCCCCGCCGTGAAGGGGGGAGGCAGAGACACACATACGAAAATATATACGAGCTGGAGTAGGGCTGTTATCTCCTTCCTGAGAGGCCCGAACCAGGGTAAATTACTGTGTCCCCGCTCGTTGAAGTCCAGTGAGTCACTCCTCTGAGCATTCCCTCACGTGAGAAGGGGTCGTGGATGGTCCCTCCACCAACAAGTAAGCTCGGCGGGGGCCTTCTCCCCAATCGTCGACAAATAGTGATCAAAGTCAAATTACAGATATTTAAGATTCTGCTAGTTAATTACAACCCGCTCCTAAGGTACATCAAAAATAGATGCAAAAATGTAGTAAAGGTTGGTGTAAGCTTTTCCGTCAACTGATATGGGGTACGTATTTATAACTTAAAACAGTCGACTCAACCTTCGATTGCGTAACAAATCCCCCTTTTTGTGTCGACTCAATCTTTCATTTGATAGTTTTTGTCCGCTGCCGAATCTTCATATCTTCAAACACATGTAGACGTTTTGCTTTCTCCGTAATATTTTTGGAAACTCCTAGCACGGTCGATGCCTGCCTGCCTCTAATTAATTTTGGCCACCCTTCGTCCACCCTTAAAAACCACATCAAATGCTAAAAATACTTTTATCAACGTACTATTCTGTGTGCCAAAATCCGGCGGCATTAATACACGCAAATGCTGAGTATTTTGCAACGGAATGCATCCAATTTCGCTTCTGTACATACATGGTACGTACATGTAGTTTAGCAGCACTCGTTCCGGAATGGCAGGAAAAAAAGAAATCCCAACCAATCAGCCAGGGCAGTAAGCAAGCAGCCCTTCAGATATGGCGAGGTCCAAGGGCATGCACGAAGAGTTGAACGGGTGGCTGGGACGAGGCGGGGATCCGCTCTTTCCATTCCCCGGCTCTATTTAAGTCGTTCCCTCCATGCATCACAAGTACTAGAACTCGTCGGTAGCAGTCCGGAGCGATCGAGCACCCTCTGGTCTCTCTTCTGATCCGTCCAAGCAAACGACGTCGCGAGATCAGCGAGCAGGGAGCTAGACAGAAGAGAGGAGGAGGAAGATGTCGTGGCAAGCGTACGTGGACGAGCACCTGATGTGCGAGATCGAGGGGCACCACCTCTCCTCGGCGGCCATCGTCGGCCACGACGGCGCCGTCTGGGCACGGAGCACCGCGTTCCCCGAGGTACGTGATCACACACGTACACCCTACTACGTGCGTGCATGCATGGTTCTTGTCCGAAAGCTAGTCTCGAGTTACACCTGTTTGGATGGCCTACTTAGGCCATTCACAATGGGAGTTTCATTTTCATTAAATGATGTGACACATCATCATGTTTGGTGAAGAGAGAGATAGGAAGAGTTTCATGGGAGGTGAGTGAGTTTCATCTGGATGAAACCTGAGATACATGGTTACCTAAATAAAAGCTGATGTGACACTGTTAGAAACCGTGTAATGAAACTCTCCATTGTGAATGGCCTTATACGCAATGTAATGTAGTGCGTTTAAGTTCTTGTAAGATCGTGTTCGCGTCTCACAGGGCTACTTGTGGTGTGCAGTTCAAGCCCGAGGAGATGGCCAACATCATCAAGGATTTCGATGAGCCGGGACACCTCGCCCCGACCGGCCTATTTCTTGGACCCACCAAGTACATGGTCATCCAAGGTGAACCAGGCGCTGTTATCCGCGGCAAGAAGGTAACTAAGAGTGCGTTTGGTTGCCTGGTGAGGTTGGATGAGATATGGCTATCCAATTTGGATGGGATGGAGCCGTCCAGGTAGTTGTTTGGTTTGGTGGATAAGGATGAGCGAATTTTTTATTTGGTTGGATGGATGAGGATGGATGGGATGAGTTAATTTTTTGTTTGGTTAGATGGATGAGCTAGTTGTAATCAAGGTTTTGAATTTTGGTTTGATTTTTGTTGGACAAATTTTAATAAAAAAATTGAATTTTGAACAAAATTTGATCACAATTTAAATTTTCTGACAAAATTTGACCAAAATTTGATTTTTTTGGACACATTTTGAATTTTTGAATAAAATTTGCATTTTCAAACAAATTTTTATTTTGGCAATTTTTTACTAAAATTTGAATTTTAAAACAAAATTTGACCATATTTTGAGTGAAGTTTAATTTTAGCCAAGAAAACTTTGCCGAAATTTGAATTTAGCCGTGTACACCTCTTTGTGCAGCAAACTGGATGAGCACATCCGGCCTTTTTATTTGGATGGTTTTATCCAGCATCTTGAGAGAATATTCTCAAAAATTGGATGACCATATCCTATCCATCCAAACAATTGGATGACTCCAAATTCATGGATGGCCATATCCCATCCACCCTCATCCACCCAGCCAAACGCACCCTAACTGGCCCACCAATTCGACCCCAAATGCATGGAGGGATTTGATAAATATCATCCGGATGTTTTTGTTTACTGAAATCATCTAAATCTGGAAGCATTGGATCGTTATTGAGATTCGGGAGTATCGATTACATTCCGATCTTATGATTTGATCCAACGGTTCACAATTTAGATGTTATTTAAGATAAAAACATCCGGGAGATTACTACACTCCATATCTTAATGGGTTCAGGTGGTTGGAAAGCTGATACTCATCTCGTTTGACCGTTCACAACCATTTTTCGCTTGGAATTGAGCGTTAGATCAGGCCCTGATCGGATGCCGCCATGGCGGGGCACATTAGATGGAGATAGCTTTTCTCGCCAATGAGTGTGTTACAGACTTCGATCTGATCTTGTTTTTCAGGGATCAGGAGGCGTCACCGTGAAAAAGACCGGGCAGGCACTGGTCATTGGCATCTACGACGAGCCGATGACCCCTGGGCAGTGCAACATGGTGGTGGAGAGGCTTGGCGACTACCTCATTGAACAAGGCCTGTAAGTCGATGGTTTCAACGACGAGCACATAGTTCCTGCGTTTCTTTAACCATCCATGGCAATATGGGGCGCATGGGTGCCAATATTTCTTCTCTCTTTTCCTGGCTCTGGTTATCACCGATGATCAGTTGCTCTGGAATGTTTCGTTTGTAATGTCATTTTGGTTTTTCGCCTTGTCGGCTCGGTTCGATCATTTGTTTGTCGTATGAATTGCGTGTCCAGAACAATATCTCCGGAGAGGTGTTTCTATGATCTTCCTTTTAAAAGTTGCATAACTATTAAAGCATGAATAAAGGGTAGATGATGATTACTTACCCCTTCGTTTGCTTCAAGATTTATGCAACTTGTACTAGAAGGAAAAAGCATAGAAGCACTGCTCCTATCTCCGATGGTTCCCATTTCCTTGTAATGTGGGCATATATACTCTGTGCAGTCCTCTCCTAAGGCGGCCAGTCACGTACGAATAAGTTTATTTGCCTTATGTAAATATTTCCAGCATCAATCTTACTTGTATCTTCGTACGCGGTACGCTGTATGCATTGTTCTTTTCAGCGTGGATAGAGTCCAATTTTGGCGAGTTTTGCAAGTTCTGGCGTTGGTAGTGTACTGTCGGTTTATCCCAGCGTACTCACGAATTTTTTTTATTTAATATTTTTTTATTTTATTTTCAAAAATAATCAACAAAAAAAAATTACGAAAATAGGTTCCCGTCGCTTGGAATATACAGGCGATAGGGATCTGAATGCAAAAAAATGACATCGCTAGGCGTCAGTGGCGTAGCTAGGATTTTAGTTAAGGTTGATCCATTTTTTAAAAAAATTATCTAACAGGACAACATATAAATACATAATATATCAAAAGCACAATACAAATATAATAATAAAGTTTTGCAACCATTCAGAGAATATTACCATACTACTTCTTGTCGGGCTTATGCCTTCTAATAGCCATGAAAGTCTCGCTTATATCATCTTCATCCACTTTGGAGGATATATCTCGCTTAATGAAAGTGACTAGACAATCATCCAAAAGACTATCACCTCTCCTATGTCTCAACTTATTCTTGACAAACTTCATTGCAGAAAATGCCCTTTCAACATTTGCCGTCGCCACTGGTAGAAGAAATACCAATTTGATAAGCAAGTACACCAAATCATGAACATTATGCCTCTTTATTTCAACAAGCTTAACTAAGAGTTCAACTAGACTTTTTAAATCTTTGAAGATGTCATCTTTTCTCATGTCATCAATATAGTTCCCAAGTTGCATTTCATGTCGTATAGTGAGCCGGAGCTTACAATAGACTGCAGAGCATTGGTTGGGCCGTGGCCCAACTGTGCCAACTGCTGGCTACGCTCCCCATGACCGTCAATGATTGTCAGAGGGTACACTGGTAGGTGACATATCGTCCGAACATGGGGCGATAGGGACCTGAATGCAAAAAGTTATGAGACGATAGGGATCTGAATGCAAAAAGGTATTTTTGCATTCAGAACCCATTTTCGTAATATTTTTTCTGTTGATTATTTTTTTAATTTTTTTTTATAAAAACTCGCGTGCTCACTCCTTATGGGCTGCGACTACTGTCACGTTGGTAGTTTGGGCCACTGTGGTTACGGGCGAACCGGCCGCATCCACTAATTGTACACAGTCCACCTCGGGACTTTGTCCTAATGAGATCAACTGGGCTGCACTAATAGAACTCCTTATGGGCTGCGACTACTGTCACGTTGGTAGTTTGGGCCACTGTGGTTACGGGCGAACGGGCCGCATCCACTAATTGTACACAGTCCACCTCAGGACTTTGTCCTAATGAGATCAACTGGGCTGCACTAATAGAACTCCTTATGGGCTGTTCACCCCTCTAAGTCACGTACTCACGTTGCAATTCCGATTTCCGAAGACCAGTTTGAACATAGAACCCCCCGGTCACCGGAGGCGGGTGTTACGGCCGGGAAATCAACGGACGCTAACGACCCCGCGGCGCGCGCCCGGACCACCATTGACGGTGGGGAGGGTCGGCGCAGTCCCAGCAAACGCGCATCTTTTGCCCAGCCAGCCGCTCCCCGGCACCGTATAGGATATATTTGGTTGATGGGATAAGATTAAATAGGAAGAGATGGTACTGTATCATTCGGTTTTATTATTTTGGATAAATGAAATGGTTCAGTATTTATAAAGAATATTTCTCAAAATTTGTAAAACTTGATTCAGTGTGGAATGGTTATATTCAAACAACCAAACACATTAATAAATTTTTTCTTAAAATATTTCATACAACTTGATACATGCGATCAAACACACCCAAAATCCAAGATCGAGGCCAGATTGTAGGCGGCGGCAATGCCATGCTGCATTAGGCATGCATGAACCGAGGAACGCATGCGGCGAGAACTCGCCCACCGCCCCATCAGGCCATCACCCACGAGACGCGCATGGGCCGCCCGCCTGGTCCGCCTGCCTCGCGCGCCGCGCGCTGGGCCGTGTCGGCGGCCTCACCCGCGCGGTGTTTACGCGGGAGAATCGCACCGCAACTAATGCATGCATGCACTGCGCACAAGCGGAAGCAGGCCACCTCTGGTCCGAACCCGATGGTGCTCGCGCGTGCACGCATGACGCATCCCCCGGTCATGCGCACGGCGCAAGGCACGATGGGCTCGAACCCGAGCAAGATAGCGCTGGACCACCCAATACCGTAGATGCACCGTACCATGCCGTCCATGCATGCATCTACATGCCGGTGCTCTTTGACCACGAGCCACTGACGTATCGCTAACGCAAAGCCACTCCTCCCGTTCTCTGCCACGCACCATCGCATTGCTGCAGCCACAAAGTCCATTCCCTTGCCCTGTACGTAATGTTGTAAACTTCATATTTATTACGTCAATTAATCTTAGATATGTCTTAGATAGTAGGTATTCTGTACCATCGTTTCTCTCTATCTGCATATGGAAACCTTTCATACCAATGACTTTTAAACATAAGAGTATGACTGAATTCAGGGTATAATATAACATTCTTCTAGTGTCAACTATAAGAGCATCGCTTCTACTTCTAGACAGATTTCTTCCTCTGTCATTGGATTATACTTTTGTTCTGTATTAAAAGTATCTTTTAATAATCAGACAATTATTGCATCAGGAACCAATTATAAAATATAGAATAAGCATAGCACAATTAACCAAATATCTGAGAAATATGTATTTATTCAATTTTAAATGATAATCGCTCAACAGGAGCGTAGACTAATTGTTCATTCAGGAACTAGAGCTAAACTAATGAGAAGACTTATAAGAAATATGTGACATCGACTTAACAAAGTGAAGGAATACTTAGGAGACTAATTCAGGTCTCCATATGAGTCGTATGTGTCATTTGAGACTTCTCAAACTCAATAATTTTAAGAGCTATATCGTCATACTTTTCAGTATCCGTATCAACAACAGGTCGTACGAGGAAGTATGACATAACATTATTTTCCTGGGTCTTATTGACCTTTTAGTGGGTTTAGTGTAAAAGTCTACCGCATGCTTCGTGATACGATAATTGCACGATCAATGGATAGTACATTCGTACCTAAAATAAGACTATTCAGTGTTTGCAGCCTTATTCAACTGAATCTTGCTTTTGAAAGCCCCCTGCCCCTTTAACTTTACTTATCCACTTTAAATTGTCTCTTCCTTATTTGTTTTTTCATACTTCCATTTACCCCCATTATTCATTTGGCCCTTTTTGCGGCCATGGCTATTGTTAGCCTGTTTAGGTATTGCACGACTCACATTAGGAAGTACGTGATGATTCTTCACCAGGAGTTCATCACGTTTTTCTGCTTCTAGCAAAATACATTTAATCTCGAAGCACTTCTGGTACTTGGGATGATGATACTGCTACAATAGTATCATCATATTGGGGTGAAAGTTGCATAATGTCTGATCATTCTAACATTAGCAATTTTCTAGTTACAAAATGTTAGTTCAATGACAAGCTTATACATGGCAAAGTTATATGCTATCACAGCCTTTAAATTCTGAAAACGCGAGAGGATCCATTCGTGCTGTGCTCCTGGCAACATGACGGATATTTGCTGGTAATGTATTGTTCCTTTAGGGAATTTAAAAAGTAATAGCTGGTCCTCTTTCCATCAAATACTCAGCCTTTAGGTTCATATGAAGATGGTGCCCTAGGAAGTGCAAAAACCGTACGCCTATCAGTTTCGAGAAAAGCAAAGGTACTAGCTTCAAACTCAGAAAATAGTAGCCCCAAAGGATTGAACTATCAAATTTATCTTAATATCATTGCCCAGGTAAGGTAAGTGTTGCCATTTAGGGCAGGCTTGGTAAATTCCCTCTATGCTATGTCCAACCAACATATCATATTTTTATTTATGCAAAATGATTTTTACTACTGGTAAAATCATTATAGTACATGCTCGCTCTTCAATCAGTGAAGTTTAGTCTATATCTATTCAGTACATAATTATCTAAAAAAATTATCACAATTTTCCTAGCAATTTTGCTAGTTTTCTGCTAATTATTTAACCAATTTTTAGAATTACTAAATAGCAGAAAAATAAATTTCAATATGAAATTATACTAGGATAATAAATTTAGGGACACAAGGCTCCCAACATTCTATCTATAATTTTTCTAGCATTTTCATGATTTTCTGTCGATTACCAAGCAATTTTCAGAATTACTTCATAACAGAAAAAATTAAATTCTAGCACATATCAATATGAAATAATGCTAAGAAAAATAAAACTAAAGCCATGGCATAAACAATGTGTCACCGTAATTTTCTAGAATTTTCTAACAATCGCCTCTTTCTGGCCGTTCCTTTTTTAGTTCAGATCATGGGCAGGAAAAAGTGCATCCTCCGGCTAGCGACTACATGTAGACCGGCGCTCTACCTGCTATACTGTGCTACGTAAAACAGTAAAAGCTCACAACTTCCGGATTTTTCATAAGAGAGAAAATGAGAGCTACCATGCAAAATATATCCGGCAAATCCTGTGCTGGCTATGTGCTCAGTGAAATATAATTAGTACTTTTTGAAAGGACACACCACTTATGTTTTTTAAAAAAGGATTTCATGTTTGATTAAGGATCGATATGCAAAATCTCTGACAAAAAAATCCCTTCTCTCATATAAGTATAACCAATCAATGTCTGAGCTCGATCAGATGGACATCAGGACATGTTCGCGGCATGGTTGATCATTTCAGCACCTACGAATTGGACGTCGATCGAGCAGGAGATCCAAGGAAGAAACAGATTCTCCCAGCGCCAACAGGCCGGCATGGCCGCCGGAGCCAGCACCATTGCATCACCTACACCACCACCACCACCACCATCCGACAACACCTACGCGCAGGCGCAGCTAGCTATAACACGCCGATAACGCATCCATCACATCACCCCACTTGCCCGGATAAGCCGCCCCCTCCCAATCATCGCACACACACACAAATTAGCACACGCACGTACGCAAGCAGCACAAGAAGAAAAGAGTGCACCGTTCCGTTCGCTCTTGTAGCTAAAACGGAACCTGTGCTGTGTTACTAATTGCATATATAGCTGCATCACACGCTGATCTCTCAGCCATATACACCAACCACGTCTGCGTGCTTGCCAAGAACAGATAGGCAAAGAAAAGGGCGGGATAGAAAAGGAGAGCTAGCTATATACAAAGGGACCTATAGAGGCAGGCCAAGAAAAAGATCGAACGGCACCAGCTCGAGGCACCACGCCGGCAGAAAAGCAAGGTGCAATCTTGCCGACGGTAGCTGCTGCATGCTTCTGGCTAAGCCATTGCAGGTCTCGAGTTCTTGAGCCCAGGATTCAGGTTGCGGCTGTTCTAGCTTGTCTCTGGTGAGTACGTATGTTCTTGCTCCGTACGTAGCACGCTCTTGCTATATGATTTAAGAGTTAGTTGCAACAGGTTTACTAATGCATGAGTTACTCCCAACACTCCACACGGGATACCCAGATTCTGAAGTGGTCGTGTTTCGGTAATTTTCTTTGCAAATTTGAGGCGTTACGACCTGCAAAGTAGCATTTCGCTCGAAATGATTTTTTTTCGACACGAGTTGGTTCCTCTTTTACGTCTTGAAAGACTTTGTTTGACACAAACTTGAAAGTGCTTTGTCTTGTTGCCAAATAAGAGAAGTTGCAGGCTCCATTTTTCCTTGCCTCGTATGCCTTTGACATGGGTTGATTTGATGATCACAAGTCCTATCTCTTCCCGCTTTCTCTTTCCAGCGTTCACTTTGACCTTACAATGTGTTTCACGTTTGTTTGACACTTTCTCCAGCCTAAGTTGAGTGCAAAACTGAGCTTTTCGAGTAGTTGCATACTTTCATTCCTCTCATTGCTTCCCAACTCTATAATATGCAATAGAGTTTTGAGCGTTGAAGCCATTAAAATTGACCCTTGAGTTCTTGCTCAGCTAGACCACTATCCAAATATTTTCAAGCAAAGCTTTCTTTTCTTGTGCCTCTCGTAGATCAAGTCCAATGGAGGAAGACTCCAAGGAAAAAGGCCACCCTCCCCAACTGCTAAACCTAATCCCAGACGAGAGGGAATGGAAGATCAGAGAAGCAGGAGATGGAGGAAGATTAAGAACAACAAGCTTCGATGAAGAGGACAAGAACCTAGAGCTTAAGCTTGGCCTTCCTGTTGTCCAAGAAGAAGAGAGAGAAGATGGCCCAAGAGAGAAGAAGGTACAACGGCAACAACAACAACAACAACAACAGATCTGCTCAGCACTCTCCCTTGGTTGCTTCCCTACACATTCAAAGCTCACACCCAACATGGCTACCACTGGGGCAAAGAGAGGATTCTTGGCCACTGTTGGGGCTAAACCAGAAGGTAAGGCAAGGGAAAACATGCAGCTTTTTAATTCAATTGAGCTGTTGATTTTTTTTTTTATATATCTTCTCCTCTGTTACTTAAGGTTATAACCTGAGGCACCAGCACAGTGAAGGATGTGGGAACGAGTTAACATTAGGAGGTGAAAATATGGCAGGTGGGAGGAAGAAAGGATGCTGTCCCCCACCACCAGCAGATGGCTCAGCTGCTGCACCTGTGCACAGCAACAGCAACCCCCAGGGGAGGTAACGATCGACTTACTGCCTTTCCCGTCTTTTGTGCTATCAGCTATACGGAAGCTATGCTTGTTTATTCTTGTCATCATGTATGGATGACTTCTAAATGATTACATATTTTATTGTTCTCGTGTCCTCATCCTATGCCTCCTAAATCCTAAGCTCCCATGCATGAATTCGATCAGCTTTTCTTAGGTCTCCAATCCTCCACTTCTTGGTCCTGGCTTTCTGAATCAAATGTGATAAGCAAATTTTAGGGGCGTTGAGTTTATTTCGTGTGCTATTTAGTTAGAATGAGAGAGCAGTTTATTTCTTTCAATCATGCAGTTCGAAGAAGTAGTCTTTACTTAGTCAATTAAAAACCTTCTATGCTTTTCTTTCTTTAATGTCGCACAAATATTAAAGCATGAATAAAGGTAGATGGTGATTACTTACCCTTTCGCTTGCTTGAAAATCTATGCAATTTGTATCGGGAAGGAAAACATAGAAGCGCTGCTCGAACCATTACTTTGCTAAAAGAAGGTTGTCTTTTAATCAACCATGTAGTTACTTTCTGTGAATAGTACTCTTTTTGGTTTTGTTTACTGTTTCTTGGTTAAGTGTAGATACGTTTTCCAGCTGTGGAACAGTGTGTTCTTTGAATCAAGTGGGTATAAACAAACTCACCTGACCTAAAAAAAAAGGAAATTAAGAAAAAAAAAACTAACCAGCGCTCTACTTTGATGTAGAGGTGCTGTTTTTCCAGTAGTCGGTTGGCCTCCAATCCGATCCTTCAGGAGAAACCTCACAAATGGCAGTTCATCTAAGCAGTCCCCTGAACGACAAGATGAAGAAGCTGATGGCAAAGCAAAGCTAGCCTGCAAGAAGAGACCGCTTGTCAAAATCAACATGGATGGGATCCCTATTGGAAGGAAAGTAGACCTTGCAGCGTGCAACAGCTACCAGAAGCTGTCGTCTGCTATTGAAGAGCTGTTCTGCGGCTTTCTTGAAGGTACAAATCAAAATTACCAGCCCACAGAACTAGAAATTAAACAGATCCTTAAAGTCATTTGAAGGACGTGTTTCTAGTAGCACCAAAGAGAGTCATTTTTTTTTTTTTCTAAAGCATTTCTATTTTGTTGTTACGCAGCTCAAAAGGATCTATCTTGTGCTGAAAGTGGAGAGCAAGGAGCAGAAGAGAAAATATTTTCAGGGTTGTTGGATGGAACTGGTGAATACACTCTAGTGTGCGAAGACAACGACGGAAACAGGATGCTAGTCGGGGACAGACCATGGAAGTAAGCTTTGACTGTCCCTTCCTCCTACTGTATGCGAGTACTAGCACTATTTCAATATTCACACATGGTAAGTTTTGTGTAAGTTAGGCATAAGAACAGCACTGTCAGACACGATTTGTTATATCTCTCATTTCAAATACAGTCAAAGTTTCTTTGCTTCTTGTGCCTAGCTACATTAAAAATTTTAATTGCTGTCTAGTTTTAACGTGCTTTAGAAGGTCAACGCAAGGGAGCAAATCATGTGTAGTATCTAACTAATTAACTGCTTCTAACTCGTGCAGTGTATTTGTTTCGACTGCTAAGAGGCTGAGGGTTATGATAAGGTCAGAGCTTCCCCATGACTTGGTAAGTATAACGGCACATCAAGTTGTGTCGTTTTTGTAGAAAAATTCACAGAACTTAATTCCGGACGAATTTAGATCAAACCAATGCACTTATATGTGTTATATAAAACCATGTGCTATGCCACGATAAGTTTCACTTCCTCAAATCTCTTTATTTTTGTTTCCTCCTATATGTTCTTTCTAGATTGGAGCTGCCTCTGGAAGAGTAGCAGATTGCTGAAATGAGGGTTCCAGCCATTTTGGTCGTGCAAACCGCAGTCCATCGCCTTTTAGGGGGGTGGCTCGTTTTTGGCTTGTAGAGATGAATCTAATAAGAAATGAAGTTAGCATCGTGCAGATGCAGTGAATGCACTGCATATTCTGTAAATAAACCTACTCGTTTTCGAATGTAATGTTGGTTAATGGTTAGTGCAATTCTACCTGCATGTTTTAGGATTATTTGGAAGGCAAAAACGCAGAATAAGTGCAGATTCTTCGCCTGGCTTCTACTTCAAAATAGGCTACAGACCGCCGACAATCTAGCCCAAAGAGGTTGGCCTTGCACTCCGGTCTGCTGTCTTTGCGGTTCAGGGGAGGATGAGGCCTTACATCTTATGATAACCTGCCCCTTTGCAAAGCAAATGTGGTTTGCTTTGTTCAGAAAACTGCAGCTGTTGCCTTTGCTAAGCCAGGTTTCTTGGACTGCTGTGTCAATCTCTGACTAGTGGCAAAATCTTTTAGGACTCCTTCCAAAAGGTCCACGCAAGATCTTGGCCGGAAGTATCATTTTCGCGTTTTGGAACATCTGGAAAGAGAGGAATGCGCGCATCTTCAATAGTTGCTACTCGCCGGTGTCCGATGTTGTTCAAAAAACTCTTAGTGACATTTCTAGCTACAGTTTAGTGACGAGGTCCGCCCGGCAGTTCTAGACTCCCGGGCGGTTGGGGGTTTTTGTTGTGCTTTTGGGTGTTGTCCTTACTTTCTTACTTGACTTGTCTTCTCTTGGATGAGATCTTGTTTCTTCCCCTTACTTAATAGATTTGGCAGAGCTCCTGCCCTTACTTCAAAAAAAAAAATGTGTATCACCGTGATGTGATAACTTTCTAACAACTGTGCTGAATGCAAACCTAACGCTCAGATCACAATGGTGACTTCGTGAGTTTTTGGCCGTTGTGAACTTTCTAATAACCACACTGAAAATGCAAAATGCAAACCTAATGCTTAGATAACAATGGTGACTTGGTGAGTTGTTAGCCGTTGCGAATGTAGAGGGCAAGTGAAGAAGTATGGAATGCTGGTGGCTCATCCATAATGGAGCAGCAACATCATATGGAATTGCCTGCTGTTAGGGCGTATGAAGTTATGCACTTCTTGACTTGTTATCAGTCTTAGCCAAACTACTTCCTATTATTTGTCACAAACACCGAAACACGTAATGAACTAATGATGAACAGACACTAAGCAGCCAGATCATGTGCATGTGGCTTACTGGCCTTTGCGTTCGGTGTCAAATTGCCCTCTTGTCAAAGAAGTAGCATCGCCGTGACTAAACACAGAGGATAAATTTTCTTCACAGCTTTACAAGCTGTTGACGAATTCAGCCATTTCTTTTCACCCTTACACACTGTCCATGTCCATTGCTTCCTGACAGCGCTTGTTGCCAAACATGGAAGCTATCTGAAGCCACTCTGGGGAATGCATATCATAAGAGTTGCTCTCAGAAGGTACAGATATCATTGATCCATTCCATGATGGAAACAATACATGGGCTTCAAGTTGACACTCTACCACAACCTGTCATGTAACTTATTGGAAGGGCTTTGATTATTTGTTTTCCACACTATTTGCTTACAACTTACAAGTGAACCAGATGTTGATTTTACTACCAGTGATTATTAGCAAGCAGAATATTAATGA
This sequence comes from Rhipidocladum racemiflorum, assembly GCA_036346355.1. NCBI lineage: Eukaryota > Viridiplantae > Streptophyta > Magnoliopsida > Poales > Poaceae > Rhipidocladum > Rhipidocladum racemiflorum. The sequence goes on from CM070577.1 coordinate 5,504,222, forward strand.
ACTAAAATAGCAGTACTTATGTACAACAGCATCTGCAAGAGGTAAGCATTTGGCATACCTGAAATTTAGACAGAGAATATATGCTTGCAGCTGCTCCGGTACTCAATTTCACTGTTGAAAGACTAGTATGCACCCACGCCAGATGGACCATCTTTAGCTCCATCTGCAGATAATCAAGACCACTAAGTTAGAGATAAAACATAGGACAAAAACAGAAAAAAGGATCACATTTTTTATGGTGCAGATGGAGATATTCACTGGTAATGCTTCCAGCGTTGGAATTGGGGACAAAGGAAAGGTCTTTTTCATTGGACCACCCCTGAATTCCGAACGGCGGGAAAAGAGGATGAGACGGGGTGGATTACGAAAGAATCTTTAGGCCCTTTTATTATGTCCTTCTCAAACATCTGTATCCCCCGTGTTGTGTGCTCATATGTTGCCAGTGTATATTTTAGTTCGTGAGCTAAAAGCCGCATTCCCTTTGCAAGAACAATGCATTGGAGTAGGTGAAAGCAACAGGAGTGCCTAGTAAATTCAGCATGCCAAGAGCCCCATCCTTAGTTTGTTCATCTAAATTCTTGTGCAAACTTTTATCAGTTTGCTGCTGATTGCATTATTGCACTCCAGTATTCTACTCAAGAAAGCAACCTGCCAATCAAATAGATATTGTACTGGGAGTGGATTCAGATGCTATATGCTCAACTCGGAGAGTACTAGTTGAGACTAGTCATAACCTGCAGAATATGATTCCTAAAAGATGTGGTAAAATGTAAATATGTGCATATAATTGAGGCCATCACAAAATAAGAATAAGGGATGTGATTCAATGGACAATGCATTCCGGTGATACAGCTCACGTCCATCGGTCCATTCCTAGGAGCCAGACTAGCATGCATAAGTATTTCGCCAATCACCACATATGCGTGCAGCACAGAAATAACTGGTACCTCAAAAGACTACCAGGTCACCACATATGTCTGCAGCTGTTTAGACTGTAGTACGACGCCTATAATGCAGATATCTTAACAAACAAACAAAATCTGAACACAGAGGTTGCACATGAACTTACAGAAAGATAAGGGCTGTCTGTAGCTGCAGCATCGCCAAAAAAAATGTGGTGACTTCTCAGGTTCTCTGTTAGATGAATTGCTATCTTGCACTGTTCATCACAAGATTTTTTTTTTTTTGAAAAGATAGTTCAACAAAAGACGATAGCACATTGTAGCAGAATGGAATAAAATATGTCCCGAGTTTACTTTGAGATCAGAAGTCCTAGCGATCCACAGGCCAAATAGATGAGTACACAGTGGCAAATAATACAGAACTCTGAACTTAGAGAAGGATAAGTACTCACTAACTTAAAAGACAAAAAAAAAAGAGAACTATTCAACGAACGACATCATGTTGGCATATCGCAAATGGATAGAATCAATAACTTAAAGAGAGCACACATCATTGCAATTAAGAACAACCCCTAACAGCACGAGCAGCAAACATATGGTGCTAAGCAGCTCATCTCCCTAAGATCAACGACCACCAGATACACTCATCCACAGCCTTGACAAACCTGATGTGTTGAAAATTGCAGCGAAGAACAGCCTTGATAAGTTGAGATTATGAGATGATCCATCCTGATTCCGACAGGTGGTCCAAATAAAATAAGGCATACTCCCTCTGTCCCACAAAGAATGCATTTCTAGGTTTTTTAAGACAAATTAGTGTGCAAGGTAAATGACCAATATGACCCTCATTACTCCATACACAGACGCGATGCTCGATTTCCACAGGCACTTAAATGAGCATGCATACACTTACAGCTGGGCCCTACAGACTAAAGATGCACTCTTTATGGGACAAATTTTGAACACTAGAAATGCACTCTTTGTGGGACAGAGGGATTAGCTCGCACATTAGCTCTAAAGATAGTACACTCGCCAGAGATGCTGAAAGATTGCCACTCACACCCCCCAGAACATTTGCCCTTGTCATATTGTGCAAAAAACGAGAAACCAATTGTTCATGGTGGTGGATGCAAAAGCGAAACTACGGACCGCCTGTCATTCGGCCTATCTGGGCTCGTGGCCTGCGTCATGTCCTCCGCTAGGCTTAGTGCGGTGGACGGCTGGACGCGATGGTCGTCCGGTTGCCGCCCGCCCGCCCCCACGCCGGGCCGGCCCACGTATGGAGCAGCGCCAATGCGCTGGAAAGGGTGGATCGAGTCAACCGAGAGCGAATGCGGAAAGGGGCGGCGCCGGCTGTGGTGGGATCGAGGGGATGATCGGAGCGGCAGCGAATCGCGGGGAATACGCCAGCGGCGAGCGGGGCGTGGGTGGGCGGCGCGGGGTCGGGATTCCGGCGGCCTGCGGTATCAGACGGTAAAGCGGCGGCGCGGGACCGCCGCTTGTGAAAGGCGAGCGGTTTGCGAGGCTACTTCTAGCCCAAAAATGGCCGACAAAAGTTAGCCATGAATACTGTTTTCTAATTTTTACTTTGTTATTGTATGAAATTCAGATTTACGTTATTTTTTCTTCTAATTTTTTACCGCGAATACGAAATTTGTACTTTAAATCGTTCAAATTCCATAAATCTATTACTCACGGGCTTTACAGTGAATCAAATACTATAATCAAGCCCGTAAGAACCCATCCCAACAAAGCGGCCCAATCCACATGTATTGCTGCTATTTTCAGGCCCGAGTTGTACTCGTGTTTCTGCTCCGTATGTTTGCAGTCTCGAAGGATATTGGCCGCAACGCAAGGCAAGGCAAACGACGGTCGAGACTCTGAGACCTTAGGGCATCTGCAATGGTGCCAACTTAGCATTTTGCTTAGGTGGATGAGAGAAAAACTATACCATTGCAGATACCCTTAACGTGGAGCATACCATGTGTACATGGATAGATTGTGCACATACTCCCTCTGTCCCACAAAGAGTGCATTTCTAGGATTTTTAAGACAGATTAGTGTGCAAGGTAAATAACCAATGTAACCCTCATTACTCCATACACAAGCATGTTGGTGCTTCGGTTTCCACAAGCACTTAAATGAGCATGTATACACTTACAGCTGGGCCCTACGGACTAGAATGCACTCTTTGTAGGACAAAATTTGAACACTAGAAATACACTCTTTGTGGGACAGAGGGAGTATGCAATAATTAAATCTGCAAATCGCAGTTACCACCCTGATGAAACTACCGTTGGATGGGATTTGGATGACTCAGATTTAATTATTGCACATGTATACAATCTACCCATATGCAAAGCATATGTTTCCCCCTAACCGAGCACGAAATACCATGCGGATAGACGTGGTAGAGGAGACGAATCGACTCGTTGCCCCTAGGGAGGAGGTAGCGGCGGTACGGCGAGGGATGATCAAGGCGAAGGTTGCGTTGGCGCGGCGCTCGATCGATCGGCCGTGTGGTAGGTCCGGCATCCCTTCGTTCGCCGGCCGCAGCAGCTAGGGAAAGGAAGAGGAAGCCAAGGACGAGCAGCTCGCGAGGGAATGCCTGGAGCACTACAAAGCCACGCATCCGGGCGACGAGTACGACCTCGCCCCGGGCCCCGGGCATGGTGACCCGGTCCACCCGGAAACTACAACCTCGCCTCCTGGACTCATGGCAACTTCGTGGCGTGGCTCCCCGCCGCTGCACACGCCCCGGCTGCCTCTCGTTCCTGCCCGGTCCGCGGGCCCTCTTCTTCTTTGAGCGGACGCCGGGCAAAGGCTTCAGCGGCGTCGTCACGTGCACCCAGTTGGACGACGAGCCGGTCGGCGAGGCCTGCTGCTTCCCGCTCTGGTGGGCCACTCGTTGAAGCGGCAAGTTGGAGTGCGCTTGCAAGGCGTGCCGCCGTCGCTACGCCGTGCCGCATCCATTCTTGAAGAATAAAGTGATTGGATCGTTCCCGTACGGACACCAAGAGACGACGAGCATCTGCGAGATGTGCAACTTTTACTGCGAAGTTGTCCATCTAAGCCCGAAAAAATTTGTGCACGGGTATCTGAAGGACGGGTCTGGCCGAGGGCGCTGGTAGGTAGTTTGTTCATGTCCTACCCCTATAGTTGCAGCTGGCTGCGAAACTAAAAAATTTCAATAGGTGTACATAGAGTTTTAATTATCGACAAAAATCATGAAAAGTAATTATGTAGTATAGGCAATCAAGATGAAGGTGTATATGAGAGCTCAAGACCTTTGAAGAGCGATTGTGAACAACAAAGTCGATGTGCGCAAGGATCAGATAGTTTTGGTAGTCATCTACGGAGGCATCCGAAGAAACGCTCTTTCTACTGGCCGAAAAGGAGATGGTCAAAGCTGCGTGGGAGACGTTGAAGACGATACATCTTACGCTGATCGTGTGAAGGAGGCAAAGGTACAGACCCTAAAAGCTGAGTTCGAGGGGCTGCGCATAACAGAGATGGAGTCAATCGATGATTTCACCATCCGGTTGACAACGATCGTCAATAAAATCAAAGCGCTTGGTGACAAGATGGAGAAAAGTTATGTGGTAAGAAAATTCCTTTGTGTTGTAATTTTTTGTGAGGGGAAGAAAAAAAAATTTCGGATAGCGTTTAGGTCCCTGGCTCACTACTTTACGAAAGAGCCTCCCGTTAGATGTAAATCGCGAGCGAGTCCTTTTCTACTTTTTCGGAATAGTGATGAGGTCCAAAACTATAACAAATAGATCCCCGATTTTTACATCCAGGTCATTTATCCGTTTTCCCTGAAAAAAATATTTTTGTCAACAGAAATATGTGTACTTTTTTTCGGCTCGGTCTCTAAGGTTTCTCGAGTCTCCAAAAATTTTGAAAATACGTCTAAGTCTATTTTTTCTCCAGAAAAAAGCAAAAGCATTTTTCGTTCACGCGCGCGGCGTGCGCCGCGCTTACGGGCCCATGTCCTTTCTCCGTTTTTTCGAAAAAAATATTTTTATTAACAGAAAGATGTGTACTTTTCTTCCGGCTCGGTCTCTATGTTTTCTGAGCCTCAAAAAATTTTGAAAATATGTTTAAGTCTATTTTTTCTCCAAAAAAAAGTCACAAAATCATTTTTCTTCGAAAAAAAGCAAAATCATTTTTCGTTCACGCATGCGGCGTTCGCCGCGCTTACAGGCCCATGTCCTTCCTTCATTTTTCCGAAAAAAAATATTTTTGCCAACAGAAAGATGTGTACTTTTCTTTTGGCTCGGTATCTAAGGTTTCTCGAGCCTCCAAAAATTTTAAAAATACGTTTAACCTTTTTTTCCCTAAAAAAAAAGGCAAAATCATTTTTCGTTCACGGGCGCGGCGTGCGCCGCGCTTATATCTTCCTAGTACATACCAATACATATATATTTGTGTACTTCAAGTGCATCTATATCAGTTTGAAGCCATAAACGTGCATTCGGTCATATATATTGAAGAAATCAAGCTAAGAGAACAGAGAGTAAAATTCCATCATGTCCCCCTCTTTATTACGAAGAGAAAAATACAAAAGCACGAAATTTTGCTTGGTTTCCAACACCATTCAAGGGGAAAAAGAATGGGCAGGACAGGAATGGCATCGTTCAAACCTCCATTTCCACGTTTATGCCATTAGATAGCCTCCAAACTCATTGGCACTATACTAGCTATATCCCGCTGCAGAGGCACTGCAATGTGTCTGCAGAATAGCCAAAGAAGATAGAATTGCACGAGGGGAGCCCAGAATATTAGGAAGATTTGAAGGGAAAAGGAGAAGCTACACTCGAAGTTTGATCCATCGGGCTCATTCTCAAGGCTAGTGAACCTCGGCATACTGGGAGTGCGAGGCTGCAAGAAGAGCAGCTCCAATGCCAGATCCATCGTTGGCGAGCTTGGCAACCACCGAAGACGAGGCATCCTCCCCGAGGAGATCTGTAAGAGTTGCTTCTAAGCAACTGCTGAACTTCTTGTAGTGTTCATAGAGCCCACCATCCAAGGCAATGACAGTCCTCGGCATTTTACTGCCATCACTTGGCACTTCGTTCCGGCCTAGCTTCTTCAGGATGCCATATATACCGGCAGCAGCCAAGCGCGCACCACGCTCTGCAACAATGTCGCAGATGTGACGAGTAATGTATCTTACTTCCAGGGAAGTATCTGGGACCTGAAAATAAGATCAAATATTGCATACACAATCAATGGTCATCAAACACTTGTGGTATCCACCTTGGCTCAAGCAAGTCATACCCCCACGATATCCTTTAGCTTAGCTCCCAGAATTTTAAGGTCATGTGACGAGTCATGATGCATGGCTGACATATCTGGCGTCCTGTGATGCCACAATCAAGGTATTCATAAAAATGCTTAATTGCTTATATAGCTACATGAAATTCAGAAGTTGGATTTACTCAGAGTAAGAATAAAAGATTACTAGACTTTATACAAATAAATTCTTTTCTTGTAAGTGAGCTGGTGTGAGAAACAATTTGTCAAGAAGTACCACTCACAGATTTGTTGTTTCTAATGGCATGGGTTCTTCATCAGGTCTCAAGTATGCTATACCACCCAATGCATTTATTTATTAATAACCTATTTATTACTTATTTGGCCCCAAATAAGTACCTTAAATTCCCACTAAAGGAAAAGAAAAGGAACATTATTCTCATTAGGACACTACTCAGATTTTAGTTGGCTAAAAGGGGAAAAAAGAACCATAAGTTTTCCTTTATTATTCTCATTAGGACACACTGTTCGGATTTTATGAGCCATTTGACTAAAAGGAAAAAATATTAACCTTACCTATAGTACTCAGGTATAACATTAAGTTGGGCATAAAAGATTTTTTCTAGCCGCGCAATTGACACACAAGTAGTTATAGCAATACATCATGTAAGAAAAGGGGCCAAGCATCGAGTTGCACAGAGTTGAGACAACTGAGAGTTGACCAGAGGAAAATATTTTGTCAATAAAGAGGACAAATCCACATTTAATTTTGTATGTGTCACCTTCCATGGATTAGTCAACTGATGTAACATCATAACTTCAGAAGACACAACTTCCCTGTGTGCAATTTATTCAGCTACGATTATTATTGTCACCAACTTAAATACTACTCCCCTCAAGTCAAAAAAGAATGTTGCTTTGGACATAGACATGGTCCCCAAACCGCAAATTTGACCATTAATTTCTATTGTAATATATATTTATAAAACCAGACAAAATTATAATACTATGAAAGTACTTCTCGAGACAAATCAATCTAAATATTTAAAAAGATATATATATCCAATGTTTAAAAAGTTTGATTACACATATCCCAAAACGGCATTCTTTTGTGACCGGAGAAAAGAAGCCAAACTCATTGTCATGCGCATTCTTATCTGAGGCAGATTATCGTAGAAATTGCTAAAATTCCTGATCAGCTTGTTAGCTGAAGAAAAAGTAGAACAGCTTTTGCCATGATAGAAAGCAGCCACGAAAAACTCAACAATCAATTGACCAAGAAAGAATACCTCAGCACAAATGGCTGCTCCAGCTTAGGAGGAACAACATCCCCAAACAAGGAAGCATCATGAGCCAGTTTCAGTAAGATTCTTCGCACAATCTCCCCTAGATACATTCCAGAAATCATCTTTTCATATATCTGGCATACACAAGTTTTCAACATATATTAATGCATTTCGCCTAAAAAAACAAAAAAGAGAAGGAAAAGACCAGGGAGACAAACCTGCTCTCCAGGATTCAAACTTTCAAAATCCATGGCTTTATCAAATTCTGAAAGAGGAAGTTTGTCTGATTTAAAGCTCCCCCATTCCGTGTTGATTACCTAGAGAATACCAAATAATTACAAGGTTATTTAATATTTTAAGTGGTCTGGATACCATACAACGATTAAGGTACAGTGCATGTGTAAGACCATCCAATGGTTCAACGAACGTTGTTATTAAGCATAAGGAATTCAAACACTAACCATATTTCCGGATCTAGGCAGTAAACCATTCCATTTAGGAATAGCATTAGCATGCTCAACATATGCTGCATTTGTACCAGTGCCCAATATTATGGCAGCAACTACATCATTATCCATATACCTCCCACCAGCCAATGTGCCGACTGTGTCATTCACCTACAAAACATCAATACTCAGCCTACATGGCAAAGAATGTCTCAGAAAGAAATGTTTTGCATGGTGTTAACCATGTTTGGATCCCATCAACAAATAAAAGGGTCAAAAACCCAAAGGCAGCATCAGCATACACAGAAATCAACAATGCTTTAGATATGAAACCAAGCATAGATGGTGTATAAATTAACGAATCTTAACTTACCAATGCTGTAACTTTCTAAAGCAACCAAGCATAGATGGTGTATAAATTAACAAATCTTAACTTACCAATGCTGTAACTTTCATATCAAGCCCCTGCCTCTCCATGGCCTTGCTTAACTCAGAGACAACATCCTCGCCCACCTGATTCAGGAGCAATCAAATAAATATCCAAATCAAGTAATTGTGAGTTTGTAACTATTATTGGATGCCTCACAATTGACACAGATACCATCTACAGGAGAAACATAATATTCTTACTGCACCTCAAGAATATGATTCCTAACCAAGCTCAATATTTCATTGAGATAAACAAATCAGTTTGATCATATTGTAACAATTGAAAATTGAAAAGAATGGAGTAAGTACTACATTGTTTTTAGGTGAATACAGCAATTAGTGAATCAACATGATATCATACTTAACTGCAACACCGCCATTAAACTTGAACACTAAAAGCTCTGCTCCAACATTCTAAAAGAGCAATGCAGAATTTTGTTACTGAAGGCTGGTCCTTTGAGAAAAAAGGAACACATGCCAGCGGCTCTATTGCCATATTAAATCACACTTTCTCACAGAACCTTGCGGGGAGAATTCGTGTGTATATAACAAATTCCGGTTCAGTTAGCAGGGTATGAACCAAAGTGTTTTGACATTTACCGTGCCATTGATGGAAAAGCCCTTTGTCCACTTGATGAGTGTTCCTGATGATATTGATGTTTGGTTCACTGGGAAGGAAAAAGTGAAACCCAGCTCTCTCTCTCTTCCCTCTGGGAGGTGGAAATCATCACCTTCAGTATCCACAAATTTTGCCAATGCAGCAGCAACAAAATCAAATAGTTCCTGTATCAATAATTCAAGAAATATCAGGCAAGCATGGATGAAAATGACAACTCCAAGAAGCATGAAAATCTAACAGCAAGTACTCACCATGGAAGTCCCGACCATCAGGTGTGGTGGAATGGAGACCTCCTCGTACTGTTGCTTAACAACACGTTTCTCCCTTCCTCCAAGTTGGATTCGCAGAACACGGAAGTTGGTCCCTCCAAGATCCAGTGCATAAAACAACCCATGTTCATCTCTGCAGAAGCAGCACGCAGATGATTAAAGAATGAAGCAAAGCAGTCAAGCACGTGTCTTGGAAGTGCGCAATACTCAATGTTGATAGAACCAATATTCATGCTTATCAGCAATTTGCACTTTAAAGACTGGCTGCAAAATAATTATTAGATTTAAGAATTTTCCTTTCTGTGAATGTGTCTGACATTTTAACTATACGATACGGAGGGTGATCCTTGAGAAACTAAGGACCATACCATTTATTACTTGAGTTGACTTCAATTGATGGTGATAGATATAATTGACCAAATTGCTAAAACAAACAACAAACACATAAAAACAGGTTCTACATGATTGATAGCAATGGAGCATATATGGGAGTAAACGTGCAAGAAATATTTATGCCATAAATTGGTTAATCTATCCCACTCAATGGCCTACCACGTAAGACTTGAACAATCAACGCCCAGAATTGCAAACCAAACACCAAAACCAACTCGTCAAAGTTCCATATTACTCAAAGCACCACGACCGGTAACACGCTGCTCACTTATACAGAAATCCTAGAAAACCAAAGTTGGAACTGCCGTGCGATCAGCTAGAGATCACGCACATCGGAAGCTCATCTAAAACGATGTCACAAATAGATAAAAATATCCCATCCTTGCCCCCCATGAGTCATCGATAACCAAATGAGAGACGATTGTTTCCCAGATTTCGCTTCGATTCACCCACAAGGCTCGATCTTCCAACAAAAGGTCACAAGAAGATTTTGACGTTTGCAATCGATTCACCAAAAGGCCAGTCATTTATAATAAAAAACAAGGAGAGAAAGAAATCCTCCCGCTTACGGGATCAAGAAAGCACTTTTGCAACCAATTCACCTCCGTACGCGACCATTTCACACCCAAAATTCCGCATCTTTCGGATCACGAAGTTCATAAATCACAACCAAACGAACGGAAAGGAAAGGAAACAGAGATCAGATCGGGACGGAAGACTTTACCCGGTGGGGAGGTTGTCGACGTAGGTGATGAGCATCTTGAGGGTGGCGTGGATGTCCCCACACAGCCCGCGCTCCATTTCGGACACCATGGCGTCCGAGATGCTCCGCAGCAGAGCCGTCGGCGTCGCCAGCCTGCTCTCCACCTCCTCTATCACCGACGCCACCCTCCTCTTCCTATCCGCCTCTGCGGCCTCCACCAGGTCCGCCTCCCTCCGACGCCGCCGCCGCGCCAGCACCACCGCCACCCCCACCGCCGCGGACACCACCACCGCCGTCCCCACCGCCGCCGCCTTCCCCATCACTGCCTCCGCCCTCTGGTCCTCTCCCCCCCTGATCCTCCAATCGATCCGAGAGCCCGAACCCTAAACGAATTCCGTTCTGGATCCGAGCGGAGGCTATACCAGTGGAATCCTTTCCCGGCCGCGTAGGAGAAAGGAAGACGATAGCCGCTGACTCGAGCGTTTTAACCGGCTCCCCGCTTTGATCCATTTACGGATCCGCCCTTGGAATTGCACGCCTGCGATTCGTTTAATTGTGAGATCGGACGGTACAGATTTGGAGAGGGGTAAGCGGATCTGCGGGGTTTTATTGGAATAGGTTTTGGATGTGGGGATGTGTGTTAAAATTGCTAAACGGATTTATTAAGATATGTAGCAATTATTAAACGGATTTCATTAATCTTTAGAATAACCTAGTGTTGTTTAATATGTGTTCTTTATTTTCCTAACCTTCCTCTACCTCTCATCAGAGATAGTCCTACACCTTCACAAAATCTCCAACAAAATTCTAAAAAAATTGCTTTATAAGAAATAAATTAACTACTAAAAATGTAATACTTATATCAATAACCTCACCTCTCTCTCTCTTTATGATGCGCAGCGAAGGTATAATACAAACAACAGTAGATAAACTAATAACGTGGTGTAAGTTAAGCTCGACACTAGATGCAAACTGTGAGTCAAGACAAAACTCTATTAAATATTGCGATGGAGTTGGAGTGTAATAGAAACTAAGCCCAACGATAATAGTTTAACATGCTTTGTAATATTATTTTTATCTGTGCCAAAACACGACCGATGCTTAAAAGAATTACTAATCGGATTTGAGGGGAGTACCGAAGTAGTCAGAATAAGCAAATAGATAGAGATAATAAGGTATAGAAAGATTGTGTTTATCAAGTGCCCAAAAGTTAAGCTAGGCACATATACTGACAAGTGGTTCATGACAACGAGGACTGGTCCTAATCACAAGAGTAAACAGTATTCTAAGAAAAATGAGGAGTAACCTGAGAGCTCTGGCAATTTTGAAGTACCTGATGATTTGCCTTTATTTACTAGTGATATTGTTCATTTGCTCGCTGATGTCTCACTGACAAGCGGGTCTTAAAGCCATATGTCAGTGACACATACGGGGTAAATAATCAATTGCACTAACTAAAATAGGGCAAATGATCAATTCTCTCAGTAATTTTTGGCAGATAACCCCTTGCACACGTTATTTTCAAATATAGCCTTCCTTCGAAATTATATGAAATTTGGTCTCATCTCTGACCGTGACAGCACAACAAAAGACACATGTCCCCTACCGCACCCATGAAGCTTGACAGTTCACTGGCAGCCACGGTAGGAGGGAGTTGCCGAGCCATGGCATAGTGGTAGGAATTTGCTGCCACGCCTAGACTGCTCGGCAGGAATCTACCGTTTGAAGTAGTAGGTAGCGATGTAATTAAGTAGAAGAAATTAATTAGTGATTTTAATTAAGTGATCAATTAAATTGTGTGATTAAATTAGTGACTAATTACAGATACGTCACTCACCTAATTATCAAACAGTACACTTCCGAGCAACTAGGGGTTCATGACAGGAAATATCCACTCGATCCGATCCTGAAGCCGTTTAAAACCCGATCCATACCTTGAATACAACTATCCAGCCAGATACAGATCTGGATCCATATATTTTGTCCGAATATGGATCCGAATTCGGAGTCTTTGGTATCCGGCGGATACAGTACCGGATCTGAATATCGGGTACTTTTAAATCTGGATCTCCGGTAATATTAGCAGGCCAGCCCAGCCCCATTCCCACGATCCCACCGCCGGTCGTCCGGCCTAGCCCTAGTCCCCCATTGGTCGTCCGGTCCAGTAAAGCTCCAAGCCTCCAACCACGGTCCCAGACCACCCCGTCCGCGAAACCCTATCTCCTCTGATCTCTCCTCCTCTCCTCCCGGGCCGCACCACCACGCCGCCACCCGGTCGTCGCACCACCACACCTCCACCCAGCCGTCGCCGCGCGGTCGTCGCACCACCACGCCGCCACCCAGTCGTCACCGCGCCTCCACCCAACCGCCGTGACTCATGGTAAGCTCTACTCGATCTCGATCTGTGCTCTTTAATAGTTACTAGTTAGTCTCATTTAGGGATGAAAAGTAGTTGATCCAGCGTATTTCTTCTAGACTTTCAGTAATCATAGATGGAGTTGGGAAGTAGAAGTGCAAACACTAGTGTGAATGTGGGTGTGGTTGCATCATCATCATCCGGAGAAGATGTCAATGCTGCTGCTGATGCACTACCTGAACCACTAAGTGAAGGGGCAATGACAATAGGTCATGGCAATGGCAGGGGTACACAAAACATAGATGGCAATGCTGCTGCTGAAGTAGAACATATTGGAGACTCGGACAGCGATGCACCAGACCGAAAAAGAAAGAAAAAGTCCACATCAGAAGTATGGAACCACTATAATAGGTCAAAGTTGAAGGTTATGGAGAACGGAAAGAAGATTGTACAATCCTGGGCAAAATATAACTTATGTTGTTACAAGGCCAGATGTGACCGCAACAATGGTACAAAGGTTTTTTGGAACCTTCGGAAGAACAAGCAAAACCGCATAAACAAACCCCATCAACCAAGATTTTATGATTTGATACATTCATTGGTCCAGTGGATGAAATATGGTAAGGAACTTAGTGAATAAGTACTACTCTTCTATTAATAATTGTGCAATCAGGCTAACTACTACGAGGGGCCTGATAATGCTAACCAGACTAACCACATTATTTTCAAGTATTTAAACCATTAGATATTGTGGCATAAATTAATTTATGCTTATCATTTAACAACTAGTTCATTGGATCGGTCTTACAACTAACACGATCAAAAGCAGTTCTCACAAAATTGCATAATTAAACAAACAGGTACTGCAAATATCCACAAAGGCAAGCTCGAAAACTTACAACTGTACGAATCCAAAGCCTCGACTTTGTCTCTGATCCTGCATTAAGAACAACCAAACCGCATAAACAAACCCCATCATCACAATCAACACGAAATTACTCACAGATGAATAGCCATCGTTGATCCATTTCGTAGCCATCTTGATCCTGATATCTGTATCTAGCATTCGCATATCTTGATTTTAGATTTTTATCTCATTATACGTTGATGATTTAATCTACACAAGCAATAATGAGAAGATGATGATGAAATTTAAGAGATGATGATGAAATTTAAGAAACATATGAGATGAGTGATCTCGGCTTGCTATCATATTTTCTGGGTATTGAAGTATATCAAGAAAAATCTGGCATTTTCATATCATAGAAGAAGTAAGCTAAAAGTATTTTAATAAAATTCAAAATGGAAGATTGCAAATTGTATCATCCCCTTAATTCGAAACGAGAAATTTAAACAAGAGGACAAAGCATAGAAGGCAAATTCATCGATATATCGAAGCCTAGTTAGGAGCTTATTATACTTGACAACAACACGACCTAACATCTTGTTTGCTACAAGCTTGCTCTCAAGATATATGCGTGATCCAAGCCAAGTAAATCTTATTGTTGTCAAAAGAGTGCTACGATATGTTAAAGGCACAATAAATTATAGCGTATGGTAAAAATTAGTAGAGGACTCAAGATTAATTGGCTACACAAACAGTGATTAGGCCGGATGTCTAGACTACACGAAGAGCACATCACGATATGCCTTCTCACTCAGATTAGGTATCTGTTCATGGTCGACAAAGAAACAGAGCATAGTTGCTTTGTCTATGGCTGAAGCCGAATATATAGCTGCAACTCAGGCAGTTGCTCAAGTTGTTTGGCTAAAGAAGATAGTAGAAGATCTCGACGAGAAACAAGTGCAGCCAATAACAATATACAGTGATAGCAAATTAGCGATTGCTATTAGCAAGAATCCAGTCAATCATGACAAGACCAAACATATGATCGATAAGAAGTCTGCATGTGAGTAGAAGTCTATAGTGTGTAGTAGAAATTAGATTTAATTGGTTTCTTAATTACCCTTGCATGTGAGCAGAAGTCTGCAGTAGAGAAATTAGGAAGCCAACTTTACTTTCACCTTTTTTTTTGAGAAATTTTTATAGTGCATTATACTGGTAGTAAATAGTGTGTAGTAGAAATCAGATCTAACCGTTGATTTGTTAAAGGTGTTTCTACTACTATACTATCAGATAAAGTATAAATAAACTCTAGTTAATCTGATACATTCAATAAAAAAGAATGAACCGTTCTTATTCAATTTAATGTACTTTAAAAGAGCTCCTTTTTTTACCATACATAGTTGTACTTTGAGCCGTTCCTAGTACCTTTTTAGTTGGATTAGAGCATCTCCAGCAAGGGCCCCTAAAACAGGGTCCCTATTTTGGATTTTGGGGCTCCCCCTATGTTTTGAGGCCCTGTTTTCAGAGCACAAGTCCAGCAACAGCCCCTAAATCTCAGCCCCTATTTTACTTTTTCTCCTATTTTGACATATCTGTTATGTATAATCTTCATTTGACACCACTAAAATTCAATCAAAAATATTTGTAATACATAAAACATAAGCATATTAACATTTACAATTTAAAAACATGATATTTCAAATTTAAAATTAAAATTTTTAAAACATGATAAAATTTTCGAAGCCTCTCATGTATTTCCTTATCTTCAATAATAGGGGTTGTACTCGTGTCCCTGGGAATTGAGGCTGAGGAGGCAAATTTAGGGGGCCCCTAATTTTAGGGGCTTGAATTGGGGCCCTGCTGGATCTGGTTTTTTTACTACACTCCCTATTTTAAGGTTTAGGGGCTCTGCTGGAGATGCTCTTAGAGCTGTCACAGGCTCACAGCTATAAATCAGAGACGGTGAAAGAATAGAAACGGTTTTGAATGCCTATATATATATATATATATATATCATCCGGATATTTTTGTCTTAGCTAACATCTAAATTTTGGACCGTTGGATATCTCACCCGGATATCATCGGGCCGTTAGATCAAATTATAGAATCGGGTGTAATCGATACTCTCGAATCTCAACAATAATCCAAAGGTCCTATATTTGGATGATTTCAGCAAAAAAAAAACAGTTGAATGATGTTTATCAAATCCCTATGAATAAAAGGCTTAAGAGCATCTCCAACAGTTCCCAAAAATTTGACTCCCAATAATCCTGGATTGGGAGCTTGCCAAATATTTTTGGGCCTTTAAAATAGACCATGCTCCAACAGTTCCTTATTTTTTCCCTAAAACTAATTTGGTGGACTGGTCTTGTAACAGATTCGGTTTCATCGAGTCCACAACCGACTCGTAAAGAAGTCCATGCCGTTAAACATGCTTTGTGTGGACTCGAACAGAATGTCAAAGCTTTACACACTACCGACTCGTAAACATGCTTGGCCATGGATGTTAAAGAACGTCACAACCTGCTTTCTTCAACCCCAACAAGCTTGGCCACCATATTAAAGAACTCAGTTGTCGAGCAGCCACAACAGCATTCCAGTCCATTCATAGAAGTATAAAAAATACTCTCAAATAACAGAACAAGAGTAGAAGCAACATATTCCACCCATTCTGAGAAGTATAAAAAATCCTCTCAAATAACAGAACAAGAGTAGCATCCTAAGCAACATATTCCACCCATTCAGAGAAGTATAAAAAATCCTCTTAAATAATAGAACAAGAGTAGCATCTTAAGATTCAAGTTGTCGACAGCCACAGCAGCATTACACCAGCAGTTGAAACATGAAGCTACCCAACTGCTACGTACTCAAGTACTCCATTATTGCACAACTGAGAAACGGAAGGGCCTGTAGCTAACACCTTCAGCTTATTTCAGCATTATCTCCAACAACAAAAAATAATGGGCAAGCAAACCCAAACACGTGAGGACAAATGGTCAGCCGACAAAAGGTTGGAGATAATGCAACAAATGTTGGAGATATTGCTAAGAGCTTGCAAATGTTGGAACAGCATTAGATACAATAAACCCTGTTGTAATGAATAGGATACTTGATGATATGTAATGAGTATGAATCCATGCTAAAAACATGCTGACAGGTATCTAAATACCTTTTCTATTGGAGCTATTCAGAAACACGACGCGCCATGATCTCATCTTGCAAGCTCTTGTAGTGCTTGCCGGAAAGGCATCGAAGTAATGTCCATTGACATAATTCTCTCTTCCTCTGCCATTTTTTTGTACTGTAATTCATTTTCCTTTATCTCCAATTTTTTTGCCTCATTTGCAACCCTCGCCTCTTCAGTCGCGGCCCTTTTTTGATTTAGCTCTAGCCTCTCTTTCTCTAGGGCGTACAACTGATTGTATCTGTCCTCTTTCTTCTTTTCTTTCTCTGCATCAAACTCTCTTTTTTTTCCCCACAAATTGTCTAAAGCCTCCATGCAAGCATCACCTCCACCTCGCCTCAATGCTTCTTTTGCCTTCTTCTTACCAATTGGTCTCTTGGGGGCTTCGGTCTCTAGACGTACATTATCAATGATAGCATTGGTGCTACTATCAACAACGATAGCCGTGGACGTTCTCGGGCTTGAATCCGTATTGGCCTTTGGTTTTTTGTTAGCAGGTTCCTTTTGAGCTGCCATTTGATTCCGCTTCTCATGCCACTTTGGTTGATTGCGCAATATATTCCAGCAATGCATGTATTGGAATGATCTGTTGTCCTTGTCCTCGGCCTTAAACAGAGCCATTGCTTGAACAAAATTTGCACATGTCAATGAATGTATAATTACTTACTAAAAGTACCCATGTGTCATTAAGACGTGTGCAAAATCTTAAAATTCAGAAGAATTACCTTGTCTTGAAAAGTAACCCCACTTTGCCTTCTACCCTCAATCCTCGTTAGACACCCACAAAACTTGTTCACATTCTCCAGAATACCTCCCCATCGATGCAAAAGTGAACTCTGGCTCCGTTCCGATGTGAAGTCCTTGCTGGTGTGGTAGTACTCAAAAATTCTCTTCCAGAAAGTACCACTCTTCTGATCAGTGCCGCTCACTGGATCCGTACTAATGTTTAACCATGCTGACACAAGCAATGAATCCTCCTTTTCACTAAATTTTTTTGACCTTTTCTGGTTTGATCTTGATGAGGGAGTACTATTAACAACGGGTGATGATTGCTCCTCAGTCAAGCTATTGAAGTCCTCCAAATTCAGGTTATTGTTGGCCTCATCCATCAAGTTGGTATAGTATCCGGATCCTTCCATTGTCAATAGCACCTACCAAAATTATGAAACATTTTTAAGCATCACTAAAAGAGAAAAATAATAACGCCATATCGTAGCAAAAGTGAAATCGTGAAGGTCGCACGACATAAAACTTGCAATGGTGGAAGCAATCCCCATGTCAAATAACAATATAAAAGAACTGACAACTGTTACAAAGACTCACTAAGAGCCATCTACATAGAAAAATGGCAATACTTGACTAAGGCTATGGCACCCAATAACATATACAATTACATGGAACAGAAAACCCATCTATCTATATGATCCAAGACAAGTACTGCATAAATTTCATTTATAGACACAACAAAACAAAAGTAGATGCGCAACACAAAAATGTTGAACCAGCCAGAACCATAGCACACTTATTTCAATGTTGATCTTATCCAATAAACTATGTTCATCAATTGGTGCCCACTCCAATTGTCATAAACACACCTGAACTTGCACAGCACCAGGCTTGGAATGGATGAGCTACTGAACCCAATTCAACATTGCGTGGTCAATTTTGGCTTGGAGCCAACATTGGATTGGTAGAGGTTCAAGAGCACTCTAACATCCCGACTCTGCAATCAGTTTCTGACATGTTGACCTGCATTTAGTTCTGTTCCTGTGCATTATCTGAAGGTTGTAGTACAGACATGTATACTCTGTATTCAGTGGATACAAGTGGAATCCAATGCATGAGTTTTGGGACCATGTATTACGAGTATTGGAAAAGTCATCTCAAGGAAGTACAAAACCCTTTCCTAAAACAAAAATAATTTCAGTAGGACTAAACATCAGATCATCTAGCTTAGATGTTCCCTTATAATTTCAGCTTAAATGTTGCTGGGTTACATAAGTCACTGACCAGTTTCAGATTCTAATTGATTCAAAGGATTCTAAAAGAAATTGCTAATTCTAGGTTAGAACAAATATATCCATCATGCAAGCATCTCAACAAATGAAGCTATTTGAAGGAGAAACTCAGTCTACAAGTTAATTCATGCAACAACTCTACCATCACAGTAACCTCAAGCACAGATATATATCTGACACGACACCCCGGTAGCAAGAACCAAGAAGCAACAGTCAGTGGTGCCTGCAAGTAGGGTTTACCGTCGTTGGAGAGGAGGCGGCGGCGTCCGGTGGAGAGGATGAGCCGGCACCGGGCGGAGAGGAACCCGCGGCGTCGGGGGGAGAGGGCGATGTAGCCGCGGCGTCGGGCGGAGATGGCGACGTAGCGGCGGCGTCGGGCGGAGAGGGCGAGGCGGCGGCGACAGCGTTGGGTGGAGAGGAGGCGGGGGCGACAGCGTCGGGTGGAGAGGAGGCGGCGGGAGGAGACTCGATCTGCACCAGGAGGTGGGGGAAGAGCTGAATGGCGCGAAGAAACTGCGAACGCGATTGGGAGCGCGGCGACGGCGAAAAATTGAGGTGGCCTGGTCGCCGTTTTGGGCGTGCGGAAATTTAGGGACCTAGAATGAGGAACTGTTGGAGCACTAGTTTTTTCAATCAACCCCAAAATTAGATTTAGGGAGTGGATATTGGGAACTGTTGGAGATGCTCAATACACATAAGAGTTCGTCCTATTTCTCTCTTCTCGCCCATAAATTCCCGCATACAGAACGTCAGATCCAGTGTCCTCGGCAAAAAAAAAAAAAGAAAGAAAGAGAAAGGAAGAAGGCGACTGGCTGTGCAAGGTAAAATCAAACGGAGATGCTAATACTGTCGTACACCGCCGAAATGTCTGATAGGTGAAGCCCTAAGCCCAGTTACCTGGTATGAACCTCAAATATCGGGGCCATCTGAATCAAATATATGCGAGAAAATCCGATAAAGATCGTGGGGATGGTGGATGGAATAGAGCAACATCCTGCCAAATTTCAGACTACATTAAGATCACCATAGCGAAAACTTAAAGGAGAAAATTTAGATGAATATGTAGGAGCTAGCAGGTGATGAGCATTGCCGCTTTGGTCTTTCTAATTCCTTATTCTCTAACTCGTATTGATCGATCATGGCCGCCGGATGCGGTGGCAGCACGCTAGTGCTGGCAGCGACCACGGCCGGCCGTGGAGAGGAGTTGTCGCTCGTCGCCGGCGATGGGCGTACGTCATCGGCCTCGAAGACGGTGGACGGAGGAGGCGAGCTAACATGTCCAGCTGGCCTATCCACAGCGCCCAGGCTACTCTCATCTCTACGAAGAAGCAATCACATTCGTCCAACATCTATGCAATTGCGTCTTAAATCATAGTACAAAGAATATAAAAGACGGATATATTTGTTCCAAGTTGGGAGGGAGCTGGAGACCTTGTTTGGTCGGATCCATGTGGTGATCGGGATTTTAGATTAAAGGAGAGCACAAACAATTGTCTCCGGTGAATGTTCTTCCGATAAGATATCCGCGAATTCGCACTGCTACAGTGCTACATGGTTGGCGTGTATGATATGCTTCTCGTGTTGTTTCTTGTTTCCCCCTCTTCGGTTCGACCTGTATATTTCATTGCTACAACCTCACAAAGATGAAAGATTAGCGAGCAGTGCTTCTATGTTTTTCCTTCTAGGACAAGTTGCACAAATCTTGAAGCAAACGAAGGGGTAAGTAATCACCATTTACCCTTCGTTCAAGCTTTAATAGTTGTGCAATTTTTAAAAAGAAGAGCATAGAAGCACCTCTCAAGATTAGCACAAGACCGGTCAGTGACGAAGCTAAAATTTCCGTAAACCTTGGACAAAAAAAAACTAAGCGGCTATTACTACTTACTAATGTCAAAGAATATAGACATTGACGTATAAAAAAAGTACAGTGCAAATGCACAATTAAAAATAAATTCAAACTCCATACTTAATATTTCAACAAAATAGATAAAATACCTCTCCTTCCCTTCATGCTTCGATAGCCATTGCAAATCGCAACATTCACTCAGGAATTCCAACGAACACCTTACCAGCACCACCCGCTTCGCCTTCCTCAGCAGCGGTGGCCTTGCGCTCGGATGAGGGCTCGTGGACCTCTCCAACTCGTGCATGCTGAGCAACGGACGCATGGGATAGCGGTGCCGTTGGATCGCTGACGAGCGGCGATGGGGTGGGAACGAGGAGGAGCATGGCCGCATGGGCGACGCCACAAGGTGAAAGGCTGCCCGGCTTCAAGGTGTAGGGCATCGACGGCACAGACTAGCCCAGGCGCCCGGCTTGGAGTTGGAGGAGATGGCGTAGCCATGCAGGGCACCGGGGGCGTCGACGTGAGCATGAGGAGCAGCTAGGGCGCAAGTCGTGTGACCGCATGCGGCGAGGAACTGAGGTAGAAAATACTGCTCATGTTAGCCTCTGATTGGGCCTCCAAACCTTGAGCCATCCCTCGGGATGCACTGCTCTACTAGTTGGGCCAGGCTTTAGACTATTGCCCACCGGCCCAGCTCCGCTCTAGGACCAGTGTTGTTGTAAAGAAAAACGGGACTAGCGTCCTCTGAAAAAAATAGATAAAAAACGAAAAAAAAGTCCAAGATAGAAAAGGAACGAAAAAAAAAAGTCCAAGAAGGGCCGAGCTGGCTACAACTTCTAGGTTCCGGACCAAACCGGCGAGAATCAGTGAGAATCAGGTTCCAGCCAGATTCTGATTCTATATAAAAATCAGCTTCTGATTCTTAGAGAAGCTGTCCAGAATTCTCCAATTCGACAAATAATCTGTTTTTAAGCGGTATGCTCGCCTGTGTTCGAAAGCGAGCGCGCCATATCTCGTAGTGATCTCGCTCGGAGGGTTGTCGCGCCGATTCGGCCCATATGAGGCCCGCTCGTGGTGATCCCGTCCGGACTGTTGTCGTGCTGATCCGGCTCATTTGCAGCCCACGTCAGCCGGAGGGTTCTCGCGGTGATTAGGCCCGTGTGCGGCCCATGTAATGCGTAGAGCTCCGTGCGTCTGATTTTGCCCATGTGCGGCCCGCGCCTCGCGGAGTGCTCCAGACGTTCGTCGTGACACAAGTTTGACAGGTGGAACCTTGAAACAAAGCCAACTGCATGTGGTATAATCGGTCGGTGAATTGGTGTTGAAAATCTCGATGTGCTAATCGCAACGATACGTTATTTGTCAAATTCCGAGTTTGCATGGAGAAGATATGTCCGGGACGTTCGATGTTGAACTAAGTATATGCATGTAGAAGATGTCTTCTGACACATCCGTCGGTGAAATTACACCAGTTGAAGATCCATCGACGCATGAAGGAAATCGAGTCCGGAAGTCGTGCAGTGCTACAAGGCACAAACCAATGCCATGACCCATGAGTAGGTCTCCATCCATACATGCTGTCCATGGAAAGCTTCCTCTTGTGCTGCTTTTTATGACGATGGGCTTTAAATATGAAGAAAGGGACCTAGTGCTAGGTTTCTTTGCCATATGACAAGTCACAAGAGGCCACCGAAATAAAATGATCTCTCACGTAGAAATGGAAAATACTATCTGCATGCATCTTTCCATGGGATAATACAGAACGCTCCTGTTGCCGTGCGGAAGAGGTACCGAGAAGCGACCGACATGTGTTCGCCGCTGACTCCCGGATGCCCCATATAAATGGGGACCAAGAGGCTTTCTCAAATATTGTTCTTTACCACTTAAAATTTGGAGTATAAAGTATCTTTACTTTTTCTATACCTAAGAGTATTATTAGGGGTGGGCATTCGGTTAATACGGTTATATCGGTTCGGTTTATTCGGTTTTAAAAAATTTCGGTTTCTGAAAACTAAAAACCGAACCGAACCGAATAGAGTTAAAAACCGAACCGAATTAACCGAATTAATTCGGTTCGGTTATTTCGGTTTTCGGTTAACCGAATCTCAGCACAACACAAAGAACACTTGACTCGTGACTCCATCTGGTGGCATAGTCGAAGAAGGTTAACTGATGCATCCTTCAAATGCGAACGACATAAATAATATGATGTGAACCATTTGTCAATAAACACATCACAATAGTAGTCTACGGAATGTTGAACTTCCAAGTATGAATGGTTACGTTCATGTTATAGTTTACAAAAAGACATCTTGAAAAATGCAGAAACATGCTATTGCCAATGAATCCGATCTCGCTAGCGATTCCACCATGTACGCATCGTTCAGAAGTCAGAACACCTCTCCTATCCAGCCGCTGGAGCAGATCGACCAAGATCCGGAGTTCCAGACCTCAACTCGCCCCGATCCGACCGCTAGAGCAGATTGCGACGCCGCGACGGGGCAGATCTGCCCACGCGCGTGGTTGTAGGGAAGCACGAGAGGGGTCAACAAGAGCACGAAACAACTAGAGAGAGAGAGAGAGAGAGAGAGAGAGAGAGAGAGAGAGAGAGCGACAAGGGGAGACCTGGGGAAGTTGGGAGACTGCGCCCAAATGTTGCCGTCGTGGTCGACGATGGTGACGGAGGTGAGGGTCTGGCCGCACGAAGGCGACGAACATGCGAAGCATGGTGAGCTCGACGGTGTCATCGCCAAAGTCGCGGGTGAGGAGGTTGAGCTGGTGGATTTGGAGGAGGAGACGAGGGCGCCAGGGAGAGATCTGGAGCGCGAGTTTGGGCTGCTCAGCGACCTTGGGGGTGGCGGGATCGACGCCTCGAGGGCGAGGAGGAGGTCGATCCGGCGATAGAGCGAGATGAGGGCTCCAAGAAGAGATCTGGAGTGCGGGCTCCGCGACCTTGGGTGGGGTGGGGGGGAGAGGGCGAGGAGGAGGTCGAACCGGCGGATTTGGAGGCGGAGAGCCAGAGACCTTAGAGGAGGCGGGGTCGAGGCCGAGGGCAAGGAGGGGGTCGAGGCGAGGAGGAGGACGAGTTGGCGTATTTGGAGACGGAGATGAGGGCGCTAGGGAGGAGGGGAGAAGTCGATAGTGCATTTCGTGTCTGGGGAAGGACCGAAGGAATAGCCAACTTTGTTCGGGGTTCGGTCATTTCGGTTTTCCTAAGTCAAGAACCGAACCGAACACCGAACACCGAATAACCTCAAAATAAAAACCGAATTAAAAACCGAAAACCGAAAAAACCGAAAAAATCGGTTAATTCAGTTCGGTTCGGTTCGATAATTCGGTTTCGGTTAAAATATGCCCACCCCTAAGTATTATCCGGTTTTAGCCGGTAAATCAAATATATTCTCTCATTCTCTGTAATTCGGTATTGCTTCACATCGATGTGTTGATCTTTATCGATTACGCCTATCTCAGAATTATTTCTATTGTTATAGCTTTGCATCGACATATTGTTCAGAGTCAATTTTCGTCCAATTTATCTTGCTGTCGGCCATCTCCGCCGGTTCGCTCCTCTTTGCCGATTTCGGTCAAATTGACTAGCGCTCTTTGGTCAACTGTGTGCTTGACTTTTGTACCCCATAGGGACACAGTGCTGGTGTTCAAAAATCGCCCGATGATAACACACTCTTGGCAGGTCTAATGGGACGTGATCTTCATCAATCCATGATGATCGTCTGTAACAACCACTACGACTATCGATCCGGCGCATCAAAGGTAACTTCTTCTCAACTTTATTATTTATCTACATAGTTATATCATGGTGTGTAAGTCCTGTACCGGTTGAATTTGCACCTAGATTAGTAATATTCATCTTCTCAGAACGGATGAATGGACTACGGCCTGAATTTATAGCTTCTTGTAATCAGGCTTTAATTGAAATCTCAATTGATAATGGGTTGCAAATGAACCATGCCTAAACGGAGTGTCATACGGTCATGCTCCCTTATCTGCTCATGAGCTTTCTAGATAATGCCACGCTCTTGTTAACTGCAACCACATTTGAGCTGAAGTAGGTGCATACATTTTAGGTACTATGTAGGACAATACCTTTCTTCCCTCAAGGGTTAGATTTCCATCCAGTTGAAAGTACTTTATATACTAGGGTACAATACAGTTAATAATATGTACTCTCTTGTTACAATAACTTTTTTTTTCCGTTACCTAATTCACTGGATCTTTGATCATGAAGGTATGGGTTACCATTGTGCTATAACTCAAATAGGCCTCATACCCATGTCCATAGACGCAATGGAAATCGTCTTTCTTGCTAGCCCCTTTCTAAAAGGGCATGCTAGGTTCTTCTTAGTCCGAATATAATTCATAGCAATCACTCTGAAGTTTCTCACGCTTCACATGTTTGGAGGACTTCATGTTATCCTTAGTACTCATAACGTTATATATGGAACACTGTTTGGTTATCACAATACATTATTATCGCCAATATTGGTTTTTCTGCTAGTGGCAAGTCCAACAATAGCTCTATAAGCTATTCAGCTTCAACAATAGATGTGTCTAGCACTACAAGTTTAGCTTTCATAGTTGATCTTGTCAATATGGTCTATTTGCAAGACCTCTACAAAATTATAGCACCAGCTAGGGTTGTAATATCCCAAATTTTGCATCTTTGATATTGTTTTAAGTAATTTGCCATTTTCATAATTTTATTGCTAATTAAAGCTTATTTGAGAATTATGCTGATTCAAAAATGGATTTAACAAGATTAATACTTAACTGAACAGTTTCTCGAATTATTTTATTTGAGCTCTATATGCTCTAAAATATTTTATAGAATTTTTGGGATTTTTTCCATGTCCATTTGTTTTTTTTTGCAGCCATTTGCATTTTTTGTATTTTCTAAAAAGGAAACTCAAATAGAAATCCTTGGACTAGCTTTTGGGCTGAAACATTAGTGCAGCCCGACCCTGCTCAATCGCACCAAGGCCGAGCTAGCACCGAAGCCCAGTCCACCAGCCTGCGACTGCGCTTGAGCCGCTAATAGATGGGACCCACCTGTTAGGTCCTTCTTCCTTGTTGTGTCCTAGCTGGAATGTAGCCGTCGTAGACAAAGCCTTCCATTCTAGGCACGAATGCACGATACGAACAATAAGGACCATAAAAACTGTGTACGGAGGATGCCTTGATCCATCAAACCTGAGCCCTAGGTCGGTTTTCCTCGAGCCGCCATTGGTCATTCGGATTGGGAAGTTTTCGCAAAGCATCGCCATGGAGGGAAATCGTCCGATTAACCACCGATGGTGAGTTCCTAGCCTGTTGGTCTACCCTACCTTGCCCATAGTGTCATGTTCTAGCCTATGCTCTCATTATCACGTCGCGGGGGAGCTTAGAGGTCGTCGTCGCCTTCAAGCAGTAGCTGTCACTACTCTTTTGCTCTCTGTCACCGTTGCTAATCTCCAAAGCCCTCAACATCCGCATCAGAAGCTTCACCAGGCCAAGCTCTTTCCAATGGTACCACCCGAAGTCGCCAAAGGGCATCACTAGTGACCGTTGGACCTTGCGCGCTGCCGTGCCAACATGGCTGCTCCCTGGACACCGCATGGCAATGACGCCAGTGCCATGCATGCATGAGCTAGCATGTTGACTTGGTCCATGTGTACCGAGTGCATGACATTTGGCGCCACATGTCACCCTCTGTGCTTTAAAATCCAAAAGAATGAATTAGAAAAGGAAAAATAGCTGGGCCCACTTGTTAAGGAATATTCCAAGAATATTATATTTTCTCACTCTTTTTCCACATTTAAT
Organism: Rhipidocladum racemiflorum; assembly: GCA_036346355.1. Classification (NCBI taxonomy): domain Eukaryota; kingdom Viridiplantae; phylum Streptophyta; class Magnoliopsida; order Poales; family Poaceae; genus Rhipidocladum; species Rhipidocladum racemiflorum. The sequence continues at coordinate 5,530,596 of CM070577.1, forward strand.
TTTTGGTGAATCTTTCGAGAGTCTGTTCACCTTCATACGAACTCCGATTGAGCCCATTCAAGTTTCCAAATTCAAGCTCTTTGATTTTAAGCTGCATGTGACATGTGTGAACTCGGATTGCACCCTACTTTTTTGAATTATTAAAGGAAAAAATATTTGGTTTTAAGTTGCTTGTGACATGTGTGAACTCCGTTTTCGCAACTTAAACTTCTGGGAGCCCGTTTTCGCCCGTTCGAACTCCGTTTTGCTCCATTTTTCTTCCTAAATTCATTTAAAATCTCAAATTTCAGTTTAGTGTTAGTTTGAAATTCAATTTGAATTTATTTGGATTTTATTTGAATTTAGTTATGTCGACGATTGGGGAGCAGGCCCCCGCCGAGCTTACTTGTTGGTGGAGGGACCAACTGCGACCCCTTCTCACGTGATGGGATACTCAGAGGAGTGACTCACTGGGCTTCAACAGGCAAGGACACTATGATTTACCCTGGTTCGGGCCTCTCAAGAAGGAGATAATAGCCCTACTCCAGCTCGTGTATCTTTTTATGCAGAAAAATGTTGTCTGTCCCCTTCATGGTGGGGATGCTTTTATAGCTTACAAAGGGGCGTGCTTGTTCAAACCCACTAACTCCACATTCGACCAGGTCCAACGTGGTAACTAACGGATCCTATATTCACCTTGCCACGCTCAGAGATCGCAACGAACTAGCGGAGGTTAAGCAACGGTGGCTTCCGACCTCGGGATCAAACCAGGTCGGCTAACGTTTAACTCCGAGCTCGGCCGCTTCCCTGAGCACGAGCTATCGATCTACCAGGTTATGCGACCTCCTAAAGGTCAGCTAGGCCGCCCTTAGGGAACGGCCTCCTCGTGACTGGCGGGGAATGACTCGTGTTGCTCGTGGCGCCTAGCTAGGTCGTCCGGAGAACGGCCTCCTCTGGTGGTTCGGCCCGAGATTGAGCCCGTGCCGCTAGTGGCACCGAGGTAATTTACTGGGGTCTACCCGGCCCTCGACACCCGGCCCGAGGTCCGAGTGTAAAAGGTTTTAGGAAAAAGACCTTCCTCTCGGGCCTACAGTCTCCCGAAACCCGACCCAGGGTTGGTCGGCGAACATCTGCCCGACCTCCGAGCTATCGGTCAGATCTGGGGGCGAGCTCGGTCTTCTTGCGCGCCCTAGCCGTCTGGACTAGCTCTGTCCTACGGCGGTTCCTTCCCTCGGAAGCTTCTTCGGTCAAGTCTGAACCGCTTCCTTGGGGAACCGTCGCTGGCGGGGCAGTTCGATTCGCGTGTATACGTGTCGCTCCGTGTGGCGGACGTATCAAGCGCCCCAGCGCCTTTAGGGCTTCCTCGATCTGTGGCGGGAACCTCTTCGCTTCCACACTTGGTTTTAAACACCGTAAGAGAAACCCTAGATTCACTTGGCCTTTTCACAATCGTCGCTCCCACACTTCTCCATTTCGGCGCTTCATCCTTCTTTCCAATCATCTTCTCCATCCTCATGGCAAAGTTCGGCGCCAAAGAAGCTTGATAGGCGCAAGCTGGAGATTCTCGAGCGGGCGAAGTACCTTGACGCCGGCTCATGGAGAGCCGCTGGTGCCGAGGAGAGCCCTGAGCCGGAAGAAGGAGAGATCATCTCCACCGAGCTCTACGCCATAAGCGGGCGCCATGCGCCCGAGTTAAGTTCGTCGGCCGCATCGCCTTCTGCCAGTCTTGAGATCGTCCACCTCCACCCAAATTCCATCCTCATCATGGCCATCTTCGCCCATCTCTGTGAAGGGTTTGTGGGCGTCGAGCCTACTCCCAGTCTCTTTCTTCACTTCTACACCCTTTCGCGCACCGGCACCCCCTCGCAGGCCGGCTGCCTTTACTTCCGCCTCCGGCCTACCCGCCGATGCAGTGCAGAGCTTCACGCTCAAGGACTCCGTGTCGGGGTGGGCCGACTCTTGGTTCTATCTGAGGAAGGCCGAGGGTGGCTCGCTTTCCTACTCCGGCGCCAAGGGTCGTGCCGTCAAGACCCCCCGACCCCCCGTACAGCCCGAGGAGGAGAAGGTGCTCATGCTGATCAATGAGCTCACTTGCTCTTTGTCCGTAGGGATGTTGCCGGGACTACGTCGAGGAAGGTGTCGCCCCTCAGCGGAGGGTGCACCCTTCTTCAAGGTTGAAGGGTGGCGAGGACATCACCGGGAATCACACTCGGGTACATTACCGCCCTCGATTTTACTTTAAAATAAGGGACATTTGAGTTCACTTGTCCTTTCTTGTGCAGTAGCGGCTCGTGAGGGCTGGGTGGATATGAGGGTGTCCGAGATGTTCGGCACTCCCAAGGCCAAGGAAATCCTAGAGGGCCGCCAGATCTGAACAACGCCCTTAATCGGGCCGAGGCGGTAAGTCCTATCTCGGACCCTTTAGAAGGTCCGTTTCAGCCGGGTTTCTTCGAAATTTCTGACTTATTCGAGCCCACTGCGCAGGAGAAGGTCGCCCTCGAGGTCGTCGTGGCCCAAGCGGCGTCGCGGGCGGACGAGGTCGAAAGACCAAGGAACAAAGCGGTCGTAAGCGCCGCGCTTCAATCTCCGCTGGCCACGCCGCCCTCGCCTAAGCGCACACGCAGTATCGGCCCGCGACCGCTCACCCCGCCGTCACTTGGAGTACGCCGATCGGCAGGAGGTGAGCGAACTAAAGCGTGGATGGATGAGTACACCAGGGATAACCCTGGTGATGGCTCGTTTGCGTCGGCTTGCTGTGAGGCGAAGAAGGAGGCCGCGGTGGTCCAGCGGAAGGAGGCCTTTGGAGAGCGGATCGCGGCTCTTGAGCAGAGCTTCAGCGGGTGAGCTCGAGCTTGGCCCCTCTGGATGACGAGGAGGAGAAGGGCGAGTGGACCCGTCCCCTGGTCCCGAGGTCCCGCAGTCGTCCCGCGCACCAACCACGCCCAACGCCGACCATCATCGAGGCCGACTTGGGAGAGGTCGACCCTTCCGTTGCCGGGGCCGACAAGGCACGCGAGGACATGGCTGCCCTCCTCGTTCGCGCCGAGGCCGGTGGAAGATGCCGAAGCGAGGTCGACCTCTTATCCACTGTCTCGTTTGTCTCATTCCCCCTCGGCACCACACTAACCCCACATCATCTATAGTGGGTGTGGCGGTAGTCTTGAGTTACGGGATTTTGGAGCAATGGTGGCGATATTCTTGACCTCGTGCTAGAGAGGAGCTTGCAGCTGGCCGAGGCCGATGTGGCGGCAGGTCGATGTGGGAACTGAGGCGCGGAGGCCCGTTTCCCACGGGTATTGGTGGTGATGGCCGAGGTAGAGGAGCTCTTCTGCCGCGGAGATCCGGGCCCCAGAGCTCGTCTCTCTGAGGAGGAGGCGTGGAGGAAGATTGCGGTGCCGATGCTCGGCGCGGCGGAGGCATCCCCATCATAATTGAAGGCGACGGCGTGGAGGAGCATGGTGGTGCCGAGCACGCCGCTGAAGCTCCTCGCGAGGACTCGCCGCGCGGCGACATCATCACCGCCACGCTCCAAGAGATCACGAGATCTCTCCCGAGCCCGCGATGCTCGCCGGACATCAACGTCGGCGGTATCGAGGAATCTTAACCCGAGCGAGGGCTCGCCCGGCGAGGAAGAGTCGGCCACCCGTTCGCCGCGGAGATGAGCCCGACCACGTCGGTGGGTGGAGCCAACTTCCAGCGGAGGGGAGCGTGTATCGAGGCCGCTTTGGTCGAGGTCGACCTCGCGGCCGACCGGCGACCCGGTCGATCTCGCGCCAAGACGCCACGGCCCAATCTCGGTGCAGACCTTCGATCGCCGACCCGGTGCCTCCAGTCGACCTCGCGCCCGGAGACGCCGTCACGGCCCAAGCTCGGGTGCCCGACTCTCCGGCCACCGACCCGGTGCCTCCAGACGACCTCGCGCCTGGAGACACCGCCACGGCCCAGGCTTGCGAGGAGGCAGGGCCCACCGGGGAGGGAGTTCCCCCAGCTGGAGACGCCGTGCCTCGGGCGAAGGACCCCACGGGCCGGATCTTGAGGAGGAGGAGCCCGGCGCAACTCCTGCCGGGAGGAAGAGGCGGGAGGTGGTCCTTGCTCTCGAGGCCGTCCTCCGCGAGGAGATGGAGGTCGACCCTCGGGGCAAGGTCTCCGCCCCAGGGGCCAGGGGAGCTCGAGCTCAAGCCCACGCCGAGGGAGTAAAAGCGGGACGGAGGACCCCGCCGAGCTGTTCGGAGGAGAATTTGGAGGCTCGGCTCTGTTGGTAAGTCTCCTAACACTTATGTGCTTTTGTCCCAAAAATCATTGCGACCCGAGATGCCTTGTTGCGCAGTGTTGGAGACCACCATGAAGGACTTCCACGCCGCGGCCGTGCCACCGTAAGTCGTCGCGAAGCACCAGGCCGAGCAAGACGCTAGGATCGCTGAGCTCGAGCGCTGGTCGCCGAGTGAAGTCTTCGAGGCCGAGATCCGGCGGAAGATGGAGGAGTCCGTGCACTTTCTTAAGGAGCGCCTCGACCAGTGGTGGCGAGGTCGGGGCTTGAGGTGATGGTGGCGTCCTGCGACCGCTCGAAGCGCCGAAAGGGCGATCGACCCGACAGCGGGAGGAGTCCAAGCGGCCGTCAAGCGGCGAGGGTCGTGAAGCTTCGTCGGCGGGTGCTTGACCTCGAGTCCGAGCTTGAGTCCGTGCGGGGACGAGCTCGTCGCTCTGCAGGGGCGAGAAGCGTGCCCGGCCTCACGTAGCCTATTCCTTCCTGCAAAAGACTTTAGCGAAAAGCGACCAAGTTGGACATAATATGATCGTGCTTAATAGATGTCTTTTGTTTTTCTCTGTTTGCTTCCCTCGAACGACAACGACATGCCCTTATCCGTTGCTCCTATTCGGCGAAGGTTGGCGATACGCGACCTAGCAAACGATCGTACTAAGGAGTAACTACCTCGTCTGAAGCCGCACTAGGTCGTAGCCACACTGTACCCATATACCCCCGCCAGCGGAGGTCGTGGGCGTAAGGCTGCGACGCGACCTCGTTTGGCGGAGTAGCGCCTGCGGAGATCGTGTGGCCTTTTGTGTGCGGTGCGTCTACACCGTACCGGCCGACTGAGCTCGGAATCGTCCGAGGGGTGTCCATGCGAATCTTTACTGCGGCGGAGTGCGCCGCGAAAAGATGGTCGTCTCTTACAAGGAAGGAAACCCTCGAGGTCGAGCTCGGTGGCCCGATGTTAGGTGGTTGTACGCCCATCCATCTTGCCCCGACAATGAGCCTGCTCTTGATATTTGATCTGGATCGAGCTTGATCACGGAATTTCGCGGGGGGGGGGTAAAGAGAGAGAGAGAGAGAAAGCGAGAGAGAAAGAGGGAGACCGGGAGGCCAAGGTGTCGAATTTTATTAAAGGAGCTAGCTAGTTCTCGACCATCTTCCATTGCAAGGCGGACAGCCCCCGGGCGTGCTGTTGAGACGACCGTGTAAGGACCTTCCCATCTTGGCGTTAGCTTGTTGGCTTTTGACAAGTCTTGGACCCGTCGTAGAACGAGATCGCCGATGTTCAAGGTCCTTGGTCGTACCGATTTAGCGGCGTGTCTGCGAAGAGCTTGCAGGTAAACCGCGGATCGCAACAGAACTCGTTCACGAGTTGCTTCCGCGAGGTCGAGAAGGCGCTCGCCTTCTGCGTCGATGTTATCGGCTAGGTTCACCCTTGGGGATCCCAGGACGACCTCGACGGGTAGTACGGCTTCCGCGCCATATCTGGTGAAAGGGGGTCTCACCGTAGGCTCGGCTCGTCGTGGTGCGGGACCGACCAGGAAGGGCGGGAGGTAGCTCGTCCACCCAGGCTGACCATGCCGTCGAGGTTCTTGAAGACTCTCTTCTTGACTCCTTGGATGATCTGCCCGTTCGCGCGCTCGGCCGCCCCATTGCTCTGCGGGTGGGCCACGGATGCGAAGCATATCTTGGTCCCGACCTCCTCGCAATAAGCCTGAAACACCTCGCTTGTGAACTGAGTGCCGTTGTCCGTGATGAGGCGACTCGGAACGCCAAAGCGGGTCACTACGTTATTGCGGAAGAACCTTTTAGCCGCCTGTGCCGAGATGGTTGATACAGGCTCGGCCTCGATCCATTTAGTGAAGGTGTCGATTGCGACGAACAGGTATTTACAACCCTTCCTTCCCCTGGGAAATGGACCGAGTATGTCGATGCCCCAAACCGAGAACGGCCAGGTTAGGGGCATAGTCTGCAGTGCATATGCCGGCTGATGGACTTTCCGGGCATGGAACTGGCAAGATCGGCAAGCGGTCACTATTGAGCGCGCGTCGGCCAGTAGTAACCCAACCGGAAGGCTTTGCTCACCAAGGTCCTAAAGGACGAGTGAGCTCCACACATCCCGTCATGGATGTCTTTGAGGAGATATTTGCCTTCCTCTTGGGTGATGCACTTGGAGAGGACGCCAAGCGCGCCTTTGCGGTATAAGAGGCCCTCGACCATTTTATAGGCTGAGGAGCGTCTTACTAGCCGGGATTTCTCGGCTTCCTCCTCGGGCAGTGTCCCGTGCACGAGGTATTGGATGAATGGCGTCATCCAACTCGCACCCTGCTCGAGGAAGGAGACGGTACCACCCGTCTCGGTTGCCTCCTCTTCGGTGGGTATGGAGGGCTTATAAAGGTGCTCGACGAGCACCCCGAAGGCGAAGGCTGGCGGAACCGACCTTCGATAGATGGTCGGCCAGGGCATTGTCCTTCCTGGGGATGTATAGTACTTCGAAGTTTCTGAAGTACTTTTCCATCTTCCTTACTTCAGCCAGGTAAAGCGCCATCGAGTCATCGGAGCACTGATACTCCTTGTTAACCTGGTTGACAACCAGCTGCGAGTCGCCCTTCGCAGTTAGTCGTTGAACTCCGAGCGTCTTGCACGCCCGAAGTCCGGCTAGCAGACCTTCATATTCTGCTGCGTTGTTCGTTGCGCCGAAATGTAGTTGGAGGGCGTACTGGATCCGCTTCCCCTGGGGGGATTCGAGGACCACTCCAGCCCCCGAGCAATTGTAAGCTCGCGATCCGTCGAAGTGCATGACCCAGCGACCGTGCTCGGTCTGGTCGGGTTCAGACTTAGATGGGGTAGGATTTGTCCATTCGGCTAGGAAGTCCGCTAGGACCTGGGATTTGATCGCGGTCCTGGCCGAGAATTCGATCTCGAATTCGGCGAGCTTCATGGCCCACTTCGCGATCTGTCCGCTTACGTCCTGATTCCCTAGAATTTCTCTAAGCGGGAAGTTGGTCGGGACTCGAATTTTGTAGGCCTGGAAGTAGTGTCTTAACTTCTTCGAGGCCACGAGGAGCGCATAAAGGAGCTTCTGGACCTCGGGGTAACGCTCCTTTGGTCCGTGCAGGACTTCGCTGATGTAGTAGATCGGGCGCTGCACCCCGTCCCGTTCTACAGTTATGACGGCGCTTACCGCCTGGGGTGTGGCGGCCAGGTAGAGCAAGAGAACCTCTCCCATTCTCGGCGTGGTCAAGACCGAGGGTCTCGACAAATATAGCTTTAATTCTTTGAAAGAGCGGTCTGCTTCCTCTGTCCAAGCGAAACCGTCGTGCTTCCGGAGCGCCTTGAAGAAAGGCAGGCCGCGTTCCCTGAGCCGCGAGATGAAGCGACTTAGGGCCGCCATCCTCCCGGTCAGGGACTGAACCTCTCGCATGCAAGTGGGTGGCCGCATGTTCTTGATGGCCTCTATCTTCTCAGGGTTGGCCCCGATTCCTTGTGGACCGATCATGTAGCCGAGTACCTTGCCAGCCTTGACCCCGAACACACATTTTTCAGGGTTCAACTTTATTCGATGCTTATTGAGGTTATGAAAGGTCTCATCTAGATCGAGTACATGACCCGAGGCCATCTTGCTCTTGACGACTATGTCGTCTACATATACTTCCAGGTTCCGACCTATTTGGTCCGAGAAGGTTTTCTGCATGAGGCGCTGGAAGGTCGCTCCAGCGTTCCTTAGACCGAAGGACATGGTCGTGTAGCAGAATGTGCCAAACGGCGTGATGAAGGAAGTTTTCTCCTCGTCGTCGGGCGATATGCCGATCTGGTGATAACCTGAATATGCGTCCAGAAAGCTCATCGCCTCGGAGCCGGCCGTTGCGTCGACCAACTGGTCTATCCGAGGTAGCGGAAAATTGTCTTTTGGGCATGCGGCATTCAGTCCTGTGTGATCGACACATCGCGCCACTTGCCCCCTTTTCTTCACGATAAGCTGGGTTGGCCAACCAATCGAATGATCGACCTCCGTATAAAACCGGCTTTGAGGAGCTTATCCGGTTCCTCTCGATGATAGCTTGCTTCTCCGGGAGAAGCGCTGAGCTTCTGCCGCAGGAGCTTTTGTCGAGCCGAATCGCTAGCTTTGTGCTCGACGACCTCCCTTGGGACTCCGGGCATGTCGGACGGTTCCCAGGCGAACGTGTTCGCGCTTCTCCGGAGGAAGGTCACGAGCTCGAGTTCCTATTTAGGATCCAGGGAAGCCCCCACGTGTACGACCTTGCCTGGCTCTGCGTCGCACAGCGGGATGGCCTTAGTTTCTCCCCCGGCCTGGAGGGTAGCCTTGGGCCGGGAACTCCTCGGCTCTTGGTCGGGCCTACTGGGCAGCTGCACGACCATGTCTAAAGCCCTCTCGTCGCAGCTTTAGGGCTGCTTTGGGCTTCCTTCATCGAGATCACGCCGCGGGCCGAGAACCTTCGGCATTGGTATCCGTGATGCGTGGCGGCCATGAATTTGGCGAGCTGGTCGGCCCAGGATGGCGTTGTAGGCCGACTCGAAATCGACTACCTCGAAGGTGATTAACTCCGTCCGGAAGTTGCTCGGGCTTCCGAAAGTTACGGGCAGGACGATCTGTCCGAGCGGCTTGGCCGAGGTGCCGGGGACTATCCCGTAGAAAGGGACTACGACGCTCTTGACTTTGGACCGAGGAATTTGCATCTCGTCCAGGACCCTGGCCGATATCAGGTCCAGGGAACTCCCGCAGTCCACGAGCACTCGTCCTACCGCGGTGTTGCAGATCGTTGGACTCACGACCGTCGGGAGCCTCTGGGGTTTCGTCATCCCCGGGGGGCAGTCGTCCTTAGAGAAGGTGATGGGCAGCTCGGACCACTTAAGGCTGGCGAGCAGGAGGCTTCCCTTGAGTGACACGAAGTACCTCGCGTGCGGCCTCCTTCAGCTCCCGACGAGACCCATAGGCGGCGGAGCCCCCGAATATCACGGCGATGTGGTTTCTCGGCTCCTGGTACTCCATGTCCGTATCTTCCTCCTCGGCGGGCTTCTTGCCCTTGACGTCTCCTTCTTGCTCTGGGAGCGTGGGCATGGGACCCTTGCCATTGTAGAATTGCTCCAGGCGGGAGGCCCATGTTCTGCAATTCCGCAGGTCGTGTCCATGCGCTGGTGGAAGCGGGCAAAAATAGGCGCTAGCCCGTCGCATCAGTCGCCGCGGTCTTGGTCGTCCGGTTTGCTCGTTGTTCATTGAACCGGTCGGCCTTGTCCTTTCGCGGCTCCTCCTTTATACGATTGCGAGGTCGGCCGTTGTCGTCGTTCGATGGCCGCCACCATGTCGGAGACGGAGGGTTTTTTCTTCTTTTTGATTTTTTTCTCGATCGAGCTCACGCTCTTTCGGCTTGACGCCCCTTCGAGTCCGGGCTGAGGGGGCAGCTTTCCCTCGTCCAGCAGCTTCTTCCATTGGACGGCCTCGTCCGCGTTGGCATAACGGTCAGCCATGCGGAACAGCTCGTTGGCCGTGATGTCCGGGTGAATTTCGAGGTCCTGAGTAAAGCGACGTCTCGGACCCCAAACTTGAAAGCCGGACAACCGCCTCATCCGAGATGCTTGGGATGGAATTGCGTACTTGCATGAAGCGGCCGACGGCTGGCGCAAGGTTCGCCCTCCGTCATGTATCAGACGCTCAAGGTCGCGCTCCTTCCACGGCGGGCGTAGCGACTCTGAAGTTGGCGAGGAGAGTCTTTGCTCGGTGTGCCCAGGACGGATCGAAGTTTTCCTTTTGGTTGAATAGCCACGTCCGAGCCGGCCCAAAGATCAGAGGCGTAAAGTTAGCCATGACCCTTTCATCACCTCCACGCTAGAATGGCCGTGGTGTAGATCGAGAGAAACTCGTCGGGTTCTGCGTCCCCATCGAATCTCTCGATGTGACCCGGCTTGAACCTTATTGGCCAGGTCACACGTCGTAGCGACGTCGCGAAGCCTCTGCACCCAAAACGGGACTGTCGGGCGGTCATTGCAGCGCGGGGTCGGCGATCCCCACCGCCGAGCCCGAGGTTCGTGGGGCCTGTGCAAGAGAATATCTCTCTATGCCTCAGGGCGGAGAGTGGCAGAAGAGGAATGTTCATCCGGTTACGCAGTGGCTCGTATTCCGTTGATCCCGAGGAGCCCCCGAATTGCTCGGTGCCCTCCCGAGCCCTGGCCGCGTCGCGCCGGCCACTCGGTATGGCTGCGTGAGTCGTCGGGGTGGAGGCGCTCGGGCGCTTTGTGGCCAGCGTTCCCAGGAATTACTCTGGGCATCCCTTTCTCGGGAGGCTTCCGCCGCTTTTATGTCTGTGGCGATTTCCTCGAGGTCGTCGGCCACAGCCGCACCCATGGCTTCTAGGTCGACTTGCTCAGGAAACTCTCTGAGGTTGCGCACCACCGCGGCCAAGGCTTGAAGGCGTTCCCCGCTCGGGGGAACGCGGGGTGACGAGCTCGTTAAATGCCGTCGCCGCGAACTCCGGTGTCCCGTACGCGTGGAAATTCTCACGAGCTTCGGCCCTGGTCTTGTCGGCCGGGCCACCACGGACTTGCCGGCGTAAGCTGGCCAGTGTCCGATTCAGAGATGTCTGCAGGTGCTCCTTGGCCGCTTCATAGCGGTGAAGACGCATTTCGGCCGGGGATTTGCTCCCGACATTTCCATCCTCCTCCGCAACGAAGACGTTACGGGATTGGACGGATCGCGAGGGTGACATCACGGTGTCTCCCCGTGACGCGGTCCCCTGGTCGAGCTCGAAAAGGTCGGGGATGTCCAGACCATCGTAGAGCCCGTCATACTCGTCGTCCGAGAGGGCGTCGAGCTGGGAGCGAAAGAACTGCTCCGGTGCGGCGGTTTCCATGGAGAAGCTCCGGGAACCGTCATGATTCTCAAGGCCAGCGACGTCGGCGGCCCCATTGTCGAAGAACTGCTTGTCTTCTTCCTCGATTCCGGGGGCGCCGAGGCCCTGGCGATCTTGGGAGCTTGTCATCCTCCGGGATTCCTCACGAAAGGGAAAGTCGGTCCCCACGGACAGCGCCAGCTGTCGATGATTGGGGAGCAGGCCCCCGCCGAGCTTACTTGTTGGTGGAGGGACCAACTGCGACCCCTTCTCACGTGATGGGATACTCAGAGGAGTGACTCACTGGGCTTCAACAGGCAAGGACACTGTGATTTACCCTGGTTCGGGCCTCTCAAAGAAGGAGATAATAGCCCTACTCCAGCTCGTGTATCTTTTTATGCAGAAAAATGTTGTCTGTCCCCTTCATGGTGGGGATGCTTTTATAGCTTACAAAGGGGCGTGCTTGTTCAAACCCACTAACTTCACGTTCGACCAGGTCCAACGTGGTAACTAACGGATCCTATATTCCTGCCACGCTCCCGCAGAGATCGCAACGAACTAGCGGAGGTTAAGCAACGGGTGGCTTCCGACCTCGGGATCAAACCAGGTCGGCTAACGTTTAACTCCGAGCTCGGCCGCTTCCCCTGAGCACGAGCTATCGATCTACCAGGTTATGCGACCTCCTAAAGGTCCCAGCTAGGCTGCCCTTGGGAACGGCCTCCTCGTGACCAGGGCGGGAATGACTTCGTGTTGCTCGTGGCGCCTAGCTAGGTCGTCCCGGAGAACGGCCTCCTGGTGGTTCGGCCAGCATTGAGCCCGTGCCGCTAGTGGCACCCGAGGTAATTTACGGGGTCTACCCGACCCCCCGACAAGTTACCTTTCGCTCGTAAATTACGGAGAGTCCAAGGAGTACCCGAGCGACGATTTCGAGCAACAACTTGTCGAACTAGGCAAGTCACACCACCTTGATCATGTTGCTCCCACTTTGTAAAGTTGTATGTTGAATTTTAAAGTATTGCATGCTTATTTGTTATAAACGTTAATTTTCATCATAGTTTTAAATAATAGTTATAACCAATATTGATATGTCACCTTTGACATTGAGTTCCGATACCCTTGTAACCTTAAGAAAAATATGAACTATGGTAATAATTAGACATTGCTTAGACATGCATAGAATTGAACATAGGAAGTTTTGGGGGACTTTATGCCAAAATAATGTTATGTTTAAATGGAAACTTATGACGTTAATGTTATTGTGGAAATAGTCTGGTTAAAATGAAAATGACTTAGACCGGGCGAGAAATGGTTGGAAAGTGGTGAGGATATGATTCTGGGTTTGTGGAAAGTCTCGCCTAGTCAATTAAAGACCGGTCTGAGTTTCGCTGTATGTAAAGCCTAGCCGTACTACCACGAGTCTAAAATGGGACGGACCTGGCTAGCCATATTAAGTCATATCATGGACGGTCATGCCATATGGGGGTAGTGATGTGGTGAAAGCGTGAGGCTGCCACTTTGGCGCAAGAGGGAGCTTCTGAATAGATGGATTCTTTCAGCGGTGAAACCTTAGCTGGCATGATTACATGTATGAATTTTTATGGGGGCCTTGTCGTGAATTTCTCTATCACTCACCAAAGGAAGTGTGCTGACACAAGGGGAAATGTCATGTCTTGTGGGTAAAGTTGTACAACCTCTGCAGAGTGTCAAACTAATCGATTAACCGCGCCCGCGGTTATGGGCATGCCAAGCAAGCCATCCTCAGATTAGAATTTATTAATTTAAAATTTGGTTTACATAAATGATGTTAGATGGAGGGAGTCCATCAGGGGCGAAAACTTAGAAAGTTCGAGGAGCGATTCCTGAATCAAAAGGAAAAATGTATAGATTTAAGTTTCCTTATAAATTATGCCATTAAAAATTATTTAGAATGTTTAGTAAATTATTGCTGTGCGCTTAAATGAACCATAAAAAACTTTCCTTTGTTGCATGTACATTTATATTGCATTTTTCGGTGTGAATTGCTGAGTACGCTAGTACTCACCCTTGATTAATTTACTACTTCAGAGGAGGAGTACCACGATGGTGAGGACCAGTTGGACTAGGCCGTGCCCCCAGTCGATTGCCTGTGGTAAATAAATTGGACCCTATTTTTGTTGGAATGCGCGCCTTTTCATTTGTAACTCTGAATATTTATTATTAATAAAGAACGATGGATATGCTATGGTTTCATTTCTACTGTGTGTGCTAGCATTTCCTGAACTAGTACAGAATACCCAGAGGATTTCGAGTTGTTCTTCCGGGATCAGACTTTATGAGGTGCAGTTGAGGCCCTCTGAGTTTCGCTACTATCCCATCAAATATCAGTGCAGCTCTTATAGTGCCTTCCGCCCCGCCACGACGAGCAGCTCCATAGTTTTGCTTTGACAGACGGAACTTACAGAGGCTATGGATATGACCTACTAGGACACACTTGACGAGCTGTTGATGAAAACCGCTCTAAAAGGCTCGAAATTCGTTCGAAAAGCTCAAAAAACTAATGGTAGTTAAAATCGTAAAAAAAATTGTTGTAAAATTTGAAAAAAGGCATTAAAGGCCATAAATGATATTTGAAGAATTACTTCAACAAATATTGCTACTAAATACAATTGAATAAATATTGAAACATGCAGTGTGTTGTGGAGGTGTAGTCTAAAATTCTAATTCAAATGTTGCACTTATTTGATAAACTATGATTTTTGTAGGCTGTAGCAGATCCTGTAACAATGTATTTCCATTTATTTTTTATGCACTACAATTGATTGTTTAATACTTGTATTTGTGTTGAATATTTAGTTATGATATGGCTCTCTCTCAAAATAATAGAAAAAATGATAGACGATTTATCATTTAACAACAAATATTTTGTAGGCTGTAGCAGATCCTGTAACAATGTATTGCCTCATGTTGTTGGTTTTTAAAAGGAAATATTGGTACTAAATATACTTCAATAAATACGACTACTAAATATACCGCAACAAATATTTATACTTAATATACTTCAACAAATATTGCCACTAAATATATATAATTGGAGGGTGTTTGGCAGAGCTCCAGCTCCACCAAATTCATGAAGTTGGTGGAGCTGGGTATTCCTAGCTTCACCAGATTCGTGGAGCTGAAGCTGTAGGTATATTAAGAGTGTTTAGGTGGGTCATCTTGTTTATATTTTAAAATAAAATTATAAACTTAAGCCACTTTATTTCAGTCTACAAATTTCAGCTCCAAGGCGGAGCTGGGATCTGGAGCTCTGCCAAACAGGGCCTTCAGCAAATATTGCTACTAAATAAATCAAATGGCTCAAAAACATCTTCAAACTTTCTTTTTTCAAATAATATTCACACTAGGGGTCATAAGGCTATTAATACTAATTATGGATAAGTTTTGGATAAGTTTTTTCAAATTTTCAATTTTTTTAATTTAAATTTGAAATTGAGCGAAATTCGAAACGGTTTTCTTTTTCACTTGCGAGCGGTACAAACGAAATTTCGTTCAAAAAGTTGAACCCTAGCTCCCCACGATCTCATCTCGTGTGGCGGCGTTTTGTCAGGAAATATAATACGTCTCCCAGATCAGATCTTGGCGCGAGTTCTTCTACTTTGAAACTTTTTCGAGTAGACACTTCCTAATTTATTTTTTTTAATTTTTTTAGTTTTAAATTTTTAGTTGAAATTTTAGTTCATACTTCCTATTTAAAATTATAAAGTAAATTAGTGCTCAGCTATGACGTGGAAAGAGAACAAACACGCATCTACAACGCGGCATAGGGAATTAGTGTTCAACACGGGAAAACGGAATGGGAATATAGTGCTCAGTGCAGGAAAATCGAATGGAAATGTAGTGCCCAGTGCGCGGCAGAGGGAACGAGTAGCTACAATGTGCCACGTGCATCGATTAGAGAGCGAGCGCACAAAAGGACGGTACGCTCGACCATATATCAGTAGCTCTCTTTGAACCGAGCCACGTCATCCACAGCCGCTGCCAGGATGCGCAAGGTGATAAAGAAAAGCAACGCAAACATTTATTTGATCGGATCAGTATATAGTATCCCTCCATTTATTTTTACAAGACACCTTTTAATTTGGTACGGTCTTCAAAGTTAAACTTTGATCGCTAATTTTTTATTTATAATATTTTGTTTATAGCTCTAAAATTATAACAATAGAAAAATATTTTTAAATACGAATATCACTTTATGTTATATCATATATTTATTATCGGACTACTTATTAATTAAAGTTTACAATCTTGGAATTTTGAAATGGACGAGTGTCCTATAAAAATCAACCGAGAAAGTACTTTACCTCAGCGTGCCAGCCAGCCGATCACACTTTCCCTGGAAGCTGGAGCCTTTTCCCGTTGCGCTCGCGCAGCCACCGGCGCCGACGCGTAGAAAAGGGTACCAAGCTTAGCCAAACGAAACACCACCACCTCGGGTACGAGCGTGTGGGGAACACTACGGTAAACCACTGTTACACTGCTCCCCCACGATCTCATCTCGTGTGGCGGCGTGTTGCCGGCAAATATAATACGTCTCCCGGATCGGATCTTGGCGTGCGTGAGTTCTTGTTGGCCTGGCCTGCGCTCCAAGAGCCGCGCCGGGGGTGGCGACGACGACCCACCTGTCCGCTCGGCCCTTTTTGAGGTGCGAATGATTGCAAGTTTTTTCTTCTTCTTTTTTTTTTTTTTTTTGCATTTTCCTCCGGTTCCTGCATCTCGTTTCGCTCGTGCATGTTCTGATGGATTTGTTTCGGTGTTGGCCTCCCTCGCTTTGTTTTGTTGCCTTGTGCTCGGACTCTTGGGCGGCGGGGCAAGCAGGGGGAATCTTTCCACACCCCTGAGCGCCGCGCGTGGTGAAGTGAGGTGAGAACACGCGTTGCTTCGTCGCCGCTCTTCTTCTCCGTTCGCTGCTGAAGCTGCTGCTGCCTCTGATTTTACTGTTGTTTTTGGGATTACGCGATGGTGGGTGGGTTCCCTCGCTGAAAAGTTCTCGGAAAAGGTTTCCTCTTCTGGGCTTCACGTAGGCGGTAGGCCTCCTCGCCGTTTCTTCGACTGGACCGCCTTGTAATCTCCTGCCTACTCTGCTGTTTTGGCGCTAGACTTCTAGCCTTTTTCTGCTGAAGACTTTTCACTTTCGCTTCCTTCTCTGTTCAGTCCCATGTTTCTTGGCTGCAGGCCTCTGTAAAAGTTTCTCCCCTTTACCATTTTTCGAGGTTTTTTCCCCCCTGGTATTGTAAAGTTCCTTACTTTATTCAAAAAAAAAAAAAAAACCCATCGTGTTCCTAACTTCCTATAGCTTTCGGTATCCTGTGTAAGTGTGTGTGCACAATTTTTCAACTTGAAGAACTCCCGGCTTGATCTCCACCGGTTCCCATATTATAGTACTGGCTCTGTTCTTGCAGTAACCTTTTTGTAATTTTGTTGCTACTTCCCAGCCCGTTCATTTCTTGAATCCTTTTGACGCCTGCTGTACCTTTTGACGCATCTGTTCGTAGCATCCTCCGTTCAGATAGGATCGCGCCGCCATGGGCCGCGCAATGAGATGGCTCAAGAAGGTGCTCACCGGCAAGAAGGAAGGAGACAAGGATCGGAACAAGGAGCACGATGCCCCGGTCGCCCACGGTGGCATCGCACCAATAGAGAAAAGGAGGTGGAGCTTCGCGAAGCCGAGGAACAGCGTGGCCGACGGCAGCCGGAGGCCTTCGGTAACCGCCGTCGTGGCCGGGGAGCTGTCGCAGGTGCGGCCTTGCAACTGCGGCCACGAGCGCGAGGTGGAGGCGGCCGTCATGATTCAGAAGAACTTCAGAGGCTACCTGGTATTAACCTCAAATATTGTGTTCGTGGTTTCTTGTCGTTTTTTTAAATACTTATTTAGAACAAAAAAAATCGATTTTTTTTGTGCTGCAGTTGCTGTATATATTGAGGATTTAGGTGATTTAGGCATTTTTTTTTCCATGGATACAGTTATAGGAAACGAATGAAAGGTGTACAGGATTTTGGTATATTCTTCTGCTTTTGCATTGGACAGGAGATTTGACTTCACTCTTACTTTACTGTTGCACTAGTTGCTGTTATTTCTTTCAGTCGAGTCGTTAGCCATTGCTCATTGTTTAATCAGCCTAGATGATTTCCAATTTTTTGAGGATATTTTTGTTTAGTGCTGAAGCGCTTAGTGAACTGCACAGTGTGACACAAGCGTCGTCGTCATCGCGGTTATTAAATTGTTCCAGGCTTCTTCTGTTTTTTAAAACTTGCATTCCGATGTGACTGTAAAATTTTGAATTTGCACCGCAACCGCAGGCTAGGAAGGCACTTCGTGCTCTCAAATCACTCGTCAAGCTACAGGCTCTGGTGCGCGGCTACCTCGTGAGGAAGCAAGCGGCCACGACTCTGCACAGGTTGGAGGCGCTCGTGAGGCTGCAACCCTCCTCGCACGCCCTCAAGAAGGCGTCATCCCGGAAATCCGTCGAACAAGTGAGAATTTTTTTGACCTTGATACTTCCTCAGACGAACCACATTTCACCAGATGACCTTAAATTTTCAAACTTTTTGATCCATTTGATACCGAAGGAGCGGATCGTCGCGCAGGTAAAGCCGTTGTCGCTGCAGGTGGTGCACCGCCGCCGGCTGTCCGACGGCGGGGACTCGAATTTCGAGCGGAGCCCGAGAATCGTGGAGATGGACACGTGCCAGCTCCGGTGCCGGTCGTCCCGGATCACGAGCCGCTACGCCGCCGATCCGCCGGGCCCCGTGCCGCTTTCCTCGCCGCTCCTCTACTTCTACAAGCCGTCTTCGCCGCGCCACCAAGAGCACGACCCGCGGCGCCCCAAGACGACGCAGAACACGCCCCGCCTCGGCGCGCACCACGGCTCGCCGGCGAAAGGGCGCCCCTCCCGCCGGGAGTCCAGCAGCCCGCGATACATGGCGGACACGGCCTCCTCCGTGGCGCGCGCGCGGTGCCAGAGTGCGCCGGGGCCCAGCCTGGCCCGCGCCAGGTCGAGGAAGGCGCGGCCACAGCTCCAGGACAGCCTCACGTTCAAGAGCTCAGAAGCCAGCCGCGTGGAGGACTACCCGGAGTTCAGCGACGAGGTCACCAGAGACTACTACCTCGACCGGCTCTGGTGATCCTTCACTCAAAAGCCGATGCACCCCTTGCTCCGGCGCTACTCATTAGGAGAAAGCTTTAACATTTGGTACATATTAATATTAGGATTAAGAAGGCTTAATTCATGCAAAAAAAAATTGTCACAATATGTAGCTCAAGTATGGCACAAAGAAGGAATAAGATCTGTTCCTACTGCTTCTAACCATTGGGAAAAAATTGGCCATAATTTGTGTACTTGTGATTGGTTGTTTCGGCTCTGACACTACTGGTGCGGCTTCAATGCGGATACGGAGTACTATCTGATACCGACGTCTATAGCTAGATACTACAAAGAACCTCTCTCCCAAAAGAAAAAAAGAAAAAAAAAACTCTACGAGTAGTACAAAGAGCATGGAAATTGGAATGACGGAAATAATAATGGGTATACGGATGAGTTCATGGCGCCCGCAGATCCTTTGCAGTGAAGACAAGGCTGTGGTAGTTTGGTGCAGCACTGCAACCGTATTGCTTAAATGTTGACGTGCTGTGCTTTGATGTGAAGTATCAGGCAAGGATCGTGAAATAGCAGTACTAGGCCAGTGCTGGTAGTACTACGGCATGGTTGCAAGTAGTCGTCTGTTGACAGGACAGAGTTGGTTTCGCTGAGAAAAGTTCGGCGAAATTCAATGCTTGTGCATATTTAGATGCTGAGGTAGCGAAGGTTATAGCGTATCTGCGTCTGTTTCAATCGCCAGGATTTTTTCCGAAATAATCTGACCATCTGGTTACCGATGTATGATAGCCAGCCTAAGACTATCTTCAGCAATTTCTTTTCATTTTATTTTATTTTCTTTCCTATTCTCTTCCTTATATTCATTCATTTTATTTCCTACTATCTCCAATAACATCCCCTCAGCAGAATTTGTGTAGAGATTGGAAAGAGAATTCCTTTCTAGAGAGATTCACTGTTTGAATCTCTTCCGGAGGGAATCGTGAAAGGAAGGGAAGCCACTGGAGATAGTCTAAGGTGGGGGAATGCAGATACTTTCTCTGTTTATTTTTATAAGACTTATTTTTTAAATGATTATATTCACAAATATAAAATTTACATGTACATTTAATAAAATCTTTTTTTATACCTCTATTTATTCTCTCTCAATCATATTCATTTATTCATTACCATCCATACAAAGTATATTTTTCATCTTCCAAAAAAAATTAAGTGAGGGCATCTAAATCGTTTTCTCTTGTACATTTCTCAATTTTAACGTAACCTCAATCCATATGTAAAGTCAAAATACGCTTTATGAAAATGAACGGAGCGCGTAGTCATCGTTTTTTTTTTGTCGTGAAGTCATTTTAAGTTTGAAATGCTCTGGTTTGAAACTTGGACTGCAGTGATCTGCAAGTCATGTGTTCATGCACGCCTTTTCTATGTTCATTGTTGATGAGGTTGCAATGTAACACCCTAAATTTTGCTCGAAAGTCCGTTTAGCATTCAAATTATGAAACCAAATATTTGATCTTCCAAACTTTGTAATTCGGTTCAAATAACACACTGACCCGATTTTGTATAGTGGTATTGCTTGCATAACATAATCAATGGACATTTTTGCCACGTAGGATAACACGCTAGACAAGTTTAGATGAATGACAACGGAGGCCTCACAGGAACTTCTCTTCCAAATTGAAATAGAGAGAGAGTGAGCTACATGGGCCGACAACCATAGAAGCGTGATTTGGAGGTTGGCGAGAGAGAAGCCTATATAGGTCATTCCTATTATTGACCTAATTTAGCTAGCGTGTCATCCTACATAGCAAAATTACTTACTTATCACGCCACACGGATAATACCACTATGTGAAAATAGGTTAGAGTATTATTTAAACTGGATTGTAAAGTTTGGAGGGGTCAAATATCTTGTTTTATAATTTGAGATGCAAGATGAGTTTTCGACCAAAATTTAGGGTATTGTATGGACTTCTTCCCTTTTGTTTTGCATTTGCGGCAATTGGTTCAGACTTCGGAACAGGTTAGTGCAAGATAATTTAGAGTCGAGGGCATCTTTGACTAGTAGATTCGGAAAACGTAGGAATAGAAGAAAAAAAGTTAGGAATAGGAATGCTTCTATGTTTTTCTAGTACAAATTGTATATAACTTGAAGCAAGCGAAGAGATAAGTAATCATCATATATTTTTTATTCATGCTTTAATATTTATATAATTTTATTTTTTTTAAGCATAGAATTAGGTGTTTCGAACGCAAGAAGAGGAAGGACACAAGAATTTTAGAGTGAATAGTAATCTCATTTGTTTTTAGTGACATATGTAGCATGTTTTGTCTCGATCCGTGTAGGAAAAATTGTTTAAGCTGTCTCATCTAGAACAGTTTGGAGCATCCAAAGTGTGCGGGGAGCCAAATGTTGTTTGGAATTGAATGGATCAAGCCAATCTCGGCAATGAACTGCTGAAATCTGTTCAACCTGTTCATGTTTCAAACGCGCTTCGGAAATCAGAGCTCACATTTCCAACATTCGGAAACTTTGTGTGCGAATTTTATTTTTCATCCTCCCCACTCTTTTGCCTCGCCGAGCAGTCTGACTGAAGCCCGGGTTCAGACATTGGAGCCAGGACAACGTACACTTTTAATTTTGACTCCACCGAAGGAGACACGACTTGCAGCTGTCAATCTTGTTTGAGCTGACGGGATGATTGGAATGGGATGAACTTGAGATTTGTTTTTATTTGTTGCTGGTGGATCTAGATCTTACTTTTGACAGCTCGGTGTGGTCTGAATCTGCCTGTGATGTACAAGCGTAAGCGCTACAAGATTGCTGTGTCGCCTCGCTATTCGCTGTAAGCGTCTCTCTCTCTCTCTCTCTCTCTCTTTTCGTGAGAAGTAAGTCTTGACGTTGTCAGTGGCTCAGGTCGATGCAGGAGTCAAATAACCCAGTCCTAGCAAATACTACGTACTGGTACAACTAGCATCATTGTGTCTGCAAAAAAAAAAGTGAGGCAAAAATCTGCAAATTTGTTTATGTTTGAAAAGACGAAACATTTGGGACATAGGTGCCGTTGGGTGAGTGTAGCTGCGCTCGGTTTTACTCTAACTTCCACGCCTGTTTCTGTTGCAAGTGAAGCTCCCAGGCCCCCAAAGGCTGCTATCTGTATGGGCTGGGCTGGGTATGCATCTATTGCTGCCGCTGCTGCTTGGGCTAAATTCTTCTCCATTAGAACAGCTCCTTACTGAACACAAGAGACCTAATTTTATTAATTAACCCCCTTTTCAATTTATATCTCTACTATTATAATCTCTACTATTATAAAGCAACAGTTGGTGGCAGTGATGAGTTGTACCCACGTCATTAATTGCCTTGCTTAATTGCCCTACGCAAAAAACGAAGCGTTGCTTTAATTAGCCAGCTTTCGCAAGAAACGAAGCGTTAAAGATAGATGTTTAATTTTGTGAAATAAATTTTTTATTTTTTAATCTTTATTTTTTGTTATCAATTTTTTTTTTCGTAGCAATGCACGGGCATGTAACTAGTCTATTACTAATCCCTTCCTAACTTTATTTTCAAATCTGGTGTTTGGGCTACTCACTGCCCGTGGCGTGAGAAGAGGTGATGGTGGTGTGACCAAACAATACTGCCACACCACAGCTGATGGAGTGGTAGGATTTGACTACACCATGATAACCGGTGTGGCAGTGTTATTTTGACACTACGAGTGGTGGGGTAGTCAAATGATTCAAGATTCAAAATAAACTCAACAAGAAATTGTTCATAAAAATGTTTTTCAAAAATAGGATTATTTGATTAAAAAAAATTCAACACAAGACAAAGTCAATATTTGCCGTGTTTACCAGAAATTCAGAAACGTCAGAATAAACCGAGGTGAAGGCCGGAGGCAGCAGCGCTCGCCATGCAACCGCAATCGAATCAAGTTTTTCCGCTACTCTTTCTTCTTCTTTTTTTCACAAGGTTACTGAGTTTTTTTTTTCCGTGCTACAATCTGACCCACTCCAATCCATCGATGAAGCTCAGGGAGATGAACGGCTTGGCCTCCTCGTCGGTGAGCTCCCTCGACCACGCCACCCTGCCGTCGTAGTTGGCCCCCGGCCCCGTGCACTTGTACTGCCCGTAGAACACCGTCCTGCAGCAATCAAACCACCAAGAACGGCACGTCAGGAATCAGCGGAAAGAAGAACAGCAGAGCTAGAAAGCTGCAGCGTGCATGAGATGGACGTGAAAGGGAGGGGGTGGGTGGGTGGCAGCGGCGGTGCGGCACTGACATCTCGCGCGTCGGGTCGCCCCAGTTGTACCAGCCGCGCGGGATGATGATGTTGTCCATGTAGGTGTAGGCGAAGATGACGCGCGAGAAGGCGCCCCAGGCGCGGCCGAGGTAGAGCGCGCCGGAGCCCGTCACCCGGCAGTTGACGAACGAGAACCCCGTGTCCTCCAGGATGCTCATCCTGTTCTGCGCCGTCAGCGCCCCGTAGTTCCGCGTGATCGCGTGCACGTGACACCACTGCCTCGCCGTTCACGGTTCACCATGCCGTGCAAACATGACACAGAAAAAAGATGAGCAGTAGTGATACCTGCAGAAGGGAATTCTGACGAAAACGAAATACCAGTCCCAACTCCCAGGTAGTACAGTCGAACAAGGAGACTACTAGCTAGGCGCACGTCACGAGACGTCCAGGTCCAGTTATCAGCGAAGAACTCCTGGTACCAAATATAAAGACCGGTGGTATGACCTTTGTAATTTTACTCACCTTTAGATCATGCATATATGCCTCCTCTAGCTGGCGCCATGATTTTTATTCTATATTTAAATAGATAGCTTTACACAGGGACGAAACTAGAGAAAAAAAAATTATTGGGGTTCACCGCTTCATCATATATGTGATAACAACTTATTATTCTTACCATTTGCTTGTTATTTGCCTCCCGGTGTCACAAGATTTAGATCAAGGGGGTTCACATATACTATATATATATATATATAAACTAACATACAGTAATTTTTTTATATATACTAACATACCGATAAGTAACCGGTGGTATGACCCTTGTAATTTTACTCATCTTTAGATCATGCATATAGGCCTCCTCTAGCTGGCGTCATGATTTTTATTCTATATTTAAATAGATAGCTTTACAAATATATTATAGATGCTAATTATGTCCTCAGACATGCTACTTTAAAAATTTTAGGATAACTAATCAAGAAAGCAAGCTAGCATATTTTGATATTAAATTATAGCAAAATAGCATCAAGCGTGAAGATAAAAATCACGTTAATTCACGTGGCCGGAGCAGCCAGCACCAGGGGCCAGGGACCAGAGAACCTGCCGGTTTCAGAAAACCACATTCCGCAACCGTGCCGGCGCCAACGACAACGGGAGCGACAGGTTCACCTCACGCCCCGCCATTAAAAACCAAAAAGACCGATTACTTACCACCGAGCTGGTGCATTAACGTCCATCAACATTCCATTTGCACCTGCTTTTCAGTGGCTTCTCTGACAGTGAACGTAAATAATGTATTGGTACTGGCCACCTCTTGTCCATGGATGTGCAGTGCACTGCAGGGGCAGCCCCAAGACTGGGGGCAAATGTGGACAGAAACGAGAGGCCGTGACCAGGATCGGTGGTGCCGCCCGGTGCGTGGGCGCGGCATGGCACCGAATGAGATTGTATTCTAGCCCAGAATAGTTGCTCTTGCTCGTGACAGTATCGCGGTACCAGTAGCCCCCTTGTCGATCTAGAATGTAGTAGGAAGAACTAGGAACTCTCGGTTTTAACAGTGTCCGAGGACTCACGTAGTGCGTGATGGGCCATTGCAACTCAATGCGGTACGCTGGCACTGCCACATAGGCGCAGCAACCACGCTTTGTCAGAAACTGTGGCCGGGTGGTTGCTGACATCACTCCTGGGGTTGTACTAGACGCTGACATCTCGGATTGAGCAGAGATATCCTGTCGACTTGGACTGCTGGGGCTAATTAGCTGTCTTAAGTTGGCTTTAAGCCTCTTAAGCCTCCAACTAAGCTGGGGCTTTTTTGCGTTTGATAACGTGATGGAACTGTCGTTACAAATGTGTGGTGCCTGTGAGAAATTCTTGCTTGCGAATTAAAGGGGAGATGCAGCAGAGATGCGTACGCATACCTCGTACAGGGAGAGCGCATTGCCGAATATGAAGTCCACGGACCCTTCGATGTAGCAGTCCCTGTAGTAATGCCGGCCCAGGTGGTCATACAGCGTGTCCTGCGCGCCCAGGAAGTTGCATCCGACGAACGCCGCGTTGTCCGCCGATATCCGCAGCGCCACCCCTTGCTTCCCCAGCGCCCCCGGCCTCGGCACCGGCGCGGTGTTCTGGCAAGATGCAAATGGCACCAACATTGTCGCCTCCGTAATGCACAGATAAGACCGCGCTGCACAAGAGCCTAGTTGTTACGGCCTACGCGACGCTGACGCACCTTGAAAGTGATGTTCTTGGCGACGAAGAACTGGGCGTTCACCGCGAACGTCGCGGAGGCGAACGTGCCGAACGGGCGCCCCCACGGCCCGACCGTGTCCGCCGTGTCGCCCCACTGCACCACCGTCTTGTCGGCGCCCGCGCCCTCGACGGTGACGAACGCGCGCATCGGCGATATGCTCACCTTCTCCCTGCACACCGCACGGCACGCGGCTCACTCCAACTGTCAGACGCTAAGCGCTGAATAATAATACACCGAAGCGAACGATAACGAACAGGCAAGACTAGCGGGCGCGAGCAATGCCGCGAGGCTGAACGCGCGCGCGGGGGTCACGTACGTACGTGTATGTGCCGGCATTGACCTTGATGACGACGCGGGCGAGATTGATGAGCGGGAGCGAGTCGACGGCGGCCTGGATGGACGTGAAGTTGCCGGCCGCCGGGTTCTTGTCCACAACCAGCGTGCGCGTCGGGAGGAACGCGCGGTTGAGCGCGCGCTGGAACGTGCTGTGGTCGAGCCCGCCCATGAACCGCACCCACCGCGTGAACTGCCGCTCGATCGTCTCCACCGCCGTCGCGTTCACAGGGTACGGCTTCGCCGCCGCCTTCCCCGGCCGCAGCCCCTTGGTGTGCTTGTGCATGCGCCCGTGTCGGCCGGCGTCCACACCGCCCGACGCGACGAGCAGCGCCACGGCAGTGCAAACCAAGAACCGCGCCCACGGCATGGCCACCGCCGCGGCGAAATGCCAATGCCAATGGCAACCGCAGTGGCTGTCGCGGGTGGTCGCCGCGGTGAGCTAGATAAGCTAGCTAGCAGAGAGGGGTGTCAGGTTTAATCCTCGAGAGGACTGCGTGGGGAATTTAAGGAGATCACGGGCAGGAGAGGAGAAGGAACGATGGAATGACACAACTCACGAGTCGCTGGAGAGGTTGATATGTTGGTTGGTTGTGGCGCCTGCGCGCGCATCTAGCTAGCTACTGGGTGGCGAATTGGCGATGCGCCGACGTATGTACCACATGCATGTGTTCGTGTTCTTTGCCTCAACTTCCGCTGTCTTATTGGTAACGGTGACCTGTACAGTTTGCGCCGCTGTGCGGAATTTCCCGGGCTGGAATTTTCTCGGGGACAGAGTGCAGCTGCAATTATTTTCTGGGTTCGGTGTGTACGGACGCTCGTGTATTATTTTCACCTGGTTTTATCTAGGCCCGTAAAAGTGGAGCTCGAGCGAACTTTAGTATAGGCCCGTAAAAGTGGAGCTCAACCTAGTCTCTCAAGTCTAAGCTGAGCTCGAGTGGGTTTAAATCGGAGTTTAAGTTTGGACTTAGTCTCGAACTTGGCTCGGCTCAAACTTAAGGTGAGCTTGAGCTCAATTCAAGTAAGCTCAATAACAATTAACGATTCAACATGCACTAATTTTCAGCAATAAGAAAGGCTCAAGGTTGAGTTCAGCTCGAGTAAACTCGGTAAGAGTTAACATACAGTAATATTTAACAAATGATTCGTAAATTTAAAGAGTTTCGCAAGTTATTCAAGCTCAGCTCATTAAAGCTCGCGAGCTCGGGATCAAGCTCAACTCGTGTAGAGTTCGAATTAGGTTTAGATCGAGCCAAGCTCGATCAGCTTGTAAGCCTCGAGCTTTTTCATAGCCCTATTGGATCTGTTTTGAGCACCGTTCTCTTCTGTCCTGGTTCCATTCTATACTGGCATTGAAGTCTTGGGGATGAATAGTTACTCAAAAACTGTGTTTTCTCAATGTAAGTATCTAGTATTACACTCACTAGAAAAAAGAGAGGCATAAATAGTTGCTCAAGCCTCAAGGGGAGCGTATGAGGTTGGAACTGGCAAAGTTATGACCTGAGCCGTTTCGTCGATATGGTGAAGATACACTGTATTAGTGGAGCATGTTTATCTGCCTGGATGTAAAGGACTGACTAGTCTCGGCCACCAGGAGTCCAGGACGAAATTTCCTCGTATTTGATTTGTTAAGGTCCCTTAGGAGGGTCCATTTGGAAAGCATGAACTTTACAGAATTTTCATTAAAAAAACAGTTTAATTTCCGTAAGATCCGAAAAAATTGCCAACTTCCAAACATGGCTTGAATATAGACATGCTCATGCAAGATTTCTTCCGGGCCTGGTCTGGTGGTCTGGTCGCCTGGAAACAAAGTGATCAAGCTTCCCTCGAGCCAGCGCCAACTAATTACCTGTCCCCTAAAAAAAACTAATTACATGTTTAGGGAGTGACTGATGGATACTAAAAAGTTACTCCTGTACAATAAAGTTGATTAAGGGTTACTAATTAGATAAAATAAAGGCTGTTAGATTATACTAAGACGTTAAAAGCTTTGATAATACTGTTGCCCACCTTCACCTTACGCATTCTACGTCCCATGCATTCAATCAAGGGATATCTCAATTCAGCCCGCATCATTTCAATAGCCATCACAAACCATGTCATCAGGCATCACCATAACTTGGCTTGGCCTAGTTAGGCCATGTTTGGATCCCAGGACTAATTGTTAGCTGGCTAAAAATTAGTCCTAGTCTATCCAAACAGGAAGACTAATAGGTGGGTTAATTTTTAGCCAACCCCTCAGCTAACAATTAGTCCATTAGCTGGTGGAGGGGAGCTAATTTGGGCTAATAGTAGGTAACACGTTGAAAAAAGTCTGAAATACCCTCGCGCTGGCTTTATCCTCACTTCCTCACCCGTACATCCACTCCCCAGTCCGTTATGAGGGGCAAACATGACTTTTCTAATAAATTAGCCCAACCATTAGCCATGTATCCAAACAGCCCTAGGCTAATTTTAGATGGACTAATTATTAGCTGACTAACAATTAGCTCTAGCCATTAGTCAGCTAACAATTAGTTTTAGCCCATCCAAACATGGCCTTAGAGTGTTAGGGGCTGTTTGGTTAATAGCCAAACATTGCCATAAATTGTCACACATTGAGTTAGGCAAGTTTAACCGAGTTAAGCATATGTTTGGTTCATAGCTTTCTTGCCATTCAGATCCCACGCGTCATTGGCTCAAGAAAATATGGCAAACTTTATTTTACTAGCCAAAGTGTGGCTTCAATTTTGATGACCTAACATTATACAAGTTTGGAAAAAAAAATTACGGTAAAACAACTTAGTATATGAACCAAACAGGCCTTTAGACTCACCCATTGAGTTACCAAAGTTACCAAACACGTCCCGGATGTTTCACCTATTCACACCATCAAACCATTGATACAAATATACTCTTCAATAACAAGTACACGTTATTTTATATATTGACACGGTTTTCAACATAACTGTGAGTCTATGACCACTATTCTATTATAATATATTTACAAAACCTAATAAATTTAAAATATTATAAAATTAATTTATGAGACAATTATATACATATATTTTTTATGCCTCTGATTTAAATATTTAAAAAGTTATTAATAGTCAAGGTTTCAAAAATTTAACTGCACCTGTATTGAAAACACACGTATCTCGTGACCGAAGGGGAGTAGCATGACATGTACTGTTATTGCAGCTGAAAACAGTTAAACAGGAGAAGAGATCTACTAGTACTTGAGGTCGTTACAATCAAGTATTACCATGTAATTCAGATTTGTTCTAAAAAAAATTCAGTACATCGTGAAATGGGTAGGGTCCTTGCATTCTTTTTCAGTGTTGTTTCCCAAATAATTACTAATCTAACCCTTTTACCATCAAAATGGCAAATCTAGCTTTTTTTTCGCTAAACTTTTTTTGCAAATATGACCTAGAAAAAAGAACAAGCTCCCACGCTCCCTAATACTCCCTCCAGTTTGATAATAGATGTCGTTTTCGACATAGTGATGGTCAAATTTCTAAAACTTTGACTATCAATATATTTTTAAATATTTAAATTGGATATATGAAAATTATATGTGTAGATTTGTCTCGAGAAGTACTTTCATAATATTATAATTTTATTGGGTTTTATAAATGTATTATAATAAAAATTAGCGGCCAAAGTTGTGTTTTGAAGACCGTGTCAATGTCCAAAACGACATCTATTATCAAACTGGAGGGAGTAATAAAATCTGGCATGCCACGCTCCAGGAGTATGGCCCGCGCACAAGAGCGACGGGACGAGCGCTTGAGGCAAACGCTTGGAATCAGAGGTCGTGCGCGGGAGACAGCCCGCCGTGGCGGATGAGCGTGAGAGGCCGGCCATCTCTAACCGTGTCCCTTCCCCTCTCCCTTTCCCTCATGAAGGATTCCCATTCATTCCCTTTTTCCAACGAATTCCTTCAAAGATTTCCTTCGTGAAGGGATTCTCTCTCCCATTTCCTCTAGTAAGGAATTCTCTCTCCTTTCCCTGTACAATTCCCTTTAAAGAGAATCTGTTGAAGATAAGGACAAATAAAGGGAATAGAAATGATAAAAACAAGCTCCCACGCTCCCTAATAATAAAATCCGGCATGCCACGCTCCAGGAGTGTGGCCCGCGCACAAGGGCGACGGGACGAGCGCTTGAGGCAAACGCTGGGAATCAGAGGTCGTGCGCGGGAGACAGCCCGCCGTGGCGGATGAGCGTGAGAGGCCGCCTCTCATGGCAGAGAAGAACGGAAGCTCGGTCGACACTCGAAAGGCTAGATTTATAATCTTTGTAAGAAAAAGGCTAGATTTATGATTACAATGGCAAGAGCTAGATTAGTGATCATTTCCTTGTTTCCTTCCATCTGGTCGTTTCCTCTCCTGTCAGTCTGTCACCATGGCCTTACTTTTTCTGTCGGTTTCTTCCTGCGTGCTTGCTGCCACCCGTGAACTCTCTCTCTCTCTCTCTCTCACTCACAAAAGGTGTACCGGAAAACCGGCAAATTGCTACCGGCTCCAGAGAGACTAGCTCAAAACAAAAGGACAATAGTACGTAGTATCGCGGCGGTATGCCCTATGCCCCTATGCACTGCTACTTGGTAGCTCATGCGATTGGCATTTGGATCCAGCTCAGTAATAACTAAAACAGGGGCAGGGCACAACTAGCTCACGCTGTTGTAAAACGATAATGTTCGTCTTGAATTAACCATAATACATTAATAAAGTAGTAAGTATAGAATATAGAGCACATACAGAGAAGTAAAATAATTTTCTTTTTTTTTATTAGACTAACTCTCTTGTGTAAGGAGGTGTCAAATATATAGTAGCAGTCAATAAGAGATAAATTCAGATTTACCACAACAAAATAGAGTCTAACATATATATATATATATATATATATATATATATATATATATATATATATATATATATACACGCTTTAATGATGTTGCTATACATCTTTATCCTTTTAAGTATACTCTAATACTGATTATAAGATACTCCAAAGTGAATTCCACAAAAAATTTCATCAAAATCCACCCTTTATAGCATAATTTGTTTATATACTCTTTTTACATATGAAAAAGGGTATATAGCAAAAAATAAATGGCTATGCTGAATCTTTTTCAACAATGTCGTATTGTAGTATCTTAGAATTATTATTGGAGTATACTGTAAGTGATAAAGGAGTATAACGCATTTGTTTAAATGGTATACTAGAGGTGGGAGTACATACTCCCAAGAGTACGGAAAAGGCTTCCTATATATATATATATATATATATGAAAATGGTTCCATACTCCTGGGAGTATGCACTCCCACTCTCAATATACTGCATAAATGATATTGTTATACTTCTTTATCTATTTGAGTATACTCTAATACTAATTATAAGATACTCCAAAGTGAATTCTACGAAAGATTTCATCAAAATCCACCATTTATAGCATAATTTGTTTATATACTCTTTTTACGCAGGCAAAAGGGTATATAACAAAAAATAAATGGCTCCCATGAATTTTTTTTTCATTCATGCCGTATTGAAGTATCTTAGAATTATTATTGGAGTATACTGAAAGTGATAAATGAGTATAACACATTCGATTAAGTGGTATACTGAAGGTGGGAGTACGTACTCCCAGGAGTACGATATATATATACACACAACTAAGACTTAGAATCCAACCATATCTCAACACTTCCCTTAGGCAAATACCGCCCAATGCACATGTCTCATCAAAAACTCCTTCAAAAAATCCAATGAAAAAAAGTTGGAGAAAAGAGTACATTGCATCTGCACAGTGTTACACTAGTTGACTCATTAAAAACCTTTATATGAGAAAGCTTCAAGAAAACTCACTAAGGAAAAAAATAAAACTTATAATCTTCAGGATCATGCTAAATTTTCCCATGACTTAATTTGCAGTGTCTTTACCTCACCATTCTTCTGGAGTTTGTGAGGATAAAATGTGTAGGGGCAATATGCTTTGTGATATTGCTTTTAAAATAACTCATTTGCATTTATGCAACACAAGCAGCACTATCTTTAAAGATAATCGTGGGGGTATTGACGGTATTAAGACCATATGACTTCTGGATATAGTTAATCATACGTCTCAGCCAGACACATTCACGTGAGGCTTCATATATTGCTATAATCTATGAGTGATTGGCAGAATTAGCTACCAAAATCTGTTTAAAAGACCGTCAAGAAATAGTTGAAGCACCACAGAGAAGCACAAAAATCAGTATGTGATTTGGCATTGTATGGATCAGACAAATAACCAACATCCGTATATCTCACCATGGTTAAGTTTTGATCCTTCTCGTAAATTAATACAAGATGTTGAGTACCTTGAAGGTATCTGAGTAAAGTATTAGCACCAGCCCAATGTCTTATGGTTAGAGCTGCACTATGTCTAGCTAGCAAATTTACTGCGAAAGCAATATCAGGCCTTGTGCAATAAGTGCTCCAATGGTGTTTAAGTATGGAACTTTAGGTTTTAAGACTTTCCTATCCTTGGTCTGAAAGGGTCTTTATTCACTTCAATGTATCTTACTACCATGGTGAAGCATCTAGGCCCCCGGTTTATGATTAGTTTTGGTAATTAATGACAATCGGATATTTGTGGACTAACAATTTTTCTTGAGATTGCAAGAGGGAGTTAGTCTTCGCAAATTGACCACAAGAGGAATCCACGCAAGATTGGCTATGTACAAAAGATCAAGGCCAAGCAGCGAAAAGGAAGGTTACTGCGTCTATTTTCTTTTTATCCCGATCTCAGTGTCTAGAGAAAAGATCGGATTTGCTAGTTTTAGACGCCGTACTATTAAGAGGGACTTGGTCTAGTAGCTTGAAGTCTAAATGCATTCATATATGGCTCAATTAGTGGTTAAATCATTCGCATCAACTCACATTAAAAAGTTCCTTTTGAAATCAGCTTTTCAGCCCTTAAGCGGCACCACTGTAGGTATATGTGCGGTACTGCCAGCCCTATGCGGTAGTACCGTCCGTATAACCTCGACAGTTATTTGGCAGAAAGGTTGCGCAACGTGCCCATCTAATCGGCACTATCGATGTGGTAGGGCGGTACTACCGGCCTTGTGTGGCAGTACCGCGCTCAACACTGCGGTAGTCATTTGATAGAAGCAGTACTTTTTGGCCGAGATCGGAGCAGCACTACCGAGGGTGTTTGAGCGGTACTGCCGAATTCAAGCGGCAGTACCACCCTAATGCCGTTGAACTATGGGCGGTACTGGCGAATTCAAGCGGCACTACCGGACATTCGTAGAGGTAGTGTCGGATTTATGTTATTTGTCTCAACGGCTACTGACATCGCATTTATTACAAAGGGAAAATGCCGTTGAACTATGGGCGGCACTACCAGCCCTATGAGGGTGGTAGTGCCGGCCTTGGTTGATTTTTCAGAAAAATTCCCCCAACGGCTAGATTTCTTGAGGGGAGTTATAAATACCCCCTCACCTACTTCCTTGGGCTGGTTGGTGACTACATTAACTTCATTCTAAGCCCTAGCAATCCTCTCCACCCTCTAGTGCATTCAATTCACAAGTTTGAGAGAAAAAGGAGAGAAAAGTTGAGTGATTTTATTTCAAGCATTCATTGAGCCATTAAAATCATTCAAGATCATCAAGTGAAGTCTAAGTTCGTTACTCTTGGAGGTTACCGCCTCCTAGACGGCTTGGCAGTGGTTGATCGGTGATCTTCTCAAAGGTGATTATGAGAAGACCCGATCGGTTGTGAAGGCACGGAGCTCGCCTACCTGGAGTGGGGAAGAGCTACCCCGAGAATACGAGGAAAGGCTCAATTGTGCAAAGGAGCCGGCTTGAAGTGAGTCAAGCTACCTCAACGTGGACTAAGGGAGACCGGCAAGTCTCCGATCACCACGGAATAAATCGCTTGTGTTCGATTCGTGGTTTGCTCATTCTTGTGTTCGTTGTTGAAAATTAAATTGCTAGCTCTCTTAGAGTGTTCTCTAGGTTGAATCAATTAAAGTTTGTAGACTTAGCTTTGTTGGTGCACATTAGTGAGACATAGAAATTTTTGGCATTGATTGCAAATCTTGTAATTCATAGTTTCATTTGCTTAGTTATTGCAATTAGAGCCGGAAAAATTTTATAACCTCCTATTCACCCCCCTCTAGTCGGTTATCCTTGATCCTACACATGGGTCCTCAAAGGATGAGATTTATCTATATTAAATCTTTTCAATATCTTCTTGGTATAGGTAGACTGGTGTACAAAAATTCCTTCTAGGAAATGCTCTAACTACAGGTCTAAGCAATATTTTGTTTTACCCAAATCTTTCATCTCAAACTGTCATAAGGTAAAAACTTGCTTCCTTTATTCCCTCTATGGTTCCGATGATATTCATATCATCGACATAAACTGAGATGATACAGAATCCATTCTGGGATTTCTTTATGAACACACAGGAACAGTTATCATTATTAGAGTATCCCTTCTTCAGGAGGAACTCACCAAGTTGGATATATCGCATTCTCTCTGACTGTTTTAATCTGTATAGTAACCTCTGCGGTTTGATGTTATACATGTTGTGATTTTCTTTATTAGGGTCCAGAATTTTGACTTCTTATAGGACTCTCATATAAATATCCAACCAGTGACACATATAAATATGCAGTCATTACACTTATCAACTGCATTGATAAGTTTAAGATAGCTGTCATTGATATTAAATATCAAAATGTTATTCCACTTATTATAGGAGAACAAGTTTCAGCGTAATTGATGCCGAGTCTCTGCGTGAACCCTTGTGCTACAAGCCTCGTGTTATATCTCACCACTTGATTATTTTAATTTCTCTTTCGGATAAAAACCTATTTTAATCCTACATGGAACACTTTAGAAGGTGTTCGATCAATAGGGCTAAATACTTTTCTCTTATTAAGCGAACGTAATTTTGCCTTAATTGCTTATTTCCATTTAACCCAATCAGAGCGATTCTCGCACTTTGCCATGGACTTTGATTCTAGATCTAATTAAACAGTTTTAACAATTTTATGAGCGAAATATATATCGACAACTGTAGTCTTTCTTTTATACAATTATCCTAAATCCACATAATTAATGGATATCTCTTCATTAATTTCTTCCAACTTCTCGTGATTTTTCACAACAATGGAGTCTGGGTGTTCCGACTTCCCAGCATTAGATTGCGCGCGCAGATATTCATTGGGGTTATCATCGTCAGGATGGTTCACTTTAGGGATGTTACCATCTTTAGGATGGCTTACTTTAGGGATTTTCTCAACTTCATGTTGAGTTTCTTCGACTGTTTTAAATAGTATTCTCACTTGTTCGGTTCTCTATTTCTATGGGACGTCCCCGTAAAATTGAGTCCCATGCACTTAGAGGTCTCCCCCTCTTTTTATCATGAAGGCCAAGAGTGAGTTCAAAATTCTTCTGGGGTATTTTCACTCTTCCAGGTACATTTATTATAGGTGTATAAGATATTGTCACTCTCTTATGGTTAGTGAAAGCATACGTTAGATCATTAGCTATGTGTTGCAGATTTATTATCCTTTGAACTTCAAGTTCGGTTTCTTTAGTGCGTGGATCTAAGGGTTGAATGCTAGTGATATTTCAATCTATTTTCCAATATTCTTTAATGTGGTATTATCTCCCTTTAATGCCAAAAAATTATCCTCATCAAAAATGCAATCAACGTACCGAACCATGTACAAATCATCTGTCATAGTCTCTAGGTATTTAAGAATTGACAGATATTCATAACTGAAAGTGCATCTAGGCCCCTCATTTTATTTTGGTGATTAATGATGACACAATTAAAGTGATCTAATGCTTCAACTCAGAGTAATGCAGTTATCGAGATCACATCAAGCTTGAAATGAGATTGGACGGTCCTAAGCGCGTCAAATTTCGATAAAACGGCGTCAAGACAATGAAGTGTAATTTTCCTTCTATTTGAGTCTTAAGGATAGCCGTACTATTAAGAGGATACGATGAGAAATCTCCTATTAGGATGTGCATGTGCTCAACATCAAGTAATTCATCTCTCATTAGCACTCCTGCATTTGGTTTTGAAAAGTTTCAAATTGAAACCGAACTGGGTAACCCGGAGTCTCCGGATTCCAGTCCGGAGTATCCGGATTCAATCCGGAGTATCCGGACATTTTGTCCGGAGTCTCCGGGTTGGACCCCTCGGTTACCTTTGGTTCTAGCTTGTCCGGAGTATCCGGACATTTGGTCCGGAGTCTCCGGATAACCCGGAGTCTCCGGGTTGTTTGTCCGGACACTCCGGCCTGTACAAAAACGGGAGTAACGGCTAGTTTTCAAAAAGGGTATTTATAGCCTCCACTCCACTCCAACGGCTAGAATCTCTATTGAGCTCATTCATAGCAGCATTCAAGCCATTCCTAACCATCTCTAAGCATTCAATAGAGCCCCCACTTCCTCCCACCAATTGATTTGGTTGTTGATTCATTTTGGTGAGGAGAGGAAGAAGCAAAGTGCTAAGTGCATTCATTTCATCTTGTTGAGCACTAGTTCATCCTCCAAGCGATTCTTCGTGGTGTTATTACTCTTGGAGGTTGAAGGTCTCCTAGACGGCTAGGAGTCACCGGGAGCTACCGACGCGTGTGGTGAGTCCTGGCTGCTTGTGAAGGCAAGTCTCGCCTCCGAAGGGAAGAGACTAGAAGTGAAGCCGGCGAGTGCATTTGTGCAACACCGGGAGGAAAGCGGGTTGAAAGAGACCCGGCTCAAGTGTGACCGAGCCACCTCAACGGAGACGAGGATTCCCTTCAAGAATCCGAACTTCGGTGAAAAATCGTTTCTCTCGCTCTCTCTTTATTTGCTTGTGTGGCTTGTGTGGATTTGTCTTCGTAAGCCCTAGATCTAGCCCTTTGACTAGCTTTAATTCAAATCCATACTAGCACTTGTTCTAGGTTGCTATTGTTATTTACTTTTAGTAATATCTTGTGCAAGTTTGAGAAACTTGTGTTGCGTTCGAGCCACTCAACTCGGAG
Organism: Rhipidocladum racemiflorum; assembly: GCA_036346355.1. NCBI lineage: Eukaryota > Viridiplantae > Streptophyta > Magnoliopsida > Poales > Poaceae > Rhipidocladum > Rhipidocladum racemiflorum. Next base: position 5,566,646 of record CM070577.1, read on the forward strand.
ACTCAGATTATTCAATACGGACACTCCGACAAGCCTGAGTATCGGACCAAAACCAGGAGACTCGGGTTGATCAACTTCGGCGATTTAATTCATTGCGTAATTTTAAATCCGCCTATTCACCCCCCCTCTAGGCGACATCGTTAGTCCTTTCAATGGGTATCAGAGCCAAATCTCCTTTATTTTGGCTTAACCGCTTGGAGAATCAAAGATGTCGGAAATAGAAAGTTATCAAACCCATGCCCAAGACAAGGCCACGGGTTCCGGTATAGGGGTTGCAATTCCTTTAGATTATTCCTCTTTTGGAGTCTCAAACTCCTCATCCTATGTCTCCGTCTCGTCCGGTCGAGCGCCTCACTTCGATGGCACTCGATATGCGGCATGGAAACATAAGATGAAGATGCATTTGAGATCACTTCATCCTTGTATTTGGAAGATTGTTGAAACATGTTTCAAGCCCGCAAACCCCAACAATCTCACCTCCGAAGAAGACAAAGCTCAACACTTTAACGACTTGGCCGTCAATGCCTTGTTCAACGCTTTGAGCGACTCCGAGTTCAACCAGGTCGATGGCCTTGACAATGCCAAGGACATTTGGGAAAGATTGATGGTGTCTCATGAAGGTGTGTCAAGCGTCCGTGAGTCCAAGATCGAACTCATCATTGGAGAGCTAAGCCGATTCACTTTGGAAGAAGGTGAATCGTACACAAATATATTTGATCGCTTGATGGTGCTAGTGAATCAAGCAAAGGGACTTGGAAGCACCGAGCTCACCGACAAGGCCGTGGTGAAGATCATCCTTCGAGTGATCACCCCCACCAACCGCAACCTTGTGCAACTCATCCGCGACCGGCCAAACTTCGACACCCTCACTCCTCATGATGTGATTGGCCGGTTGATGACGGATGAGATGATGGTGAAGGAAGCGGAAGTGGTGGAGAGCTCAAGTCCGGCAAGAAGAAGGGCATCGCCTTGAAAGCCGTCAAGGTGGTGCAAGAAGTCGAAGACAACTCAAGCGATGAAGAAGAATCAAATGGGCCACTCACAAATGAAGACATGGCCCTTCTTGTTAGAAGATTCAACAAGTTCTTGAAGAGAAAAGGATACAAGCCGGGAAGCCATTCCAAGAGCTTCGGCAACAAGTCAAGAGGAAGGCACTCTTCAAGAAAATGCTATGAGTGTGGGGAACCCGGTCACTTCATTGCCGAGTGCCCACACAAAGAAAAGAAAGAAGAAAAACCGCACAAGAAAGACAAGTACCGCAAGAAGGACAAGGACAAGAGCAAGAAGTACAAGGGCAAGGGTCATGCATACATTGGCAAGGAGTGGAACTCCGACTCCGACTCTGAGTCCGAGTCCAACTCCGACAATGAAGGAGGACTTGCCACCGTCGCCATCGCTACTCCACCGACAAAGTTGAAGAGCCTCTTCGACAACTTGAGCGACGGAGATGAAGATGCTCCAATGTGCCTTATGGCAAAGGGGCACAAGGTATCATCTAAGAGCACTATTCATTCCATTGTTGATTATAGCTTGGATGATTGTGATGATGCTAGTGATGAGGAAGAAGTAGCATTTAAGTCTATGGATGATTTTGATGTTAAAAAATTAGACTTGCTACTTAAGGATATTGAAAGATTGGAGGAGGTTGTTGAGCAAAAGGAAGCTATTCTCGAAGCTCAAGAAGATCTCCTTATTTTTGAGAAGGAGAAGAACCTTGAACTAGAGAAGAGCTTGGCCCTTGAAAAGAAGAAAAATGAGGATTTGGTCAAAAGCTCAAATTTGACCAAAAATGAAGCACTTAGTCTTGAGATCACCAATGCTTCACTCTTAGAGCAACTTGCAAAAGCAAAGGATGCTTGCAAGGCTCTTGAAGTGAAGCTTGTTGATCTCTCGAATAAAACTTCTACCTCAATCAACAACTCCAATATTTCATTACCCTCGACGAGCAACGGTTGCACTAGATGCTTTAATGTTGATGTTGCTACTTGTGCTACTAACCGTGAGACTTTGAAAGTCTTAGCTCATGAAAATGAGAAGCTTAAGGTGATGCTTGAAGATGGACTTCAAAAGTCCTACAAGGCAAGCAAGGGTTTAGAGGAGTATCTCGGTAAGCGCCAAGGTAATCCTAAGAGGCAAGGGCTTGGGTATGTTCCGCCAAAGGGCAAAAAGAGCAACATTGTTGTTGCTCCTTTAAGCAAGCCCATACACTTTGTAAAAGGCGAAGGAACATCCAAGCACAAAGCTCACTCTGAGTTTTTTGCTTCTTATGTGCTTAAAAAAAACTAACCTCGGTCGTGTAGTTGCTTATCATGTTGGGCGTAAGCCGAAGAATGCTCCTTATGTTCGTTCTATTTGGGTCCCTAAATCGCTTGTTACTAACGTGCGTGGACCTAACCAAGTTTGGGTACCAAAGAGCAAAAACTAAATATGTTTTTGTAGGCCTATATCTCCGGTGGAACAAGTTGGATTTTGGATAGCGGATGCACGCATCACATGACCGGAGAAAAGGCAATGTTCGCACACTTGGATGTGAATGGATCAAATAGCGAAAGTATCATTTTTGGAGATAATGGAAAAGGAGAGGTAATTGGTTTGGGTAAAATCTCTATCTCAAATGATTTCCATTTAAGTAATGTCTTACTTGTTGAATCATTAAGCTACAATTTGTTGTCCGTTGCACAATTGTGTGAAGCGGGTTACAATTGTTTGTTTAATGAAAAGGGTGTGGAAGTCATTAAGAGGCTTGATGGTTCAATAGCCTTTAAAGGACATTTGAAGGGTAAGCTCTATCTCGTAGACTTCAATACGGATAGACTTAATCTTGAAACGTGCTTAATGGCTAAATCTAGCATGGGTTGGCTATGGCATCGCAAACTAGCCCATGTCGGTATGAGGAATCTTCACAAACTCATTAAAGGCAACCACATTCTTGGACTAACCAATGTTGTCTTTGAGAAAGATAGGATTTGTAGCGCTTGTCAAGCGGGCAAGCAAGTTGGCGCCTCCCATCCCGCCAAGAACGTGATGACGACCTCAAGACCATTGGAAATGCTCCACATGGATCTATTCGGTCCCGTAGCTTATATAAGCATCGGGGGAAGTAAGTATGGTTTAGTCATTGTTGATGATTTTTCTGGATTCACTAGGGTGTTCTTTTTGCATGACAAAGGTGAAGTCCAAGTGACATTGAAGAAATTCATGAGAAGAGCTCAAAACGAATTTAAAGTGAAGATTAAAAGAATTCGAAGCGACAACAGTACCGAGTTCAAAAACATTGGTGTGGAGGAGTTTCTTGATGAGGAAGGAATCAAGCATGAATTCTCGGCTCCCTATTCTCCTCAACAAAATGGGGTAGCCGAGAGGAAGAATTGAACCCTCATCGAGATGGCGCGGACGATGCTTGACGAGTACAAGGTTTCCGATAGCTTTTGGGCGGATGCCATCAATACCGCATGCCACAGCTCCAACCGCCTCTACCTTCACAAGATCTTGAAGAAAACGGCATACGAGTTGCTCACCGGGAAGAAACCAAATGTCTCCTACTTTCGAGTCTTTGGGAGTAAATGCTATATCCTTAACAAAAAGGCTAAGTCTTCTAAATTCGCTCCTAAAGTAGATGAAGGTTTCTTACTTGGTTATGGAACTAATGCTTACGCGTACCGAGTTTTCAACAATACCACCGGTGTCGTTGAAATCTCGCGTGACGTGACTTTTGATGAGACTAACGGTTCTCAAGTAGAACAAGTTGATCGTGTCGTGATTGACAGGGAAGAACCACCTTGTGAAGCTATCAAGAAAATGGCAATTGGGGAGGTAAGACCTCAAAATCTGGAATCTCACCCGAGCACCCCAACCCGAGTCTCCTACCAAACCGGAATGTCCGATTGGTCCCGAGTCTCCGGTCAAATCTGAGTCTCGGATGGGTCAGGCTCAGGTGATATTCCCTCCTCGTCCAAGCAAGTCCAAGATGGTTCGAACGCATCCCAAGACCAAGAACCTATCCAAGCTCCAAATTCAACCGTTCCTCACCCAAGAGTTCATCAAAGTATTCAACGAGATCATCCGGTCGACAATATACTTGGAGATATTCACAAGGGAGTATCTACTAGATCTCGAGTTGCAAATTTTTGTGAATTTTACTCGTTTGTGTCGTCTCTTGAGCCTCTTAAGGTAGAAGAAGCGCTTGATGATCCGGATTGGGTGATGGCCATGCAAGAGGAGCTCAACAATTTCAAGAGAAATCAAGTTTGGGAGCTTGTTCAAAGACCAAATCAAAACGTGATCGGCACAAAATGGGTCTTCCGGAACAAGCAAGACGAGAACGGAATCGTGACAAGGAACAAAGCTCGTTTGGTTGCTCAAGGGTACACTCAAATCGAAAGTTTGGATTTCGATGAAACATATGCTCCAGTAGCTAGGCTTGAATCTATTAGAATATTACTTGCCTTTGCTACTCACCATGATTTCAAGCTGTATCAAATGGACGTGAAGAGCGCCTTCTTAAATGGACCACTCTCCGAGATGGTCTACGTCGAGCAACCACCCGGTTTTGAAGATCCAAAACACCCGGACCACGTCTACTATCTACACAAAGCCCTTTATGGACTTAAGCAAGCACCGAGGGCTTGGTTTGAGTGTTTACGAGATTTCCTTCTGGGACAAGGTTTTGTAGTCGGAAAGGCCGACCCTACTTTCTTTACTAAACACATTGATAATGATTTATTTGTGTGCCAAATATATGTCGATGACATTATATTTGGATCTACTAATGAACATTTGTGTAAAGAGTTTAGCAAGATAATGACCAAAAGATTTGAGATGTCCATGATGGGAGAGTTGAAGTTCTTCCTCGGATTTCAAGTCAAACAACTCAAGGAAGGAACTTTCATTTGTCAAACCAAGTACATCAAGGACATGCTCAAGAAGTTCGGAATGGAGGACGCCAAGCCTATAAAGACACCTATGCAAGCCAATGGGCATCTAGACCTCGACAAAGAAGGTAAACCGGTCATCCAAAAGGTATATCGTTCGATGATCGGTTCTCTCCTTTATCTTTGTGCATCTAGGCCCGATATCATGCTTAGCGTCTGTATGTGTGCACGGTTTCAAGCCGCTCCAAAAGAGTGCCACATGGTGGCCGTTAAGAGAATCTTGAGATACTTAGTGCACACTCCTCATTTTGGACTTTGGTATCCAAAAGGATCTTCCTTTGAACTAGTTGGCTATTCCGATGCGGATTATGCCGGGTGTAAAGTGGATAGGAAGAGTACCTCGGGGACTTGCCAATTCTTGGGTAGGTCCCTAGTCTCGTGGTCTTCCAAGAAACAGAATTCAGTAGCCCTATCCACTGCCGAAGCCGAATACATAGCAGCCGAGAGTTGTTGTGCCCAACTACTTTGGATGAGACAAACCTTGAGTGATTATGGCCTAAACTACAAAAGTGTTCCACTACTGTGTGACAATGAGAGTGCTATAAAAATTGCCAACAATCCTGTCCAACACTCCCGTACAAAACACATAGACATTCGCCATCATTTCCTAAGAGATCACGCAACCAAAGGCGAAATTGATATCCAACATGTGAGTACAAATGATCAATTAGCCGATATTTTCACCAAGCCCCTTGACGAGAAAAGGTTCTGTGAATTGAGAAGTGGTCTAAATATTCTAGATTCTCGTAACGTGACTTGATAAGTGCTCATATATTGGTTGGTGAATGAAAAATGAATTTCAAAAATTTATTCATCATTTTCTCTGAATTTACTCTGTGTTTTTGGCTCTTGATCCTTTGATCTCGTCATTTGCTATGTGACCATAGTTTGACTGATTGATTGTTCGCTGGTCATATATCAAGTTGACACCTTAAGGTCTCGTTTCCCCTCTCGTTCCGCCAAATTCCTTGTTTCATCTTGCGTTTTCCCTTTCTCCTAACCGAGTTGGGGAACCCGGAGTGTCCGGCTTTCTATCCGGACTCTCCGGGTTAGCCCGGAGTCTCCGGACAGTTTGTCCGGAGTGTCCGGTTGGGCGAGTCTCCTGATCGAGTCCGACTCTCCGGGTTGGGGCGATCAGTTAAACCCCATATCCCGCGCAGCTTTTTTTCCTAGTCCTTCGTGCGCCTCTCCCTCTCCCGTGATCCTCTCTTGGCTTGGGTGTGCTCTCCTCCTCTTCCTCATCTCCAAGGATCTTGGACCCCTCCTCTTCCTCTCTTTGGAGATCAAGGTAAGAAATCTTTGCCCTAACCCTCTCCCTTCCGAAATTGGATCCATCTTCGCGGTTCTTAGGGCTTCTCCCCGTGCTTCATCTCCTCTAGGGTGCCGATTGCTTCGTCGTGGCCCTCAAGATCGGAGAATCTCGCCCCTAACTCACCCGTTCTTCTCGTTTCAAATCCGTTTGAGGTGAGTACTCTCGGTTGTGCCCTAATTCCGCAAAATTTCCTTGCTAGATTATGCCCTAGTCGTTTATTGCTCATCCTTAAGGCAATCTAGTTTCATTTCATGCCAATTTGGGGGGTTGTTTTCCCCAAATTTCTTGCGCCCGTGCGCATTTTCTGGCGCATCCGGAGTATCCGGACTTTTAGTCCGGAGTCTCCGGGTTGGTCCGGAGTGTCCGGACTCTTGGTCCGGAGTCTCCGGGTTAATCCGGAGTATCCGGACAATTTGTCCGGACTCTCCGGGTTGGGTGCTTCGGCCAGACTTCAGTTTTGTCTCAATTTCCAATCGCCTCGCGGCTAACCTTTTTCCCTCGCCTTGTCTGGTCAGATGGATCCCTCTCAGGGGTCTTCAGCTGGTGGTGGTGGTGATCTTCCTAGGGACTCTCCGTCTCCGGACAGTCCCTCCAGTTCTCGTCACCGTCTCGGCGCCCAAGAGGCCGTGATCTTGCCGTGGGCAAAGCGACCCGCCTGTGGGAAGAGGTGAGCTGAGGATTGGAACCTCATCTGGTCCTCAGTCTTCCGTTCAGCCATCTTCCCAGCCTCCAGCGCAGGAGTCTCCGGGTTATTTGTCCGGACACTCCGGCCTGTACAAAAACGAGAGTAACGGCTAGTTTTTGAACTGACTATTTAAAGCCCCCACTCTCTCCCAACGGCTAGGAACTGGATTGAGCTCATTCATTGCAGCATTCAAGCCACTCCTAACCTCTTCCAAGCATTCAATAGAGCTCATACTTCCTCCCACCATTAGATTTGATTGTTGATCCATTTTGGTGAGGAGAGGAAGAAGCAAAGTGCTAGGTGCATTCATTTCTAGTTGTTGAGCACTAGTTCATCCTCCAAGCGATTCTTCGTGGTGTTATTACTCTTGGAGGTTGAAGGTCTACTAGACGGCTAGGAGTCACCGGGAGCTACCAACGCGTGTGGTGAGCCCCGGTCGTTTGTGAAGGCGAGTCTCGCCCCCGAAAGGAAAGAGACAAGAAGTGAAGCCGGCGAGTGCATTTGTGCAACACCGGGAGGAAAGCGGGTTGGAAGAGACCCCGGCTCAAGTGCGACCGAGCCACCTCAACGGAGACGTAGGGTTCCCTTCAAGAACCCGAACTTCGGTGAAAATTCGTGTCCCTCTCATTCACTTTTGCTTCCTAGTCTTGCTTGTTTGGATTTGTATTTGTAAAGCTAGATCTAGCTCTTTGCTTAGCTTTAATTCAAAATCCTTACTAGCAATTGTTCTAGGTTGCTCTTGCTATCTATTTCTAGTGATTTATTGTGCTTGCTAGAGTAGTCTTAGTCGCGCTCCCGAGCCAGCCAACCCGGAGTATCCGGATAAAATACCGGACACTCCGGACAAGCCGGAGACTCCGGACCAAATACCCGGAGACTCCGGATTGACCAGTTCGGCCAGTTCAAATTCCGCTGCGATTTTTTAATCCGCCTATTCACCCCCCTCTAGGCGACATCGTTGGTCCTTTCAACTTCTTGTACTTTGTATGACGCTACTGTTGCTGCAGTATCCTCATGTTGAGGTGGAAGGTGCACAACGTCTTATCGGTCATTTTAGCACCATTATTTTTTTTTGTTACACAATGTCAGTTTGGCGACAAGCTTGTGCATGAAAGAGTTATATGTTGCCACACTCTTAAAATCATGAAAGCATAGGAAGGTTTATTCGTGTTGTGCTTCTTGTAACATGATGGATCTTTGCTAGTTATATCTTTCCTTTAGGAAATTCTATAGTACCAGCGGATCCTCCTCCATCAAATATTCGGCTTTCAGATCCGCATGGAGATGATGCTTTAGGAAGCACAAAGCATGCACTTAGCGACTTCGGGAAGAGCTTGGGTATCAGCTTTAGGTTGCGTAATAGCAGCTCAAAGAACTCGAGCTGTCATGTTAATCTTAGCATCCACTGCCCAGCTGAGATAATTGCTGCCATTCGAGGCGAGTTTAGTCAACCCCCTCTTTGCGATGTCCTACATATCCTGTATGTAAGCAATATTGAATTTTACTACCGGTAAAATATTATATTGCATCCTTATCATTCAATTAGTAAAGTTTGGTCTATATTTATTCAGTAGATAATTATCTAATTTTTTTAGAATTTTTCTAGCATTTTTATAATTTTCTGCTAATTATCAAGCAATTTTCAGAATTACCGAATAACATAAAATTTTAGCATATATAAACATAGAATAATACCAGGGAAAAAAACCACAGATATAGAGCTTCCAATATGTGCTAATTATAGTTTTCCAAAATTTTCTGCTAATTATCAAGCAATTTTCAGAATTACCGAATAACAAAAAAATAAATTCCAACACATATAAATATGAAACAATGCTAGGGAAAAATACAACAAGATATATGAATCTCCCAATATATGCTAAAACTAAGGGCCTGTTTGTTTTTGCTTTTGATTCTGGATTTTGACCCCCCAAAAGCTGAATAACCCGATTCTCACAATCCAGCCCATCCATATATACTAAATCCACAATCCACTTCATATGTGCTTTTGAATTCCAGCTTTTGGAGAATCAGCTTTGTCGGTGTATTCCACACCAGGGTGCCCACTGCACTTTAGTAAAAGCAGCCGCCGCCGGACACGTGGCATCCAGGCCACGCCCCCGGCGCCCAGCTGAGTGGTCGCCGGCGGGAGGGTGGCGACCAGGCCACGTCCCCGGCGGCCACCGAGTGATCGCCAATGAGGGTGGCGACCAGCCACGCCTGGCGCCACCGAGTGATCGCCATCGGGAGGGTGGCGACCAGGCCACGCCCCTGGCGGTCAGCTGAGTGATCGCCAGCGGGAGGGTGGCGACCAGGCCATGCCGCTGGCAGCCAGTTCCCGAGGACATTTAATGGCCCGCGTGGCCATTCGAGAGGTCAAAGACATTTAATGTGTATCGTGCGCATTAAATGGGGCTAATGAAGGCCACAGGATGGCGGCGCGTGTTCCCAACGTGCGCCATAATGGCGAGTGACGTCAGGGTGCACTTCTCCACTCCGATAGAGCGGGCGAAGCCGGCAGGCGCGGCGCTCAAGGGCGGGGGGAGAGGATGTCTGCACCATGACATTTAATGTGTTGCAGGGGCATTAAATGCTAAAGAGTAGAGTAATGAGATGGCTTGTGGTGCAAGCCTCCCATGCGCCCCCGTCAGCCCGAGGATAAAAGGGAGTCGGGGTGCATGGGGGTTGAGGTTGAATCATTTTTTCTCTTAGGCTAGACTCTCCATTACGGGTGAGCTAATCTGGGTGGCTCTGGGTAGTTATTCATCTTCCAGCTCCCTCAGGGCGCACCATAATACAAGAACATAGGAGTAGGGTTATTACTCTAAGGAGGGCCCGAACCTGACAAACCGCCGGTCTCCTTGCATGCTTCGCCCCCAGTTCCCCGATTCTCGAGCGATCTCCACGAAAGCCCCGATTAGGATCTAGTATACCCCTCGCCGGAAGGGGTCTGTTGGCTAACACGCTGACAATCTTCTCTATAACCACAATCCAGAATAAGCTTTTAGAGAATCCAAAACAAAAACAAACAGGCCCTAAGGTTCAACAAATTTATGGAAGTCTGTATGCCTAAAATTCATTTTCTAGGATTTAGTATAAATTCTCAAATTTATTAATTATTTTTCAGAATTACAGAGAACTCCAGAGGTTAAATTGTAAAATTACCTTTTTTCAGAAATTTTCTTTCTCAAAAAATTATCTGGGCCATGCAAGTAGGCTGCCAGCCCATCTACTACACAACCCACGGGGGAGGTCCCTTTACCCGGTAGGTACCCTAAACGTCACTCACTTCTTTTTTCCCCTGAGGAGACGAGCAACCTCCGGGAGTGCGAGCGTGCGACGACACGTGTGGCGTCGCTGGAGTCACTGTAGGCGCCGACATGGGCGACGCGGCCGTGAGTGGTGGTGCAGGTAGCATCGCCGGAGGCACTACGGGCGTTTGCACGGGTGCGGAATCCAACAGTGATAGCGCTGGCTGTGGGCGTGAGCCGCCGGCGCAGGACGCGACAATGCAGAAGCGACAGCACCGGCAAAATATATCGCAGTTCAAGAGGAAGAGACCGAACAGCTTGAACTGAAAGAGGTGAGCACTATGGAAAGTCGCACGATCCAGTCCACACCATCAGTGGTCAGGTGTACCGTGTACATACAATTCCAGAAAGTGTTCTGCAACGGAACTTGAGTACAAGGCACCGCCTGAGAAAGTGAATATTACAAAACCTCACTCTGACCATTACGAAGGTAAATAACAAGGAAGGCCTATGGACTTCGAAAATTAAGGGAAGGGAAAACGATATGGATTGTGATCAGATCACAAAAGTCATACCAAGTTAACTACTCCGCTACAGTACTATGCGTGGAGCATCAGTCGTCCTCGTCAACTTCTTGTGTATCATCTGCAATCTGGGAACTACGGACCCCCCAAAAGGACCTCGGTCGCAGATTCTTCCTGGTGGCTCTGAATAGCCAGCCTATGTTGGACCCACATTCAGCACATGATGCAATCGTCCACGAGTATCTGCGTAGCAAGCAAAATGTGCTTACTAGAGATACAAGAAGCATGCAGAAGCATATTTTCACAGCTAGGGCTTGTATGATAGACATGTAACCAAACACTAAAGATAAGCTCATACCCTGGAAACCAGCTGTGAATCGTTGAAGGATCGCCGTCAAGAGCGAGCCCAGGTGCCTTGCTGACTGTAATCGTCTCATGGACATAACCATGGGGGTTGACATAGGCACCGAGAGGCCCATCAGTAGACATCACCACCATGTCACTACGTTTTGCTATGAGAGACTACCATGAAAACAAACATGTCAGCACAGTATAATAAAAATTATCTAGAAATTCTTTGATTTAGCAACATTTGATGAAACATGTTCTGCCTTGTGGCCTCATGTGCCTGAGGAACGACCAACACATGCCAATATGAACTACGAACCAGCTTGATTGTATGTTAATAATATCACTACTTAACATGCAGCTGCAGCATGCAACAGCAACCAATGAGATCTCCAATGTCTCGTAGCAACTGTAAACCTGACCTTGCCGCAAAAAGGAAATGTCTAGATAGAGCCAGCTAATCTAGCAGGTAATGGTCCAGTAAACAGCATTGCTGTGATACAGATGATCTAGACGAAAAATACTGACCAAAGCCTAGTAAAAAATTCATTAGCTCCGATCAGAAACTCGTCAGCATAGTAACTCCAAATACAGTAGATTGTTACCTTGCAAAATCTACATTTTACGAGATTAAAGGCCTTTAGAAGCTGAATCTCCCTTTGTAAGCGATATGAAATTCCATCAATCTCCAGCAATTTTTGTCTCGCAGATTCAGATACAGGCAGCTTGCTTCCAATGTAAAATGACAGGAGATCTGGTTTTCTAGCATGATCATCCATGCTTGGGTTTGTGATTATCTGTCTCCACAAGTCTGCAACAAAGGGGATGGTGTAAAAACTTAATCGACTGAATATTCCAAGCATGACTACAGAAGTTCACACTTAGTATTAAATTAAACTATTAATTACTTTGGTCAGGTAAAAAGTTGTATTTTAAGGAACAACAGTAGGGAGAGCCCTACTGGAAAACACAGGGTAAAATTTTTTCATTGTCTGGTTAAGAATCCATGAAATACCGAATGGTAAGAATGCACTGTAAGATTCATAAAAAATCAGTGTGATGAAAAAGGAGTGCTTCACTACCTGCAGCCCTACGAGCAAGTGCATATGAGTCATACACTTCATAAACCCACCGAGGCCAAAATGATAGTGGTGCCTGAAAAGGCTGCTTTGAGTAACTGGTGGCATGGTACCGCTGCTGCTGCTTAGCATCTCTTGTTCTTGCACTTGACAAGGATCTCAGGGGTGTCAAGCGAATATCCTCCTCATCCATGTTGGTATTCTTGCCTGACTGACCTGATACACCAATTTCTTTCACAGAATGTAACTCCTGGCTCCAAAACTGATCATCATCTTCATTTGAGGATTTCATCGAGTTACTGGACTGTGAACCTGAATGGCACATCCTTGTTTCCATTGCTGAATGACCACTTGCAGTACTTTTGGGTGATGGAGTACCGCAATCTAGCTCTGAATCAATATGATCCTGTTGTTTGATTGGAGACACATCCAAACTGATAACTGGTGAAGAAGTACGCAGCCGGAAGCTGTTACATGCAGCTAGCTGTCCAAATGCATCTCTTGGAGTTCTTAGAGGAGTATCTTCTTCAATGATTTGGACATCACCCCACACCTAGTGATATCGTAAAATAAAATGAAGCTATGCTCTGTCCTTTTGCTAGTTCAAAAGAATATAAAACAAGATATTATCAATTAAATATTAGGCTCACCACCCCATCAACATCCATCCAATGTCGCAACAGACGAAATCGTTGTTGCCCACGGGCTACAACATTTAATGAACCATCATCCAACCTTCCAAGTTGCCGTATCTATGTCAACAAACAAAAATATCAGCTGACATGGCCAGGCTGTTCGGAAGAAATTGTGTAACCATAAAAGGAAATAAAAAATAAAAATAAAAATAAAAAGAAAGGCGATGTCGACAATAGGGACTTTTGTTTGCAAACCGGACACTAAAAATAATATAAGTAGGGAATAATCTTTATTTCGTGGCTTGCTACAATGAAATGAAGTTTTTGCAAGGGGGGATTGAGATACAGGCTAAGTATGCTAATCTCTAGTTCTATTTATCTGTGGCTGTCTTATCTCTATCTTCTAAGCTTCTTTTTTTTTTAAATGGCGCGCAGGCTATAAGGATTTATAGCTGTTAAACAGTGGGAGTTCCTATCTAACTGCCATCTCTTCGCTTGCTTCAACTGACGTACTCCATCGTGAACCGCCGTGTCTCTTAATTCTGTACGATGCCTTCAGTTGTTGATAACTGCCTTCTCGTGGGTTTCGAATTATTCCACGTGGGCTTTGAGTTGTTGCACATGGATAATTTCTTGATTTGACTTCTTCTATGATGCCTTATGAAGGGTTCAGAGATTTTTGGCCTATAGGACCACTTAGTATGTGAGAGGTCTAAGACCAAAAAAAGTGGTCTGAGACCTTAGAGTGGTCATGACATGAAGAGTGGTCGTCACTCGTCACGGCCTTGAGTGGTCATTATGGCGTAAGGAGGTCACAGCCTAGGGAGGCCGTGACTTGAAGAATGGTTGTGACCTAAGGAGGTCACAGCCTAGGGAGGTCGTGACTTGAAGAGTGATTGTGACCTAAGGATGTCATAACCAAGGTGATCCAAAGTGGGACCCTTTTATGTTTGACTAGTCAATGATCCTCGGAAGGCGATTATACATAAGCATTTAAATATTTGTAAATCATACTAAAGGGTCGATTTTGAAATTTACCGCATGTAGTAATAGATTGACAATAACAGGATTGAATACATATAAATGACACATCACAATGCATATATGTACCTTTGGTCTTCTAGATCTTGTTAAGTATCAGATAAGTATATGGTTCTCTCATAGTTAGATAGAGATACTGAGATTAAATGATTATAAGAAGAAATTTTTGACTTAAACCTAATATCTTGCATTCTGACGACGAATGGACTGTGCCACTTTTACCAGGCATGTTAATGTGAACCGCTAAGCCATGGTCTAGAAAGATATAGATAACTTTCTCTGTTACAGACAGATAATCTGTGTTATATAAAGTGCCATAGAGTAACTAATAATTCCTATGGAAATAACAATGCAATATATCACCCCATGGAACTGGTTAATAAAAAGTTAATCTGGGAATTTGGCACAAAAAACAAACTAACCAAATGAACAATCCAAGCACATGAAAGATCGATCAACAATTGCTAACTGGTCTGCAAATTTCAACCGTAAGCATAACAGGAAAAAGTGTACAGCACCTCTGCTGTTGTTCCAACCGATGCATTAGCATAACATTGATGATTTGGCTGTCTGTACATGAGAACCTGAACATTGGATCATAGTCATTAAAAAGTAAATCCACAAGTAAAAGTAGCTCGCTTCAACATGATGGGCACGCACCACGCCAATTGTGCATGGAGCATCAACCTGCCTCAAAGCTTTCTCAACAGCTGCCACAAGTCTACCCTGAATTAGTCTGAGAGGCAGGGTAGCTCCAGGAAATAGGACAACACCTGCAAAAGATTCATAGCACCGTGACATTTCATAATTGTCAGTCTATCAGAAAAATCCTGTTGGCTTTACACTTCTGGTTTTACACTTCACTGGGCATGCGGCCAATATCCATCATTCATACCATAAACCTACAGGATTGGAATAGCAACTAGCAAGCATGAACAGTATTACTTGGACACGGACACAGAGTCGGAATCCGACTTGGATTCGGGTGTCCGATTCGGCAAAAAAAAAATGGACACTGGAAATTCTACTCGGAATCGGACACGGGAGTCGGAATCCGACTCGGATTCGAGTGTCCGATTCAGCAAAAAAAATTTGGACACGGGAAATTCTGCTCGGAATAGGACATGGGTGTCGGAATCCGACTCACATTTGAGATGTCCGATTCGGCAAAAAAATTTGGACACTGGTGTCCAAGTAACACTGAGCATCAACATATAGAACTTTTTTGGGGGGTTACCTATGGTCTATTGCTTGGATATGTCTTATCTAGCTATATACTCACATGAAATAAGAGAGGTGCTTCTATGCTCTTCTTTTTAAAAGTTGCACAACTATTAAAGCATGAATGAAAGGTAGATGGTGATTACTTACCCTTTCGCTTGCTTCAAGATTTGTGCAACTTGTACTAGAAGGAAGAGCATAGAAGCACCTCTCATGAAATAATCAATTATCAAGAAAAAAGTCAAAAACCCAGATCCTACTAGAAATGCCTATTTACCTTCGTGTACAAGAATGTTAATTGTTAATACACATGCCTGTACATCTGCAAATCTGCATTATAAATGACAGTGACTAATAATAATACTTTCAATTCCTCCGAGATGCACACATCACAAAACTAGAAAACTTACTCGAACTTTTTTAAAAATAACCAAAACAATGGCAAAAAGTTTATGGATCTGACTTGTAGTTGTATCAGAGTACTTCAAAAGAGACAAAAGTAAGTTAGAAGAACGGAGAACAGAAAAAAAAAAGTGATAAAACATGGTTGATAATCTTTTTATTCGAAACAAGGGAATGGCATGATAAATTTGAGTAAGCATTTATCCATGTCTCTCCAAGGTTGACAAGATAATTAAAATAAAGGACATATGAGAGTAGATTGACAAAAAAAAAGCACAAACATAGAAAATGTTACCTTGAAGATACAGCATTGGTAAGCTAAGGATTGCACCAGCATCTAAGAGAGCAACTCTACCGCGTGTATCATCAACCTCTGAGTGACACATAAAGTAACTTTTACACTTTGTAGTCAGCATCACAAAAATGCTGAGGTTAGCAAATGATATTTACCACCAAGATAGGTGTGCAGTGAGGCTAGAGATGCATCGAATGCAAATGGTGCAGATGTGCTAGCCACTCCACCCCCATCGTTATCTCTGATACACAGGAATCAGGAAATGAACAGGGAGAAATATATCAGAAACATAATGAAAAGTTGCAGGCAGTCTTCAAGCGCACCCCATTTTGTGTATATTAATCAAGTGAATAACCACAGCATAAAATATTGAACATTGCTCTAAGCTATACTATACTCCTTCACCATATCTGATCATGAACTATCACAAGCACCGATAAAATGAATAACTAAGAAGCAAATCAAGATCCCTAAAGTGAAACTTTGGTCAAGGATGTTGTAATGCCCAACCAACATGGCTTTGCAGAGTTATTCCTTACCCTGAAATCCCCACACACCCACCAATCTAGGTTGAGAACACTATTTCTCCATAAGCGAAACTAGGGCAAATAAACATCCATTCATAGGCCTAAAGCTTTTCCAACTGTACCACCATCCGGCCTCAGCCTCGAAGTCCTCGTCTAAAATGTGTTCTCAGGTTAATTGCCACTAAATAACAGCTTCACTGGTATCAATTCCACTAGTTGGAATGTGCAGTGCCGCCCCCTTAGAGCAAGTAGTCAAGTACGCTACAGCGCGGTTGTTACTTGGAGACCCTATGTCGCAACGGAAAGGTAAAAAAAATGGCGATAATCGGCATCGAGTGACCTGGGGAAGGCGTCGACGGAGGTGAAGGAGCCGTCGTCGTCGTCGTCGTCAACCACCTCGACGTTGAGCTCCTCCATATCGAGCTGCATGATCTCCTCCATCTGCTGCCGCTCCCTCGCCGGAATTCCGTCCCAGTCCGCCATCTCGCCGCCGGTGCCGTGTGCCGCAGACGGAGACGCCAAAATCGCAGGCGAGATGAGGCTTGCTGCTTCGGCTCCTCCCCACACCTTTCTATTTGGGCCTTGTCATGGCCCTTCTTTCTAAAGAAACCTCTGGAAGCGTTTCGTACATCCAATCCACGTGTCCACGGCCCAATACAGATCCCACTCCCCAAGTATACGTCCCATCGTATCCGTACAGGTTCGCTCCTCCGTCGCGCCCTCAGCGCGCCGCGCAAGCGCAACCCACCCGCCGCGGCCGCCGGCGTCAAACCGGCGTCCCGATTCCTGTTCAGTTGCGCGCCATAAATAACTATCGCTACACTGCGCCATACAGAATTTGATGAGACACTTATTTCTGTAAAAAGGATACAAGAATCTCAACATAATTTCAGTCTTTCTCTCTCTCTTTTTAAAATAATGCTAGCCAGTAGCTAGTGACAAATTTACGACACCATAAGTCATCTTTATATGATACAAAAAAAATTGGTCCACGGTTATCTCTGAAAAAAGATGTGAAGACCTTAACATGTTTTCATTTTTTCTTAAGAGTTTTTAAAAAATTACTAGCCAGGAGCTGTTGGCGAATTTGTGGAATGATTTTTTTTAACAAAAAATAGGCTGCTAGGAGTCGCCGGTAAATGTGCGGAACCGCGGGTTATTTTTTTGTGTGTAATTTCAGTTTTCTTGTTTTTTTTAAAAAAAAAATAAGTTGCTAGGAGTCGCCGGCAAATTTATAAAACTGTTTTTTTTTAATAAAAATGGGTTACTAGGAGTCATCTGAGAATTTGCAAAACTGCGTAAACCTTTTTGTAAAAAAAAATGGGGAACTAAACATAATTTCTTTAAAAAAAATGTGTTGCTATGAGTTGGCGGCGAATTTGCAAAACTGTGCGCTTAAAAAAATGGGTTGCTAGAAGTCACCTGCAAATTTGCAAAACTGCGCGCACATATTTTTTTAAAAAAAAAATGGGTTGCTACGAGTCGTCGACGAAATTGTGAAACTATGAGAATTTTTTTGTAAAAAAATACGGAGGAACCTAAACGTAATTTCTTGAAAAATGCCTCGCTAGGAGTCGTTGTCGAAGTTGCCAAACAGCGTGCACTATTTTAAAAAAAAAAACGCAGAGGGACCTAAACATGATTTCATTTTTGAGGGGGCCGAGTCAGCAGCAAATTTACGAAACTGCGTGCATGGGTTTTTTTCTAAAAAAAACATGTTGGTAGCACCACAGGAAACGGAAGTAGTGTCGTCGGCCAAATTACTTGTGTCGTCGGTAAAAGGGCCGACGACAAATATTATACCTGTATCGACGGCCAAAATACACCCCGACGACAGATATTCCTGTATCGACGGCCTAAATGTACCCCGACGACAAATATTTTATCTATATCGACGGCCTCAATGTGCCCCGACGACACATGTACACCCTGGAAGTCTGTGTCGGCGGTAAATCTTCAGCCGCCGATATAAAAGACGATGACGTAGAAACAGCCGCGGATAAAAGACGATGACGTATCCGCGCAAAATGAAATTCGAAATTCGAGATCCCGCCAAGACGAGCTGTGTCCTCGGCTATATCAAAACCGTCGACACAGGCACTCCACCCCAAACAGAGAAAACATAGCCGCCATGTGGGACCAACCAGGATGCTCCATCCAGATCGCTTCGGGGAGAAACACGATCGCGGCTAAAAGGTAGGCAATGTCGGCGGGATCAATAGTGCCGATTTACACAGATGCAATTTTGTCGTCGGTTTAATTTTAGCGGACGACAATAGGCATTCTAGATTAATTTAGAAAATCTAAATGAAAATGTTTTTGTTGTTTTTAAAATTAAGAAAAATGAAATATATAGCCATTACGACTTCGACAAAGGGCGACATTGGCCACCTCTTCATCGCCGTGTTCGACTTGCAGCTTGTCCATGCTCTTTGACCCCATCGTCGGATCCCTGGGCGACGACACAAATAAATAAATATATATATATATATATATATATATATATATATATATATTCTTGGACATCCTGATGAGGTTTAATGATTTTGGGTGGTCACAGGGGGTGGAAGAGAGCGTGCATTAGCTACATATCCTGAACTGCATTGGAAGTTCCATTAGCTACATCCTGAGCTGCTTTTGACATTCACAGATCAACGAGTATAATGTTCTATTCATTCTATTTTTCTGTATAAAATTAAGACCATATATGTGACAGTGGAAGAAGAGCTCTTTATTTACCCCTGCAGGCCGATGGAATCTCTGGCTCTGCTGCTCGCCCAAAAACGCGCTCCTCCGGTTTTCTGCCGCTTCGCCGGGCCGCCGCCTCCCAGCCGGGCCTCCTGCGTCGCCTCCCAGTGTCGGCCGGCGCGCCTCCACCCGCCCGGCGGCCGCCTCCTGGCCCGTCCGGCCCGCCTTCCTCCCGTCCGGCTGGCGCGGCTCACCGCCGCCGCCGCCTCGGCCCGGCCGCTTCGCCAGGTTCGCCGGCCGCCGCTTCACTCCGCCCGGCGCCTCTGTCCGCCGGCCGCGCCTCAAGGCCGCTGGCTCCGTTTCGTCCCGCCAGCCGCCTCGCGGTCGTGCACCGCCCGCTTTCTCGTCCACGCCGTCGGTCCCGCCCTCGTCCTCCTAGTCGCCATCTTCGGTTAAGGTAATCTCCGGTGGAGCCATCTCTTTTCTATGATGAGTGTAGCCCAATATATATGCAGAATGTAGTCTAAATTTGTGATGAAATGTATATGCATAATGTTGTGATGCAATGAAATGTATATTGAAAGGCCCAACGATGTCGCCTAGAGGGGGGGTGAATAGGCGGAATAAAATTTACGCAGCGGAATAAAAACACCCGAGCAGGTCAACCCGGACTGTCCGGTATTTGGTCCGGATACTCCGGCTTGTCCGGAGTCTCCGGTATTGGGACCGGACTTTCCGGGTTAGCTGGCTCGGGAGCGCAACAAAAACTACTCTAGCAAGCACAATAAATTACTAGAAAAGGAAGGCAAGAACAACCTAGACAATTGCTTAGAAAGGATTTGAATTTAAAGCTAAGCAAAGAGCTAGATCTAACTTAACAAAATCAAATCCAAGGAGCAAGACTAGGAAGTAAAAGAGAGAGAGAGAGACGCGATTTTTCACCGAAGTTCGGATTCTTGAAGGGAATCCTACGTCTCCGTTGAGGTGGCTCGGTCACACTTGAGCCGGGTCTCTTTCAACCCGCTTTCCTCGGTGTTGCACAAATGCACTCGTGGCTTCACTTCTTGTCCCTTTCCTTTCGGAGGCGAGACTCGCCTTCACAAACGCAGGGCTCACCACACAAGTTGGTAGCTCCGGTGACTCCTAGCCGTCTAGGAGACCTTCAACCTCCAAGAGTAAAAGTACCACGAAGAATCGCTTGGAGGATGAACTAGTGCTCAACAACTAGAAATAAATGCACCTAGCACTTTGCTTCTTCCTCTCCTCACCAAAAGAATCAACAACCAAATTAATTGGTGGGAGGAAGTGAGGGCTCTATTGAATGCTTAGAGATGGTTAGGAATGGCTTGAATGCTGCTATGAATGAGCTCAATAGAGATCCTAGCCGTTGGAGTGGAGTGGAGGCTTTAAATACCCTTTTTGAAAACTAGCCGTTACTCTGTTTTTGAACAGCCGGAGTGTCCGGACAAATAACCCGAGACTCGGGTTATCCGAGACTCGGACCAAATGTCCGGATACTCGGACCACCTGAATCGAGGCAACCGAGAGGTCCAACCCGGAGACTCCGGACCAAATGTCCGGATACTCCGGATTGAATCCGGAGACTCCGGGTTACCCAGTTCGGTTTTAATTTGAAACTTTTCAAAACCAAATGTAGGAGTGCTAATTAGAGATGCAGTAAATGATGTTGAGCACATGCACATCCTAAAGTCGATTTCTCGTCATACCCTCTTAATAGTACGGCTATCCTTAAGACACAAATAAATAAAATTATTACAACTTTGGTCTTGATGCCGTCCTTTTGATTTTAAGTAGTTGTAGGGGCGTCCAATGTCGTTCCAAGCTCGATAAGATCTCGATCTATGCAGTATTCTTGGATAAAACATTAGATCTCTTTAATTGTGTCATCATTAATCACCAAAACAAATTGAGGGGCCTAGATGCACTTTCAATCTCCCCTTTTGGTGTATTGATGACAACACAATTAACAAAGAAAATAAAAAGGATATGAAATAGACTTTAGCAAATCAGATAAAGCTGGAGCTCCCCTAAATGTGTGCATTAGAAGAATTGAGTGGAATCGAATGCACATATTTAACGAGAAATAAACCGAGAGCTCCTCAAACACAAAGCAGGAGAGAATACAACACAAGTATCTCAAGACAAATCATGCATAATAAGCAATAATGACATTACAGGAATAACAGAGTTCTCGAAACACAAAACAAGTCCACTAGCGACAAGAAACAAGAAAAAGGACGACTAAGGAAAACGACTCTAAAGAATCACTCCCCTTTGGCATCAAGACACCAAAAGGAGGGAGGACACGGAGATCACTGTCGTCGCCTTCGCCGCCAGACGCTGAATACTACGAGTCAAGCTGCAGGAGGAGGAGAAGCGGTAGAAGAAGTGATGCCAAACACCGATTCATGGAGTGGCATCGCTACTCTCCTCGGAAGACCGGAAGAGTCGCTAGGAGAAATCGCCGCCATTGTGGCGGCGGATGCTGCGGATGTCCCGACCATTCTTCTTGATCTGCCGCTCATCACCTTCGCTGGCGGAGATGTCACGGCAGAGGAGGAAGACATGCTTGAGCATCCTCTCGAAGAGTGCCGCCGGGACCTCGATGCCTTTCAGAGGAACGGAGGAGGCACAAAGAGAGCAGACGCGAGGTGGAGGCTGAAGCGCGACCACGACGAGTCCTCACGAGGAATCGACCAGGCGGTGACCAAGCGAAGGAGCGAAGGAGGTCGAACCTTGTAAGCAAGATGCTCCTCATCTCGACAAACTTGAGACCGCCATCAAGAGATCAAGGTCATCACAAAGGGTGCATAGCTGCGGCCATGTTGCTCTGCAGATTCGCCTCATCGTCTCCCACATGAAATCGACAATGTCAAACGAGTGGGTGTGCTCGACGAGATGAAACAAAGAAGTTCCTTCCATAGGAACCGATGGCGTAAGCATCTCCCTCCTTGGGCCAAAGAGTGACCCTCAACGGCTGTTGAGCACATTTGAACATCCTTCGCACCCTTTGATGGTCCCAACTGTGAAGCTCCTCGAGGTGTCATAAAGTGACTCAATCTCCTCGGCGATCATCACCTTCTTGAAGTGAAGCTTTGGGTTGTCGTTGTATCTCGAGATTGAGGACTCGCAAACCTCTTCTTGCTAGCCACATACCAAATCTTGTCTGTCATCCACCAAATGGCCTCATCATTCTTGTCAAAGTACAAAGTGGCATAGAATTGCATGATAACCTCATTGTTCCATCATACTTAAATGCCATGAGATTCTTAACTGATGCGACTCACAAATCTCAATGATCTCGAGTGAAAACTGGATTGTTAGTCGCTGCCATATACTCCCAATCAATGGTCTTCATCACTGACCACTTTGGGTGCTCAAGTGGGTATAGGACCGCCTCAGAGAAGTTCGATCAAACCGGTTCCAAAACCGGCGGTCCACATACTCATCCCGGTGAAGCTCGAGAGGATCCTTCTTTCGTGCTCGACAATAGCTTTTCCTTTTCAGATCTGTCCGATAATCGATGATCCTCATTGGATTCACAGACATTGGGTAGTTCCACACGAAGCTTGGCCTTGGCTAGAGGACCAATGAAACGCCCGAAGCACGTAAACTCGCTCCTTTTCCGATCACGGCCTGGCATGAGTATCTGCTGGATGCTCATCTCGATCAGGAGCCGATCGAGGAGGAGGAGACAGATGTGGCCGACCACGACGCCGATGCTAGCCGGCCTCGAGGTCCGGAAGTGGGTCTTTGGCCACTCCAATCCTTTGCTTTTTCTGCGGAGGCCGCGGAGGAGACGAGCCCTGAGCGGGATCACCGCCACCAGACGGCGGCTGAGGAGGATCGCTGCTACCAGAAGGCTGCGGAGGAGGATCCATCTGACCAGATAGAGCGAAAGAATAGAATTAGCCGAGAGGCGACAAGAAAAACAGCGAAGAATGGAACCTGGCCGAACCACCCAACCCGGAGACTCCGGACAAAAAGGTCCGGACACTCCGGATGGACCCGGAGACTCCGGACCCAGAGTCCGGACACTCCGGATCGGCCAGAGCATACGCACGGGCGCATGAGATTTGGGGAAAACAACCCCCAAAATGGCATGAAACGAATCTAGAGTGCCTTAAGGAAGAACAACAAATGACTAGGGCACAATCTAGAAAGGGAATTTCGCGGAGTTAGGGCACAAAACGGAACTCACCTCAAGATGAATTGAGAAATCAAGAATGCGGGTGAGTTAGGATTGAACGAAACTCCGATCTTGAGGGCAACGACGAGACAATCGGCGCCCTACGAGAGATGAAACACACGGAGAAGCCCTAAGAACCGAGAAATTGAACCAAACCCGAAAGAAAAAAAAGTTAGGGCAAAAGGGATCCTTACCACAATCTCCAATCCAAGAAGGAGAAGGAGTCCAAGATCCCAAGAAGATGGAGGAATCCACGCCCTAGCCTTGAGAGACACACGGGAGAGGGAGAGGCGCACGAAGGAAATAAGAAAAAGAGAAAACCGCGCGGGATAAGGGGGTTAACTGAACGCCCCAACCCGAGACTCCGGATTTTCAGTCCGGAGACTCGCCCAACCCGAGAGTCAGGACAATTAGTCAGGAGACTCGGACAGTCCGAGATTCCGGATTGAATACCGGACGATCCGGGTTGCTCATTTCAGTTAGGAAAGGAATTTTTCAAGGAAGCTTGGAGACCGCGGAGAGAGATAGAGAGGAGTCCTAGGGCATCCATCCACCATGTGACTAGCTAACAATCAAGCAAACAGGCTATAGTCACATGGCAATGATGCGATCCGAGGATTAAGAACCAACAACACAAGATAATTTCAAAGAAAAAGATGAATAAGTTTTGAAATTCATTTTCATTCACCAACCAATATGAGCACATGTCAAGCCACGTTACGAGAATCTAAGATATTTAGTCCACTTCTCAATTCCACGTAACCTTTTCGTCAAGGGGCTTGGTAAAAATATCGGCTAATTGATCAGTTGAGCTCACATGTTGGATAACAATTTCGCCTTTTGTTGCGTGGTCTCTTAGGAAAAGATGGCGAATATCAATGTGTTTTGTTCTGGAGTGTTGTACAGGAGTGTTGGCAATTTTATGGCACTCTCATTGTCACACAAAATCGAACAGCTTTTGTAGGAAAGGCCATAATCACTCAAGGTTTGTCTCATCCAAAGTAGTTGGGCACAACAACTCCCGGCGACTATGTATTCGGCCGATGGATAAGGCTACGAATTTTGTTTCTTGGAAGACCACGAGACTAGGGACCTACCCAAGAATTGGCAGTTCCAGAGGTACTTTTCCTATCCACTTTACAACCAGCATAATCCGCATCGGAATAGCCAATAAGTTCAAGGAGGATCCTTTCGGATACCAAAGTCCGAAATGAGGAGTGTGCACTAAGTATCTCAAGATTCTCTTAACGGCCACCAAGTGGCACTCTTTTGGAGCGGCTTGAAACCGTGCACACATACAAACGCTAAGCATAATATCGGGCCTAGATGCACAAAGATAAAGGAGAGAGCCGATCATCGAGCGATATACCTTTTGGATGACCGGTTTACCTTCCTTGTCGAGGTCTAGATGCCCATTGGCTTGCATAGGTGTCTTAATTGGTTTTGCATCTTCCATTCCGAACTTCTTGAGCATGTCCTTGATGTACTTGGTTTGACTGATGAAGGTTCCTTCCTTGAGTTGTTTGACTTGAAATCCGAGGAAGAACTTCAACTCACCCATCATGGACATCTCAAACCTTTTGGTCATGATCTTGCTAAACTCTTGTTCCAGAAGAAAGTCTCGTAGACACTCGAACCATGCCCTTGGAGCTTGCTTAAGTCCATAAAGTGCCTTGTGAAGGTAGTAAACGTGGTTCGGATGTCTTGGATCTTCAAATCCAGGTGGTTGCTCGACGTAGACCATCTCGGAGAGTGGTCCATTTAAGAAGGCGCTTTTCACGTCCATTTGATACAGCTTGAAATCATGGTGAGTAGCAAAGGCAAGTAATATTCTAATAGATTCAAGCCTAGCTCTTTGGAGCATATGTTTCATCGAAATCCAAACCTTCGATTTGAGTGTACCCTTGAGCAACCAGACGAGCCTTGTTCCTTGTCACAATTCCGTTTTCATCTTGCTTGTTTCGGAAGACCCACTTAGTGCCGATGACGTTTTGCTTGGGTCTTTTGACAAGCTCCCAGACTTGATTGCGCTTGAAGTTGTTCAGTTCCTCTTGCATAGCCATCACCCAATCCGGGTCTTCAAGTGCTTCATCTACTTTAAGAGGTTCAAGAGAGGAAACAAACGAGTAAAATTCACAAAAATTTGCAACTCGAGATCGAGTGGATACTCCCTTGTTAATGTCTCCAAGTATGTTGTCGACCGGATGATCCCTTTGAATGCTTTGATGAACTCTCGGATGCAGAGATTGAATCCAAAGCTTGAATAGGGCCTTCATCATCTTGGGTGGCATTAGAACCATCTTGAGCTTGAATGGACGAGGAGGGAATATCGCCCGAGCCAGACCCATCCGGAGACTCCGGTATATGACCCGGAGACTCCGGACCAATCCGGACACTCCGGGTTTCAGGCCGGAGACTCCGGGTTGGGGTGCTCGGGTGAGATTCCAAACTATGAGGTCTCACCTCCCCGATTGCCATTTTCTTGATAGCTTCACAAGGAGTTTCTTCACTGTCAATAACAACATGAACCACTTGTTCTACTTGAGAACCGTTAGTCTCATCAAAAGTTACGTCACGCGAGATTTCAACGACACCGGTGGTATTGTTGAAAACTCGGTACGCATAAGCATTTGTTCCATAACCAAGTAAGAAACCTTCATCTACTTTAGGAGCAAATTTAGATGACTTAGCCTTTTTGTTAAGGATATAACATTTACTCCCAAAGACTCGAAAGTAGGAGACATTTGGTTTCTTCCCGTTGAGCAACTCATACGCCGTCTTCTTCAAGATCTTGTGAAGGTAGAGGCGGTTGGAGCTGTGGCTTTCGGTATTTATGGCTTAAGCCCAAAAGTCGGCCGAAACCTTGTACTGGCCAAGCATCGTCCGCGCCATCTCGATGAGGGTTCGATTCTTCCTCTCGGCTACCCCATTTTGTTGTGGAGAATAGGAGCCGAGAATTCATGCTTGATTCCTTCCTCATCAAGAAACTCCTCCACGCCAATATTCTTGAACTCGGTGCCGTTGTCGCTCCGGATTCTCTTGATCTTGACTTCAAACTCGTTTTGAGCTCTCCTCATGAATTTCTTCAAAGTCACTTGGACTTCTCCTTTGTCATGCAAAAGAACACCCAAGTGAACCGAGAAAATCATCAACAATAACTAAACCATACTTACTTCCCCAATGCTTATGTAGGCGACCAGGACCAAAAGATCCATATGTAGCATTTCCAGCGGTCTTGTGGTCGTCATTACATTCTTGGCGGGATGGGAGGCACCAACTTGCTTGCCGGGCTTGACAAGCACTACAAATCCTGTCTTTCTCAAAGACAACATTGGTTAGTCCGAGAATGTGGTTGCCTTTAACTTGAGTTTGTGAAGATTCCTCATACCAACATGGGCTAGTCGGCGATGCCATAGCCAACCCATGCTAGATTTAGCCATTAAGCACGCTTTCAAGATTAAGCCTATCCGTATTGAAGTCTACGAGATAGAGCTTGCCCTTTAAACGCCTCTTTAAAGGCTATTGAACCATCAAGCCTCTTAACGACATCCACACCCTTTTCATTAAACAAACAATTATAGCCCGCTTCACATAATTGTGCAGCGGACAATAAATTGTAGCTTAATGAGTCAACAAGCAACACATTATTTAATTGAAAATTGCTTGAGATAGAAATTTTACCCAAACCAATCACTTCTCCCTTTCCATTGTCTCCAAAGACAATGCTTTCACTATTTGATCCATTTGCATCCAAGTGAGCGAACATTGCCTTTTCTCCTGGTCATGTGGTGCGTGCAACCGCTATCCAAAATCCAACTTGTTCCACCGAGATATAGGCCTACAAAAACATATTTAGTTTTTGCTCTTTGGTACCCAAACTTGGTTAGGTCCACGCACATTAGCAACTAGAGATTTTGGGACCCAAATGGAGCGAATAATAGGAGCATTCTTTGGCTTGCGCCAATATGACATGCAACTACACGACCAATGTTAGTTTTCTTAAGAACATATGAAGCAAAGAACTCGGAGTGAGCCTTGTGCTTGGATGTTCCTTCGCCTTTCACAAAATGAATCGGCTTGTTTAAAGGAGCAACCACGATGTTGCTCTTTTTGCCCTTAGGCGGAACATATCCAAGCCCATGCTTCTTGGGATTACCTTGGCGCTAATGAGATACTCCTCTAAACCTTTGCTAGCCTTGTAGGACTTTTGAAGTCCATCTTCAAGCATCCCCTTAAGCTTCTCATTCTCATGAGCCAAGACTTTCAAAGTCTCACGGTTAGTAGCACAAGTAGCAACATCAATATTATAACATCTAGCGCATCCATTGCTACTTGAAGGCATTGAACTATTGGATTTGTTAATTGAGGAAGAGGCATTATTCGAGAGATCAACAAGCTTCACTTCAAGAGACTTGCAAGCATCCATTGCTTGAGCAAGTTGATCTCACGAGTGAAGCATTGGTGATCTCAAGACTAACTATTTCATTCTTAGTCAAATTTGAGTTTTTGACTAAGTCCTCATTTTTCTTTCTCTCAAAAGCTAGGCTTTTCTCTAGCTCAAGATTCTTTTCCTTTTCAAATATAAGGAGATCCTCTTGAGCTTCAAGAGTAGCCTCCTTTTGTTCTACAACTTCCTCCAACTTTTCAATGTCTTTGAGTAGCAAGTCTAGTTTTTCAATGTCAAAGTCATTCATAGACTTAAAAGCTACTTCATCATTATCGCTATCGCAATCATCTAAGCCATAATCAACAATAGAGGGAATTTGGCTCTTAGATGATACCTTGTGCCCCTTTGCCATGAGGCAAATTGGAGCATCTTCGTCTCCGTCGCTCAAGTTGTCGAAGAGGCTCTTCGACTTTGTCGGTGGAGTAGCGATGGCGACGGTGGCGAGTCCTCCTTCATTGCTCGGAGTTGGACTCGGACTCGGACTCGGAGTCGGAGTCGGAGTTCCACTCCTGCCGATGTAAGCATGACCCTTGCCCTTGTACCTCTTGCTCTTGTCCTTGTCTTTCTTCTTGAACTTGTCCTTCTTGAAGGGCTTGTCTTCCTTCTTTTCTTTGTGAGGACACTCGGCAATAAAATGACCGGGTTCCCCACACTCATAGCACTTTCTTGAAGAGTGCCGCCCTCTTGATTTGTTGCCGAAGCCCTTGGAGTGGCTACCCGGCTTGTAGCCCTTCTTCTTCAAGAACTTGTTAAATCTTCTGACGAGCAAAGCCATATCTTCATTTGTCAAGGGGCCGCTCGATTCTTCTTCATCGCTTGAGCTCTCTTCGACTTCTTGCACCACCTTGACGGCCTTCAAGGCGATGCCTTTCTTCTTGCCGGACTTGAGCTCCTCCACTACTTCCGCTTCCTTGACCATCATCTCATCCGTCATCAACCGCCAATCACATCATGAGGAGTGAGAGTGTCAAGTTTGGCGGTCGCGGATGAGTTGCACAAGATTGCAGTTGGTGGGGGTGATCACTCGAAGAATGATCTTGACAATTGCTTTGTCGGTGAGCTCGGTGCTTCCAAGTCCCTTTGCTTGATTCACTAGCACCATTAAGCGATCAAACATCTTGGTGTAGCACTCTCCTTCTTCCAAAGTGAATCGGCTTAGTTCTCCAATGATAAGCTCGATCTTGATTCACGAACACTTGATACACCTTCATGGGACACCATCAATCTTTCCCATATATCCTTAGCATTGTCAAGGCCATCGACTCGGTTGAATTGAGTCGCTCAAAGCATTAAACAAGGCATTGACGGCCAAGTCGTTGAAGTGTTGAGCTTTGTCTTCCTCGGAGGTGAGATTGTTGGGGTTTGCGGGCTTGAAACCTGTTTCAACAATCTTCCAAATGCAAGGGTGAAGTGATCTCAATGCATCTTCATCTTGTGTTTCCATGCCGCATAGCGAAAGTGCCATCGAAATGAGGCGCTCGGCCGACGAGACGGAAACATAAGATGAGGAGTTTGAGACTCCAAAAGAGGAATAATCTAAAGGAATTGCAACCCCTATACCGGGCAGGAGGCTTTCTCATGGCCATGGGTTTGGTAACCTTCTATTTCGACATCTTTGGTTCTCCAAGCGGTTAAGCCAAAATAAAGGAGATTTGGCTCGATACCAATTGAAAGGCCCAACGATGTCGCCTAGAGGGGGTGAATAGGCGGAATAAAATTTACGCAATGAATAAAAACACCCGAAAGGTGTCAACCCGATCGTCTCAGGTATTTGGTCCGGATACTCGGCTTGTCCGAGTCTCCAGATTGGGACCGGACTTTCAGGTTAGCTGGTCTGAGCGCAACAAAAACTACTCTAGCAAGCACAATAAATTACTAGAAAAGGAAGGCAAGAACAACCTAGACAATTGCTTAGAAAGGATTTGAATTTAAAGCTAAGCAAAGAGCTAGATCTAACTTAACAAAATCAAATCCAAGGAGCAAGACTAGGAAGTAAAAGAGAGAGAGAGAGACGCGATTTTTCACCGGGTTCGATTCTTGAAGGGAATCCACGTCTCCGTTGAGGTGGCTCGGTCACACTTGAGCCGGGTCTCTTTCAACCCGCTTTCCTCCGGTGTTGCACAAATGCACTCGCGGCTTCACTTCTTGTCCCTTTCCTTTCTGAGGCGAGACTCGCCTTCACAAGCAGCGGGGCTCACCACACAAGTTGGTAGCTCAGGTGACTCCTAGCCGTCTAGGAGACCTTCAACCTCCAAGAGTAAAAGTACCACGAAGAATCGCTTGGAGGATGAACTAGTGCTCAACAACTAGAAATAAATGCACCTAGCACTTTGCTTCTTCCTCTCCTCACCAAAAGAATCACCAACCAAATTAATTGGTGGGAGGAAGTGAGGCTCTATTGAATGCTTAGAGATGGTTAGGAATGGCTTGAATGCTGCTATGAATGAGCTCAATAGAGATCCTAGCCGTTGGAGTGGAGTGGAGGCTTTAAATACCCTTTTGAAAACTAGCCGCTACTCCTGCTTTTGAACAGGCCGGAGTGTCCGGACAAATAACCGGAGACTCGGGTTATCCGAGACTCCGGACCAAATGTCCGGATACTCGGACCACTGAATCGAGGCAACCGAGAGGTCCAACCCGGAGACTCCGGACCAAATGTCCGGATACTCCGGATTGAATCCGGAGACTCCGGGTTACCCAGTTCGGTTTTAATTTGAAACTTTTCAAAACCAAATGTAGGAGTGCTAATTAGAGATGCAGTAAATGATGTTGAGCACATGCACATCCTAAAGTCGATTTCTCGTCATACCCTCTTAATAGTACGGCTATCCTTAAGACACAAATAAATAAAATTATTACAACTTTGGTCTTGATGCCGTCCTTTTGATTTTAAGTAGTTGTAGGGGCGTCCAATGTCGTTCCAAGCTCGATAAGATCTCGATCTCTGCAGTATTCTTGGATAAAACATTAGATCTCTTTAATTGTGTCATCATTAATCACCAAAACAAATTGAGGGGCCTAGATGCACTTTCATATATGCAAAATGTAGCCGAGCAATCCATGAGAAATGTATATGCTATATGTGATTGTTATTATATTAAATACTGTCTTTTGTCTGCTGAGTGGATGTCCTAGGTTTAGGGGAGGTGCTGCCGAAATTTCTAATAATTTCAATAAGTTACTTGATTGGTACAATTAGATAGGATCGCACATGATATTTCATCAGGTATTACTTAGAACCGTAGCTAACTTGACATTAACAATTCAACGCACGGCACAATCAAGTTAACTGCTCACTGGTATGCATATTAGATAGGATCGTGGGAGGTTGTCCACACCCGAACCACGTCTGCTGAGTGGATGCCCTAGGTTTAGGGGAGGGAAAGTTTGGTTGTAAGTACTTACATACTTTTGTTTTCTTTCAATATGTATGCCTAGTTATTATTATGCTTTATTTTGTCAGTAAAAGGAGTTATTATTATACTTTATTGACAGATTGAGAGAGTTTTAAGTTGTTTTATTTTGTTTCCTGCAGGTACAAAATATCAGGAATCAGGAGAAACTAAAATACCCCCCATATCCACTAAGTACTGTGGAGCTTCAGAAACTTGCTTCTAGGTACATCAGAATGAGTTTAGAGCACACTATGAAGGTATTAAAAAATATATTTTTAGAGTTTTATTTTTCCTTAACAATTTTGCTAGCTAATTATGGCATAGCTCAGTGTCCTGATGTTTTGTTTGCTGGTTTCTTGTGATGTCCATACCAGGTGGTTGAAGAACTGTATCAAGCTGGATTCATTAATTATCCCAGGACAGAAACCGATAATTTCTCTCCAAAAAATGACCTACATGTCAGTTTTGAAATTTACTAGTGTGGCTTGTCCATGTTCTTATTTCTTGTCTCGATGATTCATAGTCTTCAGAACTTTGAGCAAAACACATTGGAAACAGCTAGTGAAATTATATTGTCATTGTTCTGGGCAATATATTTGTGAATGTGAATGTGTCAATGGAAGCTTTGATCATTTGTGAATTGTATTGATGAATGTGAATGTGTGTGAAATTATATGTTGTCATTGTTCTGGGCAATTGGGGATATAAAACTGCTGGGAATGGGGGTCTTTTTGCAGGTTAAAATTGGATTTTTTAAAAAATTCCCAGTATTTTTTTATTTTTACAACCTGTGTCATCGGCTCTAACCATGCCGACGACACAAGATAGCCCCAGGTTCTGGCACAGAAGGGGTCTGTGTCGTCGGCTATAGCCCAGGCCGAGGACACAGATGTCCACTCTGTATCTGCGGCTTTAACCATGCCGACGACACAAGATAGCCCTGTGTTCGCACGGAAGGGTCTCAGGTCGTCGACAAATTTCAGGCCGAGGACACCGATGTCCACTCTGTGTCGGCAGCATTAATTAGGCCGAGGACACATGTGTCCCCTCTGTATCGGCAGCTTTAAGTTCGCCGACGACAAATGTCTGGGTGTCGGGCCGGCCCCGGATGTCATCTGTGTCGTCGGGAGGCCGACGACAGAGCCCTATGTCGGCGGTTTTGGCATCTGTGTCGTCGGTAAAAGCTGAGGACACAGAGCAAGATCTCTGTAGTGATTGGTTCACATAAATATAAAATCAGAATTTGAACTCTACATAAATATCGCTAACATGCTTATTTCAATATGTTGTGCATCATTCAGCTTCTAATTAGCATCGTGTCGGTGTTTGCATGAAGTGGTCTGAAGTGTCAAGTTGTCAACCCTTGTGGCAAATGGCAATTAATATGGCGTGACTATAACATGATCTACACCATAACACTATGATCTACTGCTTGCTGAATGCTGAATAGAACATATCATGCAGATAGAAGAGGAGATAGCACAAGGACTGATAAGTAGAATTGCATTGCCTCAAAAAGTGATTTTTTTTTCTTGTGGTACATGGGATATACTGGTAGCAATAGTGTGTTTGATGATTTTTTGTGCGACTGCAGTAGGTAAACTGCAGTAGGTAAAAACAAATTGAGTGGATGTTGTTATTAAAAAAAAAGATAGAAATGGTGCCTACACACAAAGAGCAAGATAAGGCTTACGTGATCTAATTAAACCCATGCATGGTGCATGCAACTAGAGTCACGTACATGCCTCTTAGTGTATATAAACGTGAATACTACATATATTATGTGGAAAAGATTTCACGAGCAACCAGTGTTCATTAGTACGTATTGTAAGAGCAGTATGCAACGTACAAAATTCCCCGGATCAACTTCATGGCATGCGGCCCCGTGTATCGCTAATTTTTATTCTACATATAATATATCCAATATTAGACTCGTTTGGAAGGGTTTGTCGTAAGGAGCACTGAGGTTCAAACGGATAACATATCCGATGCTTGATTTAAAAGATATAGCCTCTAGAAGATTGGATTGAATATGTACAAAGCTGACGCAGGTGTATTCTAGACTGGCTGGCGTAAGAACATGCCGTATGTTTCTTTTTGCTTGTAATGGAAAGTTGGATGCCGTATATCTCTTTTCTTCGGAAGTACCTTGGAATACATCTCCTCATAAGGAAAAGGTTTCATCGTATCTCTTATAAATGGAAGAGATTTCTGGCTGTATCTCACTCGGATGGGAATATATATTCATTATATTTTGCTCAGGTGGAAGGATGTTCTCACCGTATCAATGTTGAATGGAATGCATAGCTCACAAGGAAAGGGGTCGTTTAATCAAATCACGGTCTAATCCCTGATATCACGTAGTGCTGCGTCGTCGAGGCCGAGCGCTCGCATGCTGGCTGGCCTCTTCTCTGCCTATAAAAACCCTGCCATCTTCAAGGAGGGGGAGGGGAGCGGTACACACATACACACAGAGTAGACTAGAAACACACACCAAGGCATAGAGAGAAGGAGCAATACACACGCATAGGGGACACAACGGAGGAGAGAGATATAGCAGTATACACATAAGAAGAAGAAATAGTAGGCTAAAAGCAAGAAGAGCATTTTGGAGTGCTACGAGTGGGATCGACGATAGCACCAAGACCATGGCGTCCTCCTCGTGCGTCCTCCTCGTTCAGGGATGCAGGTTGATAATTAAATTTCTCTTTCTCTTGTCTGGCATGCAGCTATTGCAGGCTACCCTTTCATCCATACCAGCTACCCTTCCATCCATACCGGGGCGTCACTGTAGCCGACTCCCGCAAGATAGAAGTGTGCACCAACATTCGTGCGTAGGCAGTCATGGACTTCCTCATCTTATGACGATGCTGGCGCGTGGACCTCACTATCTCCAAGTCCGCTGCTACGCTGTTTGAGTCACCGCGACCATTGGTGTTAACGCTGATCCTGGTATCTAGGCCCGCGCATTCATACCTGCACTACAGAAGCTATCGAAGACCATGCCGAGGAACCACCAACGTCTTGCATCACCTCACCTATTGCCGCCCCGTCAAGTTTGCCGAGTTCACTGCCAAGGCTGTTGTGTCCACCGCCACCGACCACGCGTAAAGGCTGGAGGCGAAATACTCACATCCTACTGACGATGTCCTCGACTCACGACCAGTGGCGAAGCCAGGACTAAATTAGAGGAGGGGCTAAGCCTGACAGAAAGGATGAGCGTGATATCCTCGAATTTCTTGTGAGCGTGATATGTCATCCTTCCTGTCACCGCGTTGGAGCAGGGGCGCACGCCCCATAGCGCCCCATAGTTGGCTACGCCTCTGCTCACGACCCATCGGTGGCCAGCTCGATTTCTCAGCACACCGTCACGCAGTCTGTGGTCGTGTTGTCGTAGTCGCCGTGGCCGCCATTGTCGGCCATGGTCGTCGGGCTTTGGGAAGCTTCCGTCGGTCGACACCGACCTACAAAGAAGAGGTGCATGCAGCATGGGTCGACTTCAAAGTGATCTACATGCGGCATGTACACGGGCATTCATGAGCTGTGCTAGTGTTCCAGGTGGATACATGCATGCACAAGCACATGATTCCTCTCTCCAGAATCATCACAATATGAAGTCTAGTATCTCATGGTGGCCCTATGGCGAACGCCGGCAGCAGACTGCCCCGCTGTTAAAAGCATCGGTGGCTGCACTTGCCAGTGGCATCACCAACGATGAAACTCAGTCCGTCATGACCCAACGGCGTCCGTCTTGACTTCCTGGAGCTCACCATTGTGTAGCCCACGGCAACATCATCAAAGTTGCCACGGATCGGCGATTCATCATCAAGATAATCAAATATCAACACCTAGGCTACATTGTTGACGTTCTCGACCCATGGCGCCATTGGGATGCTGCAGTGAAATCTGAAGAAGGTGGGAGCTCGTTTCAATCACGCCAAAACCCGCACCGCGAGGATCTGATGCCACAAGCGACGCACTCCTACAAACCGCGTGGCTGTGATGGCTAGCCGCTGGATCGCTCGTGTGTACTCCTCAGTAAGCCGCATCTACTACGGAGACAAGAATTAACGCGCGTATGCACTGTGCATGCGCACGTAGTTCTACTCATGGATGTGCTTGGGCCTTCCTCCGTGACACTAAGCTACCGAGGTAGATGAGGGAGCCGACATCTATGCTGAAGAGCTTGCCAACCACGCCAAGTCGACGGCATGTGCAAGCACATATCTCCAGTGCACTAGAGTTGTCTCGGCTGTCGTTATAAGATACATGATGCCTTGGTGTTCTGTTTCACCAATCCTACCCTTATTTACAACTATTTACCTCCCGACGCTGTTGCCGTGTTGTCGGATCGGCCAAACTTGGTGTAATCCATGCATGTTACACAACCACCCGATCATCTACTGTCGTTCGTGACTGACGAAGCCGAACAACGAGGGTAGTTGTAGCCAGTGCAAAGGCTATGCTTCCAACGGCCCCATAGACCGACGAGGCTATGGATCATGCCATGTCCATATCGATATTAATCGTTCATCACATGCATGGAGAATGTGAAGCGAAGACTGAAGACGACGACCAGCGCATAGCTTAATCGGAGGTATCTTGCGGGTTCACCTCGTGAGAGTAATTAACTGGGAGCCTTTCGAGGCCCTAGGAACCAGGAGACCACATCGCCTATGTCAGATCTGCTATGCTAAGCTGGCCATGTAGCGCAATCATTTAAAGGGGACTTGTAATTTTGTGATTCTCCGAAGAATTAATAAAATACATGTTTCCCTATCTTTTGTTGTGTTTATTTATTTTTGTGTACTTCAGTACACTGGCACGCCCGCAACTTAATCCCCACGCTTTAGAAATCCCGGAGCGATTTCCCGTGTCAAACATAGTGGAATACTTCCTGGACAAACATTGCATGTATTATTGCCTCAACTACAATGCCTGAGATTTGAGATGAATAGAACTGGACAGGGTGCATGAGCACAACAGCTCGCCCAGCCAACCTAGGAAGAGCCGAGCTGATGTTTTCAGAGCTCACGACAGAAGAAAAAAAAAATGCCAGGCAAGAGCAACCGCCCAGACCCCAGAGTACAACTACCTAAAGATATTTCAATTACACAGGAAAAACAAAAGAACCCCTTTAGACACAATTTAGTTGAGCGTGTGATGACATGATGAAGGTATCTAAACTCTCATTCCAGGAAAAGAGAAAATCAGTACCTGTCACATAATCTGATACAAGTGTGCGCTTGGCAACTTATGATAAGCCCTAACATCTCTTCAGGACTCGACGTCATCAAATTTAAATCTGAACAGCAGAAAGAAATGACCACAACCACTCTGTTGACGGCGAAACAAGACAACATTTTCTTTTCATGGTGAGAAACTTTTACACAAGTTCATGTACAAAGGGCTCAAGCTGAGCATCCTCGATTTGGCAAAATCAAGACAATGAATATCACTTCATCGGATATCATCAAGGTTGTCGCGGCATTCTCACAAGTCGCAGCAAGTGGGAGGCGCCAGGATGCTTAGACGTCCGCCATGGTGATAGTTAGACGGTGGAAGAGAGTAGAGGAAGAAACGACACTGGCGAGCGAAGAGCACAGGAAGCAGAGCAAGAGCAAATCAAAGCAAAGAGAGAAGAAATGAGGGATGAAGATCATAAGACTGACCTGAGAAGAAATGGGGGAGAGGAGCCGCGTGCAACGGCAGAAGTGAGGGCTGGTGCTCGCGGTAGCGCTGGTGGCAACGTGCAGGCGGGCGCAAGTGGTAGGCGGAGGAGTAGCGGCGGTGGGCGACGACCGTGGCCGTGCTTGCATTCGCGGTAGCATTGGCGGCGGCGTGTGCGCGGGCGCAGATGGTAGGTGATGGAGCAGCGGCGATGGGCGGCGACCGTGGCCGTACTGGCGGCGGCGGGCGCGTGGGCGCAAGTGGTAGGCGATGGGCGGCGCGGCTCCATCCACAACAGCCCCCAGCTCCGTCCCACGTGCCCTTGGGCTTGAGCGAACAGCCATGGCGTCTCCCTCCAGCCGACAGGACGCCATGGCGTCGCCTTGGCGACACCGTGACAACCTTGGATATCATGTTTCTGCTGTAGCTGTTTCTTACGTTGAAAGTATATGTTGACTACTTGAGTGTGAATATATGAATTTGCCCTAACATGAGAAAATTTGGTGGGCGAAGCGTTGCACATAAGGGGAAGGATACAACAGGACTTGTGTTTGTGCAACTCAAAGTTCAAGCATGATATGATGATAAAATCATGTTTCAGCTGGTGGTTGTTTCTTACCTTGAAAGTAGAGGTGGGTGTCGTGCCGTACCGTGCCAGCCCGGCCCGGGCCCATCGTGCTTCGGGCCGAAACCGTGCCGTGCCACGACGACCCATCGTGCCCACCGTGCCGGGCCGACTCACTTTTGGCGAGCCCAAGCCAGGCCCATTTGCGCTTCGTGCCGTGCCGGCCCAAGCCCGACCCATTTTTACTATTGTGACGAACAAAGAAATAAAACAAATCACTACTACTAAACTATCTATTTTAATTACATAAGAGACTAATCACATCAACAAAATGTCAAACATAAATGCAATGCTTGAAGATGCCCTGAATCAACAATATCTGCCAACTTTTAAACTTTAATCCGTGATTTCGTGCCCGTTCGTGCCGTGCCGGCATGGGTCCGACCCAAACTGTCGTGCCGTGCCGTGCCGTGCCGCCCGTCGTGCCTGGTTCCCGGGCAGACGCCCATGCTCTGATTGCGTGCCGCCCGGCCCGAAACCGTGCCGTGCCGTGCTTTGCACCGTGCCATACCATCGTGCTTCGGGCCGGCCCAAAAGAGCCCGGCCCAAGTGCCCACCTCTAGTTGAAAGTATATGTCGAGTACTTTAGTCTGAATATATGAATTTGCCCTCACATAAGAAAATTTGTAGGGCGACGCATTGCAGGAATTAATGAATCTTCAGACATAACGGGAAGGATTCAACGGCACTTGTGTTTGTGCATCTCAAAGTTCAAGCATGATACATAAGGGGAAGGATACGACGGGACTTGTGTTTGTGCGTCTCAAAGGATTAAAATAGATTCATTCAATGCTTGGTCCGACGGGTGCTCTCCACCCCTTCAATCAGCATCACATTTTGATAAGAGAATCTGACGTGGATTGAAATAACCAGAAAGCCTATTGATGGAGCAGATAGAAAGAAAAAAAAACAAATTCTAGGCAGATCAAACTGCTATGGCAACAAATGATGAAATGAATGGACGACAACATTGTGTACATGCAAGTTAAGCGGCTGCTACCTTCCCTGAATGCTGCATGTGTTTGTCTTAAGATCCCATAGCATGGTTTCATAAACAAAGACAACAATGGCATCTAACTCACTACAATGTATAGGTAACCTAGGAAGTCTACTATACCCAGTAATATATGATATATAGTGACACGCCGGCACACATCATGCATGATTAGTACATAAATATGTTAACCATTAACATAGCACTTATGGAGTTATGATCCCACATGATTCACCATAATGTCATGATAATCCCATGGTCTTTGTGTTGTGTGTGACAGGGTGCACATCATGTGGTAGTTGCTCTCTACTTACTTTTGAATTGATTGAAACAGTAATCATTATACAAGTTTTAAGAAGACGCTCGAGATTTTTTTCCCCTTGAGTTTTTAGAAATTTTAAGTGAACGCTTCTCTGGGAAGCTATGGCGTCTCATGAAGTTTTACACACTTCCTCTCAGATGCAACGAACAGCATATCGAAGACAGAGGACCACCATAGTATGACGAGATTCTCTAATAATCGTGGCTGAAAGAGATGTACCATATACATGGTATATATATAGAGAGAGAGATTGCAATTTAAGCAGTCCTGTAGTTCTAGACCATTTGATCGAACTCACCGACAGCCTAGATCAAAAAAAAATTTACGAACAGTGGTTGCTACAGAATTATGAATAGTGTTTGTGAACCGTAAAAAATTGCACAATGTTTTCAGCGAATCTGGACCGTCGATTTTGAATCGAACGGTTCCATAGAGACTGCTTAAGTTGTATATCAAAATTGTCTATACCAATGGCTTGTGTCAGCTGAGAAAACTAGGTAACCAGCATGTATTTCATATCAACGACAGATGCACCTTCCCAAATCTAAAAACTGTATCCAGAGTTTCACACAGAGCATAAACTTGATACGGTTTGCAGTACAGTCTAAAAGAGCTCTAGCTTGCTTTTTCTTTAGAAGATGCTTCATTTTTTTTGGGTACGTATTCTCTTGTTTGCTTTTTCTTAAGGAGATTCTTCATTTGTTTTTGCTTTTGCATGTATGCTCCCTTGATTTTGCTACTATAAGTTATTTTATTTATGAAAATGGAACTGGCGTACTAATCTCTGGCGAGTTGTGGATAGCCAGAGAACATTCCATGATGTGCAACTCCAAGTACTCATGATTATGATTTTCTTTTTCAGTACTCTATACTGATCCAGTAACTCCCTGGTTGAAATCCTAGTGAGTAGCAGGTTCACAAAACAATCGAAAACCGCGGTTTTCGACCGTATTAAGCCGGTTCAAAACCCTAAACTGATCGGTAAACCAGTTTAATTAAAAGAATTCAAAAAATTTAAAAAATTCAAAAGTTTTGAAAAAAATTATGCGATATAAATCGGTAAAAAACCGATGAAAACCAAGCGGTTTTCGACAAAAATCGATGAAAACCACTCCATAAATTAGCCGCCCAAAAGATTCAATTCACCGATCGGTTTTTCGAGAAAACCAATCAATTTTTGTTTTTTTTTCTTTGAATTTGTTTTGAATCTTTTTTCAAACATTCGGTTTCGAAACTCTTCGGTTTTTACGATTTTCGCGGTAAACTGGTATCGCCGAGATCTTGATTTTTAATTCGAAAACGATTTTGTTAACTCTAGTGAGTAGTAACTCCACACATCACCACAGTACTAGTACTGTGAGAGGAGCCGCCCAGATCGTCCTCGAGTTGTTGGATGCACGGTTGCTCCCGTCGGATTTGGGTCCTAGCAACAAATCACCGGAGGTGATCCTGATGCTATTACCCAAGCCCAATGGAGACCACCCTACGAACGTCCAACGACTCGACAACAACCCCGGTATTCCCCCGGTATGCGATCCGAAACTCGCCAGATCCCCACATACCGGTTCCCAAGTTATATCACAACAGCTTCCCACAAAGGGGCATCGGGCCCAAACTCACTACCAGAGACGCACGAAACGCTGAAACAACAAAACACACACGGCACACGGAAGCCCAAAGGACGACCAAACAAACAGAAGCGAAGAGCCGATGGCTCCAATACGTAAATAAAAGTGCAACAGCTTTACAAAAGTAAAGCCGACTATCCTATACAACAAAAGTAAAACACCCGGAAGTGTCATGCCACGAACACCTCCGAGCGCACACACGCAACGCGGCCTCTACTCGGTGCCCCGCCTGGCCACCGATAGGCGAGGGGCGTAACTCACACCCTCCGGATCCTCACCGCAAAACCACAAAGCGTAAGCTGAGTACGGAAG
Organism: Rhipidocladum racemiflorum; assembly: GCA_036346355.1. NCBI lineage: Eukaryota > Viridiplantae > Streptophyta > Magnoliopsida > Poales > Poaceae > Rhipidocladum > Rhipidocladum racemiflorum. The sequence continues at coordinate 5,607,188 of CM070577.1, forward strand.
GTACTGCAAGTCTTACCCGTGGTCCATATATGACCGACTCCAAAGGACATGCATTTGGATGTAGCAAAAGACCAGTCAAGGTAAAAGTGCGTAAAGCTTAACATTTGTTATATTAATTACCTAACTACTCAATTCACAATTTAGCAGCTTGTAATACTACTTCTAAAAATGAAGTTGCAATCATTAATTCACAACAATTAATCTCAACACCAATTTATGTGGGCTCAAGCTCGACTGGCGAACCTCGGTTCAAGTTCTTACTACGTGATTTGCGATGAAAGAGCTTGCTCATATCCGAGAGCGGCAATTCGAATCGCTTAATTAACCCTCGCAGGAAGCATTGATCGCACGACACTTACCACAAGGGCCTAGTGTCAACCCCTCCCAATCATACCCAATCGCTGAAGCGTCCTCCTGTGGCCGAAAACCTAGCACTCCTCGAGCAGCCCCAAGCCCGGCTTGGCGCCGAGAGTCGGCCTAAGACTCGCCCTCAACCACGTCCAACCACATGAAGTTAGGGTCCATCGATTCCTTATTAGATAAAGAGCGGCTTACAGTAAATTAATCGTGCATGCGACCAACCGGTGTGTGCTCGATCAAAGGGCAACCATCGAATCGGTCCTTAATCGACTCAGACGGGGCTACACATTTGAGTCTCCATACTCAAATGAACCAACTCCCGCCCGGTCCACAATTTATCAATTACAACTCATAAACATACCCATTCCAATCCATCATGTGTGAAGTGAAACAATTGTTAATAATCACAAGCGGAGAACCATCCCCACTTGGCCCAACCCAACATCTAAGCAAAACTAAGCGTAGACTAGTTACAATTACCCATATTTTGGTTCAAGGGAGTGTTCCACAAATTCAAGGAGTGTATGTGCAGCAATTAGGTTCTAACCCTGTTCCTACCATTCAACTCCTAATGCATACTTAATCGACTAAATAAGCAATTTAATTCTCTAAGATAAAATCATATAATGGGGTAAATATGCTTAGGTGCTTGCCTTGTTCTTCTCTTTGGTGGATCGACAATGATTTGCCCTCAAGAACTCTCTCAACCACGGCCACGTCAGTCGCCGCGGGATCGTTCTCTACACGAGTACAATGCACAATTAAAATGCATGCAATGCATATGAACGAAGTACAACCGAAAAACCCCGAAGAAATAACGCAACCAGACAACTCGACTCAACTGGACAGACCAGCCTAACCCGGACAGTTCGGGTATTTGATCCGGACTCTCCGGACAATCCGGACTCTCCGGCCCATTCGGTCCGGATACTCCGGGCAGAGCGGACACTCGACGGGTGTCCGGACACTCCGACCTGGCGAGTTTTACCCAATAACTCGACGGATCGAGGTGCCGCCAAGTCCAACGGCATCACGGGGACCCGATCCATGACTTTCCTACACGTGGCAAGGCCGAAGAAGCTTATAGCTAACCCAACTCCACGAGAAACGACACTAGCCCATGAAACCACTAACCAACTCCAAACGACTCTTGGATCGGCGCTACTACTACCCGATCAACCACACTAGCACCCACATTCATCAATCCAAGCCCCACACTAACCCTAGGATCACTACACCCAAAACCCTAGAGCTCAAGATTCAACTCCGAAACTTCAAATCTAAACCTAAGCTCTAACTCCCACCATTGATGACCCTAGAACCCAAGAATCCCACGAATCTACTCCCAAGAGAGAGACCTACCTCCAAGGAAGATGGAGGAGAAGCAATGCCGGGTGGAGGATGGAGGATGCCGGCTTGAGGAGGAGTTCCCGGGGATGGAGGAGCCGCCGGGGAGGAGCCACGGGAGGGTCACCGGCCGGTGGAAGCTCGCCGGAGAGGAGCTAGGGTGGAGGAACGAGCTCACACGGGTGGGGAACCAAGTGGGGAGAAGAAATGAGGTGGGGAAATCAAGAAACGGGACTTTTATACAAAATCCCGCACCATCCGGACTCTCCGGACGCTCAACCGGAGACTCGGGTTGGGGTCTTGGTCTGATCAACCGGACACTCGGACATTGATCCGGACACTCCGGTTGGGGCGCAGTCAGCCCAATCCGGATACTCGGACATTTTATTCGGACATTCCGGTTGGATCCGGACACTCGGATGTAGATCCGGATACTCCGGATGTCCCAAAGACTTTTCGAACTTGGGGACTTGACAAACCCTCCCCCCTTAAAGGAATCTCGCCCCGAGATTCAGAACGGACGCACACACGGGTTAGGACCCTAACGGACATGCTCTAAACCTTGGGAATTGTACGCTCGCACTTACATGGCATCGAAAAATTCAGGGTACTCGGTCTTTAAACGATCTTCGGGCTCCCAAGTAGCCTCATCCTCAGTATGATTACTCCACTGAATTTTATAGAACTTGAGAGTTCTTCGTCGAGTCTTGCGTTCCGCTTCTTCCAAAACCCGAATTGGATGCTCTCGATAGGATAGATCCGGTTCAGGCGCAACCCCGAGGTCATCCACTTCAAGTGACTCGAAAGGAGTATGGAGACACCTCTTCAACTGGGAGATATGGAAGACATTGTGGACCATCTCGAGCGACGGAGGAAGCTCTGGGCGATATGCAACCCGACCTCGCTTCTCAAGGACTCGGAGCGGTCCGATGTATCGAGGTGCCGACTTCCCTTTGATTCCAAACCGACGAGTGCCTCGAAGAGAGATACCTTGAGATAGACGAAGTCGCCAATATCGAAGGAGAGGGGTCTCCTACGACGGTCGGCATAGCTCTTCTGTCGCGATCGTGCTACCCTCGAGTTCTCCCGAATGGTGCTCACTTTTTCTTAGCTTCCATGACTAGTTCAGGCCGAGGAATGAACGCTCGCCACTCTCGGACCAGTTCAAAGGTGCCCGACACTACGACCATAGAGTGCTTGAATGGAGACATCTTGATGCTTTGGTTTGGTAGCTGTTGTTGTCACGCAAACTCGGCTGCACGGAGACACTCTTCCCACTTCTTCCGTAGGACAAGACACAAGCCCTCAACATATCTTCGAGGATCCTGATTTACCCTCTCTGGCCCGGCCAGTCGATCCCGAGGGTGGTATGTCGAATCAGAGCGATTTCGTGCCCAAGGCCTCATGCGAGGCTTCTGCACTGAGAAGTGAATCGAGAACCTGCATGCGAAACTATCCGCTTGGGCACTCCATGCAGACTTACGATCCGGGAGATATATAAGTCCGCATACTTCTTGACTCGATACTTGGTGCAAACGGCCAAGAAGTGCGCAGACTTCGTCAGTCGATCGACGATTACCCAAATCGAGTCATGGCCTGAGGAAGTGGTCGGCAGGCCGGTAATGAAATCCATGGCAACATCCTCCCACTTCCAAACTGGAATAGGAAGAGGCTGAAGAAGGGTACCGTGGCTTGAGGTGTTCGGCCTTCACCCGCTTGCAGACGTCGCACTCCGACACATAGCGGCGACCGCGCTTCATACGAGTCCACCAAAGCGCCGCCAGGTCTTGATACATCTTGTTCTCGCCGGGTGAATGGTAAGCAAGGAGTTATGCGCCTCATCAAGAATCCTTCGCTTCAACTCCTGGTCATCAGGGACAACTATGCGGTCTCCGAACCACAAGGTTCCCTGATCATCTAGGCGAAACTCAGACTTGCCCCAAATTCACTTTATCCGGATTTGGGAAACTTCTTCATCCTTAAATCTGCGCCTCTCGAATCTGATCGAGCAATGTAGATCTCAACTCGAGATTAGCTATGAATCCTCGCCGCCCATCTCCAAGCCGAGTCTCTGGAATTCGGCACAGAGAAGCACTCGGGGATCGGAGAGTAAGGCGCTTGCATTGAGCTTTGCGACTCAACGCGTCGGCTACCACATTCGCCTTCCCGGGTGGTAATGCACCTCCAGATTGTAATCTTTGATCAGCTCAAGCCATCTCCGCCGCCTCATGTTCAGATCTGCTTGGGTGAAGATGTACTTGAGACTTTTATGGTCGAGTATAGATATTGCCTTTGGTTCCCCAAGAGATAGTGGCGCCAGATCTTCAAGGCATGCACCACTGCCGCAAGCTCCAAATCGTGGGTGGGGTAGTGCTCCTCATGATGCTTCAATCGCCGAGATGCGAGGGCAACGACTCGGCCTTCTTGCATAAGCACACAACCAAGCCCAATGCCCGACGCATCGCAATACACATCAAAAGGCCTGTGGATATCCGGTGAGTGAGGAGGCGTAGTCGAGGCGTTGCTTGATGTCTGAAGGCGCTCCCACGATCCGGCCCGACCATCGAACTCAACTCCCTTCTTAAGCGGCTCGATCATCGGCCGCAATCCTTGAGAAGTCTTGGATGAAACGGCGATAATACCCGGCCAGTCCAAGAAGCTGCGGATGTCCGTAGCGATCTTGGCTGCTCCCATTTGAGTACATCCTGTACCTTGCTCGGGTCAAGCGCCACGCCTCGCTCGTAAAGGACGTGTCCCAAGAATGACACTTCCCTCGGCGAACTTCGCACTTGCTGAACTCGTGATACAGCGATGCTCCTGAGTCGCCCGAGGACAATGCGAAGGTGTCCGGGCGTGCTCTTCCTCATTGGTGAATATATCAAAATATCATCGATGAAGATGACGACAAAAGAATCCAGCTCTTCCATAAATATGGAGTTCATCGGATACATAAAATACGGCAGTGCGTTAAATCAGCCGAACGACATCACGGTATACTCGTGAGAGCCCGTGATCAGTGGAGAAAGCGATCTTCGGGGCGTCCTCGGCTCGGATCTTAATCTGATGGTAGCCGAGCCGCAGATCAATCTTGGAAAATACTCGGGCACCAGCAAGTCGATCGAACAGGATATCAATCAGAGGCGAGGGTACTTGTTCTTGATAGTAACCGCATTCAAGGGCGGTAATCCACGCAGAGGCGTAGAGAACCATCCTTCTTGGTCACAAATAGAGCCGAAACGACCCCAAGGCGAGGAGCTCGGTCGGATGAACCCCTTGTCCATCAATCCTTTCGGTGGGTCTTTAGCTCAGCCAGCTCATTGGGTGGCATTCGGTACGGTCGCTTGGACACTGGAGCAGTCCCCGGCTGAAGCTCAACGACAAACTCGATATCCCGATTAGGTGGCATCCCCGGTAGTTCCGCTGGGAACACATCGGGAAACTCAGACACCACAGGAATCGAGTCCAGCTCTTCAACTTCTGTCCCATTTAGCGAACACAAGGTGGCCTTGTTCTCGTTAAGAAGTAGGGTGAGTCACGCCCTTCTGATTTCGGAGTGACAGGTACGACTACAAAGAATCTAAAACGACTGGCCGTCGTGTCACCAACTCATCCCTAGGATGACATCTATCCCAGAAGATCTAGAAGTAGCAAACTAACAGTGAGCGGAATCCCTCGATCTGAACTCACGCCTTCGAACCATCCGCTAACGTGATCTTCGACCCGGTGCCTCAATCGTAAAAGAGGTGACACTGCCATCGACCCTCATCTCGACGCCGCTCGCAAAACCCCGCGGCGGATAAAAGAATGGGAAGCCCGAATCAAACAACACTCTAGCCTCACGCCCCTCAACAAGAGAGCGTACCCGGCTGCGCGGCGAGCCCTCGGGAACCGCCTCGGCGTCGGCACGAAGGTGTGTTGCCTCGGCTTCGGCGTGAAACAGCGGCGGTGGTGCCGTCGCGTCGCCTGGCCGTTGGCGGCCGTGATGCTGCCACTGGCGTGGAAATGGCGATCCGGATGAAGTAGCCCGCGCGTCGCAATTGTAACCGCAGGCCGGGACGGAACCATTCTTTGCTCTGGCTGCCGTGGCGGTAGTAGTGGTAAATGGCCGAGCGTGACAGCAAACAGCCGATTGTCGCGACCGGGAAGCCACGCTGGAAGCGACGGCCTCGGCCGATCTGAGATCGCCACGAGCCACTGCGAGCTGCCGTACTGAAATCTGGCGTCGCCGCTTCCTCTTCTTCTCCTCTGATGAGCCCGCATCTTGAGCTCAAGCGGTGATCGCGCTGCTCACCAGGTCATTGTAGTCGGCCCGAAGTCGCCAGACGGATGACTTATCCTGCATCTTCGGCCACCCCACTCACAAACCGACTCGCTTCTTACGGTCGGTGTCGACCTCTTACGGGCGTCTTGCGCCAGGTAGTTGAACTCCTGCGAGTAGTCAACCACCGACTTGCCGAGTGTCGGAGGGTGAGAAATCGCCGCTTCTTCATGTCCATGAGGCCCTTCGGGATGTGGTGCGCCCGAAATGCCTCACGGAACTCAGCCAGGTAAACCGGTGCCCGGCAGTCGCATCACCCTCAAATTGGCCCACCAAGCACCGGCAGGCTCGAGCTGCCGCGCCGCGAAGTGGCCTTACGGAGCTCCCCACGGTCGATAAGAGCAAACCGCTCTATCGGCGCGACCAATCGTCGGCCTCCAGCGGATCGGCAGCCGTGAGAAGACCGGTGGTCGCGTGTGCGTGAAGTCGAGATAGGCGGTGGGCCGACCTCGCCCATCATCGCGGCCACCTGCTGGACCCGATCTGGACCCGACATTTCTAGGATCCGATTTGTCGTCTCCTGGTGTTTGCTCGGTCCCATTGCGAGAATATCCGGCACATTGGGAGGAGGCGGCGGAATAGCACCTTCTCATTGCCGCTCCGCACCTCCATCACCCCGAAGTGGAAGCCCGCGGTCCGCGATTCGTCATCGAGCAGTCAGCGGCAAAGTTAGGACCCACACGGGAAGACAAGCCCTAAATGCGAAAAACCCGAACTAACTCCCACACTCGATTGCAAAGACTTCGCACTGGGTCCCACAAGTCTGCCACACCCGAACACAACCTCGATGCAAGGCGACATGACACATGCACGGCATGAGATGAGATGACACGCACGACTTCCAACGCAATTTACTCTCACCTCTACAATCTAAGGCGGGATAAGTATGACTTTCTATCTAATGCAAGATGACAATCCTAAGCAATCTCCTAATCGGTCGTCGAGTTGGGGTCCGTCTTTGTGCGCCTTGCTCGATACCAACTTTGTGAGAGGAGCCGCGAGATCGTCCTCGAGTTGTTGGATGCACGGTTGCTCCGTCGGTTGGGTCCTAGCAACAAATCACGGAGGTGATCCCGATGCTATTACCCAAGCCCAATGGAGACCACCCTACGAACGTCCCAACGACTCGACAACAACCCGGTATTCCCCGGTATGCGATCCGAAACTTCGCCCAGATCCCCACATACCGGTTCCCAAGTTATATCACAACATTCCCACAAAGGGGCATCGGGCCCAAACTCACTACTGAGACGCCTAAACGCGGAAACAACAAAACACACACGGCACACGGAAGCCCAAAGGGCGACCAAACAAACAGAAGCGAAGAGCCGACAGGCTCCAATACAAATAAAAGTGCAACAGTTTACAAAAGTAAAGCCGACTATCCTATACAACAAAAGTAAAACACCGGAAGTGTCATGCCCTGAACACCTCCGGAAGCGCACACACGCAACGGCCTCTACTCGGTGCCCCGCCTGGCCACCGATAGGCGAGGGGCGTAACTCACACCCCTCCGGATCCTCACCGCAAAACCACAAAGCGTAAGCTGAGTACGGAAGGTACTGCAAGTCTTACAGTGGTCCATATATGACCGACTCCAAAGGACATGCATTTGGATGTAGCAAAAGACCAGTGAAGGTAAAAGTGCAGAAAGCTTAACATTTGTTATATTAATTACCTAACTACTCAATTCACAATTTAGCAGCTTGTAATAAATACTTACTTCTAAAAATGAAGTTGCAATCATTAATTCACAACAATTAATCTCAACACCAATTTATGTGGGCTCAAGCTCGACGGCGAACCTCGGTTCAAGTTCTTACTACGTGATTTGTGCGATGAAAGAGCTTGCTCATATCCGAGAGCGGCAATTCGAATCGCTTAATTAACCTGCGCAGGAAGCATTGATCGCACGACACTTACCACAAGGGCCTAGTGTCAACCCCTCCCAATCATACCCAATCATTAAGGCGTCCTCACTGTGGCCGAAAACCTAGCACCCTCGAGCAGCCCCAAGCCCGGCTTGGCGCTCGAGAGTCGACCTAAGCCTGCGCCCTCAACCACGTCCAACCACAGGAAGTTACGGTCCATCGATTCCTTATGAGAGAAAGAGTGGCTTACCGTACCATAATCGGGCATGCGACCAACCGGGTGTGCTCGATCAAAGGGCAACCATCGAATCGGTCCTTAATCGACTCAGACGGGGCTACACATTTGAGTCTCCATACTCAAATGAACCAACTCCACTTGGTCCACAATTTATCAATTACAACTCATAAACATACCCATTCCAATCCATCATGTGTGAAGTGAAACAATTGTTAATAATCACAAGCGGAGAACCATCCCCACTTGGCCCAACCCAACATCTAAGCAAAACTAAGCGTAGACTCGTTACAATTACCCATATTTTGGTTCAAGGAGTGTTCCACAAATTCAAGGAGTGTATGTGCAGCAATTAGGTTCTAACCCTGTTCCTACCATTCAACTCCTAATGCATACTTAATCGACTAAATAAGCAATTTAATTCTCTAAGATAAAATCATATAATGGGGTAAATATGCTTAGGTGCTTGCCTTGTTCTTCTATTTGGTGGATCGACAATGATTTGCCCCTCGGCAACTCCCTCAACCACGCCACGCTGGCCGCCGCGGATCGTTTCTCTACACGAGTACAATGCATAATTAAAATGCATGCAATGCATATGAATGAAGTACAACTGAAAAACCCCGAAGAAATAACGCACCCGGACAACTCGACTCAAGCTGGGACAGACCGGCCCTAACCGGACGATCAGGGTATTTGATCCGGACTCTCCGGACAATCAGGACTCTCGGCCCATTCGGTCCGGATACTCGGCGAGCGGACACTCCGGACGGGGGGTCCGGACACACCGGACCTGGCGAGTTTTACCCCCTAACTCGACGGATCGAGGTGCCGCTAAGTCCAAGCGGCATCACGGGGACCCGATCCATGACTTTCCTACACGTGGCAAGGCCGAAGAAGCTTATAGCTAACCCAACTCCACGAGAAACGACACTAGCCCATGAAACCACTAACCAACTCCAAGCGACTCTTGGATCGGCATCACTACTACCCGATCTACCACACTAGCACCCACATTCATCAATCCAAGCCCCACACTAACCCTAGGATCACTACACCCAAAACCCTAGAGCTCAAGATTCAACTCCGAAACTTCAAATCTAAACCTAAGCTCTACTCCCACCATTGATGACCCTAGAACCCAAGAAACCTACGAATCAACCCCCAAGAGAAAAGCCTACCTCCAAGGAAGATGGGGGAGGAACAACGCCGGGTGGAGGATGGAGGATGCCTGGCTTGAGGAGGAGTTCGGGATGGAGGAGCTGGGAGGAGCCACGGGAGGGTCACCGGCCGGGTGGAAGCTTCAGCCGGGAGAGGAGCTAGGGTGGAGGAACGAGCTCACACAAAGGGGGAACCAAGTGGGGAGAAGAAATGAGGTGGGAAATCAAGAAACGGGACTTTTATACAAAATCCCGCACCATCCGAGACTCTCCGGACGCTCAACCGGAGACTCGGGTTGGGGTCTTAGTCTGATCAACCGGACACTCCGGACATTGATCCGGACACTCCGGTTGGGCGCTCAGTCGGCCCAATCCGGATACTCCGGACATTTTATTCGGACATTCCGGGTTGGATCCGGACACTCCGGATGTAGATCCGGATACTCCGGATGTCCCAGCACTTTTCGAACTTGGGGACTTGACAAGTACATAGAGCACATGTATAGTCCCTACACGGCGATGAATATATACCTATACCTTATCGGCGTGGGAATGCCACCCTCCCACCGGTGCCACATAGGCAGCCTCGCCAGCAATTCCTTCGAAAAAAAAATTACATTTAGATCTTTTCACATATATTTTGCAAAACAAACCCAAAAATAAAATTATGTTCAGGTTTTTTCCCCAAAAAGGTACGCGTAATTTCGCAAATTCGATGACTATTTCTAGCAAACCATTTTTTTAAAGAAATTACATTTAGATCCCTCCATGTTTTTTTTACAAAAAAATATACGCAATTTCGCAAATTTGGCGCCGACTAGCACAGCAATGCTTTAATATCTACGTTTTTACCGTTTCAGAGATCTCCTTTCCGCTATTTACCTTATTTTAACGTGTCGATAAAATATATGCTGACTTAGTGAATCATATTGTAACGATAGGGGTACCTGGATGAGCAATTTTGTCAGGTTGAGGACTTGCAGGATGAAGCAAGTCCTAATTTGCAGAAGTTGTTTCCTTGTTCTTTAAGGACTCAGCCAGGCTAATGACAAACATTGAGCAAGCTGTGTAAGCAGTGACAATTTCATAAACTAGGTTGAGTCGTAATCATTTTTACACGTTCCGCAGTATTAACGTTTTGTTAAGTACTCCCTCCGTTTCTTTTTATAAGGCGTATTTGGTTTCGTTAGGACAAGGCTTTGACTAATAATTACTCTATTAGCATATAATTTTTATGACACAAAATTGATATTATCATATTTGTATTCAAAAGTATTTATATATAATTATAATTTTGTATTGCATAAATGATATATTAATGAAGTAATCGTTGGTCAAAGTCTTGTCCTAACGAAACCAAATACGCCTTATAAAAAGAAACGGAGGGAGTAATATCTAACAATACTGTGCAGGGTGAAGTATCCCAGATATTTCAATAGATGGGATACTCGATCGAGGTATCTCCAGACAGTTGCTTTTGAATATCTAAACTAATAAATATTGGAGTTTACCCTGTGGTCCAACTTCGCATCGTAGCGCCCCCCACGCACCATGCCCGTCACCCGTTCGGCCCTCCCCTCCCCTCGCTCCGCGCTCGCCGCCCCACGTTCCACCCAACCGTGCCCGCCGACCCCCATGCCCCTCACGCTTGTTGCCCGAGCCCGTCGCCCCCGTCGCACTCCCCACCCCTCTCTCCCCCTAATTGCGGCCGTCCCTCCCCTCCCAGGACACCCCTCCGCCACCCCGATCGCTCCAATCGGCTAGATGACGATCCAATGCCTCATCCAAGGTGACGATTCGTGCCCCTCTTTCGTGCTAGATGTGAAAGACACCTTCTTCCTTCGATGCGCTATGGTAGGATTGCACCGGCCTGGGGCGTGCCGCGAGTGGTTTTGGGGTCGGCATGGAGCCGCCGCCTTTTAGGAATCCATCTTGTCGCTGATCGCTTCGTGAAAGTGGAGGTTTTAATTGGTGAATATGCCTGGTTGATAGAGAAAAAAAAGTCTTGTATTCGAATTCGGATCAGGGACGGGTAGACATTCTACAGGGGGAATCTTTACTTTTGTTCTTGGTTCGCTCTCCGTCCTGAATTATACTGCTATTACTTTCCGAAAAAGCGATATTTTATACGGTTTATGATTGGAATTTGCAACAGTTTGTAGCTAGCAGTCGAGTGGAGTGACTATTGGATTATTAAACTAAAGTTTAAAAACTTCTGTTTTTTACTTTGTTCATTTATCCAGCAGCCTTGAGAAAGCAAGCATTTTTTCCCCTTAGATTTCCTTTTTCGCCTTTATGCTTTTGATTACGTACGAGTTCACTGTACCTTATTCTCTTTCGGTTACCTTTTGCCTTCCTCATTGCGTATGCTTATTACAGCTTTTACGCGACATACATCGTAAACTGAAATTGACAAGTTGGGTTCATGTACAAATTGTGATGGCTTTGCTCTACACATTGCGGAGCTCGAGTACTGTGACAAGAATGTTCGACCACTTTGTGTTGTTCAGACTTCAGACGTCACCTGCCGACGTTTGCTATTGTCATCGCTCATGTGTGATCCGTTTTATTCCTCATTCACAGGCAAGCAACGTAGTGAAGTATGTAACTAGCACTGGAAGTTTGCAAGGGCATGCAGATAGTTTGTTAAATGCATCAATCAGATATTTCTGTTCAGTACCATCTCCTCAGTCTAACTCAACTGAAGAAAATGGGTATACAATTTTCTTTTCATGTGTACAATTGTCACATAGTTTGATTCTTATGTTTTACTAGCTATTCTTGATTTGCAAAGTATGATGATCTTTCCAGGTTTAAGGGACATGGCATGCTGGCACCTTTCATAGCTGGCTGGCAGAGCAACGATTTGCATCCGCTGGTTATTGAGAGATCGGAGGTTGTGACACTCAACTCTGGCATTATGTCGGTGTACTTCTCTTGAAATGTAGCATTGGATTTTGGAAAAGGAAGCTCAACATGTTGATTGCTCTACTGAAAGTGTTGATCTTTATCTGTCAGCTCTACTGAAAGTGTTGATTGCTCTACTGAAAGTGTTGCTACATCAGAATATATTTCTGAAAAATATTCTTTGTTAGGTACTATTTTTTAGCCTCTCATATTGTAAAAAGGTACTAAAAAGTATTTGATCAGAATATGTGGCACGCATGTAAAATCTATGGCACATAATATTTAGGGGAAACCTCTCAAATTAAGTAAAAATAATAGAATTGGCTTTCTCCAATCTTATCATATGCCAATGAAAAAAATCCTTTATCTGAATAAAATTAGATTTGTGGCAAAACATTAATATATTTAGATCTAGGGTCGGTAAGGCTGAGTTGAGAGCTACATAATCTTAAGCCCTAAAACAGGTACTATTGTAGTTATTTTATGGAGAAGTTTAACCTTTCTATTGAGAAGGTGAAGCAGCGTCCCTAACTTATGGGCGTATTGGTATTATGCACAAGCTCATGCTCCCAGCCTTCTACAGAAGGGCCCTAATGTTAATATGTAGAAACATTGGTAAACTAGAAGTCTAGAAGAGCTATATTGTCTCGTGAGACTGTGACATGTTTACATGTTCCTTCTCGGATGTAACAGAAGGAAAAAACTACTTGAAAATTCTACCAGTACGGATTCAGGACATAGATCCATGTCTCATCTACCGCTTGGCAAATTTTTGAGGTTGGTCTGACATTATGTTTTTGACAAGAAATGTGCCCTGCAGAAAGGCTATAGCCTATAGATCAGTCTACCGTAGAGTGACTCAAACAAATATGGAATTTCCATTGACCAGTATTTTGCTCAACTATTGACTTGCCATTATCCATCTAGAAAGGAAATGTAACAAGTTAGAACTCATTGATTCTCCATAAGAGTAGTAAAGTACGGTTCCAACAATATCTATTTTTGCCCCATCCAAATGGTAGTTTACTTTAGTTATTTATTTTTGCTTTGTACTATTAAGTTGGTATAAGATCTAGCTTGCAATAAAAACAATTATACACTATTAAAGAATTTTGACTTTTTTTTTCACCTTTGTGCTTTTCTAATTCTGATGAAATTTGTTCCGTGCTACCATGACGTCTGCGGTGACAGATGAGTTAATTCAGATTATTCTGCAACCAAGCCTTGATCCTGGTGCGGTGGATGTATTCATTGAGTTCATCTGCTACTCGGGAGGTCCTCTACTCGAAGAATTGCTTCCCAGGGTGAAGGCAGGATTCCTTTAGTTCTGTTTACCAACTGACGATGCTACACTACACATTTAAGTACTTACTATTGAAAGTTGTTTTATTTGTATTCATATTGGACGAGACACAGCATAAAACATTTGTTTACAATTTGATTTATTTATTAGCTTGCTGAGATCTGCTTGATGTGTGTACGAAATAAAATTGTACTTTATTGTACGGCTTAAGATCCTACATACTAATATGTATTGTCATTTTTAAGATTCCGTTGCAACGCACGAACACCCTACTAGTCTTCTTTAATTCAGAACTAGTGGTGATTGTGGACTCTTAAGAGGCTGTTTGAATTTTGTTGTCCTTTTAGGCAAGTTCTTGCCTAGTATTGGTTACCTATTTGTCAGGGGGAAGAAAAATCCTGCTTTTCCCAAGAGAACTGCCCAGCTTGCTTTAGAAAAATATCCCTTGGTGAAGGAGAGCCACACATGGCCAAGGTCGATTTCATGGGTGAAAATGAGAATCTTTAGGTTTTATATTCTATTTCATACATTTTCGGTAAACTTAATCTGAACCTTTAACCACATACAATGGCACAAGTATACAACAAATTTATCATCAACCCTGATCTAGTGTGCCAAGAATCTACACACAGCTAAGGAATCCTTGCCTTGAAAGGATAAAATGAAACAAGCATTCTAAATGGGCTTAGTTTTTACCTTTCTATATCCAGCATAGGCAAAGAATCAAACAATTCTTTGATTATTGTTTCATGAGCCACCAGAATGCTCGCGCAGGAATCTACACTGCTTCAGTGCTTCTAGATGTCCGGTGTGCTTGAACACTGTCTTCTTTGTCTCTTCTTTCTATTGTTTGCTTGGGTCAGCATTTTTGGCTTTACTTGAAATGCCTGTTTTCAAAGTCTAAGTCTTGCTAAATGCTAGCAGAAGCTCTGGAAATGTGTAAACCAAAGTTACTGAGAAGTGCTTCTATGCTTTTCCTTCTAGTACAAGTTGCACAAATCTTGAAGCAAGCGAAGGGGTAAGAGACTTGCTAATGCAGAGACTCATATTGCTTTGATTGGTGCACTGCTAAATATGTACTCCCTCTGGTCACAAAAGAAAGTTGTTTTTGACTTTTCAATTTCAATTAACGGTATATCACTTTGACCACTAAATTTTATCATTATATTTTTCAAAAAAAGTTTTAAAAGTGCAATTTTATGAAAGTATTTTTCGTGGCAAATTTACTCATGTCATTTTCTACATCCAAACTAGATAGTATCTTTGATCAAAATTGACACGATTTGACTGGCGACTTCCTTTTATGACTGGATGGAGTACATCCATATTGATCCATACCAACTAAAAAAGGTTATATGCCTGTAGACACCAACCTTTTGCACAAGTGATACATCATGATATTAGCTTATTTGACATGACATAAGGAGCTGACAATTTTACATGGTTCTATATTGTAATATTTTGCGTAGTTTACCCATGCTTTCATTAACACAACTTGTCACAGCATTGGTGCTTCAAGGACGAAGAATGAGTGCACATCATTCAGGAACGGCTGTGGAGAAGAAAATGCTGAAGGGTATATCTCTCTTTACTGCTTAGTTGGTTAATTAGCCTGTTGCCATGTGTTTTTGTCTGTGAAATACTCCAATAGGCATGCTAAAAGCACTTCACATCTCAAGCATTTTGATTTTACCATGGGTACTATTGCAGAAAGAATTAACCACCTTGTGGCCTTGTGGGAGTCAGCTGCATGCATGGCTTAATTAGCTGATGCATGTGAAACCGTCAGCCCCAGGCAGTGCCTAGTTACACATGCTCCGGTGTTACTCGACAGTTTTAACTCCAAATGGAGTAACGTTAGTCCCTCTTGGACGTTATTGATGGTTTTCATTCATGGGCTAGTAACTGTTTTATATTGTCCATTATTCTTTAGTCATCACTGAATACTGATACATCATCTGTGTTTGTTATACAGTTCAGTGAGATCTTTCCAAAAAGTGAAGAGGGAGCATGCTGTCTTCAGGCAGTAGCTGGAATCAGGGCGGAGCTAGCCTAGGTTTCGTAGAATTTTAATGTGCTTTCAGTATCAGACCCCGGGCTACAGTCTACTCTGCCTGGGCCTGGATCCGCCCCTGGCTGGAATCCTACTTCCAGGTAATTAACATCGTCAGCCACTTGACTTGAGAATCAGTCATCGCCTTCCCTATCCTGCCACATGTGCTAATAACATAACATGGCTGCAACTAGGCTGGTACATAATGGCAGCCTGTTGGTGCCCTATATGGTGATATAGCCTGATAGACGTGTTATGCCATGTCTGCGTATATATATAGGGAGTGTTTGGCAGAGCTCCAGCTCCACTAAATTCGTGGAGTTGGTGGAGCTAGGTATTCATAGCTCCACCAAATTCGTGGAGTTGGAGCTGTGGGTATATTAAGAGTGTTTAGGTGGATCATCTTGTTTACATTTTCGAATAAAATTATAAACTTAAGTCACTTTATTTCAATTTACAAGTTTCAGCTCCAAGGTGGAGCTGGGATCTGAAGCTCTACCAAACAGGGCCATAAGATCGAATAAAATGGATGAAGCTTACACGTTTGCATCATATATGAGATCGCTTTCTTTCGAGAGGTGCCCTTGCTTTCTCTCAACTGTCGTCCAGATTGCGATGCATCGATGTACAGAGTTAAATCTCATCCGTGTCGGTAACCATTGGTGTGCTAATTAAGCAAGAGTTAATGTAAATACATTGGACAGACGAGAAGTCGCGACGGATGTAATCAAGGCCTGATGGACATTATTGAACTAACAGGAATAGGAGTAAATTAATCTCTGTGATAGACATGACTGAGCTAACAATGATATGTAAATCAGGATGCGAAATTGCAAAAAGTCTATGGATGCGCATGTTCTAACATGACTGCTAAGTACGTGGCAACCACTGAAAACGCTGAAGAACATAAAAACACCAACACATATATAGTTCCTGTTTTGCGAGAAGAAGATATTGTCACATAGTTTTCCCCGCCAACATCAACTGAGCTACAAAACGTTTTTGTGATTTATTCCTTTCGCCAAATTGTTAGTATGACCGGTACGTCATGCTTGCACGTACGTTGACACAATTGCAGTCCACTCAAGCCCTATTTGAAACACGGCAATTTGGAAGGAGGAATCTTGTACGGATTGTACTGAATCGCACGTCGACAATTGTGTATCCTCAAATCCATTTTGAAACGCAGACCATATCAATTCGAAGTGTAAAAAATATTACAGAAAAAAGTTTAGTTCGTGTAAGCATCTCATAAAATTATTCTCGTATAGCACACATACCTATCTATCTATCTATTAATCTATATACGTGGTAACGTGGATGCAGTGGAGCACTCCGCGCAAGTTTGGCTTTCACTGCGGCCGGCTTCACGGAATCACGGTGCGAATAGCCTCCACTGGCGGGAATACGATTCAACTGTTTGACGTAGTCAACTCTGCCAAACGTGCCGGCCATCAAGTGGGCCCCAGATCCGGCCCACCAAAAGTATCACATCACCGCTCGGCCGAAGCCCAAAGGGCTAGACCATACTAGGCCCTTAGTGTGATGCAATAACGGAAATGCCATTGCCGCCCATGCAATGGGCGGAGCATCGTGGAAGGGCACTATCGTTAATTTCCGAGGATTCTGGGGGCGTATGTGTTTGGTCTTTGGACTTCGCTCCTGAAGCTTCAAAAGCGTCTGCCGCGAACGTTGTACGAGCGTTGGAGCCATGGCCCCGTGGTCCCGATTTGACGGCGTTAGTTCGTGAGGCCTTCTCTCTCTCTCTCTCTCTCTCTTCTGTCCGTGCGTCACTATTTTAAACTAAATAATCAAGTCATATGTTCATAAAATAAAATTACATTCCTTGAGTTACCGTAAGAAAAAGAAGTAGGGAATAGCTCTGAGCGAGGAGAGTGGGTGTGGGGAAAAATGAGAGATGCGGTTTTATTTTCTTTTTATTCACAAGCGGTAGAGGGAGCATTTTAGGATCCATGAATCATATATCGGTGTGCTGTTTTTTCTTAAAGAGAAAGAGAGGGAGGACAAACGATCACTACTACCAACTTGTATTTATATATTAGTAAAGATCTTCGGTTATTTGCTTTCTGACATCGTCTGATAGGAAATGTAGTAGGAGAGTCACTTGGCATTGCTGGAGGACACACTCCAAAGTCCTGCGACTCATATAATCATCATTGGTATATACAGTGGTACATATCAGCTGTCTGTAAATCTATGTCATATAGGATTTTGGATGATATAGAGGAGAAAGAGGAGGAGAGAAACATATTGTTATCTAATATACGGTTTTATAGGTGGTTTTATATTGTGTACTATTGTATAGACAATCTATTAATCGCAAAAGAGACTATTATATACAACTATATAAATAATCTATTATATGAGTTATTTTTTGTTCTTTTTTAAGATAACATAGAGATATATTATAGACAACCAACGTCTATACCATATACATGTTCTTAGTTGATGCGGTTACTGTTTATTTTTCCTGCATGTATCAAATGGAATTGTTGATATGCATTTGTTTTCTAAAGGTTGCAGTTCCACAAAGTAGAAGGCGGTTCTTGAAATACATCAACTTTTTTAAAGAAAGAAGTTATGAAGTCTGAAATTAAAAATGTGGAGTCCCTTAGTTTGTTGGAACATGACATTCAAAAAAAAAGATAAAACCTCATTTAGGAGACCTGTTTCCGATCGGGATAGGTGATATAAAGATAGATTATAGCCCCGTTCGTTCCAGTTTCTGGACAACTTCTGTTTTTTTTTTAAAAAACGGGTTATATGCGGAACGAGAGGATTTTGAACAGCTTCTCTGAGACTTAGAAGCTGTCTTCTACATAGAATCAGAATTCAGCTGAAACCTGATTCTCACTGATTCTTACCGATTCGGTCCGGAACCTAGAAGTCACGACTGATCCGGCCTGATTCTTCCATAATAAAAATTAATCTTTCCTATAATTCAAAATCCATAATCTCTACTATTCTAAAGCACCACTTGGTGGCAGTGGTCCATTCTACACGTCATTAATTGCCCTGTTTAATTGCTCTACTTAATTGCCCTGCTTAATTGCCCTAATCAAGAAACGAAACGTTGCTTTAATTAGCCAGCTTTCACAAGAAACGAAGCGTTAAAGATAGATGTTTGATCTTGTAAAATAATTTTTTTTATTTTTTAATCTTTATTTTTCGTTATCAATTTTGTTTTTCGTAGCAACGCACGGGCACGTAGCTAGTCAAAGCTAAAACGAATTAGACCTGTACATAGGCAGAAGGCCCTCAAGCCTCTCAGCCTCACTCACTAACGGTAACGGAGCCAACGAGCCAACACACCACGCCGTACCACGCGAACAAAAACAAATCAAAACCCCCCGACCTACAGGAGAAAACAACAACAAATCAAAACGAAGCGAAACAAAGCAGAGGCCAAAGCGCAAGCCCGGCGCACGAGGAGGCGGCAACGGCAGGAGGCAAAACCCCAGCCCCCGGCATTGCCCCGAAACCCTCCGAATCGGCCCAATCCGAGCCCGAATCCGCCCAATCTCGCCGGCGGCGGGCTCGATCTGGGCCGAGGAAGCCGTGCGCCGGCCCGGGCGGCGAGAAATGGGGAGCGTGGATGGCGATCTCGAGGGGCTCCAGGCAGGTGAGGCGGCCGATCCGTATGCTCTGGAGGTCTTAAATTCCAGCCTAGGAGCTCGAAGTGTGGGTCACTGCGAGTTTTCGTTGTTTTTGGGGGTAAATATGTGGCCAATTGGTCAGCTATTTGAAACCCGTCTATTCTTCAGCTCTGATTCAGTGTTTTGAAGTTAAATCCCTTCAATTTTAGCTCGGTGACATTGGTGTTCGGATATCGATGTTTAATTCCTTTTTCTGTAGTAAGATCTTTGCCGACGAAACATCGATCTGTTGAGCCGTGGTTGTTAAGCTTTAGTTCGTTAGATTCTATGCCCGGAGCGCGCAAATTTTGATTCCATTTGTTATTTCGTGTTTGTGGCTCTGAGATGTCAGCTTTGAGCTGTTGATCTCGTAAACTTGTGATTTTTTACATGTCTCATACTTGTTTACATGGCGGTGTAAAAAATTTGTAGCTAATCGGCGTGCGGAGGTGATCGAATGGCTCAGTGCCTTGCTCCCGGAGTATCGTTTGCCATTGGATTCATCTGTTGAAGAGCTGCGGGAGCTGCTAAGCGATGGCACGGTCCTGTGCCATATTGTGAACACACTCATCCCTGGTGTTCTTGGGGTGAGGTTTTCGTGCTTTGGAAAGTTTGGGTTTTCGTTGAGCTGTGGTGATGTTGATGTAGATGCTTTGAATTTGAGTGTTTTTGTTTAGGAGTCATGCGGCGGCTATGCATTGTCAGAACAGAGGCCAGGCAATGTGAAGAAATTCCTCTCGGTGGTTGCCGATATGGGGCTGCCAGGCTTCAGCGTGAAAGATCTCGAAGAGGTGAGGTTTCCCTTGTCATACTACGTAGTCGATTTGCATGCTTGAGTTCTGAATTGCAATAATTGTTGAAACTGGTTTCTGATAGCTTCCCTGGATGTTGCTCTTATTGTTATATTGCGTAATGCGGTGCTTAGCATTGTTGGTTATGGTTTTGCATTGCTGACAACTGTCATTCATGTACATATAAGTAAAACTATGTTTCTAAAGGTGATTTCTTTGCACTATATTTGGTAAAAAAAACCAACCTCTTAAGAGGTAAGATCATCACCTAGCCATAATTGGACTGCAGTAACAACTCAAGGTTCCATGATAAAAGTTAGATTGTAGTTCTGGTTTTTGTACTTTGCTGGTTGCTGTCAATCTTAGGAAGCAAGTCTATGAAAAGGATTGACTGAAATGTGCTTCATGTGTCACGGCATAGTTCTACCTCATAAAATGTCATGCTATTCAAATATTTTTAAGTGGTTGAAACATGCAAGCTTTGGAGTAAACTCCCCAATTTCACTACTTGTGAATCTAAGCTGTGTTATACTATGTACTATATTCCTGCTTGTTACATTCTCCCATGGGCTTGATGATTGCAGGGATCAATGTTCTCAGTAGTGGATTGCCTCTTGGTTCTGAGGGACAGTCTGAATCCTGGATTAGGTGATGATATTTCAGGGACTCCTTCGAGAAAAAAATGGAGAGTTCCAGAAACTGACGGGCCTCTAGTTCCTGGTGCAGCACCAGGGAAAACATTCCCTGGAGAGGACAGGAGAAATGGCCTTCTAGATCCTAAGTCCCAAAAGAAAACCCCTGTCTTTTCGGGTATGCACATATTGTTGTTTATTTTGTTCATATTTTCATAAATTAGCTGAAAAAGAAGCCCATAGGGAATTAGCCCTTGCCCTTTGGATCTAGAATCATGTACTACAGTCAAAGGGAAAATGACATGGGGTACTTGCCACTTGACCATGTTGTGGGAGGTCGATGCCTCAATGCTTGGAGTGGTAGATCAGATATCTGTTTGAGAGGTGCTTCTGTGCTTTCCCTCCTAATACAAGTTGCACAAATCTTGAAGAAAACGAAGGGGTAAGTAATCCTCATCTACCCTTCATTCATACTTTAATATTTGTGCAACTTTAAAAAGGAAGAGCATAGAAGCACTTCTCCTGTTTGTATTCATATTAGACTTTTAATGGTTATGTAAACGTGATGACGAAGCGTGATTTGATTAGGTTGGGTGCTTTGGCATGGATTTAACATGGTTCCTTCAAACTCTCAATATTGTTAATATATTGTGTTTTGTTGCAATTTGAGTTACTGAGTACCATATATATGTTTGGGCTGCTACTTTTCTATATCCTTTAATATATGGTAGCTTGTTATATATTGTGCAGGACAAAAGTTTCGTGATATTTTCCAATTAAAACGTGGATCCTATGCTGATCTTCCAGCTGCCAAGATTTCAGAGATGATGCATTCTAACAGTTTAGATGTAACTTCTTCATTGCCACCTAGGATGTAGCTTAAGTTTGTCGAATTGTTCTATCTTGTTATTTGGTGTTCCTTTCCTAACAGTAATTATCTTCTTACAGAATGCACCAACTCAGTCACTTCTTAGCATTGTTAATGGCATTCTGGATGAAAGCATTGAGAGGAAAAAAGGAGAAATACCGCACGTATGTCTTTGAACTGCATCCCCCTCTCTTTTTCATTGATACTTTTTACAACTAACTTTAACCTCCTCACATCAGCGTGTAGTTTACCTATTGAGGAAAGTAGTTCAAGAGATTGAGCGCCGTCTCTGTATTCAAGCAGAGCACATAAGAAATGTAAGAGAAACTTTTGTCTGAAACTTGTATTTTCTTTTGGACTTATAAATACAACTCCTGAATCAGATGATCCCCTGCTGCAGCAAAATATTATTATCAAGACAAGGGAAGATAAGTATCATTCAAAAATTAAAGCACTTGAAATATTAGTAAATGGGACAAATGAAGAAAACCAGGTAAAGATCCATTTTGCTGATGGTTAGAAGAAATTTGAATAGTTTAGTAGTTCTTTTCCCTTTCAATGCTGATATTGTGTAGTTTTCTTCTTCAGATGGCAATAAATCGGCTTCACATCGTCAAGGTTCTATCCATATTTAAAATATTCTAATTTCCTGCACTTTTAAAATTTCTTACCTATTCTTCACTTAATACATTTTGTTTGCTTCAATAATAGTATAAATATATTATTTTTTTGAAACTAAGGGCAAGAGTTCTGCCTTTCATTTCAGAAGAAGAGAGAATACAACAGTAACCTGGGGAGGCAATTACAAAGAAACCGATCCCCAGCCATAGCAGGGAGACACCAACATTGGAAACGAGTCCTAAAACCTGAAAAATTCCCCAACGCACCACATACACCATCTAGACCAGCACCCTGTGGAGTGAATGCTCCTCAATCCCGGCCTAGCCTCATCGCCTATCGCCTGCAACAGCCGCATCCTGGCTCCACCCTCGGCCGGTCCGAGCCCCGCAACCCTGATCGTCGCACAGCGCCCACCTCTTCCCAGACCTCGCTGTTGCCAGGCCGCACAACTCATCCACCCTCGTCGCACCTCGTTGCCACCGGCCCATGCAGCTCAAGCCATTCACCGCCATCACGCGGCTATCCTCATCGCTATCGCTAGGCTTGTTGGCCCTCGACGCCCTGCACCACCCCGCGGTCGTCCTCACCGCCATCGTCGGACCTACGCCCCGGTCGCCGCTCCCCCAAGCCGCCAATCGCTGGCCCTCAGCGCGTCGCGCCACCCCGCGGCCAACCTCGCCGCCATTGCCGAGGCCTACGCTTTGCTCGCCGTGCCCCTAGTTTGTCGCCTGCTACGTCACCTGCTGGCCCTAAACTTGGGCGGGATCTCCCGACGCCACCACCACCATGGACTCGGTGCGGCGCCTTCTGCAGCAGCCCACCTCGCTATAGGGCCAGCGAGGAAGCCAGGCTGTAGCAGAAGCGACGTCTCCGCCACGACGGCCCAACGACACAACCCGACTAGATCTTGAAGAAAAAGAAGTCGGAAAGGAAGGGGAAGGGGGGAGAGAACCAGGGGAAAGGGAGCTGCAGAAAAGGGCCCCACTGCCGCCGCCGGCCAGCGGCGACGGCGAGGTAGGTGAAAATGTGTGAGGGCGGCAAGGCGAGGATTTTGAATCGCCTCCTGAGACGCCCTCGGACGGCTTAGAGTATAAATATATTATACCACTGAAATATTAACTATATAAAATATGGCCAGATAAAAATGAGGATGATATTGGATGGTAACTTTGTTCACCAGTGATAGTTATGAGAAGTGTTTCTATGCTTTTCTTTGTAAAAGTTACATAAATATTAAATCATGAATGAATGGTAGATGGTGATTACTTACCTCTTCGTTTACTTCAAAATTTATACAACTTGTATTGGAAGGGAAAGCATAGAAGCACTGCTCGATAGTTATACTATCAGGAGAAGTTATTATAGTAGTACCGAATGGGGTATGATATTGTAGTTTCGTTTTGCTTCTTGCAGGAAGAGAAGTCAAAAATTGAAGAGAGAAGAAAACTCGGTGAGCAAGATGTTGTTCGGTTAATGAAAGAAAAAGAAAACGCTGAAAATATGATAGCGAGCCTTAATAAAGAAATGGAAGTCATGAATAGGACCCATGAACAACAGCTTGAGCTGATTGAAAGAAAGGCAAAGCAAATGGAAGAACAATTAACTACCAAAGTTAAAGAGGTCGAGTTTCTTTTACTGCAATCAAACAAGAAAATTGAAGAACTTGAGGCTGCCTCCCAGTTAAAATCACAGCTGTGGAACAAGAAGGAGAACATTTTTCAGAATTACATGAATAGTCAACAGTTGTATGTCAAGGTTTGTTTAACTTGTTATAAATTCCTTTTCAGTTTTTTTCTCTAGTTAATTTACGTGCTATTGCTAAAAATGGTAGGATTTAAGGATATCATCAGGGGCTATAAAATATGACATGAATGCCCTTAAAAAGAAGTGGAGAGATGAAATGTCCAATTTAGGTATGTGTTGTTGCATTTGTTTTGTGCTGTATAAAAGAACATAATTACTTTGATTGTCAATATTTTCGTTTTTTAAACTCTTGTAGGATCTGGTTTAAAATGTTTGATTGATGCCGCTGAAAACTATCACAAAGTTCTTGCTGAAAATCAAAAGTTGTTCAATGAAGTACAAGAATTAAAAGGTATTTTGCTGATCAAATATTTTTATAACTTTAGAACACAGCTATCACCTTAACATTTTTGTTTCAATATCTGCCTTTTTTCAGGTAATATAAGAGTGTATTGTCGTGTAAGACCATTTCTTCCTGGTCAAGATAAAAAATCAACCACAGTTGATTACATTGGCGAAAATGGTGAGCTTCTGATTTCAAATCCATTTAAGCAAGGAAAGGATGGACATCGGATGTTCAAGTTTAACAAAGTTTTTAGTCCATTTGCTTCTCAAGGTACATCTTGGTGAGAATAAAAATTCATTGCAAGCTTATTTGTGTGTTGATAAACTTTTTCTCACTAACTATTCTCTTTCTAATTTACAGCTGAGGTTTTCTCAGACATTCAACCATTGATTCGGTCAGTTCTCGATGGATTCAACGTGTGTATTTTTGCATATGGCCAGACTGGTTCCGGAAAAACTTACACAATGGTGCTAACTTTGAACTTAAGCATGACGGCTAATTTTTGTTTGTACTGTACTGTTGCTGATTATAACCATTGATGTTTTGTTATCTGTAATTTTTGTTCTTTAGAGTGGACCCAGCATGTCGAAGCAAGATTGGGGTGTCAATTACCGGGCTTTAAATGATCTATTTGATATCTCACTAAGTAGGAGAAATGCTTTCTCGTACGAGGTAGGAGTCCAGATGGTTGAGATATACAATGAACAAGTGCGTGATCTTCTGTCAAATGATATTGCACAGAAAAGATATCCTTTTTCAAATTGTCACCATTGCTTGTTTTTCATTATATTTCTTAAATCCATGTTTTTAAAATTGTAAAGGAATGATAGTACTTTCCTTGATATAAATAAACACTTGGAATTTGGAGCACTTCTCAACCTAATGGACTCGTTGTCCCGGATGCAAGCTTACATACGGTTAAATCAACATCTGATGTGTTGGACTTGATGGAAATTGGACAGGCAAATAGAGCGGTTGGTTCAACAGCTCTAAATGAAAGGAGCAGTAGGTCGCACAGGTTGAGTAAACTGCTAACTGAAGTTATTCTATATGTATCTCTATTGTCTGTAATATGGTTTATTTTAAAAGCTGTTATTCCATGCAGCATTCTGACTGTACATGTTCGAGGGTTGGATGTGAAGAATGGATCCACCTCTAGGGGATGTCTACATCTCATTGATCTTGCTGGGAGTGAAAGGGTTGAGCGGTCTGAAGCAACTGGAGAGAGATTAAAAGAGGCTCAACACATTAATAAATCACTCTCTGCTTTAGGTGATGTGATTTTTGCATTGTCACAGAAAAATGCCCATGTGCCATACAGAAACAGCAAGCTAACACAAGTTCTTCAAAGCTCTTTAGGTAATCAATTGTTTATTTGTTGGTAAATTATGCATGTGGAGATAGCTTTATGTATTCTTTAAAATATTTTTCTTGCAGGTGGACAGGCAAAGACGCTAATGTTTGTTCAAATAAATCCCGATGTTGAGTCATATTCAGAAACTATAAGCACTCTAAAGTTCGCTGAAAGGGTTTCTGGAGTCGAGTTAGGTGCTGCAAGAAGTAACAAAGAGGGAAAGGACATAAAGGAGCTGCTGGAGCAGGTCCTTGCACTTTTGCTTCTGTTTGACTCGTTGTGAATTGGTTTCTTTATCTTCCTTTTGTCTAGTGTGCACTCACTAAACTATTTTAGTTCTAGAAAGAAGAGTGTAAAAAAAAGCAAGCCTTATATATAAATGTGATGTTAATATTTATCCAAATTTATCTCACAAGACCAAAACACTCTTTTCATTTTACGATCATTTTAAATTTCAGCTTAGAGCTCAATTTTAGAGCTGAAGTGGTTGCTGTGATTACAATTGGTTAGTTACTCAAGGTGGTTCATTAAAGTTAATACTACTCTTCATAATACTAATTCAAAAATTGCGAAGAATCAGCAGTGAAACAACAGCAAATTCCAAGCTGTTCCTGGCTGGGTTTTCTGTAGGTTTCTAGTTCAATACTTGATACGAGTTACCATCACGTATAGGCCAGAAACCAATAGGATCTGGCTCAGAAAATAGGTTTCAGAACCCTGCTGCAAATAATATTTTGGATCAATTAAAGGATCAATTGTTGAACCTTCATGGGACCATGTGTACAGTTCTAAGCTTTCTATAGCTCTAGACATCTAGAAAACAAGGACCTATAGTAGTACTGTTGTTTTGAAATGATTTGATTTTCTGCATGTTGCTAATGGTGTAAATTTCTAGTTTAAACTCCATATTGGTGGTTCATGCTTGCTAATATTACATGTTACTGTCATAATGACAGTTCAGTCTTTTTACTGTAAATTTTTTGGCATCTCACTTTAGGCATGTTATCCAGGTTGCATCTTTGAAAGACACAATTGCACGAAAAGACACGGAAATTGAGCAGCTCCAGCTCATGAAAGATAAAGCCAAATCCCCATGTTTAGCAGTCGACAGAAATGATGCTAGCATGCCAAAGAATTCTAATTCCAACCTGGGATTGACATCGCTGATCACAATAAACCAACAGAGCCAACTATCAGATCCCCAGAGTTATGCTGAGGTGAATGGAGATGCTGGTCATCCTCCACCCGCTGACCTTGCATCTGCGGGCTTGGATGAAGCAGATTATGAAGACAATGTATCCGAAGATGGCTTATCACCAGGAGAGACAGAGTATTCTGTTGGCAGCGCTGCTGGAGTTGTCCCGAATTCCAACTCAGATAGAATTGTTGAAACAACAATGTACTCTCAATTTCCTATAGCACTTCCATCAGACCAACTTGCTGCTGTTAATTGTTTTATTTCGTTGCAATGACTATTTATTATAATTTTGCTTTGTTCTATATTCATCATAATGAAAGTTTCTCCTTTTTTACAACGTTGCTTACCAGCTCAATAATTGCAGGCAGAAAATTTCGTCACGGATATCTAGATTCACTTTCACAAAGAATGCCCAGCCAGCAATGTCCAGATCAAAACCAAGGGATGCCGTTCCGAAGACTCCAAGTATGTATTGTAAACCATCCAAGCATAGGACTTGCTCACTTTGACACGATAGGTCACTATTGTTGTATCGCCTGCAAAATTTTAGTACCAGCGCGCAATGAACATTCAAATATTTGGAAATGGCATGTTGCTCTGATAGTTTTCATACCTAGACATGATGTTTGGTAAATAACTAAATATTCATTCTAGAAACCAATAGTTACATCTACTAATGAGAATTATATTGACTCGCCAGGTCATACGATAGCTCTATCCAGCCAGTTGACGGGAGGCACTTCAGCCAGGGCCTCCAAAAGATGGCAGAAGTAGAGCACGGTCCAGTTGTTCAGTTGTATTTTGTACGTCCACTGTGACTCGAGAAACGTATGATTGCAACTCAAGAAATGTGAAACATTCTGCTTACAAAAGATGAGCAGCTGATGCCTCGTCTTTTGCCTATACCGATCAGACATCAAGGAACGCCCTTTTGTGTTTCGCCTGTTCTCCTTGTGTGTATGCAATGTTCTGAGATTTTTTGCATGGCTGGTGCATCTCCAAAGTTGCACATTAGTGGTTGCGAGATTTTCGGCGCTCCGACATACTGTATCTCTCCAGTGGCCTGCGAGTATTTTGAGTTTGGTTTGGTGTACGAGGGTTCAATATTGTGTGTTCATGTTGAACTCTGATCACAATCAGGATTGAGAATTACGAAGACAACTGGTTTACACACGCAAGAAAGAACAAAAGGAAACGCGGCCGGTTCGGGAATGTGACAAACGAGTACCTCAATAGTTTTTCGAGATTAGGAAGTTTAGACTCCAGGGCACTGACTGACAGAAGCAAGAATGGAAACTTAAAAAAAAAATTTGGAAGAAACAAAACTGTAACGAAAAACAAATGCGGTGAGCGTGGATCGAACACGCGACCTTCAGATCTTCAGTCTGACGCTCTCCCAACTGAGCTATCCCCGCAACGATGTCAGGGATTGTACTATTAACCATATAATGGAATTTAATCCGAACACGGTAGAAAACTAGGAATTGACGTACATTACCACATCAGCAATTAGTTTTGATATTTAGGAACGACTGTTTGCATTTTAACTCACCTGGAGGTGGTCAAATGGGCGGCCCGGCACGATACGGTCTGTTTAGATACGACTAGTAAACAGTCTGTACTATGCCGGCTCAAGCACTGCTCGTGGCCTCATGTGCCATGGGTCTCGCGGGCCGTGCCAGGCTAAGGTTGGTCCGTTTGGAACCAAAAATATTTAAAAAAATCGGAAAAAAATAGAAAATCGTAAAAGTTTGAAAAAAATGTAGAATGTTTTTTTTTAAAAATATAGAATAATTAGAAAAACTCAAAGGAATGTAGAAAAGGTGAGAAATTTTGTAAAAATATATGTAAATTAGGAAAAAGCTAAAAATATGAAATAAAATTCTAAAAAGAGACAACTAATTAGAATGAAATAACGAGCTTTATTAATATTTGGCTACCTCGTTAAAAAAATTGTTAAGTAAAAACACAACACGAGAAAACATTGGCGAAGAAAAAGAGTACAACCTATAGCTCAGTGATACAGGAAAAAAAGTGAAGATAATTACAATTATTCTTTCTGATTATCTAGATACAGATTTTTAAACGTTGCCACCAGCTCAACATTTTCTGTGGTGTGTTGAGCTCATTGATTAGCTTGTTCCCAATCTTTCACAGTGAGACGTATTTCCACCATCCCACATGTAAGACTGGTTCTTCTTTCCTCGATTATTCTTCCAGATAGACTGAAAGCATACTCTAAAGAAACCATAGAGACAGGAACTATTAACACATCTCGTGCTAATATGGAAAGCACCGAATATGTTATCTTGTGTTCATGCCACCACTGCGAAATGTTGAAGTCATCCTCTTGCTGCTCCTGTTAATTGACAATGTCGCTGTTGAGATAGGCACCTAGCTCCCCACCACCTGTTGTTGTGCTCGCACTTGACATTGTTGTACTCAAACTCCTTGAGGTAGAGCCATCTGCACCACATATCTTTCCTCAAGTAGTTTTCTTCTTACTTGTTGTAGGTGCTGATGGAGGTCGCTGCAGGCGAACTCCATCAAACTTATGATTATACTTAGCATAAACTTCAGATAAGTTAGCATGAATATTTGAAAAATAACTAGAATAATCAGTGCCCACCACACCACTTATAAGTGAGAGAACATCACCAAATCCTCGAACTTTAGCTTTAGGATCTAAAATAAATGCGAATGCATATAACATAGTATAAGTTCAAGCTCCATTGGTTTTGGTGATTTGTTTTGGATTAATGTTTAATCACTATTTAATGACAAATCTAATCATTATGAGAATAACTCTGTTATTGAGCTTTATTCTTATTAGTCTCATTTGGATGGAAAATGAAAAACCAAATGTATGCATTGGAATTTATATTGTTATATCTTAATGCATCCCTTGAATTCAAGTTAAAGGGTGTACTCCACCATAGTTTCAACCTCAATGATGTGCATATTGTTTCCAATTCCATATATACATGAATGCACATATTTAGGGGATCTCATACTTTACCTTGATGTTTCATAAGTATTGATCCATTCTTTCTTGCCACATATATTTAGGATCATTATTTAGAAACAAATCATTTAGTATATATAAAACTTGTGTAGTTGTAGTATACTCATGGTAATATAGGATAAACTCAAAAGCATCTAAAATTGAATGTGTATATTGATTCAAAGTTCAATTATTTATATTTACACATTTAATGGAGTTTATTCTATGCTTGATGGTCACAAGAGTATTGATCCCTTTTTCACCACTCAAATATATGGTATTATTACATGGAAATCATCAAAATGAGTATATAAAACTTGTGTAGTTAATATATACTCATAGCAATTTAAATAAAATTTAAATTGTGTTCGGTTGTCATTCAATCATCAAAGAACCAATCATGTGTTGATGGTGTTCTTTGTTGGTTAAATTGGCAAGAAACCTATCGGTTTCATTGCGGTCTGCTGATTTCGGTGCTCTACAGGGTCATCAACAAATGGAAAGCTCAAGACAAGTTCTTACTCTTTCAGTAATGCAAGGAAGATGTCATATGTCTATATAACCTTGTGCCGCGAATCATTAGCAGCTTATTGTAAATTTTATTGTTATTTCTCTTAAATGAAAGGCAAAGTTTCTATCAATCTTTCAAAAAAAATTCTACTGCGAGATATCATAGATATTTTTTCGTTGACTACAATCGAGTCATGAAGACGGTTCAGACCGTGACGTTAACGTCTCACGAAGACGGGAAGGATTTAGCTGTAGGCGGCTGTTCAAAACGGAAAACTGTAGACATGCAGGAACTGGAGACGGAAAATAGATGCACAGAACCAGTCAACCCGCCTTTAGCTCTTCTCTCTTTTAGAGTACGTGGAGGACGCACGCTCCACCTGCGTCACATACGCGTCCAGTACACTGCACACATGACATGATAGGAATTTTACGGAGTATTTTCGCCATCTTTGGATGGGCTAAAGCTAATTGTTAGCTGTCTAATGGCTAGAGCTAATGGTTAGCCAGCTAATAATTAGCCTAGGGCTGTTTGGATACATGGCTAATGGTTGGACTAATTTCTTAGAAAAATCATGTCTGCTCCTCGTAACGGACTGGAGAGCGAATACTTTAAATAAAAGGTAGATCGTGATTACTTACTTTTTTATTTGCTTCTTAAGATTTTGTACAACTTATATTAAGAAGAAATGTATAGAAGCACTGCTCATACTTTATTAGCTACCGAAATCTTTTAAAAAGTTCACTAAAATTTCCCACTATATCCTAAGTTCCTCTTGATCAACGTCATCTCGTCTGATCTCTCGTCTGATGCAACGGTCTAGATCGGCGTTTTCAGCTCTACCTCCTTTCCAAACCGCACGAGCCCAGCCCGAAAAAATCACACGGCCCTCAGCTTTCCCTCCGAAGCCGCCACTTGACGTGGTGTGCTGGCCCAGCGTCGCGGACGGCAACCCGAGCGAAAGCAACGGGCGCGCGCGCGCGCGCGCAAGGTGAAACCCCTCCCATCCCGCCACCGGGCTCGGCCGCAATCGCCCATTGCGTCCGCCCGCCAGGGAAACAAATTCTACGTAACGGTGCTGCATACTGCGATTTGTGTAGCACTATGCGGATTGACGTCACGCGTCCCGCTGCATTAATCTCTATACAAATTCATCAATCTCCAAGCACTTTAATGCACTTTAATCCTTATCACTTAATTGTTTTCTGCATGAAAATTGACACAGCTGGACACGTTGCGTCAATCCACGCAGTGCTGCACAGGCCACGGTAAGCATCACGGTTGCATAGAATTTTTTTCCGCCCGGCGCGCACGCTTCCGCCATCATTGCAGCGGATCGAGGTGGTTGCCCTGCTCATCTTTCCGCCCGCCGCCCCGATCCCGTTCCGTTCATCAATTCACGCCGAGCTCCTGCAAGCAAGGGGGGCGAATAGTTAATAAATTGGACGCCCGCCCGACTCTGTGAATCGCGCCGTGCTTAATTGACCGCGCGCGCGGCGAGGGAGCAATCATGGGGGCGGAGTTAATACGGTCGGGTGATCGATCCGTCAAACACTGGGCTAATGATAATCGCGTGTGCGATCGATCGACAGTAACGGTGATTAGCCAAAAACAATAATTCGATCGCGTGACTGATGATTCCATCGCGCGCGTCGCCACGTGTGGCTGGTTCGTCGATGCGCAACACCGGGCGGCCAGTGATTTGCTCGAGCTAAATGCGAGGCAGCTGATGGGTTCCCTCTGGTGGTCCTGGGCCGAAGAAAAGGGCTCCTCACGTACGTTTGCTTGTGCTGGTGCAACTGTTGGTCCGCGAGAACAATCATGGTTGTACTGTCTGCTTCATGGTAACTTATGAATTGAGATCGACATAAAAATAAAAGGAAGACTTATTATCGAGTTGGAACTTGGAAGCCGTCCGTGTCTACGCAGATTGAGAAGCCGGGCATGGCACTGTTTGTCTGTTTTGGAAGCAATGGTTTTGGTGTGCATTTCTAGGCTGTTTGGACGCTGCGCTCGGCGGGAAACGGCCGCGTGAAGCTAGGGCGCGCGGAGAAATGCATCGGCGGGGCCAGGCTCGCGCGGGCGGAGATGGGAACCAAACACGCGCTTCGACGGGTTAACGCACGCGCGGAGCCAGGCTGAGCACTGCTTATCAAGTTGCAGAAACTGTAGGTCAAAATTACATATGTCCAGGTAAGCAAGAAGTGCTGAGAACAGGGGCGGACCCTCCCTTTAGGCATGGTGGGGCGGCCGCCCCAGCTACCGAATCAACTTGAGACCTTCATTACAGGGGCGGACCCTCCCTTTAGGCATGGTGGGGCGGCCGCCCCAGCTACCGAATCAACTTGAGACCTTCATTATACATGTGCGAAGAGCTGATGATTTCATTACTTGTCATGATCTTGGAAGTTTGATCGTGAAGATAGTTGAAACTAAAAAATATCTAGCTTTTTCATTGGTCTATCGCCTCATTGAGTTGGCATTGATCCTACCAGTGACAACGGCATCGGTTGAAAGAGCCTTCTCGGCTATGCACTTAACCAAGACCGATTTTCGCAACAAAATATCTGATGATTGGCTCAATGACTTTATGTTGCGCTACATTGATAAGGGCATTTTTAAAGGATTTGGTTGTGATAACATTAATAATAGGTTTCAAGCCATCAAAAACCGGAGAATGGATTTGCCAACAAAACCTAGACAACTAAGACACTCTTAGTGCTTAAATAGTGGTATGTATTTACATAGTATTAATCACTTTTTAGTATATGATCACTTTATTATATCTCACTGGTCCTCATTGATCTATTTGTTAAATCGACGGGAATATCTATTATCTTTTGATCATTTGATGGATTTTGAACTATATGGTTGAAAAATTGGTGTTTACTCTTCATGTGAGAGGTATCATCTTAAATCTTCTTCTATGTCGTTTATTTACTGTTTACACTCTAATGTGTGTGATTGGAATACAAATATGGTGTCTATACAGTATATTTCTACTTTTAGTTAAGTTTGTTGCTCAAGTTCGCCCCACCTAATTTTTTTTGCTGGGTCCGCCACTGGCTGAGAAATATACAAGCAGAATACAAGGAACTTTTTTTTTTTTTCCAAAACGGTATACGGTGGTGGGCTTACGCAGACCTGAACTTTAATCATAACGCCCAAAACGGCAAAAGTACAAGGAACTCAAATCATATCATCGTACCAATACGAAAATCAAACCTTAGTAGACATTAACACTGAGATAGCATCATATCAGTTCCTCTGCAGTTTCAGATAAGATGTTTCCCGGTAGTTTTGTAAAAGAAAAAAATATATGTTTCCCTGCAATTTCTTGAAAACAGAAGCAGCAGCTAGCTCCACTGAAACTGTGAAAGTTAAGCAGATTAATTCAAAGAAGCTGCCAATTCCTTCATTTCTTTAAGAACGAGCAAACTATCAATGGACGGACAATTGCCCGTGAATTTTCACCTTGTTGCAATGAAAATAAATCAGAGAAAGATACCCTTGCTTGTTGCAATAAAGCACCAGAAACAACAGTATATATTTGTAGAACGATTGGAAAAGGTAGATCGAAAATACCAAGACAATGACCTACTTTCAACAAAAACTCCCTCGCACGCTAATGAGTAATGACTAGTTTAACAAAGGATTTAATTTCATCTGATTTTTTTTTGGACAAAACAATAAATTTATTTTTGTACCTGGCATACCTGGGATATTCATTTTTTTAGATAATGGAAGAAATTAACTGCTGACTTCTGCATCCTAAGATGCACAAAGCCCACAAATTATTACAAAGTTACAGCAGAAATGTTGTCTATAAGGTACATGCTAGAAAGCAAAATTTTAACAATCCATGAAAAGGATAAAGCAAAGCTCTCAACCCGCACAGAGCATCTAAATCTCCATTCATGGCCGATGAATAATTCCCTGATCAGCACCTCCAAAGATCTGCATGCTACTTAAACCACATCGCGACCCACTTGTCGATGCAACACGGACCATGATTGCAAGCAGTTGATACACATATAGGTAACCTGCAATGGATTAAATATTATTTTCTTATCAAAAAATAACATTATTTCGACATAGCCAGATAGACCAATATAAAGCGGCAACCCCAGCCAAAATTTTAGCCTTTAACTCCTTGCCCAAACCCACTAATCAGTTTTCAAACATATTGTTTATACACCTTGGAGGTGGCAAATTAAAAGCTGCTAGTATAATGCACCATGCAAAACTCAAAAAATAGATGTTGTATGATCTTCTCATTGTTACAAAAACAACATTGTTTACTACCAATATAATTCCTTTTACTAAGGTTATCTTTTGTCAAAATTATTCCTCGATGGAGGTACCAAAGGAAAAATTTTATTTTTAAAGGTACCTTAAGCTTCCACATATAACCATTTGTTATTGGAAGATGTTGATGCATTAAGACTGCATACATCGAATGGACAGAAAACTATCCATTTTGATGTAGGTTCCATCAAAACTTATCTTGATCTGGAGTTAATTGTATACCAACAACCCTAGTTATAAGCTCTTGCAAATATAGTAAATTAGGTCCTATAATGACCCTACAAAAAGACACATTAAAAGAATCAGAGCTCAAAACTTCAGCCGCTGTAGCATGTTTGTGTCAAACAATGTTAAAAAGATGAGGGTATTGTTCACTAAGGGGGTATTTTCGAGCCAAATGTCTTACCAAAACTGTATTGAGATCCATCATGAATGTAAAAGGAAACAATAAAAAAATAAGGTTTGACCTTCATTAGACCTGTCCAAAAATGAGAGTCCCCTGACCTTCCTTCTACTTGAGATATAGTCTTACTTCCCAAATACTTTCTTATAAGGAAACGTTGCCAGACACCCTCCTCATTTAAAAGTTTGAATAACTATTTACTAATGAAACAAATATGAGAGGTGCTTCTATGCTCTTCCTTTTAAAAGTTGCACAATTATTAAAGCATGAATGAAGGGTAGATGGTGATTACTTACCCCTTCGCTTGCTTCAAGATTTGTGCAACTTGTACTAGAAAGAAGAGCATAGAAGCACCTCTCAACAAATATTTGTATATTAAGATCATGATTGCCTAGCCCCCCTTGATCTTTGGGTTGGCATAGAATATTCCATTTAGCAAGCCTGTATTTTCTCTTTTGGTTGTCATTCTGCCAGAAAAATCTGGATCTGAAGTAGTCCACTCGTTTAAGAACCCCGAGTGGTATCCTAAAAAAGGATAACATAAACATGGGTAAACTACTAAGCACAGAGTTTGTAAGGACTAATCTACCACCAGTTGACAGATATTTGCCTTTCCAACTACTCAACCTCTTTTCAAATCTTTCTTCTACTCCCTTCCGCTCATTATTTCTTAATTTTCTATAATGTATCGGTATGCCAAGGTATCTGAATGGAAAGCTACCTAACTCACAGCTGAATAACTATGAGTATTGGAGCTCGAACTCCTTAGCAGATCCAAAACAAAAAAATTCACTTTTGTGGAAATTTATCTTGAGGCCAGAAAGTTGTTCGAAGGCACATAACAAGAGTTTCAAATTTTTGGTTTGATGAAAATTCTGATTTGTAAAGATAATAGTATCATCTGCATATTGTAAAATTGGCAGTCCATTATCCACCAAATGTGGTATCACACCTTTTATTTGTCCCTTTTTTTGGTTCGTTCTAAAATAACAGCCAGCAAATCAACAACTATGTTAAATAAAATAGGGTACAAAGTATCTCCTTGCCTGAGACCTTTTCGGGTCTGGAAGTACGGACCAATGTCATCATTAACCATGATGCCAACGCTTCCACTGGATACAAAGTTCTCAATCCACAAACACCACCGTGGCGAGAAACCTTTCATCCTTAAGGTCTGTTAAAAAAAAGGTCATTTGACTTTATCATAAGTCTTTTCGAAGTCCACTTTAAACATGACCCCATCAATATTTTTATTGTGCATTTCGTGAATTATTACGCCTTCCAAAATATTTTGCCCTGGCATAAACGTCGTCTTCGTCGGACTTCCAACATTTTGAGCGACACTTGTGATCCTATTAACGCCAACCTTAGTAAAAATTTTAAAGCTGACATTAAGAAGACAAATCGGTTGATACTTTGTATTCGGCTTGGAACTTTGTTCTTAGGCAAAAGCGTAATAATACCAAAATTCAGACTGAAAAGAGGGAGGACACCCTTATGCAGATCATGAAACATAGCCATTAAGCCCTTCCTAGTAACATCCCAAAACTCCTGATAAAATTTAGCTAGAAACCCATCTGAACCCGGTGCCTTATTGTGTTCCATTTGAAAGATTGCCTCTCTCACCTCTTTCTCTATAAACTCCTATATAAGAAAGTCATTCTCCGAGTTAGGGACTTAAGGGATATTATCTCGGCAAGACTCAATCATTGAAAAATGATTGCTATCTAGCGGTCTAAAAAGACCTTTATAAAATTTGGTTATGTACTTCATCAATTGTACATGCCCACATATAATCCCCTCCTCTTGCTCAAGCTGAAAATTTGTTGTTTTCGGTCTTTACCATTTTGCTACCAGATAAAAATATTTAGTGTTATTATCACCCTCAATTGTATGCTTGATTTTTGCTCTTTGATACAATTTAAGTTCCTCCTCTCGTAACAACTGAGTAAGCCTCTCATGAGACCAGTAGTCAACCCAAAACTATCAGCTTTTATGTCAAGATCATGAATGATTTGAAGGAGTTCTTTCTTTACTTTTCTATAATTAAGTACCACTTATATTCTTGGCCCAACATCTCAGGTGCTACCAAAGATTTCTGATCTTAAATTGCCATATCAAAGAAGCAATCCCTGGTTAGCCACCCAAGTTCAAATTTGAACAAAGACTAGTTACACGAGTGGAATGCTTTTCCAGTATTGAGTAATAGAGGAGTATGATCAGAAAGGACTCTTTCTAGAGCATTCATAGTGACCAATAGGAACTTGTGTCCTAGTCTGTCCAACTTCTCAAAAGTAGGATTCTCTAAAGAATTAGCCTAAATAAACCGACAGCCAGACAATTTGATTTCTCTTAGATCCAAACTATCAATAACAACATTGAAGAAGAAATACCATCGGGCATCAAAATTATTATTATTCTTCTCATCATGTCTCTTAATACTATTAAAATCATCACCTATCAATATAGGTAATGACTCTTTGCTACATGTATGGATCTCAGATGTTTTGAGAAACTGTATGCTTCTTTCGGTTAACGAGTGGAAATCCCTAGCAATGGTTAGTGTTAATAGCTAGCGATACCGGAAATAAGGCAAAGTACAACCTCAAAAATGGGACAGGATATGTGCAGAATGATAGCTAGCCCTATAAGTAAGTACACATCTAACATGACATCTATAGTATGTTAATTAATAATTATCACTAGTAGCTTAATTAGGTTGCTAGAAAGTAGCAACTCATGTGATGTATATGTGCACTGCCTTTCTTCTCATTTTTCCTCCGGTTTTTGGAAGTCTGACACAAATTCAGTGCAAAATTTGCCGTACCAACTCGGTTGATGCAGTATCCTACGCGCTCGCACCATATAAAACATAGAATTATGAAGCACACATCTCACTGTCCCCCTTGCCTTGATGTTACGGCTGTAACATCAAAAT
Source organism: Rhipidocladum racemiflorum (assembly GCA_036346355.1). NCBI lineage: Eukaryota > Viridiplantae > Streptophyta > Magnoliopsida > Poales > Poaceae > Rhipidocladum > Rhipidocladum racemiflorum. Next base: position 5,645,115 of record CM070577.1, read on the forward strand.
TTATAGGTGGCAATTGACTTGACGATCACAAATCCATTTTTCTTCTACAGTTCAACTAGTATCACCTCAGCCATCCGGCTCCCAGCAACGCTGCACAAACGAGCAAGCCCTAGCTAGCTCATCATCGGACGCATCTAAATATGTACAACTCTAGCTACCCAATTATTTCATCACAAATTTAATTAGCCCTCAACCATGAACATGTAAGTTGAAACGACCATGCTTGAAAATATTTGAAAAAGGACAGAGTAACAGTACAAGTTCAGACATTGTTTGCTCTAAATAACAAAATCAAATAAAATATGCAACTTGATCATAAATCAAGAACTTAAAGGATGCTCACATCGATCTCTGTATGCATGTACAATCCATTAATCCATGCATGCATGAACTATTCACAAGGCTAGAGGCCGTATTCTGCACTCGATCGATCGTGTCTATCTAACCCAGTAGTAGGTACTGCGCTCCCTCGCGGCGGCGCGAGGCTGCTGCATGCGCAGCTGCTCGTGGAACCACATGATGAACTCGTCGGCGCGTCTGTCCACCACGCCCCTCCCCTCCTCGTCCTCCTCCCTCGCCGGGAAAGGCGAGTCCGTGATCCGCACCTGCCGCGGGCCCGGGCCGGCAGCCGGCACCCACGACACCGCTCTCTCCAGGTCGCCGTCGTCGTCGCCGTCCGTCGCCTCGGCCGCCTCCTTGACGTCCATCAGCTCGAAAAGACTCGTCACCGCCGCTGCCGAGCCGTACTCCGCCGCTGGATGGTCGTGGCCCTCAGCGCCGTGCTGCAGGCGCAGGCGGCGCTGCGCTCGGCGGCGCTTGTGCAGCGGCGTGCTGCTACAGCTGAACTCGACCTCGCGGGGGCGGTACTGGTACTGGTACACAACGGCGGCGGGGTCCATGGACCGGCACGACAGCGAGGAGAGCCCGGAGGCGCCGCCCGTCGCCCCGCCGCTGTGGCCGGCGCCGGCGTGCACGCCGCCGCGCGGGTACGGGTGCACCACAGCCGCAGCTGGGTCCATGGACCGGCAGGAGAGCGTTGTTGACAGGTACGTCATCGCCGCGTGCTCCCTCACGGCGGCGGCGAGGCCGTGGTGGCCGTCGTGGTGGTGGCGCTTGGACAACAGCTGGTGCAGGTGGACCCCGAGCGCGGCGACCTTGGGCTGGTACTTGCCGAGGCGCTTGACGAGGACGAGGCAGACGGCGCGGAGCAAGCGCCACAGCTTCTTGGCGCTCACTTCTGGCATCTGCTCGTGATGGGTGCCACCTCCCGATTCCATTGTCGCCTGGTCACTGCTCATCTCCGCACTCGGCTAGCTTTGTCTCCTTTCTCGTTTTGGAAAATTCCAGTGTTTTTGGCCTGCTTGTTATTAGGAGTTAGGACTAGTTATTCTATTAGCTAGCCTGCCCGTGTTTGTGACAGGAATCAGGATTGGAGCTTAGAAAGGGTATTTAAAGGAGAATGGTGAGATGGCTTAGCACTGGACATTAATAATTCCAAGGAGAATTATTGGTGTAATTTTTGTGTTTTGGTTTGCTTGTTTCATGACGTGTAGCTCGCCAGGTAGGTCAGCACAAGCTTGCGTGTCAGGTCAGATAAAAATATTATCCGGATGTTTTTGTCCCAAACAAACATCCAAATTTTGGACCGTACAAGCAAAACACACATCCGTCCGATCAAAACATAGCAACCCACCTTGAATTCAAAGGGGTGTGCACCGATCTCAAAGCAAATCCAATGGCGAAGAATTTGGATGATGGTTGCTGAAGAAAACATATACGAATGGGAGTAGCTTCTAAACCAGCTTTTTGGAAAAGGCCGATCAAATATACTCTTTTCGGTCATAAATAGTTATAATTTTAAATATCGATACGATTTTCAAAATACAATTTGGATCACTAATTTATATTATAATATATTTATAAGATTCAATAAAAATATCATATTATCAAAGTACTTTTTGAGACAAATATACACATATGATTTTTATACATCCAATTTAAGTATTTAAAAAGATATTAACGGTTAAATTTTGAAAACTTTAAATGCACATATGTCCAAAACAATAACTATTTATGACTGAAGGGAGTACCGTACAAGCGCTAATGTAAGTGGACTGACATTGTAACAACTAACAAGTGGTAAAAACTACAGTACTTCACCAAAATTAAATTTTGCTTTTAATTTGCTTGTTGCTATTTTGCGTAGTAATCGTTCTCTTAAAAAAAAAAAAGGCATTGGTCGAAATAAATCAAGTATAATCGGAGGCTTTCGTTGATTTCGTCATCTAGCTTAAATTAGGTTAAGACAAATAGGGTCTTTTCGAGTGTTAGAGCTAGCGTGCTTCGATGAGAAGAAATATGGCTAGAAAAAAAACTCAAAATCATTGTGGGCATGCTTGGCCCCATCGATAGGAATACGAAGAAAAGGGCACCTGAACTTTTCATTAACTATTGTCATGAGTCCCATACGTACGGCTGGGATCATCACGATGAATTGATGCCGCATTCGAATCTAAAAGAACAGCTGCATGAACGCTCGGCAAACTTTAGCGATAAGATGGGATCTTAACATCGAAGGGAATCAACGTCAGATGCCAGATCGAGCTAGCTAGCTAGCGAAGCATTTCTCGTTATATTTTCTTGAGAAAAAAATCTTGTCACGAAGAAAAGTTAATTTAGCAGGTTAACATAACAGCGGAAATGAATAGTGCATGACAAACATGGTACTAAACAGTGTGTCGAAGATGAATTGTGTCAATCGATCAAGTTATGGGAAAAAGTTTACTAATAAAAAGAATATGATAAAAGGTGTCTTTCTCCCATCCATGAATTATGACACAAACAATTGGAATTTTGATGTCACCAGCTGGACTAGTCAGTTCAATGTACATTAGTTCAAAGGTTTTATTCACTACAGTTTTATAACATGGGAGGAGTCCATAAGGACACGTACTCCTAATGCTCCTATGTCATCAGTTTTTTCTAACATATCATATAGGATTAATGCTGATGTGGAGAGATGATTAAAGAAGAGAGAGATGTAAGCCATTTTTTACATGAGAAACAACTTGGACACACAAACTAAAGAAAAATACAACAAAAATATGCATTGGGAAGAGGCACTACTACAGAACCGGCCTTCACAACCGGCCTATCACAAGCGGTTACGTGCGCCCCGCTTGTGGAGTCCCGTGCCACAAGCGGTTCGTGGGCAACGGACGGGAGGGGGTCTCTAGAAGCGGTTCTTAACACAAACCCCTTCTGGAGCGTCCTCTCTAGAAGCGGTTCGTGTTTGGAACCGCTTCTAGAGGTCTAATGGGGCTCGAAGCGGTTTGTGTGTAGAACCGCTTGTAGAGCCCCCTCCCGCCCAAAGGCATTTAAACTCTGTCTTCCTCCCCGAGCTCGCACAGGACATCACAGTGGTGGGCCGAGAGCTGTTCATGGCGAGGTGCTGCCAAAATTTTGAATTGAGGCTATTAGATCCGAATTAATTGTTCTAAGGTGAGTAATATGTTGCTGACATCCTTCTCACCTAGATATTGATGTTTTTTGTGCATTGGATGTTGAGAAATTATGTTTTGTTCGCTTATATTTTTGTTCTTAAGGTGATATATCACGATTTGGTGTATGAAATGAAATTCAATAAATGTGAAACGATGAAAAATTACAAGCGTGTGGAAGAGAAAAGATTTGTATGAAAATGTAACAATTAGTTAGTTTTATTTTTAAAAAGTAGGAGGATTAGAAATAATTAGTTGGCTTTAGTGAAAAGAACAGAATGATTATAAAATACAAAACTATTAGTCATAGTTAGCTTTAATAGAATATTGTGATAGATGTTGTTATTATTTTTATTTGTGTAGATGAATCGGCAATGGATGTACAATGCAGACCGTCGGTCAAGAGAGTTCCGAGATGGCATTAAGGAGTTTCTCGACGCGCCGTTGCATTCTTGCCTCGAGGAAGCTTCATACGTTGTCCGTGCGTGATCGCAAGAATGAGAAGGAGCATTCGAGCGATGGATGGTTATGAGGCATGTGATCACGAGAGGTTTCATGGCAAACTATACCTGCTGGACCCACCATGGCGAAACAAAGGCGATTCGACGGGAAGACGATGAAGAAGACGAAGAAGAGGAAGATAGAGCCAACAAAGATGCGGACACCACTCAATACGGGTCCGTGGAAGATACACTCGATGAGTTTGGCGATGATGAGCTAGAACAGATGCTCCGTGACGAGAGGGAGAGTTCACAGAGGAAAGACAATACAAGAAGTTTGAGCATGGTAGAGGACCACCGAATCGCTTTGTACCCAAAGCGTGCACAAGGCCACAAAAAGCTGCGTACTACACTGGAACTCATGCAATGGAAGGCCACACACGGTGTGTCGGACAAGGGATTCAATGGTTTGTTATCACTCGTAAAGAGGTTGCTTAGGAAGGAAACACTCTACCAGAATCTACGTATGAAGCGAAGCGAGTCCTGCGCCCTTTAGGATTGCAAGTGCGGAAGATACATGCATGTCCTAACGATTGTACCACTATGTCGCAATGAGTATGCCGATTTGGTGGTCTGTCCAGTGTGCGAAGAATCCCGGTATAAGGTGCAGCGTGACGATTCAGGTGAATTAGATGGGAATCGTACGAAGAAGAGAACTCCAGCAAAAGTATTGTGGTATTTCCCTGTGATACCCCGGTTGAAGCGTCTGTTTGCTAACGAAGGTCATGCCAAGATGATGCGTTGGCATGAGGAAGAGCGTAAGGAAGACGGGATGCTTAGACACCCCGCAGATGGCTCATAGTGGCGGAAAGTCGATCGGGCTTACCCGAACTTTGCAAATGAGGTCAGAAACATAAGGTTTGGGTTGAGCACCGATGGGATGAATCCTTTCGGTCAGTTGAGCAGCATCCATAGCACCTGGCCTGTGACACTTTGCATCTATAACATTCCTCCATGGCTGTGCATGAAGCGGAAGTACATCATGATGCCATTATTGATCGAAGGCCCGAAGCAACCTGGAAACGACATAGATGTCTACCTGAAACCATTGGTTGAAGACCTTGTGAAGTTGTGGGAGGATGGTGTACGGGTTTGGGATGAGTACAAAAGAGAGTATTTCAACTGCGTGCATTGTTGTTTGTAACAATCAACGATTGGCTGCGCTTCGGTAACCTCTCCGCCAAACTGTGAAAGGGTTTAAAGCCTGCACTCGTGTATAAATGAAACGGACTGCATGTACCTCAAAAACTCTCGGAAGTGTGTGTACATGGGCCACCGCAGTTTCTTCCTAGCGATCATGCTTTGAGGTGGAAAGGAAGTAAATTTAACGGGTAACAGAAATTCGTGGTAAGCCTCAGCATCGTAATGGGCGACTTGTGTTTGCTATGGTAAAAGATCTGAAAGTAGTATTTGGGAAGGGTCGTGGAAGCATACCTGTGCCGAACGAGGATGGTCATGCACCCGCATGGAAGAAGAAATCAATATTTTGGGACTGCCGTATTGGGAGGTTTTGGAGGTTCGTCACTCATTTGGACTTCATGCACATCACGAAGAATGTTTGTTTGAACCTGCTAGGCTACATAGATATGTACGGCAAATCGAAAGATACACTGCAAGCTCGGAAGGACCTTGAAGACATGGAGGTGAGGAGTGACCTACATCCGAAAAACAAAGAAGGGACAAAACAACTTTATCTACATCCTGCAAGCTACACTCCAAGCAAAGAAGAGAAAAAGCATGATTGAGTGTTTGAACAGTGTGAAGGTCCTTACGGATATTCCTCAAATGTAAAGAGACTCATAAACACGAAAGAGAACAAACTCAAGGCCTAAAATCCCATGATCGCCTTGTGTTGATGACACTGATTGCTCCCAGTAGCTATCGAGGTATCTTGCCTGAGTGGGTGCGGGGACAATCACGAAGCTATGTTCATTCTTCAACGCCATTTCGCAGAAAGTCGTCGAACCAGCTAAAATGCCTAAGTTGGAGGCCGATGTGGTACAAAGTTTGGTTAGCCTCGAGATGATTTTTCCTCCTGCATTCTTTGATATCATGGTTCATCTCACCGTTCACCTTGTCAAGGAGATAGGTATCCTCGGACGATGTATCTCGCACAACATGTTCCCTTTCGAGAGGTACATGAGTGTCCTCAAGAAATACGTCAGAATCGTCAAGGCCCGAAGGGTGCATTGCCGAGGGCTACGTGGCGGAGGAGGTGATAGAGTTTTGTGTTGATTACATGAATGATGTAAATCCTATCGGCGTCCCCATATCACGACACGAGGGGAGGCTACGGGGCAAAGGGACAATAGGAAGGCAAGCAGTTGCATGCAACGATCTTGTTGCATTCAAGCAAGCACATTTCACTGTTCTGAAGCAATCCACCATAGTCGCCCCCTATGTCAGTCAAGACAAGAGTGTCCTACGCCGCGAGTTCACAGGTAAGACAGAGAGTTGGATAACCCTGAAGCACATGGATTCTTTCGGCAGCTGGCTACAGAAGTACATCCTTGAGGAAGGGTCAAACGATGAACTATTGCAACGCTTGGCCCGGGGACCATCACAAGAAATCGGGACATTCAAGGGGTATGAGATCAATGGTTACACATTCTACACGAGATCCAGGATAACAGGAGCACCAACGAGCAGCGGCGTCAGTATAGACGCCAAGACAACAAAGGGCAGGTTCGACACATATTACGGTTTCATAGAAGAAATATGGGAGCTCGACTATGGACCTCTCAAGGTCCCTCTATTTAAGTGCCAATGGGTCAAGCCGAGGACAAACGGTGTGAAGGTCGACAACACGGCATGACAACCGTGGATCTCACGAAGTCGGCTATAGGCGCGAACCGTTTGTTCTCGCGAACGATGTGGCTCAGGTCTTCTATGTAATGGACATGTCAAGCAAACCTAAAAATCGAAAGGACAAGCAAAAGGTAATGCCAAAGCGACATGTAGTTCTCCAAGGCAAACGACGGATTGTAGGAGTTGAGGACGTCGCCGATGAGGAAGAGTATGGTCGATTCGACGAGCTCCCTCCTTTTACGCTTGATGTTGAAATAAACGTCTGCGTGGATGTGATGTCGATGCTCCTTACATACGCCACGATCATAAAGAAGGAACAATTGTAAAGACGAAGACTTAAGATGTACTACTTGTATACATTATGGTGGAGAAACATTCCTTGTACATTATTCCATATGATCATGTTGATATGTTGATGTTTAACATTGCTTGTACATATGATGTTTTAAAAAAATGAAACAATAAAATAGAAACACTTCAAAAAAAACATAAAAATCGCATACAAACACTTAAAAAAAATAAAACCATCGAATACAAACACTTTTAAAAAAAGAAATACAAACACTTAAAAAAAGAAAGGAAAAAAAAAGAAATACAAGCACTTTTAAAAAAATTATTGTATACTTAAAACAATGCAGTGCCTTCTAAGGTTAACAAGAAATCTCATCTCCCCCTTGGCTAGCGCGGGCGCTTGAGTGCGGGCTTGTGCCCAAAGGTTGCGTGTTCGAGCCCCACTCGCGCCCGGCCTTTCTTTTTTTTAAACCCCACTACAAGCGGTTCTTAGTACCAACCGCTTGTAGTGGGGTACTACTACAAGCGGTTCTTAGTACCAACCGCTTGTACAAGTACCACTACAAGCGGTTCGCAAGACCAACCGCTTGTAGAAATGGGTGAGCTGGTAGGCTACTTGCAGTCGGGGTCCTCTACAAGCGGTTGGTATTACGAACCGCTTGTAGAAGTACCTCTACAAGCGGTTGGTGTTACGAACCGCTTGTAGAAGTGGGGTAACCTTTAAATTTTGAAGTCCCGAAGGCTCCCGCACCTTCAAATTTTCTAAGTCCCGCGCGCGCCAGAGCCAGCTCCGTCGACCGCCACCACGCCGACGGCCCCACCACCGCCGACGCCTCCCGACCAGCGCCTGACGCCCCAGTGCCATCCACCCTGGAGGACCTAGGTAGCTGGCGAAATGCCCCCTCCTGCTCTGTCTGTATTGATGCCCGCAAGGTGTTCGGTGAAATGCTCACAAGAAATTTTGTTGATCTGTTGATGTTGTAGTACATTTTTGTTGTATATATATTGTATATAAGTTTTCATGGCCACATTTATGTTGTATGTTGGAGTTTTCATGCTCTCTCTGTTGTAACTATTGTATATATATTGTAGGAAAAAACTAAAGAACGATATGCCGTTCTTGTCTAAAATAATGTCATATAGGTTGTGTCACCATCCATTCACCTTTGATGATATTCACGGATAATATCACGGAACTTATCCGTGAGGCATAATGAAACTTATATGTGAAATATCATGAAACTTATCCATTAAACCTAATGAAATTTATCTGCGAAACATCATGAAACTTATCCGTGAAATCTAATGAAACTTATCTATGAAACCTAATGAAACTTATACATGGAATATCATGAAACTTATTTATGTTGTATGTTTGTTTGACAATATATAAGTATTCTATATATGATTTCATCCCACATTTATGTTGTATGTGTGTTTGACAATATATAAGTATTCTATATATGATTTCATCCCATATTTATGTTGTATGTGTGTTTGACAATATATAAGTATTCTATATATGATTTCATCCCACATTTATGTTGTATGTGTGTTTGACAATATATAAGTATTCTATATATGATTTCATCCCACATTTATGTTGTATGTGTGTTTGACAATATATAAGTATTCTATATATGATTTCATCCCACATTTATGTTGTATATATGTTTGAGAATATATAAGTATTTTATATATGATTACATGCCCACTTTAGATGGCGACACCAAGGCGTGGTGACCGGATTTCGACAATGAGGAAAATTTGATGTTTGAGACAATTGCGCTGGGTACCATCTTAGGCCTGGATGAGGTCATTAACACCTGTCATTGCCGATGAGGTCATTAACACCGGTGCCGCCAATGAGGTCGTTAACACTGCATCTTGGCGAGGATCTGCCAACAATGAGGTATACTCTTAACCATTATGAAATCACCGTAAACATGTTAATTATTGTAACATGTGTTTGTGTATCCAGCCAGTACATCATCGGCCACCCAGTCCGAATTAACCGAGGACCTAACAAGAAGCCTTCGACCAAGTATGTGATAACCGAGGTCGGCAACGACGGAGTCTGGTAGCCCCATCAGCCAATTGGCCCTTTCAACAATGCTTGCGGCTACCACGTGAGGGATCACGTCCCAATCAAGATCGAGAAATGGACCAAGTCCTGCGGCTACCAAGGAATTGCTGCGGAATGATATGAAGGAAACTTTCACTTTTCCGGATGGAGTACGAGCAGAAGGCCAAGGGATGGGCTTTGAAGAAGATGGCAACTTCCTTTCAAAGAAGTGGAAGTCGTCCCTCACCCGCAAGTACATCGACAGAGGAGAAAGGCGGACTTCAATCAATTTCCTAAGTCGGGCAGATCATTGGGAGGCTTTCGAGGAATTCAAGCTATCCGATGCAGACAAAGCCGCGAGAGAGAAAAACAAGGTGAATGCCTGAAGAAAAAATACCACCACCATCTCGGCACCGGTGGTTACATTAAGGCTGCGAAGAAATGGGACAAGCGGGAAGAGGAACTTCGGCAGCAGGAGATTGTACACAAATCGAGGATTGGGAGCCCCGTCACAGAATCGGTTCTTGGCTCACGGGGGCCAACTTGCAGATGACGGTAGCTTGGTGATGGCACCGACAGTCCAAGAAGTTGGTCAAAGGATTGTACAAGCCATCGATCAATCTCGGTCAGGGTCCTTCATGACGGACAGGGAGAATGACGAGCTAACATATGCCCTTCAAAACCCTCGAGCACCGGACGGACACGAGGATTCGGAAAGATACCGTGGAGGCACGGATTTGCCAAAGACGCATAGCGATTCAGGAGCCGGGACAGAAGCAAGAGGAGAGATCAGGGTAGAGTGAGCCGTTTGGAGGACGAGCTTAGAGCTACAAAGGCTTCTGTCGGTGTTTCGAGCACCGGCCAATGAATTTGTATAGGTAAGAGGGGGGTGCACGCTCCCTCTCCTCGACGGCTTACTGGTGAGCATTAAGATGGCATACTGTTCTGGCTTAACGCCCCTACCCAGCTGTGGGTTTGATTGTATTGATTCCTTGGTTGTCCGCTGCCTTATGCTCGCTCCTCCCCTTTATATAGGCGAGGAGGGAGGTTACACTGCTTGAAAAAGAGAAAAAGATCAGGTTTTAGTCGCCCGCATGGCGGCCGATGGGATCGCCGCCTTCCTTGCCTGGGCCGGGCCTGCCAGGAAGTTGCTTGTAGTAAATGCGAGAGTTGGGGACTTGTGTCTGGCCACATCATTACGGCCAAGCATTTAATGCGCCGACACGCAATAAATGCCGCCGCTTCTTCGTGGATTTCGCCGATTCTTCTTTCCTCGCCACCGTGGCTTCGGCCCCGACCGCCCGGTTCGGCCCATGCGCTTTCGCTGGGGTACCTATACCGGTACCCGCCAAGAGTTCCAGCCCCCGCAGGCGTGCTCCGGAGGTGCCCGGGTCTTGTTTCGCCGTGATGCCGTGATTCGCTTGGCCCGATCGGGACTCCGACCGGTCGCGCGCATGAGCGACCGGCTGGTGTAGCCCCGAAAGCCTCCGAACCCCGAGCCGGGTTGGAGCAGGCCTGGTTACGGTTTGGCTCTGAAGAGCCTTCGATCGGCGCTGAGCGCACCCGGTGGTGTAGCCCCCGAGCCCCTTAGCCCCGGGAGCAGCGTCGGGGGTTTCGCTTGCTTGGTCGCGTTTGCGACGGAGGTCCGATCGCAGATATATCTGCGTTCGGTCGTGGCCGGGCCAGCGCTGGTCGGGCCGACGCCTGGGCGAGCACATGGCGCCGGTCGCCGCCAGCGCCGTTAGCAATGGATCGCTCGCGCACGTGGCGAAGGGCCGGTCGCCTGGCGGGCACGTGGCGCCGGTCGCGGCCTTTCGGGCGCGCAGCGAATGACCGCCTGGCGAGCACGCGGCGCCGTGGGTTGGCGCCACGGCCGTGGTCGCCTGGCGAGCACGTGGCGCCGGTTAGCGTGGTAATGGCCGGTCGCTCGGGCGACACGTGGCGCCCGTCGAGCCGCCGGGCGCAGTTGGCCGGGTCGCTCGCGGCGATATCGCGGCGCCGTGTCGAGCGCCGCGCGCAGAAATGGGCCGGCCGTTTGGCGCTATGGTCGCGGCCGGGCGCTGGTCGGGCCGGTCGCTGGCGAACACTGGCGCCCGTCGCCGCCAGCGCGCAGCGGTCATCGCTTCGGCGAAGCACGCGGCGCCCGGTCGAGCCGCCGGGCGCAAGTTGGCGGCTGGTCGCTTCGCGGGACACGTGGCACCCGTCGCGCTTCGGGCGCGCATATCGATCGCCCTGGCGAACACGTGGTGCAGCCTGGTCCCGCCCCTTTTACGCCTCCGTCCACCGGGGACCAGGAGGTGAGAAACGCGCTGTTTTTCGCTTGGCTCGAGCGCCGCCTCGTGGGGCCAAGCGAGTGATCCGGAACTCGAGGCCCTCGCGAGGGGGTCCCCTAGCGACAATCCCTGGCGGGCGTCCGACCCCACCGGGGCGATCCATAAAGAATCTTTCCTTACTCGGATCTCAGATTCGACCTTGGATCGCTCACGATCCAAGGCGCACTGGCCGCCACCTGGTCGACTGTTCCATGGAGAGCGTGAGGTGTGATCCCGACGTGAGTTAAGGCGATTGGTCGCCCGCCGACTCCAACTAGGGGTCTCTGGGGCTCGCTTTGTCCTCACCTCTTGCCCATTTTTGTCAGTGGTGGATATCGTCTGCCTCTGCCTTAGGGACCACAGGGCCTCATTGGCCTCGGGTGTGTATCACAAAAAGTTAGAGAGTTGGGAAATCGAGAGAACGCCAACCGTGGAGGTCGTTCTGACCGATCGTGGGTCGACTCCGCTTGGGCACTTCCTTTCTTCGCCAAGCACTACCAGAATCAGAGCCGCCGGGCGAGGCCGTGAGTACTTTTTTGGTCGAAAGTTTGGGTCGCCTTGGGAGGACCCGACGATTGGTTGTGACAACCCGACCCGCTGGGACTTCTTTGTAGCCCCGAGCGGGCGGTTTGTTTGTTACCGCCGCGCCACTTGAAGGAGTAATAACGAGTGTGCAAGAAGAAGGTACTCACTTATCTTTCTTTATGATCAAGAGGTTTTTGTTCAACGCGGGAATTGTGTAAGCTGATTCCTGCCGCTTGCTTCTGAGCCGGCCACGCCATCGCTTCAAAAGGTGCGGCCATGAATGTCGGGCGGTATCCCGGCCGCTTCGCTTGCTTTCGGACGCTTATAAATAGGCGAGCGGGCGCTGGACTTCATTCAGACGCGGAGACGAATCGCCGATTGCTTTTATGGTCAGCTTCGGGCTTCTCATTCCCGTTCTAAGTGATGAGAACTCCGCCGATCGATGAGATCGGATCGACTCCCTTCAACGAGAGGCGAGGATGAGGAGGAGTTGGGGCACGAGCTGGCCGCCTTATAGCGGCTCTGGCTCGGACGACGGGGTTGGATCGAGCGCCGAGCGAGGCGAGGAGGAGGAGCGAGAGCCGGGCGCGATAAGCCGCGTCGTCGGCCGAGGGAACCGCGAGCGCCGAGCAATTGGGGAAGCTGGCGCCGCCTCCCCGCGCCTTCTCCTTCCGGAGCCTCGAGTCGATCACACATCTAGGCTCAAGCGCTGATGGTCGCCGCTGATCGCCTGGATCGTGCCGCTGCCAGACACTTCTCCGACGGCGGCCCCTGTGGTCGGACTTCCAAGCTCCCCGGGAACCATAGAGGTCACACGTGGGGGGGCGCAGGCCGCCGCTTGAAGGTGCGCCGGCGGATCGGGGCTCTCCGCTGCGGGGTTTTGCCGATTCGGCTATTTTTGTCAGGCGCTGCGGCAAAAATTGTGCTGAAGTCAAGCTGTGTTTGAGAGGGACGATAAGTCCGAGATCAACCGTCGGGCGGGAAGACCCTTAAACGAGAAAAGCTTTCTTGGTTTTAGACTTTCTTGCTTCCAAAGAATGTAAATGCCGCTGAATTGAAGAAAATAAAGGTGTTCGAAGCTTTACATGTGTTTTTCGCTATTTTTCTGCTTGTTGCGGTAAGATATGCCGGGTCATGGTTCTTGGGTTCATGGGGACCAACCGACCAGTTGATCGACATGTTCCAAATATTTCAAAAAAGTAGGAAAAACAGTTTTGGCGCTGAAGCGTTAGTTCCCCCCGGCAACCGAATTACCATCCTCGTTTCGCTCTTTTCCTTAGCGAGATACCTCTTCGCAACCGTGAGCTGGGCGAGGCCGCGGGTACTCGGTCGGAAGAAAAGAAGAAGACCGAACGACGGTGAATGACAATGCGTTGAACGGGATGTCGACCGAGTGGAAATGCCACGCCGCGACGCCCGATAAAAAAGGTGAACAGGTAATGAACGAGGTAGAAAAAGGGCTAAGGGTAGAATCGCCTTTAGCTTTTCAATGTTCCAGGCGCTTGACAAGATGTTGCCATCGGATCCTTGAGCCGTAAGTGCCGGGTCGAAGGACCTCTACTACAATAAAGGGCCCCTCCTGGGCTGAGGGGAGAGCTTGTGCTTGCCTTTGTTGGACCGGACTGGCGCAGAATCCAGGTCGCTCGTGTTGAACGCCGCTCTCTAACCTTGCGGTCGTAGGTAGCGCCGCAGTTGTCTGGCCGGGTATTTGGACCGAGCGAACGACGGCGATATCTCGCTCATCGGTTTGGCCGACAATGCTTTGCTGACTCGAGCCCCGGCCTCGCCAAGGCCTGAACTTTGGGGCGCCAGAGTCCAAGTCGGCCAGAAGATGGCTTCGCCCCGAATGCCAGGAAGAATCATGGAACCCTGGCCGACCGGGTCGGGTGGTCCGTGAAGCTCCAGCACGGAGGTACCCTACCGCCCAACGCCCCGCTTGACCTCTTCACGATCAAGATTCGCGCTTGAGCCCTTGAGGATCATGCCGCTCGCTGCTCGACTTGGCCGTTGTTCGCGTGGGCGACGGCCGCCTTCAATCCACGCTGGATGTCAAGTCGCCGCAGAGCTCGAGAAACTCCTTTCCCGTGGAACTGCCCGCTGTCGGTGATGATAGAGTTCGACTCCAAACTCAGACGATTTATTGGCGGATGAAGTCCACGTCACAAGTGATTGTTGTGGATCGGCTTGGCTTCTATCCACTTGGTGAACTTGTCTATCGCAACCAACAGTGGGTGAAGCCCCCGGCGCTTTTCTTGAAGGGCCCGACCAGATCGAGTCCCCAAACGGCGAAGGGCCATGTGGATAGGATCGCTTCGAGGGCTTGCGCCGGAGGTGAGTTTGCCGAGCGAAGAATTGGCACCCTTTCGCAGACGTCCGGATGATTTGTTTCTGAGTCGCCACTGCCGGTTGGCCAAGAGAAACTCCCGCTAAGGCTTTCCCCGACCAGCTTCAGACTCCAAATCAGGTCCGCAAACCCCGCTGCGGATGTCGCGGGAGCAGCCTCTTCCTTGGTCGGCCGACACACTTCGAGGATCCTGAGGCTCCTTCAGAGGTCGTTGGCCGATCAAGACGAAGGATTTTGCCCGACGAGCGAGGCGAAGGGCCTCGGCCGTCCGCTTGGGAGGGAACTGTCACCACCGACGATGAAGGGATTCTCCAATCAGGCTGGTCATCAGACGTTGTAACTTGGCCGACTCGACCAAATTTCACTTTGTTTCCAGTCGCGGCCGATCGTCTGGCGATCGGTCCGATGGACGCTTTGGTGTAGGTCGAGGACTAAAATTCCCGCCGGGATCGCCCGCACGAGGCGAGACCACCAGGGATCGGGCCTCTCCGTTGTTCCGCTCAGAGCTATGATGGAGCTCAAATCCTTGAACTTTTGCTCCAGCTATGCATTTCGACAAGAGGGTCGCCATCCGATCGTCGCGAGGTTCTCGCAGCTCTTCATGACTTGATCGACGACCAGTTTTGAGTCGCCATGCACGCATAATCGCAGAGTTCGGCGAGGTCGGGCGGCGAAAGTGAGACCAAGAACCAGGGCCTGCATTTCGGCGACGTTGTTGGTTGCTGGCCGGAAAAGTAGCTCGGATGACGCATCAAGCTTGTTCCCGAAAGTGGTGAAAGAATGACGCACCCGCCCCGCCCGCTTTTGCGGAAGGACCCGTCGAAGCACATCGCCCAAAGACTCGTGGTCTTCGAGCGGAGGTGCGGGCCTGGGCTTCGGGTCCACTGGCGACGATTTAAGCTCGGCTAGAACTTGAGATTTTATAAGGCGTCCGAGGGACATAGGATACGCCATGCCCGTTGAGCTCGAAAGTGCCCACTTGGCAATTCTTCCGAGGCGCCGCGTTGTGGATGACTCGCCGAGTGGTAGGGAAGTTACCACTACGGAACGTGGTCGTTGAAGTAGTGTACCGCCTTCCTTTCGTGATCGAATCCGCAGAGCATCTTCTCGACGCGGTACCGTGGTTCTGACTCGAGAGTACTTCGCCAATGAAGTAGACCGCTACCGGATCTTAAGGACCCGCTTCTTCTTCGCTGGCCGCTCGCGACAAGTGCCGTGGCCGACACCGGTCGTGGGCGCAATGTAGAGTAGCAGAGGCTCTTCTCGCGCCGGGCTACCAAGATCGAGGGGTGGTCAGAAAACCTTTAGCGCTGGCCGAAGGCGCCCTGAGCCTCCTTCGCCCAAATTGGCGGTCGGATTTCCTCAGGAGTTTGTATAGAGGCAAGCCGCTGTCACGAGGCGACGTGATTTAGTTTACCCAGGGCCGCTTAGGCATCCCGTCACTTTGGGCCCTTTGAGGTTGCCGATCGGCCCCATCCTTAAGATCGGAGATCTTGTCTCGGGCCGCTTCGATGCCGCGCCGGAGATGATGAAGCCGAGTAGCTTCCTTGGGTACCCCAAAACGCATTTCTGGTTGAGCTTGATGCGGAACCGCTGAGGTTCGCGAAAGTCTCCTCCGTGATCGGCGATGGCGATGTCGCCGGGTCTTCCGTCTTCGATTAACGATGTCGCCGACGATGCTTCGACATTGCGGCCGATCCGGGTCGGAAAGGCGTGTCTGATACATCCGTATGTAGCCCCCGCGCTTTTTCAGTGCCAAACGGCATTGTCAATGAGCGTAACGAATCGCACGGAGTGATGAAGGAAGTTGAGCTGGTCGCCTTCTTTCATCGCGATCCGGTGGTACCCTGAGTAGGCATCCGTAAAGGACAGGGATTCGCACCGCTGGAGTCTACCATTTGGTCGATGCGCGGGCGTGGGGAATGGATCTTCTGACATGCCTTGTTGAGGCTTGTGTAGTCGACACACATTCTCCATTTCCCGCCTTCTTTTTTACAAGCACAGGTTTGCTAGCCACTGGGTGGCGAACTTCTTTGATGAACCCTCGCCAAGAGCTTGGCTATTTCCTCCTATGGCCACGCGCTTCTTCGGCCGGCTTGCAGACGCTGGGCGACCGGGTCTAGACCCAGTCGGATGTTCAGTGGAGTGCTCGGCGACTTCCCTGATCCCCTGTGATGTCGGAGGGCTTCCATGCAAGGCGTCCTTGGCTGGCGAGGAAGTCGACGAGCCGCTTTCCTATTTGGCAGAAGCGTGGTCCCGATCCGAGCGGTTTTAGCTCGGGTCCTCCTGGTCGACTCGATCGCCTCTCGTGGTCTCCCATGATTCTGAAGGAGCCCGGTCCGACTTCAGAGTCGGAGCTGACTCCGAGGTGTCGTTTCTGAGGCCGGGCCGAGCCTTGGTGGATGCGACGATCCGCCGAGGCTAACTCGCAAATCGCCTTTTCTCGCACTCGTAGGCTTAGCCGGAAAGACGCGTTACTGTGATCACCCCATGCGCCCGGCATCTTCGCCTGTAGGTAGGTGTAGTTGGGGATCGCCATGAACTCGCTGGGTGAGCTTGGTCTCCCTGTGATGGCGTGGTAGAGCCGGAAAATCCACGACCAAGGTGAGGGTCTCGCGGAAGTTAACTGGCTCAACGTGACGTGTGTCGACCCGCCTGAGCGCGGGCCTGGGCGCCAGGAACGACGCTGAAAGGGTGCTCGCTTGGTCGGCTCGAGCTGGGGATCCCCATGGCGCCGAGGGTCTCAACGCAGCGATGTTGAGATCGCCGCCGCTGGCCCATGAGCACCTTAGTCAGCGCTTTGTTCCTAATGATGGGGTCAATGACGAGCGGTACCTGCTCATGGACGCGGTCGGGTGGTCGGCCCGGCCAAAGGTGATCGGGGACTCCGACCACCGGTATTTAGGTACGGCTGGCTTGCCGCGAACACCTCTCTGCAAAGTAGCTTGAGCCGCCTCCGGCTGCACAGAAGCTTGCCGGTCCGCCAAAGATCATGAGGCAACCGCTTGGCCGGTCGGGAAGCCGACGCTCGCTTCGATCTCTGGTCGGGCGCGAAGTCTTGCCTCTTTCCTTGCCCCCGCGCGCCGTGGGGTTCCTGAAAGAAAACGCTCAGACTTCGCAGCCCCGATACTTGTGCTCGACGGTATCCGTGGTTCGACACGCGTTTCCATCGCCTTCGGCGGTTTGGTTACTTTGCGGCATGCTTTCCGATCGGGTTTGGCGGGTCGCGAATCTGGCGCCTCGCGACCTATTTGCCGTGGCGCTTTCGCTTGCTCTGGGCGGCCTGAGTGAGGGGCCGGGCTCGTGCATTACCCTCGCTTCGACTTCCTTTGTCGAAGATGACATCTACGCCTCCTCGCCCGAGGCGTGGTTGGCAATGTCCAGGAGTTCTTTGGTGGTCCCGGGGCTTCATGACACCCTAGTTTATGGACCAGGGTCTTGAAGCAGTGCCAGATGAATGCTCCCCACGACATCGGGCCGCGATGTCGTGAGCTCGCATTGTTGGGAAAAACGCTTCGGATGTAGTCCCGAGGTTCTCCTGGCCGCGCTAGCTTTCAGTCCCAGTGAATTCCCCTCGGTCGCTTGTAGGTGCTCCGGAAGTTGCCAACTAAGTGGTGCTTGAGGTCGGCCCCGGATGATGTTGGGCAGATATTCGAGCCATGCCCGGCCGAGTCCGCCAAGTAGATGGGGAGGTATTGATGACAAAAGGTCGTCTGTCCGCTTCCGCCGCATGCGAGCTTCTGCATCTTCCACCACACACCGGGTTTGTAGCCCCGTGTACTTGGCTATGTTGACGGCGTGCCCTGACCGGGTAGGGAACTTCACCGCGAATTCCTTGACGTAACGCCGTGGCCCGGGCCATCGGGTCTGCCGCGTCACGCCATGAAATAGCCGGGCGACGACGACGTTGGGTCGCTCGCTCTTCGCGCTTGAGGGTGGTGGCGAAGGCCGCTCGGCCCCCTTAAACGCTGGTGCACCGGGTGCGCGATGCCTGGGGTTGTCCTGGAGGTGACGCTGCCCTTTGTTTCGGCCTCCGACGGGCCGGCGCGTAGCGCCGGCTATCCGAAGAGGCGTCCGAACGCCGCGATCCGCGGGCTACACGCTGCAGTCAGCCGCCGCTTCCACCAGGCCCTGGAGGTTCGTGGGGTAGCCTTTGGCCGCAGGATCGCCTGCTCTCGAATGCCGCGAGCGCATTGCCGCCGCGGGCGATGTTTTGCCACAGGTGGAAAAACGATGAATCGCCGGCCCCCAGCTACCGGGTGGTGGACTCGGCGGGCGCGAAGCGCCACGCCGCCAAAAGTGCAGTGGAGCAATGGGCAGCAATCGCCCAGTGTCGGCTCGAGCTTGTCGAAGCTCGCCTTTGAGCCTCAGCTGCCGCTGGCCAATTGGCTCGGCGGGCGAGCATGGTGATCCTCCTGTGTTGGCGGAGAGTCTTCGGCGTGGCCGGTAGCAGCTACCGCCGCGTGTCGGATCGCGGGTGAGCGTGGTCTCGTTTTTATCTCTTCCTCCGCTAGAGCCGCGGGCTCCGAGGAGTTGTCCGAGTGGTGGTCGCCGCACGCGGGTCGACCATTGCCACGGTTGAGGTCGCGGCTGGTGCGCGACCGCCATCAAGCCGATGCCTCCACAGACGCTGGGGCGATGGCTGGCCGGCCGGGTCCGCGCTGGGACCTCGAGCCGAGGTCTCTCGGCGCTGTGAGGGCGCTGCATCCTCGTGGACACTTGGCGCCGAGTATGGCGGGACGATCACTATCTCGTCTCCGCCGTGGTGGTGACGGTCGAGGAGCCGAACGGATCGACGCTATTCCAAGATGGCGATGCCGGAGAAAGAAAGGGAACCGCCGAGGAAGCTGAGCTGAAAATGGCGGCAACGCTGCACAGTTCTCACTCGGCGCGCTAACCGCTTGTTTCGAGCACTGCCAATGAATTTGTATAGGTAAGAGGGGTGCACGCCCCTCTCCTCGACTGGCTTACTCGGTGAAAGACAAGATGTATACTGTTCGGGCCGAACGCCCCTACTCCAGTCAGGTGGGTTTGATTGTATTGATTCCTTGGTTGTCCGGCTGCCTTACATGCTCGCCTCCCTCCCCTTATATAGGCGAGGAGGGAGGTTACATCGTTGCTTGAAAAAGAGAAAAGATCATGTTTTAGTCGCCCGCAAGTGGCGTCGATGGGATCTGCCGGGCCCCTTGCCCTCGGCCGGGTCGGGCGAAGTTGCTTGTAGTAAATGCGAGAGTTGGGGACTTGTGCCGCTGCCATCATTACGGCCAGCATTTAATGCGCCGATACGCACAATAAATGCCGCCGCTTCTTCAGGATTTCCGCCGATTCGTTCTTCCACCGTGGCTTGGCCCCGACCGCCTGGTTCGCCCATGCGCTGTTACCGGGGTACCCATGGCCTGGTACCCGCTACCATCCACGATTTGATCGCGCAACAAGTGTCTCAAGCATTAACCCAATATCGACAGGAGGTAGTGTTCAAGGGGCGCCGACACGTGATCGATCCGGCGCGCAAAAGAGCGATTCTTGCGTCCGCCGTGGCCTGAAGCTGTATGACCCGCAGGTCCGTTATCCCGTGGGCGATATCAAGGTTCGCCGCCGGTCGCGAGCTACACATTGATATGCGTAACCTGTCCTACAAGGTGGCTTATGGCATGGCTTATCCGGTGGAGGCGGGCGGGCGTTCCACTTCAATCGAGATACCCTCGGATACTCTAAGGTCACGGTGGAAGAGGTGGTGGGGGCTTCAAGATCTCTTGCTCGAGATTGCTGGGGCGACGACATGACCAAGCTTGGGCCAGACCCTCCACGGCACATTCATCCTCTGGCGCCAAAAGTACATCATATTTCCAGATGGTGTGGAGGTCACATCAACGATAGAGGCCCCTTGATTTGAGCCGATTGCAGCATCAAGCACGCCTCCTCCACATCGACAACCCACGACTCCTCCAATGTCGCCGCACGCAAAGCTTCTCCGGTGGTCCAGACACGCCTCCTCCACCTCCCGCTCCAAAGCATCGAGATGCTCCAGCACCTCCCGCTCCAAAGCATCTCCGCCGAGGAAGAAGCTCCCTTTCGAAGGAGGATCATAGCGGCACCTCCTCCCACTAAGTCGGCATCCGACTGACAGAGAATATTGAAGGAAGCGCCAAAGAGGCCATATGATCTCGATGCGGAGGAGCTATCAATTACCGTGAAGACGGATGTGGCTGGCAGCTTGCGCCAACGGCGCGCCAACGTTAAAATAGATAAAAATTGTGAAGCACTTTCGGTCATGCGAACAGGCGCCACCGCTGTGACGACCGACTACGAAAGGACAATAAGAAAGGCTACAAGGAAAAATACACGGGCTTCGTGGCGGCAAAGAAGAAGAAGAAAGTGGAAGATGAGCAGATCTTTGAGCAATTGAGGATCCAGGATTTCTTGAAGGAGGCAGGACTGGAATCAATAGACCAGGATCTTCCACTGGCACCAATCAGATGGAAGTATGAGTTGGGCAAACCGCTAATTGATCCAAAAGATATAAAAGATCTCCCAACCAAGATGCGTCAAATGCATGAATGTTATATGGAAAGGGCATCTAAAGGAGAGAAAATGTTCCACCTCATTGCTCAAGATACGCATTTCTTCCGCGGGAGACAGACAGAAATATGGCTGCAATTCGAGGACTTGTACCATGTGTACCAAACAGACGCCATCGACGTGTCCTTCATGTGCTGCTGGTGTCTGTAAGTATTGATCTTCTAAGTTTACCGTTTGCTTCCTCTCGTACCACAAAATCGAAAATCTAATTAACTTAGTTATCCCTTCTTATGTAGAATGGAGATACAACGATGTAGAAGAGTGGGCATACAGAACGTTGGTTTCATCGACCCAGAGGTTGTCAACGAGAAAATCTGGTCATTCGAGCAGCAAAGACCGGCAGTTGAGGCATACATTTTGCGTGCATTCTTGAAACAGCACTACAAACCGTACATACTTCTGCCCTTCAACTTCATGTACGTGTTCTCACAAACCTCTTGTTCTTGTATTTCTTAAGCCATTGATAGTACGACTAGCTGCTTACGCGCTTCTTGGAATATACGAATAGGTTTCACTGGATCCTTCTAGTCATCGAGCTTGACAACAGCAGGATTATAGTTCATGACTCAAGAAGGAATCCAATCAGCAAATACCAATGGTTCATTGACATCCTCAACAAGACATTTGCGAAGTTCCAGAAGAAGCATAAAGGAGATTTCAAGAAAGAATTCAAGTCATAGTGAGCACTTTCAGTGCATTACTACAAAAACAATTATTAATATAAATGCACCATATCAGTTCTTCATCCGATATTATGAAATTTCTCCTGTCAAGGTTAAACGCCAAAGCAGTGAAACAACTTATGTGGCTACTACGTGTTCCACTATATTCAAAGTTTTATTCATGCCGATCTTATGGAACATTATGCCGAGGTTCGTATATGCATGTCAATTTGTTAGCTACCACTTACATTTTAAGTAATCGTATGTGATCGGATATTTATATACTTCCCGCTTAATCAATTGTCAGCCCAACATCGATGAGCATGTTAAGCGTGCTCGCCTCACCGAGTGCGCGCACTGCAAGAACAACTCATCGGCTTCATTGTCGACGAGGTTCTATCTCCAAATGGCGAGTTCCACGTAAGGCTTGGTCCATCGTTGAACACAACTGAACTGATGACGACATCGACGTCGACCAAGAACTTGATCGACGCATGCAAGAAGAACTGAGTTCGATAATCATTTTTTAATCATTCAAACTTGTAAACGTCGATGGCGGGTTTTTTTTTATCGAGCTAGCTTGTGAACATGTGTATGAGTGAGCATATGTAATATATATTTAATTGCCTGAAAACTCCTACACTCATATTTCATTTTATGGTCAAAAACGATATACAAAAACACTGAAAGAACATATTCTATAATACATATAATTGAAAAATCTCTCCACAAGCGGTTGGTGACTCCAACCGCTTCTGGAGTGCTTGCTCTCCACAAGCGGTTGGTACCTCCAACCGCCGGAGTGTGTTCACAAGCGGTTCGTAACATCGAACCGCTTGTGGAGGCCCCCATGTGGCGGCTCATCGGCCTTCCTGGACACCTTCCCAACCGCTTCTGCTGCCACAACACAAGCGGTTTGTGCAACCGCTTGTGATACCGGGCGGGTATCACACACGGTTGCTTAGAAGCGGTTATAAAACCGCTTCTGAAAGGGGTTACGACCCGCTTGTAGTAGCCGGTTCTGTAGTAGTGAGGATTTATGCTAAGATACAAAGTATTGAAGAGGTAATATCTAGTAGTACTATTTCTCAATGATGTAGAAGTTTTTAGATATAACTATAGAAACTATGTATTGGGAGTGCCCAGCAGCAGCTGCTGTTAAGTTTGATATCGCTGTCCAAATTTAATGACGCCCCACCAATTATACACACACTCTGTCCAGCTCAAACACACTCTGTCCAGCTCAAACAAACAGCTAATGACCAACAGCACATGTTCCCATGGTGTTTAGCATAACTTTTTTTTCTCATGTTAATTGTGCCCATGCACCAGTTCACAATATTAATCAGGTCTATACACGTGCATAATACTTTTTGTGAGAATCGTATGCATAGTTCATCCATTGATAAATACTCCCTCCAGTTTGATAATAGATGTCGTTTTGGACATCGACATGGTCTTCAAAACACAACTTTGACTGCTATTTTTTATTATAATATATTTATAAAACCCAATAAAATTATAATATTATGAAAGTACTTTTCGAGAGAAGTCTACACATATAATTTTTATATATCCAATTTAAATATTTAAAAAATATCGATAGTCAAAGTTTTAGAAGTTTGACCACCACTATATTCAAAACGACATCTATTATCAAACTGGAGGGAGTAGTATAAAGTGTATATTAACTTTGCACAAGGATTAATGTTATGGTGAAATTGACAAAGATACGAGAAAAAAATAACTTACATACCCCTCTTAATTGTCTAGAAAGATGAGAGATAATACTTTGTGTGTGTGGTAATAAATAAATGCATATGATTGAAAAAGAATAAATAAGTGTATAGTAGAAAAGGCACATTAGAATCTACATGCAGGTCTTATATTTCTAAACAAGATCATTTAAACTACTAGTTACATGCCCGTGCGTTGCTACGAAAAACAAAATTGATAACGAAAAATAAAGATTAAAAAATAAAAAAAATATTTCACAAGATGAAACATCTATCTTTAACGCTTCGTTTCTTGCGAAAGCTGGCTAATTAAAGCAACGTTTCGTTTTTTGCGTAGGGCAATTAAGCAGGGCAATTAAATAGGGCAATTAAGCAGAGGAATTAATGGCGTGGGTAGAACTCACCACTGCCATCAACTGCTGCTTTATAATAGTAGAGATATGCCTTATATTTATCAACGGGTGGAGCATTTAATTCTATAACTCGTTAATATTGTTGAGGTTGTTCCTTCTTAGTTGACTGGCAGAGCTTTTGCCCTTTTTCTAAAAAAAATATATTGTTGAGGTTGCGGGTTCTAACACCATCAAAGTGTTACAATAGATTTTACAGATTGATTTCCATAAAATATGGAGTAATATGATGATAAGCACGATCCGTCGGCAGAAGTATATACTTACCAAAGTTGAAATCGTGCCTCAAGTGTGGGTTATGGCCCTAAATCTAATTGACTAATTCATAGAGTTACCGGTTTCTCAACTATATGCTTACCAAAGGCATAATGAGTAAGTTCCATGCACCGAAACTCTACGAGTGAAGTAGCTAGGGATTCTTATCTCTCTCCAAGCATATGTCTTCATCAATTTTGATCGACTCGAGAGGTTGAACACTCTCCAAGCATGTGTCTTCATCAATTTCTTAAGCTAGATATTTTTTTGGTGGCATTTAAGGCTCGCTCGAGACCCAGAAATGTGACTGGTGGTCGATCTGGTGCTGCTTGTAGTAATCAACAGGAGATTTAATAGGTATGGTTTCTTTGGCAACCAAAATAATTAGGGCTAACCAAACTAGATCGTTGGCCTAACTAATATCTTTGTTGGGAAAAAAAATCTAGTTAGTCCAAAACTATTGTTTAGATTTAGTAGGGAGTAATACTTGGCAGGAAAAAGAGGTATACGTACTCCTTGAGTACCTTGCTATTGGTTTAGTCCAACCCTAAGCTAAAAGGTCAATGTTTTGTCCAAGTTAATTTCCAAAATCTCGTCTTAAACCAGAAGCAAAGGACCTTGATTGTCTTCATGTTGACTTCTTAGGGCGTTTGGAGTACGATGGAATAGAATTTAGTTCGGATTTGAAATAAACGTAACTAATTTAATCTGAATATTTTAGTCTGGCTATCCTATCCCCGGCCCAATTGTTTTATTTGAGCCCAACTAAGTGCAGCCCGGTCCGTCCGGGGACTCAAGAACCGTCCTGTGCTTCTTGCAACATGCACTTGATCGGCCTGAAACCCGAGCGGCCTGAGCATGCATATATGCAGGGCTCGGCCGGGCCAGGCATGCATAGGATATTGCAGGTTTGATTATAGATAAAATTATTTATTTATCACTGAAAATTAGTCAGATCTGTGAAATGCAATAAAAAAAACTACTCATCTCATCGTTACCATCGAATCTGAACGTTCATTTCCTTTTTGTCACTACCGTCAATCGTCCGTAAACTGGCCATTAATTGTGTGTTTGGTTAGTGGGATGGAGTGGAATGGAACCATCCCATCCCACCAAGTCTAGTGTTTGGTTGGAGAGCTGAGGATGACTTGGTTCCAAAAAAGAGAATATTCTCTCTAGATTCGGGACGGCCAGGTTTTAAAAATTTTCTGGAACGTAGCCATCCCACTTGGAATATGAAAGTGACAGTGGGCCCTTCCATCCTGAAATCTGGGATGGAACCATTCCATTCCACCTCACTCTCCAACCAAACACACAATAACTGGAGCGTGAAAAATACCGTTTTGCCCCTGCGTGTGCCTGAGCGCGTGGATGCCAACAGTGAAATGTTGGTGCCATTTTTCCCACCGAATAAACATGAGTGTAAGATGATCACTAGAGAGGGAGATGGAAGAGAACCAACTTGATCCCTGGACCTAGTGGTAAAAGTCATCAAGAAATAAACATGAATGTAAGATGGTCACTAGAGAGGGAAAAGTACACTCTGTTTTTTTTTCATGTTATGACTGATGATGCCTCTGTCCCATTCACAGGTTCTGGCCTTGGAATCTCAATTGGATCACTAACATTTCTAATACCAAGTTTGCACTTCTCAAACTACACTAACTTGTTGTAATCAACAATAAAATTGGTCCCCAAACAATTATTTGTGGAGAGCTGCTTGTATGCTTTTTTTTCTTCGAAACTTGCACAAATATTAAAGTATGAATGAAGGGTAGATGATGATTACTTACCTGTGGAATATACAGTCCCCGGGTATCCGAAAGAAAGGGAAGAGATAGAGTTCCATATCGATAAGGAAAGCATGATTGTAATCCCGTAGTACTCGGCATGACCGGATATGGGAACCAACCTTGTAACCGACTAGGATTGCCTTCTTGTATCGGACTAGGACTCCTCCATGTAACCCAACCCCCCTGATTATATAAAGGGGGCGAGAGCCTTAGACGAGGCATCCAATCACGGGATATCTCATCCAATCTCGTGATCTACACCCATCAATACATACCACCGAACACAGGACGTAAGGTATTACCTCTCCTTAAGGGCCTGAACCTGTATAAATTTTTGTTTTGTGTTACCATCGAGCTTCTAATCCAGCGCCTTGCCCCATAGATTCACACCCCCTTAACATTTCTACTACCAAGTTTGCACTTCTCAAACTACACTAATTTGTTGTAATCAACAATAAAATTGGTCCCCAAACAATTATTTATGGAGAGTTACTTCTATTCTTTTCTTTTTGAAACTTGCACAAATATTAAAGTATGAATGAAAGGTAGATAGTGATTACTTACCCCTTCGCTTGCTTCAAGATTTGTGCAAATTATATTAGGGGGAAAAGCATAGAGATTACAACAGCAGTTTCAATCCCAGGGAAATCAAGGATGCACAAGCCCGAAGATTCCACATTCGAGAAGCTCACCTGAAGTATGTTGCAGGAGATGATGAGGCGGTAGGTGGCGCTCACGGCCTCGACGGCGGCGTCGGAGACAAACCCCTCGGCCTAGATGTGGTCACACATTGCCGCTAGGTTATAGTCCATCGACTGTAGCTTTGCCGCCGCGACCGCCACCTCGTATGGCCGGGGCCTCGTCGGAGCAGGCAGGTGTACTGCTAGGGCCGCCCCCTCACCGGCACGACCAACAGCGTATACATCGGGCTGAGGCTAGGGTTTTAGTTGACGAGTGCCAGTGGGATGGGGAGTGAATGATGAGACGGGAACAGGACATGGGGTAAGATGGGAATTTTGTAAGAAACCTGATAGGTCTTTCGGGTTCCCGTGGCATTGATCTAATGATGATTAACGGTAATGGTAAAAGAAGGGATGAAAATCCAGTGGTAATATAGGGGCCGGCGAGCAATTTCGCGATATCATTCTAAGGATCTGGCTAACTTTTAGTGACAAATAAAGAATTATCTCTTCGTTATATTGACTGGTTACCCCCGTTGGCAACGTATCTGTCCCCTCCAGGCCTAAGGTTTTTTCTAGCTAGTAGAAAACAAAAGATCGACTCTTCTCTAGAATCGAATCAACAAAAACATTACGATTGGTTAGATCAGTTCTCCTCATGATTACAGCATATTTCTTTTTTGACAACTCATGATTACATCGTAACTAGTAAGGTGCCCGTGCGTTGCAACGGTATCTACATTTTGAACGGTTGTCCTGCTATTACGATAACATGAAACAAGAAAAAAAATATGTTGTGCAAATAATACCTTAATGGTCTACATTCTACAATTAAAGAGGTTAATTAAAGAATGGCAGAACTGTGTGTGCTGTCTTCCATCCACGCCTGAAGTGGTTAATTAAAGAGGTGGGTAATTAAAGAATGGCAGAACTGGTAATTTTGATGAAATGACTTAATGGTCTACATTCTACAATTAAAGAGGTTAATTAAAGAATGGTAGAACTGTGTGTGCTGTCTTCCATCCACGCCTGAAGTGGTTAATTAAAGAGGTGGGTAATTAAAGAATGGCAGAACTGGTAATTTTGATGAAATGACGTGGGAAGAAACTCTCACTTTATAGTAGAGATAATGGTAGTCTCGAACTCTCGACGCAAACAAAATCAACGGAAAGAAAGGAAATTATCGCTGATCAAGGCCTTGTATCTTTCTTTTTTTTGTAAATATTGTCCTCATATATATATTTATAAAAATAGTTTTTTATCGCGAAAAGTATGACAGTTGATACATATCTGCTGCCGCGTTCAGAAAGCATTCCTTCGGATACGGTTGTGCATTCTACGGTAGGAAAAACCAATTTTATAAACGCATACATGTAGATGTTAGATCTGCGAAAACAATGTTGAGATAGCTGGATAAACAATGATTTCGAGAGAGAGAGAGACTACCACGTAAGACGCGACCTTACGTCCTAACCACAGCGTTCCAAAGGATGTGTACGTCGATTATATATTTTGAGGTGCGTGAAGCGGCCGATGAGCGGAGTTGGCTATGACACGCCGAGTCGCCGACAAACACAAGCTCGAGGAAGCCGGCGATTGCCGCCGGCCGGCAATATGGCTCGTCGTGCCGGCCTCGTGGATCGTGCGGATGCGGGCTACGGCAAAGACTTCGTCGTGTCCGCGTGCCGCATCGATCCACATCTTCTCTTGATCGCAGCTGCATCATTTGGCTGAGATCGTGATCTATCGCTTTTTTTGTTGAGAGGTCGCCGTCATCTGTCACATAAACGTGTTTGCAACTTTGGACTCTAAAGAAAAAGATTAGTGGTAATTTGGGCCATATTTATGGGCCTCCCATTGCATTTGGGGTTCGTTAAAAGCTTTGGGCCTATGTAGAGCCAGATTTTGAATAACCGAACCCGCCCACGAGATGAAGTACGATACGAGAATAACAGCCTTTCTTCCAACAAGACACAGTCAAGGCCCAAACGAGTTCTCAGGTTAATGATTAGAGCAGCGTGCGATAGTAGAGCCCGATCAAATTCGTAGATCCGATGATACTGGGTATTCTCTACTATTATAAAGCAACAGTTGGTGGCAGTGGTGAGTTCTACCCACGTCATTAATTGCACTGCTTAATTGCCCTACGCAAAAAACGAAGCGTTGCTTTAATTAGCCAGCTTTCGCAAGAAACGAAGCGTTAAAGATAGATGTTTGATCTTGTGAAATAATTTTTTTATTTTTTAATCTTTATTTTTCGTTATCAATTTTGTTTTTCGTAGCAATGCACGGGCATGTAACTAGTCTTAACTATACTAAATTTGTGGAGCTAGAGCTATAAATAAATTAAAAGTGTTTAGACTGGTTATCTTGATTACATTTTAGAACAAAAATATAAACTTAATTCACTTTATTTTAGCCTACAAGTTTCATATCTGAGATAGAGTTTAGATCTGCCAAACAGGGCCTAAGGCATTTTCTTAGAAGCGTTCTTAGGAAACGCCTAGGTTACCACATTTCTTGAGGCGATTTTTAGAAACGTCCAAAATAAGTAGGTATATACCTACTTATTTCTATGCATTTTACAGAAAACGTCTAAAAGACCAGTACTTCCTTGTAAGGTGATTTTAAAAAAGGCCTACAAAGAACCCAGCATTCAAAGGCGTATATGAAAATACCTCAAAATGTTGATCTTATTTGGGATGTTCCGGAAAAAACGCCAAAAAAAAATATGAAGGCGTTCTCGGGGTATCTAGTACTGCTACTAGTACTATATATACGTCCAAGTGAATACAGGTTCAGTGTGTCAAAATCAAGCACAAGCTAATCCTTACACCATCATCCTGGGGATCATTTCACATGATCACCGAATTATTGTTTCCTTCAATTTGAAGAAAACAAATGCTAGTACTATCTACTGCTACACTTTAAGATCGCACGTTTTCTATAACGTCCCTCGAAATCCTGAACAAAAAATAATGTTTCAGGTTTCTACCCAAATGGACCACTACAAAGAGTCTAAAGACTTCGGTTATACAAGACTAACGATGTCTAAATCTATATTATAGAAAGAACCTAGTGATGATTGATAGTTTGATACTCCCTCTGTCCCACAAAGAGTGCATTTCTAGGTTTTTTTTAAGACAGATTAGTGTGCAACGTAAATGGCTAATGTGACCCTCATTACTCCATACATAAGCATGCTGGTGCTTCGGATTCCACAGGCACTTAAATGAGCATGCATACACTTACAACTGGGCCCTACGAACTAAAGATGCACTCTTTGTGGGACAAATTTTGAACATTAGAAATGCACTCTTTGTAGGACAGAGAGAGTACGTCCTTGTGATGGCTCCCCTTCCCCTCCTATCGATTAAAAAAAAGCTAACCATTACTTCTCTCCCGCTCCTCCTCCCATTCACAAACGAACCACAGACCGTAGGCTACGTGGGCATCGGGCCGGGCTTTCTGGGCCGGTCCGTGACACAGTACAATATGCATGCACATAGGCTAGGCTGGCATGGTATGATTGTTAGGGTCATGCATGGTTTGGCGGTGGGTGACACAACAGTATTGGGGCCATGATTAGGTCGGTATTGTACGCTACAGGACTGATGGGTACGATGCAGGCATGATACAATGTTGGTACAAGTTTTTTTTATATAGTTTTAGACTAATATTACGAAACGTTTGGCAGCAGAAATAAAGTAAGAAGACATGCCTCAACAATGCAACAAGCATGAAGCAGTTTGAGTGCTTCGTGAGGAAGAAGGTAAAAGGTAAGACGTCTAGTTCGTCTTCCGAAGCGTTGGGCAAGTCGCAATGTAATCTACGAGTAGAAATCAACCATTATCTTGACACACCTCGCGCGAAGAATGAATAAATTTTAGTTCTTTTTCCTTCAATATGTGTGTTCACTACTTTGGCCTTGTGTACCTCTGACCCCTTTCCTCTCATTGCAATAGTACAAATAGACCAAACTTAGACTGGTATGATACAAAGGTGGCACGCCGTGCTAATGGATTATACTGGACTCACTGGAGATGTGCCGGGCTAACACGGTATAGCACAACGGGTTAGCACGGTCTATACCCACGACCCATTATATACATGCCATGCCGGCCCGGTCGGCACGATGCCAGGTCTTCAAAAACTGCGTCCCCTACATTTTTGCCTCCTCCTCGATCCTTCCTCTGTTCCCCCTCGCCCCCCTGAACAACCGCGCGTTCCTTGGCCTCCCCTGTGCCGTCACCGAAACAACCTCCCCATCCTCACCCGCCTTAGCGCACGGCTGCAGACGCTGGATCTGTGGCGACCACCGGCGTCGCTACCATCAGGATCCGCGGTCGTCTCCACAACCTCACCACTGGCATCTAGACTAAGCACCATTAGGTAGATCAATCCCTCGAGTGAGATGTTTGTTTTAATCAAGAAAGAAATATAGTTGATTTTTTTTTTAATCTAGTATCTCATCTAATTCGAACATGTCGTTTTTAGATTGCTAACATATCAATAGAATAGTTCTAAATTATCAACCAAATTATCGATGGGGAGTAGGAAGAATTGGGTAGAATCGGAGGAGAAGCTCTGAAATCCAGATAGAGGTGGAGATTACCGAATCTAGGCCAAAGGAGAAGCTCTCAAATCTAGACAGAAGGAGATTCTCCAAAGCTTGAACTCCAAAAACAGCACACTTGAGCGGGGGAAAGCTGGAACATAACATTAAACTGGACTCAACTCAAGAACTGGGCGCCATTCGGCTTCGCCTGGGTACGCGGGTAGCCAAAGGCGCCGCGTGGCGACCCTCATGGCAGCTAGACTCCCACCGCTGCAGCGGCGGCACGGAGCTCCTGCTCTCATGCCTCCACTGCGCGGCGAAGCCCGCTTCGTCACGAGCATTCTTCTTTAAGTGGTAGTGCTTGAACACCCAGAGTCACAGCAGAAACCCAAGTACGCCGAAAGCAACACTAAAACATAGGCCTATATTTCTCCTTTGTCCGGGTCACCCATCGGAATGCGACGTGGGTGTATCGATCCTGAAGATGAGATGAGGGGTAGGAAGAATCGGAGGAGAAGCTCTTATAGTGTTGTTTTCAGTTTCTGCTTCTTCCTCGTGAAGTAAAAGCTTTTCTAAACGGCGGGTTTTTTTACAACCAAAAGTCAAAAGTCAGCAGTTTATTTGTATCAGAAGAAGTTGAAAACTAGTCTGGAGCAACTTCTCACGGTTTCAATGGATTAAAGTTCTAACTTTGCTATTATAGTTGAAGAAAATTACCCCACTTCTAATAGTATAAAATCGCAAACTCCACCCATTTCACTCATTCCTAACCCATACTCCTCACATCTAAAAGTCAGGCTGTCAAACACCAAATATCTTTAGCCCAGCCATTCAGTCGTGCGGTCGCCCAGCTATATAGGCCAACCAAAATCTGCTTCTCAAAAAAGCTACAGTCATACCAAACAGTGCTTATACCCTTTCTAAAGAAAATTACGGTTCTTTATGCAATCGTGTTGATCCGTGACAAACATGTACTGCTGTCTCATCTCCCAAAAAGTTTTGGATCGAGTTTGGAAGAAAAGAAGAGGGCCACCCTATAGGATAATAGGATGACCCATTTTTCCCTATCTGCGGGACCGCTTGCGATAGTGGCCTTACGGGATGAGCCATCACACCCCTACTTTTTTCAGAGGCACACACCCGATTTTCTCCAGACAACCAAAATTTTCACCTCACCACCAAATTAACAATTCGTAGCGGTAGTACAGCTTCTTCTTCTTTTCAATATCGGCACGAACAGCTTGTAATTCTTGCCATCTTTCCAAGCGGCAGAGCAGCTACTGACGTGTGCCTTTCCAAGCGGCAGAGCGGAACCCAAATATATTAATTCTTTTCCTCTAGGTCTTGTTTGGATGAGTGGTAATTCCTTGAAAGGTTTTGTAATTTTGTTCAAATTTGCATTAGATCCTAAAACATTCCAATGAAATACCACCTAATCCAAGCACCCCCTAGCGGTATAATGTAGCAAAAGAAGGCATGTTTAGATAGCTTAGAACAGAGAATTAGTTTAGTGTTATGTTTCTGTGTGGAAGAAAAGACAGAAGGGGTCATCTGCTAGGACATTGAGTTTTTGTGTGAATTGAAAGCGTTTTCCGAATTCAGGTTGAAAGGGTCTTGAATTGAAAGTTTCGAATTCGGGTTGAAATTGAAAGTGGTTGGTTGAAAGTTCAGAACTTTTTTTAAAGGGTTGTGAATAGAAAGTTTCAAAGTCGGTGAATAGAAATCGGTTGGTTAAAAGTCACGAATTGGTTGAAAGTCGCAAATTGGTTTGAACTTGAAGTTCACGAATTGATTGATTGAAAGTTCATGAAAGGAGGAGTAAAGAGGGAGGGAGGAGGTCAGGCCATTATAGCAGTGTCCTGCATGGATAATACCCGTGACCGTACAGCACATTCCAGACACCTACATATATCATGCATAAATATCATCGATCTCAGATGTGCAATACCAATCACACTACCAGTCTACTACGTTAGCATGCATATGTCCCTATACATATATACGATACGTACATATATACATATCAGTATATTTATCACCTCAGCGATCGATCGAGTACGTGGCGGGCTAATACATGCGCGCGTACTTGAGTAAATTTGTTGGTCTCACGATGGGATCGTCGATCATCGTCAGACGTAAGGCATCGCGCAGCTGGTGGTGCGGCTCATCTTGGCGCCGTCGCCGCCGCAGGCGGAGGGGAGCGGCAGCGCGGTGGTGGTGGCGCGGTGCTGGTAGCTCTTGCGCGCGATGTCGCGCATGGAGCTAGCGAGGGACAGCTTGGGGTTGAGCCGGACGGTGGAATTGAACCGCTCGCAGAGCGCGGCGTGCCCCTCCACGGCGCCGCCCACGGTGAGCGCCGGCTCGCGCTTCTGCCGCTCCTTGACGGCCTCCGAGCACAGCCCGCACACCCACTTGCCGTGGAAGTGCTCCCGCACGCGGCCGATGTACGTCGGCGTGCACTCCTCCGCCATCCCGCAGCACTCGCACTGCACGCTCCGCGCCTCCTGCTGCTGCTTCCCCCCCTCGCCCACCGGCTCGCCGCCGTTAGAGCTCAGAGCACCCTGCATGCATGCGGTACGCTCGTCGTTAATTAGTGCAAGGCCGCGGGATCAGTAGGTACGTAGTAGTTTGCACATGCACGTCCGCACCTAGCTAGCCCCTGTCCTGCCCATGCGAAGCAAGCATGCAAAGTAGTTACGTTGCGCATGCATCACACGGCCGGGCCGGCAGGCTCTCGACCTGCCAGTTACGGAGCAGCGAGCACACACAGGCATTAACCCATGCATGTCCCGTGGCAGGTGTGATTGCTTACTTGTCACGGTGATCTACCCGGCCTTCAGTGATAGCTAGAACTAAAGCGCACAAGCTAGCTAGCACTTCAAATTAACATCTAAATTAATATATGTTGGTTAACACACACCAGAACTTGGGGCCCAGAGGTATTCGACATTAAAACACGCAGCAGAACTTCTGGGCCCCAAGGATCAATCAATCGATTCATGAATATGATCGAGCTGATCAGTAGATCGAACATTAATTAAAGCAGAAGCAGGTAACCAACACAGGTAGCTAGGGATCGATCATTACCGTGGGGGGCTCTGTCTGTCTCGTTAGACGCCAAGGCATTCCCTTACGGCAAATGGACTGATCACTCTTTCGAACCTTCCTCCTTCCTTGAGCGACTTTATATGGCCTACTGATTAAAGCGTTAAGCCTGCAGATCACTTGTGTGCACTGCACACCAATAGCTAGCTAGCTAGGGTGCTACCTCCGGGCCCTATTTATAGGCACGCGATGCAAGCAAGGCGCTGGCCCCAGCCCACAGTATCGCAAGGTAAATCCAACGGCAATCGGCGCGAATTAAGGGGGACGAACCTCTCGGCGAGCTAATTGGGCCAGGCAAATGTCAGGTTAAAAGCTCGCCGACAAAGCGCTGAAAATATCCCATGCGTTTGCCTGATGATCGGCGTGTGTTTGCGAGAAAAGCGCGCAAACGCAGAGCGGAGCTAGCTAGCTAGAGATCTTTTTCAACCTGCCAGTGCCAAACGGGAAGATTAGTTGCATGCACACACTTGAGTCTACCTTTAGTTTCTTTCTCGCCGGTTACTACAGTTGAAAGGAGTGAGAGAGTGTGAGGCTCAGGATACCAGAAACCAGCAGCTAGCTAGCCGTCATATCCGTCTGTCGACGATCCATCCATCCATCGATCCATCCATCTATATATCCATGTAAGTCGTAAGGATTATTAGTCTGAATCTTTTCTTAATTTGTGAGGTTCGGGGGTGTTTAAGGCTCGACATATGCAGGCAGGCATGCGCGGATCGAGCGGTTGTCGAAATCGCGCGCCTGTGAATGGCTCACGGGATGCGCATCGGCCTGGGGGATTTTGCCATGACAGAGCACCATCGCCTAACCTGATCTCCGGCTGGATGACGAGTGCTTTTCCTCTCTTTTTTGGGCGCAGGTGATAGCTAGCTAGCCGGCGTACGTCATTCGTCCGCGCGTAACTCGCCGAGCTGAAGCTTTCACCCCCCGGCGTATGCAAGTAGAGCCAGCAGCCAGCTAGGAGCTAGCTGAGTGCCGAGCTTCTGCGGTCGGTACGTAGGTCGATGCGTTCTTTCCTGGCTAACTAGGTGCGCCGTCCCAAATAGCTGTCTTTTAGATATTGAAATGGTCTTTAAAACGTAGTTTTAATCACAAATTTTTATTATAATATATTTATAAGATATAATAATATTATAATACTATGAAAGTATTTTTTGAGATAAATATACACCTATAATTTTCATATATTTAATTTAACTATTGTAACACCCCAATTTTTGCTTTTCAGGAAATTAAATATTATTTTGCACATTTGTGAATTTTTGGAATTTTTTGGAATTTATTTGGATTTATTTGGAATTTATTTGAATTTATTCCATTTTGAAATAATTAAAGAATTAAACTTTGCAAATAAAAATTTATTGGAAATATTTTATTTGAGTCCAAAATGTTTCAAAATATTTTCTAGAATTTTTCTGGATTTTTCTGAGTCTTTGCTATTTTTAATGAATTAAATGAATTTCTGGGAATTAATTTGAATATTTAATCGCTGGAAAATCAACTCGGGTCGAGTACTGTTCATCCGACCGAGTCGGAACCCGAGTCGGACTCGAGTCCGACCCGAGCCACGTGACTCGACCAAACCAGCCCTAAACCCAATCAATCCCGACCGTTGGATCGAGATCCAATCGGTAGGATCGGGCCGCATTGCCGATCGATCCGGCCGGATCCGCGGCGCGCCAGGCAATCGTGGGCCACCGTCGCGCCACGTGGACGATCGTCGCTTTCGTCTCCGCCGAAGTCCGGATCGGATCGCGCCGCGTTCTCCGTCGCATCCGTTAGTGGTTCTGGATTGAGCGCGAAGCCGAGGCTATTTAAAGCCCGGTCCCGCCCCGAGACCGCCTTGACCCGGCCGCTTTTGGTTCTAGCTCGCTAAACCCTAGCCGCCGCTTGCCGGGATTGCTCGCCGTAGTTGCTTAGGGCCTTGCTTTGGTTTTCTCACCTTCCGCCGCCGTCCGACGCCGCTCGAGAAGGAGGCCGATCCGGATCCTCGAGCAGGCGATTCAACGTGACCACGCACGTCGTCGGAGGAGCCCGTAGCGCCGCGCTTCTGGTCGCCGTCCGTCCCGGCACTGCCGCTTCCACCGCGCGCCATTGCCGCTTCGCGAAGCTCCGCGTGAACCGTCCGATCAAGATCCGACGCCCCGGATTGCGCCACGTCATCCCACGGTGAGAACCACGTGTGATTCCCGATTCAATCTCAACCGTTGGATCTAGATCCAACGGTCCAGATTGACCACGTTCACCCCAAACGCGGCGTCATCGATCCGATCAGACCGTTGATTTTCAAATCAGCGGCGGATCGTGCTGCATAACCCGGCCACGCGCCCATGCGCGTGTAAGCGCGCCATCGACACCGGGCTGCATGTCGGCGGCCCGGCCACAACCACACCGTAGCGTCGGCCGCAGGCCCGCGTCGCGGCCACTTTGGCCAGTGTAGTGGCGTCACCCGCCATGGCGTCCGCATGGGTCCCACTGTCGACCGTGGTGAGTCCCCGATGTCGACAATAGACGTCACCCGATGGGTCCGCTTTGTCGGTATACGTGGTAGTGGGCCAGGATCCACGATGAGCGAGCCAAACCATGGACCACGTCCATGAACCGACTGACGTCAGCAGACCAATTAGAGGCTGCCACGTGTCCTCGCTAACGCAATAAATAATTTCCGAAAAAGAAAATGATTTAATAATTCGGTTTAATAATTGATTTGAATTTCAAAACTTCAAACGCTTATAACTTTTGCGTTTCAACTCCGATTTGAACGATTCAAATTTCTAAAAATTCATAAAATTCAAATATACTCAAATATGAATTTTATTTAATTTTTGGACTAAAGTTTTTCTCTGTAATATTATTTAATTGATTATTTAGACTTTAAATAATCATAACTTTTGTGTTTTAACTCCGATTTGAGCGATTCCAGTTCCTAAAAATTCATAAAATTATGTTCTCTCTGTTTATGGATTTTATTTGGGTGTTTGGACACTTTTGGTCTACTGTTTTATTCATTTATTGCTATTTGCACGCGTTACGAATAGACGCTGAAGTGCCGGAAGGTTTCGAAGGAGAGGTGTTGACCCAGGAGCCAGCTCAGAACCAAGAACAAGTACTTTTTGAAGGCAAGTTATGCTTTGACCATATTGATCCTATTTTGAAACCTATTTTGATTTAATGTATTGCATGCTAGTTCAAATAGAAAATGCTTTACTTAATTATGGGAAATTAGATAAATGCCAAATTGCTGTATGACACCTTGACTATTTAAATATGTGCCATGACCCCCTTGTCACCCTAGTTGTGGATTACTAGTTGGACACTACTAAACTGCCAACATGGGTTTGTAGATCGTTGTAGTATATGGCTTAGACCTGCTACGTACTCATGACATGATTTTGTATAATCAAATGTTAATATTGACTTAATGATATATTGAACCTGTTTTGGGAAGGTATCATGTGATGTTGATGGCACGTGGTGCATGGTAATCAACTGGGGTTTGATAAATAGCTTTTGACCGGGGCATGTGGCAAGAATGATCAGGTGGGCGGTTGTGGCACCGGAATGTTGGTTTGGTTCTTGGGTAGTCTTGCCCTGGTCACCCTAAGGACTTAACCTTGCAAGCCTTTGAACTGGTCTAACGTGCAACCACATGTCTGTAATGGGACGGACCTAGTTGATTAAGTTGCTAAAGCGTGCCTATGGGACCTCGGGAGGTCAACTACACCCTTTGTGTAAGTTGTGCGGGGAGCGTCTGGGGCTGCGGCCAGTACCCATCAAACGGTAGGAAGGCCTAAACTTCGCCTAAGCTAAGGGAAGTGATACTGTGCAACAACCAGGGAGGACCACTTCATTGTTAGAAGTTTAGAAAGACTTTGTTACTGAGGAACTCGCCTTTGTGGTGTTTGATTTGTATCTTGTGGGTAAAGTGCATAACCTCTGCAGAGTGAAAAATCTATTCGAATAGCCGTGTCCGCGGTATTGGACATCGCCGGGAATTACAGTCAAGGGTTAGACTTTCTCAAAAATAACTTGACCGAAAGGTTGGGTTGGATTAATAATGATGTTGATAGAAATGTGGATTAGGATGGGAAAGATGTTTACTAAACCCCTTGAAAAGTTATTTATGCTTTACTTGTTACTACCGCTTTGAATCTACTTATGATACTTGTTAAATGCTCTTCGCAAATATACCTTAAGCCACTCCTTTGTATTAAGCCATGCATGTAGTATATTAGCTGCATTGCATTGCATGACTTCTCGAGTACCAAGTACTCACCCTTGCCACAATACAACACCAGTTGAAGAAGAATCTACACCACTTTGGAGGAGGAGCTTCCAGAGGAGCCGTCTACTTAGGAGCGAGCCGGTCGGTTGCCTGTGGTATCTTGGATGGCGCCACGGGTTATCTTATTTTCCGCTGCTATTATTTCTCTCTTAATAAGTTTCGCCCTGCGTGGCGTATATTTGTAACTTGACCATAAGGTCGAGCAACCAGTTTGACTATTTAATTAAAGTACTTTATTAGTATCGAGTGGTATGATTGTGATATTTACCGATGTTAAGATTGTGTGCACTAGCGCGTTCCTGGACTAGTGCTGAATACACAGAGGGTCCGGTTTTGCAAATTCGGGTCCCGACAACTATGTAAAAAGAAATTTATAATCAAAATTTCAAAAGTTTGAATACACTTATATTCAAAACCACAATTATTTGTGACAGGAGGGAGTACATATTGATGCGAGTGCACTAGTCTGACGGGTGCAAAAGCACTGGACTCGGTCCCGCCTTAGTCTCCTTTGCTCCCTGCAGGCTTTTGGCAGGGGAGGAGGCAGGTTTCGGCATCGGGTCTACCACGATAAATTTATGCAAAAATGTGCTAACAAATCAGTAAAATTATAGTTTAGCCTAAGAAAGTGTGGCTCAGCCCAAGGTATAGGTTTGGGCTGGCTTCGCCCCTGGCTTTTGGCAGTTCTTTACTGCCCTGTAATCCGATTTTAAGTAATATTTTAGAATAGAAATCGGATATGTTTGGATCGGATGTGCATGAACATAGATAGATAGATAGATGATCGATTGATCATCGGAATTCTTTTTGTACTTCGGATTAGGCTTCAATTTTTCTGTATGTGTTTTCGAAGATGGCAACGGATTATAATTAAGCATATATATGTAGGCTCCAGACTGTCGTTGTCAATATATATCATACAAATCGGTTTCAAAAAGAGCAAAAGGGAAATCATATTTATACCATTGCCAAGAAAGTATTTCGGAATCACATGGTATATGAAGTTTGAGAAAACATATGAAACACGAGATCAGATGTACATGCATGAATGCAATAAACGACCGTATATATGATCCGTATTTGTTCTCTCCGACGAGAATATGACAAAATTATAGGGAAAACTACATAAGTAAAATAATTTACCCAACTCTCTAAATTGTTATATTTATAAATCAAGCTCATGAAGTCCTTTTTTATATAAAAAAATATCGATGAAGTCTTTAATTTTACTCGCCTGATTGAATTCCTCATAATATAAAGTAAGGGCAATATTTTGTGTAAGCACACATCTACCCTAGGTTTCATTTAAAAAATTGAAAAAGGTTATGCTAATTAAGGATGTTTTACATCAATTAATCTCCCTAACCGTTTGTATTTACCTCCATATACTCATAACTTGGCCACTCAGTTTAATAACTCAAATAAATAATTGTTAACAAATACACGGTTTATATTGGATAAAATATTATTGAGGCTATATAAACAAAAATGAATAATTTTATCCTGGCAATTGTGCTGTGATCATTTGTGTTTTATCTCGATATGGTAAATTTTTTCTGGAAATATCTGTGACGGACCGCCTTTTTAGGGGCAGATCCGAGACTCGCAACCGTTACCCAGGACGATTAACGGTCGGAAAAGACAAGAGTATAATTGCCAGGCAAAAGCAAATCCAACACTTTTATTCAATATAGGGCCTAACGGCCAGGGTTTTTACAAAAGAGGGCGCAGCAGGGCCCTAAGTACATTACCAAAACACCGCACAGGAAGGCCTGAGCAAAAGACCAAGACCTAAAACCAAACAAGATCGCCATCTACGACCTCTGGCAGCTCCGGCTTCTTCAAACTCACGAAGGGGCGGGGTTGCAAGGGAGTGAATACTGAAGTACTCAACAAGTCGCAATCTGGAACCACTTCGAATACTATATCACGAGGGATTATCCAAAGGATGGAAGTAGGGTTAAGTATCTGGATGCAGTTTTATTTTCAATTCATTTTACATTTGAAGCACAGACCACAAATAATAGTAAGGGGGGGTTTCCACAAGTTCACACAACACTTAATCACATTCACCAAATTTTGAAATAATTACTTGAGCTTGGTTACGGGTATCACCCAGTTCAAACTTAACTTCATTAACCGGAAGTGCAGCGTACTTTCGAATACCATCATTAATTCGCAGAGGTGTTCAACTTTACCCACAAGATATCAACGGCGGGTGTAATGCCAAGCGCTAACAAACATGCAACTTAAATGCATGCGGCCGGGTCGAGATCATCACAGCATTTCGTTTAATCATTCCTGTCCTTTAGTTGTTAACCGATAGGTCCTAGGGCTACTTTGGACTTACTGTCCTTGGTAGCGCCCTACCAGATTGTGAGAACCAAGAATGACACCACACAATATTCTTGTTCCACCTCTCCCAGGTTATACTTCCTCTGCCGGGAAGGCGGGTCCACTATTCTCCCACGAGAATAGTTACACTAGAAACGATCCAATTATTATATCGAGGAATGACTAACCTCT
This sequence comes from Rhipidocladum racemiflorum, assembly GCA_036346355.1. Classification (NCBI taxonomy): domain Eukaryota; kingdom Viridiplantae; phylum Streptophyta; class Magnoliopsida; order Poales; family Poaceae; genus Rhipidocladum; species Rhipidocladum racemiflorum. The sequence goes on from CM070577.1 coordinate 5,686,049, forward strand.
TTGAGCTATGTCGGATCACGGGTCCATCGACCCGGTCAGACTTGTGGTTGAAACGGAAACTAAGTTCTTTACTTTGCTCAAGGGGTTCATTAACCTTTTCGCCAAAGATCAAACCTTCATTCACCACTTATTCAGGCATCCCACTCAACCTGGTCCATCGGTCAAATCAAGGCATCAATCATCGGTAGGGATCGGAGTTACATCCACTCCGGGATTTATCCGATTCTGTCCCCCAAACTGTAGCACTTTCCACAAACACCCGAATTCGAGATTCGGCAGCACTTTATTTTATTTTCAAAGCATTTGAACTAACCTATAGGAATAACCGTAATTTATTTAATAATAATACCAACATCTAGGGTTACAAAGGATATAATAAGGTTCAATATATTCAAGGAGGTTTCAGAAGCAATTTCGGCATTACCTAGGTATCATGTCATTCTAAAATACAGCATTTTAATAATTCAACATACAGTAAAGTAATGCGATATAAAATAATTACTAATATAACATGGCATGATAGGATCAACATGATCAAGGGTACGGCTTGCCTTGCTCGGCGATCGGATCAATTTGAGCTGCGGTTGGCGTAGTGGATTACGCTCAACTCTGTCGGGTCCAAACGTGCGCTCGGGATCTGCGTGCGCTCTGGAATCCGTCAGCGTCACGGATCTAAGCGTGACAAGAAACGAGCGACAAATAAACCAACGAAAACGAAAAGCGAAAGCGAAAGCGGCCGCGGCCGCAAGAGAGAACGGCGAAGAACGGGAAATTCGAATTTTAGAACTCCGATTGAGAGCGGAGGGCATTTTGGACTCGGTGGATCGAAAGCGGTTCGGATAGTGTATTTGGTGGGTTTTACGGGGCTCACGCGAATTTTTCGGGGATTTACGATTTTTCGGATTTTTAATTCGATTTTTGGATTTAATAATGAATTAATAAATCCAAAATCGCGAAAAAAGGAAACGGCCCCGTGGGCGAACGATCTTGGGCCATGACGGCCCGATCCCAGCGAAGCGGCCGGCCCAGGCTTGTAGCACGCGAGCGGCATTTAGGAGCCGAGGGACTAGGGTTAGGAGCAGGCGGCGGCCGGAGCCCGCTGGCAGCAGTGCTGGCGGCGCGGCCGAGCGAGCCGAACGGGCGGCGAAGAGGGAGAGGAAGGAGCTCACCGCGAGCGGGAGCGAGGCGAAGCGAGCAAGTGAGGCGAAGCGCGCATGGTTTTATAGCTTGCGAGAAAGCCCAGCGAGAGGCTGCTGTGGCCGGCGGCCTTGACGTCTGGCGACGCGGGCGTATGGCTTGTATGTGGCCTTGGCGTATGGCGCCGCGGCGCGAGAGAAGCGCGAGGAGCTGTAGCGGGAGAGGGCGTGGTAGCGAAGCGCGGCGGCTACAGCGCTGGCGGCGCCAGCCTGGCCGAGGCGAGGGATCGGTCCCGGTCGGCGAGAGCAAAGCCGAAGGGATGGGCCGAGCGGCCCAAGAAGCGAGGGTGGCCCAAAACCAAAAACGAAAAACAAATCAAAATTCCAATTCAAACAAAAGCAAATCCAAATCTCCAAATTCAAATTTGAATCCGAAAATTTGAATTAACTCCAAATAAATTCATTTTGAATTTTTGGGTTGTTTCAATATCAACCGCATGTATGGTATTTGATTCTCGTGGACAAAAAACATATTATATGGGAGCAAAATACTTCAGTGCTTTAGTAGAGGGTAACATTATGGTTCCTTTTATAAACCATAGTCACCACACCTACCTAAGCTACCCTACCATCAAGGCGTCAAGACTTCAATTTTGTGTCACCTGCATCTACTACAAGGTACTCCTGTTAGGTTACTATGTGTACGCTCGAACTGTACTGTACTGGCCTTTTATTCGTTAGCTAGCTCAGTGTCACCTTATCCGAGAGCCATCCGGTACAAATATACATGGTGCCTATCAAAGTTTCAGGTACCGGTTTCTGTCACGATAGATGAGGTACAGGAAGGTGCAGTATGCAAAGGGCGAAAAGGCTGCACGCAATTCATGGCTCAGTTATGCATGGTACAGACTGCGCTACTGAAATAACTCCATCTGAGTTTATAAGCTTTTTTTTCAGGGATTTGATAAACATCATCCGGTGTTTTTATTGCTGAAATCACCTAAATCTAGGATCATCGGATCATTGTTGAGATTCGAGAGTATCGATTACAGCCGATCCTATAATTTGATCTAACGGCCTGGTAATATCCGGGTGAGGTATTCAACGATTCAAAATTTAAATGTTAGCTAAAATAAAAACATCCGGATGATACCTATACACTCCCTTTTAGTTAATGGTTTTGTTATAAATATAATGCGTATTTTATATTTTAATATAAAATTATTATGATGTTTTCTTTATATCCGTAATAAACATTCATCTTTACTTTATATTTTCTACATCCACATGTTAAGTATATTGTTTGGTGATAATAATTAATGAAGTGTAATCTAATTATCTAAGAAGTGTTTTTATGCTTCTCTTTCAAAGTTGTACAAATATTAAAACATGAATGAAGGGTAGATGGTGATTACTTACCCCTTCGCTTGTTTTAAGATTCGTATAATTTGTATTAAGAGGAAAAACATATAAACACTGCTCTAAAAAATATATATCTTATAAATTTGAACCAAGGTAGCAGCCAGCTCAACTAGGCCTCGTGCTTTACTAACCAGCAGTACGTGACAAGAACCACATGCAAATTAAGCACCACAAATCAACTACCCACATACGTAGTCTGAGCTATAAACTAGCACGCTCCTCACGCCATGCACCAACTACTCAGGTGTGTCCAATTTACTGCGGTGAACAGTTTGTTCAGAGAGCTGCAAGCTCATTCAGTTCTGAGTTCTGGCACGCACATGATATGCATGAACGACATTGGACGCTTGGGCTCAGTTAATCTGCTTCATGAATAAAAAAAAGCATACCTGTTCTTAAAAAAAGCATAGTTTAGAAGCATGCAATAAAACCATCAAAATGTTTGGATATTCCAATAAACTTATATTATGCTTCTTCTTTTCGGCAACTTTGCTATATCTTCCAATCTAACATACTGCTAACTATTTCTCGGCCTAACCTTATCTTGAGATTAATGATACTTGAAAATCACGAAGGTAGCATGCACAACAAATACATGAAAGGATATAGACATCCAAAAGGAGCTCACAATTGAAAAAGGCAAAACCACTTCAAATAAAGCTAACAATGTTTCTAGTGTTCCGCCCATGGTATCCCTTAAGAGTAGCTATCACAGTGGGTCTAAGACATAGTTTGTGCTCTAGTCTAGTTAAAATTGGGTTGAAATCAATGGTCAAAATAAAAAGTGGGGTCAACTTTAGGCTTATATGACCCACTTATCAGCCAAAGAATATGTATACTCGTGACAAGTGTAAATATTACATGTATCTATGTCATAAATAGACATGACTACGACGCAGATGTTTCAATACAACGAGTGGATTCTATTTTGACGTACAAAACATAAAAGTGTATGAGAGATTCACGAGACATATCAAGTGACATGAAACTTACTATTATTACTTTTCTTTCTTTCTCTGTAGCATCATGGTGTGATACATATATCTTTCACTTACAAGACTACAACCCTAAGATAGAAAAACCGTTGTAGTAAATAAAGTGCTATGTTCACAAACCCTAGTCCCACAAAGCATAAAACCGCCCAGGATATACAAAAAAAGGGGCCTCGTACGCTGGGCCAAAAGCAGTAGCGACTAGGTGGGCTGTATAAATAGAAGCAGGGCAAAATATCCGGTGCAACCACCGTTTTTGTGCAACCACCGTGCAACCCTACTAAAAAAAGTTTCAAAAAATTCTGAAAAAAATCATGGATATACATCTCAACTTACCCCATCTACGTATAAAATTTCATGATCAAATACGTCCTACGATAGAAGTTACAAAAAAAACAAATTTTGCGCGGTCTACTGTAGCAAGATTCCAAGCGAAAATTTGTCTTTTTTGTAACTTCTAGCATAAGACGTATTTGATCATGAAATTTTATAAGTAGATGGGGTAAGTTGAGATGTACATCCATGATTTTTTTCAGAATTTTTTAAAACTTTTTTTAGTAGGATTGTACGGTGGTTGCACCGGATATTTTGCCTAGAAGCAGCTATCAATGCAAACTTTCATTCGACATTGAGAAATGGCCAAACTTTTGGCGATGCAGCACCAAACAACATGCATCCATCTCTGCACCTTTCTCCCTCAAAACAATTCCCATTCATTACCGTACTTTTTTGTGATTCACATGTCGCCGAATTAGCGGCGAGAGCAGGTTAACTATTCGTGTTGTCTTTACAAATACGAGTATTTTTTGGCCTTGCTGAGGTGCTCCCAGGGATATCTATTTAAAAGAAAGAATGCAGAGGCATACCAACTCGACAGCTCACACGTACAGCGCCCGCTACTCCCCAGTGAACAAACATCTCAGTGATGATGCTATGCGTATGCGCCAGATGATTTAGAGTCTTCACGGAGGCGAGGCACGGCATGAAGCATACGTATGCTAGCTGTACGGCACGACACGGCAAGGGAATGATCGATGACACGACTACACGAGATAGCAAGGCTATGTTTGTTTCAGCTGAAGATCGTAGAAAGCAGTTTTTAAAATCTGGGTTATAAAAGCTGGATTGTTAAAAGCTGAAGGTTGAAAAGCTGATGGCTGTTTGACAACTCAGATTATAGTGTGTTTGAATTGCTATATCTGCTTGGCAAAAGTCTGTGGTACCCTCGATTATAGGTTGAAAAGTCTGTGTGAATAGTGAGAGGCAATGGTGGGTAATTTTTACTGAAGTTGGATGGGTATTGTGGTCTTTTGCAAAAAAAAAAAAAAAAGCTGAGGAAAGCTCCTTCAGAGTGGATTGTGGGATTGCTACAATCTGGCCTTCAGATTATTACAATCCAGATTGAAAGTTTCCTATTTGTTGGCCTTACAGCTTTTAAAAGCTGTTTTCTACAATCCTCAGCTGAAATAAACAGGGCCTAAGTTCGTGTCATCGTTCATTCTGTATTTTTGAGAGAGTACATATTTTCACATCTAATATATCACTTAAACGGATGTGTTATACTTCTTTATTAATTTTAGTATAATTTAATAGTAACTTTAAGATACTCCAATGTGATTTGGTTGAAAAAATTCCCTCTTTTATCATTTTGAGTATACTCTAATATTGATTATATGATACTCCAAAGTTATTTTCATGAAAAATTTCATCAAAATCTACTCTTTATTTTTGGGTATATAGACTTTTCCACATAAAAAAAGAGAATGTACACAAATTATGCTATAAAGAGTGGGCTTTGATAAAAATTTTCATGAAAATCACTTTGAAGTATCATATAATCAATATTAGAGTATACTCAAAATGATAAAGAGGTATAACAACATCATTTAAGCGGTATATTGTAGGTGAGAGTACATACTCCTATGAGTATGAAACCATTTTCATATATATATATATATATATATATATATATATATATATATATATATATATATATATATATATATATATAGTAGTACACTTACTTGAGACATCATGGTGTCGGGCACCATGATCAAAAATATGTATTTTCTCTATGTATTTTCACGCAATTTTTTTTTAAAATTTTTAGGATGTTGAGTTTAACTAGTTCAAACAAGTTTGAACTAAAATTCAAACTAGAGTAGTTTGATTGTAGGTATATGCTGATATTATATATAAATCAACAAAGGCATGTGATCTAAATTCTTTCAAATCTTTAAATTTGAGTATATTTTTTTTGTAGATGTGTGTTTCATTTGAATTGCAATAGATGGGTATATAGCCTAAAACCAAAATTTTTGGAAAAAAAAATACTCGAATTTGGCTTGAATTTTCGCATTTGAAATCATGGTGCCCCATTTCGGCATCATATATATAATTGAAAGACCATGTGGAGATCTATCCATATTTGTGATGAGTATTTGACCATATTTGAGCAAGGTGTGCTCATGTTATCCAGGCGGCGATAGTGCCGATCGTTGGTTGTACCAAGTTTGCCTTTGGTTTGAGCTGAGCGGTACTACCGACCTTTAGAACGGTAGTACTGGAATAGCGGTACTACCGGTCCTTAGATGGTAGTACTTATTTTTCAGAGAGGGTCCTTGCATAGAATTGAGCGCAAGCGGCACTACCGGGTACTGAAGAGCGATAGTGCCGGCTAGCGCCACTACCGGCCTCTAGTAGGCGGTAGTACCGACTTTGACTACGAAGGTTGAATTTCAGATTTGATTTTTGCAATTTTTCTTTGGGATGTTTAATTACATAAATTATTAGACAATACTATGTGATGTGTTGTCCTTGTTTTTGATAGTTGCAAAACGATGGTGCTAGGTCATGGTGAGACGGAGGATGACCGAGACTAGGTGAGGTGCGCCGAGGTCCAGACAATCGAGGATCGATGGAGGATGACCTAAGATGGAGTCGCTGCGAGCCTAGAATACAAGGGAACGGCTGACATACTAGCTTAGAGCTACTCGGATCAAGGACATCTGTTGGATTGCGGTTTAGATGATATAGTGGTGGTCAAGTTAGGCTGCTTTAAGAAGTATGTAAAACCTGTTATGTTATTGTGTTTCGGGTTATCCATATATGAGTGAGTGAGTTCATCCTAACCCTTGATAAGCTTGCGAGCCCATCCTAATCCTTGATAAGCTTACTTAGGATTGAAGTAACTCATCCAATGGTGGAGGATGACTCAAGTAGACTATAAATAGAGGGGAGAGGGGTGTCTCTCCTCTTTGAAGGTTTTGATATTCCTTTCAGTTTTGCCCACTTTGTTCTGAGGCTTTGTAAACTTTTCATTCAAGAAATAAAAATTTATTTCCTTACTTTTCTGAATTTACTTTCCGTATTTACATTATGTCTTAAATTCAGCAATTTAAATTCCATAATTTAAATTCTTGCAATTTGCATTTCGCATATTTGGTTTTTGTCTCCCCTCCTTCTAAATGCTGTGAATTTTGTGCCAATGATGAATGATTCATGCATGAATCTATCGATGTTCAAAATTAGGGGGTCCCTAGATTGAGCTTACAAATATAATTTGGGTTGCCTTTGTCTAACAAATCAGAGATTGAAAAGAGTATTAAATGGGATTGTATTTTTATTGAGTCACATGTGTTTCATAGAGTACAAACTTTTGAATGGAGAGCTATAAAATTAATACTAATCTCTTGTACTTAATTTTCACCATGATCTTTTGAATCCATGCGGAAGCATCTTATTTATAGGAGACGAATGGATGGCAGTTTGTCATCTTCTAAGATGTGTCTTCCCATCAAAAGATGTATTCTCGTTAAAAGGTGTCTTCTCATCGAAGAGGCGTCTTTTCATATGGAGTAACTTCCAATCGATTGTCTGCACCTATCAGAGAAAGCGTCTTTCGCACGCTAATCTTATACGGAGGTAACTTCCTTCACGACCTTGAGCGGGTCGAGGTGAAGGCTATCCCATATCCAACCTTTATACTTGTTAGGATAATTGAATGAATCATTCCTGACCAGTGTGCGTATAATTGGTCAAGGTAACTAGGACACATCATATCTTGAATTAGTGCTTTGCACACTGGTTGAGAATATTTTCACGTAACTAAATTTAAGTCTGGTTGAAATTGTAACCAGGTAATAGGCCTTGGGCCATATTTTTACTTTACAGGCCTTTTTTATTTATAAGTGAGTAGGCCCATACTTAATTAAGGATATATTAATCATTGTCAGAATCTTTCTCAGATCATATTCCAATCATCTAAGCAAAACTTTGCTTAACATTGCAAGAAATCGGTCTTTTTGCTCAATCTTTAATATTTCTTTGAAGATTGTGTTTGGGGCTTTTGTCTCTTGTATTCATACTTGCTGTGACAAGTGGGAGGATATTCAAGACAATTTTGATCATCAAAATCCCACGAGCAAGCTTCGAGTGAAGATTTGATTTTTGTCCCCATTATTGAGCGTTCTTCCTTGAACAGGAAAATGTTAGAACTTTGACATCAATCCTTGCGATTGAAGGTTGGAAAAAGTTTCTGACATCCATAGGAAGACCTCCACAAAGTTTCAGGAAGTTTGGATCAATCAATCAAAAGATTCATCGATTTTTGTTTTGAGATCATGCTGATTTTACTGTAGCGCGTCACTACCGGTACAATACCGGTATTGTTTATCCCGCAGTAATGGGGCTGAACTGTGGTAGTGTTGCCCTTACCAAAAAATTTTGGAATGGTGTTTTCTCCGCTTTGGTTTAATGAAGTGAGGTTCGTGGTTGGTTCTTTGAGGGAAAAGCTCAATGGTGATGAATAGTGAAACTCTAGTGTAGTCCTGTTCCCGTGAGGCCGTGACCCAGGATTGGCGAGGCGAAATGGTGGAACGCTCACGCGGGTGTACGTGGCCACGCGGCCCACTTGACACACATGTTGGCCGTTTTCCAAACCGGGGGCGCGGCCGCGTCCGTCCCCGGGAACTGGAATGGATACATCAATCTACATCAAGGAAAGACCCTTGTGCTGTTTCCTGATGAACCTCCGCTGTTCCAAGGAGAAATCCAATCCTGGGATTGATCAGACTTAATTCCAAACTTTCAGAATTCTGACTGAAAACTAGGATTGCCTGCCTTGATTGATTTGAATCTTCAAAACACGTCGTACTGATTAGATCACATTCTCTCTCTTTTTTTTAGTAGAAAGATCACGTTCATTTTGCTTGTAGCTAAGTCTATCTGTCGTGGAGCATTCCCTGCATGGACGGCAATGTTTGCATCACAATATCACATACTACATCCGACGGTGATCTGAAGCTCTGAACTCTGAAGAACGAAAAGGTGACGTAAAGCTGACGAAAGCTTTCGGTATCATATTTGTGGAGTGTCGATCGAGCGAATAGTAGCCTGCATCAACTTACATGCTTCACTGTCTTAACAGTGGAGAGCTTGCTCTTTAATCTTAATTCGCACGTCCAACATGATGCTTCAATGGCTCACTCGCACCTCCTTTGCGCACAGCCCTCAGATTGAGATACGATACGGACACCTTTACTTGTGTTTCTTTCCTTGTACGGTAGGCTGTGTTATTCCTAAAATGGACTAACCGTACCATGTACACATGTATATCATGTGAAGCCATTTTTTTTAAAAAAAAAGGGCCAGAAACTCTGGCACTAACTAAAGAAGAAGAAACAACAGTTGAGCTACAAACACGTACTCACACCCACGTACATGCAAGCACACACCCACACTCGAGATGCACACGGACACGGGTATGAAGAAACAACAGTTAAGCTACAAACACGTACTCACACCCACGTACATGCAAGCACACACACCCACACTTGAGATGCACACGGCCATGCATGCCCATGTCAAACAGCGCTCGAATACGGATTGATTGGCCGAACCCTGCTCACACTAACCAACCTAGCCGAGGCTCGACCGCGAAGCCATCTTTATAAGCATCGCTACCAGCACTAGTACTTGACTATTTGTTAGCGGTTTTCTTCACAAAAGCATAAGCGTCTTTGCTTGAGAAAAAATCTATCGGAGAGTGTACAGTACAGGCACCTAGAGAGGTTAATGAAAAAACTGATTTTTCTTGCCGTATAGAATAGATAAGATGTTTATTTTGAAACATCCACTACTACGGAAAGGGCCTTTAGTGCCGGTTTAAAAGAGCCTTTAGTGCAGGTTTTGAACTGCATAGCATCCGGATCGATGCTCAAGGGCATCGATCCGGTTCTCACCCGTCTTGAGAAGCGTATCAAGACGGTTGGTAGTCACACGTGGTAGCGCATCGTGAGACCCTGTGGACCTTATTAGTACCGGTTGGTGTCTCCAACCGGTTCTCGATGATTCTTCATCGATCTAGGTTGTTTTATCTAACTGCATCTTGATGGGTTGTATATAATATATATGTAAATATGTGTGTGTCCAATACTGGCTATTATATATAATATACTACAATATATATAATCAAATCACGGTGACTTCATGTGTGTGTTAAATCACAACTAATTAAAACACATATAATTTAATCATGCACATTTGCACGATAATAAAATCACTGTACATTCATTAACAAATTTAATTACATATAATGTACTACAATATGTACACAACTTTAATTACAACTCCAAGTATTTCTTTTCCTTACATTCATTGGGATTTTTACGTGCATCGCTCTTGCTAGCCGTAGATGTCGAGAATGACAGTTCACCGGTCCTTATCGACGGGCCCCACCTGTTAAAATTTGGTTCGTGGAACTCGCCTTTTGCATTTACAACCTCATCGTAAATGAAGCCAACGAGTTGTTCTTGAATTGCTCGCACTCGCGGCGAGAGTTAGAACCTTGTTCCGCCAAATATTGAGGCACGCCGTTAAGTCATTAACAAATCAATCCTTGAATTTGTACAAGATGTAAGGAGTAATATACATCGTTAAAGGTAGTAATTATATTTACTCACCCCTTATCGCCTTTTAGCATGCGGTCGGGCTCCGGTTTGGGTGTGCAAAAATTCACATACATAGTAAATCGCATAAATTGTTGCCCGCCGACCGACTCAAGATCTGCGGTTGAAAAAGTTGAAAGCGTGAAATGAATGCAAGGAAATTAACTTAACTAACCAAAAGCTAGCATTATGATATACGTACTTGAGAGGCTGTTGTAATTTCAAATTTCTCCTTGAATGCGCCCCTATTTTTAGCACTAAATCGTATAATGCACTACACATGTGATTACCAATTGTACATGATTAGAATTTATTTCAAATGGAAGGAAATAGAAGTAATACAATAATGAAAGGAACAAGAATTAATACCGGTCGAGCAAATCGATGAAGGTTTGATACGTTTGAACTGGTTTCCTTCTCGAGTCCATAATTGTGATCCGACTATGATCTAGCTCGATCATAATAAGAATCGATGAAAACTGTACATATGTCAACATAGATAACTAATTAGTTCTAACATAGTGTTATGAAAAAGGAGTAGAACAAGGCGGTACGAAAACACATACTCATGTGCGTAGGGTAGATATATCCTTGACTTATATTGATGTCCCATTAGCGCATTGTATACGTTAGTCTGTGTTTCGCTTGGGCTGTATCTAACGGTTGTCTCGTTGATAACTAATGGGTCCATGAATCCTATGTCAAAAATTTGATCCTTCGGCATCTTTGTATCTCCATGCTACACAAGAAGAAATTAGTTAGGCTTACAAGGTCCGTACTCTACAAGGGCACGCCCGATGGTTTTTTTTGTAAATAAGACACTTACAGAGTCCAAAGAATCCACCAAGGACGCTACGAGGGCGTCCTGCTTGGTATAGATCATACATGACGTGCCATTCGATAAAAATTCACCGTCACCGTGATAAAAATCTTGATCCTTGTACTTGACAAAGAAACAAGCGTAGACCATGCTTGGTCGCTTCCAAGTACCATTCATGGAATTGCCGCATCTTTGTCGTTACGACTCCTCACGCGACCAATGATCCACCCAATGTAAATGGCCATCTTACTTGGGCATACTCAATCTCGAGCCTAATATTTGATTTGGGTCAAGGCCGGTTTCATCAAAGAATTGTAGCATCGCCTTAGCCTTCTCCTTCTCCTTCTCCTCACCGCCCACTCCTTGTGGCATTCCTTTCGCAATGTGCGCTCGTAGTTTGATTGGCGAGGCATTTCTTTTTATCCTTCAAATTTGTAATAGTCCTCAAGTCTTTGTGAAATTCTTTCGTGCAGGTTGAACCTTCTTCTTTGGTGACTTGGGTCTAAAAATTCAGTTACCTCACCTTGTACAATCTTATTGGTCTCCTCGTCGGTCATATCGTACGCCCGGCCGAAAGTGGACGCCTTCTTGGATTGGGTGGAGGACGTCTTCTTGGGAGTGAGTGGCTTGTTTCCTTTGGTCGGCGCCTTCTTGGGAGGAGACGGTCTTCTTGTGGGTCTTAAGTGCACGGGAGGTGGTGTAGAAGTTGGCGCATTCTTGGGAGGAGATGGGCTTCTCGTAGGGCATATGTGCGCGGGAGGTGGTGTAGGAGTCGGCGCCTTCATGGGAGGAGATGGGCTTCTCGTAGGGCTTATATGCGCGGCAGGTGGTGTAGGAGTCGGGCTTCTTGTTGGGCTTGTGTGTGCGGGATGTGGTGTAGGAGTCGGGCTTCTTCTTGGGCTTGGGTGTGCGGGAAGTGGTGTAGGAGTCGGGCTTCTTCGCAGAGAGGACACATCCATGTTATCTCGAAAAATTATGTGCCGTTTGCGCCATAGGATGAAAGTGTGTACCGCCTCCTAGCTTCAGACTCCCGTCACCTCCGAATTTCGAGCTCAAGGTCCTCGTACCACTGGGCAAACCTCCTCCACCGAGACCTTGGAGTAGTTTGTGGTATCTGTTGGCCATGGATGAGCCGCCCGGCTCCACTGGGTGAACCATGCCATGCGCCGCCTTCAAGGAGAGGTTTCGCGCCCGACATGCAGCTCACAAGGTGTCTGCCGCTCGATGTCATCTACGGGTACTGTCCCAAGTCCGCAGGCAGCCACCGGAAGCGCAATGCTCCATTGCCGGTGGGTGATGATGTTAGGATTCTGGGAGGTTCTGCACGCCTCTCCGTTGTTGGCTCAGGGCTAATTGTTCCTCTATTTGAGTCATCGTTCTTCAAGCGCACTAAGTTGTTACGCATGTCGAGCCTTGCTTCTCATTCGACTCCTATAGGTCTCGGCGTCTGAGCGAAACCAACCTTCCAAGGGACGACGCCAACGCCTCGTACGCCCAGGGTGCTCTGGTTTTGTAGAGCCCTTGTTAGCTCGTCATTCTCCCTGCTTTGGCACGAAGCTACCTTGGGAAGTCTCCTCGATGGATCGCACAAGCCTTCCGCCACATCTCTCAACACCTCCCCAAACACCGCATTGCCGTTATCATCGAGGCCACCGTGTGAGCATAGAACCAATGCTTTGCTCTGTTAGGCCATTCCATTGTTGCAGTGTGACACCCTTTGCTAGCGTGTCATGCTCCCTCTTCTCCCATTTGGGTATTGCTTGGCGGTAACCACCAGGGCCGAGTCGGTGGTGGTAATTCTTCTTACGTGCATTCACTTGTTCTTCTCACTCAAACTTTGACCTTCCTCCGAAGTCTTGTAGTTCACTTAACGCTTCCAGCTGATCTTGCAACCGGGAACTTGTTGAAGTCGGGCGTTCGATTCTCCTTGATATACTCTATGTTCAACTTCTTTTAAAATTTTGGAATGCGATGGCCATCTTCTTGAGAGTGTAACTCTTCACCTTCTCTTCGGTCCCTTGGGGAAGGTGAATGTCTCTGACATCGTTCCAAAGCATGTTTTTCGTATCTTCAGGAACCCGATCCCATTTTGCTATGCTAATGGGCACGTGGTCCCTAACGTGGACGCCGCATGCCGAATTGAACGGCCCAATCACCGTCAAGGGTTTCTGAGGTTGGCCGTTCTCGTTGACTTCGGTGACAACATATCTTGCCTTCGGCTTCTTGGTTGGACTCATTTGTTGTGATTGCACGCTTGGTTGATCGGTGCGAAAGCATGGTACAATCATGAACGGGTCAAAATGTTGGCTTAGCATGATAGTGAAATCGACAATCATTAACGTGATTGATTGTTTCCTCCGTGGCCTCATCGTGCTCTGCGGCCTCATAACCACCACCTCCCGCAATCAAATTTGTCATAAATTCTTCTGATCAAATCCTTCGGCGTCCATCGTTGTTTCTTAGGCTAGAAGAAGGTCTTGAAAAGTAACGGCGTGGAAGCCGGCGAGGAACAAATGTTGATTAGACCAACTCCATACTCATGTGCGTAGGGTAGATATATCCTTGACTTATATGTCAATGTACTCCAAATGACAACTAGCTAGGGCTTGTTTTTCTTTGTACGTATTGCTAGTTGTATGATGAAGTACGTGATCCATATAAGAGCAAGCGGCACGAGTTGAGTGGTTCCCTCTTTAGATATTTTTGTCTCACTAATACTCTATGTTAACTCTTGTTTTACAAAATATGAGTTAGGGATTACAGGTAAATGAACAATTAAGTAGTATCAAACCAAGCGTATGTGTAACATGAATACCCCACTATAAAAGACAAGTTTGCTTGGATTAGCCATGACATTATGTAGTTTGTGTTCCATTTATAAAGGAGAACACGTAACAGATGCACCATGCAAAATTGATAGCATCTCTCAATAAACTCAATATCATGTACAATAGAAAACGGAATTGTAGCTTGTGCTTCATTTATAAAATTGATAGCATCCAATCCGTGCTCTATCTCAACAAGCTCTATCTCAACAACTATCAAGTAGCAGAAATGAAAGAACTACCTTATTTGTTTATGCGATTACTATACTAGCAACATAGAATTATTTTTGACTCCACATAACCTATCACAGAGACACGATTCATTCAATATTCGTGAACAAGATCACAACCTCCACGGACGGCGGCGCTGTCGGGCGAGCTACGGACGGCGGCGCGGTCGGGCGAAGCCGGGAGGCGGCGCCGTCGGGCGCGATCGGGCGAGCTCGGACGGCGGCGCTGTCGGGCGAGCTCCGGGAGGGTGGCGTCGTCGGAGAAGCGAGCTCGTGGGCGCGCGGCGGGCGAGCTCCGGGAGGGTGGCGTCGTCGGAGGGGGGCGAGCCCGGACGGCGGCGGCTTTCCGGCGAGCGTCGTCGGAGGGCGAGCTGCCGGAGGCGAGCCCGGACGGCGGCGGCTCCGGGAGGGTGGCGTCGTCGGAGGGGGCGAAGCCCGGACGGCGGCGCGATCGGCGAGCTCGGGAGGGCGGCGTCGTCGGAGCACGAGCTCGGACGGCGGCTGGTCGGCGAGCTCCGGAGGGCGGCGTCGTCGGAGGGGCGAGCTCGGACAGCGGCGTCGCCGGAGAAGCGAGCTGCGGGCTTGATCGAGGGCGGCGCTGCCGGGAGGGCGTCGTCGGGCGAGCTCGGGGCGGCGCGATCGAGGCGAGCTCCGGACGGCGCGGCGTCGTCGGAGGCGGCGCGGTCGGAAATGGGAATGCATCGGGCGGGAGGAGCACCAAAGTGGGGAAGAAATGGCGGCGAGGTTTATAGGGGCCCCATCGGTCCGGTTGGTTTAACCAACCGGGATTGATATACATATCGATCTGGAGTTAGATACACCAACCGGGTGATCGCTCCACATATGACTCACGAAGGAAAACCTAGGTTGGCTATCGATGCGGTGGGTGTATCCAACAGATCGATTATATCACATCGATCGTTAAATACACCAACCTGCATCGATTAGAATTAAATTCAAAATCTCTTTAGAATAAAATGAAAGAAAAATCAATTATTGCTTCTTTGCTTAATAAAAAGTAATAAATTATACTTATTCGGTTATTCCACACTAAAATGATTTTTTTAAAAAAGATTAATAGTCATTTATAAATTCCTTTTATAGTTTCTACAATTCAACAATAATATTGAAAATCTATATTTTCTTTAGAATATTAGTTTATGAATTATAAATATAAAAATAAAATGAAGTAATTTTTCACTCTTATAATTCCAATTCAAATTTTCACCTTGTTACATGCATATCACAAAGCATGGGAACACAAGAGACTAGATTTAACATGAAAAAGAAAACTAAGCATCCATCGTTGATAGACTATAACTTGTAACAACGGACTATACAACAAGGTTGGACTTATTTGCTAACATACTTTGTTTTTACAAGCGATCCTTCATTATGATCGCGGCGTGCGTAAGGAGATTGCTCTGTATCATTCAGGGCACTAATGTCTACGCCCTTTGTGAAAGGAGGCGGCTCGTCGAATCGATTATACTCTTCTTCGTCCGTGACGCCCTCAACTCCGACAATCCTTCTTTTACCTGAAAGAACCACGTGGCGCCTTGGTTGATCGCCAGCTAGTATTCTCATTCGATTTATGTTTTGGTAGATTTGTCATGCCTCTTCCTTTTAGTAGGCTTGTCCTTCGCTTTTCGGTTTCTTGTCCATGTCCATCACATAGAATACCTGTGTCACATCATTAGCAAGCACGAACGGTTCGTCCCTATAGGCCACTTGCTTGAGGTCCACAGTTGTCATACCGTACTCATCGATCCGCACTACCGCTAGTTTGACCCATTGGCACCGAAACAGAGGGACTTTTAAAGGTCCGTGACTCGAGCTCCCAGATCTCTGTATGAAACCATAGTAGGTATCCGGCTTTCTATTTTTGTCCAAGGCATCTATACTGACGCCCTTGTTTTGGTTGGTGCTCTTGCTATCCTCGGGCTATCGTGTAAAATGTGTACCCATTTATCTCATACCCTTGGAATGATACGATTGTCGTGGACGGTCCCCGAGCCAAGAGTTTCAACTGCTCATCATCTGTCTGGTTGCCCAGCTTGCTTTTGTAACCAACCGCGAAATGATCCATTTGCTCGATCGCGATCCACTTATCGACTTCTCTGGGTATTGGGCACGTAGACTCATCTCGTGAGCATACATATCTGAGCCACTACAGTTGCTTGTTTCAATCGTGAAATGTGCTTGTTTAAATGAAAGTAGATCGCCGCTATAGGATTCTTTTCTCCCTAAAGTCCCTTTTCCCCGAGCCTCCCTCATGGCGTGATACAGAACGCCGATCGGATTCAGATCATCAATGTAATTAACACAAAACTCAATGACCTCCTCTGTGCCAACACCTGCATAATGCAATATGCAGGCGAGACCGATTCTGAACATACTTCTTTAGGATGCCCATGTACCTCTCGAAAGGGAACATATTGTGGAGGAACACGGGTCCGAGAATTTCTATCTCTTTAACAATGTGGACCATGAGTTGGACCATAATATCAAAAAATGATGGAGGAAAGATCATCTCAAGGCTAACCAGACTATTGACCATGTCATCATGCAGATTAGATAACTTATTTAGCTCGATGACCTTCTGCGACACCGCGTTGAAGAACGAGCACAACTTTATGATTGTCCCTCGTACCCAGTCCGGCAGAATACCTCGCACCGCCACCGGGAGCAACTGTGTCATCAACACATGACAATCATGGGATTTTGTGTGTACAATTTTATTCTCTTTTATGTTTATGAGTCTCCTTATGTTTGAGGAGTATCCAGAAGGGACCTTCACACTGTTCAAGAACTTAATCATATTTTTTTTCTCTTCCTTGCTCAGAGTGTAGCTAGCGGGGTGGAGGTAATCTGTCCTTCCGCTCTCATTCGGATGTAGGTCGTTCCCGATTCCCAAATTGTAGGTCCTTTCGTGCTTGAAGTGTATCTTTTGATTTGCCATACATATCTAGGAAGCCTAGCAGGTTCACGCAGACATTCTTTGTGATATGCATGAAGTCTAGTGAGTGACGGACCTCTAAGTCTTTCCAGTAAGGTAAGTCCCAAAATATTGACTTCTTCTTCCAAATGGCCTTCGTGTGACCTTGTTCTCTCGGGACAGGTTTGCTACCTGCACCTTTTCCAAATACTACTTTCAGATCCTTCACCAAAGAAAATACAAGAGCCCCACTGCGATGCAGGGGTTTCTTACGTTTCTCTTCTGTCCCATCAAAATTCTCACCCTTCCTCCTTAACGGGTCCTTCGGATGGAGGAATCTGCGGTGGCCCATGTACACAACCTTTCGAGAGTTTTTTAGGTACTTGCTGTCCGTTTCCTCTAAGCAATGGATGCAGGCTTTATATCCTTTGATAGACAGGCCCGACAGGTTGCCAAGTGCAGGCCAGTCGTTGATGGTTACGAATAGCAATGCACGCAAAATGAAGTGCTCTCTCTTGTACTCATCCCATACACGTGCACCATCGTTCCACAATGTTAGCAGATCTTCAACCAACGGTTTGAGGTACACATCGATGTCGTTTCCAGGTTGCTTCGGGCCTTCGATAAGCAACGGCATCATAATGTATTTCCGCTTCATACACAACCAAGGAGGAAGGTTGTAGATACATAGGGTCACTGAGGCCAAATCGCGGATCTTTGCTCATCTCGCCATACGGGTTCATCCCATCTGTACTCAACCCAAACCTTATGTTCCTTGCATCCTCCAAAGTCCGGGTATGTTCTATTGACTTTCCTCCACCGGGAGCCATCGCCAGGTGTCTTAGCCTTCCGTCGTCCTTACGGTCTTCTTTGTGCCAGCGCATCATCCGGGCATGCACTTTGTTCGCAAATAAACGCTTCAACCGGGTATTATAGGGAAATACCACATCGCCTTAGCAGGGGCCTCTTCTTCTTACACGCCCCTCTACCTCACCTGGTCATCATGCCTGGTCTTATACCGAAGTTTTGCACACGGACAAGCATCCAAATCCTCGTACTCATTGCGATAAAGGATACAATCGTTACGACATGCATGTATCTTACGTACCTCCAACCCCAAAGGGCGGATAACTTGTTTGGCATCGTGACGTAGTTTCGGCAAGGTGTTCCCCTCTGGAAGTAACTTTTCATGAGGCATAACAACTCGTCGAATCCCTTATCGACAATCCATTGGTCGCCTTCCATTGCATCAGTTCTAGTGTAGTACGCAACTTTGTATGGCCTGTTGGCGCTTTGGATACAACAATGTTTTGTGGTCCTCCCATAGGCGCTGAAATTTTCGTAATGTCTTTCATCGATGTATTCTCCCTCTCCATCAAGCAAAGATCTGGTCTAGGTCATCATTGCCAAACTCCCCAAATGTATCTTCGTTAGAGCCGGGTTGGCTGGCGTCTAAGATATTGTTCTCCGCCTCTTCTTGTTCACCTTCTTCTTGTATAATCTCTTCTTCACCGTGCTTGGTCCAACAGGTATAATTTGACATGAAACCTCTTGCGAGCAAATGGAAGTGAATGTGGACCGAGTTTGACCACTCCTTCTCATTCTTGCAGTCTATGCATGGACAACATATGTAGCTTTGACGTCGTGTATTCATCGCCTGACGAAGAAAATCTTGCAAACCTGCAAGAACTCAGGAGCGTCGGTCCATGTACATCCATCGCGGTCCATCTACATTATATTCGATCAAGGTAACTTTTAACTCATTTTTCGATAATGAATTATTGAACATTTCCCAAAATCCAAATCAAGACAACTATATTTTTAAAATGGCTTTATTTCATTAAATATTTTTAAAGGCACTATATTTCATTACATATTTTCCCATAAAATGATTATTTACTCGGTATTCATACCCGATAAGTTTCACGATGCTTTGCTCAAATTTTTAAAACTTTTTTGAAAACTTTTTCGCAAAATTTTGAAAAGTTTTCTCTAATATTTAACTCATTTTATATTTTCTATAAAGCCATTTATATTGTTGATATTATTTTTAATTCGCAAATGAATTTAAATTTCTTCTTTTTCCACATAACATGCAACATTCTTAATTTCCCCAACTATACATGCACCATTCTTAATTTCCCCAACTATACATGCACCATTCTTAATCTCACGAGATCAAATGATCTTGGTCCAGCAGAGAGTGGGAGGTGGAGGGCGTGTATATTGCGACATAGTCGGTTGAAGGCACAAGCGATGCTTGATAGTCTCACATCGCACTGCCCGCCACACATACAATTCGAGCTAAATAATAATGCAAGCAAAAATATAAACTTACACAAGTTTTTTCAACCTACAAAAAAAATTGGTCAATCATAGTCTAGATTCAAAATTGTGAACAAATTTAACGACATCTTTGCTCAAATTTTGAAAACTTTTGTCAAATGCACTATTCTTAATTTCCCCAACTACGTGCAACCAATTTTATGAAAACTTTTCTCAAATGCACCATTTTTAATTTCCCCAACTACGTGCAACCTAATTTGAGCTAGATCGATGGAACTAAAACATAAAATTGAGCTAGATCCAAACCTTAAATGCGAGCTATATTATAATCCAAGCAAATTATAAGCTTACACAATAAGTTTTTGTATCTTACTTCAATTGATCGAGCTTGATTTATACATTTATAATCCTTCAACGATTAATGGAAAAGATCAAATTTTCTTCATAATTTAAGCAAAGAAGAGGCCCCATTTAACACCAAGTGTAGTGAGGAATGATATTACTAACCTTAGGTATCTTGGTTGCGAGTAAAATGACAAAAAAATTCGAATTTTTGGCAAAGACCTCCTCCTCCTTCGAGCTCCTTGGCGATGAACTCCTGTTCATCTCTCGCGATCAAATGACTCGGCCTGGCAGAGCGGGAGGGCGAAGAGTTTAAATTGGTCGACACTAGTCCCGGTTCAAAGCACAAACCGGTACTAATATCCACTCGCAACCGTAGTATTGCTACTAGATAGTACCTGGTCAGAATACAAACCTGCATCGATGTGACTATCAAGACGGCTGGTACCTTTAACCGCAGATCGATTTAGAGATAAATGTACACATATAATTTTCATGCATATAATATAAATATTTATAAAGATATTCATCTCGAATCATACTTTCATAATTTTTCTTCCGATTTTCTCCTGATTTTCACCGCCCAATCGAATGTTTCTCAAGCCATTGTTTTGAACGACAATGCATTGTGCCGTATTTTTTTCAACGTTTTTTATGTTTTATAATTTTTTTAATATTTCAATTTAACGGTAAAGGCGTGGAGCTTCAAGAAGGGGGAGGTAAAACATTATATATTATATTAATAATTCATTACATAAAACATTACATATCATATTAATAATTCATAATATAAAACATTACATATTATATTAATTAATTACAATATATATAATATGCATAGCGGCGCCGGTGGTGGGTGGCGCGATCACCCATACCACCACTCGTCGTCATTTGCCGGTGTCGTCGCCGAGTCGTCGTCGGCGGGCGGTCGTCGTCGTGGATGACGTCTTCATCATCGTCATCCTCGTCCGACGACGTCGCGCTCCTCGAGCGGACCCAACCCCCCCTCCTCCTCCTCCTCCTCCTCCTCCTCCCGCTCCTCCTCGTCCTTCTCCCGAGGTGGTGATGATGGCGCGCCAGAGGGAGAAGGAGAAGCTGCCATAGTTAAAAAATGGGCTTACTACTGATCATCAGTACGTCTCCCTTCTGATCGATCGACGGTTTTATAGGAGAATTTGGATCGGAAAACAAGAATCCGGATGAACACGAATTAAGAGTTTCATCGTAAAGGCGCGGGGATTGATCGGCGCGGAGGCGGCGCATTAGTACGGTCAAATACAACAACCGGTCTTTGATGCTCCATATCGATCGGGTTAGTTACACCAACCCGTACTAAAGCGACAGAGCCGAGGAGGCGCTTAGTCTTGGTTGGTTTAACCAACCTGCATCGATAACACAACATCGATGCAGGTTGGTTACATCAACCGGTGCTAAGAACCATCCACGGCTCTGTCTTTGTAAATGCGGGTTGGTGTAACCAACCGTCTTGATCGTGAGCATCGACCGGTTGGTAGTTACAACCGTCTTGATGATCCCGGACCAGTAGACCGTTGAGCGGATCGATGTAAATGTTAGTCCCGGTTCATGCATAACCGGTACTATTGGGCCGGTATGGAAGACCGGATCTGTAGTAGTGATCCATGCTTTATAAAGTGTTGATACTTAGTATATACTTAGGGCATCTCCAACAAGATTTCGTAAATCTGGATCCCTATATCCTCATATACAGAACTGAAAGTTTATGCTAAGATTCACACATTCTTTGTTGCAGTTTAATATCTAGCCAAAGCTTGAAACAGAACAAAAGTTACAGCTTTTAGCGTCCATATATTGCTGAGTCTTCCTTGGGCCTTTCTTTGATTTGTCATAAATGATGAACTTCCACCTGCCAAATAGACTTTGATACAGTGTCTCACATTATATGGTTCAATCTTCTAAGCCTCAAGGTCAACAAGAACTAGAAGTTGCTGCAAAGATTCACACATTCTCTAGATCAGTTTAGTTTCTAGCCAAAGCTTGAAACAGAACAAAAATTCCTGACGGACTAAAAGGTTTAATAAAAATAAAAGAATAAGGACCTGCAAAATAAAGCATCGAGGAGGCTTGTTAAGATTCTCTATTATCATTCAAAAGATGGAACATATTTTGGTATTGCTTCACTTTGAAACAACAATGAACAACTGATTTAGCGCTAACTCACATAGCAGATCAGAAGGGTTTTTTTTGTTCCAATCAAGCCTCCGGAGCCACTGGGGATGACATCTGGCTAATGAGATGCCGCCGCCACTGCATGGAGGCCACCTGCATCGAACTAACTTGTAGGTAGTATTGGTACCAGCAAATTGTTTTGATTATGAACTCAAACTAGAAAAATCTATACATATGTGCAAACATTAAAAAAAGGTGTAGTGCTTCGCGACATTGTGTAATTGGCATATCCAGTTGACAGTAATTAGCCCTTTGTATAATCTGAAGAAGCTTTTCAATCGTCCACTGAACTATTTTTTGTGATCTGAATCTGAATTGACCTGAAGAGGAAAAAGGTTCTCTTTGAATAGGAAATTGCAAGGCCAAAATCAAACAGATTTAGAGTAGCAAAAAACAATTTGTTATGACTAAGATCCATTATCTTATAGCACCTCAATTCACTACCCTCCTGAAATCAAATAACTTATAGGCATCACAAAAAATGCAAAAACACTAATGTAACCAAAGAAGCATAACATCGAACAGGTAGAGGGCATGAGAACTCACAATCAGAATATATATCTGTTTGGGGATTTGCCCAGACTTCTCTACGTCAAACAAGATATTCAAATCAGTGAGATCATAGGATGAGTTCCCATGGGCGATGGAAAATCTATTAGTGTGAGGCCATGAGTTCCCATCGCCGCCAGCTCTCTGTCTCCTCTTCCTTCCTATGCAATCGCTACTAGCCTCACCGTAGACCCGGAGTGAGCTTGCCATCGTAGGACCGAGAATGTCGCCGCCAGATCGAGCTCGCAATTGCTGGATCGAGGACGCCATCGTTAGATCGAGCGAATCCGGTCGATCCCGGTTCAAACCTTGTGGATCCCATCGATCCCGGTGCGGCGGCTGGACCCTGGACGGCGCGGAACCGACCGACGAAGCAGCGGCTAGTCTCTTCGTGGGCACATGATGGGTCGGCGAAGCGGCGCCTCGACTCCTCGGGGGCGCGGGATGGATTGGCGGTGGTTGATCCCTGTTGGAGCTTGCTTCGTGCTACTATAGCATGCCGATTCCCCCCATTTTATCGGATAGAGAACGGGTATACAGAGGCTGTTGGAGCTGCTCTTATGTGTATACCTATATGCGATTAATAGATAATATAACATTTAAGCAACTATAAAAGATATGTTTGCATTGAAGAAAATAACTCAATGATGTGGCTATATTCTCTCTTTAGACACACACACACAGGAAGTTTTTTTCGTACTCTTGGGACACACACACACACACAGGATGTGTTATACTTCTTCATCACTTTCAATATACTTCAATAATAATTCTAAGATACTACAATGCGACATTGTTGAAAAATTTCATTGGATCCCTTTATATTTTGCTATATACACTTTTCTATATGTAAAAAGAGTATATAAACAACTTATGCTATAAATGGTGAACTTTGATAAATTTTTTTGTGAAATTCACTTTAGAGTATCTTATAATAAGTATTAGAGTATACTCAAAATGATAAAGAAGTATAACAACATCATTTAAGTAGTATATTGAGAGTGAGAGTACATACTCCTGGGAGTAAGGAACCATTTTTCATATATATATATATATATATATATATATATATATATATATATATGAATATGACATGCATTTTCTACACACATGTGTAGATACACATACTATCTACATCATACATTTATTCTCTCAAGATATATGCCATTCCATCTTTTCCTTTTTGTCCTGCACAACACACATCCCAAAACAGAAAGGAATGGCATAGATAGCATGTGTGTGTATATATGCAGTACAATCGTGTACGGACTATTCTCACAAGTGACATTTACCCGGCCGGTAGTATGTACAAGTGTTGTCAAAGCTGATGATGCCATACCATATATACAGTCAAAACAAATTTCGGCGGTCAGGTACGTACGTAGTGATCATCCAAAAGAGGGCCCGAACGAGGTGGTGGTACTAGAGGTGTAGTACCATGGAATCCATCCAACAGAGCCCGACCAAAAATTTACAGCAAAGTTGTTGGATCCAATCTCTTGCAATCACCACCCAGCCCCACACATGCAGAGGGTAGGTACATGATATTTCCTTCTACAAAATAGCTACAGTAACTACAAAGTTTCAAATCATGATTTTCAAGGCTACGTAGTAAGGTCTTAAAAAAGCTACAGTAGCTATCGCGAATACTACTACCCTTCAGTGACGGAATCAGAAATTTTAAATTGAAAGTGCACTATTGACGCATAGCAATATGATGTTGCACAAATAACAACTATCAGCCGTTGATAAAAGTTAAGAATAGTGCTCACTGAAAGCAATCCATTAGTTTTTAATCTTGCTACAGTTGTTTATGCATTATGCAAAAGTTTATACGAAGCCAAAGTATTTATCATATTTTTCTAAAGTGATGATAAATCATAACCTTGATAAATAATTATTATAAATATATAATTTCTTGGTAGTATCCTATTACTCTAGCAAAAATCGTAAACCCTCTTTTACTATATTGATGCTTAGTACGCAAGTTTTGATGGTCATGCATGCTCTCGTCGTGTCACAACTATATATATATATATATATATATATATATATATATATATATATATAAATGAATTGTTTATAGCTAAGTTGGTAAAAAAAAGTTATGTAGGTGATAAAAAATAAAGTATTTTATCTATCAATTGGTAGCTAAGTTGAAGAAAAAAGCTAGCAACCGCGAGGCATGAAATGTAATTATCATCTAAGTACTTTAAGTATTATCAAATTATACTGAAGTCCAAATGTATTGTAATAGGAGTATCTACTAGCAAAGGTATATCTAGAATTTCAAAAACTTTTGAGGGTGCCGGTGCATACCCGGCACCTCGGCCGGTTTTGCCCCTACTTTCCTTCATCGCGTTTTCGGTATTAAAAAGTTAGAAAAATATATTTATAAGCATAATTCGCCTCCAAATAAATAATAAAATAATGGTACTTATGAGTCAAGCTCAGAATCAGTAAACATGCTAGTACATATCAAAGACGATAACTAATAATTATATTATTATATTATTAACAACAAGTACTTAATCACTGAGAAATATGAACTATAGATTATTCAAAAAGAGCAAGTTGAGGTATTTTACTAGGTTTTCTCATAGTACATGCTTATACGAGATACATTTGAGCATTTTAATTAATAATGTTAGATTTCAAAATAGGCCTAATGTCTTGGCCCATTGGTATCTATGCAGGATAGCGGAGCTATCGCTAGCTACAACTACGGTACATAGCGGAGTTATTACTAACTATAACGATTGTAGCTAATATAACGAAACATTAACCCATAGCTTCACATTTGAGGGCCAAAAAGCTATAGCACAGCTACAGCTATCTATTTAGAAGACACATAGACGCCCCACCATCACGCTGCAAATCCGAGTCTAAAATTAACAGCTCTATATGCCGGTGACTGTTTGTGATGATCTTGTAAAAGAACTCGCAAGCAGAGCATCTGTGTTGAACACTCCCAAGAAAAGCAGTGCTTCTATGCTTTTTCTTCTAATATAAGTTGCACAAATCTTGAAGCAGGCGAAGAGGTAAGTATTCACCATCTACCCTTCATTCATGCTTTTAATAGTTGTGCAATTTTTAAAAGGAAGGGCATAAAAGCAAGAATCATTTAGTGGGAGCTGTACACGAGACATGTTTTTGCAAGATTCTCATGATCACGTGTACCTTTTCCCCCTACTGGTACTACCTCGGTTGGACACACCACATTAATTTGTGTCACTTTGTGCGCGCCAGCATCCCTCCCTTATCATAACATTGATCGATCGATTCACCACCACAAGGGCATAATCATCTTGCTCACCTAAACACAGACAGAGATCGGAAATCACATGCAAACAAGGAGTAGTAATAGCTTTGAACTTAACACTCTGCTTGTTTCCTCTTCTTCTAGGAACCCTGCATCTGCATTACAAGAAGAAAAAGAGGCTAAGGAAGAAACAAAGTAGAGAGAGAGAGAGAGAGAGAGAGAGAGAGAGAAGAAACTTCAGAGCTGAGAAATGGAGAGGGTAACAAAAACACAGGTCGCAAAAAGGATTGATGGGAAATTAAATCCGGAGAAGAAACTCCTAAAAAAAACAGCTGTTTTTCTTGCTGAAACCTGAATTATTCATGGG
The DNA here is from genome assembly GCA_036346355.1 of Rhipidocladum racemiflorum. Lineage (NCBI taxonomy): Eukaryota > Viridiplantae > Streptophyta > Magnoliopsida > Poales > Poaceae > Rhipidocladum > Rhipidocladum racemiflorum. The sequence continues at coordinate 5,712,373 of CM070577.1, forward strand.
CTAACGAAATCAATTCTAGCGCGAAAGGCGTCTAGATGAGCTGCCGGAAGTCGGGACCTATGCGGTTGTGGATCAGGAATTCGTCCGCGCCGGCGATGAGCCGCGCCGACTGCCCGTCGAACAGCAGCGGGCTCGGCCCGTGAACTAGGCCTCCGGCACCCACGTGCGGCTGCGGCTGCGGCTGGTGCTGCTGCAGGAGCTGCATCTCCCTCTGGCGCCGCAGCTCGACCACCTTGCGGTGGGAGTTGGAGTGCTTCGACATCACGAAGGTCGGGCTCGCCGCAGGCCGGTACTCCGGCACCAGCCGCCCTGACTTGTACCGCACCCCGCACGCGTTGCACAGTGTCTTGGGCCCCATGGGCCCCGTCCTCCACTGCGGTGTCTTGTCCGTCTCGCAGTGCAGGCACCTCCTCCCCTCCGCCACCGCGGCATTCGGCGCCGCCGGCGTTGGCGCGTCCTTCTTCTTGGCAGTCTTCCCGGGCTTAGTGGCCTGGAAGGCCGGCGCGGCGGTGCCGGACTCGGACGGCGAGATGATCGCGGACGCCGGGGAGGGCGGGGAGGTGGGATATGGCGGCAGCACGAGAAGGCGGGACGACCAGCTGCACGGCGCGGCGCGGGAGCGCTTGCTGCGGGCCTTGCCAGGCACGGGCGCCTCCGTGGGCAGCACGCCACCGCCGGGCTGCGTGGCTGGAGCGGGCGGCGCGGCCCCGGCGGTCGACTCGGACGGGATGCCGGAGATGAGCTGCAGCTTCCGGAGGTCCTCCGTGGGGAAGGTGTCCTCGCCCATGTAGTTGGACAGCCATTCCAGCTCCGCCAATTGGTCGTACTGCGCACAAATTCACAGCAAGAATAAACAATTCAGCAATGGCGCCGTTTAATTATGGGAAATCCATTGGCATCTGCAAAGCGAGGCAAATCATTTAGCTAGGATGCTGCTATTTTTGGCTACAGGTTTCGTCAGTTAATGTGTTCGCGGGATGTTATCTTTCCTTCATTCATGGAGAGCATTAATGCGAGGTGAAGAATGGATTATCATAACCGTTCCGAGAACAAAATACGTGCGAAATTCGAACAATTCGTCGGAATTCATCCAAAAAGACGTGACGTATTTGCGAGGAGCCAAGAATAGAACGAAAGCGAAAGCCTCACTGGCTCGCACAGCCCGTCAGAGAAGTCCCCGTCGGCGAGGCCGGAGAAGGAGTTGCTGCAGCTGTCCACGGCCGTCACCGTCGACGAGTCGGCCGACGCGTTCCCGGCCTCCCCGACGCCTCCGGCCGCGCCGGCGCTGTAAGCCCCGCCCAACCCCGCCTCCTCCTCCTCGTCGCACGGCAGGTCGAGGAGGTCATCGACGAGGAAGAGGTCTCCGGCCTCTTTCTTCGCACGGACGTTGCCCGCGCATTCGGCCGCCACCTCCATTCGCCGCTCCTCTCACTTCTTGAAACAGATTTCTTCTTCTTCTTCTTCTTCTTCTCTCCTCCCTTTGCTTACTATTTTGTCTGATTTTTTTTCCTGTGCGCGTGGAGAGGGACGCGGAAATAGCTCTAGGACGGAGAGAGAGAGTAGGGTTTAATCGGGAAGCGTTTGCGTTGGAGAGCGGAGTGGAGGAGGACGAGGAAAGAGGAGAGGTCAGCTCGAACGAACGATTCTTAAGGAGTAAATAAAGCCACAGCCACTCCTCCCCTGGGGTGAAAACATAGACGACTTTAAAAGCCGGTTAAAACGGAAATATATCTCATTATAGCAGTAAGAATCCCGAGTTTATGGCTGTAAACAATAGGGGAAGACGACAGCTGGAGTAGGCCAAGCCGTGCTCGTTGCCCTTGCTGGCTTGCTCATGTATGGCAAGAACAAATTGTACTGAATTCTGTATGGTCAACGGCTCAACGTATAAGAATTTTAGGTTTACTTCTTAGGGAAAAAAAAAGTAATGCATATATGCAACATTTTTTAAAGGGTTTTGATAAGTTTTATCCGGATGTTTTCTTTAGTAACCATCATCCAAATTTCTGGCCATTGGATTTGCTTTCAGATCAATGCACGGCCCCCTGAATCCGAGGTGGGTTGATCCTACGGATGTGTGTTTTGATCGTACGGTCTAGTTTGGATGTTTTTTGGGACAAAAACATCCGGATGATGCCTATACACTCCTTTTTTTAAAAAAAACTACATAAATATTAAAATATTAATAAATGGTAGATGATAATTATTTACCCATTCGTTTGCTTTAAGATTTCTCCAACTTATATCGGGGCGATGCATATATATAAGCACTAATCAATAGGAAAAAAAAACAAACGTTAGGGAACGCTCACTCCTATATATGTTCAATGAGCAGTTGGTTTTTGATTGATGTGTGGAGCTGATACACAAATTCGAGCATAGTAGAGCCATATATCGTGTGTTTGTGCACCTGGAAGGGAGCATCACCATAGGAAAAGTAACATCACATGCTTGGTCATCATATAATCTATTATCATGTATTTTGTCCACACGAAATGCACCTACCAAGGTTAATCAAAACCTATCGTGGTGTGCTCCGCTGAATCGACCAGCTCGTGAATTTCGAAACAAGGACCTGCTGAAATTTTGTCCCCTAATAAAACACAGTGAATCATGGACACATCGGTACGTGCATGCAGCGCTTGCAACAAGCAGCACTTCTCCTTTTCTTCTTCTTTTGACGTCCACTTGCAATAAAGTACCGTGTTGCTGAAAAGTTTCAGAAAATCCACGTTATTAGCACCACGATACAGGCCGAGGGAGACAAAGCCGGCGTCGAGGATCTCGCCACGTCGCGCCCCCCCGGGTCGCCTCCGTGGTAGACGCGCACGTCACGGCCCCAGCCTCGTGCTACCACGTACGCACCACGTGGGCCGCCTGGCCGCTAAGCGCCGCCGTTGGATACGCACTGGCCAACACGTGGCCGGCATCAGAGTGGGCTGCTGGGCTGGTTAGATAAGAGGGCCCGGGCCCTGCAAGCACTCCGATCCCGAGGTGGATTGGCCTCGGAGGGCGTGACAGCGCTGGGCCAGGTTTTGTTTTTGGCGAATTTTATAACCGCGTCCTCGGGAATGGTGAGCACCGGCATGTTACTCCACCAGCCTTGTGATCGATTGGTCAAACGGAAGGTATGTTAGTGCTAGCTTCCTGTAGTACATTATAGAGTTCTGTTTACTGTAGCAGTGCATCGGATGTTTTTTTCCCCTCCAAAACTAGTCTATGTATGAAAAAAATGTAAAAATAATCTCTCTTCCACAGCGAAAGACTAGTAGCAAGAGAGGAGGCTAACTTCACGGCAACATGCGCTAGCGAGAAAGCCAGCCGGGCCCACCAAGCTTCCACGCCTGAGGAGTGCAGAAGAAAGCTTCCCCTCCCGGAGAGCGCAGAAGAAAGCTTCCCCGCCTGCAACACCCATGCGCCGCCCGCCAGCGCGTCGCCCCCGCCCATGCATCGCCATTGGGAGCGAGCGCATTGGCGAGCAAAGCATGGGCGTGACGCGCAGGTCTGCGTGCTGCTAAGGTACCCAGTCGGGAAGCTTGCTTTCACGCTACCCAACCGTGGAAGTTTGGTTGGCTCAGCTCGCCCGTTGCAATGGAGCCATCTTCCTTCCGTGCTACCAGACCATGGCAGGCAACACGTGTTACCAACACGTGTTACCTGTCGGGTCTTCTATGTTGAATGAGGGGGCTATTTTTGTAAATTTTTTCGCATAAATGCTAGTTTTTTAGGGGGGGGGGGACCTTAGGGGCTACTACAGTGAACAGCTCTACATTCTCATGTTGAGAAATGAGAACCGATTATTTTGGTGGAGTTTATGACATGTCATATTACAAGGGCACAGCTTGTCAACCTGTATGGTACAATAACAGCAAGCATTTTTTAGCAAATAAAATCTCACATAAATTGGTAGGGCTGCCTATATTATAGGAAGAAGATACACTATGCTTAAAACGTTGCGTACGTGTGAGCCAAATGTCAAGACGAGGTTAAAATTCCGGTTTATTTTCTAAACTAGAAAGTAAGATAGGGGTAAACATTTGTCTAAAAACTTCCAACCAACTGTAAATTTTAATTCAAATGAAGATGTTCCACAAGTGAAAAAGACTGGAATGGCCGCCCTATCATCTCCTTAATTTAGCTTCTCTCTTTTTTTTTCCCTTCTTGTTTGTTTGTTTGTTTGTTTTGAGAGAGGAGCTTCCCCTTTTTCTCAATTGTAACTAGCTAAACAGGCCAAATATTCTACTGCCGCACCCACGTTCCCGACGGCCGAGATATAAAGTGAGGTGATTCCACCAGGCACGTGAGTGTAAGCTGGAGGCCGTGTCAGGAGTCATGTGAGGCGGGGTCGCACGGACGGGGCACCGCCTGTGGTGGTCAATGCCAGTGGCGCCATCACATTGCCGTATTGCGTCTCTGGCTCCACCCTCCTCGTGCATCTAGCTCCCCCTCCATGCGCACCTATACTTGACGTACGTTCTATACGAAGTTACTATGTACGAGAATTTCCATATAAAAAAGTTGCACCGCTAAAAAAAAGACGGTTCAGAAATATCATCATATAGAATTTTTTAAATTGCCTGTAAACATGCATCACAAACGATTTATAAACTGTCTGTGAAACGCTTATCACAGATGGTTCTTTATATACAGACCGTCTGTGGTATCCTATTATCATAGACGGTTCGTGGTACAAACTATATATAATATCTTAGGCAATTCTTGCCTCGTAGGCATAAGGACCTATCACATGATGCTATTCATGCTTTGGACATTACTCTTAGGGAATATCCAACAGCAAAGTTAGGTACCTCTTCGCATTTGTGAGAGCAGATGTTGATGGATTCCAAAGCAAAATCCAATTCCATCCACAGTTCGCCTATTTTTAGGATGAATTGTGGATGAAATTGGATTTTTGCCTTAAATCCATCAACATTTGTTCTCATGGATACATTGATGTACTTAACTTAAGGTATTGTTGGACATTCCCTAAGAGTATTGCTCATTATATGAATAGTATCATGTGGTAATTTTTTTGCCTTAAATATATCAACATTTGTTCTCACGGATACAATGAGGTACTTAACTTAAGGTACAGTTGGACATTCCCTAAGAGTAATGTTAATTGTATGAGTAGTGTCATGTGTCATATGGCAATTCTCTATGCCTATCAGCCAAGAACTGCCTAAACTACAATAAAAAAGATGGACATCACTTAATAGTATAACTGATGAACATAAAAAAAACATCACTGAAACAAACATGAACAGTCGAATAGTCATCATTTTCAGCCATTTCGGCAAGATTTGGCGCATGAACCACGGGACAAATCAATCGGGTGTGTTCTTTACATGTGGCTGGTCATAGTTTTTGGTGCTTTATGGCATTTTGATCTGTAGCTAACTTGTGCTCTTGAGGTATAAAGGCAACATGGTGTTCAAAATCAAAGTGATAGTTCAACACCATGTTATCTTCATATATACCTCAAGGGCACAATGTCACCTTTAGAAATGCAATGAAACGGCAAAAGTTGTGACCAACCAACAGTAAAGAATACACGCCCGATTGATTGATTCGTCTAGAGGGCTATTCTCTAAAATGTGCTGAGGGGTTGAAAACGATAGCCATCCAACTGTTCACGTTCTCTTAAGTGATATAAAAATTGTTCTCAGATTTCTATACTTAACTATTACTTATAACCCAATCAATTGATTACCTTAGATCATAATTAAAATGGCAGAAGGTATATACCATATTTCTTTCTTTAAATTAATTGAGTTAAGTATAAGTTCGGATATATTAGAGCGCTAACCATGTTTTGGCTTGTGATCAATCCATACATGCCAATCGAAAATAAATAAACACTTTGTTGGTAATAGATGGGTTTTACATAATCATCCAGTAATTACATTTTCTATAAATTGCATCTCAAAATAGTTCTCTTCCCATCATCCAGTAATTGCCTAAACTACTGCACATGCTTTAACATTATATCAAGCATACCATGTTCACATTCACAAAATATCTAACTTCATTTTTTTTTTTCAAAAAACATTCACACTAGAGGTCATAAGACTATTAATACTAATTATAGAAATTTTTTGGATAAATTTTGTTAAATTTTTAAAATTTAATTTTGAGCGAAAAACCGAACGAAATTCTTTTTTGGGGGGATGGACGAAATTCAAACAAAAATCTGATATATGGTTGTGCGATCGTGCTCGTTTCTGGCTATCTTCGCTTGAGTGGTAATGAATTCCAACTTTCCTAGTCTTTCTGCCAATGAATGCCACGCCTCTTCCTCTTCAAAAGAAGAAGAGGCCGCGAATGATGATAGCATGCACTTGTGCAAAGAGCAAATTACTAGAAAGTTTGGTTTGGTCGCGAACACCAACTTTGCTTCACGATCTGGCATACAGACAATTAATACAGTGCATCTCATGCATGGGTAAGCAACATATATAAAGCCAGTAGTAATCCACACTTCTCTTTTCGCGTCGACGAGTGATTGCACGTCCATAAAGGAAACACGCAATCCGGTGCATGCATGCGTTTGAGCGAACTGCTAGCTGCATGCCGTGCCATGCGCCGAACTTATTTTCCGCCACACCGGAGTGCCTGCCCAAATCAAGAGACCCAGCCGTACGATTGGAACATGCATTTGTCCATAGCATTGCGTGATACGTACCATGCCATTACCTGCCTGCATTCGAATCACTGTACCGTACGTGTGAGTACATGCGACGTATAAACTTCCGTGCTACTGCTACTAGTTCTTGGCACTAGCTTACACGTCGATCTCCATAGTATGATAATGAAGAACCATAAAATACGGATCCAGTTTCTCCAATTTATATATATATATATATATATATATATATATATATATATATATATATATATATATATATATATATATATATATATATATATACAACCATTTTCCTATATATATATATATATATGAAAATGGTTCCGTACCCCTGGGAGTACGTACTCCCACTCTCAATATACCACTTAAATGATGTTATTATACCTCTTTATCATTTTGAGTATACCCTAATACTAATTGTAAGATACTCAGTTTTACAAAAAATTTCATCAAAGTCTACCATTTATAGCATAATTTGTTTATATAGTCTTTTTACGTATGGAAAAGGGTATATAGCAAAAAAATAAATGGCTCAGATGAATTTTTTCAACAATATCGCATTGTAGTATCTTAGAATTATTATTGGAGTATACTGAAAGTGATAAAGAGTATAACACATTAGTTTAAGTGGTATATTGGAGGTGGGAATACATACTCCCAAGAGTACGAAAAAGGTTTCCTATATATGAATAAACAAGGTTAATCAAAATGCATTTTTATATTGACTTTTCCCCATCGATCATGATCTTATCGGAATATAAGAACTTTCTTATTTAAGTACATCATACATTCATACTCACATCATCCATACACACATACATGCCTACGATGTCCGCACACATGCAAGAAATTTATCAGATACTCAGAGCACGGACACATTTTTTTTTTCATTGAACGTGCATGCGCATACTCCCAAGATACGTACCATGCCATTACCTGCCTGCATTCGAATCACTGTACCGTACGTGTGAGTACATGCGACGTATAAACTTCCGTGCTACTGCTACTAGTTCTTGGCACTAGCTTACACGTCGATCTCCATAGTATGATAATGAAGAACCATAAAATACGGATCCAGTTTCTCCAATTTATATATATATATATATATATATATATATATATATATATATATATATATATATATATATATATTTTGTACTCCCAAGAGTATACAACCATTTTATACAACCATTTTCCTATATATATATATATATATATATATGAAAATGGTTCCAGACTTCAGAGTACGTGATTCACTCTCAATATACCACTTAAATGATGTTATTATACCTCTTTATCATTTTGAGTATACCCTAATACTAATTGTAAGATACTCAGTTTTACAAAAAATTTCATCAAAGTCTACCATTTATAGCATAATTTGTTTATATAGTCTTTTTACGTATGGAAAAGGGTATATAGCAAAAAAATAAATGGCTCAGATGAATTTTTTCAACAATATCGCATTGTAGTATCTTAGAATTATTATTGGAGTATACTGAAAGTGATAAAGAGTATAACACATTAGTTTAAGTGGTATATTGGAGGTGGGAATACATACTCCCAAGAGTACGAAAAAGGTTTCCTATATATGAATAAACAAGGTTAATCAAAATGCATTTTTATATTGACTTTTCCCCATCGATCATGATCTTATCGGAATATAAGAACTTTCTTATTTAAGTACATCATACATTCATACTCACATCATCCATACACACATACATGCCTACGATGTCCGCACACATGCAAGAAATTTATCAGATACTCAGAGCACGGACACATTTTTTTTTTCATTGAACGTGCATGCGCATACATTACTAAAATTGAGGAACATCAACGCGAAATCTAGGATTTGAATCTCGTTGGCTCGCGTGAACTTTTCTAGTATCTCCTGGAATGTGGAGTTTTTTTTGGGAGAAACTTCCACCCGAACGTCCGTTTTTTTTTTGTTTTTCTCGGACGCCATGCAACATTTTTTTTAACGTATGAAACATTTTTGTTGAACGTATGAAACAATTTTTTTAACGTATGAAACATTTTTTTTACTGTTTGTCGAAGAAAAATATTTCACTACGTAGAAAAAAATATTTCATGCGTAGAAAAAAATATTGCGAAGAAATCTGCTGTCCGATCCCTAGCAATACTGTTTTTTTTTTTTTTTAGATAATCCTAGAGTGTGAGTGACTTACTGACTTGCCAATCCTAGCCTGCATGCGGATGTGCAGCCTATAGACAAGATCCTGTAGAGCCCAATAGCCCATTTAAGTCACAAAACTAGCAAAACGTCCGGCCCATCTAGAGATCCGTTATCGACACGACACCGCACGCTCTCTTCCCTTTCCCCTTCCTCCTCTCCCTCGAATCGACGGCTCTCGATGGCTCCTCCGCCGTGGCGAAACCCACCGCAAAGCCCCAGCCACGGCAGCAAGAGGAAGGTGAGCATCACCCGCCGGCCTCAGGCCGCCGCCACCACCGCCACCGCTACTGGTTCCTGATCCCTAACCTTCTCGTCTGTTTCCCCTCGCAGGGTGAGGAGCCGTGGCTCGCAGCGGGCTTTCGCCCGGGGAACTTCCTCCCGGGCCTCGCCATCGGGTTCCTCCTCGGACTCCTCCTCGACCGATCCTCCTCCTGGATACCCAAGTTCAGCCTCGCGCCTGCTGCGGCGGCGTCACGGGGCTCCAAGCGGACGGGTGGTTCATCCGCCTCCCGCGGGGTCACTGGCGGCGAAGAGCTTAAGATGGTAAGCTGGATTGCGGAGTATTATGCAGAATTGTTTCTCATTTTGTAGTTCAAAACGAGCCATGTGCAGCCTACGTTTGATTAATTGATCCCTGAGGACTTACCATTGTGATGTGTTTAGTGTTTGAGAGTGTTTTCTACACGACTTCGTACTTGAGGATACGATACTGGATCGTTTGAATTGTGTTTGGAAATATTGTTGGTTTGCGGTTCGAATTCCACAATTGTAGAGTTGAATTTGTCTTGAGTTTTCGGCACTCGATTTGCAGGTTTTAGTTGTACGTCAGGACCTCAAGATGGGAGCTGGAAAAATAGCGTCTCAATGTATTCTTAGCGTAACCATTTTGTTTCTTTGGCGCGTCTCTTTCTGTTTGACCTATCCCATAGACTATTGTACTATGCCCAGATAGAGCTGATTGCTCGCCTATTCTGCAACAACCAAATTTTAGCCAGAGCAGCTCCAGTTTAGGCCGTCTATCTGCTGACGGAATTAAGGAATTGTGTGGATAGCTCATAGCCGTGTTTTTATTTGGACTAAGCACTAAATGTCTAGGCTAATTTACATCTATTATACTATTAATCACTTGTGATTTATTTTTCATGGCAGATGCAGCAACTGGCTTGTATGCAAAACTATTGGCAAGGTGCTAATGCAGTTTGCAATCTTGCTTCATTAGGTAGTTCTAATTGAAGGATGTAGATTATTTTGTCCACAACATATGGCTTGCTTATTCATATGTAGGGTTGGATTTGAAATTGGTACGGATGCTGGAACATGGTGATTGAATTGAAAATTGTTCATTGAACTGATGTTGTTTTAGTAACGGCAATGGTGTGTTGAGTGCATTTCTGCATGGAAGCCGGTGTAACTCTTTTTTGCATGGAAAGCTCAAAAACCAATCAATCTTGTCTGAGTAGCTGTTGAATTTAACTTTTGAGCTGTTTTTTTTACCTATAAGTATTTCATTGTTTGTTTAAGTAGTCTCTAGAGTAGGGGTGGGTAACGAGCCAACTCGGCTCGGTCAAATTCGTTAAGATAACAAGTCAGCTTGACTCGACTCGTTATCGCAACGAGCTCAAACCTTAGCTCGACTCGACTCGTTAAACTCGCGACTTGGCTCATTAAACTCAACATTGCCAGCTGAGAGGAGGATTGCTGTTGAGACTATACGGTATGCCATGTGTTATCATCTTCGCCTCGCACGTATACAGCTATACCTACTGACTTGAAGGACTCGTTAAACTCGTGATTTGGCTTGTTTAACTCATTATCTAAACGAGTTCAAATCACGGTTCGACTCGACTCGTTAAGGAACGAGTTCGAGCCAAGTTTGTGAGTACTCGTTTAACTCGCGAGTTTCGAGTTTTTTTCCACCCCTACTCCAGAGCGTAAGCTTTAAAAACATCTTACTTTTGCTGCTGGTTATATTTTCAATGAACGCACTATTGGAAAAGGGCCTTTTTCAAACAACTAGTAATACATTAGAGGTAGAGAATTGTAGTTAAGATTTTAGAGCAACTTCAATTTGAAGAAAAGAAGTGAATGGGAAAGATAAGGAAGGCCTTAATTAGTTCTCTTCCTTATCAAGACTTATTTTCGTTTCCCCTTGTATCTTTTATTATGAAAGCAAGGGATTATCGTAGTGTCCGTGAAGCTTGAGATGTACTAGATTCCTAATGTTCTAGCAAGACTAGAGGTGCTAGTGTCAAGGAGCTATTTGCCTACCTCGCATACTTTCGTGCTTTGCAAAGTTGAATGGTTTTCTTCATCATTCGTCTGATATTATCCCTTTGCAGCAACCACGGTCTTTTGAGACAATGGGAGCAATTTGGCCAAGCTAAGATTGTTTTGACATGCAATAATCAGCAGGAAATGTAAGGCATTGCTCTCCTAGCACATATGTTTCTTTTGAACAGTATTTTCTGAATGATGATGTAGCATGCCTTCTTCCGTTGTGCATTATCAGGAACAGGCTAAAGGACACTGCAGAACACCGAGGTATCCCAACTTTTGTTGTTGCTGATGCAGGGCGCACACAGGTTTGTTTGATGCTTCTACAACTCTACCTATGTTGATATGGGCCATTTTTTTGTGTGTACTGGGTATGCCGGTCAGCCTTTATAAGCTGTAAAAGTAGCCCTCTTCAGGGCATTCACAAACAGCAAGAAAACAATCATGAATCATCCTTCTGATAATTCAACATTATCAAAATGATACTGAATGTCTGAATCTGAAATAGTCTTGACTGATTGTACTTACCAAAATGATGTACTTCGTTGATTAGTTTTGAGCCAAACTTATCCTTCAGGATGTTCATTTTGGTGCCAATGTGTTGTGAGATGATTCTAATTCGTAGATTGGTATCTTGTTATACTCATGTGGTAGTATCTCTCTCTTTCCATGTATAACAAATGAATAATTGCAGCTATATTGTCAAATGATTGTGATCCCATTCAACCTGATCATTACTAATTCTCTTTGTAGGTACTGGCTGGGTCTAAGACAGTTCTTGCAATAGGGCCAGGTTAGTTTCTCAATCAGAAGTTCAGAATTATATGTTTTAATCTGCGAGTGGCACCTTGTTTTGGATTTGCATGTTCAAACTGTATATCTGAATTTACTTGTATTTCTCGTTTTGTTTGCCAATGCGACAAGTATTTTTCATGACTTGGAAATTTGCCTTGCAATTACCTTGCTCTAAGTCTGTTAAAAGAGGATGACCCTCAGGTTCTGTATCCAATATGTGACTCTGATAGTTAACTCATGCCCATGAAGCCTAATAATGATTTTATAATTATGTGACACTATGGCAGAGCATGATATAGCATGATCTTGTGGTGCAGGGAGGAAATCAGACATAGATTCAGTTACTGGGAAATTGTGTTTACTCTGAGCTGCATCTTGGACACCGGTCAATCTCGGTCCTCTGTTCGCTCTGATGGTTTTTCTTCCCAACATACCTGCCTTTTGTCTTATGAAATTTGAAGGGCTCATGAATATCCACTAATTTGTAGGACCCTTGAAAAAAACCGATAGTAGCCACAATGTTGTTGATGCAAGTTGCATCTTCATATTTCTGTTTGGCATTCACATTATGTGCATCCTTTCTGCTAAACCTTAGGCTTTTATCTTTGTTTTGTTTGGCTCCAGAACAGTCTAATCCGCCTTCTTCAGAGTTCAACGTGTTCCCGAGTAGCACCAGACACATTTATAATTATCCCCTGAAAGATTATTACCGGTTTTGGGGTTCAGATCACGGAGGTATTTTGTGCGCTTGCAATTGGAGGTCAGAATCCTTGAGATGCTGTACCCATTTCTCATGTTAACCTGAAGCAATTCTTGATGATCCCATTCTAGAGGAGTTGACTTAAAATGTCATCAGTTGTAATCTATTTCGCATGTTGTTGTTAGTGCATCACATCGTTTTGCCTTTTTGTGACACTGAAGTACTGAACAAGTATTTGTAATTTCGAAATAGGTTATCGTTTTTCTCAAATTAATGGATCACTTGCACCGTGAGTCAAGAGGAAACATTCATGGCATCTGTACTTGCAATTCATTTAGTTGTGTTTTATCGCTATTCCAAATGTGTTTACTTCAAACTTGTGTTCCGTCATGAAGCATTCTCTCGGATTCTTCTCCTAACCGTGCAAGCAGCAACAAACGGCACATGCACGGATGTACTATTATTCCATTTGATAACTTGGAACAATTTGAATGTCGCTCGGCTCTTACACATATCGAAAAGTAAATAATATGGAATATACTATTATAATGTGCTAAGCAGTTCAAAACATAGCAATTTAGGCCCCGTTTAGTACGGTTCTAGATTCTAGTAGAAACGGAAACGGTTCCAGATTCTTGATAGAAACGTTTCAGGTAGAATCAAAATCACTTTCTGCAAACCGTTTGGTACAGTTCCAGATTCTAGTAGAAACTAGTAGAAATGGGGTTGAAGGGATTCAACCCCGGTGTAGAAAAAGAATAAACGTTCCGAGTTTTAGCCCGTTTGGCTGGGTTTTTCCCAGATTCTAGTAGAAACACCTCGGTTCCAAATTGCCAAACGGGGCCTTAGAGCATCTCCAAGAGAGAGCCTTAAAAATGAGCCTTAAATTTTAATTTAGGACTCCACCCAATTAGATTTAGGGCTCCAACGAAATATTCACTCCAGCAATTAGGCCCTAAAACCCAATAAAGATAGGGCTCAATCATATAGTTGCTAAATATAGCTACTCTCCTAGAGGCCTTAAAACAATTTGCTAAATTTTAACAATTTAGGGTCCTTGTTGGAGTTAATCTTTTTTCCCAAAAGCCCTATAATTCAAATTAGCACCATTTTTAAGGCCCCTCTTGGAGATGCTCTTAGCAGGGGATACTCCCTCCGATGACAAATAGTTATGGTTTAAGATATCGACATGGTCTTTAAAACTCAATTTTGATTACTGAATTTTATTATAATATATTTATAAAATCTAATAAAATTATAATCTTATGAAAATACTTTTTGATAGTTAAAATTTTGAAAAATTAATTGCATTATTTATGACCATAGGGAGTATTGTGTTTCCTGTAAAATTACTACGAAATTGATGCGAATTTTCTGCCCGAGATTGGTTAGACGACCTGTGGAACCAAACCTGGATTGGGGCTGGACTTTACCAATTGCCAGCTTAGCAAGTTACCAGATTGGCAACGGAACGATCACCCAGGTCGGCCGCCTCCCCGCTCCCCGCTCCCCGCTCCGGGAGGGAAAGGGCCAAAAAGCACCAGACCTCCAAACTCAAGTCCAAACCCTGAACGCCCGCGGCCCCACTATGGCCTCCTCCTCCCGCTCCCCCGCCGCCTCTCGCCGCCCCGGCGGCGCCTCGGCCGCGCGGCAGTCCCCCTTCTTCCGGGACCTCGCATCCCCCATCCCGTCCCACCGCGCCGCCTCGCGCTTCGCTTCGGCCGCCCCCGCCGCCACCCCTTCCGCTACGCCGCCTCCGCCCCTCTTCACCCTCGACGACCGCTTCGCCGCCGCCGACTTCTCCCCCGAACCCATCGCCTCCGACCTCCTCCTCGTCGCCTCCTCCCCCTCCTCCCGCGCCGCCGCCAGCCGCTCGCCGTCCTGGGACCGCTCCCGCGGCAAGGCCCCGGCCTCGGCCCCGGGGTCCCCCATGGATGGGGTCGTTGAGCCGCTACGGAAGGAGGTGCTCGCGCTGCCCCCGCCGTCGAGTCCTGGTACTCCACCTCCTCCTCCGGCCGCGGAGGCTCAGTTGCCGGTGACCCGGGCGCCGGTGACGGCTTGGACGGAGCAGGCGGCGAGCGGAGGGGAGGCAGATGGGGAGGAATGGGTCACTGTATTCGGGTGAGGAAATGTTGGCTAGTTCGTTATCCAGGCCTGTTTGGTTTGAAGCTAACTTCACCGCGTCTAAACTTAGTGTTTAAATCGTTGTCATAACCGTGGCTTACCACACTTTCTTAGTGCTATATTCCATGTGTCATACTCAGTTTTTGTTTGCCAAACTTTGTCATACTTATGACGCTGAATTTTGTTGCCACAAATAGTGTGGCAAGTCATAGTTGTCTAAGGATAGTTACGGCAAAGTTGGTTTCAAATCAAACAAGCCTTTAGTGTGTAGTGGTTTAGCAATGTGTAGGTTGAGGTGTATGTGCATGGTAGATTCGTTTCTGGAAGTATTATAGTAGTAGCGTTCTGCTGTGATTGCGTGTTGGACATGTACCAATGCACCTGAGGGAATTATTGCGTAGCATGAGTTTATGCCCGTCATTTGCTGGCTCTTGTGTATGTCGATGAGCTACAACAGAGCTGTTCATTTAGTGGTATTGCTCATTAGTAGTTAGTCTAGCACCTGAATGGACTGGACTCGATAGGTTCCTTGCAATTAGCTATGTTTGTAGTCTCTGCCCTAGAAGGCAGCAGTCATCGATTACCTTTTACTGAGCACTTGTTTGCTAATCCCAAATTTTTGGTCCCTGATGTGATAAATTGGTTTCTTGGTGTTCGCCTTTTTTCCCCTTTTTTATCTACAGATTCTCCCTTAGAGATACCAACCTTATCCTTCGGGAGTTCGACAAATGCGGTGTAATATTGAGACATCACTCTGGTCCAAGAGATGGTAATTGGATCCACATATTATATCAGGTAATGATATCTTCATCTACTGACATGCTACCATTTTTTTGTTTTACCTTTCGATTGCCCTGAATTTATGTTTTCCAAAACAGTCATTACCTCAGTTTGCTTTGTTGCTTACTGGCGATTTACTTGCTAGTGAAATGTGACACTAGATAAACTCATTTACGCTCCTTTATAGCTTGAACTCTATCTATTTCATGGCTTTAGGCAACAAGTTCATGACATTTCACAATCTTATGATTCGGAAGTTCATGATTTTCCACTTGTTCAATTCATATGCTGTATGACCGGATCTGCACTCAGTTGGAGAAATGATGCCTTCTTGTCCTATTGTCAGATGGATTGGACCTAAGGTTTCATATTCTTTATATCAGTTTCAGCTAATGGGATGATATTTTTTTACCAAAGCCACCATGCACATCAAATTATATCCTCATTCGCGTAAATGCTGTGGCATATGGTTTGGTTATCCTTTGAACATGAAGCATATAGGTTAGTTAGTCTTGGATATGTTTTTCAGCATCACATGGTCCAGCATAACACCGTAGGAAATATTTTCTTTATTTTCAAAAATCTCCAAATTCTAGCATAATCTATCATCACACGTCCATTCATAATGAAATTTGTATAGGTTCAGCCAGCCTGTAGTTATTGGGGAGATGGGATGCATTTACAGTGCTTGTGTGATGTAAACTTTTGTGGGCATCCATGGCCTCTTGGTTGTAAGACATTAGAAAGCAAAAGAAAGTAGTATAATCAATGAGGCCTTCTGAGTAAATTTGTGACTACCCTTACCGTTGCCCCCTTTGCACTGTCAAATCATTATGTTTATTCAAGTAACTCTTTGCCGCCCCTTTTGTCAACTAGTTCTGTTATTACTGGCATTGTTTGTTTGAATATAATAGTCAGATCAAGAGCCTGTACAGACACAATCGCTTCTGTCTTTTTAGATGGATTTCCTTTTTAATATTTCTACAGCTGCAGATTAATTTATTTTAACTCATTCTTTGACAGTCCTTTACCTCAGTTCTGCTATGTAGATGCATCATATGATAGGTATCTACATTGTTTATGTGACAATTCATTCCTTAGGTCTTAAACTGACAATTGTCTTTTAATGTACTTGGTCTTGAAGCACTCTTATGATGCTCGGAAGGCCCTTCAAAAGAATGGTATCCAACTAAGTAGTGGTCTCATAGTTGGAGTGAAGCCTATTGATCCAATGCACGGGCAGCCGCTGGATGAGAGGTTCACTGGAAGCAATCAAAGAGGCTTCATGGTTTCGTGGCCTTCAAAATCACTTGTCCTGAAGAAGACAGGTGCATCAAACCAGTTCACCTTGCCACGTCCATATGATCCGAAAGCTAACCCAAACGTTATCAGAGATGCAGGACGCCGTGCAACAGGCAGCGCTGCCGCACCAGCAAAATCTATTGTAACAAATGTGATGGATTTGATATTTGGCATTTAACTTGCCAATTTGAGGACCTATGATATACCTTGAGGCTTCACTGTTCCTTCTTTTTGTTTAGTCCTCGGCGGATGTGCTAGTACTAGAACGAGAATGTCAGAATGCAAATGTTTGGGAGCAAATTTGCTTTAGAGATTTCGGAGAGAGAAACTTATTTTATTCGGCGATGTAACATTCATAATATGCAATTTTTTCACGTTTGTCCAATGATCGATTTTTTTGTTATTTAATATTTATTTTAAATCTTTTTTTTTTCAAATCTAATCGATGGAAATAAAAAATTACAAAAATAGGCACCCGCCGCCCCAATATTTACCAACATATTGGGGCGATAGGTACCTGGATGTAAAAAATGTACTTGTGAAAATGGACACATGAAGGAGTGGATTTACCAACATATTTTGTATCCAGGTACCTATCGCCCCAATATGGGGCGATCGCCCCATATTGGAGCGACGGGTACTTATTTTTGCAATTTTTTATTTTCATCGATTAGATTTGAATAAATAATTTAAAATAAATATTAAATAAAAATACATTCTCAAATGATCTGCTAAGATGAGAGCGGCTGTTGTATGCTGGTGGATGTTATCATGGACTCTCTCCATAACAGATGTGCGAGATCGCTAGTCTCCACATCAAACAGAGATCTCAATAGTTATTTTCAACTGAATCGCGTATTTATGTGGAGCGGTTAGTGTTTGGACGTTCGATCTAAGTGCTGTCATTGTACGTCTTAGTAGCCCTAGGATCATCACTGCGTCAGCAACCAGAGCCATAGGATTGCCTTCTGGCAATAACATACCGTTTTCAACCTCACCCACCGCCTTCTCTCTTTGGACCTCCCTATCGATGGTTCATTTTATGTGAAAAATTGAATATTCACCACTAAATCATCCATCCTCAATGACCCCTACTTTCTATTTCTCTGCCAATTTCATCTAATTGAAAACCCTCGTGGCGCTACAAAAAAATCATCATGAATACAAAATAAAAACTATGGTAGCATACAATAAAATTCCATTTGGATGCCCACGGCAGAAATAAAGCAACAAACCACAATCTCTAATTTCAACAACAAAAATCACTTAACCTGTTGCAACAAAAATAACTCAATACAACTTTTTTATGTCAGACTGCAATAAATTGAAATAATCCATGCAACAAAATAGAAGGGCCTGCAACAAATGGGAAAATGTCTGCAACAACCTACTAGAAACAGAAGGAAGCGAGCAGATGAGCTCGGCAGAGGAAGCAGCCTCGATGCCAGCGTATTCCTCATCAACAAGGCTACGATCCGTGATGCGCGACGCTCAAATGGTGCTCACCAACATCGCTAGCAACAGCCCTACACGAGCTCGAGTGGCAATGGCGACCTCGGAACTCTCCTTCATGCAGGATTCGATGACATTGGCGTGCAGCGAAAGCAATCGAGAGCGAGAGGGAGTTAGAAGGCAGCGAGAGGAGACAAGGCAAGGGGGGGGGGGGGGGGGGCGAGAGAGAGAGAGAGAGAGAGAGAGAGAGAGAGAGAGAGAGAGAGAGAGAGAGAGAGATCAGATTGTGACGAACATACTAGTGCAGATAAGAAATGAGTGGCCTGGTACGTTTGGCTACGTGGCTCAATGCGGAAGATAAAGTTGTTTCTCGTACATTGAAGAAAGAATAAAGTCACAAGGCTCACGTACATCGTAAAGTGAGCGAAGTGTTCGAAGAATTTAGCTCGCTCCAGAGGTATGACTAGTATCATTTCCCCTGAAAGTAAGATCTGTTATATTAGGGAAAGTGTAATTTTGGAGAAATTGTACTTCCTTCGGTCACAAATAGGTATCATTTTGGACATTGACACGGTCTTCAAAACACATTTTGATCACTATTTTCTATTATAATATATTTATAAAACCCAATAAAATTTTAATATTATTAAAATACTTTCGAGACAAATATACATATATGATTTTCATATATCCAATTTAAATATTTAAAAAGATATTGATAGTAAAAATTTAAAAAACTTAATTATATTTATGTCCAAAACAATAATTATTTGTGACAGAGAGTACCATCTTATATAAAATTGAGTTGTTTTGTCCGAGTTGGATTTAATTGTTCGTTTTGGAACTAATGTGGATGCGCGGTCTGGGAATTTCTCTCACTCATAATGTTTTGTTTCGGGGATTGGCTTGGATTGTTTTTTTGCACATGTTTTTTCTTTTGGCCGTGAGTTGCGCCGTTCTGATTGGTCAATTTCCTTGGAATTGTGTCATCGGGCCAATCAGAAGGCGCCTTCTGGCTGGGCTACGAGGAAAGAAAGTGTTGCTGGCCGTGGATGAAAGAAACCAACGGTAGCGATTTCCACTTTGTATCTTTTAGCACGAAAAGTAAAGCTCCCCGGAATTTACATATTAGGCCTTGTCTTCTTCGATATTTGCACTTTGTCACCAAACAAGCAGCTGCCATACTATTGTAGCTTTGGAGCGAGAACGAAGAGGAAGAAACCTTTCGTGATTTTTTTTTATTATTTTGTGAGAGAATTTTTTTCTTACAAATACGCTCTATGAACTTAAAATTAAACAAATTTCAAATGATCCGGACTTAATACTCGCAAGCCGCAACAGAGTCATTTCGCAGGTGAGCGTTACAATACATATTGACTATCTTGCAGGGTCCTATCCACAAAAATGCAACACTGGAGCGGAGACTGGAGTTCGCGATCGCGAGGTCTACCGTCTACGTCTCCTCCTTGGAACGGTACTGGGATATCTCCGTCCCCTCTCGTCTCCACCCACAGCCGCGACTCGGCCGCAATGGCGGAGACTGAGGCCTCCACGACGCCGTCCGGCGGCGGGCGCCTCCGCAACGCCTTCGGCGGCGTGCTGTGCGCCTTCACCCTCCTCCTCATCGGTGTCCTCGCGTTCTCGATCCGCCTCTTCTCCGTAAGATCTGATCCACCCCCACGCCTCCAGATCCAGCTCGGTGTTCGTCTAGCGTCTCCGGAATTGTGTGTGCTTACGCGCCCCACCGTTTGGTGCCGCAGGTAATCAAGTACGAGAGCGTGATCCACGAGTTCGACCCCTACTTCAACTTCCGCGTCACTCAGGTTTGATTGCGTGGTTCCATTTGTTTTGTTTTGTTTTAGTTCCGGGGTATGTATAATTGAGCTCAACTCATAGTATATTGCAATGCTTCGTTGGCTCAGAGTGTTGGTGTTGGAGGGTTCTGGGTTTTGCGAATTGACTGTTGTTTTGTAGATTTTGTTTATTCGGGGATGATTAGTGGAAGTATAGAGCAAGCGATGGTTGCATAGGAATATGAAGTGCTGGCTTGAAGCAGTTATGCATTGTATTTGATCTAAATTTCCTCTAACTTGTTACAGTTTTTGTCGAAGAATGGAATTTACGAGTTCTGGAACTGGTTTGATGATAGGACATGGTAAGAGCTTCACAGACAGCTGAATCATTTAGGACTGTGTAAGTTCAATGCAAAATGGAATGTGTTATACGAATACTTAGCTATTTTTTCTTGTTGCTGCTTCTGTTTCAGGTATCCCCTTGGCCGTGTGATTGGTGGCACTGTGTATCCTGGCTTGACATTGACAGCTGGAACCATTTGGTGGTATGTTCTCAAAGGAACAAACCCTTATGTTCCTTTCAATTACTGCAAATGTGCCTGAAGTATTTGATTGCTCTACTAGGGTGCTGAACTCTCTTAACATCCCATTGTCGGTGGAGACTGTTTGTGTGTTCACTGCTCCAATTTTCTCAGCAAATGCTTCCTGGGCTACTTACCTCTTAACAAAGGTTTCTTTTTCACAGAAGCATGAGTTCTCACAGTAGTTGTACTCATCTGGAAATTCTGTGCTCATTATTAACTTTTTCTATAGGAAGCAAAGGGCACTGGAGCTGGATTGATGGCAGCAGCCATTTTGGCAATGGTAAATTACACTTGCGACCTTTTCCTGTGTAACTTTTGGCCATGAAAAATCATTTTAGTTTCAAGACTTGTTTACTTGGTTTGTAAATGTTAACATGCATTTTCATATGTCATGGAGAAAGTAAAAATATGAATTATTTTGGATTAAGCTAGAGATATTTTTAGATAGTTTCAGCTTTACACGCTTGTGGGTGCGTGGAACAAAGAAGAGTGGACCAATATGGCATACTCCCTCTAGTCACAAAAGGAAGTTGTTTTGGGACACGTGCAATCAAACATTCTAAACTTTGCCTATTAATATCTTTATGTGTATTTGGATTGGGCACATGGAAGGTACATGTAGATATGTCATGAAAAGTACTTTCATAATATTATGATTTTGTTAGGTTTATATTAATACAATACAATAAAAATGAGTTGTCAAACTTGTATTGTGGTGACTGTGACAATGTCCAAAACAACTACCTTTTGTGACGGGAGGGAGTGCTATTTATCATTGATTCATTGTTAATTTCTTTGCCAAATTAATATTTCTAAACTTGTTGGAAGTTGCTGAATGACTTAAACTGTGCTATGTTGACACTCGACAGTCTGGGTATAATTCAGGGGTCATTGCCTCTGTTGAGAAGAGCCTTGGCTGACTTCCTTAGTTTTTTGGCTTTACAGCCTGTAAATATGTTACAGGATCTTATTTTTCGCCCCCAATATACCACTGCATTTGGATAAAAGCAAGATGTTCAAGTTACTGATTATTTTAATATTTTTCTATTAACTACGTATGTAGCCTTCCCTACGCTAATCATATTGTATCATTAATCAGAATGTTGTCCTCTCTTGACATCATTACAGGTCCCCTCATATATCTCAAGATCCGTTGCAGGCAGCTATGATAATGAAGCTGTAGCAATATTTGCCTTGATATTCACATTTTATCTATATGTAAAGGTAATGATGCACAAGATGCCTTTTTCATTTTGCCTCTTTTCAACTTATGCTATGCACTTACTTGTTTGCAAATGATATACAGACACTGAACACAGGATCACTCTTCTATGCAACGTTGAATGCTCTCTCGTATTTCTACATGGTAAACTTGTTAGTTTTGACCCATGTTTTTCAAATGAATCTTGTAATCATGTACTCGCCTTTTCCAGGTCTGTTCTTGGGGAGGCTACACATTCATCATCAACCTTATTCCAATGCATGTGCTCTTGTGCATTGTAACCGGTCGTTATTCTTCACGACTTTACATTGCATATGCTCCCCTTGTAAGTGCATAAGCTTATGCTCTTCTTTCTTGAATTTGAACACAAAAAACAAAAAGAAGGTAACTGAACATGGGTTAGTACTGTATCTTTGGAAAATGGTCTTATTTGATTAATTACTCATTTTGCAGGTTATACTGGGAACACTTCTGGCAGCCTTAGTACCTGTTGTTGGTTTTAATGCAGTAATGACATCGGAGCACTTTGCATCATTTCTGGTACCTACATTTATGTGCTTATGCATGCCTTCTCTTTTAGAATTTTCTCCATTCAGCAAAACATTATTGAGTCAATAAACTCTTGCAATTGTCTTGCTTCTTGAGGCTGGTCTTTCAACTTTGAGTTTTGCTTGAGTTAAAAAAAAAACTGAGTTGCCTTAGTGATATATGAAGTCATGCGGGACATGCAAGGAGAGATTCCTTAGTGTATGCTTTTTGCTGATGATGTAATGCTAATTGACGAGAGTAGTGTAGGTGTTGATAGAAAACTAGAGTTGTGGAGGAAGACTTTAGAATCGAAGGGTTTTAGACTTAGTGGGACTAAAACTGAGTATATGAGGTGTGTTATCTGTCGTGCTATAGCAAGTGATTGATATGTTAGTCTGGACGGAAAAGTAGTGCCCAAGAAGGAAATTTTTTTATTATTTGGGATTGATGCTAGTGTCCTATGTGATAGAAAAGTCTCTCATAATTTAAATGATAAGTTCTATAGGATGGCGATCAGATTTGCGGTGTTGTATGGAATGGAATGTTGGGCAACAAAAAGACAGCATGTACAGAAGATGAGCGTAGCAGAGATGCGGATGTTCCGGTGGATCTGTAGTCAACAAGGTGATATCGAATTCGCAATAATGATATATGCGATATGGTTGGGGTAGCACCAATAGAAGAAAAGCTTGTCCAAAATCGTCGAAGATGGTTTGGACATCTTCAACGGATGCCTCCTGAGGCATACGTGGTAGTGGAATTTTAAGTCATCCCGAAAACATAAGGGGCAGAGGTTGACCGAGACTGTCTTGGGAAGAAGCAACTCAAAGAGACTTGGGGGATTGTAATGTTTCCAAAGAAGATTTAGCGTTGGATAGGAGTGCATGGAAGTTAGCGATCCACGTACCAGAACATGACATAAGATCAAAGGTTTAGGGGGTTTTATTGAATTTGATTGGGTTTCTTTCCTAGCCCACCCCAACTTGTTTGGGACAAAAGGCTTGGCTGTTGTATAAAATTTTAAAAACTGTTCGAAAAAATTAGCATAAAGTTACAAAAATGTGGTTCCTGGATGTTGGTATTTTGAGATCAAATACAAGCATGCATTGACCTTCCTTTTGCAGTTCATCTATAATATATGTACAATAAATACTCCCTCTACTTTACAATATTTGTCCAACTACATTGTGCACACAGACTAAGGAAGTATAGAATCTATGAAAAGAGTAACAAGGCCAGATCTTGATATCCTATTAAAGGAAATGCTCTAACCACTCAATTCTGTCTCTTTTAACTTCACAAACATGCCTAGAAGCAAAGAAAACTTCAATAACTGCACTCTTGATTTCATTGATGACTGTGTACTTGAATTTCAGGTGTTCATAATCCTTCATGTGGTTGCTTTTGTGTATTATATCAAAGGACTTTTGACTCCCAGGCTGTTCAAAGTGGCTATGACCCTTGTCATAACTGTTGGATTGTAAGTTTCTGCCCTAATCTATCAGCTAGAATGCATGAGAAACTATTAGATGTCTAGGTAGTTGTTCGGGCCTTGGGATAAACTATAAGCATTTGATTTGTTGAACTATTAACCTCTCAATCACCATATGCTAATAGCAAGATCCTTCCTGCAGGGCTGTTTGTTTTGCAGTAGTAGCTATACTCGTTGCATTGGTGGCATCTAGCCCAACAAAAGGCTGGAGTGGGCGCAGTTTGAGTCTACTTGACCCGTAAGTTATTATTAAATAAAAACACGGTTATTTTGCCCACTGAGTTAAGGAACTAGGCTGGGAACTAATAAACATGAATAATACTTAATTCTAATCAGCTATTCATGGGTTTTGGAGTCAATAATGAAACAATAACAATGTCTGCCTTTCATGCTTACTCTTTAGACAAAGGAAAGCGGTTTTTATTGCCATTCTGTCTTCCTAATCCTTTCTTTCTTCTGTATATAGTGATGTTAGATCGCATTTGTTCTGCTTCTCTTTCTGCATTAATAGCTACACCTTTACTCTTCTGACAGAACCTATGCAAGCAAGTACATCCCCATCATTGCCAGTGTCAGTGAACATCAGCCCCCTACTTGGCCCTCTTATTTTATGGATATCAACGTGTTGGCCTTCTTGATTCCTGCTGGTATCATTGTAAGCAATATGCCTATTGAAATTGAAGTGAATTAGCATCAGTCTTAATTCTAATAATTTGATGTTGACATGATCCACAGTCATGCTTCTTGCCTTTATCTGATGCAAGCTCCTTCGTGGTCTTGTACTTGGTCACTGCAGTGTATTTTTCTGGAGTAATGGTAAGAATATGTGTACATAAAGTATGTACATCTGTATGTTTATTTAATATTTATTTATTAACTTTCAGAATATGTGTACATAAAGTATGTACATCTGTATGTTTATTTAATATTTATTTATTAACTTTCAGTTATGTTGATGCTCTGCTAGGTACGGCTTATGCTTGTCCTTGCTCCTGCTGCTTGCATTTTATCTGGGATTGCTCTCTCTGAAGTTTTCAATGTCCTCACACGATCTACCAAATTTCAGCTATCAAAATTATTTGAGAATGATAGCCCTGCTGCTGTATGGTTGCTTCTATTCATTGTTTTCCTTTCTGTCCGAAATGAAGTACTTAGTATCTCTTTCAACAACTCATTGACAACTTGTTTCTTCTGAAAATAAAGCCAGGGGATAGTGGCGCAGAGAGTTCTAGTGGCTCTTCTGCTGGTACTGCCAGTAAGGGTTCTAGAGCTAGTACTGTCACGACAAATTCAACAAAAAGTGAAAATAGAACTGAAAAATCCGAAATAGCTCCAAAAGAAAAACCATCAAAGAAGAACCGGAAGAAGGAAAAAGAAGTGGCAGAAAGTGTTCCTGTAAAGCCTAAAAAGGAAAAGAGGCTTTTGCTACTGCCTTTGGAATTATCTGTTATGGGTACTTTGTTGCTGATCGTGTTCGGTGGTTTCTATGTTGTAAGTCCACTGTACTTAGACCTACCAGAAAGAATGTCTCTTTATAGAAAGGGAGGAACCTTACCGGTGCACTTTTGCAGGTCCATTGTGTATGGGCAGCAGCCGAAGCGTACTCCGCACCTTCAATTGTGTTGACATCTCGTTCACATGATGGATTGCATGTTTTTGATGATTTCCGTGAAGCTTATGCATGGCTGAGCCATAACACAGATGTAGATGACAAGGTATGCTCACCCATGCCTTTTTTATTGCTATGTGGACTGCCTTTCATCCTTACAGTAAGATGTTCTGCTGCAGGTTGCATCCTGGTGGGACTATGGTTATCAAACAACTGCAATGGCCAACAGGACTGTGATTGTAGATAATAATACCTGGAACAACACTCACATAGCAACTGTTGGGACAGCTATGTCATCCCCAGAAAAAGCGGCATGGGAGATCTTCAATTCTTTAGATGTCAAATATGTGCTTGTTGTCTTTGGAGGTTAATGTTTTATTGACTGTTGAAAAAATACAATATGACAAAAACCAGCGATCCCAGATCCCTGACATGGAGAGTTCCTTTACAGGGCTTGTTGGCTACCCAAGTGATGATATTAATAAGTTCCTTTGGATGGTTCGCATAGGGGGTGGTGTATTCCCTCACATCAAGGAACCAGATTATCTTGTGAGTTGTGTACTCATTTCTTCAATGGTGTCCTATAGACATCATTTTGGTGGCATAAGAAAAAAGGGAAACATATATGATTTTGTAAACTTCCTTTGTTATTCTGATTTCTGGTGTTACATTATTGCCAGAGGGATGGTCAATATCGTGTTGATGCTCAAGCCACTCCAACTATGTTGAATTGCCTCATGTACAAGCTTTGCTATTACAGGTTTGGTACACTGAATTCAATAATCTAGTCTAGTCGGAGACTTGAGTCACCATGCATAATTTTGACATTTGTTTTCCTTTGTTCCCTCTAGGTTTGTCGAAACTGACGGCAAAGGCTTTGATAGAGTAAGAGGATATGAAATAGGAAAGAAGCATTTCAAGCTAACACATTTTGAGGAGGTAGTGTGATGTTACTCAAACTTCCCAAATTGGCGAAAGTTGTTTTTCAACTATTTTCTAACTCAATCCTTTGCTGTGTTTACCTAACGCAATGCTAAATAACAGGTTTTCACAACGCACCACTGGATGGTCCGTATCTATAAACTGAAGCCTCAAAAGAATAGGGTTCGAGGCAAGTTGAAGAAGTTGAAATCTGTAAGTCTGGCAAACTTTTTCACATATACATTTTCTGAGCCCACCCTAAACATGTTAAGCTTTTTACCGCAGAATTCCAAAGCTAGTTCCACGCTTGCAGCAGGCGGAAAGAAGAACCCGTGGCAATGAAGATAACGAAAGTTTCATTTACTTGAAGCTTGCTATTGGCAGCTCAACTGCACGAAGCTCGAAAGAACTAGAAAGCCACAGAACTAGATTAGAGAAATCTGCATTGTAGTGCTTGGCATTCGATCCCCTAATATGTTTTTGAAGCAGCAACAATGCTGCTGACATTTTTGGTAGACTCGACTAAGCATTTTCAGTATTCGACTAAGCTGACTTTTTCTGGGATACTCTGTTTCCGAAAATGTCAGGACTGCCGTATAGGGAACCGCCTGGTTCAGAACCACATCAATATGGTCATGTTTGATGCGATAGAAGTATAGAACTAGCCTTTTACATATAGTGACTCGCTGCTGTTTTCAACTTTAGAAATTGGTTGGCGAGTTACTTATCATGAAGTTTAGGGGTTTCTTAAGTAGCAGCGTAGTTGCTGTTTTGTTTACAGCCAAATCTATCTATCTATCTATCTATCTATCTATTATATTATTAAGAGCCTGTTTGGATCCATGCAGCTAACTGCTAAAAATTAGTTGAAGGGGATCCAAACACCCCCAGCTAATATATCAGCTAACTATTAGCTGGGCGCCCAGCTAATGGTTATCTCATTAGCTAGCTAAACTCAGCTAATAGCAGCTAATAGGTGGCATTTAACCAAAATACCCTTCGCGTCTACCACCAATAGCATTTAATAGCATGGGTATTCTGGACAATAGCATCTATTAGCCACATATTAGTTGGTGGATCCAAACACCCTTCAACTAATAGTTAGCTAACTAATAATTAGCTAGCTAATATTAGCTAGGAACTATTAGCTGCTAATGGATCCAAACAGGCCCTAAAGCAGAGGCAAAAGAAGCCATCACGACATCACGTTCACTTTCAAGACTAGAAATTCTCACATTAATCGAAAAAAAAGAGAAAGATTTACACCATTGATCGAGGTAGGTTCAGATTATAACGGTCTAAATTAAAAGAAAGTTTGTGTGTTGCACAATATAGAATCTAGATTATAACGGATTAGATTAAAAGAAAGAGTTTGTATTATGTACATTACTGAAAATAGCTGAAATTCTAAATAAAAAATAAAATAAAATTAAAAATTGGATTTCATGCTATTAAAAGAAAAAGTCCCATGTAAAATACAATAAAATATTTAAAAAAAATAAAAAGAAACAAACATAAAATAAAATTAGGGATTTTATTTCCATTCGAGCTCCAAAGTAAAATCCCTAAATATCTTCAATTCAAAGTAAAAATTTAATAAAAATCATCAATTGGATTTATATAAGAATTCTAAACAATAATTGAAAATTAGGAAAAATAATAATAATTGTAATATGATTTCCATACGAGTTGCAAAATAAAATCCCTAGATAACTAAAATTCAAAATAAATTAACTAAAATTAACAGCTTGATTTATACATGAACTAAAAAAGCGTAGACAAAAGAAGCACCACGTCCGCTCTCAAAACTGGAAATTCTCACATTAATCAGAGAAAAAAGAAAGATCTACATCATTAATCATGGTGGGTCCAAATTACAATAGTCCATATTAAAAGAAATACTCCATGTCATATGCAATACATAAATAGATAAAATTATTCATATCCATACAAATTTGTATGTAAAGTCCCTAAATAAATTTAATTTAGAAGAAACATTGAAAAATAGCAATTGGATTTGCATACGAATTCCTAATGAAAATAACTAAACTTTGGAATCAAAAAAAAATTGAATGATTAATTTCGTCCATATGAATTACTAAGTAAAATTCCTAAATAAATATAATTTGTAATGCAAATGAAAATATTGATAATTTCAGTTTCATGAGAATTTCAACCAAAGATAACTAAATTTAAAATATATAGTAAAATAAAAATTGATACTCTAATTCCCATACGAGTTCCTAAGTAAAATCCTACATATATATAATCCATCGTACAAATTAAAATAAAATTAGAAATTTAATTTCTCTACGAATTCCAACAAAAATAGCTTAAATTCGAATTAAAATAAAATAAAGCTGGAAAATTGATTTTTTATATGAATTCTAAAGTAAAAATATCAAAAAAACTAATTTGGAATAAAAATAAAATAAAAATTACTAACTGGATCCATATAAAAATTCTTTTTTAAAAAAATTAGGAATACAAAATGAAAGAAAGTTTGCAATTCGTTTCTAAAGCAAAATCCCTAAATAACCAAAATATAAAATAAATTAAATAAAATTAGCTATTTAACTTATATATGAACTCCAGAAAAAACTAAATTTTTTAATACAATTATAGATTAAGAGGTGCATATCATGAGTGTTGTCAGAGGAGACCGCACATGAGTGCAATTGCGTAGCTCTATCATGTAAGAAGATGTTGCCTAACAGAGAAACGATTGCCGAAAGCATTACATCAGAGATGAGAATAATATCGTGTTGCTCACGATAGTCATTGAAGATAAAAGAAAAGGTCAAAGGAGCCAAAAGCCGCGACAACGAGTGGTGACTGTCTGCATTGTTGGAGAAGCGAGTGGCAAAAGAAGCTAGATGACAGAGAGGCTCTGGTAGAGAGGAGATGAAGCTCTGCATGGAGGACGAACTATAAACAATATATATCCATTGGGTTAGTGAGAAAGAAATATCGATGAGTTGGTCAATATCAAATAAGAGAAGCGGTCTACATGGGACAAGCAGAAATCGAGTATGTATAACATGTTGCATGTATATATAAAGCATGAATTCGTATGAATCAAAACAAAGAGCAAAAAACTCATAGTAGAGATGGCACTAATGTACGGAATAGGCTTGGGGCCATTGGTGAGAGCGTGACGGGTGTCCCCAGTAGGAATAAGCGACAATTATACATGTACACATGTTGTCGTCGCAACGTTTAGCATTAGGTAATAATTGGAGAGAAAAAGAAGATAGCTATGCGATAGATTATTGTATTAAAAAGGGTAGCAGCTGAGAGGGATCGATCAAGAATTGGGCGTGCCATTCGAGGTTGAAGCAGAAAAGTTGTGAGGCGAGCAAGAAGAGATAGCAAGCATATGGTTCGGTCGGGTAGTCAACGTGTGAGGAAGATAAGTTCAAATTAAGTCGCTCATGATGCATCGGTGTATACGTGAGCAATGTACTATAATTCCATGTAAAATAATCAGTGCATTGCTTGAGATTAAATAGAGGTACATGTGTTGTATATATTTTGAAAAAAGAGTTATTGATAGAGAAAAAATAGTGATATATCGCTACATGATTTATGCAAGATGGAGAGTTGCTACCTTTCTAAGAATGATAGCACTTTGGGTGTCCCGATCTTTTGATGAGATAAGAAACACACGATCAATTTGGGGTGGAGATGACTTTGACGGTCCGACTACACCGTACGACGACGATGCGCCTTAACAATCGCTAAATCAACTTCGGAGGGTTATTGATCTTGCCGTGGGCACGATCAACCTGAACACGAGGTTCAATTCCTGCAAGCAACCGAGAACAAGCAAAAACGATAGTATAAGCAATCTGAAATTGCGGATAAAAGTTGACGGCAAACAAGATGGAGTCTTATTGAAGACCTAAAACAAGCAAAAACGAGAGTCTTATTAAAAACGATAGTATAACAAGGTGGTTGTCCAACACAACTCACAGGATCAAGTTTTCTCTTGGCTAAACTAATCAAATAAAACCCAAGACCTAAAAGAGGTGGCGGCTGGCTATTTATGAGGGATAGGGGCATGGGGAACACGTCCAAAATAGGTGGAGGACAATTACAACTCAATTTACAAGGCCCAAGGCACATGTCATCTCGGACAAGAAAAGTGATGTCACTTGTTTGACAGATTCCCGTCTACTCGGATGGAATTTGAAGATGAGTCCGGATCCGTTAGAAATAGGACGAAGAACCTTTCAAACAAGTACTCATAGACCCCAAACACCCTTGTGGATCAAAAGTTATGGTCATTTTAAGTTGGCGCTGTCCAGGAGGCCGAATCCGAGTAGATCTTGTGCATTGGAAGAATTGGCTTCATGCTTGACGTTTGGAGGCCCTTCTCCTTGGTTCCTAAAGACAATAAAATCATCACAAGGATTAAATAGTATTCCATCCATTAAATTAGTTGTATGCAACCTGAGGAACGCATTCACCTGGTAATTGAATTGACGTGCGCGAGCTCGAGTAATTGGTCCTTGTATTACATCATTGGTTTCAATTGGATGTGTAGGTATGGCCGTATCCATGGTAGTGATGTCCTCATCAAAGAACCTATCAACTTATTATGCCCAATGATTTTTCTTCCATCAAAGCTTATACTTCAATTAAGTTCTCAAGTTGAATCTTCCTTCTAGCTTCTATTGTCAATTCTAATGTTTATGATGTGTTAAAAATCTAAATAGACTACAACATATGTTAATATATTCTCAAGTATATAAGTTATATCATTTGATACTACAAACTTTATAAGAAATCTAGCCGCGCAAATACGTGGGCCACCCTACAAGTTCTTTTACAAGGAGCTAGCGTGATCCGGGTTCAGACGGGGTAGAAATCCTACACTGAGGCATTGTTTGGAAAGTCTATTCTCGGTCGAGATTCATGTAGATAGGCTGGTATTTTAAGCTAAAATTCAAATTCATCCACGTGGGCCTTGCCTGAATACGATTGACCTCTCAGGAGTCACGACTTGGGGTGGGTTTTCGCGACGGCTGCTGTGGCCACCTGTGGCGGTGTTTTAGGTGCCGTCGGTGTCACTAGTTGTTGCAGACATCATCCCTTCAGCTGCTATTTCAACAGCCGGGGGGCAAAATCTTATACCGTGCGCACGCAAGTACCCGACACGCATTTGGTTCCTAGGATGGCACGAGCCCACATACCAGCGCTAACCAGACCACGGCACAGCGCTACGATGCTCTGGTGTGTGGTGCCACCGAGGAGGGGCAGCACGGTGTGCATCCCGGCTTCCGGCCACCGTTGCCCACTTCAAATGGCACGCCTCACTACGTCTTCTCGTCCTTGCCGTCCGTCGGAGCCAGCCGAGCTCCCTCTCGTGCGTGCAATGGTGCTGCGGACGCGAGAGCGCCGATGAACATGTAGATGTGTCAATATGCAAATGTTGTAACATCTCAATCTTTCAAGTTTTTGGAAAGTTTTAAAATAAAAAACATTTATATTTTTTTGAATTAATTAAAGCTTAATCTAAAATTTTAATTAATAAAAAATTTAATTTAATTAATTTATACATCAAATAAAATATTTTTAGCCGTAGTTGTGTTCCTTGTTCTCCAAGGAATTTTTATATATTTTTTTAGATTTTTCTATATATTTTTAGATTTTTCTGAATTTATTTGACCTCATTTGAATTTTTGGAATTTTATTAATTCAAAAAACCAGTTTATTTCTCAAAAGGCCTCGTGGGCTGAAATCTCCTCAGCCCACCTCCGCGGCCCACGTCACTAGGCCCAGCTTGCAGCCCACTCCTGTGGCCCAATCTGTAGCCCGCCGTGCCATAGTCACTCGTATTTAGGCAAGGCCCACGTGGATGAAGTGGAATTTTAGTTTAAAATACCAGTTTATCTATGTAAATCTCGATCGAGAATAGGCTTTCCAAACAATGCCTTAGTGTAGGATTTCTCCCTCGCTTGAGCCATGGATCATGCCAGCTCCTTGTAAAAGAACTTGGTTGTAACAAAACAGCAGCTACGCTGCTACTTAAGAAGCCCCTAAACTTCATGACGAGTAACTCGCCATCCAATTTCTAAAGTTGAAAATAGCAGCGAGTTACTATATATAAAAAGCTACTTCTATCGCATCAAGCATGTCCATATTGATGTGGTTTTTAACCAGGCAGTTTTTTTTTCTTTGAAACTTAGGACGAAAGCTCTGTCATTCATTCAGAAGAAAGAAAACCCCCGAAGAGGAAAATACAAAGAATATAGCAACTCAATCCACTAACAAACGCAACCCTCGGCCAACGCCACCGAGCTCACCAGCCAGCACGGCTTACAACCCGTACACAATGATGTGCCACCCACGAGCGTAGCACAACCACGAACACCACCCTGAGCGCTACCAACGCCAAGCGCCATAGCTAGGAACTGTCCCTGCTACGACACGTCGTCACTACCGCGGAGACCCTTGGAGAGCTTTTCCGCCTCTTCCAGCTTGGTTGCCCTGCCCCAGGTCGTGCACGCCTTCTGGAGCTCCCTGGATTCCATCGAAACGTGGCCCTCGCCGTACCTCGACCTCCATCTCCAATGACCCCCCTTGTCCTCCTGCTCCTACTTAGCTCGCCAAAACACCAAAAAAAAAACGTGCCAACC
Organism: Rhipidocladum racemiflorum; assembly: GCA_036346355.1. Taxonomy (NCBI): domain Eukaryota; kingdom Viridiplantae; phylum Streptophyta; class Magnoliopsida; order Poales; family Poaceae; genus Rhipidocladum; species Rhipidocladum racemiflorum. Next base: position 5,745,442 of record CM070577.1, read on the forward strand.
AGCGGCTTCCCGTCGCACCAACCTCGGCCACCACCCTCAGGGCCCGCTGTAGGCTGTGACTGACTCGCCATCAGAACCAAGGAACCTTGTCGTCGACACCATGTACCACCCTCGGAACAAAGGAGCATCATCGTCACCCAACGCCCGACTGCCACTCCTGTCGCCGGGGAGAAAACAAAGCGCGCACGATCGCATCACGCCCAAAACTGGCGGATCTTGAGGGGAGGAACCTAGATATGGAATTCAACACCCTAGTCTCCGCCGCTCGTCGCTGAGCCCAAGCAACCCCCACACCGCCGCGTCGTCTTCGCCAACCCCGAGGTCGGCAACGAAGATGACCGGCCTCCTCCTCCTCCTCCGTCACCAACGAAGAGGCTAGGAGGAGGAGCGCAAGAGGAAAATGGAAAGAGGAAGTGGAAGGCCTCGTCGCCACTGCCGATGAGTCGAAGGCCACCAGTGGCGGCTACGAGGGGGAAGGTGAAGAGGGAGGCTCCCTTGGTGGGGCCCTTGGTGTTGCCTCCGTAGTCGCCTTTGGGCGACTGCGAAGGCCTGTTAGATTGAGTTTCCTAACAAATAATTTTTATCTCCAGGTAGTTCTCTATACGGTAGTCCTAACATTTTCGGAAACAGAGTATCCCAGAGAAAGGGGTCAAAAAATCTTAGTCGAGTCTACCAAAATGTTAGCAGCATTGTTGCTGCTTCAACTGAAAATGCATAAACTATCTTATTTTTGCAATAATGCAAATCCATAGATTCATACAACAATCAAACAAACTCAAATACTTAAGCTCTCTATTTACAACACATGCAAATCTTAGCTCTAAGCAAAAACAAACTAAACCAACTCAAGTACATGAGATCTCTATTTGTAACACACGCAAATCTCTAGCTCTATGTAACCTCTTAAAAAAATCTAAATTGCTTGAGCTCTCTCCTTTTGCAACACATGCAAAACTTAGCTCCAAGCAAACACCAAATCAAACTCAGTCGCGTCAGCTCTTTATTTGCAACATATGCAAATCTCTAGCTCCATGCAACTACTTAAACCCAAATTGATTGAGCTATCTCCTTTTGCAATACATGCAAAACTTAGCTCAAAGTAATACCAAAGCAATTAAAGATTTCAAATAAGAAGCAAACATGAGCTTCTCCTATTTGCAACATATGAAAATCAAAGCATTATGTAAAAACTAATGCACGGGCTTCACCCATTCGTAACACATGCCAAATGGTTAGCTCTATGCAAAAACCGATCAAGAGAGTGAGTGAGCTAGAGTGAACCGGATTGAGTTCATCAACACATGATAAAACTCAAGCAAAAGACTCGACTCCCCTTATTAGTATGGCGCTAAAACTAGATACAAAGACTAGAAAACTTCATTAGCCTATCTAGACTAGAAAACTTCATTAGCCTATCTAGTTATACATTCGTTGCACACGATCCCTTTTGGGGTTTTAATGATCTTCAATTATTTTTTCTCTCCTTGAATCGCAACACATCTTCTCTTCTTGTTCATCAACACATGATAAACTCTTCTCTAGCTCTCCTCTTCACTTCAAGATTCTCCTCTTGAAGCTCATCAACACATGATAACTTTTTGTTTCGAATCTTCATCTCAACCTTGTTGGACTAAGCCTATATCCACAATCTTAAGGAAAATCGTTAGTCCAGCAAATACGGTTGTTTCAATCATCCATGCACTCCATTAACACATAATGAATGCCTCGAGATCGATTGAGCACAACCCAACTCAATTTGAATGATTTAAAGGTGTCTTGAGTACATCGATGCAACTAATGCTTCCTTATAGTCAAGAATTATCCATGTGTCCTTAATTAATCAAGGAACACCATCAACACATGATGATGCGTTCTTTAATGATTAATAAGACAAACGAACTCAATTTAAATGTTCATTTAAATTAGAGAATGACTACAGCACGGTATACCGTGCAGCGGCATTTGGACGGGATAGGTTGGCATGGTTGATCTGTTTTAATCGGATCATCTCACATATGCCTTCTTTGTTGAGTCCGTCTATTCCGTTACCTTTGTCTGCTAATGTGAGGCCCCCTTGTCGTCCTCCGAAGCATGACTTACGGTATAGCCATGAAACTTATTAGTTTCAGTGTTGGTTTTATGAGTTCTAGTATTTAGTTTCATGAGTTTCATGTTTCATCAGTTTTTAGTGCTAAGTTTCATGAGTTTCAGTGTAAAAATTCATGAGTTTCATGAGTTTCAGAGGTAAACCGTTGGAACGGTATACCGTAGGTTATTTTTTCTGTAAAACTTATTCGTGAAACCTAATAAAACTTAGCCACGAACATTGTGAAACTTTTCGAATCCTGATGAAACTTAGCAACCATGTTTCAGTGTTTAGTTTCATGAGTTTCAGTGTAGTTTCGGTGATAAGTTTCATAAGTTTTAGTGATAAGTTTCATGAGTTTCATTATAATGTTTCACGAGTTTCGGTGATAAGTTTCATGAGTTTCGGTGTTAAGTTTCATGAAACACTAGGAAAATTCATGAAACTTATCTTACGGATAAGTTTCATCAGATTTCACAAATAAGTTTCATTAGGTTTCACGGATAAGTTTCATTAGGTTTCACATATAAGTTTCGTTAGGTTTCATGGATGAGTTTTATGATTTTTTACGGATAAGATATTTCATAAATGAATTTCATGGAAAAGTTTCATGATGTTTATGCCCATTTGGTCACTGATAAAGTTTTTTGAAAGATCGGGATGTTACAATAGTCGTAATAGTCGTACGATGATCAGATATACGGGACTGCATGTTTGCAACCACATGCCTCATGTTCCTTGTCATCACAACCGTGTGGAACCGTTCTGTTGTATGGGCAGCTCTCTTCACCATTGGCTTCGGATCCATTGAGCTCCTCTACCTATCAGCATGTCTCGCCAAGGTCCCCATGGAGGTTGGCTGCCTCTCCTGTTATCGCTGATCACACTACTAGTCATGTCCACATGGCACTACGGGACCGCGAAGAAGCAGGAGTACGAGCTGCAGAACAAGGTCTTCCGTTATTTTGCCTTTGAACGGTATACCGCTCTTTAGACTTTCCCTTTAAATTAATATGAGTATATATTAACTACACAAGTTTTCATATACTCATTTCGATGGTTTCAAGTATTGAACCAAAATATTTGAGTAGAACGGAAATGGATCAATACTTATTTAGACTATCAACCATAGAATAAATTGCACAGATGTGTGCATACATATAATTGGATTGGAAACAATATGCACATATTCAAGATTGAATAAAGTTTACTTCTTTTTCCCCAATATTTGTGTCCATTACCTCAGCTCCAAATTCTTTCCTCTTGTCGTAATAGTGCAAATGAGTCGAGCCTGAACCGACACGAGACGAAGCGCAAATGGACTGTGCCTGGACTTGCCGAAGGCAAGCCAGGCCAGCCCGGCACAACACGATGGGCACAACAGGCTATCGTGGCCCGGCACAGTTTAGGCCTAAAGCACGATAAACCCATACTAGGCTGGCCGGCCCGCTCACCTCTGAATGCCACTATGCCAGAGCAAGTACACAAAATCGGCAAGCCGGGCCAGCACGGCACAACACGGTGGGCACAACAGGCTATCGTAGCCCGGCACAGTTTAAACCTGAAGCACGATAAACCCATACTAGGCTGGCCGGCCCGCCCACCTCTGAATGCCACTATGCTAGAGCAAGTACACAAAAAAGCCATATAATCAACTTCAGTTTTGGAAACTTAAAACTAATTATGCTCAAGTAACCAGGCTTCGTAAGCTGCCCCATCAGTGCTTATCTGCATTCCTGAATGGATTCAATGTTGTAAACACGCTCTACCCACAAGTACAGTACTGCAGTTTGCAGTACAACCCAAGGGCCGTCGAGCAGCGTCTTGACAGTTGAGAGCCTGCAGGCTCAGAATTCAGTCACGTTTGGTCTGTATACACAGCATCCACGTCATCGAGTTCAAGCAACTTAGACACAAGCTCCTTGTTTAGTTCCATGGCCTCATCATCTACCTGCGACAACAACGTGGGAATGTACAGTGTCAGATTTTTTCCAGATATATGAAGCTCCTAGAAAGTAGAAATTATTAAAGTAACGGAATACATCATACAATAAAGGATCCACATAGATAACATGATGTCATGATCAGTAAGTTGCTTTCACTGCATCAAATCAGCTAAGCTACACTTACAAGTATACTCTATCTCACCTAGGGTACGCCCTACCGAAACTTGACTGGGACTGGAAGATAAGGTAAATCTAAAGCGCCCAGTCATGATTTTATCGATCTTGCCAATGAATGGAATAATTGGAGTCTATCCCAGATTCCCAGACATTTTGTCTATTAGATTTGTGTGGATCTTCCAATCCTACTCAGGATTTACCCAGAAAGCTAAGCTATCTCTACGCGCTTGTCGCTGGGATTATTAGTTTATTACCAGGATCTAATTGCAGTCCTGTTTTAAACCTGAACCTCAAACTTTGCATCCAGACATATTTCTAGATCTTCGTGAAGATGTAGTGGGTCCAATAAGAATATATATAGAACTGGTTTTGTTTCCTACACAAGCCATCTGATCTTAATTAAACATAATTCATCTAAGATCAATGGGAAAACAGCACCATGGAAGTTGGCATCCATATACTGTAGATTACAAAATAATCTACCAAACTATAGCAATTGAGAAAATTGGGGCTTTTATTGAACAGTTTGTCGAAAGTATGGCCGCAACCTTAACATTTGAGTGAAACCTATGATAGCATTTATTCATTAATGCTCATCCCGTACATACTTGACCACGCGAAAAGGAAAGCCACATACCTCAATCGGATTCAGAGGCAGCAGTTCATAGCCGTTATCGGTTTCAAATTTTAGCCCTTCCTCTTGTAGTTTTGATAGCACAACAGGATAGTTTTCTGATGTAGTAACTATCTTGTAAAACCTAGAACAAGAGAGAGAGCAATTTTAAGAACAGAATAGAGAATACTAGAATGATCTTATAATTTCTTTCGAGAAAGATTGTGACTAAATCCAGTAAGCTGGAAAGTACAGTAACAAAAATATCACATGCAATTTGGCCGCTACCAGGCGAACCACTTTAATTTCTCAATATGCAGTGCCTTTTGCGAAGTTACAACAGCTCCCAACTTGTGTCAATTCACCAGTTGTAAGATAGATATCATCAAATATAATGGATTAGAAGTTCAAATTTCCATGCAAATGAAAATGCATGCAACTGAATGCGAGTTGGGTACCTTTCAACAACATCTTCTTCAGAATTGTCATCACCATTATATAAATTTGGTTCAATGACATCATCAGCGCCAGCATCCAAAGCAACAGAGAGCAAATGATCCTTATCAGCATCAGTAACCTTTATGTTCACGACTCGAGCTTGTCTGAATCTAAATGTAACAGAGCCAGGATCAGCCAATTTTGCTCCGCAGTCTTTTACCACATTTCTAATATCCGCAACAGATCTTGTAATTTTGTCAGTAAGGACCTCAACAACCATACCTACTCCACCAAAACCATAGACCTGTGGAAATGATTCATGTACTTAAAACCTTCACAAAACAAAACAACAAAAGGTGATCTGCACCCTCAATAAATCCTCGCACACGGTTTTACCCTAGATCTGCACCCACCAATTCAGTTCTGTATATGTACATACAGTATTGCCCTTAGATATGGGTCACCATATATCATACTGCCCAAATGAGAATCTATTGACAAAGTATGAGCTCAAAACTAGTGAGAAAAGTTTACCTCATAAACCTTTTCTGTGTAAGTATCTTGGCCCTTTTCTGAAGCCTTTTTTATGTTACGCTCCACAATTTCCTTGGGGATATCAAGTTCCCTTGCTTTCTCCAGTATTGCTGCTAAAGCTGTGTTGGATGACGGACTTGCGCCACCCTTCTTGATGCTGCATGACATCCATGTAAGGAGCCACATAAGTCTTTTTTAAAAAAGAGAGCGCATGAACTCTGATGCTTGATCTTTCCACGCCATTTCAATTTTTTTTTTAAGATTTCAGGGCTAAAAGAATACGAGAAAGCCAACTTTAACAAGATCTCTTTCGAGGAATTAGTGACATTCAGTTTTATTTGTAGTACAGAGGTAATGGTCAATTGCAGAAAACAATTACAATATCCCTAACCAGGCAATTACAAATAAAACATGCTATACTACTCGATGTGGACATAGTAGTACACATATTAGCAGAAGATAGTGTGTCGGATTAACCCTACAATCCAGATAATGCGAATTACTAAATCTACAGAATATCAAGCTGTGGCAAAGATATCTGTAGGCAATACAAGCTGAAAGGATCCAACAACACCTACGCAGCAACGATTTCTTTTCCAATTTTGCTGTTGCGCTTCATCTTTTTCAAATTTTGGGCATCCTGAGCCAAAGAAACAACTGGTGTAAGAATATATATTAAGAGGTTAAAGATAACTACACTCAGCGAGCAATGAATGTTGCTTCATGTTAGATTTTTTAGTTACTTGACCTTACGCAATGTACATGAAAAAAAAATAGCAGCAGACCGAAACATGTTATTCGTTACTACAACCACTTTCATAGAAGCTAGAGCCAACCAAAACTTGCATAGTAAGTTGCCACTAAATATGAATTACTGACACATGATTGAAAAAGAACATGCCAAGAACAGATCACCTTCCTTCCGGCGATCTTGCAGGAGCGCCGTCCCATGCAGATCGGCTGGAACGTCCAAATCCTCCGCCTCGTCGCGTGCCTCTGTAACAAACTGGGGCTGCCAATAGCGCCATTACCTGATTACAGCAGAAAACAGTCAGGAGACCAATCTTCTCAAGAACTCAAGGGAACTGGATCGGTGGAGGGGAGCAAGGATAGGTGGGTTACCGTAGAGAAGGGAGGCGCTTCTGAGAGCGGAGGCGGAGGAGGACAGCGAAGCGGCCTTATGGAGGAGCGCACCCAGTGCCCGCGCGGCGGACGCCATGGCGGCCGCAGGAGAGGAGCGCGCGCAGCTGGTGTTCGACGAATTGCCCCTCCCGGCTGTGGCTATGCGCGCCGCCTGGGTGGTGGCAGTCAGTCGGCAGGATGTGAGACCGGATCTGGTAGGATTGGAGAGGTACGCGCGTACGGCTCAGATTTGCCGCTAGTTACGCGCGCCGCCCTTCTGCACTTGGCCGTTGGATCGACCGTGGGCTGTCGGTCTGGCGTTTGGTGATGCGAAACATGTCATGGTTGCAGGCTAAAATTGTCCGTCCGTACTCACGGGAACGTCTAGAGAGCGCTGCTTTTCTTTAGGCCCTGACGACGGCAGCGAGCTACGAGATCAGGGAGGGGCTCGTCGGCCCCCGGGCTGTCGAGACAGGGAGGGAGGAGGCCGCTCAGAGGTGGATGGCGGCACCGGCGAGGAGACGATGGTGTCACCTCTGTGGGTTTGCAAGAGGGCGGTGGCCGGTAGCGATACAGGTAGGGTGATGATGAGTGAATGTTGGGTTAGGATGGTGACCGAAGCAAGAGGGGCCGGAGGGCGTCGTCGGCCGCGGACGGGGAGACGATAACGGCTGCAAAAATGCACGAGCTTGCGGGGATAAGAAAAGGACAGACACGGAGGCGAGTGGGGAGTTTGCCGTGAACAAAGAGTGCGGAGAAGAAGAGGCGGGTCACTGTACCGGCTGCGAGCTCGAAAGAGGGCGGTAGCGAGTAGCGAGTAGCCAGAGCGGTAAGGTGATGAGGACGAGTAAATGGCAAGTTTAGGTGAGATTAGGATGGCGGCAGAAAAGGACCGGCATCGTTGTCACGGGCCAAATCTACTTCCTTTCCTGCACATAGGTACTATGAAAAGAGACTGTATAGGTATTGATGTTTTTGTTTTTGTTAACATTTAAATTTTGAATCGTTGGATACTTCATCCGAATATCACCGGGCCGTTAGATCAAATTATAGGATTAGATGTAATCGATACTCCTGAATCTCAACAATGATCCGATGATCCTAGATTTAGATGATTTCAGCAATAAAAATATCCGGATGATGTTTATCAAATTTTCGGAAAATTTGATTATTTGCCCTGAAGTTGAGTGGCATTTGATCATTTGTCCAAAGTTGATTGGTATTTGATTATTTGCCCTATGATGTCTCGTTGACACGTGGGTCCAGTCACATCGTGGCATCGTAGAGCGACGATCAATCTGCGTCAGCTGAGCGAACGCCATCAATCTTTCAAGAAATAATCAAATCCCCCCAAATTTTCTATGAAAAATAATAAAGAGCAAGAAATGATTAAAGGCCCCACCCTATGGCAGTCTAGTCAGCAGTACTCCACACGTCAGAGACTACCACGTCAATGCCATGGCCAGGCACACGAAAAGCCGACGTCGCGCAAGGCGCAACCGCATCCGGAAATGCCACACGGCCCCGCATGTCATAAGAACACTCTCGGAGCATCTCGCCCCTTCTCTTCCGGTTCCTTCCACTCCCTTCTAGACTCCCGCCGAACCCTCCATTCGCCCCTTCTAGACTCCCACCGAACTCTCCACTCCCCCCTTCTTATGCCCAGCGCTCCGCAGCTCCGAGCCGTAGGTCAGACGCTGACAGAACCGAAGCAATTCAACAAACACTCGGTGATCTCATCTCAGCTCCACAAAGGGAGTGGTTCGTTCTTGTAGTAGATTGTGAGGAGGAGAGGTAGTGGGAGCCATGAATCCCGACAACTTCACGCACAAGACCAACGAGGCGCTCGTGGCGGCGCACGAGATGGCGTCGGAGGCCGGCCACGCGCAGATCACGCCGATGCACCTGGCCGCGGCGCTGGTGGCGGACAAGGCGGGGATCCTGCGGCAGGCGATCTCGCAGGCGTCCGGCGGGGGCGGGGACTCGGCGGAATCGTTCGAGCGCGTGCTGAGCAGCGCGCTCAAGAAGCTGCCGTCGCAGTCCCCGCCGCCGGACACCGTGCCGGCGTCCACGGCGATGATAAAGGTCATCCGCCGCGCGCAGTCCGCCCAGAAGAAGCGCGGGGACTCGCACCTCGCCGTCGACCAGCTGCTGCTTGGCCTCCTCGAGGACTCGCAGATCTCCGACTGCCTCAAGGAGGCCGGCGTGTCCGCGGCGCGGGTGCGCGCCGAGCTCGAGAAACTCCGCGGCGGCGAGAACCGCCGGGTGGAATCCGCCTCCGGCGACACCAACTTCCAGGCCCTCAAGACGTACGGCCGCGACCTCGTCGAGCAGGCAGGTAAGCTCGACCCCGTCATAGGCCGCGACGAGGAGATACGCCGCGTCGTGCGCATCCTCTCGCGCCGCACGAAGAACAATCCCGTCCTCATCGGCGAGCCCGGCGTCGGCAAGACGGCCGTCGTGGAGGGACTCGCGCAGCGCATCGTGCGCGGGGACGTGCCCAGCAACCTCCTCGACGTCCGCCTCATCGCGCTCGACATGGGCGCGCTCGTTGCCGGCGCCAAGTACCGCGGCGAATTCGAGGAGCGGCTCAAGTCCGTGCTCAAGGAGGTGGAGGAGGCCGAGGGGAAGGTGATTCTCTTCATCGACGAGATACACCTCGTCCTCGGCGCCGGGAGGACGGAGGGGTCAATGGACGCGGCCAACCTGTTCAAGCCAATGCTGGCGCGGGGCCAGCTCCGGTGCATCGGCGCCACGACGCTGGAGGAGTACCGCAAGTACGTCGAGAAGGACGCCGCTTTCGAGCGGCGGTTCCAGCAGGTGTTCGTCGCCGAGCCGAGCGTTCCCGACACCATCAGCATACTGCGAGGGCTCAAGGAGAAGTACGAGGGGCACCACGGTGTGAGGATCCAGGACCGTGCGCTCGTCGTCGCCGCGCAGCTCTCGGCGAGGTACATCATGGGTAAGTGTTCTCTCGCTGTCCTTGTCATTGCCAAAACTGCATCATGGCACGCCACATTTTCACATGCATATGCCAGCCAAATCGTCAGGTTTGATCTCACATATTCTTTGATTGTTTTGAATTGTAATTTGTAAAGGTCGCCACCTGCCCGACAAAGCCATCGACCTGGTTGACGAGGCCTGCGCGAATGTGAGGGTGCAGCTCGACAGCCAACCGGAGGAGATCGACAACCTCGAAAGAAAGAGGATTCAGCTGGAGGTCGAGCTCCACGCTCTCGAGAAGGAGAAGGACAAGGCCAGCAAAGCACGGCTGGTTGAGGTGTGTATCTTACGATCCTGAATCCCTCATTCCTCTAGTCATACTCATGATTCTGAGTTTCCATGTTCTATTTGGTACTGATGCTGTTTCGATGTGGCTCAGGTCAGGAAAGAACTGGACGACTTGAGGGACAAGCTGCAGCCACTGGCGATGAAGTACAGGAAGGAGAAAGAGAGGATCGACGAGATCAGGAGGCTGAAGCAGCGCCGCGAGGAGCTGCAGTTCACCCTGCAGGAGGCCGAGCGCCGTATGGACCTGGCCCGTGTGGCCGACCTCAAGTACGGCGCCCTCCAGGAGATCGACGGCGCCATCGCCAAGCTGGAGGGCGAGACAGGGGAGAACATCATGCTCACTGAAACCGTTGGCCCTGAGCAGATTGCTGAGGTATGTGTGCTTCAGACATTCCTAGCTATAGCAAACAAGCAATGCTGTTTGCTTCTTGCAGGATATATATATTGCGCGGTGTGCTGAAATGATGGTTCTTCCTTGCGGATAGGTGGTGAGCCGATGGACCGGCATTCCGGTGACCCGGCTTGGGCAGAACGACAAGGAGAGGTTGGTTGGCCTGGCTGGCAGGCTGCACCAGAGGGTGGTTGGACAGACAGAAGCCGTGAACGCCGTCGCGGAAGCGGTGTTGAGGTCGAGGGCTGGCCTTGGCCGGCCACAGCAGCCTACTGGCTCCTTCCTCTTCTTGGGTCCGACTGGTGTTGGGAAGACCGAGCTCGCCAAGGCCCTCGCGGAGCAGCTGTTCGATGACGAGAACCTGCTTGTTCGCATCGACATGTCTGAATACATGGAGCAGCACTCGGTTGCTCGACTGATCGGAGCACCACCTGGGTAAGCGGTACTACATGCTACTAATGTTGTTCCGGCGTTTCAACTGCATTTTTAGCTGTAAAAAAAAATTGAGTTTGGGTGCTGACCTGGGATTTTTTTTTTTTTTTGTTGTCTGGAGCTATGTTGGCCACGAGGAGGGTGGGCAATTGACAGAGCAAGTGCGGAGGAGGCCATACAGTGTGATCCTCTTCGATGAAGTCGAGAAGGCGCATGTTGCGGTGTTCAACACTCTCCTCCAGGTTCTCGATGATGGAAGGCTGACTGACGGGCAAGGCAGGACAGTGGACTTCAGGAACACCGTGATCATCATGACATCGAACCTCGGCGCCGAGCACCTCCTTGCGGGGATGGTGGGCAAGAACTCGATGAAGGTTGCCCGTGATCTTGTCATGCAGGAGGTACGTACGTGTTTCATCGGTTCCAGAACCACCAATGGATCTCCCACCCAAGCTTTTGTTTCCTTGGCGATGTGGTGCTCAACTCTTGTGGCTTGTGTGCAGGTGAGGAGGCACTTCCGTCCTGAGCTGCTGAACCGCCTGGACGAGATCGTGGTATTCGACCCTCTGTCACATGAGCAACTCAGGAAGGTTGCCCGTCTTCAGATGAAGGACGTCGCCGTCCGTCTGGCCGAAAGGGGCGTTGCTCTGGCTGTCACCGATGCTGCATTGGATGTCATCTTATCTCTGTCTTACGATCCGGTAAGTGACATATAGCATCCATCTCATCCCATCCATCACAAAGTCCCCCATATACATTCATTCGCCTTGCTTTGATGCTAACTCTCGTTGCTGTACATTTTGGTTTTGACAGGTGTACGGTGCAAGGCCAATCAGGAGATGGATCGAGAAGAGGGTGGTGACCCAGCTGTCCAGGATGCTGATCCAGGAGGAGATTGACGAGAACTGCACGGTGTACATCGACGCCGCTGCTCCCCAGAAGGACGAGCTGGCCTACACGGTCGACAGGAGTGGAGGGTTGGTGAACGCCGAGACGGGCCAGAAGTCGGACATTCTGATCCAGGTCCCGAGCGGGGAGATCAGGAGCGAAGCCGCCGAGTCCGTGAAAAAGATGAAGATCATGGAGGACGAGGGAGAGGACGGCATGGACGAGGAGTAAATGTCTCGAGTTCCAAAGGGTCCGGGCTGGGAAGCGCCGGCCTGCTGGCCATTTTTCCTGATGCTTCGAAAGATGATGTTTTCTGATGGTTTCGTGAGAAGGTTGTTCCTCCAAGATCTCTGTAGTAGCCATTTGGGCGTTGATAATCACCTTCTGTGTTTTCGAGAGGTTTGGTTTGTGTGAGCTGCCTTTTGTAAGAGGGTGGAAACTGAAGAAATGAACGTTGGGACTTGCCTCTAGAGCACAGTCGCTCAGTCAATCTTTAAGATTTATATAATTTATATTGAAAAGATATATATATACTTTAAGATTTACACAATTTATATTAAAAAATATATAAATTATTTACTTCTTCATCTATTTTAAAATTTATTTAATTTATATTACAAGTAGATAGGAGAAACACTTGTGCTATCTACCTCGTAAATCCTTCCTCCAAAAGGGAGTGTATCAAAACCAGGGTTCACATTTTCGTTTCGAGTCTAGTTTTCGAGGCCCCGACGGTACCGAAATTCTCGAAAAACCGCTCGAATTTCGTCAAAAACCGTTCGAAAGGCAAAGTCAAACACAATTGAAATCTGGTCAAATGTGGTAACGAAATTCGCGAAAAATGAGCGAAAACCGCTCGGAATGGATCGAATTTCGTTCGAGATGTGATGAAAACCGTTGGAAGGTGAAAAAAATAGAAAAGAATGTAAAAAAATCGGAAAAATTGAAAAAAAAAATATTGTAAAATTTGTTAAAACCTGTCGGGGGGTCGGGTAATTTCCATAAATTACCTCGGATGCCACCAACGACCAAGCTCGCTCCCGCCCGAGCCGCCAGGAGGTCGTTACCCTGGGTTGTCTAAATCAGAGCTTGGAAGGCTACGATTCGGCGATTCGAGCTCGGGCTCGGGTGGGACCGAGAATGCCACGTACTCCAGTCGATTCCGAGCTCGAGCTCGGGTAAGATGTCCAAGCTCGGTGCCGGTCATCGGCCGACCTTACGAGGTCTCGGGGTCGGTGGGAATAACCACCCGAGCGTAACTTCCGCTGGGTCTGCTACGCTTTCCGTGGGAGCGTGGCGGAAAGATAGGATCCACCGGTTGCCACGCTTGGACGAGGTCCAAACGCGCGGTAGTGGGGTCATGGAGTTCGATCCTTTGTAAGCTATAAAAGGGTCCCCATCGTGAGGGAAAACAACAACAACGGTAGCAAAGACACATCGTAAAACTCGGACACATTGCAAGAGTAAACGAGCCGAGTAGGGCTATTATCTCTTTCTGAGAGGCCCGAACCAGGATAAATCGCCGTGTCCACGCTCGTTGGAATCTGGTGAGCCATTCTTCGAGTAATCCCTCACGTAAGAAGGGGTCACGCTTGGTCCCTCCACCAACAAGTAAGCTCGGCGGGGCCTGTTTCCCAATCGCCGATACCGTGGCGCCGTCCGTGGGGACCGACTTTCCTTCGTGAGGAATCCCGAGAATGTCGTAATCCCGTAACCACCAGAGGCTCTACGCCCGAGATCGGGAAGAGGACAAGCGCTTCTTCAACGATGGGGCGACGCCGCCGCATTAAGAATCAAGACGGTTCCAGAGCTTTTCCTGGAAGCCGGCTGCGACCGGAAAGCGATTCTTTCGCTCCCAACTCGACGCCTCTCGGACGGCGAAGTACGACGGCTCTCTACGATGGTTCCGGATATCCCGACCTCTACGAGCTCGACCAGGGGACCGCTTCACGGGGAGACACCGTGATGTCCCCCTCGCGATCCGTCCAATCCCGTAACGTCTTCGTTGCGGAAGAGGATGGAAACGCCGGGAGCAAATCCCCGGCTGAAGCGCGTCTTCACCGCTACGGCGGCCAAAGAGCACTGCAGTATCCTCGAATCGGACCCAGCCTTGCGCGGCAAGCAAGTCCGAGGTGGCCTGACCGATAAGACCAGGGCCGGTTCGTGAGAATTTCCACGCAGCAGTCACGAACTCCGGAGTTCGTGACGACGATTTAACGAGCTCGTCGCTCGCTGCCTCTCGAGCGGGGAACGCCTTCAAGCCCTGGCCACGGTGGTGCGCAACCTCAGAGAGTTTCCTGAGCAAGTCGACCTAGAAGCCATGGGCGCAGCCGTGGCCGACGACCTCGAGGAAATCGCCACAGACATAAGGGCGGCGGAGGCCTCCCGGGAAAGGGACGCCCAGAGCAATTCCTGGGAACGCCGCCGCCGGGCGTCCGAGCGCCGCCACCCCGATGACTCACGCAGCCGCACCCAGAGGATCGGGCGCGGCGCGACGGCTCGGGAGGGCACCGGAGCAATTCCCTGGGCTCCTCGGGACCAGCGGAATGTGAGCCACGACGTAACCGGGCCGAACATTCCTCATCTGCCACTCCCCATCCTACAAAGCGTAGGGAGACTTTCACTCGCCCGGCCCACTAACCTCGGGCTCGGTGGCGAGGGATCGCCGACCGCCGCGCTTCGTGGTGATCGCCCGACACCCCGTGTTCGGGTGCAGTATGCGTTCGCGACGTCGCTGCGACGAGTGACCTGGCCAACAAGGTTTAAGCCGGGCCACATCGAGAGATTCGACGGGACTCATAACCCCGACGAGTTTCTCTCGATCTACACCACGGCCATTTTAGCTGCCGGGGGTGATGAAAGGGTGATGGCCAACTTTCTGCCCACAGTCCTGGACGGGCCGGCTCGGACGTGGCTATTCAACCAGAAGGAGAACTCGATCCGGTCCTGGGCCCACCGAGCAAAGACTTCTCCGAGCCAACTTCCGTAGCCGCTACGCCCGCCTCGGGAAGGAGCGCGACCTCAGCGTCGAGCATGCACGAGGAGGGCGAGACCCTGCGCCAGTTCGTCCAGCGCTTCATGCAAGTGCGCAATTCCATCCCGAGCATCTCGGATGAGGCGGTCGTCCGGGCTTTCAAGTTCGGGGTCCGAGACGTACGCTTTACTCAGGACCTCGAAATCCACCCGGACATCACGGCCAACGAGCTGTTCCGCATGGCTGACCGCTATGCCAATGCGGACGAGGCCGTCCAGTGGAAGAAGCTGCTGGACGAGGGAAAGCTGCCCCCTCAGCCCGGGCTCGAAGGGGCATCCAGCCGGAAGAGCGTAAGCTCTATCGAGAAAAAAATCAAAAAGAAGAAAAAATCCTGTCTCCGGCATGGTGGCAGCTATCGAAAGACAACGACCGACCTCGCAGCCGTGTAGGGAGCCAGAAAGGAAGAGTCGGCCAGGTTCGTGGAACAACGAAAGCAGAGCCGGACGACCAAGAACGCGGCGACCAACGCGGCGGGCTAGTGCCTATTTCGCCCGCTCCACCAGGCTCATGGGCATGACCTTGGAATTGCGGGGCGTGGGCCTCCCGCCCGAGCAGCTTCTACAATGGTAAGGGTCCCATGCCCACGCTCCCGAGGTGGAAGGGGACGTCAAGGGCAAGAAGCCCGCCAAGAGCAAGACACCGACATGGAGTACCAAGAGCCGAGAAATCACATCGCCGTGATATTCGGGGCCCGCCGCCTATGGGTCGCGTCGGGAGTTGAAGGAGGCCGCATGTACTTGTGTCACTCGTGGAAGCCTCCTGTCCGCCCGACTCAAGTGGTCCGAGCCGCCGATCACCTTCTCCAGGGACGCAGCGCCCTCCGGGATGACGAAACCCCAAAGGTTTCCGTTGGTCGTTAGCCCAACAATCTGCAACACCACATGAGGTCGGGTCCTTGTGGATTGCGGAAGCTCCTAGACACGATATCCGCCAAGGTCTTGGACGATATGCGAGATCCTCGCTCCAAGATCAAAAACATGGTGGTCCCGTTCTACCGATAGTGCCCTAACGTCGGTCGTGCCACTTGGCCAGATCGTCTCCGCCGATTACGTTCGGCAATCCGAGCAACTTCCGAACGGAGCTGATCACGTTAAAGTGGTCGATCTCGAGTCGGCCATAACGCGATCCTGGCCGACCAAAGCACTCGCCAAATTCATGGCCGCCACTCACCACGGGTATCAATGCTTGAAGGTCCCGGCCCCGTGGCGTGATCACGGTCAAGGGAAGCCCAAAGCAGCCCTAAATCGCGACGAGAGGGCGTTAGACATGGTCGGTCAACTGCCCCAGCGCGGGCCCGAGCAAGAGCCGAGGAGTTCCCGGCCCAAGGCTAGCCTCCAAGCCGGAGGAGAAACCAAGGCCATCCCGTTGTGCGGCACAGAACCAGATAAGGTCGTACACGTGGGGGCTTCCCTAGATCCTAAATAGGAACTCGAGCTCGTGACCTTCCTCCGGAGAAGCTGGACATCGTTCGCTCGGGAACCATCCGACATGCCCGAGTCCCAAGGGAGGTCGTCGAGCACAAAGCAGCGATTCGGTCGACAAAAGCCTGCGGCGAGAAGCTCAGGCGCTTCTCCCCGGAGAAGCAAGCCATCATCAGAGAGGAACTGGACAAGCTCCTCAAAGCCGGTTTCATTCGGGAGGTCGACCATTCTGATTGGTTGGCCAACCCAGTCATCGTGATGAAGAAGGGAGGCAAGTGGCGCATGTGTGTCGATCACACGGGGCTGAATGCCGCATGCCCGAAGGACAATTTCCCGCTACCTCGGATAGACCAGTTGGTCGACGCGACGGCCGGCTCCGAGGCGATGAGCTTTCTGGACGCCTACTCAGGCTATCACCAGATCGGCATATCGCCCGACGACGAGGAAAAAACTTCCTTCATCACGCCGTTTGGCACATTCTGCTACACGACCATGTCCTTCGGTCTAAGGAACGCTGGAGCGACCTTCCAGCGCCTTATGCAGAAAACCTTCTCGAACCAAATAGGTCGGAACCTGGAAGTATATGTAGACGACATAGTCGTCAAGAGCAAGATGGCCTCGGACCATGTATCCGATCTAGAGGAGACTTTTCATAACCTCAATAAGCATCGAATAAAGTTAAACCCTGAAAAATGTGTGTTCGGGGTCAAAGCCGCAAGGTGCTCGGATACATGATCGGCCCACAAGGAATCGGGCCAACCTTAAAAAGATAGAAGCCATCGAGAACATGCGACCACCGACTTGCACCCGAGAGGTCAGTCCCTAACCGGGAGAATGGCGGCCTTAAGTCGTTTCATCTCGCGGCTCGGGAACGTGGCCTACCTTTCTTCAAGGCGCCCGAAGCACGGCGGTTTCGCGTGGACAGATGAAGGCATCGCTCTTTCAAAGAGCTTAAGCTATATTTGTCAAGACCCCGGTCTTGACCACGCCAAGAATGGGAGAGGTTCTCTTGCTCTACCTGCCGCCACACCTCAGCGGTAGCGCCGTCTTGACATGAGAAACGGGGCGGGGTGCGGCGCCCGATCTACTACGTCGGCGAAGTCTTACACGGACCAAAGGAGCGTTACCGAGGTCGAAACTCCTTTATATGCTCCTCGTGGCCTCGAAGAAATTAAGACACTACTTCCGTGCACACAAAATCCAAGTCCCGACCAACTTCCCGCCGAGAGAAATTCTCGGAATCAGACGCAAGCGGGCGGATCGCGAAATGGGCCATGGAGCTCGCCGGTCGAGATCGACTCTCGGCCGTAACTGCGATCAAATCTCAGGTCCTAGCGGACTTCCTAGCCGAATGGACAAACCCCGCCCGCCGAACCCGAACCCAACCAGCCGAGCACGGCCGGGCCGGGTGATGCGCCGACGGATCCCGAGCTTACGATTGCTCTGGGTGGAGTGGTCCTCGAATCCCCTCGGGGGAGCGGATCGACGCCCTCCAATTGCATTTCGGCGCAACAAACAACGCAGCTGAATACGAAGGTCCGCTAGCCTAAGCCGGGCATGCAAAGCGCTCGAGTCCAACGACTAATCGCTGCGAAGGGCGACTCGCGGTGGTCGCCAACCAGGTTAACAAGGAGTATCGGTGCTCGATGACTCAATGGCGCTTTACCTGGTTGAAGTAAGGAAGATGGAAAAGTACTTGAAACTTCAAGTACTATACATCCTCAGGAAGGACAATGCCCTGGCCGACCATCTATCGAAGGTCGGTTCCGCCAGCTTTCGCTTCCACGGGGTGCTCATCGAGCACCTCTATAAGCCCTCCATACCCCGGAGGAGGCAACCGAGACGGGTGGTACCGTCTCCTTCCTCGAGCAGGATGCGGGTGGATGACGCCATTCATCCAATACTGCGCACGGACGGCCGCTCGAGGAGGAAGCCGAGAAATCCCGGCTAGTGAGGCGCCTCGACCTATAAAATGGTCGAGGGCCTCTTATACCGCAAAGGCGCGCTTGGCATCCTCTCCAAGTGCATCACCCAAGAGGAAGGCAAATATCTCTCAAGGATATCCATGACGGATGTGTGGAGCTCACTCGTCCTTTAGGACCTTGGTGAGCAAAGCCTTCCGATTGGGTTACTATTGGCCGACGGCCTTGGCCGACGACGCTCAATAGTGACCTCCTCGCCGATCTTGCCGTTCCATGCTCGGAAGGTCCATCACCAAGATACGCGCTCTGAGACCATGCCGCTAACCTGGCCATTCTCGGTTTGAGGCATCGACATACTCGGTCCATTTCCCAGGGGAAGGAGGGGTTGTAAATACCTGTTCGTCGCAATCGACACCTTCACTAAATGGATCGAGGCCGAGCCTATATCAACCATCTCGGCACAAGCGGCTAAAAGGTTCTTCCGCAATAATGTAGTAACCCGCTTTGGCATTCCGAGTCGCCTCATTACCGACAACGGCACTCAGTTCACAAGCGAGGTGTTTCAGGCTTATTGCGAGGAGGTCGGGACCAAGATATGCTTCGTGATCTGCGGGCCCACCCACGAGCAATGGGGCGGCCGAGCGTGCGAACCGGCAGATCGTCCAAGGAATCAAGAAGAGAGTCTTCAAGAGCCTCGACGGCATGGTCAGGCCTGGGTGGACGAAGCTACCCCGCCCTTCCTGGTCACTTCGCACCACGACGAGCCGAGCCACGGGGAGACCCTTTCACTCGTATATGGCGCGGAAGCCGCCCTACCCGCCGAGGTTGTCCTAGGATCCCGAGGGTGAACCTGGCCGATAACATCGACGCAGAAGGCGAACGCCTTCGACCTCGACCTTGCGGAGGCGACTTCGTGAACGGCTCATTGCGATCCGCGGTTTACACCGCAAGCTCTTCGCAGCACGCCGCCAAATCGATTTACCAAGGACCTTACACGCCGGCGATCTCGCTCTGCTGACGGGTCCAAGACTCACAAAGCCAACAAGCTAACGCCAAGATGGGAAGGTCCTTACACGGTCGTCTCAACAACACGCCCGGGCTGTCCGCCTTGCAATGGAAGATGGTCGGGAACTAGCTAGTACTTGGAACATTGACCAAGCTGCGTAAGTTCCATGTCTAACCTCGCCTGCTTTTTACCTCTTTAATAAACTTTATCACCTTACCCTCCCATTCTCTCTCTCCCTCTCTTTCCCCATTCTACGATTAAGCTCGACCTAGACAAAGTGTCGTGGGCAAGTCGGTCGTTGGGGCAAAACACCGCACGACAAAAGCTCGACCTCGAGGGCCTCCTTCCTCGTGAAGACGACCATCTTTTTCGCGGTAGACCTCCACCGCAAGTAAAGATTCGCACAGGACACCCTTTCCGAGCGGTTCCGAGCTCAGTCGGCGGTCTGGCGCCAACGCATCCGTAACCCTAAGGGCCACACGGTCCCTCGCGAGAATTCTACTCCGCCAACGAAGTCGTGCTCATAGCTTTACGCCCACGACCTCCGTTGGCGGCGAAAAACTATAGAGGTACCATGTGGCCACGACCTCGGCCTCGTGCAACTTTCGCGCGAAGTGGTCACCTCGACCTCGTGCTACTTTCAAGCGAGATAGTCATTTCCTCGTACGATTAACCACTAAGTCGCGTAAGACCGCGGCACGAAACAAATCGTTGTCATCTCGGGGAAAAACAAAAAACGTCCATTTAAACCAACTCATTCTATATTCAATCGATAGTTTCTCCCTAAGTTTTTACGGTAAAAGACAGTGAAAGAAAATTACAGGAGCCCTAAGACGCTTCTCGCCCCGCAAAGCGACGAGCTCGCCCCCGCGACCGAGTCAAGCTCGGACTCAAGGTCGAGCACACGCCGGCGAAGCTTCGACCTTCGCCGCCGCTTGTCGGTCGCTCGACTCCTCCCGCTCGGGTCGATTGTCCTTTCGGCGCCGGGCGGCGTCGCGCAAGAAGGTCGCCATCGTAGCTTCAAGGCCCGACCTTGCCTGCTCGCTCCGGCCGAGGCGCTCGAGCTCGCAAGACGGACTCCTCCACCTTCCGCCGGATCTCGGCCTCCGAAGATGTCGGCTCGGCAACCGGCGCTCGAGCTCGCAATCTTGGCGTCTGCTCGGCTTGGTGCTTAGCGACAACCACGGCGACGGTCGCGGCATGGAAGTCCTTCATGGTGGACTCCAAAGACTGCGCAACAAGGCGTTTTCAGGTCGTAATCGAAGCTCTCGGTAAAAGTACATAAGTCGAGAGTACTTACCCAAAAAGTCGGGTCTCCCCACGATGGAACAACTCGGCTGGGTCCTCCACCTTAGTCCCTTCTCCTTGATCGGGCTCGGAGGCTTGAGCCCGAGCTCCCCTGGCCCCCCGAAGGCGATGGACTTTTGCCTCGGGGATGACCTCCGCCTCCGGAGAGGGACGGCCTCAAGAGCAAGGATTACCTCCCGCTCTTCTTCCTCCCGGCAGAAGTTGCGCAGGGGCTCGCCTCCTCGATCGGGGCTCCACCACTTCGGCGTCCACGGCCATGGGAGCAACCGGGGACACGGTCAGATCCGGCCCTTGGGCCGCAGCAGCCGCCCTCGAAAGGGATCAACCGGGCAGGGTCGACGGCAGGAGGTCGGTCTCGATCGAGCGACCTCGGTGCCGGCAGATCCCTCACTTTGGAGCCGCCCGGCCCACCTACGGTGGCGGGCTTGTCTCCCGACCACCGGGGTAGCCGGCTCTTCCTCGCCGACGAGCCCCACCAGGATTAAGGTCCCTCGACGCCGGCCGGGCTGGGACCCGGCGTGATGTCATGAACCCGGGAGACCTCGGCGATCTCCTGAAGAGTCGCGCGATGATGTCGGCTGCACCGAAGAATCCTCGCGGAGTCTCGGCCTGCTCATCACCGTCGGACTCCACGACTATGATGTGGGGATGCCCTCCGCCGCGGCCTGCATCGGCGGCGCGATCTTCCTCCGTGCCTCCTCTTCGAGACACGACCTCCCGGTCCCGGGCTCGCAAGACAGGCTCCCCACCTCGACGTCGTTACCACCGGCGGCCCGTGGGGCTGGGCCTCATGACCTCGGCTCCCACTTCGGCCTGCCGCCACCGGCAAAGACGTGGGGCTGGGCCTCCGCGGCCTCGGCTCCACCTCGGCTCGTCGCCCATGACGACCTCGGCAGCCGGGCTAGCTCTCTCTAGCACGGTCAAGAATATCGCCACCATCGCTTCGAAATCCCATAACTCCGCACCAACTGCCACACCCACTATAGACGATGTGGGGTTAGAATGGTGCCGGAGGGGAAAAAGACAAACAAGAAGAGAGCAGGAGACTGACCTTGCGCGGCGTCCGCTGCTTGAGCTCGGGCGCGGCCAGAGGGCGGCCATGTCCGCTACGCCTTGTCGGCCCTGGCGACCGCAGGGTCGACCTCCTCCGCCGACCTCGGAGACGATCGGCAGCGCGCGGTTGAGGCGTGGCAGACGACCTCACGGGACCTCGGGACCAAGGGGCGGGTCCACTCGCCCTTCTCTCCTCGCGGTCCCAGGAGCCGGGCTCGAGCTCACCCGCCAAGAAGCTCCGCCTGAAGGGCCGCGACCGCCCTCCACCAACTCTTCCGCTGACTGGGCCGCGCGTGCGCCTCCTTCTTCGCTTGACAAGTATAAGCCGGGCGCAACGAGCCATTAGCTCGGGATTGTTTCGTGTACTGCCTGGCCCACGATCTCGGTTCACTCACCTCCTGCCGGTCCGCATACTCCAAGTGTTGGCGGGCGAGCGGTCGGTCGCCAGGGCGCTGCGTGTGCGTCAAGGGCGGGCGGCGTGGCCGACGGAGATCGAGCGCGCGCTGCGACTCCGCTTTGTCCCTTTGAGTCTTACGACGCCGTCCCCGCCACCGATCCTACCACACGGCGACTCGAGGCAACCTTCTCTGTTGGAAAAGAGAAAGACTCAAATGAGGTCGGGAGGCCCCCGGCGAAGCCTGTCCGGACAAGGGCTTCGGAAAAAAGTCCGAATCAGAAACTTACCGCCTCTGTCCGGTTAAGGACGTTGTTCGGGATCTGGCGGCCCTCGATGATTTCCTTGCCTTTCGGGGTGCCGAACATCTCGGACACCCTCGCATCCACTCCGCCTCTCTCCCTGAGCTGCATACCACCAAGGGAGAGGTCGTGGAGAAAGGGCATCCTCTCGCCGGAAAAGAAGATCGAGGGCGACGACATACCCGAGCGTGATTCCCGGCGATGTCCTCGCCACCCTCGACCTTGAAGAAGGGATGCTCCCTCCTCCTAAGGGGCGATATCCGGTTCCTCGACGTAGTCCTCGGTAACGCCCCACGGCCACCCCTGTGCACGTGAGCTCGTTGATCGTCATGAGGATCTTCTCCTCCTCGGGCTCCACGGGCGGTCGGGGTGTCTCGACGGCGCGACCTCCGGCACCGTGAGTAGGAAAGCGTGCCGCCTCCGCTTTCCTCAAGTAGAACCATGAGTCGGCCCAACCCGACACCGAGTCCTGAGCGTGAAGCTCGGTACTCGTATGGTCGGAGTAGGACGCAGCGGAAGTAGAGGCCGGCTGCGAAGGCGCAAGGCGGTGCGAGAAAGGGTGTAGAAGTGGAAGAAGAGATCGAGTGGGCTCGACGCCCACGAACCCTTCGCAGAGATGGGTAAAGATGGCCATGATGAGAACAGAGTTGGGGTGGAGGTGAGCGATCTCGCACTGGCAGGAGGCGCAGCACGGCCTCGACGAACTCACTTTCTGCAGACGGAGCCCGCTTATGGCGTAGAGCTCGGTGGAGACGATCTCCCCCTCCTCCGGCTGCGGGCTCTCTTCGTCGCCAGGGGCTCTCCATGTACCGGCGTCGAGGTACTTCGCCCGCTCGAGGGTCTCCAGCCTGCGCCTGTCGAGCTTGCTGACGCCGAACTTCGCCATGAGGATGAGGAAGATGATCAAGGAGAATGATGAGCGCCGAAGCAGAGGAGTGTGAGACACAGCGATCGCAATACGGCCAAGTGAGTCTAAGGGTTTTCTCTTCGAGTGTTTAAAAAACTCCTCCAGGAGATGAGGAAGCCCTAGAGGCACAGAGGGCAGTTGAGGCGTTCGCCATCCGGGGAAAACGACACGTGGGCACGCAAATCGAAACCGGCCCCGCCGTAAAAGACGGTTCTCAGAAGGTCAGTCCAGGATTCTAGGAGAAGGAACCGCTGAATAAGGGCCCACTGTTAGGCTCAAGCGCGACGAGCTAAGAGAACAAGCTCGTTCGAAGGAGGTTAATAGCTCGTTGGTCGCGGCAGATGTCCGCCGGCAAAACCGACATGCTCAGAGAACGGTAGGCCCAAGGGGAAGGCCTTCCTTAGACCTTTTCCCACTTGAACCCTGGGGCTAGGTCCGGGGGTCGGGTAATTTCCATAAATTACCTCGGATGCCACCAACGACCAAGCTCGCTCCCGCCCGAGCCGCCAGGAGGTCGTTACTCCTGGGTTGTCTAAATCGAGCTTGGAAGGCTACGCATTAGGCCAGCCTCCGAGCTCGGGCTCGGGTGGGACCGAGAATGCCACGTACTCCAGTCGATTCCGAGCTCGAGCTCGGGTAAGATGTCCAAGCTCGGTGCCGGTCATCGGCCGACCTTACGAGAGGTCGCGGGGTCGGTGGGAATAACCACCCGAGCGTAACTTCCGTTGGGTCTGCTACGCTTCCCGTGGAGCGTGGCGGAAAGATAGGATCCACCGGTTGCCACGTTTGGACGAGGTCCAAACGTGCGGGTAGTGGGGTCATGGAGTTCGATCCTTTGTAAGCTATAAAAGGGTCCCCATCGTGAGGGGGAAAAACAACAACAACGGTAGCAGCACACAGACTGTAAAACTCAGACACATTGCAAGAGTAAACGAGAGCTGGAGTAGGGCTATTATCTCTTTCCTGAGAGGCCCGAACCAGGATAAACTGCCGTGTCCACGCTCGTTGGAATCTGGTGAGCCATTCTTCGAGTAATCCCTCACGTAAGAAGGGGTCACAGTTGGTCCCTCCACCAACAAGTAAGCTCGGCGGGGGCCTGTTCCCCAATCGTCGACAAAACCCAATAAAGACCAAATAAAATTGGATGATGTAATTAACGTACAAAAAATATAGAAAACTACGAAAAGACTACAGTGTGATCTTTCCTAAATATGAAACATTTTTGACATGACCTTTTCTATATTTTGGACAATTGTAAATTGTAAAGTAGGCATTTAGCAATAATATGTGAACAAATAATACTCATAAATCAATCCAACAACAAGGATAGGCATTCCAATAATGACATAGCAATATCATTCACATTGTCACATCATTTACATTTCAATACATTTTATTTGAAATTGTGAAGTAGGCATAGCTTTGTCGTTCTCCCATTGTTCGACCTACATGAACGGAATATTAGTAAAAAAAATGAGTTGCAATGTAATGAAACAAAATTTTGACATGACCTTTGCAATATTTTAGAGTATCTGATGTTTTAAAGTAAGCATATTTTCACATATCATAATAACATTCACATATCAATCCATTAAGTGCAAAAAAAAATAGCGTTCACATATCACATTTCGATACCTTTCATTTGAGGTTGTAAATTACGCATATTTTCTTTATCCTTCGCACACAAATGCCATGTTGGACCTGCATGGATTCTATGTTAGTAAAAAATAACATAGAAATGAAATAAAATATGCAAATGAAACATTACCTTAGGGGCTATGGGTACTATTGATGCATGTACATTTGATTTGCCATGTTGTATTCCTCCGTGGACATCAAGGACAATCGTTGTGTAGCAAGCAACTCTGCCTTGTAATCATGCCAGCTTTGTCCCGTCCATGTACTTGTCGTTTGCCATTGTTGGTACAACATGGCATAAAACTCAGGGTCATGCCACTCATAGACCCATCGGGTGGGAGGCTGTGCATGAGCATCGGGAATGGTGTAGTCATAGCTTTCATATGAGGCATAGCTCTCTTGCGTCTGGACAACGCCATAAGAGCTACAGCTATCTTGTTGTGCATCGTTTCCCTTCCCTCTAGAAGTCGTCCTCTGTGATTGGGGAGCACCATAGTCTCTGTCCTGTGTTGCATGAGTGAACTGCGACTTCAGAATTCGACAAGACGCTACTCTTCTGATTGATGAGTAGGAGGTATGGGGGGATAGCCACCGGAATCACCGCCATCGGTATCCGTCTTGGAGCTGCTATCATTGTTCTCAGTGGAGTCATCACTCCCTACATCATGCGGCTCATCTTCGGTAGGCTTCCCCTTTCCTTTAGAGGATTCTCTCCTCTTTCCCGTATCCCTTCTCGGCACTGATTGATGCTTTCTCTTCCCTGTATGAGTGTCCCCGACCGTTTTATCTGCCCATTCGGTGATGTTTGCAGCCCCAGTATCCTTTCTTAACACTGAAGGGTGAATCGGGTCTGTCACAAGCTGTGATGGGAGAGGGGTGTCACTGACTGTATCCTCCTCATCAAGTAATGGATCACCATTGGACCTTCCTTTTTCCATCCACTGTCGGATGGGATTTGCGTCATCACATAGTGTAAGCTCCATAAGACGCTGGAAGGGATCATCTTCATCTGAGTGCCTTTGATTTTCTGCAGCTTGAATTCGAAGCCGAAGATTGTAGTTGACGTACACTAGCTTATGTAGCTTCTTGTATGACAAAGCGGTTGCGAATTTTGTGTGAACGAACGCAAATGTACTCCAATTACGCTCACATCCACTAGAAGATGCGCATTGCGACACAAGACGTACGGCAAACGACTGAAGGATGGGTGTTTCCGAACCGAACACATCCCACCAATGTGCTGCAAGTTAACGAATAGATCAGTAAGTACCGACGAGAGTACCATTACATTTAAGATGGTATAAGAAAATACCAGGGGATGTTTTGCCATCTTGTGCCATCTTTGCAGCTAGAGCACCTGAGAACGATCCACCCTTCCTTCTGAATATATCGGCGTCATGAAGAGCTTGTGCGGCGCTATCAGTATCATCAGCAAGCGCTTCAAAGGCATCCCGGAGATTTGGTAAGAAAGTATTGTTCGTGCCATATGCATAGGCAGTCCGAGGGTTTAAGGCGGCAGCTGCAGGGAATAGAAATGAATTGAAACATGTTACTACAAATGAATCAAAACATGTCAGTATAGTTCCATAAAAGTATGTATTACCGGCGTTCATATAAGTGTTGCGCGTTAAGTTGTCCATTCTTCGGTCCACCACGTTCATGTATATGTCCTTTGTTCTTTGGAGAGTCATGGAATAAACTATCATACTCCTATCGCAATATGGTGTACCGTAGGATCGTCTCGCTCAATGTAGGCACCTTATCTTGATCGAATCGCAGAAAGGCATACAATGGTTCAACCGACTTGACAACAGATTGAAGATTATCCCACCACCCAAGCTCGAGAGGTAGCCGTATGCGTACCTACCTCGGTGGTATCAACAAAGCGAGAGCTTCTAAATTCCTCGGCTGACCATCCATTGAATGAACTTGTCCTTACGACGAAACAAACTGTCCAAGAACATGTAGTTAGTGCCGAAACGAGTTGCATTCCACTTGATCAACTCGCCTCCAATATACTTCTTCATCATTGCATGAATCTTGGAATGGTTGTATATCCATCGAGAGATCTTTCTTGCACTCTCAATGACCGATGCGTGATCAGGGAACTCTCCAATCTCCTTAAGCATCAAATTAATGGTGTGGGCCACACAAGGCTGCCACACGATGTTGCGGTGCTGTTGTGCGATGAGCTTGCACGCCTTCTTGTAGTTAGCACCATTATCCGTGATAATCTGCACCACATTTGTCGGACCCACCTCATCGACCACTGAATATATTTCCTGTGTGATGTGCACCACAAATAGAACTAAGTACCTCCATTATGTGATGTGTACGTCAATTATATTTTAGAAGATGGACCAACAAAACAAAGTACCTTGCGTAAGTACGAGGCATCCTGAGAAAGGCCTGTAGCATCTACCGACTTGTGAAAAACATGGTGCCATTGCAGTAAATCATGAAGTTTATTATGCTCATGCGTGTCGGCCCTGTCCAAGAATCACACATGATTGTTACTCCGTACGTAGGCCATTCCTGCTTGAACTTTGTGAACTTCTCTTTTATATCCGCTTCATTGGCATCTAAATATTTTCCATCTATATCTCGCCCACTCGGAGACGGGACACCCTACTTTGTAAATGAAACATCGTGACAAAAATGTTAGCTCCGAATTGGAGTAGAATTGAACGAACAATACAAAGCTCACTTACCGTATTTTTGCGTTTCCTTCACGGCGCTAACAAAGTATGGATAATCTGCTTTCCGACCCGCCATACAAGCGGTGTGAAAAATTTGGCCCATGCCGAGCCAACACCGCTTCGTGACTCTTTCCCTTTTGTGTCCACCGATGACTATCAATTCTTGGTTGCACGGCAAGACGAGCCGCACCAACGTTGTAATCCCTCACCCCCATCGGTTTTTCTCGTAGTGAGGAACTCCGAAACATCTTTGACAAAAGACCACCACGATCTCCTTCAACCCCCTTAGAGGAGCCACTACCACCACCATGCTCATACCTGCCACCTGCTCGGCTCCTAAATTGTACCTCCGCCTTGGAGGCAGCAATGGCATGCTCAAGTTGGGCCTCCTCATCAACATCACCTGTGTACTCTGAATATACACTTCTCCTCGGCGGGGAATCTCCAGCTGCTAGTTCTTTCCTCAGCCTCTCCTCTCTCTTGTCCTTCTTCTTATCCTTTGTCCTATCTATGTCACGTTGAAAGTACTCGCGAACTTCCACTGGAACTTTACTACAATGTACGACACTTGTACCACGCCCTGCCAAGTGCTGCTTTAGTCGGGTTGCACCACCTCCTTTCTTCTCTTTCAGACAATGCTTGCATCGAAATCCACCGCCCAACTTATCGCCGTGCTCCCACACCGGGTCGACATGGTCTGCCATCTGCAAAAAATATTGGTACTTGACATACTTGGACAAATAACCAGTGTATCTCAGGTCATGCTAGTGTTCAAACATGTTTTAGTTCGCAGTGCAGTGGCTATTCAGGATGGTCTTTGTCTTACTAACTTGTAAAAAGTGATTCGGCAGTTAGATAGTCCAAAAAGTTTGAATATAATGTATTGCACAATCAGTAAGTTAAGCAATGAAGCACTTCAATCAAACATCGTATCATCAGCCATAATAAGTGTAGTTCCAATGAAAAGAATCATAAATGACTAGCTTCCAAATTACTTGGCCAAGCTGGATAATGAAGATATCACTGCTTTGGTTGGATTTGTTTCAGTGAATATGAAGCTCAAAAATCATGTTCCCCATGGTGAGGAAAAGTTGGATAATGAAGATATCACTGCTTTGGAGCATGAAGAAATTATATGGAAAATTTTAAAAGGAAAATATGTCTGCATATTCTGTTGTGTATCTATTGGTGTTACAGTGGTTCATATTATTTATACAGGTGAACATAACAAAGGACCATTATAACATTTATAAACATTTCAAAGATTCCTAATCAGCTTGTCACTGCTTTGGTTGGACTTGTTTCAGTGAATATGAAGCTCAAAAAACATGTTCCCCATGGTGAGGAAAAGATGCAAACAGATTTTCAGTGCAACTTGAGAGAGATTGTTCCTCAAAAATCATGTTCCCCACTTTATTGCTCGAAATTACCCACTGTCATTTCACGAAAACCGCACAAATTCGTTCGAAATTCGAACATTATTCGCGAAATTCGTTACAAATGAAGAAATTCACTTAAGCAGTAGAAGTCGGCACTTACCTCTCGGCTTTATTGCTTTTCGGATTTCATGCGGCGTCATGCAGAACACGGCGATCTGTCGCCGGCGACGAGCGGACGCAGGAGCTCCCCTCCAGACACAACTCGAATCTCCAATAATTGCTGGGTACTTCAATTATTGCCGACCGGAGCCTCTTCTTCAGGGCGTGACCGACGTGGCCAGTGGGCTGCTGAGGTGGGCCGTCGGCCCAAAGAAGGCTGTGGCCTGTGGGCCTCAAGCCTGCAGGCCGAGTTTTTTAATTTATTTTGATTTTTTCTATTATCTACATTTTCATTTGCTCAAATTCATCTCCAAACTTTGCATTTTCATAAGATTTTCACACCAGTGGTCTCAAGGCTATTTATACTAATTATAGAGAAATTTTGGATAAATTTTTTCAAATTTTTAATTTTTTTTGAATTTAAATTTGAATTTGAGCGAATTTCAGAACGGTTTGCTATTTCGGTTTTGGGCGGTACGGTCGAAATTCGCGAAATTCGTTCGGATTTCGTCGAAAAGTCGAACCCTGATCAAAACCCCAAAAAATTACGCTACGTGTCCTGAGAAAGGTTCGACGTCACATGCGTACGAGAAAGTTCCATATCACGTGCATTAGTGCATAGGAAAAATTGCTATTCTCATATTTACAAATATAATATACACAATATGTTTGGCTATTTACAAAAATCTCCACTTTACCCGAAATTAGGAATTTCGTTTACCCTTTCCCGAAATTAGCAATTTCGATTTTGGTGTATTTGAATTTAGGAATTTCGGGTAAAGTTTAAACAAAAATGCTAAATTCGGGTATGGGTCATACCCGAAAATGCTAAATTCGGGTATGGGTCATACCCGAAAATGCTAATTTCGGGTATGAGGTGGCACCTCATACCCGAAAATGCTAATTTCGGCAATGAGCTGGCCTTTTTTTTTTTTTGCTTTTTCGCTTTGAAGGAGATGGTGCGAGTTCAGCCTGCAGTCTGCACATGGCATGTTGGTTCACGGGAGAAGGAAAGCATCTGCATGCGTTTGAGAAAAGAAGAGAAAGCAAGAGGATTAGACGGCGACTAGACAGGTGCCAATTAATTTGTCTCCCCGTGATTAAGGAGGAAGAGCTGCTCGCGGGACTATAAGAAGAGGCAAAGAATGGCGTAAGAAACGCAGCGCGCGATAGAGGTTTGGAGAACCGAAACTCATTTCCTTTGTTCGTTGTTTTGGTTCATAGAGTGACTAACGATTTTTTTGTTGTAGAGATTGTTGAACACAGAGGCTCGGGAGCCGACTGGCGCGAAGACACGACATCGGGTGTATTGACTGTACTACATAAACGGTATGTATTTTCGTTAGATGAATTTAGGATGGCAGTAGTTTAACAGATATGATGTAGTACAAAAATATAGCAAATTTATTAATTTTTAGGAGGTGCATGAGAGCTGTGGCTAAATTTGTTATGTTAGTGTTTATTATTTTTGTTTGTGAAGTTTAGTACTGTCGTTTACAGTGTAGTGGAGTGTTAAGTTTGTGTTAATTGTTAGGACGGTATTAGAAAAAATTAGTGCCATGGTATTAGAAAATAGTACTAGGCCGATATTAGGAACATTTGAAAGAACGGTAGTACCAAAACATAGTACCACGGTATTCGAAAAATTAGTAACAAAATTAGTAGCACACTATGAGCACATGGTACCAAAACATAGTACTATGCTAATTAGTATGAGTAGCACGGTGTTGGAAAGAAATTAGTACCACGGTATTAGCAAATATTAGTAGAACGTTATTAGAAAAATGACTACATCGGTATGATAGTAAAACACCATGATTAGCTAAATTAGTACAACAGTGTTAGCGCTAATTAGAAAAAATAGTACGACGGTGTTTGCAATAATTAGTCAGATGGTATTAACAATAATTAGTAATATTTATGCCAGGAATATGACAACTACCTGACATGGTGCTAGCTAAAATAAAATGAGTAGCTCGGTATCAGCAAAATGAAGTGACACCATAATAGCAATAATTAGTACGTTGAAAATTTTAGAAATGAGATGAAAAATGTTAGAATGTTGATTGTGTTGGTCATTATAGCACCCGATTAGGAAGACATAGGGTCCTGTGCTTCCATATTTTAGTACGAGATGTTATACTGATATTTAATTAAGTGTTGTTGAACAATTATGAAATGGTGTTGGTAATGTTGCATAAAATGTTTGTTCTTTTACGTGTAATAGCATGAAATATAAGATCAGTACATTTTACCTCCCCTCACTCCAATGAAATGTTCGAACAGCGGTGGGAACAAGGTCAAAAGAGCTATGAAATCTGGTCTAGATTTTTTGAGATTTTCAGTACAACTTTCCAACTACCATTTCATGCATCGTTCTTTATTTTTTAAGCACGAGGACCGGTGCTGCTTCTTCCAATGGATCGATGGCCCCGAACGACGTGACTACGAATTTGAGAGGAGCCGCCCAGATCGTCCTCGAGTTATTGGATGAACAGTTACTCCCGTCGGGATTGGATCCTAGCAACAAATCACCGGAGGTGATCCCGATGCTAATACCCAAGCCCAAACGAGACAACTCCGCAAACATTCGAACTACTCGACAACAACCCCGGTATTCCCCCGGTATGCGATCCGAAACTTGCCCAGGATCCCCACATACCGGTTCCCAATGCCATATCAACATTTAATTCGCACAAAGGGGCATCGAGCCCCAAGCTCACTACCAGAGACACAAAAACGCGGAAGCAAATAAACACACCACACGGCACAAAGAGGCCCAACAAAGACAACCAACAAAGACGACCAACGAAAAGCAGACGAGTCCATTACAGAAATAAAGGTAGCAACTGTTCACAAAAGTAAGACCACCCACTCTCTACAACCAAAAGTAAAACACCTCCGGAAGTGTCATGCCCTGAACACTTCCGGGCGTACAACGCCGACAGCCTCTACTCGGTGCCCCGCCCGGTCACCGATAGGCAGTAGGGGCAAAACTCGCACCCCGCTGGATCCTCACCTGCAAAACCACAAAGCAGAAGCCTGAGTACAAAAGGTACTCGCAAGTCTTACCCGTGGTCCATATATGACCGACTCCAAAGGATATGCAGTTGGATGTAGCAAGGAATAAGCTAGAGGTAACATTTGCGGAAATGCTTATGGTTTATTATTTAGTCACTCAACTACTCAATTCACAAGTTAAGCAGTTGTAACAGCGCCTACTTCAAAAAAATGAAGTGCAATCATTAATTCACAACAATTAATCTCATCACCAATTTATTTGGGCTCAAGCTCGACGGCGAACCTCGGTTCAAGTTCTTACTACGTGACTGTGCGATGAAAGAGCTTGCTCATAACCGAGAACGCGGCAATTCGAATCGCTTAATTAACCCTGCAGGGAAGCATTGATCGCACGACACTTACCACAAGGGCCTAGTGTCAACCCCCTCCCAATCATACCCAATCGCTGAAGCGTCCTCCTGTGGCCCGAAAACCTAGCACCCCCTCGAGCAGCCCCAAGCCCGGCTTGGCGCTCGAGAGTCGGCCTAAGCCTCGCCCTCAACCACGTCCAACCACAGGAAGTTACGGTCCATCGATTCCGTATGAGAGAAAGAGTGGCTTACCGTACCATAATCGGGCATGCGACCAACCGGGGTGTGCTCAATCAAAGGGCAACCATCGAATCGGTCCTTAATCGACTCAGACGGGAACTACCACATCGGGTCTCCTTACCCAATGTCCCAACCTTCCCGCCCGGTCTCCAATTCGTCTTTTCCTTTCCAGCCACCCATCCATGCCCACTCTTTTCATCATGGGTAAGGTAACGACCTCAAGCGACGGAACCTTCCGCTACTTGGCCCAAACCCCGACCTCTAAGCAATTCTAAGCAGTGACTCATTTAATACCCATACTAGTTCCAACGGAAGTATTTACAAATCCAAGGGACGAATGTGCAGCAAATAGGATCTAACCCTAACCCAATTCAATTCCTAATGCAGACTTATTTCACCAATTAAGCAGTTTATTCACAAAAATACAATTAATACGGGTTCAAGATGCATAGGTGCTTGCCTTGTTCTTCTGCCTGTGGGTCGGCAACAGTCGGCTCTCCGGTAACACCCTCGGTCACCGCGGCGTCAGTCTCCGCGGGATCGTTCCCTACACGAGTACAATGCATAATGAGATGCATGCCATGCGAATGAAATGAACACAAAAGGAAAAACCCCGACGAGACAACGCGACCGAACAACTCGACCCAAAACGGACAGATCAGGTGAACCCGGACAGTCCGGGTATTTAATCCGGACAGTCCGGCCAACCCGGACATTCCGGACCTTCGGTCCGGACACTCCGGCCTAGGGCAGACACTCCGGACTGGTCGTCCGGACATTCCGAACCTGGAGCATTTGGCCCAACTACTCAACGGACCGAGGTGCCGCCAAGTCCCACGGCACCGCGGGGACCCGATCTATGACCTTTCTACACGCGGCAAGGCCGAAGAAGCTTATAGCTAACCCAACTCCACGAGGAACGACACTAGCCCATGAAACCACTAGCCAACTCCAAACGACCCTTGGATCGGCATTACCACTACCCGATCTACCTCTCTAGTACCCACATTCATCAATCCAAGCCCCAACCAACCCTAGAATCACTACACCCAAAACCCTAGAGCTCAAGATTCAACTCCAAACCCCCAAATCCAAACCCAAACCCTAAACCCACCATGGATGGCCTTATGACCCAAGAACCCACGGATCAACCCCCAAGAGAAAGGCCTACCTCCAAGGAAGATGGAGGAGAACAATGCCGGGTAGAGGAAAGAGGATGCCGGCTTGAGGACGAGCTAGAGGACGCCGGGGAGGAGCCACGGGAGGTCGCCGGAGTGGAGAGCTCACCGGAGACAAGGTTGGGGTGAGGGAGACGCACTGGATGGGTGGAGGACAAGTGGAGAAGAAGGAAAGGAGTGAACCCACGAAATGGGACTTTTATACAAAACCCCCCCGCACATACCGGACACTTCGGACGCTAACCCGGAGACTCCGGGTTGGGGTCTTCGGTAGCACTAACCCGGATACTCCGGACATTTGGTCCGGACACTCCGGGTTGAGGCGCTCGGTCAGGTTAATCCGGATACTCCGGACAATATGTCCGGACATTCCGGGTTATGTCCGGACATTCTGGATGTTGATCCGGATACTCCGGCTATCCCAGAATTTTGGAACTTGGGGCCCTGACAGAATTTATGTACAACTGCCACGACGCCTACCCCACTTCGCCCGAGAACTTCACCCGGTGGGAGAGGCTGCCAGGATATGTCCCCTATCTACATCAACCGGACTTAAGGGCCGGTGGGGAAGGGACCAATCAATCGGTGAGTTTCATGCGACATGCTCATGTTTCACTCATAAAGTGGTTATTCTAAACCAGTTCATCCCATACAGGACTTCAAAAAGAATCTTGCGAAATTCCTCAAGTCAAAGGAGAAACCTCCACAAGGGCCACCCGAAAGGCCAGAATTGTGCGAACACGGCCTGCAGGCAGTGGTTGACACCTGCCACGAGGATCTAGCGGACCGAAGATTCTACGGTGCCCTTTGCCGGAGGATGAATGGTGCTGGTACTTCAACTGGGTGGACCCAGAGACATACCACCCACATCTCAAACTTCCCGTCTCGGATGACTGGGAGGACCAACCCTCGCCGTGGTGCTACTACCTCCCAGAAAGTCCAGACCCCGAGTACGCCTACGGTATTCGACAACCACCACAGTGGGCATATTGCATTGACTGCAGGGCACACTTACGGTTGTATAGCAACAAGCCCAACACACACCTCCTGCACCATATAGTGAAGTGCGAGCCGAAACAGAGAAGGCGTGTCGGCAAGTCTCTGGAAGTGCATGAGGGTTCCTCCTCCCGAAGAGAAAGGGATAAGGGGAAGCAGCCGGCCGAGGTCCGAACTACGCAACAAATCCTTGACGGATTACAAAGACCATCCGGGAACCCGGGTGGTATTAAAATAGGGGACGCGGGTAATCGGGAGGGAAGAGATCAACAAAAAAAGACAAAAAATTATGTTTTATACCCCCGAGACATTCGGCATAGGCTGCCCATTCGGCGACAGCTGGGAGCACTGCGCACGGCCATGGAGCTCTTTCATAAGAGAGATTGAGCGGTGTCCAGGAACAAATCGCACAAGATTGACGGTTGATGTAATATGCAGAAAATGTGGCGCGTCATTCCCACTCTACGAACATAGGCGGAACGATCACTTGTTCCACCATGACAATCAGTGTTTTCGTCGGTTCTTGTAGCAATGTCGTCACTATTGTAAGGATGTAGTTCTAGCAATTCCGTCAGGATTGTAATGCCCCCGTAATATCTGTTGCCCTCCAGTTGCACTCTGTAGAAGCTAAATAAAGTACTTCGCTTTAACTCTACCGTAGTGAGGTAATGCAATCAAGAACCTTCATGTTAATTATGACCATCGTGCACGGTAAATGACAAATAAATGAAAAAGCTGATATGACAAAAGGCTGGAAAAGGTGATATGACAAAAGCCTGAAAAAGCTGATATCAAAAGGCCGATTGGACAAAAGCTGATAACATAAGCCCCGCCCCGCCACTGCCAGGCCACCGCCAGCTGCAGGTGTTATTTACGAAAGTTATTTTGTACGGTGAGTCACATTGTTGTGTTGTTGGGTGAGTGATATGCTGATGGATATTGATGGGTTCTTGGGGTTTTGTGGTCATCTATTTCGTTTTTATGTTTTTATTCGAAGTATATTTCATCAGTTATGCTTGAATCCTACTCTTTTAGGCTGAAATATAATTGTTTCCAATGTGTACATGGACAAGTATCCGGAGCAGCTCGGTAAGGCTTGGCCTGGAAAATCAAAAAATAGATGGCATCGCATATGACCTTGATAAAATTGCTAAAG
Organism: Rhipidocladum racemiflorum; assembly: GCA_036346355.1. Classification (NCBI taxonomy): domain Eukaryota; kingdom Viridiplantae; phylum Streptophyta; class Magnoliopsida; order Poales; family Poaceae; genus Rhipidocladum; species Rhipidocladum racemiflorum. The sequence goes on from CM070577.1 coordinate 5,781,523, forward strand.
GAGCTTTACATCACTGGTAATCGTACATCACTGGTTTATTTGTAAATACGCAAAACTGTTATCGTAATTACGAGTTAAAACTTGTATCAAATACATTTTTTGCCATTTCGAATCACCTCGGTTTCAAATTTCAGAAAAAAAAAACAATAAAACATAATTGTTCGATTTTTTATTGCTTGTATGGGACTCCAGGAACCGGCCATTCATGCATGGGGTACCAGAAACCGGCCATGAGTGAGAATTTCGTAAATACGCCAAGATGTTGCACCGTTTTGAAATTATGGGTTCAATGTTGTATGAAATACGATTTTTTCCCTCTAAGAACCGGGCATGCATGAATGGAATACCAGGAACCGACCATGGATGGGGTTTTTTTTTAAATACGCCAAAAAATTGTATCGCTTTGAAATTATGAGAGGAAACTTGTATGAAAAATGAATTTTTTTGAAATTATGAGTGGAAACTTGTATGAAATATGAATTTTTGCCAAAATGGCAGGCTGGGCCTTAACCGAAATTCCCATTTTCGGGTATGAGGTGCCACCTCATACCCGAAATTCCCAATTTCAGGTATAGCCATACCTGAAAATACCAATTTCGTTTACACCTTAGCCGAAAATCCTGATTTCAAATACACCAAAATCGAAATTGCTAATTTCGGGAAAGGGTAAACGAAATTCCTAATTTCGGGTAAAGTGGAGATTTCTGTAAATAGCCAAATATGTTGTGTAGATTTGTAAATACAGGGCACATGTTGTATAGAATACCAATTTTTCCTTAATGCATAAGATCCGAGAGTAGGTGTATTTTTTTCCGGAGGTACTCGCCAATAACACGAGCATATTTGGAACTCGCTGAGTCACGGCTTTGAGAATATCGTATTGCGGTGACAAAACCATTCGCCCCATCAAGTCAAGAGGCCGAAATTCAAAATTGCGATAAGATCTCAAAATTTCAAAATTTTAAATAAACTAGGTACGTGAACGCGGCGTGCCGCGCAATGGAATATCACGCCGCAATGGAATAATGGAATATATACGATTAATTTAGTAACGATGAAAATAAATGAGCAAGTAAGGATGTTTGTTTCTGTGAGATATTATTAAAACGAAGCGGTAACGTTTTGTAATTTTTTTTTTGCATAATATGTAAAGATAATTAAAGTGGCATAGTAAATATAACCTTCTGTAAGACATGTTGAAGTACCTTAAAGAAAATTTGCTTTGGCACTAACCATTGAACGGTTATTGAGCGCGAGTAAAAATGCTGGAGCGGTTTGAGCTGGAAAAAAGAAGAAAAAAATGAAGTTAGCAAGCAATGGTAGCACAATGATGTAAGAAATGGAAAATTTTGAAGAAAATCATAGTAAATCATAATTAATTTACAAGCTTGTGGAAAATCAAAAACAATAATTAATGAAAAATAGTTCGCAAGGATAATGTACTAAAATTTTTAGAAATATTATACTTCATTTAAGCCCCGTTTGGCAACTTAGAACCGGACCGTTTCTATTAGATTCAGAAAGAAACCCGACCAAACGGGCTAAAGCTCAGAATGATTCTCCTTGGATCGTTTCTTTTTTTTTTCACACCGTGGCTGAATCGGTCTCAACCCAGTTCCACCTGATTCACATAATCCAACCTGAAATGTTTCTATCAAGAATCTGAAATCGTTTCCGTTTCTACTAATCTGGAACCATACCAAACAGGGCCTTAGTTTCCCTAGAAAATCAAAAACAGAAGAGTATATATAAATATAGTAGCACTATTAAAATTTAAAAAACTACAAATATCTGGTTATCATCTAAAAAATTTATATCATCATTATCATTTCTTTATGACCTCATACAAAAAATTTAAGAAATATTATACTTCATTTAGTGCCTTCAGAAAATCAAAAACAAAAAAGCATATACAAAAATAGTAGCACTGTCAGAATTTTAAAAAATACATAAGGCTGATAATAATCTAAAAATTTTGTAGCATCATTAGCATTGCTTTAGGACCTCACACAAAAATTTTCTAACATATTATTATTATTATTTTCTAAAATTTTGAATTTGAATTTCACCTATTTATCGAGATGTTTTATAAATCGTACCCGGTTGATATGGGTGATTTTCGCGAATGATTTTTTGAACCCTGGAACTGCCAATGCGTGCTGAGCAATGCGATTGATTCTGAGGCAAAAGTTGACCTGGGCTTTTGGCCCCGTTCGTTTCAGTTTCTGAACAGCTTCTGCTTTAAAAAAAACATATTATTTGCCAAACGGGAGGATTTTGGACAGCATCTTCAAGAATCAGAAGCTGATTTCTATATAGAATCAGAAGCCGACTGAAACCTGATTCTCACTGATTCTCGTCAGCTCGATTCGGAACCTAGAAGTTGTATCCGGCTCGGTCCGATTCTCTCATAATCAGAAGCAGATTCTCTCATAATCCAGAATCCATAATTCTGAAGCTGAAACGAACTGGGCCTTTGTCCAGTAGGAGTTTGGTGTTTTTGTCCAAAGGATGAGTTAGCTACTGGCCCAGTTCATTTCAGCTTCTGGATTATAGATTCTTGGTTATGGGAAAAAACTATTTCTGATTATAGGAGAATCAGGCTGAGTCGGCTACTACTTCTAGGTTCTAGACTAGACCAACGAGAATCAGTAAGAATTAGTGAAAATTGGGTTCCAGCCGGATTCTAATTCTATATAAAGAGCAATTTCTGATTTTAAGAGAAGATGTCCAAAATCCAGAAGCTGAAATGAACCGAGCCAGTAGCCAAATAATTTAGTTTTTTAAAGCGGAAGCTATACAAAACTTGACACGAATGGAGCCACTGTCTTTATAGAGTTTTCCTTGTTGACTTTAAAACGAAATAAGCTTTTGGGTGAACTGTGCATGCAACTCAATAGATTTATGGATAGTGTGTATCCCTGAGAAAAAAAATTGTGACCCAATTTTGCTGCAAACCATCACTCCAAACTAAGAATTACTAGTTACATGCCCGTGCGTTGCTACGAAAAACAAAATTGATAACAAAAAATAAAGATTAAAAAATAAAAAAAATTATTTCACAAGATCAAACATCTATCTTTAACGCTTTGTTTCTTGCGAAAGCTGGCTAATTAAAGCAACGTTTCGTTTCTTGCGTAGGGCAATTAAGCAGGGCAATTAAGTAGGGCAATTAAGCAGGGCAATTAAGTGGTAATTAATGACGTGGGAAGAACGGGCAATTAAGCAGTGTAGAGATTACAAACGCGCAAAAAAGAATTATATGTTGTCGATGCCAGGTTTAAAAACTCGAAATTGATCAGCCTGTCAACATGGACGCGAAGGAACGAGTGGTCTATTTTCTACCCGACTCGAATGGTCGCCCAGTTTTCTATAATTTAACTCCCAATAATCCTGGATTGGGAGCTTCCCAAAGTTTTTGGGCCTTTAAAAAAAGGCTATTCTCCAATAGTTCCCATTTTTTGGGAAAGCACATGATCGGCCAATATCTGGCAACTTCGGCCAGAGTTTTTGGGCGTGCAGAGATATTGGGATTCGGATAGGGTAACTGTTGGAGCGGTAGTTTTTCCATTTGTTCCTAAAAAATGATTTTGGGAATAAGTTTTAGGAACTGTTGGAGATGCTCTAATCTGGGCTAGTACTTTGTTTTTTCACTGGAACATAGAAGATATCTTATATCTATAGATAATATTATTTAAAATATTCGTTCCATAAACTATTTTTTTCCCTTTTTTAGAGGGAGAGGATACAATGGTTTTTTCTTTTTTAACGGAAAAGAAAATTTTACTAGGGCTTCTGGACATACTAGAATGAGACCTGGCCAGGCAGGGCCATTTACCCAGTGGGGTACATCCACGAGGCCCGGAAGCCAACACCTACCTTCAGATCGAAAAACAAGCAAAGGGATAGGCAAAAAAAAAAAAAAAAACTTCTCGCTCCGCCTCGTCTCTCCGCCTCTTCCTCTTCGCGAGTTGCGAGTTGCGACCGCCCTGCACGATCTCCCGCGAGATCTCTCTCTCTCTCTCTGCCCCGCTGCGGCGCGGTCATGGCGGGGAGGCACTACCAGGGGCGCGGCGCGGGCGCGGGCGCCGGCGGCGGCGCGTCCATGGAGGTGGTGAGCACGCCGAGCCAGGAGCTGGCCCTCACCAACTGCGCGTACGTCTCCCCCTCCGACCTCCGCCGCTTCCCCAACGCCCTCGCCCTCGCCGGCGACGCCCTGGTCTTCACCTTGCGATATCCTTCACGTGATCTCGTAATCGATTGTCTGCTTTTCTCGCCCATGTCCTGAGATGAGATCTCTCTCCTACGTGAGATGGTCCGGCGCTTTGATCTGGCCGGGTAGTAGTTTCCGTTTGAATCCCGCAGTGTAGAGAATCCCGCGTCTCTGCTTTGGTATCGGGATTCTGTATTTTTGTGGTGATCTCGGGGGGACGGGTTGGCAATTTGAGTATATCAAAACTTTCGACGTGGTGCAGTTCATCTCTGGAATGAATTGGCTTGCTGTAGCTGATAAGTGACTCCATTATTCTATTTGCTTCGTAAAATTGTGCCCCGCTAATCCACGAGGCATCTCCCAAGGCAAATAAGTTGGATAAATGATATCCATAATATCGACACTTCTGAGTTCAGCATCTTTGACCATTGCTGCAACTGTTGATCTGTAGAATGCCATTTGGTTGGGCTGGAGAAGCCTTGATGAATAATGAGTCGACTTGGACATAAACTTTCTATTTTCATTATAGGCACGTGATTATGATTTGTCTTGGTTTATACTTTTTTCTTCTCATGTGTGATCCTTAATGAATATCCCACTGCCCATGATGCTGTTGCTATTGGATGCATCGCCTTGAATGCTGTTCAGCGTCGGCAGACAAAGGTTTCAGCTGGGGATTCCATCACTGTTAGCAGGTATGAAGTTCAACTGTCTATGGAAATCAATAATTTTTATTATTGTATGTTACCTTACTGTTTCCTGTAATAAATACTTCTGTCCAGTTTTTCCCCCCCTGATGATTTCAAGTTGGCATTGCTCACATTAGAGTTAGAGTATGCCAAGGCAAAAGCCAACCGAAATGAGGAGGTAAGTTCATGGGACTGTTAATGATGTGAGTGCCATTAATGCTTGATCAGTGTCATCTCATATGTATGAGCTTGGTTTCACAGCTGGATGCTGTTCTTCTTGCCCAACAACTCCGGAAGAGATTTCTGGATCAGGTATTGTATACCAGTTAGCGTGGTTTCGCTGAGTAGGGCTTATTTGTTTCATTGGGATAACTTTAGTGTGTATGTTATTCATGAGAGGTCACATGTGTGTCATTAGATTGAGGATGCCTGTAACTTAATAATGATAATTCCACGTGTGTGTGTGCCCAAAATGGTGATTTGTGGGGTTGTTTACAGGTCATGACAAATGGGCAAAGAGTGCCATTTGAATTTTGTGGAACAAACTATATGTTTACCGTCAATCAAGCTTTGCTAGAGGGCCAAGAGAGTTCCACGCTGTTGGACAGAGGATTCCTGTCAAGTGATACATACATCATATTTGAGGCTGCTCCTAATTCAGGAATTAAGGTTTCTTTGATTACCTTCTATATTATTTTCAGCATTTCTATTAATAGTGAATGTGACAATAGCATTATTTATAGCTTGTGAAAATACCACAATAAGACCCGTTATTGTACTGCAGGTTATCAACCAAAAGGAAGCTGCCAGCAGCAAGCTTTTCAAACATAAAGAGTTTAACCTGGAAAAATTGGGGATAGGTGGGTTAAGTGCTGAATTCACAGACATATTTCGTAGGGCATTTGCTTCGAGGGTGTTTCCTCCCAACGTTGTTAATAGGTAAGTACGGTACCTGTTTCTTTATTTTTCTGCCAATAGTAATAGATGATGTTTTAACAACTGAATACTGTAGATTGGGCATCAAACATGTAAAGGGTATATTGCTATATGGGCCTCCTGGTACTGGCAAGACCCTTATGGCCCGTCAAATAGGAAAACTATTGAACGGAAAAGAGCCCAAGGTATGGATTTTCTTATTAAACCTGGAGTATAGTTTTGCTGCTTGTCTAAATATTTGTGTAATGCCTGTTGTCTCGTTCATTCTGATATGTATTAGTAGGAGACTTTACTCTATACGAATAATCGTATATTACATTTAAAACTTGGGTTTGACAAAGTTTTGTTGTCACCAGCATTGATAATAGAAAAGAACTTATTTTTTAAGACAAATTGTTGGGTGCTCAGTTCTCGTGTTGTGGATGCGTTTATTGGTAAATATTACCAACAGCATTGGCATACTGGGGCCACGGCAGCAGAAGGCAACAGCACAGCGGCATCAAAGGAAGGAGATCAAGACTAAGGAAAGGGATAAGTCAAATTGTTAGTTTCTCTCATAGGATATTATTGTTAGTTGCTTTCGTAAATAAGTTGGACTTTCCTTGGTGGTTTGGGCTCCTATTCTATAAAGGCTTCCATTGTTTTCTTGGAGAGACAATCAATCAATAAACAAGTAATTCTCTAACCGGTTGGCAAGATCAGAGCCTCCCTGTTCAGTTGGAAGAATCACACCGACTAGGAGGGCGATCCATTGCCTCCCTGGCTAGTTATCCCTTCCACCCATCCACTAAAATCTCAGCCACATCATCTTGTTTTGAATATATTAATAATTCAATAAAGAAGCTGTGTATCATAGTCCATTTTATGCTGATAACTTTTCATGTATCATAATACATTTTTATGTAGCACAGGTACCCAGTAGTCCGTATTATATGATTTGTTAAAACTAGCACTATAATGCTAGATGTTTTTCCATTAAGGTCTTAGTGTCTAATTCCTTTTTCTAACCTCAGATTGTGAATGGACCTGAAGTCTTGAGCAAGTTTGTTGGAGAAACAGAAAAGAACGTGAGAGATTTGTTTGCTGATGCTGAAAATGACCAGAGGACACGAGGTACGATATCTCATCAGCAAAAGCCTTCCCATATTTCTGTGTGGACTAAACCCACCCTTGTGAACACTTACTTTTTTGTACCACCTTTTCAACACAGGTGATCAGAGTGACCTCCATGTTATCATTTTTGATGAAATTGATGCTATATGCAAGGTGAAGTTCTGTTGGCTTTAATTCACATCATCATGCATGTTCTCACTTGCCTAGAACTTTCTCAAGATGCCAGAACGAAGATTATCTTGCAACTATCACTAGGTAGTACTGGGTTTCTCTTATCAATTCGGATTTCAATGGAGTCTCAGAGGGTACTAGTGTTTTTCGCCCATGATCATTGGAATATGAATAACTCTTTAAAGTTTGCTGTGATAATGGATAATCGTGTATAGTTAAGGCCCTCGCAAAAGAGTATCTCATAAGTTTTGTGTGGCATGGTTTCTTCTGGATACCATTTGTTTTACATGAAACCTATGATTTGCATATTATACTTATATCCCATCATATTTTTCTTCAATTATACCTAAAATTCCACATCAAACTCCTTGTCTTCTAGAACTTATGTAACTAGCAATTTTGCCCAGTGCATGTGCCATTGTACTGTAAGATTAGATCATGCGCAGCATCACATCAGTTTTATTGGAAATACCTAAATTAATGAAACTTTGATTGTGCAGTCAAGAGGATCTACCAGAGATGGTACAGGCGTACATGATAGCATTGTAAACCAGCTCCTTACAAAGGTATCTTTTCTTATAATTTGAAGTTTAGAATAGTTTATGTTCTTTGTGTATACGTATTACTGAGTTCTAACTGAACTCTCTACTTTTTACATTTTAGATAGATGGTGTTGAGGCATTGAATAATGTCTTGCTTATTGGAATGACCAATCGTATGGATTTGCTTGATGAGGCTTTATTGAGGTATGTTGTGACCCTCCTTGGGCCATCTGGCTTTTTATTCGGTGAAGTCATTAGTTTGGTAGCTCCAAATGTGTCAATGTGTCATACTGAAACAAATGAGTTGCCTGATGAGATAAACCGATCCAGAAAATCTGTCTATGTAAATGCATTCAAACTGGATCCTGAAAAATATATTAGGCCTTTGAATATTGGCATTATCACATTTTCCATGCATTTAGTACCTTTTCATCACTACCTAGTGTGGTGCATGTTATAGGGCAATTCACAAAGAGCTTTGTTGATCTATTTTAGGGACTGTGCAAGTAGTGCATGTTTTCTTTTGGTAATTTTGATTTGCTATTTGCATATGATCTTGCCCTTTGATACATCTGTTGCAGACCTGGACGATTGGAGGTTCATATTGAGATAAACCTGCCTGATGAGAATGGTCGTTTGCAAATTCTTCAAATTCATACAAATCAGATGAAAGAGAACTCTTTCCTTTCTCCAGATGTGAATCTTCAAGAGCTAGGTATGTTATTTGTTAATTAATATTTTTTAGGCATAGTGTTCATTACAGCAAAGGTTTCCTAAATTTTGCATAGCATCGACTGATGAGCGGGCTAAGTCATGCTACTGCTATTTTCAAACTTCAAAGATTTTATTTTATTTTATTTTTAAAAAAATTGTCTGTCTTTAAAAAAAGATTTTATTTTATTTTTTAAAAAACAATAACACTCAATGTCATTGTTTTTCATAGCCCTACTTTTTAGTATGGCTAAGTAGGGGTTTGTGGGAAGTTCTTATTCAATATCATAAAGATTTGTACTGTATGGTATTTATAATTGTAAAAATCACATCCAAATGACACCTGATCTTCTGAATGAAGCTGCAAGAACAAAGAACTACAGTGGAGCAGAGTTGGAAGGTGTTGTTAAAAGTGCTGTCTCATTTGCTTTGAACCGGCAGATAAGCATGGATGACCTCACGAAACCTTTGGATGAGGAAAGCATTAAGGTTACTATGGATGATTTTGTGAATGCACTTCAAGAAATTACTCCTGCATTTGGTGCTTCCACTGATGACCTTGAAAGATGCAGGTACGTGCTATGATATGAACAATAATTTAGCAAAATAACTCCTCTCCACAAATTTCACATGTTAGATACTTAGATGATCAGTTTCTTCTTTGGGCATTGCTGGGTTCAGCTCTCGTTCCATATTACTTCTCCTCATGTGTCCCTTGGAACTTTTTTCTGTAAAGATTTATTATTTTTACAGTCTTAACTTTTTTCTGTAAAGATTTATTATTTTTACAGTCTTAACTTTTTTCTGTAAAGATTTATTATTTTTACAGTCTTAACTTTTTTCTGTAAAGATTTATTATTTTTACAGTCTTTAACACAATGTGCTTTCACAAACCTTAGCACCTGGCTGATGCCATGCTCCTACAAATAACTTACACAATTCCGATTCCTATTAATTCATAGTCAACATTGGCTACGGGCATGTCAATCTCGTTTTTTTTGCGATAGACAAGCACTTCATGTGCTAGTGTGCAATGGACTAGAATATACAACAATTCATGGATTATTCGGTGATATGTCCATTGGCTAGCTTAGTAGGAAAATCTATTTTTCTTTGGGCGAGTGCATTTGATGAATGTTAATGCCATGCCCAATTTAATTTTTGACAAAAACAAATCACATGCTTATAGCGTTGTCAGCTGTATAAGAATTTCTTATTTTCAGGACAAACTAAACACATATATGATTTTTAAATTCATCAATCCCTGTGTCTCTTATTTAGTCTTTACTGTTGGCCTCGATATGTAATAGAATTTTAATGCTGTTCCATGCCATCTTTGACAACTTCATTTCTTTGTGCAAAATATACAGGTTACGTGGTATTGTTGACTGTGGCAAGGCACATAAGCACATTTATCAGAGAGCTATGCTTCTTGTGGAACAAGTTAAAGTTAGCAAAGGTAGCCCACTTGTGACCTGCCTCTTGGAAGGTCCTGCTGGAAGGTACAGTCTCTAAAACACATCTTTGTTGTCTTTGAGAACATTACTAAAACTTCATTTCGTATTAATTGCTTGTCAGTGGTAAATCGGCTATGGCAGCTAGTGTTGGCATTGACAGTGATTTTGCTTATGTCAAAATTGTAAGTACCTTTATTTCCGGTTTTTCTTCATCCTCTATTGCAAGGTATAGGACTGAATGTCTGTAACCATGGTTCACTATAGATATCGGCAGAAACAATGATTGGTTTCAGTGAAAGCAGCAAGTGTGCACGGATTTGCAAGGTCAGAGATGTTCTTGATATAATGCATTTGATAGCCTTTTGTAGTCAGTTAATATATGGAAGAATCTAATTGAAAGATGTATCCAGTTTATTGTGCTGTGTTCTTCTGCATCTTTTTTTTTAAAAAGAAACGTACTTGCTTTTTCTAGTTATCTTGTTTGCTTTCCATATGCTTTAGAATTATATCGAGGTGGTGTGTTTTATCATGGCAACAGGTTTTTGAGGATGCATACAAATCTCAATTTAGCATCATAGTTCTTGATGACATTGAAAGGTAATAGACCCTCAAATCTATAAATGTGTGCTGTCATGCATCCTTTCTATGTTCCATTTTGCTTCAGGTGTGTTTTGGTACTCTTGTATAATCTTATAGGTTACTGGAGTATGTTGCCATCGGACCACGCTTTTCAAACTTGATCTCACAAACTCTTCTGGTCCTGCTCAAGAGGGTTCCTCCTAAGGTGTGCACAATCACGCTTTTTCTTTAGTATTATCCTTGAGCACAATACTTGGTTACTGTTTCACTACTTTGATGTTGAACTTGGGCACTGATGCCACATAGACATAATTACTTATTTTATTAAAAAATGCAATCAAACTGTGTGTGATGTATATATATGTATCTTTTGCAGGGCAAGAACTTGCTTGTTATTGGAACCACAAGTGAGGTAGGATTTCTAGAATCCGTTGGTATGTGTGATGTGTTCTCCGTGACCTACCATGTTCCCAAACTGAAAAAACAGGATGCCACAAAGGTGAGAGAATTACTAGAATGCATTTCTTGACTGCAATACTGCTGTGGTTGATTGCAAGATGCTAGAGTCGTTTCACTTGGTAGATTGTGGTAGTGTGGCAGGGAACTCTGTTCATAATCACCATTTCTGGAACACTACTAAAGGTTTTTTATTGTCTATCGACCTTATCTCTGGCTTCTGTGCAGGTGTTGCGGCATCTTAATGTGTTCGATGAAGGAGATATTGATGCAGCAGCAGAAGCGCTGGACGATGTAATCTTCTTTCTAGTATTCTCGTTAGCCCTTCAAACAAATGCCTTGCGTGACCAAATTCTTACAATCCTTCCATTGGTGCAGATGCCAATCAAGAAGTTGTACACACTTGTTGAGATGGCTGCACAGGGTCCATCAGGAGGAAGCGCAGAAGCAGTTTATGCTGGAGAGGAAAAAATAGATATCAACCATTTCTTTAGCATCTTGAGTGATATTATCCGCTATTGAACACACTTGCAGCTCAAATGGACCCTAGATTCCACTATAGGAATTTGTTTGCACCTTGCTTGCCCTTCCATCTCCCCACTTCGGTATCTTTACAGGGTAGAGTGGTTTGATCATGAGTTGTATTTCTTTGATATACCTACCAGAGCGTTTGCTGTAACGTTGTCATGATTCGGCGAGAGGTTACTTACACGATGCAGCATTTTTTAATTGCATTGCGTGTTTATTTTTGATTCATATGGATCCGTTTTTTTTGACGAAAATTGATTGTTTACCTAGGGTTGAAAACGGATAGCCTAGTTTTCGACTGATCTGGATAATTTTCAGATATGAATAGTTTTAGATCAGATATTTTTCGGATAGTTTCGGATCGGATACGGATTCGATAGCGCACTACTCAGTTGATATGGATATGGATCTGGATTATCTAGTCAATTGGGAGTTTGAATATCCGGTAACTGGTCAAGTGTGTTAGTGTATCACATGGTTGTATCAGTGTATTGGGTAGACACACATACTTGGTTTCCACTCTCCAGATCTAGTCGCTCGTCGGGCGTCGGGCCGTCCTCAGGCACCGCCATCGGCTCTCTCGTTGCCACCCTCGGATTGACTCCCCTTGGTGTGCCCTCGGATCGACTCCCCCTGGTGCCAACGTCGGTTCGTCTCCCCCAGTCGCCGCCCTCGAATCGTCTCCCCAAGGCATCGCCGTCGGCTCTCCCGACGCCACCCTCGGATCATATCCCCTAGGCGCTGCCCTCGGCTCTCCTGGTGCCACCCTCGAATTGTCCCTTGGTGCTGCCCGCGACTCATCTCCCCCCGACGCAGCCTGCGACTTGTCTTCCCCGCCGTCGTCCACCTCCCCGGATTTTAGTTCTTTAGTATTTACTCTTTACTGCTTGTATGCAAATGCAAGTTAGCAAGTATACTCCCTCCGGTCTGGTAATATCTGTCGTTTTGAATATCGACACGGTTTTCAAAACACAACTTTGACTACTAATTTTTATTATAATATATTTATAAAACCCAATAAAATTATGACAAGTCTACACATATAATTTTTATGTATCCAATTTAAATATTTAAAAATATATTGTTAGTCAAAGTTTTAGAAGTTTGACCATCACTACATCCAAAACGACAGGTATTACCGAACCGGAGGGAATACTCTTTACCAATATACTAGCTGTCTTGATTGCTAGAATTAGTGGCCACTCTTTACTGTCGTCTGTTGATTGCTACAGTTAGTGGCCACTGTTTGATATACTAGCAGTTAATTACGCTCTCAATTCATATAAGTTGGTGATAATTAGATAATAAAATACCGTGGAAAGCTAAGATACCCCAAAAATTAAAATCTCTATGTGGCCGATAGGAAACAGTGCTATCCTGAATTTTGACAAAGGATAATCATTTGAAAAGGAATTGAGTGGGTGACCCCATTTGTAGTTTCTGTAATGAACCTGAGTCAAATTGCTTGATTCAATTGTTTAAGAATATGATACAATTCATATTGCATTAGCTTGATTCACTATAATTTGATGCTTAGTTATCATGCTTACCGTTACAATGATTCACTATAATTCATACTGCCTTAGTTTGTGATGGAATCTACAACTGTAACTAGCGGTGCAAGTGTAAGCAATACATTTCCCGCTTTGGCGCTGTGGGACCCCGGATCGGCTACCCAGAATCTCCTGTGTATTTCTGTGCTAGTCCCAGATCAACGCTACCACACACAGTCACGATGTTGTATCATAACCGAACAAAACAAAATAATATCATAAATATAAAGTACCAGCCACATGGTTATTTATTACATAACGTGGTCACATGACCAAAGTTCAACAACAGCGGAAACATATAGCAAAAAGGTAAAACCTAAAAGACTCCACAGGCGACGACTAGGAGAGCGTGCTTAGTTATCTTGGTGATCCTCATCATACTCCCCGGTAAAGAACTCACCTTCCTCAACTGCATCTTCGAAGTTCTCTGATGACAAAATTTGTGTAGCATGTGAGTACGAAAGTACTCAGCAAGTCTGGGAAATTATGTAACATGTAGGGTTTCCCAAGGAAGGCTTATTAGGGTTTTTTTTTTTGCACAAAGCCGAGTTTCAACAAACTATACTTAGTATTAATTTTCACAAAGCAAATTTTTGCAATTATTTTAACAATTGAAGTTATTTATTATCTTAATGAAGGTTCTATCCACCATAACTAGTATAGAGGCTCTAACCGCCACATTTTAAAAGATTAAGGTAAACCAACTCATAACTCTAACCGTCATGATCAAAACAGGTTCTATCTACCTGATTGGCTCAATCCGCCAAACTTATTCATCCGAGAGTTCTAACCTCTCCCGAATCCCAAGCATCAATTATTTTTAAAACCAAAACCAAAGTCTACCAGCATGAAAGCATTCTTTGCTTTGCCCTTGACCGTAGGCACGGCTATTCGAATAGTTTTACACTCTGCAGAGGTGTACAGCTTTACCCACAAGACATGATCGTCTCTTGTTGCCATGCAATTAACACACTTCCTTTGGTGTGTCGGCAGAGAGATAATAACAAGGCCTTTACAATGTATACGTCTAACCCGACTACACCCGCTGAGGTTTCACCGCTGCTAGGGTTCCATCTACCCAGTACAGAAGCCCCCTCTTGCGTTGCCTCCATCTGGCACCCACATTCCACCAACTGGTGAGCCTAAGTTAGGTTCCTACAAATTATTCAGCCAGGTCGTATCCATTATATACATGTGGTTGTACGGTTATGCTTAGAATGGACAGTCATAAGCGTCGGTCCTTAATTGACTTAAGGCGATACTTGCACAATGAAAACCAGTGCCCCATCCGCACCCGCCCAAGTCCAAAACCATTTTTTATTTTATTTTTATTTTACAAAAAAAACAGTAACAAATACTTTACTATAATTTCCAAATTACACTTTTAACCATAACTTTGATATAATCCCACCTATGGATCAATTAATCAATTTTCGCACTAAACATATCTATCGTTCTAATCAATATATGTCACCATATAAATTAGGCATGACATAACAGAGTATCCTAAGGTTACAAATAAACATGGATACCAATAACAAGGAGTTGACATCAATTTCGGATTAACTAACCATCTATATTTGACATACGATTATAAACATAGCAATGCAAGTTTAAATCATTGTAAAACACTTGTAAAGCATGGGTTCAACATGCGTCAAGGGACTTGCCTTCAGTCGCGGTGAAAGTCTCGAAGTCTTGAGGTTCGGCGGTGGCGACGGCAGATTCGGTGGGTTCTTTAGCTACGCGCAAAACGGTAAAACAAATAAATACAATAAAATAAAATAAATCAAAAAATTATAAAATTTATATTGGCATGTAGATCTTGAATTTAGATGAATTTAGGAATTTGAACGGATCAATTTGGAGTTCGGATGAAAAAATTATAAGCGTTTGAAATATAAAAATCTTGGAAAATGAGAAATGAGGGAATATTCCTTAGAATCTTTTCTTTTTCTCATTTTTCTGATTTTTCCTCACTCATTGACTTGTTGGGCCGGCTTGTCATTGGCTTGACCTTCTTCCTCAATGAGCAAAGAACAGAGGAGCATGATGCTCCTCCATGCGCCAATGAGTGGGGAGCCAATAGCGGCGCCGAGCGGCGGCTTTCAAGCGGCGCGAGCGAAGTGCAGGCGGGCGAGGAGCCCACGGGCATGGCGATGGCGCGAGGCGACTAACCCGATGGCCGGTCAGTGGCAGGGAGGCGACGGCAGCGCCAGCAGGCGGCCAAGACACTGGCCAGCGAGGCGGCAGAACGCAGGTGGCGGCACGAAGAGGGGACAACGGGGCTCACGTCGGCCGGCGACGAGGATGACCGGAATGGCAGCGCACAGTGATGCCGGCGGCGCCCAAACAGCCGGTTGACATTGAAATTGGGGAAACAACCAAAACAACAAAATTTTGCGATATTAAAAGGATCACCGCGTAGAACGCGACGATACGAACCTAGGAGTGCTTCCGGATTTCGGAGGGGATCAACGATTTGCGAGGAATCGACGAAGAACCGAGCTCCAAACGGAGATTTCAACGGCGAAATTCGTCGCCGTCCTACAATAAAAAACGAAATCAATTGAGGGCTTTTACTCGTGGCGACGATGCGCACATGGTGACGCAGACAGAATTCCATTTGGCTTACCGGAGCAAAATATGACACGGTGGTGTCAACGGAGGACAACCGGCGTCGGTTTTTACACTATTCTGGCGAGATGGAGAGGGATGGCTATGGGAGGAAGTGAGCACGGGGTAGAGGACTCCAGGACGAAGATTTGAGAAGTAGAAGCACGTCGTTTCATGGAGAAACGGCCGAGTAATATTCATTTAAGTGTATTTCGATTTTTGGTTGATTGAGCCGTTTCCAACGTGATTGAAGACAAATGGTCATGGGGAAATGAATCTCCTCGTCTCCCTCTTCGCAACGGATCCGACCGTTCGCGTTTTGGAGCTTTGATGAGGGAGTTATGGTCATTTGAAGAGATGGCACCATGAATGAGTTGAAACGAACACTTCTCTGGAAAAGCGTCGTAGGGAGTAGATGAACAGTACCTATACACTTGTCGCTTCCGTAATGGCCGAAAGTAAGTGATGAGAAACGCGCGCGAGATAAAATAGCAAAAATGGTCTAAAAATCCTGAAAAAATTTAAAAAATACTAGGGAATATTTGAAACCCAATAAAATTGGTTTCACTGATTTTGGATGAAATTTGGAATTTAGACAATTCTGGGACGAATAAAGGGCATTTGACGAAAAGCCGCGAGAGATAAAATACCAGAGAGATTCTAAAAATCTTGGAAAAATTCTCAAAATTATTTTAGAATATTTGGAACCTAATGCAATAGGTTTCGGGATTTTTAGAGCATTTTGGAACTCGGGTGGAATTTCGGGTAAGGATCAGAATTCAAAAATTTGACTTTTCGGACGATCAGGGATTGAACTCCAATTTCAGAAGGATAAGGATGCCAGGTTAAATAGAACACCAAAAAAAAGTCCAATTTTTGAATTTAATTTAACTTAAATTAGCTTTTGACAAAAGACCGAAATTGGGGATGTTACAGGCGCCAATGCCACAACCAACTATTGCTGCTAGAGATGTTTTTGATCCAACTGTTGGTGCATTGGTGCCAAGAAATGAAGTTGATTTGACTAGTGAAACTGGTACTGAGTCCTACCTTGTTGCTCCTGCTCGGAAGAGAACAAAGAAATGTAGCTCTGATTTTTGGGATCACTACAAGAAGTATGGAGTTAAGAAGAAAGGAGTAGACAACAATGAGATTATAGAGCTTTGGGCTCAATGCCTTAAGTGCACTTACAAATCTCGTTGTGAAAGTTTTAGAGGGACATCAGTCTTTCGAAATCATTTAGCGAATAAGCACCAAATCAAAGGAGCTCAACAGTTTCTTAAATTGAACAAGAGTGAAAGTGGCAATGACACTGCATCTGTGGAGACCTATAGGTATGATGAGTGTCGGTGTTTCGTGCACCGGCAATACGAATTTATGGTCGGAAGGGGTCGCGCGCTCCCTCTCCCCGAATGGTCGACTCAAGGAGTCAGAAGGTGTATACTGGTTCGGGCTGAATGTCCCTACTCCAGTTCGTGCGGTGTGGATGTATTGATCTTTGGGAGATGGTCAAGGGGTGTACAAGCGAGGCGGAGGGTCGGCTGCCCGATCCCCTTGATGTTTTCGCTAGGGAGTTGAGGCTACCTAGAAGACTGTTTCTCCGCGCCCCTCCCTCTCGGGCCCTGCCCCTCCTTATATAGATGGAGGAGGCAGGTTACACAGGAGTTGGGAAAACTACGAGGAAAGGGGCCTGCACGTCTTGAAGTCTGGTTCCTGTCTTGTCAGGCCGACTCTGCCCGTCGGCAGGGTTGGTGGTTGTGATGAGTAGCCTTGCGTAGTCTTTGTCTGCAGGTGGCGTGTCGCGTGGTGCTCTGTCGGCCCTGGTGGCTTTAATGGCGCTTGACTTTGCCTTGGCCTCGGGTGGGCGTACTCCTGCGGTGTGCCAGCGGCGGGGCGGGGCTTGACTTCTTGGTGGCTCTTCGGCAGTCTTGGGAAGGAGCCGCCTACCCGACGGATGTCGAGGGGCAGCGCGCACAAAGCGACCACGACTGGCGTGAGGCCTCGTCGCGCGGTGGAGCTTCTTGTATGCGAGCTCCAATGTTAGGTGGTCGAGCCCACCGACCGCCGGAATCAGTCCGCCCGGCCCAGTCGAGTCGCCTCGCAGTCGGGTTAAGCTCCCGCGGCCTAAATACCTTCCGGCGGTTGCTGGGCCTTTACTGTGGTTGGTCAGCCCGTTCGTGCTTCCAGGCTGATGGGGGTACCCATGGCATGGGTACTCGTCAATGAGGCTAACAGTTTAAACAAATTTTATCATGCAATCTATCATATCTTAGATGGACATGGAGGGCATGGAACAATGTTTTGCAAACCTGATGACAATGGTTTGTTTGTTTTTTATGTAACCATATATATGTTTGCCCTAATTTCATTCTTCCATGCGTATTCATTAAAATATAGTTTGCAATTGCAGGAGTATGAGGATATGGAAGATTTTGAGGAGGATGTGTTGGAGGACATGAATGAATGACAGAAAGTGATTTAACCATTTTAGTTGCTAAGTGCTCACAAGGATTTGTTTTGTTTTCATTCTGCGTATCTTAATTCCTTAACTTGATTTGTCATGAGCTAGTACAGAAGTTTTATTTGTAGTTATTATGGTATGCAGGTCTGCTAGAGTTCACATAGATAAGAAGAAATAGAGTATCTCAAGTTCATGATGGCAGCATTCTATCATCTGTTTTCGGTTTTTCATACCTGTAGAACCTACTAGACTTGGCACTGTATCTGCCAGCTAAATATTATGGTGTTATTCTGTGTTAAATCACATGTCTATTGAGTTTTTGAGTCCGAATTTCAATGCATGGTTTGTCACCAGTCACCTTATATCCCTCTTTTTCCCCTAAATAATTTGTTTGCTCAATTACTTTTTACCGTTGGTATTTGTTTGCTCATATCCCTAAAGATGATTTCTCTGGATGAGTAAGCTAGGAATCGAATGATGACCTAGGAGATGACCCGTGTGATGTTTCGGATGTAAATGATGTGTTATTAATTATTAGATTATATGCATGGTGAAGAGCTAAAGTTTCTTTGGATGGTAGTAGTGTCATATATGTAGAGTTCTTGTGATTCTTGGTCCTTGGATGGTGATGCTCGGGGTGGATGGATATATGTCTTGTCTAAGTGAATAGAAATGCTTATATTTGTTCAATTTTCAATAATGTTTTGATCAAATCAACTAGTTTTGTGTTTTCATTGATTACTTATGTACAATCTAATGGGTTATTGTGTTCCGATAAATATTTGTGATCGTATTCATATTCGCTCCATATCCATATTCGACATTATTCGTATCCAGACTATCAGTATTTGAATCTGAGAAAAAGAATGAAAACAAATATGGTAAAACTATTATCCATTCGTATCCATTGAGAGTTACCCATTTCTCTGATACGCCATTGAGTTTCAACTTTATCCTTCTGGCCACTTCCATCACCTCAACATGAGTTCACTGTTTAGTGCTAGTTAAAAAGACTAGTTTGCCCATCTTCCACCTCCCTCTTCCCCTGCTCTTGTCCCTGGCCTCCATGGCAGACGACCCCCATTGTGATGGTGTGAGATGACGAGCGACTTTGAAGGCAACTGTAAGTTCAAGCTTTATTAGTTTTTGTGATTAGTTTTAATTTAATATTTAATCATTCCGTAATGACAAATCTAATTATTATGAAACTAACATAATTATTGAGCTTTATTCTTATTAATCTCAAATTTAGATAAAAAAATGAAAAACCCAAGGTATGCACGTGTATTTATTTTATTATTCTTTTGCATACTTAGGATTCAAATTAAAAAATGAACTCTTCTATTCGTTACGCCTAAAGATGTGCATTATGTTTTCAACTTCATATATACATGGACGCACACATCTAGGGGGAGTTCATATTTTATCTTGAAGTTTCAACAGTATTGATCCATGTCTTCTTGCCATATATAAAAGATCAAGACATTAAAATAAAACATTGAGTATAGATTAACTTGCCTAGTTGTTAGGGATGTGATCGGATCGGATACGGTCGAATATCGTCCTATTCATATCCATATCTGTATTTTTTTATCGAATACAGAATCGAATACGAATAGTGTCGAATACAGAATCGAATACGAATTATACAGGATAATATCGGTTACGAATACAGATCGAATACGGATCGGAATCAACATGGATACGAATAATATTAGTCGGATATTTTCAAATCCAATTTCAGTTTTTTTTCCAAAATCGGTCCAAATTTAAATTCAAAATTCGAAAAGAAATATATTTGTATGTCTTTTTTTTTTGCCTTTTTATCCCTAGCTTGTCATACATGCGACTCTGTGAGTAACAATGTACCCCATTGTAATAATTGAACCAAATGATTTGCAGCTGGCATATGCTGCTGAATCCTAAGTAGCCCTCCTGAAACACCACTTGCCAATTTCTGTATCACCTTTACCCAAATATCTCCAAATTAGCATCTAGCATACATGAACACATTATATCTTGTCATCCAATGCAAACCCGGTCTAAACAAAGTTGAAACATGTTAAATTGTTAATGTGTTATTAAAGCGTGTTATTCGGATAATATCCGTATGTCATATTCGGATATTATCCGAACAAAAACTCGGATATTCCGTATCCATCGGATAATCAGTGTTCTATATCCGTATCCGTATCCATGTAAATTATCTGTATCCATATCCTTATTCGAGAAATCAACTGGAAACCTGTGAAACTATCCAAATCATCATCCAAATCAATTCGGTCGGTCGGAAAATATCCATACCAGTTCCATCCCTACTAGTTGTAGTACACTTCGGTCTATCAGAATCAGTCTCCTCGACAGCACCGGGCGATTAGAAAGCTATCAGAATCTGACTGCCACATTTGAACTTCCTGAACTGTATGGGAAAACGAGATACTAATTGTTTCATAACCGACAAAAACTACAGGTATGGATTGGACTACATTGAGTCAAGTGTCAAGATGATAGTGCAACCACCCAACATGAATACTATTGAACTTTCTCAAAACCGCGGTTTCACCAAACCCCTCCACAAACCAGTGTGGAGGTCCTAAGAACAAGCTTTGATAGCTCCTGGTCTTCTAGTTTCTGAATTCAAAGTTACCTTGATACCAACCAGGAATGCAGGAACTTGTACGTAACTATCATTTGCAACCCCGTTCCTGACAAAATCACTAAATAAAAAATATATTGAATTGAAGCAGCTGCTAGTTGCATCTTTATTCTTAAAAAAAAAAGATCCACGATCAACAATTCCTGACAAAATTTTCGAGCCTTTGGGAGGGGAACATGAATAGAAGTTAAATAATAAAACCATGTTGGAATGTTGTTACTGTGGATCCGCAATTGTATGGAAGCAAAATTGTTTGGAGATTTACAGTTGAATAAATTCCTTCCCACCAGTGACTTTAGTTCGATGGGGCCGTTTTGAGCTTGATTTCCTATCCCGTGTACGCTTCCCTGTTAACTTCTTGGTTGCAGAAGCTTTCCCAAGTTCCTTTGCCGCATTGTCTGGAAGCATCTTTCTTGGTTGCTCACGCACCACAGGAGGCGGCGGAGACTGACTTCTCAACTCAGCCAGCCTTTGCACCAACAGTTCTCTGTGGTATGCCTGTAAAGTAAGAATGGAAAAAAAAAGTGATCAATAACAAAAAAAAAATGACAACATTCTAGAATATATGCATTATCATCAATCATGTTTTATTTTCCTTTTTTATTTATATTTGAGACAATCCCAGTACTATAAGCAAACACTAATATATATCATAACAACAGGGCGTGCAGAAAATCAATGGTAAATGCACCGCACAAAACATTAACTCAAAAGTACCTGAACAACGAAATCGCGCCTTTCACAATCCAGGAACATGTCTGCAGTCCAATTAACTCTCGACCTTATTTTATCCCTCACAGTGCTAAAGCTTAGCTGATCTCTGGAGGTGAAGCGATCAACTTCATTAAACCAAAGGCATGTGAAGAGGTTGGTGATGGGGATGTGCTCCCTTATTATTACACAGCCCTCAGGAACATCTGTTAATCACAATATATTGTTATCAGGAAGACGAATGACGGAAATATTCCTTGGTCAAGAATTAGGGGGAATAAGCAATTACCACTCGTAATAGGAAGCTTAGCTGATGAATAATGGGTTAAACCCTCTCTCTTATAGAACTCTATTTGGTAATTGATTGAAGAATTATCATACTTTCCACCAGCCTTGTTAGCCTCAGCTTCTTCAAAGACGTCAAAGCGTCTGTAATGTCTGGAAATAGCAAAGCTAACATTTTTCCTCCACAAGAATCTGTAACATTACAGTGTATCAGAAACCAAGAAGTCAAAGTTTAGATGAGAGTAGACTTCAACCAATCAAACAAATTAGAATAAGAATGTGATGCAACTTGGATCTTGGTACAGTAGATGGAGCTTTGGTGGCAGTGGCAACAAGCGAACTTACTTTCTGACAGCATACCTAAATGTTCCTTGAGTTATATGCAGAGTGCAGTACAAACAAGTGGCAGATGAAACTCAATGAGAGAATGTAATGTTTACCTCTCTAATATCTGATAAGGATCCCTCACTAGTTTAAGTTTCCCATCAATCCAAAGTGAATACCGCACACTAGGAAAAAGCCGATGAAGTAATAGTTTTGGAACCTGTTTGAGGAAAAGAACTAGGACCATAAATGATTACAAAAACAAGTTGTTTATGCTGATTCACATTAAGCATGGCATCCTCTTGCCTTTTTACGGAACAACAGAAAATTGGTTTTCAAGTAAAAAAAAACTTTAAGAATGGGATGATAGTGGTAGATGGGGGATCTGGACTCTGGAGTCTCATTTTGACACATTCACTTAATGGAGAAAGGAATGAAAAACATATTCATCGTTGAAGCATCAGCTCCAGCATCAATTTTAATCTACATAATGCAATACAGCAATAAAGATTCAAAAGAAATGCATAGACCTTAAATCCCTTTTACACTCGTCTACCTTACAGTGCAGGCAACTTTAGCAATCAACCTATCTAGATCAAGGTCATTTTGTTTTAGAATATGACATAAACATCATGTATAGATTGTATATATTATGTTAGTTACACAAAGAACTTATAATTTACATGGCCCACTAAACTGAAAATTAACTTGTGCACTTATGCATCTCCATGCCGGATGTATCTGGCACTCCACGATTTGAGTAGGAAAAATCAAAATAACCAGATGTACAGGTACCTTTCCATTGCGCCTTGCATCAGAATATGGAAGGTTGCGGACAACAACCACCCGCCACAGCCCAATTCTTTTAGTATTATCAATAGTAGTGGAGTTCTTTATTGCAGCTTCTGTTTCTTCATCCAGAAACATGAAGAAGCAAACAGTATCCTTTGAAAAATCACTGATGTTTTCTGGTTGTTGCATTATATCATAATTTCCTGAGAGCACATCAGCACAAATAAGCAAGTTTACATGATACTTGTAATTAGAACTGACATAGAAAGTGGGTGTAATTACCAAAAATAGCAGAAGCAACAACTGTCCCCTGGCACTGTTGCATCTCAGAAAGATCAGCTTCATCTATATCAAACCCAGTATTGAAACCAGGTACCTTCCCTCTCACAAATCTGAAGATAAAGAAAAGTTTAGTGCTACAGCATAAACAGTCATCATATAGATGTACAAGAGTTAAAGCAGATGATCCATATGAACATACCCACAATGTACTGTCATCGAGTCTTCTATGTCATAAGACTTATCTCGTTCCTCTAGGGATGGATAACCTCCGAACAAAGAACCACCGTTGGACTCTTTGAAAATCAAATTCTCATCAAACAAAT
This sequence comes from Rhipidocladum racemiflorum, assembly GCA_036346355.1. Taxonomy (NCBI): domain Eukaryota; kingdom Viridiplantae; phylum Streptophyta; class Magnoliopsida; order Poales; family Poaceae; genus Rhipidocladum; species Rhipidocladum racemiflorum. The sequence continues at coordinate 5,804,921 of CM070577.1, forward strand.
AATTTAGGCTTCGAAGGACAGGAGATGCTGATGGAGCACCTGGCATCAATGCCAGGGCCTGCTCAACAGGCACATAACAAACAGGACATGCTACACAAGTTCAAAACACTATAGTTAGATTCGGGGCTTTTGTGACTGAAATGGATTAGTCAAAACTTACGTCGTGGTCCAGTGCGTTTCCTATCGATAGGTGGAGGAGGAAATGAGATATTTTCACATGGATGGTGCTCCAGAATAACAGCCGGTGGGAAACTCCGCAAGAGACCCTGAACTTTTTCATGACCGGTGTCAGACTGTTTTTCTGTCTGTGATGCTGTATTCAAACCATTTCCAATCAAAGAATCTCTCTGGGTTATTGGTCTACCCGAAGATGTCCAAACAGGATTCACAAAGCTCCGGACATGATCAGAAAATCCAAGCATGGTCTCAATACCAGATGGTGCGTATTCATCTAGAATAGGTCAAAAGAAGATTTTTGAAGTTCAATATTGGAAGATACAAATGAAGGTAAGAACACACAAAAGTGTACTTACTGCTAAAGAGTATGTCTTACTTTAATACAACACATTTCAAGAATAATGTTTAGCAACAATATTGGACACATTAAATTGGCATCATATGGAACATGGTAGATATTGGGGCCTTGTCAAAAGAATTTGGCAACACATGATGCATTAGCACCAGGAGAGAGTCAAGTCATTCAAGCCTATCAAGTCCTAACTAAGACACTGGTGTGACTAATGAACCTAGGGCAGTTATAACCATGAGTGTGCAAATTGACTGCTAGATGAAGGACTAACTCAGTATAGTGAATTGTTAAACAGTAACAGATTAGTCTGCCAAAGTCAAACAAGATGCATATTGAAAAATCTAAAGGAACAGGTGCAAACACAAGCATGCAGTTGACCAGATGATTAAAAAAAATAAACAACTCTAGCACTAGCTATCCAAAATCCTACCTAGCCAGTACCACAAAGGCACAAATTTTGACAGCGTTATCAGCACTAGCACCTTTCATCCCTCAAGCTCATTGCAAGGTCTGATTTTTTAGGAATACGTAAGCCACATTAACTATATTAAACACCATGCATCCCAACAAAGTCAGCACCTCAGTTCCAGAGAACTGATTGAAGTGTCTCTCATAAGTCAAAACCAAAGATCAACCAAAGTACTAAGAAGTCAAAACTTGGGATCGCACCTCAACATTAGTCTTTAATCAATCGATGCAAATTGCCTAGCTCAACCATTACAGAAACACTGACATTGCTCCGCGTGATCTGAACTGCTAAAGAACAATATACTAATCCTTTTGCATCATATCAGCCAGCTAAAGTCAAACGTGATGCCAATAAAGAATGGACATAAGCAAGAATATAGCCAGGCGATCAAGTTACATTAAACCAGATGTTTTTCTACTCATGAATCATAGAATAATATTACTTGCAAGTTGCATTGCATCATTCCACTGAACTCATTGACCAAATGAATGCATAACGAAAAAAATAACAATAACTGGTCAAAATATTCGATATAGTCACAATAACAGTCACAGGGATTAGAAATAAAACATGAGGCGAGATAACCACCACCTTTACTGACAAGTGATAAGAAGAGGAAGCAGAAGACCACAGCAACGGAGACAAGGAGGAGGAGGAGCATCCGGCGGCGACGGCCAGCGAGCTTGCAGATCCGGGCGAAGAGAAGGCGCTCGCCTCCGCGGCCGCCGGCGCCGGCGCCGCCAAGGGACATCTTCCCGGGCTTCCGGGCGGCGAGTGGCGGCGACGGCGCTGGCGACTGGCCGTTGGACTGCTGCAAAGATCCATAGCTCCCCGACGACCTGAGCCCCAGCGACGCCCCGCCGCTCATTTCGCCGCCGCCTTCGAGGCCACCGCGCCAGCTCTCATCGCCCGCAAGTTCGATTGGCGCGGCGCAGATCACAAAGGCCCAACGAACCTCTCTTCCAATGGCGCTCGATCCGATGCAGCGACGAACAAGCAACGCCCAATTTGAAACCACAATACTGTCCGAATCGTTGAGGCAGTTCAAATTTGTGTCAGAAAAAAAAAAATCACACTTGAGAACTCCGATTCGGAGCAAAACAACAGCCCCCAAAGAAAAAACACCAAATGGCCAAAATTTTCGGACCAATTGGGCAAGAGAACGCCCGAGATCTAACGATTTGGAGGAGCGCGAGAACGTTCGACAATGCGGGAGGAATTGCTGCGCGGGTGGATCGAGGCGAGCGCGACGGATTGGGGATTAGAGGGGGGAGAGAGAGAGGCGTGTGGTCGTATAGTTAAATTTTTGAATTTTTCAGGGACAAAAAACGTGTGTGGAAATGAGGTCCGGAAATGGACGGGGTGGTTGGTTGATTGCTTGCTTTGTATACGACCGTGCACGATGGGAAGAAGGGTTAGGGGAGATAGATAGGGATAATTGGGGATTTGATATGGCATTAGCAGTTCATTAGCAGTTTATCACGATATGATTACACCGCGGTAATTTTATTTCGTACAAAGTAGAAGCATATGTGCATAACACAGGTTACACAGCTACATATGTGTACGCACCCCTAAATTTTGTCAGCGAAACGTCTTCGCTCATGCATAAAGGTTGGCATTGGCAACCATGATTTTTGAAGTCGGTAATTCTCGTAATCTACCAGGTCATTCATATAGTGTAATTCTCAGTAATTTTCGAAAAACTAGCAAGCTCTTAAACAGCTCAATTTTTATGTGACTCTTGGTATAATTGAGAAATCATATAAAAGTTGAAGGTTAGGTTAGACATGCTTTTACAGTTTATTGCTGAGGGAAATTAGCTATTTATCTAGTAGTTTCTTATAAAAAGCTATAGCTACTTTTCGGTTCAGAAAACTAAGAGGTGACTTTTTAGAAAAACTACGCTCCCATACATACCCTTATGCCCGATTTATTTCAACTTCTGGATTATAAGATAAGCTGTTTCTGACTAAGGGAGAATCGGATCGGATCATATAGGACTTCTAGGTTCTGGATTAGGCCAACGAGAATCAGCAAGAATCGGTAAAAATCATATTCCAACCAAATTATAATTCTATGTAAAAAGCAGTTTCTTATTTTCGGATAAGCTAAAACAAATGGGGGAGTTAATCTAGCATTAAAACGTCGATCACAAGGTTTGGGTTCCAATTAATAGCCAAATGGCGGATTGGCGGGCCACCTAAGCAGGTGGATTGGGCACTGTGGGCCCGTGAAAGAACAAGCTCGCAGCACCGTCCGCCACGCCCGCCATGAGCCCAAATAATTAAAAAAAAAAAAAGTACGGCGACCGGCTAATCGCTGTATCAACCAGCACCAACGTTAACTTCCGGGAATCTCTCCGTTAATTCCAAATTTTGTGGGATATCCAATAACAGTTGAATAATGTGCATCGTGGTGAACTAAACTTGCATTTTCAGATAAAGTAAAAGAATATATGCGTTTGACTTGCATTTTTTTTAATTTTTAAGAAAGGATTACACTTTCAGAACAGTAAAAAGCGATTTAGCTCGTGCCTCGGTTTAATGAAAATATCAATGTTCTATATATGGCTTCTATTTCCCTTTTTTTCAATGGAAAAGAAGGTGACATATTTTACTTCCTGCGTATCTTGGAAGATAGCAGCCATCAGGTAAGCTTTCTACTCTCAAGAAAGGTAAGCTTTCTTCCCTCAGAATAAAAAAAGAAAGAAAGAAGGGTGAGCTTTCTAAAATCTGAATCGCGCCGACAGACCACCATGGTTTGGAAGAGGCTGCACACTTCAGTGCACTGTGTACACTGTACATGCGTGCGTTACAGACGCAAGCCGCAGTTTTTTTTTTTTAGGCTGCACACTTCAGTGCATATATGCTCTTCCTTTTTTAAGTTGCACAAATATTAAAGCATGAATGAAGGGTAGATGAGGATTACTTACCCCTTTGTTTGCTTCAATATTTGTACAACTTATATTAGAAGGGAAAGCATAGAAGCACCTCTCGCACTTACATGATCGTCAACAATAGAGGGAGGTTGCAGGCTTGCAGCAACAAAATATGGCGGCCTAAATCCAGTGCACAAGCATATTTAGCTAAATTATGAGCATCAATATTTGACTCCCGATCATCATTGCGAAAAATCACATTCGCAAACTTTGGTTTCCTAGCTCCAATGCTTTGTAAGATGGCAGTGTATCTGCATCTTGGCCTCTCCTCGATGTTCTTGACCACTTCCAAACAATCCGAAGCCACACACACCCTGGTCAAGTTGCAGACCGTGGCCAGACACAAAGGTTCATCACAACCCAGAGCCTCCAAAATAGAAGGTTCAGAAATTCCATCCCACACCATAGCAATAGCTGCTATGAATTTACCTTCATCGTCTCGGCAAATCACTCCCACACGACCCGTTTTCCAGTCCGCGAAGCAGCCTCGTCGACATTGATCTTCAGAAAAGAATTCGGTGGTGGCACCCGTCGAGGTCAGCGAGGGCGAGAAGATGCACCTTGGGACAATCGAATGGGATTCTCTGTCGTAGCTGCCGGTTACTGACATGTGGGACCAGGTCCACATGTCAGCGGCCATAACTGCATGTTTAGTTACGGCAGAGGATCTCAAACGTTGGGACAGTTGGAGGGCGCGTCACAGCTCCCATCTCAGCAACTAAAGATGATGGTTATATATACTACACATATCATTTATATTATAGACAGAACTAAAAAAACTTATACAATTAACTGTTTATATGGCTGTCTATAATGATTTCTCATATAGTTAATATATTATCTATACAATGATATACACAGTATAAAGCTGTTTGTTAAATAGTAGACAGTATATTTCTCTATCCTCCTCTCTCATCCACATCACCTAAAATCTTGGATAGTATAGTACTATAGACGGCTGACATGTACTTGCCCGCCAAAGTTGACAATGAACTCTAGAACTGTTTATCGTACAACGCCGTCCTTCTACCTTGTCTAACACATCATGATACCAAGTATTAGATGAAAGTCAATTAGATCACTTACTGACCCTGGTGCCAATGGTTCCCTTGCACAAATTGGCTGCAATAGCCAATCTCTTGGCAACCAATTATGCTCCCATATTTTGGTGCAGGGTTTACAAAATCGATTCGAAGAAAATCGCTCGAAATTCAAAAATCAGCAATACCAAGCTAAAAATCAATCAAAAATCGTTAAAAATCGAATAGTTTCAAAATAAAAAAAAGACTATTTTCATGGAAAATCGACGGACTAGTTGAACTTTTTTGGCTGTCAATTTTTTAAGCGATTTTCGTGCGAGCGATTTTCACCGATTTTCACTGGTTTACGTCGAATAAATTTTTCCGAATTATTTTGAATTGGACCGGTTTACCGAGCGGTTTTAGAAGCCAAGCCGTATTGATACAGGAGAAAATCATGAAAATCGAGCGATTTTTTATGATTTTTTTGAGGCCTGTTTTGGTGTCCTCACCATTACCAATGCGTCTGATAATTCCTTTCTTTAGCACCTGTCTTCTATCCAATATGGCCCTCTAGGTTTGCGAGGGTGTGTGACCCAACTGAGCCTTAAGAAAATTGCCATGAGGGTAGTAGACAGCCTTCATAAATCATAATTCTTCTGAGTTTTGTATCAGATGCCAAGGTTGCCTTGCCAACAGGGCAAGATTAAACAAATTAATGTCTATGAAACCTAAGCCACCTAATAATTTTGGTTTAGTCATCATGTCCAATATTAAAGGTTTAGGGATTCTATTGATCTTGGTTGGTTTTTTTTTTTTAATTTACCCTAACTTGTTTGGGGGCATAAGGCTTTGTTAGTGGTGGACTGGTGGTTGCAATAGTAGTAGTCATCACGTCCCAGGAAACCCAATAAGCCACCCCATGAGGCTTACTTCGCCGACGGAACTGCGTTACCAGTTCAGCAGGGAGCCGAAAGCACCCTATCGAATATATAGGGGTAGCTTGAACCATTGACTTGATCAGGATCTCCTTACCACCAACTGACAGATTTTTCTCCGTCCACCCTTGCACTCCTTCCAAAGACGATCCATCCTGGACCCGGTTCTTGAACTGCAACTTAAGTAGTCATATGCGACCCGTTGAATCAAAAAGCGGCGGTCGAGTTAGAACGGGAAGACTGTGGCAAAGTTACTGTAGCAATTTGTGTTGTAGCAGTTACTGTAACAAAACCGCTGTACCATATAGATTTAGAAGATTTAGACCGTTTATTTGCTTGATCGAACGATCCACACCTTTAAGACTGTTTAAGTTATAATCTCTATAGAGACTACAACCAATCCCTATCCATCCTTTAAATATTTACTAGTTACATGCCCGTGCGTTGCTACGAAAAACAAAATTGATAACGAAAAATAAAGATTAAAAAATAAAAAAAATTATTTCACAAGATCAAACATCTATCTTTAACGCTTCGTTTCTTGCGAAAGCTGGCTAATTAAAGCAACGCTTCGTTTCTTGCGTAGGGCAATTAAGCAGGGCAATTAAGCGGCAATTAGTAACGTGGGAAGAACGAACCACTGCCACCAAGTGCTGCTTTAGAATAGTAGAGAAACTTTCCTTCTTTATTTTTTCCCCACATCTGTAGGAAAACCGAGGTATCTCTCAGCTATACCTTTATTTGCAGAGAAATTTTACGGTGGATAACATAGGTAGTAAATAGTGGTAGTAGAAATCAGATCTAACCATCCATTTCTTAAGGGTATTTTAGGCTTTTCCTATCCATTCATCAGAGGTATTTTAAACTTTTTCTAATTTGTTCGCATTTTTGGATTCACCGAATACCTGATGATCTTCAGAAGCTTCTTATCCATTCATCAGGATCACAGGACGTGTTTTATCGTAGAGGACAAATAATATGATAGAATTTTTTACCCTTTTACCCTTTTCTAAATTTTACTACCAATATTGTAGGTGGTAGTATAACTAGATTTAAATTGATTTCAACCATTAGATTCAAAGGAATGAACGGCTTATATTGATTTTTTTTTTTTTTTTGAATTTTGGCCAGGAGCTCTGGTAATTCTGTAAAGAAGGAGAGAACAACTACTGAGCTACAAACACGAACGCACGCATCCCACACACACACCACACACGCACACACACCCACACGAAAATAGTATAGCACCGTGAGCACCCGGGTGAGCAAAGCTCAAACCTGGGTGACCTGCGTGCCACCGCACGCACTTGTCCACCGAGCCACCGCTCGGTCCTCACTTATATTGATTTTAATCTATAGTAAAAGAGCTCCTATTTGCAACCCCACTTATTGATTAATGGCATCCCCCATTTCCGGCTTACAGCCTTTGCTGAAAAAGATAGAGATTTTGACAGATTGACCAGCTGGCCTGAAGCTGAACAATACTCATTAATATCCCTTGTCGCCTTAAACAGCAGTAGGGCTATCGTCAGCAAAAAGCAGGCGACTAAACTGAGGGTCTTGGGGAGAAACTTGAATTGCTTGAAGGGAGCACACCGCCTCTGTAATATGTATACGATGCCGCACGAGAAAGGTTCAGCGAACTGGAATAGAAAAGGAAGTATTGGCTCACCCTGCCTAATCCCTCGTGATGGCGCAAAACTCTCCAGCTGAGCTCCATCTCTTATACCTACACTAAATTCAATATAAACCATTTATTCTTTCCGATCCAATAGATTATATTAAGTAGTATCTTTTTTTACTTCCTCCGATAGTAAAATAGCAGAAACATCCTAACAAATCAATGACTATATCTAATATCTATTAGCCATCATACACTACTAGTATAATAATGTACCATAAAATTTCTCAATAAATAACACCGAGTACGATACAGAGGTGACACACTTCGCCACATTAGCAACCCACTGTCTGCGGAAACCCATATTAATCATCACCGCCTAGAAAGGGATACTCCACACGATCATATACCTTGGCCATATCCAGTTTCAAAGCACAGAAAAAAAATATTTAAAATTACTCTTCGCTCTGCTTGTTCACGTATAATGCAAACATTCAGAAGCCACCAAAATACTGTCAGCGATCAGACATCCTGGGACGAACGCTAACTGCTCTTCGGAGATGATATCCGGCAATGTAACCTTCGGTCTATTAGCATGTGTCTTGGAGTCAGATAATCTTGTAGGCAGACTAATCGGTCTATATATACTGCATGAACGTACTATTTACCTCCCCTGGAATATCTCCTCCATTCAAAATAGCTAGCCAACGCCGTCTTTGTGATATCCCCGCCGCACACATTCCAATTCCACTGGAACAGGTGTGCCGGAAAACCATCAGGCCTCAGAGGCCCAGAGCCTTGGTGGGAAACATTTGAAGCAGAGCTTTATAGTTTCCTTCTCACTAAAAGGTTTTAAAGGAGCAGTTAACGTAGCATTCATCCCCCGTCACCTTCCTTGGAAGTTGGAACGAACTCCATACATGTCGTTCTTTCTGAAGTATACAGGTTAGACGATGGAAATAGAAGGAACTTATCATGTTTTGCAACTGCATCACATCCTCACCCATCGTACCATCTGGCCTCAAAAGGCGACTTGTTTTATTTTTCTTCCTCCTCCGGTTCGCCTTTTGCTGGAAAAAAAAAAAGGTCGATCGTGTTCTTGTCGCCTTCACGGAGCCACGTAATTCTTGATCGTTGTTTCCACATAGCTTCCCCTCTGTAATCAAGTTCTGTAGTTCTTTCCTCAAGTTCTATAGTTCTTTCCTCAACTTTCCTTTTCCTCAAGTTTCCACATAACTTCAATTTCCCCATCTCTGTAACCTCAGAGATTCCAGTTTTCTCCTCAACCTCCTTGGTTCCTTGTGCACACTGCCAAAACTCCCAACACAACAATCCGGACAATTTCTAGTGCACGTCCAGGATCGTGTCACACCCAGCACGCGACTCCCATGTCCGGCTCATAACGAAAAGGCATGCTTGCATGCTCTCTGTACTAAACTTGACGCGCGGGCAAGCAGACGGGGCGGCACGCGGCCAGCAGCTTGCGCGCCTTGACGCGCGCGGCGAGGGCTTGCGGGCTTGCGCGGCGGCCTATCGCCGCGCAGCTGCATCTAGTTGCTTCTAGTTTCCATCAGATCCTCTTGAGCAGATTGGAGGACAGGACAGTGGTCCGACGAAGCAGCAGTGAAACATTCCCGACGGGTACCCAAAATCCGACAGGTACCCAACGGGTTTGTGTTGTATGGATGGTAATAGGTTGGGTTGGGTGTGGGTTTTGCAAAACCCGACCCAACAAGAAACCTGAACCCAAAAACCCGAGCCAAACCCGGCGGGTACCCAAAACCCGATCCCAAACCCGTCGAATACCCGAAACTCAACGGGTACCCAATGGGTATGTACGACATTTCGGGTACCCGATAGGTACCCGCGGGTGAAAATTAAAACCCAAACCTATTTCGGGTACCCAACCCAAAGAACCCACAGGTAAAAATTAAAACCCAACCTCGACCTGGTCGGTGCAAAACCCGCGGGTCCAATTGCCATCCCTAGACACCTATTCGTCCACTTAACTACATTAAATTTCTTAACAGCATCAACAGCAAATTATTTGAGGCCTAATAACGGCATATCTGCCACTAAGGCTCAATTAAATATCTGGGTCAACTGATCCGGTGGCATGTCACACAAATCTTGGTCTCAAGGCAGACCCATCTAACGAAAATTAGGCCCACTAGAGGCCATTCTAACGAAAATTTATGGCCCATTGCATGCCCACCTAACGCAATCTACGCCCATACACGGTTCGCTGGAAATATTTAAGTACAGACATTTGAAAATCCCAAAATAGGCAAAGCAGGACCGTCTACTGAACTTACGGGCCAACGTAAGGAAAATGGAACCCGGCTTACAGACTATGATTTAGCCCATTTAAGGATCCACGGGAAATTACGATATTAGAGGAACCTTTATACCCATTAAGGCAAAAGAGACCCACTAACGGCGCCTAAAACAATACGTCGAGGCCAAATAGTCAATGATCTCTACACTTACTCACAATACGGCTGAAAACACAACTTCAACAGCTCAATTACGCCCAGACTCGAATCTGGTTGAATTGTGCAATAATATATGTCGCACAAATCTCCTTCATCCTTGGAATTGTACCTTCATTCAAGAAAATGTAGGGTAAGGATCACACTATGCCAAGTTTCAGATTGCTAAGCACCTAAACGATGTTTTCGCAGAATATATTGAAGCGAATGCTCAAAACATATATACATAGAATAGATCAAGATTCTCACTGAGCGTATAAACATTCCTAAGCACCACTGTGCTGAAGCTTCTTACTCTAATGCTCCACTTAGATATGCATCACATCATGAAATTAGCCAAGAAAATAATCAAACCAGAGTGATACGTCATGACCTCATAATCAAAATACAGCGCACTGTTCACAAAATCAGTCAGGTAGGCCTTATTATTGAGCGTATGGAAAGCATAACACGGAGAAGAAAACCGTGCTTTGTAGAAATGCAATTAGGAAGGAAGTGCACGTGAAATGGTGCAATTAGGAAGGAAGTGCATGTGCATGCATCATAGTGCAGCAACAGTAGGGTATAAAAATTGCACTAACTATATAGCAAATTTGCATTCCATGAAGGGAAATAATCTTGAAGCAAGCGAAAGGGTAAGTAATCCTCATCTACCCTTCATTAATGCTTTAATATTTGTACAACTTTAAAAAAGAAGAGCTCAGAAACACCTCTCGTAAAGTTATCTAAACTCAGAGAATGATAATCTAATTTGCATAGCCTACACAGATTTTGCTGCTCAATTGAGGAGCACATTGAGAAAGAAACCTCCATAATGCCATTACTCATCTCAAGCTCCCATAAACGCTGTCCTGCCCTCATCTCTCCGTCCTGCTTTGCCCAGAAATATCCACCGGCAGGAACATGCTAGATACAGGGGATTTTGATGTACGCTCGCACAGAACCCAACCAAACCAAATGCAGTCCGAGTTGCATCGACAGAGCATGCGCTATTGAGGATCCAGGAAAAGTGTACCTAAAGCACATGCACGAACACATCTAAAGAAACGTAAGTAGTATTAAATCCACGCAGGAGGGTATGGAGGAGCATGGAGTGGCGTAGCCACAACGCACGCACGAAGCCAAACGCTATCCTGTCTCGTGTAGCAACAGAATACGCACCAATCAAACCCTAGCGGGCCGCAGATAACAATGAAATGCGCACCGCCAAACCCCAGAATGACACAGGTAAACAACAAAATGCGCACCTAGAATGACAAATGTAACAACCAAACGGGCCCCCACGAAACCCTAGATCCGACTACCTCGTACATCCACGAGACGCGCACCAACCAACCAAATCGGGAAATCAGATAAACCTCTGGATCTAAACGTGGAGGAGTTTGTTGGAAAATTAATCATGTTGTCTAAGTATGCATGTTTGTTTTGTGTTTAGTGTCTGCATGTAGCCAAGGTTTAAGTGTGAGACTTGGCTGTATCGTGTGCATGCATCCATCCATTAGTTGGTAGTTGCCGAGTCATGTGGCCGGCCGAACGTAACGCGTGTGCATGCATCCATTAGTTGCCGAGTCGTGTGGCTGGCCGAACGTGGCGTGAGCTCGGAGGTTTACTTAGTCGTTGCTGTGATCCAAGTCATGAGGCTAGTGGCGTATGCAGCGGCTAGATCAGGATACCAAACAGTAGCATGTATGTCTATTTAAACCTCATGCTTAGTCGCTAATGAAATAAGTGAGAAACAAGAGACAAGGCACTAGCTGCGTTGTGCTGGAAAAACTCTGTGTGTGCTCTCCTTCATTGTGTATCACGTGAAAGTGTTAGTTGTGACCACTGTGTTCGCGTGAGTAATTATCGGTTCTAACATTTGGTATCAGATTCTTCATCCTTATAGGCCCAAGATCATGCCGGGTAGTGGAGTCACCGACGATGGAGAGGCCTCGTCGAAGACGCTAGTGAGGGAAGGCAATGTGAGCCTTCAATACCCAATGCTCTCCAAGAGCAACTATGCTGTTTGGGCTATCAGGGTGAAGGTGTACATGAAGGCACAAGGTGTGTGAGATGCTGTCGAGCTCGGCATTCCCGACACGCGCTTGGACCAGATGGCACTAGCGGCCATCTACCAAGGGATCCCCGATGAGATACTCTTCATGCTGGCCGAGAAGACAGCAAAAGAAGCATTGAAAGCCATGTATGTCGGTGCCGACCACGTCAAGGAGGCGCGTGCATAGACCCTCAAAAGCGCCTTCGAGGGTTTGCACATGAAGGATACGGAATCGGTGAATAACTTCACCATGAGGTTGACGACTCTCGTCAATCAAATCCGCGGTCTTGGTGACAAGATAGAGGAGAGCTACATCGTGCAAAAACTTCTCCGAGCAGTTCCTAACAAGTACCTGCAGATTGTCTCCACCATTGAGCAATTTGCGGACATGAAGACAATTGCGGTGGAAGAAGCGGTCGGACGGCTCAAGGCGTACAAGGAGCGTGTGCGCGTTCACGATAGCGACAATAATGACGGACATCTTCTCCTTACTCGTGCTCAATGTGAGTCTAGATACAAGAACAAGGATGACGGTTCAAACTTTGGGAAGAAGAGCACCTACGACAAGTCGAAAGTGTGTTTTTACAACTGTCAAGAATACGGGCATTTAGCTCGAGAGTGTCACAAGGCGAAGAGAGAAGAGGTCATCTTTGTTCTTGTACCTAGACTCCCATTGAGCACGAGTGAAGAGAAAATGTCCGTCATTGTTGTCGCTGTCGTGAATGCGCACACGCTCCTCGTACGCTTTGAGCCGCCCGATCGTTTATTCCATCATCATTGTCTTCATGTCTCCAAATTGTTCGATGGTGGAGACAATGTGCAGATATTTGTTAGGAGCTGCTCAAAGAATTTTTTGCACGATATAGTTCTCCTCTATCTTATCACCAAGATCGCGGATTTGATTGACGACACCGATTCTGTATCCTTCATGCGCAAACCCTCAAATGCGCTTTTGAGGGTCTGTGCACGTGCCTTCTTGAGGCAGTCGGCACCGACCGACATACATGACTTTCAATACCCCCATGCTTCTTTTGCCGTCTTCTTGGCCAGCATGAAGAGCATCTCATCGGAGATCCCTTAGTAGATGGACGCTAATGCCATCTGGTCCAAACATGTATCGGTGATGCCGGACTTGACAGCATCCCACACACCTTGTGCTTTCATGTACATCTTCATCTTGATAGCCCAAACAGCATAGTTGTTCTGGAAGAGTATTGGGTATTGAAGACTCACTGAGTTGGATGTAGTACCAGGAGCAACGACGCGCCGCGGCGACGGGGACGGGCGGAATCGGGGATGCGCGCGTTGCGGCTCCGAGGCTGCCCATGCAGATCCGGAACGCGTGCCGACGAGAGGGTCAGCGCATACGGCGTCCGCGGCTTCGCTGGATCCGGAAGGCCTCCACCGCGTAGATTCGCGGATCCCGATGGCATCGCCAATCGCCGACGCGGGAGGGATATGAGGACTGGCACAAGTGACTGGCAGGTGGACCAACATTGTGCAGCCCCCATCCCGGTCCGCTCGGTTCATGCAACGATTATTTGGGTTGGTTTGTGGGCCGGTTGGGCCATCCAATCCCAGTGGCCTTTCGGCCGTACAACCCTCAGTGTGTCGGGGCCTGCTCTACTCATGCAGGAGACCAATGGGAAAAAAACCCGACGGAATATGAGAGCAAATCCAGGAAAAGCATCATCTGGATAAAAAAAAAAGACATGCATCATCAAATCCAAGAGGAACACTACTAGGAGAATGAGCACTCTGAGAAGTCTGTAACTTGTAATTGCATACTTACAAATATATACGTACGATACACTTTTGCACACAGGTTTTTGTTTACTTTTTGAGAAGAAGTGTTTCTATATTTTTTTTTTAAAGTTGCATAGATATTAAAGTATGAATGAAGGGTAGATAGTAATTACTTACCCCTTTGCTTGCTTTAAGATTCGTGCAACTTGTATTAGGAGAAAAAGCACAGAAGCACTGCTCTTACTTTTTTCTTGTCACTCGATCAGATTTGTTCACACCTCACCCAAGTATACAAGAAAGATCACAAGAACTTTTTTTAAAGTAGAAGCTGTTCAGAAACTTAAATGAACGGGGCTTAAAGTCCTCTAAGATACCATATAACCAGGGCTCCCCGCTATTGCTCCCTTCAAGATTTTTTTTTTTTGAGACAAACAAGTGTTTGTTGTGTTCGCTAAAGAAAAATTGTGCCTTATATACCAATAAGAAAGTTTTGATTTACAGAGTTATGATCTGCAAAATAACACATTTTTGGAAAGAAGAGGGAGGACATATAATTACAGTAGCTTCGGGGGCGGAGGTCCGGAGAAATCAGGTTGACTGTACGAGAGCCTTTGGATCCAGTTGGCAAGCTTATTCTTATTTTGGTCGTGAGGTTCCCGGCAGTTGACGGACCTCGGTATCTTGTCTAGTGTTCCATCTCTATCAAGAACTGTCTTGAGATTTTCAAGGATTCGAACTATTTCCCAAAACTCGGGCCTCTTCTCTGGTTGAGAGGACCAACAATGCTCAATCAAATGTTGTAATGGTGCCGGGCAGCTCGAAGGAATAACTGGTCTCAAGTTCTGAAATGAGAATTTAGGTTTGTCATTTTCGCTTCCAAACAGTTCACCAACGTAAGAGAAGCACGGATAATTTGCACTTGCTAAAAGTTAGCCATCAATTCATGTACAAATTGCCAAGTGTTCAAACTGAATGTTTCTTGTGGAACCCTCCTCTGTATGAATGAAACAAATTGCCAACTCCTGTATAGGGAAGATAAGGGGATGGAAAGAGCAAATACCTTATTAACAACTGCAAAAGCTGCTTGGACAGGAGTCATCCGTTCATAAGGGATCGAGCCACTAACAAATTCCCACAAGATAAGGCCAAAACTATAAACATCAACCTTCCGACCATATGGCTTGCGCTTATACATCTCTGGTGCCATCCATCTATATGTACCTGGGTCATCTTCCAGTGTATTGCAGTATACTGCTTCACAAGCTACTCCAAAGTCAATTACCTTTGCACAAAATTCTCCATCAAATAAAATGTTCTCAGGTTTCACATCACGGTGAATTACTCCTTGCGAGTGAATGTATTCCATACCACGCGCAATATCCAGGGCAATGGGAATAATGTTCTCCAAAGGAAGTTTTTTGCGCTCCAGCTTGTGCAAAAAGGCTCTCAAAGAACCCCCAGATAGGAACTCAGTGATGACACAAAAGACAGGTGGACAGTTACATGCTCCAACCAGCTAAACAAAATAGTGAGAACGAAATAGGTTAAAAAAACATTGAGAATGGATAAAAAAACTCTTTGTTATAGTATATTAGATGATATATAGAGAACTAACATGATGAAATGTTGCTACAAAGTGATGATATGCCTTTGTTACGATAAATCAGATGATATCTAAAGAAATAATGTGATAAAAAGGCGCTGAAGTGGTCAAAAAGCTATGAAAATTCTTTGGCTTGTTTTGTCCTGAAATAACTTTCAGGGTACATATAAATTAGAGCTCTTTTACGGCACACTAAATTGAATATGAACCGTTCATTCTTTTCGATCCAATAGATCATATTAACTAGAGTTTACTTATACTACACCTGGTAGTAGAGTAGTAGAAACATCCTTAACAAATCAACGGTTAGATGTGATTTCTACTACACATTTTATACTACAAGTATAATCCACCGTAAAATTTCTCAATAAATTAATCATCTCCATTATTATGCATGTGTTTGACAAATATGATATAAATGATTTAAACTGGAAGGTACAGGAGTAATTACATAGGATATGTCAAAGTCAAAATGTTGGCTTAGCATATTCCTTTTATATACTTGTTATCTACAGGGGAAGATACTTGACATTGTAGTAAGCATATTCCTCATATATGTCCTTACGGAAAATACTCTGGATCTAGTGGCAGAAGAGTAGTGCCTGCAGAAAACAAGAAATACAAATGTGTAGAGTTGACGGCTTAAGGTTAACCTGATTGGTATTCTAATGATGCGTCAATGCAATATTTCACACCTGTAATTATTTCAGGCGTGCTTCATACTGACTCAACAACATAAAATACCCAAATATAAGCATGGCCAGTTCCATGAATAAATAGATAGGCACCATTACACAATGACATAGTGGTTATCGTAGTGCTTTAAGGAAGAAATAAATGCCAATTCACAGGCAATGCCTAGGTGTACCACATCAGAACAAAATTTTGTATGGAAATTCATGTATTTACCTTAATGACATTACGATGATGGAGCCTTGCCAGAATGGTAACTTCTGCAGTGAACTGCTTCTCAAGTCGAGTAGCCAATTCTGCATCTTCACCGTCATCAGGTTGCCTGATGAATTTGACAGCAACAGGCTGCTCCATGTAGATTCCATGGAACAAACCACTATACGCTCCTGATGCAAATCTGTGGCCAATGAGTAAATGTGAGCGTTCGATTGCCCATCTCTTAAGTATCTCCAATGCAGCAACCCTTGCTGCCACTCCATTGTCAAAGTTCATTGGCCAGGAAGTGCTCCTCCTAGCTTTCAACTTGCTCGGTGTTCTCGTCGAAGAATAGCCAAAAGGGGAACTATCATCCGGTGACCGTGGTGACCGCGGAGAACTAGATTTCCTTCGCTGCTGTGGAGTGGAGAACCTCTTAGTGGCAGCTTTCGCCTCCTTAAAAACGTCGGAGATGACACGAGTGGGCGCTGGGGATTTGGCTCTCCTTTTCGGCTTTGATCCATCTCCCATGACCTTAACAGATGCACTTCGTACTTTGGAGTCGCTAGCTGGTGTTGCATCCTTCGAAAAGAAAGGAGCTGGGCTAGAACATACTCTCTGCAACCTTAAGCTTTGCTCCTCAGAGTGGAAAGAGAACTCCGGCATGTCGGAGCTTTCATCCTTCAATGTCTGGACCACATGCCTATGAGGAATATCCCAGCTTAGGCCGTTTCCCTTCTGTCCAGCCTTGGAATCTTGCTTCACCGATGTTTCTTGCAATGAGCAATCACTAATTCCCCCACGTTGCTTCAATTGGCCATCTGAAAACACATCCTTCGGCCTCCGTTCTGCCTGGGAAACTGCTGATTTTGCCCTCGGAATTGACGGCCTCGCCGACTTTGAAACTGCTCCTTTTGCCCTCGGCTGTAGATTATGTGCAGGAATTTCGAGCTCTGAATTGAACCCTTTCTGCTTCAACGCAGCACCACGGTTAAACTGCTCAACGAACGCACTGAACTGCTCCCTGCCGGAGCTGGACCTGACAACGGAGTGCGAGAACTTGGTGCGCCGCACCCAAGAGTAGTCCTCCTCATCCATCTCCTCAAAATCTTAAGTTAACCAGATCCATGAACATAATACGGTAGGGTTGCAAACTTGAAACAAGAACTGAATCAGAGGAACCTAGATGAGAATCCAAGAACCGGGTACTAGAATTGTCCACAAAACATTGAACAGGATCCGCATTTGATCCCTTCCCGAGGGACTTGAAATCCCTCAATGCATGCTACCGGCCCGGTTGCTCTACTCCGATGCGCCATTCGATCAGATATTATCAATTGCCGCCGCCTCGTCCTCCTCCCGAATCAATTTTTTCTGGAAGGAAATACTAGAAATCAAGAAAGGAATTTAAAAGTCGCTCCTTTTGCATCTTGAGCTTACCAGAATGGCAGAATCTACCAAATAAAAAAGAACAGACAGACCAATTGCTCAAGAGGAAAGCAACCGCTTTGGGATAGAAAAAGTATGGACCAAACACAATGGGCCGTACATGCCTCAGCAAACGGGAGAAGAGAAGAGATAGTGCGGAGAGTCGGAGACTGACACAACTCACAGGAAAGGGAAAGCAAGAGACGTCGCTCCAAGCAGACGCAATCTTTCTGGCGGCTACCGGGATTCAAAGCTCATTCCACACCACTCCCTTCCTCTGACGCAACACCCCATATCGAAATCAAATCAAATCCAAATGACAAAAGGAACTACCCCTCCCAATTGAACCAAGAACCATCATAGCCACTTGACTAATGGAACAAACGAGAAAAATCAAGAGCATGGGAAGCAAATTCAACTGAAGGGAAAAACAAAAGAATCAGAAAGTGAGAAACGAATGTAAGAGGCGCGCGCGCACGGGAAAGGCGACGCCGCCCCGTGGAGGGAATGGAATTGCGGGGGTAGTTCTCATAGATGATTTGGTCTGGAGGCGTGCTTATACTTTTCTTTCTCAATATAAATTATACAAATTTTAAAACAAGTGAAACAATAAATAATAATTATCTATTATTTATTCATGCTTTCATATTTATACAACTTTAAGAACGAAAAATACAGAAACCCCTCGCGTTCTGTTATGTCCACTGATACGTGGGTTTTAAGACCATATTTAGAGCAAAGTCTGATAGTAAAGCCTCATTGGTAATAGTAAGTAAAGTGCCTTTATACAATAACTGTCTCTAAAAGTTGTCTTTAGATGTTGTGCAATAACTATCTCTTCTCTCTTGTACATAAATGATTTACCTATGCATCCGTGCAAAGCTAGCTACTAAATAAGAGCTAGATATCTTCCCTCTCATCGTTTATCACTCTTCCACATAGACTAATGCTGACATGTACAAGCTAAGAGCCAGCTGACGTGACCTTATTGTACTTGCTCTTATGAGATATGTAGAATAAATTATTAATTACACTCATTTCATGAGGACAAATCATTAAATCTCATGTCACTTCAGGACCCTTTCCACGGTTTGTGTTTGGACAAAACAATTTTTTTTCAAATAATACATTTTTAAAAGTAATTGTGATATTAATACACAAAAAAATAAAATTGCAAAAATAATACTACTTCGCCAAACAATACGGCGAAATAGCAGTAGTCGCTACACCGTTTGGCGATTACTTGTTAATCCCGCTGTTAACGATGCGTCGTTAGAGTTAACGCGACACGAGGCACTAATCGTCATACCGTTTGGCGACAACTAATCGTCGCCAAGCCGTATAGCGACAATTGGTACTCGTCGAACCGTACGGCGACTACTATATCGGCTTAACTTCAACCTGAAAAATAATCATTTTTTGCACGTGTATTACAAAAATACACCCCCACAATTTTTTTTACAAAAATAATCGTCAGCCCGCGACAGATCCTACTGTCGGGAGGGGAAAATGAGAGCAGTAATTTTTTTAGAAATAATCATTTTTATGTGGAAAATATAGATCGGATTTTTTTTTTGGAAATTAATCGTTTGTCGCCTAGTCCAAAGGGAAATATTTGAAAACGAATATATGCAATGGAACGACTTAAATTATTTAGGATTTTTATTAAATAATAGATGTTATAAAGGTTTGGCGAAGCAATATTATTTTTGCAATTTTATTTTTTCGCATATTAATATCATAATTACTTTTAAAAATGTATTATTAAAAAAATTTCCACGTAGAATTGTTGAACACATATTATGACACATACAACGAAAGTTCAGATGATGAAATAAGCAATAGATTATATTACAAGGGCATTACAATAGTAAATGAATTGCTAGATGAACAAACTAAGAAAGACACTCTTTGTCATGGCGAAACAAGTGGTCGTTCCGCCTATCTGGGTAGAGTGGGAATGATGTATAACATTTTCTGCACATTACTGTTCCCGTGGAAGTTATTCATTGTGTTGTCAAACACCGCTCAATCTCTCTTATGAAAGAACTACATGGTGATGCGTAGTTCTCCCAATCGCGGCCGATTGGGTGGCCAATGCTGTATGTCTCGGGGGTATAAGACCGAACTTTTTGGTCTTTATGTGGATTTCTACGCTTCCATATGAGCATGTTATCCCGATTCACGGCGTCCCCTATGTTAATACCATCCGGGTTCCCAGATGGTTTGCGTAACCCATCAAAGATTTGTTGCGTAGTACGGACCTTGGCCGGCTGCTTTCTCTTGTCCCTCCTCTTCGAGAGGAGGTACCCTCTTGCACTTCTGGTGCGTTGGCTGTTAGTAGAGACTTGCCGAGACGCCTGCTCTATTTCGGCTCGCACTCCACCATATGAAGTAGGAGGTGTGAGTTGGGCTTATCCTTGTACAACCGGAGTGTGCCCTGTAGTCAATGCAGTATGCCCGTTGTGGTCGTTGAATAGCACCGTAGGCGTACTCGGGGTCTGTCTTTTCTGGACGGTAGCAGCACCACGGAGAGGGTTACTCCCCCTAGTTATCCCATGCGGGAAGGATGAGATGTGGGTGGTACGTCTCGGGGTCCACCCAGTTGAAGTAGGAGCACGATTCATCCTCGGCCAAGGGGCATTGGTAGAATCTTCGGTCGGTTAGATCGTTGTGGCAGGTATCAACCGCTGCTGGCAGGCCGTGTTCGCAAACTTTGGGTGACACTTGAGGGCGTTCATCCCTTGACTTGAGCAATTTCGTAAATTTCTTTTTAAAGTCTTGTATGCGATGAACTAGTTTAGAATTATTACTTTGTGAGTGGAGCATGAGCATGTCGCATGAAACTCACTGATTGGTTGGTCCCTTGCCCACCAACCATGAGCTCCGGTCGATCCAGAATGGGGACATATCCTGGCAGCCTCTCCCTCCGGGTGAAGTTCTTGGGTGAAGCGGGGTAGGCGTCGTGGTAGTTGTAAACAAATTCATAGTCACATCGTTCCCGCCTATCGATCAATTGGAAGAAGAAACACTGGTCCTTATGCTAAAAAAACCAAGAAGGGTGCATGAAATGGTAGTGTTACCCTGTAATGTATGGACACCAGTAGGTTTACCTTGTAGCGGCGGCCACAACAGTAGTGAGAGCGAGCGGTCGTATCTCCGTGCGTAGATTGCATCATCTTCGTCAGAAGGTTGCAGTCGCATTTTGGCTGGGGCAACCCCGGTAGAACTGGGGCATCAACGGTACTGGCATCCGGGTATTTGGGGGGATAAGTTCCACTTGTTGAAGAGCCGACGGTAGAACGACATCGTGCCCTAATTTGTGTAGATTGGGTTGACGTTTATTGCTGGTCTGGCGGTATTGGATGTCTATCCCTCTGCTAGTTTTATAGTGGTAGTGAGGGGCTTCTCCACACAAGTACAGCACTCGTCGCTTTTGTAATGCTTGACAGCTTGGCATCCTTTATGAAAGCTGTATGTCATGTCATCCCTTTGGCAAAGCTACTTGGCCCGTCCCCCTTTATGAAAGGCACATGAGTAGTCATCGTCAATGAAAGCTGCTCGACCTGTCACCCCTTCGGCAAAGCTGCCTGGTCTGTCCCCCTTTATGAAAGCAACACGAGTTGTCACCGTCAATGAAAGCTGCTCGACCTGTCATATCAGCTTTTTTAGACCGATTTGACAACACATTAGTACCTATTTTTATAGACTGATTTGACAACACACAGACAATAGGCAATGAGTTAATTTTCTTTGACAAAAAAAATCAAATTTCATTGCTCCTTGTTTTTTTCGGTGTGCGACAAATTTGACAACAAATCAGAGTTAAAAGTAGGCAGTGAGCGGTCACTTCGGACTGTGCAGTGTGCAGTTAGTCCATACTGGGTGTACCGATGGGACTTTGTAGCGTGCAGTGAGTAGTCACGTCGGACTATGTGGTGTGCAGTGAGGGGTAATTTTAGATTGATAAAAGTCTTTAGCGAGTGCGTATCCGATGTTGTATTTTCATGTCGTCTAAGAAAGTAAATTACATTTTAGAAATGATGAACAAAGTAAAAAGCGATGACAACACAATTAACGGTGCAAAATAGTAAAACATACATAAAGTGAGAAAGTATAAAAAATGGACAAGATGACAGCCTAACCCTAAGCACTCCCCGTAAGGTGGACCTTGACCCCTACCCCTAGCGCGACCTCTCTTTGGCCTACGTGCTGAAGCGAGTACATAATCTGAAGGGTTGTACCGCTGCGCCAGACGACGCTCGCGGGGAGGCAACGCGTACCTGTAGGATCCGTAGTCCTGCTGCATGAATTGCGTCACTGGAGGGGGCCTGCGTGAACTGCGTCGCTGGAGTGGGCTGAGTCCACTGCGTGCAGGAGAAGAACTGATCCACTCAATGGTTAGGATCGGCGTACCCTGACGAGTGCAGCGACAGAGAGGATTGTCCTTGATCCACCCTGATGGCAATGTGCAGTTCAGATTGTAATATTTAATCATAATTAGATGATACTTATACCAAACGTGAACAATTGAATATTGCTTGACTTACCTGGTGTGGGGACCATCGTGGGGCCGCGTGGTGCTTGCCAACTGGACTCTCCAGCCATGCCTAGGGCCGAAGGCATAGGGGTGTGGCGAGGAGCTGGGTGTGGTAAGAAGGCCCGGGTGGCGGCCTGGATGAGGTGCCACTATTAGTCGCGCCCACGTGCCAACAAGCACCAAGCTCCGCGATCCGTCGACTCTAGGTCACCACATGTCTCCATGCTTTTGTCATCTCGTCCTTTGTGATAGTGACTCCGTCACGTAGCCTAGTCAAAAGACTACTGCTTTGCTGGTGCAAGTCCCTCGCGTGGTCCACTGTCACGTACAAACAAATGATAAGCACAACGACATAGCATAAAAATAGATGATGTAATTTACGACATAAGACTTACCATCGCGTGCATGGTTACTCCTGTCTGGCCTGGGTACAAGTCTGCCACGCTCGGAGTGTACCCGTGGATCGGTGACTCCTCCACAAGTAGGAGACGAGTATGCATCCGGGGCACGTACCAGGCTAGGTACTGTTGGTAGGAGGAGTAGTCCTAGGGCGTGTCCTCGTCAACAATGTCCTCCAGCACCCCATCCCACTGAGCGAGCCATGGCTCCATCCTTTGAGCCAAGGTCGCCATTCTCTTTTTGGGTCCGCGGGCAGAGAACCTTAACAGAAATCCATATTAATGAGATATATAACATAAGCAATTAGCATACTTGTAGTGGGCGAGTAACTCACAAGTGCACTTTCTCTGGAACACGATCCTCCGAAGGAAGAGGGACCAGCTAGCGAAGTCCAAATTGCCTCAGGACTCGCTACGGCGTGTAGTCCTCCACGAAGATGTCGAAGACGAGCTTCCTCCTGGTAAGCCAGTAAGCCTGGTCCCTGTAGCATAGTGCCGAGATCCCCCCTACTGTGGCTCTCTCCGCTACACGGTGCTTACTGTAAGGGTCCCAGATCACCTGCTCGGCCCTCAGGTGGTCAAACGCCTCCGTGAAGGAGTGGTACGCCGAACGTACCTGTAGACCAATATTTGTTTAAACCTCCATTTTTGGCCGCACCTCAGAAGGATGTACCGTTCAAGTTATATATATTGGCAGTGGAAGTGACAATTGGAGTAGTCTTGGTTCAAGAGATTAATGGTAAATATCAGGTAATCTTTTATTTAAGCCGACGACTAATTGATGCTGAAACAAGGTATCCTCACATCGAAAAGCTCTATTTGTCTTTGTATTTCGCTTGCACTAAGATAAGATATTATATACTGGCTTCATCTAGTAAGGTCATATACAAGGCCGATATAATTAAGTATATATTGTTTGCTCCAATTTTAAAAGGTCGACTTGGGAAGTGGGCCTATAGGCTATTGGGTTCGACCAAACATTTGAATCGGCGAAGGCAGTTAAAGGGAAAGTAATAACCAATTATATAACACAACATAGGGCTGACTGAGTGTCTGTGGTATAATTGTATTAGCCCCTTGGCATTTATACTTTGATGGATCAGTATGCAGAGAAGGTGATGGCATTGGCATCGTACTAATATCGCCAAGGGGATGTAGTTTTGAGTTTGCATTCAGGCTGAATTGTCGATGCTCGATTAATTAGGCTGAGTATGAAGCATTACTTAGGGGTCTACAATTGCTCGACAATCTTGGAGTTGATTCTGTTAAAGTTTATGGTGATTCTTAGCTTTTTAGTGTAACAAGTAAAAGGGGAATATAATTGTTATGACAATATCTTAATCAAATACCTGGATCAATGCCAAGAAATAATCGACTCGTTTAGTTCTTTTTCAATTAACCACACCCCTCGTGAACAAAATGCTAAGGCCAATTTATTGGCATAACAAGCTTCAGGGTATAAGATTTTTGATAGATTGGTTGATTGTGAGCCGATTGGAAAAATGGTTATGTACATCAATATAGCTGATTGGCGATGGAAAATATTGGATTATTTATTGGATCCCTCGAAGACATCCGATAAGAAAACCAAAAGATAAGCCTTAAAGTAGTTATGCTCGATAATACACTTTATTATTGGACTTTGGAGAGTTTGTTGTTAAGATGTCTTGGAGTAGAAGAGGCCAAATCAGCAATGGGGGGAGTAGATGAGGGGATTTGTGAAACGCATCAGTCGCCTCATAAAATGAAATGGCTGCTAAGACGTATCAGTTACTTTTGGCCAACGATGTTAGATGATTGTTTCAAGTATTACAAGGGATGTCAAGATTGACAGAAATTTGGAAATATGCAATTGGCATCTGCCGCAGTTTTACACCCGATAATAAAACCTTGGCCATTCAAATGATGGGGTATAGACATAATCGGTTAAATATATTCGGCATCATCTAAAGGGTATAAATATATATTAGCTACGATCGATTATTTTTTAAGTGGGTTGAAGCTATACCTTTGAAAAAGGTAACTACCTTTGAGGAAATTGTGTTTGTCCAGGAAACAATTATCTATCAGTTTGGAATCCCTCAAACAATCATAACCGATCAAAGTACTGTGTTTATATCTAAGGAATTTCAATGTTTTGCTGAAAGCTTTGAAATTAAGCTGCTAAATTTATCGCCTTATTATGGGCAAGCTAATGGTCAAGCTGAGTCGTGAAATAAGATATTGATCAAACTGATTAAATGGAAAATTGATGACAAGCTGATGAATTGGCATGTGACATTGTCAGATGCATTATAGTCTTATCGGATTGCTTGCCATAATCCTTAGAACAAAATCAATTACAAGCAAACATGTGATAAGACCATTAACATAAAATCGGTTAAACAACCGATTTATAATTTAAAAGCATTCCAAAGTAAAGTATCATCCATGGGAAGCCCAAGCATTCATTACATAGCAAAATACGGTAATAAAAGTTAGTTAGACAGAAGTTAAGGGTTAATCCCCAAACCCGATAGCACAGCCAAGGCACTGGCAAGGATCATGTCAATTTCATCAATGATTTTCTGATCCTCTTCAGCTGTGCTAGGGGCAAGGACAACCTTGGCCGATTGGTCTCGGACTACAGCTATACCTTTGGCCAAGGCAACCTTCTGCTCCTTAAGTGAGGACGAGAAGTTTGATATTTTTGGAGCTGCATCAGCTAGGTGGGCATTAACTTTGAGCAGCTCCTCTTCCAAGGACTTCTTGGATGCCTCAAGAGCCGATACAAGCTATTTGGTCTCCTTAAAGTTCTTATTGTTCTCGTCGAGCTTGGCTTTCTTGGCCTTGGTCTCCGCCACTAGCCAATCTAGTAGTTTCTGGTCCTTCCGTTGTGCAATGCGACGCTCAAGTCTTTGCTTAGCTTCATCGACTGATTTTTTCTTGTCATCAATGAAGAAAGCTTCAAGGAGTGCTGCTGTGGCATGCTCGGGGAGATCGAGCTTTATGGCACCAACCGCGTCCCGGATCAACTGGGCATCTTTTAGGAGATCAACCTTGGGGTTGAGCAGGATTTTGCATAGATGCCTTAGCTTCTCTTCATCCCTTGGTGCTGACATAAACCTGGGCCGATGCTCCTTCTGCCTCCACCAAGATAGTGTCAATTATGGTTGGTGGGTGGTCCTTTTTTTTGCTCTCAATATCCGATAGGTCGAAGCCGAGTACATCAACAACAAACGAAGTAGGCTTGGTGATTGCGCTGGAGAGCGGCGGTGTTGGTGGTGTCAGTTGAGAAGGTGGCGGAGGTAAGTCACTTGTCGTGTCTTCTGGATGACTGAATTTTGTTGGTGGGATAAATTGGGGATGCGAAGGAGCGCGCTGTAAAAAAATACATAAAATTTGTTAAGCCAACCACCTGTGAATGTAGCCATGTGCCCTTTTGGTGTGGAGGATGAAGTGTGGGAGTTGTCGGATAAGGAGATCGTCGGCTAGGTGAAGAACTACGTCGGCTGAAGAATCTCGACGCAATCTCTCTTGAGGTTGAAACCTATCAATTAGTACTAGCTTAGGAATGATTTGACCGAAACCAAATCGTCTGGCGTAGGTTGATGGGTGGTAATTCATAAGAAGGTTGAAAGGTTCTTCCTCTGGTATGCAAGCCGACAGAAAGGATGCTTGGAGATAGGAAAGTTTTGTATAATTCTTGGGTTTCTTCAAGCATGACTTCGCTATCGGTAGCAAGGTGGAAAAAGGAGGGGCAAGGATAGTGGTCGACTTCGTGATAGCTAAAGAATTCAGAGATACGAAGGGAGTCTTGGTCAAGTTGGCAAAAGAAGAAGAAATATTTTTTTGGTTTGATCGGGTTTATTTTGGTCTCACCACTAGAGCAGAGAAAAATCTCTCACCAAAGGATCGGCTATTTATAAGTTCTACAAGGTGATCCTCTGGGGTTTCTTCAAAGGGGAAGGGTGTCATCTCTGATATGTTGATCTTGAAAGGCCGACTAAAAATACAATAGAGAAATATTTGGATAAACCACAAAGGGTCTCCAATGTTCCCTACTGTATATGACCCTATGGTTGTGTACAATTGACAACGGATTTCATGCATCATTTGGTAAACTGCCCTAGAAATAGTTTATCTAATGCAAGCCGATGGCCCCCAACCAATTGTTCAGCTATCATTTGATAAGTCTCAGTCGAGCCAAGAGAACAATCACAAAAAAGGAATCGGTTGAGCCACATATTTAGAAAAACTATGTGCTCCCTATCGGACACTAGGACGACTCCTCTATTGTTTTCTATGTATTTACCCCGTCCCTCCCCCTTGGTGGTCACGAACTTATGCCACGGGTTGGTATTAAAAGCCGACAGCTGCTCACCATCTGGTCTAAGATAGCAGAGCTGTGTAACATCAAGGAGGGTTGGGCCGATAAGGCTGGGTCTAAAGATAAAAGCATTGAAAGTATTGGACCAGAAGTAACAAGACACGACAACTAAAGGTTTATTGGGGGAGGAGTTGGCTAGAGAAAATGGGAGACATCTGCTATCCCCATTTGTTCCCAAACTAGGAGCTTTTGGGCAGTTACCCAATCTAACCAATCGCGCCACCCGGCTAACGCGGCCGGCTAGGCTCTAAAGCTTTTATTCCATCCGGCTAAGTTAAAGCCTGGGCATTCAGGGGGATTCTAGGAAGTTCATGTTCTATAATAGCTGATGGGTTGGTATTTTCTATCGGTTCTAGGTAGAATTAAGTTTCGCAGTTAGGGACAGGAAAAAACCTAGTTGGGGTCTATTGGGATCAAACAAGCCGATGGAATTGAGAACTGAGAAAAGAAGTGTGAAGCCGATGAAGAGGAGATTGAGACCTTAAGCGCGTGAAAATGATGGGTGAATATACCTTGTACTTATAAAGAGCAAAAGCAGTGGCGTTGGCGGGTAAATCTCGCCCAACTTTTTGCTGCAGTTAATGCATTAGATCGTGCATTTGTACGATTTGCGCGGGAAAGTTGCCATGAATAACTCAAAAATCGGTGGAAGTTGAAGAGATGTACCTCGAAAGAGAATGTTGGTATTCGATGCTTCAGCTGATACTGCTGTTTTTTTTAGAGATTAACGCAATCTTCCAAAAATAAAGGGCATAAGTTGACACCAGAATTTAGCGTATGGCCGATTTGGTAAAAGTTTGTTAGTTTGGTATGGTTATTTGATTAAAGGTCAGTATTGGATCTGGAAAGTATTATTTTGGAAATTCATAAGCCGATACAGTTTCTCTGAATATAACCGATATTAGTTCTAAAAGAAAGTATCTCGGGGAAAGTTGAAACCGATATGGAGTGTTTTACGAGCAACATAGAATGGACACAGCAAATTAATCAAACAACTCGTATTACTTTTTTATTTTCATTGACAAGGAGTAGTATTTTAGACTGTAAATCTTTCTTTGTAATTCGCTTAAATCAATAAAGTTGCGCATCACTGATTATTTGTTTCGTCGACTGCCATCTAGGTCCGTTTTTTCTCCAATTTTGTTGTGCATAGCTTTTTTTCGGAAAAAATCTACCTTTGTCCTTGTTTAATTAGTCCAATCAGGCTGATTAGATATATAGGTTACTTTTTATCTAATCGGCTTAAATGGCCGTTTAGGTTAGATCAGATTATAGCTGAAAGAATTAATCGACTTAACGGCTGATTAAATCACATATTGCTCTTCTTACCAATTACATGATTAAATTGGTTGGCACGCCCGCACCTAAAAATAAACCCGGTGTTTGCATGTATTGATTACCAATTGACCCTCCTTCACGTTTTTTAACATCAACATCGACCCAACAAAGAGATATACCATTTACTAATGGTATGGTGGGTAATTTCTCTTAAAAACCAACCAAAAACATCTCTCTATTGGCATTTGCTTCTCTTTATAAAACCGCTTGGCTTGGCCCACAAGTCAGATAAGAAACCTAATATTTGAGACAGCTGGCCTGTTACTTTTAGAGGAAAGAAGCCGTGCCAAAATGGGACCTATGGCTAGAGGTGGGCACTTGGGCCGGGCTCACGGAATGGCGGTGCAAAGTCCAAGACGCGATTCTGGGGGCCAAGACGCAATCATGGCGTCTGGCCGGCTCGAGGCGCACGATGGACGACACGACCCGGCACGATCGTTTGGGTCAGGCCTATGCCGGCACAGCACGAATGGGCACGAAATCACGGATTAAGACCTAAAAGTTGGCAGATATTGTTAATTCACGGCATCTTCAAGCATTGCATTTATGTTTGATATTTTGTTGATGTGGTTAGTCTCTTATTTAATTAAAATAGGTAGTTAAGTAGTAGTGGTGTGTTTTATTTCTTTACTCGTCACAATAGTGCAAATGGGTCGGTCTAGACAAGACAAGGCCTGAAAGCACGGCCAAAATGGACGGACTGAGCTCGCCAAAGCGAGTCGGCCGCACGATGAAACGTCGATTCACCCAAAACACAATAGGCGGTGGTGACATGTGCGGCGCGGCCACCTCTACCTATGGCTTACTGAATGGAGACGCTTTTACACAATTCGTCACCGCCATAGATGCGCATCATCTTCGCGGTCACAGGCTCGTGCGTGGAGATTTATGCTCCTATGGCCGTAGATGGAAACAAGTACAACAGTATACGTGTAAATTGTACAGCGGGGAGGCCTGCGACCGCGAGTCTGCGAGGTCCACCACGGCGTTGTATATTCGCCCTATTATGTGAGACGACTTTAGGTAGGAAAATACTAGCATATCCGAGGGCTCCAACCCGTGTTCGGTGTGAGAATGGGATGTGCCGTGATATACTGATATTTGTATTGTGTTGCGTCGGGCTCCTCCCGTTGTTGCATGGACGTCGTGGGCCGCACGGCAGGTGGCGCGTCTAGTTGCCATGGGGCCCGGCTGGGCGGGGCCAGTGGGTGGTGGTGACCTCACACGCTTGACCACGAAACCGAACCGAAGGCCCCAGACCCAACAACTACTAGAAAAACCGGCTCCGTCCCATCGCTGCTGCACCTCCTGTCCGTCTCCCGAGCCGACCGTCCTCCCAACCCAAGCGCGCGCAAACCCAACAACGTGCCCGCCCAATGGGTGCCCCGCTGCACGGCCCCGCGCGGTGCGGGCTGGGCGTTGCAAGTGCGCCGTCTATGTGCGCAGTGGCGAGCAGCACGGTCGTGCGGTGGCATGGACCGGCCCGTGCAATCCTCAATGAGCAGCCCGGGTGGCCGTTCACGACGTGCTGGGTATGCGCGCGCGCCACACGTAAGGGTAATAATGGGCTGAAGTTCAGCATAAATCTAATATAAATTCAGATTTTTGTTTATTTGATCCACTCTAGTTCAAATCTAAAACTAATAAGCTTAGGTCCAATCCAGACCTAAATAATGATTTGGACCTTGAGCCAAACCATTTACATGTAAAATATTAATGTAGATGTGACCAGAATTAACACATAATACATGACATACAACGATTTAGTATAAAAATGTAAGGTCCAAGCCTGGTCTAGATCTGGTCTAAATAGCTATAAATCCAAAATAAGTCCAATCCATTTGTAGTTTTAGGCTAGTCTAATCCAAAAGCCTAGACCAGTCCAAACCCATTATCACTCCTAGCCGCACGGCAAGAGAGAACCTTGGCCAGCTGATGCACATGCCTAAATAAAGAATAAGTTTCACATAATTGCATTTTTTTTACAAACTATCGTAAAATTATAGATTTTAAATTCTATTTTACAAATTTATAGATTTTAAGAGAACTAATATCACAAACTACATGATTTAGAATTGACTATTTCTTGTAACAAGTTTGACAGTATGGGTTCATATGATAGCCTCACGCACAAGTGAAACGAGAAATGAGGGCGTGTGA
The DNA here is from genome assembly GCA_036346355.1 of Rhipidocladum racemiflorum. Lineage (NCBI taxonomy): Eukaryota > Viridiplantae > Streptophyta > Magnoliopsida > Poales > Poaceae > Rhipidocladum > Rhipidocladum racemiflorum. Next base: position 5,835,438 of record CM070577.1, read on the forward strand.
GGCTGTAACAGACTCACACTGTCAGACATATTATCAGAAACAGTTAATTTTAAAATATGTAGTTTTGTGACACAAGCTCGCTGAAATCTGTAGTTTTGTAAAAAAAAAAACAGCGAAAACATGTAATTTTATGATAGTTTGTCCAAAAAATTATAGTTTTGTGAAATGTTTGTACACAAAATTATAGTTTTGTAAAATTTACTCTGAATAAAATTAGTATGGAATGAGGCTAAAAAGAGATAGGAACTCTAACCTGAATGATTTAAAGGTTGTTGGTTGGTTTCATTTTAATAAAATGGAACTGCGGCGCGTTGCCCTATGTTTCGAAAAAAACCTGGGCTTGTTTGGATTTAGATTTTTATGAGAACTGTTTTTTCTTCTTCTGTGAACCAGTTTTCCCATGGTTTTAGGAAAATATTGTTTGGATATCATAGCCAACGTGAATTTAAGGAAAGACTGAATTTTCCATAAATCAGGTATTTTGCGTTTTGAGAAAAACAAGTCAACGGCGTTTTTCATAAAATCATTTTTTGGCCCCTAACATGTCGCTATTTCTCCGCTTCAGCATACATATGGTTTTTCGGCGCCTTTCTGCGCGCCTTTTCACATTCGCCGCATATACGATTACATGGTAGAAAAAAGGGAATTGCTAGGGATCAGACGTCTGATTTTTTTGCAACATTTTTTTTTCTATACGTGAAACATTTTTTCTACGTAGTGAAATATTTTTCTTCGACAAACAGTAAAAAAAAATGTTTCATACAGTAAAAAAATATTTCATACGTTCAAACAAAATGTTTCATACAGTAAAAAAAATATTGCGCGGCGTCCGAAAAAAAAATTAAAATCGGACGTCCGGCTGATAGTTCCTAGCATCTCCAGCAAGGGCCCCTAAAACAGGGCCCCTATTTTGGATTTAGGACTTCTATTTTTACTGTTTTGAAAGACAAGTCCAAAGAATGACCCTAAATCTCAAAATTTCTATTTTAACATATCCGCTATGTATAATCTTCATTTGACACCACTAAAATTCAATCAAAAATATTTGTAATACATAAAACATAAGCATATTAACATTTACAATTTAAAAATATGATATTTCAAATTTAAATTTAAAATTTTCAAAACATGATAAAATTTTCGAAGCCTCTCATGTATTTCCCTATCTTCAATAATAGAGGTTGTACTCGTGTCCCTGGGAATTGGGGCTTAGGAGGTAAATTTAGAGGCATCCTAATTTTAGGGGCTTGAGTTGGGGCCTCCTGGGAATTGGGGCTGAGGAGACAAATTTAGGGGCCCCCTAATTTTAGGGGCTTGAGTTGGGGCCTCTTTGGATCTGTTTTTACTACACCCTATTTTAAAGTTTAGGAAATTTTGGTTTAGACTCTCTTTGGAGATGCTCTCTATAGCTGTACTAATCCATTCAAATCAAATACAACACCATCGTCACTTGCCGGCTGCTGAGATGGTTGGCCGTGGTTCTCGACCTGTTTCTGTCCCCTTGGGTCTCTCTCCACGTGTGTGTTGATTAGTCTGCGGTAAGATCAAGTCTTCTTGTTGAATTCAATGTCATGGCCTGTGGACGAGGGAATCCATGGCGGTTGGGCGGGGGCTTCCACGCAAAGAGCTCGGCTCCGAGATATATATATATGATGGCAATGGCGGCACAAGACGCCTTCCCTGGCTGTGCCTCGCGTCGAGAAGGACGGTGCAAGGAGCTGGTGCTGCCAAGGTTTCAAATCTCGTTTTGGTGTCTCGTATCGCGCACACGTCTGTCGCTACTAATCGGGAAGAAGAGGAGCCAGGAAGGATGATTGATGTGCTCGCTTGCCTCTGATGCGTGGAGAGACAAGGAGACACAGACACATAATAACAATTCAAAACTGTTTTTTTTCTAAAAATCCTGCTAAAATCAATTTTCTCAAAACTTATTTCTAAATCCTGAGATCCAAGCAACCACTTGAAGAGCAGCGGGGGCCGTATTACTGGTTTTCGTTGGGGAGGATGTGGGCCATATTGACTTCTTCTTCTCGTATACTCTCCGTCTGCACATTTTCATGGGGTAAGCAAATCATGTTCAGTTTGGCCCAGTGTTTGCATCAGTGTGTATCGCATTGTATCACCGTAACAGTGTGCGCCGGTGCTGGACAAGGCGCCAAGATGATCAGCTATATATATAAATTCTAGAAGAAAAAATACATCCGCTAACAATGCGAGAAGGAGCATGTGTATTTTTGGAAGTACTATCTCCGTGCTGTGCGCGCGTCGCGTGTGGACTTGCGAAAACACAAGCTTCACCCCACCTGAAACGACTGACGAGAACAGGTGTTGCCAATACCGTAAGAATCCAACAATTAATCCTTCTTGTTTACCTAATCCGATCCATAATGCGCGCCAAAATCACATAAGATGCATGATTATGCTCTTAAAGGTCCGTAATCCAAGTCCCTAACCGACATCGTGGACTTTCAGCGCAACCGGACATCTTGCAGTGTACCAACAGGAGAAGATCAACTTAGATTCTTAACAGAAACCCCACTAATGAACTGCTAATGACCGGGACCTCAAGCTGTTTGTCACCTTCCCTGCAATTTCCTCTCGAGGGGAGGGGACACCAAAAATCTTCACTTGTACCCAATATTCAAAAAAGCGGGATTCAACGGCACCTAGGCGGTGAGCCTCCGCCTCGCCTAGGCACGTAATCGTGCTCCAGGCAGAGCTCGGCGGACGCGTAGGCGGGCGGAGGCGCTGCTGGACGGAGGCTAGGCGGCTGCTAGGCGGAGGAAGCGGCGTCTAGGCGCTCGGGGTGAGGAGAAAAGGGGGAAAAGCGGGAGAGAGGGGAAGGCTAGGGTTATTTGTCAGCCGCCATCAAAACAGCCGCTTGCCCACGCGTCCCCGCGCCGCCCGAGCTCCTCCGGCCTCCCCGCCACCAAAGCTGCCAGCCGCGCTCCTCCCCCCGCGCGTGCTGCTCCTGGCCACGCTCCTCCCCACCGTCGAAGCTGCCGCCTCCCGCCCAAGCTCATCCCTCTGGTCGCCGTGCTCCTCTCCGAGCTCCTCCCTCTGGTTGCCGTGCTCCTCTCTGAAGCTCCGCTTGACTCGACCTCTGTGGCTCTGATACGCTAATCAGCCGATCGACTCAGTGCCCAGCCGAGCGGTAGGTGAATATGTGATACACACAATATACTTGATTGATCTGTATGACTGTATTCTGTAGAAGTGTAGAGTATTGAATCTATTGATTATTGAACATTAATATATGTGATACTAAATCTTTTATTGATTTTTTTCTTCAGCCTTCTGCTTTACTATTCTCTGATTGACTCTTTGTGGTACTAAATCTCATAAGTTTCTAGTTGAAATTGTTCAATAGTTATTAGTTAGGGTTTCTAGTCTCTGTCATACACTGCACTAAATTCATTGTTTGTTTAGTATTATAGAATGCACAAGTTTGCATTTCCTACACTAGAATGTCGTCAACTGGATCAGCGGCAACAACTAATAAGACCACGACGAATCTTAATAGGAGGTCGGATGACGTAGGATGGGCTTATGGGGTTCTAATCGATCCATCCAACTTGGAAAGAGTAAAGTGCATTTTTTGTGGCCATGTGAGCTCGAGAGGGATTTATCATCTTAAGCAACACGTTGGCAAAGTTGGCAATAGTGTTGCTAAATACAAAATAGCCTCAAAAGAAGCTCAAGACAAGTGCAAAAAATCTCTTGAAGAAGCAAAATGAAAGAAGAAGCAAAAGAAAGACCATGATGATGAAGTTAGAGAAGATTTGAATGTTTCGTCGGTTGTAGGAGAAGAGGACGATGTAAGCTCAGGACCTATGGACAAGTTTGCACGTCCTATTGATCCTAAAGCAAGCCCGGCTGAAGACAAGTGGCAACAAAATATTACCGAGGCACTTTGGAAAGAGAGAACGCATCAAGTGCAGCAATATGTTGCTATATACATGGTAAATTTTTCTATCTTCTATCTTCCATAGTTCCATTGCTTGCTATCTCACTAACCTCTTTTTTGTACTTTGTATTATTTTGATAAGTATATCATTCAACGCTCTTGACAACGATGAGTTTAAGCAAATGTGTGAAGCCATTGGTCAATTTGGCCTTAGATTTCAACCTCCTACCCAATTTGACCTTCGGGAGAATTTGTTGAGTGAGAAATTCTTGAGAACCAAGAGTTTGCTAAAGGAACGTGAGGAGGAAAAGATAAAGCATGGTTGCTCCATTATGACCGATGCTTGGACGGATATGAAGAGGAGCATAATGAATTTGTGCACACATTGTAGCATGAGAACAAGTTTGTTAAAATCAAAGGAGATGTCGATGTGTCACACACAAGTGAAGTCATATTCAACATAGTGGATGAAGCAATTGAGGAAGTAGGTCCGGAACATGTGGAGCAAGTAGTGACGGACAATGCTTCTAACAACATGGGAGAAAGGGCATTGTTGCATGCCAAGAGGCCAAATATCTTTTGGAGCTCTTATGCAACTCACGCTATCAACCTGATGCTCCAATGAATTGGCAACTTACCAAAGTTCAAGAAGACACATGACCAAACAAAGGTATTCACTATTTTCATTTATTCACACCACAAGACCTTAGCATTGATGAGGCAATTCACAAAGAAGAGAGATATCATAAGGCCAGGGGTGACTAGATTTGCTTCCGCTTTTCTTACTTTGCAAAGCTTGATGGAGAAGAAGGAAGAACTAAAGAAGACGGCGGTTAATGGAGAGTGGGAAAACCTAAGTCATGTGAAAACAAAAAAGGGGCAAGGATGCAATGGCAACGGCTTTAAATAGAGCCTTTTGGAATGGTGTGGCTTTATACTTGAGGGTTTTTGAGCCTTTGGTCCAAATTCTTCGTTTGGTTGATGGGGATGTCAAGCCATCTATAGTTTTTCTATATGGAGAACTATTTAAGGCCAAGAAGGAGATCAAGGATACCTTTGAAAATGTAGAGAAGAGCTACAAAGATGCTATGGCCATTGTTGAGAAGAAGATGAAAGGTAGGCTTGATTCTCCATTGCACTTGAGTGCATACATGTTGAATCCATATTAAGTTATATTGATGATGCAATCTTCATGGATCCAAACATTACGAAATCATTCATGTCTTGTGTTGAAACTTTTTATCATGGTAATGATGACAAGCAAGATCGGGTTGTAATCAGGAGTTGATCAAATTTCAAAATAAAGAAGGTCCCTTTGGAAAGAAGCTTGCAAGGAATTGTCAAAACTTCGACTATAATCCGGATAAACTTGTGCTTAATTCATGCCTTCATTTTGCAATGCATGCTAACTTGTTAATCAACTCATATAGATAAACATATACTAAATTGTTCTTGCTTTTATTGTTGATAGCATCTTGGTGGAGGCTTTATGGAGGCCAAACATCGGATTTACAAAAGATGGCCTTAAGACTCCTCTCATTAACATCAAGCTCTTCTGATTGTGAAAGAAATTGGAGCACTTTTGAATCGGTTAGTTTCTACTCTTGATTTCCAATATTCAATACTCTAAAGTCTCAATTCCAATCTAATATAATGTCTAAATCTACTTTGCAATTCGTAGATACATACCAAAAGAACAAATAGGCTAACCACTGCCCACCTCAACAGTCTAGTCTACATATAATTCAATGCTAGAATGTTGGCCAAGAAAGAAAGGATCATGGCAAAGAAGAACACTGATATCCTCCTATGTTGTGATGCTTCCGAAGCTCAAGGATTTCTATACGAGGGAGGGGATAATCATGCATTGATTGTTTTTAGGGATAATGAGAATGAGGAAGAGGTAGTGCTTGGTATACCATGGGGAGTACTTGATGAAGCTATGGGTATTGGTGAACAACTGGAACTTCATAGGAGTGCAAAAGTGAGAGAGCTTCATGATGATGATTTCTAATCCGAAGAAGCAGAGGGCAATGAGGAGGAAGAGGTGGCCGTTGAGTTCGAGGATGACGAAGATGAAGTGTTGCCACGAAAGCTCTATCCTTTAGAGGATTGATCATTTCATGATCATTGGCTCATTTATCATATTCTATCTTTTATGTCTATTTTTCACTCTTTTGTGGAACTTAGTTATGTGTGGGACTATAGTGACTATATTATATGTGGAACTTAATTTTGTGACTATGTTATATGTGAGTGTGAGACTTAGCTTTGTGACTATATTATATGTTGGACTATATTTTGCAATGTCCACCTAGGCGGGCTAGGTGCTAGGCAATGGGCCTCCGCCCGCCTACCACATAGAGTTTGTTTAAATATTGCTTGTACTAGGAAGCTGCCTCTACCTTCCCTGCAACCAAACCTAATTTTCAGCCGGTTAACCCTATATGTTGCTTATAAGTTTATTGGATTGTAGATAGATAAACTGACGATGAACTTGAAAGATCGAGATGACGATCAGAAAAGGGTGAATGATTCTAAATTAAAATTTCTCCATCGTACTGGACAAGAAGGAACCAACCAAGAATCACACACAAAAGAAAGATAACAAATTCTCAAAAACAAGCAGAGGGCAGCACTATCGAGGTGCATGGCGGTAGTGCTGTTTGTGCTGCACTACCGCTCATAAACGGCGGTAATGCTGGGGTCAAGAACAGAGCCTGAAACAGCATGAACACCAAAAGCAAATTTGATGCAACTTTCAATCAGTTGGTCCAAGGTTTATGCAGCTTGGTAAATATCTTCTCAAAAATGTCAGGAACTTATTCCACCCATGAATCCTACGATTGACGTCAAAGTTCTGACCTTTCTTGAATCAAAGGAAGATTGCACCAAGAAGTAGCAAAAACCAAAATCTTCGATCTAGGCTTTCTCGTGAGATATTGATGATCAAGATGATCTTGGATACCTTTCCACTTGTCACAGCAAGCTAGAACACAAGAAGAACAAACTTCAAACGTACTTTATAAAGATCCCTTCATGATAAGCACAAGATCGGTTTCTCACAAGAAGAATGCAAGTTTGCCTAGAGGATTGGGATTTGATCTGAGAAAAAATTCATCCAGTCAACCACTCATTTTCGGCAAGAAGAACTACAAGCAATTAGAAGGAGGGGAGGCAAATCCAAATTGCATAAATGTAAATTGCGAGAAAGTAAATGTGTAATGTAAATACTGAATTTAAATTGTGTAAAGTATAAACATAATGTAAATGTGAAATTTAAATTCAGAATAGAGATGGTGGAAACTTTATTTTCTTTGGAAGATTTTTACAAAGCCTCACAACATGTGGGCAATGCTCAAAGGAACACACAAAATCTTCTTCAAAGACTTGAGGGGAGAGGCATACCCCTACCCCTCTATTTATAGCAACCTTGGAGCAGCCTCCACTAGGGGTGGCAACAGGGAAAATCCCCACGGGGAGCATTCTCCCATCCCTGATCCCCGATAAGCAAAACTTCCCCGTCCCCGACGGGGATTAATCCCCGGGAATGCTACATAAAAGACCAAAAGGCTACATGAGTGAATCGTTAGAGTAATAGTGCATATGTGATTAAACTTTTAGTGAATCACTAGAGTAATGAGTTAATCACTAGAGTAATTCATATTTAGCATGTTTATTAATAATAACCTCACATATGTTCTTTTTTATTTTGAGAATTAATCATCTGCTCAAACCTATTAGTGATATTGCGGGGGTGGGGACGTGAATCGGGGACGGGGAACGGTGGAACGTCCCCGTCCCCGCTATCACCAACGGGGGCAACATTTCCCCTGATAAGCCCCCCGCGAGGGGAAATTTCCCCCCGTCCCCTAATAGAGGAATTCCCTACGGGGAAATAGGGATTGGGGCCCCATTGCCATCCCTAACCTCCACTATTGATATTTTCTTGACCCTCAAGAAACTTCATTAAGGATTAAGATTCTCTCCCTTATACAAGGGCTAAACCACAACCAGATAGCATAACGGGTGTTGCGCACTTCTTAAAGTGAGATAACTTGATCGCTACTCCATCCTCTAAACAGCAATCCAGCAGCTCTCCTTGATCCGAGCAGCTCTAAGATAGCATCCTAGTTGTTCCATTGCCTCCATGGCTTGCAATAACTCTGTCTCTGGTCATCCTCCGGCGATCCTCGATTGTTTGGACCTTCGGTGCATCTCGCCTAGCCCCGGTCATCCTCGCCTCACCATGATCTAGCACCGTCGTTCTGCAACCATCAAAAACAAAAAAACACATCACATAGCAATGTCCAAAATGATATGCAATAAACATTCAATTTCTCAAATCTCAAATATAATTCAAATCAAACTCAAACCCGAGCACACCTAGCTCAAATAAAGTCAATTACTCATCACAAAATATAGATAGACCTCCACATGGTCTTTCAAAACTGCTAGTAGTTTGTAACTGATGAAGACCCGATTTGCACTTAGAAAATTAGACCCCGTTTGGGACAGCTTCTGCTTAAAAAAATGGATTGTTTACTGGACGGAAGGATTTTGGATTGCTTCTCCTACAATCAAAAGCTGCCCTCTACATAGAATCATAATTCGGGTGGAGCCTTACAACCTGTCCCAAGGGGGCCTTAGTAACAACACTGCTATTGCTATGCTACGAGTTCAAGGACCTCTGCTGCAATTTTCACTTGACTGTCATCCGTTGCAAATACCAGAATGCACACTTTTTATCTGTGTTGATGCGATGGGAATTGTTGCGAACGTATTGACTTATGATCTAAGGGTGCATTTGGTTCCCTGGATGAGGCTGAATGGGATATGATCATCCATGTATTTGGAGCCATCCAATTGTTTGGATGAGTAGATGGGTTAGATACTGTCATCCAGTTTTTGGGAATACTCCCCCGAAGATGCTGGATAGAGCCATCCCAAAAAAGGTCTCACGGGCTCGTCTAGTTGTTGCATGAAGAGGTATATTTGATCAAATTCAACAAATTTTGGTCAAATTTTGTCCAAAAATTTCAAACTAAAATTCGAAATCTTAGTCATAACTAGCCCATCCATCTTTATCTATCCAACCAAACAAAAAAATTAGCTTATTTTATCCCGTCTCATCCATCCAAACAAACAAAAATTAGCTCATCCTATACACCATTTACACCTAACCAAACAACACATGAATAGCTCCATCCTACCAGACTTGCAATGCACGCTCCTCGAACTCGAAAGGCAAAGCACCAAAAGTTTACGTTTTCTTTTCACTGTCCCAAATTCCCAATAGAAAACTTGCACTGCCTCCATTTTCCCCGAGGAAGACTTGACTAATTCGAGGGACTAGAGATCAGATCATTGGACAATTGACATAGTAATTGCCTGCCAGTTTGATGCGAAAAAAACGACGTCAGAACGCTAACTAGCTAATGCGTACGTTCTTCGGATATGCCGCTGTCCAAACAAGAAGTATATATAAAACAGGGTTTGATATAATCTTTGCCGCGTTCGTTGACTCTAAAATCTGAATTACACCAATTCAATACAAGCCCATACGTTTAAGTTTGATATAATCTTTGCTATGCTCGGCTAACTCTGAATTACACCAATTCAGTACAGATCTGTACATTGCATCTGACTCATAACTGAAGTATTTAGTCAAAAGTATATATACTTACATATCTGATAGAATATTTCAGAAGTAGTAACTTGACCTTGCAGTCTAATGATATAATCTGGCGCTTAATATTAACACCAGTCTCAGCGAGCAGCTGATTTGAACAAATTTCTGGGACAATTTCATGAGTGAATGGTGATGCACGTTTGATTATGCCTAGCTGCCAGCCCCTGGCTTCCTGCTCAAAGTCAAGGACACCGAGGCAGTTCACAACGTCCTTGGCATCGCCATTGGCCAGTATCAAATTTCCAAATTGTGTATGTCACAATCGGATTATAATTTGTAAGGCTCCCTTCCTTATCTTTGTTTCTGACGTCGGTCTATGGCGTGCGTGCAGCCTTTGCTGACCTTTCACTTCACCACAAAGAACGGTAAGAAATTTGCTTAACCGAGGACAAGAACCGCTCCTTAGAATCGTTAACCATCTTGACCCAGATAATGGCCATCCAGGTCACTATCTATGGCAAAGCCAACCAATTTTCCTTGCAATTAAATTCACTCGGAGGAGTAACGATCAACGACGATGATCGATCAAATGCGAGGGCAAGGGAGGGATGTGGGCCAAGTACAATTGTACAAAGCAATTGTCATTCAAAAGTCAAATGGATGAATGCAAAATTAAGAGTATGAAACTTTCTTCACTCCTACGAAATCGACGTGGTTTCGATTGAGTTGATGGCAAGACATTTCACCTCGCTTAGCCTCTAAACTCGGTTTAGTGGCTGCTTCTTGAATGATCAGCTTGCGAAAGCAATGGTTGAAACAGTGTAAAGACGCTAACAATCTAGCATCGGGGGATTCGTGGAGCGAGTGCTCGTGTCGGAGTGACAGATGCGTCGCTAAACTGCACAGTGATCCATCCATTAGTGTAGAGACACAAGTCAACAGAGGAGCTCGAGCGTCTTACGGAACTTCCACTGCTTTCAGTTTACCATGTTGACTAACTTGCACGAATTTGAAAGGCAAATTTCCGTCTCTTCCTTGTGAAAACGACGCGCATTTGAGGTTGCATTCCCAAGCAGGTCTCGCGGGGTTCTTAAGCCTGTAAGAATGTACTGTTGTCTCGCATACAGTTTTGCACAAGGAAATGAGCTAGCAAGGAGATGAAATGGTAGGAGCTGAACCAGACTACCAGGTAGTGCCAGCTGCTGCTGCTAGTCTGCTACTAGAAGCCTGCAAATAGTGTGTGTGAATTGGTAAGCCGCTCGTGCTCAGGGTGGCCCCATGGCAGGAGGGGGCTCACAGGTCGTTGGAAAGGGATGGGGGGAGGTGAAGAGGAGGAGGAGGAGGAGAAGAAAGGGGAGCAAAAACGAGGCGTGAGAAAGGGTGTGGATTGGATGGACGTATTCCTGCCCCTGCTCACCACACATAACTTTAGCTTTCCAAGGCCTATTGCATGTCTTTTTTTTTCAAATCTAGTCTACACCGTGTATTCATCTGAAAGCAAATCCAATGGCCTGGAATTTAGATGATGGTTGCTAAAGAAAACATCCGGATGAAACTTATCAAAACCCGTTTCACTGCTAGAGTATATGAGTAAGGGAGTGTATAGGCATCATCCGGATGTTTTTGTCCCAAAAAACATCCAAACTTTGGACCATACGATCAAACCACACATCCGTAGGATCAACCCACCTCGAATTCAGAGGGGTCGTGTATTGATCTGAAAGCAAATCCAATGGCTAGGAATTTGGATGACGGTTGCTAAAGAAAACATCCGAATGAAACTTATCAAAACCCTTTTGCAAAATAACTTTCTCTCTACCGTGAAAGCAAAACATAACGCCTACTGTGCATGTGTAGCACGGAAGGTTTCTAGCGCTGCTATAGCCGCACAGTCGCACACCCTTAGCTCAGCAGGAGCCTCGCGGCTCCGCGGTCGGAGCACTCGGCAAACCCGTGTCGAGCCACGCTACCTCGACAGGTGATTTGATGCCTATGTTTAAATGTGATTTAATTAATTAGACATTAATTAGTCACTAATTAATCCCTCCCTCCCTCCCTCCCTCCCTTCACTCCGTACTCGTGGTGTGTTTTCTTTATGCAGTGGAAGACGCCAAGATGCAATGGAAAAACTCAAAGTTCATCGTTCTTCCTTGACCAATTTTGTTTGGTGAGTAAATCCAACCCGACATGTGGTTTATTTTTATTTACAAAGTGAATAATTCTTGCTACACACCTATTATACAATTTTCAATCTACCTTTTTTAGCTTGTGATGGGTATAAAAAAAAAAACCTAAAGAATTGACATGCAAAATAAAATTATGGCATGAGCACCACCTTAATGTGATGCGATAAAGTGTCTTAACCTATTTTATTGATTGCACAAGTTTATGGATTAATCATTTACATTGTTTATAGATGAAACATATACATTACTGTTGCATATGCATTACCTTTCCTTTTAGAAGAACATTTGGTGTATTTCTTTTGAATTACATTGCAACAGGCCTTGTATCCTCCTCATTTGAGACTTCGTTTGTAGTTTTTGTTGAATGCATATTAAAACTATAGGTAAAACTCCTACATTAAACAAATATTGAAATTCAAAACATGTCTGTACCAAAGAATTTCTATTTGGACTGCTCTAGAAACCTAAATTGTCTAATTTCGTTATTATGCATATTGCATCAAATGATATATTAATGTTGCAAACAAATTTTGACATGCCATGTTGGCATTCTGCCATTGCACCAATAGAAATATTCATTTAGATTCAACAAGAACTAGAGAGACTAAAATCTGCACTTTTTGTGGGAAATAAATTCTGTGGAGATGGTATGCAAACTTCTTCCCGTATATACCTGATACTGATTGATGCCACATGGATAATCCTGCAATCCAACGCCACGATATTAAGTCTGAATTAAGCAACTCAATTTGCATTGAAATAAGCGTCAGGTATTTATTTCCATCTGAATTAAATCGTGGCGTTAGATTGCAAGGACAAGCATCAATCAATATCAGATATACACGAAAAAAATTTGCATATCGGCTCCACCGAATTTATTTTCCTTTTTGTGAGGCTTACACTTTTTACAGGAAGGTAAAATTAAAACTGCTAAATATATATATGCTTTCCAAGTTGCAACACACAAAGTACGTATAATATTTGACACAAACTTTGATTTCGTTGCAACGTACGAACACCTAGTTTATGAAAACATTGGGTGAAGTCAGTAGCGGAGGACGGGAAAAAATTCTGATATGGCGAAATTATTATTTTTATATACCTTTATTATCCGTTATTGCTCCTTGGACGTGTGCATCTCCTATCCTAATCTTAACATCAATTTTAAGGTAAGGTAATAGGATATCATCCTATTCTCATTTCGATAGTAGGTGTATTATAGTGGCGGAGGACGGAGTAAAATTATGATGCGGCAAAATCGGTAGGATGGAATATTAAATAATATCGTAATGCCAAAAAAATTCATACAGAGTATATAAGGAGCAAAGTATTCGAGTTCAATCTATCTGACATCTTGCTAAAATAATTTTTCAAATCCACACATGAAATCATCAAGGTAAATATTTCATAAATATTTTCAAGCATCGATGTAATACGCGCTTAAAAGATTAAGCGATCCACGCGTGGCAGAAGCGGTATGGCAGGTGCCATACCCAGCCATACCTGCTCCTCCGCCCCTGGGTGAAGTCTACATTTGCTAAAAAAAAGCAATGCGCTAGAAAAAGCCAAAGCGTCCTACTTGCATGGCTTCCATTCTACTCCCGATAGACAGCCGGTCTAAACGGTCGACCAAGTGGGCCCAAAGCCATAGCCTTAGTGGAATAGTCTTTCTATTTTTCTTCTCCGTTTTAGCCTCAATTCGGAACCTATTTCCTGCAAAATTTCCTACGGAATTCCAAACTTTACTATTTTCCTTTACATTATTGTTGTACTACTACTATCGGAATTCATAGCTTTGTGACCATACCATGCACCACTGAGCCTGCCTGCCTGCCTACTTTTCACCAAGTGCACCGATGGTTGGGAGTGCCGGCCATCGGTCGCGAGCCGCCGGCGCATCACGCATCCCATGGCAAAATGGTCAACTGGACAGTATAACCACTGCTGGATGGTGGAAATAAATTCGGTGAAAGTTCCCATATATACATGATGCTGATTGATGTATATTAAGTGAGGATTTTAAATTCACCTCCTCACTTAATTCGATGCAAATTTGGTTGTTTGAATTTACCTCCTCACTTAATGTCGTGGCGTTGGATTGCAAGATTGTCCACGGGACATGAATCAGCGTAGGTATGTATGGGAAGGAGTTTGCACGCCTCCTTCATATTTATTTCCGCTGGACGATGGTGTTAGATGAAAACGCTATTTACCGACCCAAATTGATGCTTGAGTAAACCCTATTGACTGAATATTAAGGGGCACTGGGACTAGGAGTATTTCTTGACAACATAAATTAAGTTTTGCAAATCACAACTCAACGGGTTTTATCTTTTCAGACCTGTTCGATACTGTGATCTTTGTGATTCCACAAATTTAGTCAAAACGCAAAGGTACTATGGCTCTTTGTCAGGAAGTGTTGCACTTTGCCGAATCTTCATCCTGGTGAGTACTGCTTGATGCGTACATCAATGTTAGGATTGTTACTTCTTGTGTCGTCACTCGTCAGACTACTAAATTTGAGGGACGTCTGAAAGCTGCAAGAATTTGATGGTGTCTAAACAAAAATTGGCCTTGACAAGTCAGACAAGTGATGTGTTGTTTTCATGAAAGAAAGAGAGAGAGAGGAGAACGATACCTGCAAAGTAACCGAATGAAGTAAATAGAATAGAGCTAATGACATGAAACAGAGAGTAAATTAGGCACAATTGGAACTGATAAGGGTCGAAACAAGGATAAGCTCAAGAGTGATTCTTTCCGTTTCTTCGCGAGCCATCGCTCAAGGAGTGAGCAAAAATTACAATAAGCACCAAGAACGGGTTTTGAAACAATACATACTGCGATAGCATTACTCATATACTCTAGCAGTGAAACGCGCGAAGCCCGATCACTCCGACGACGGCGCCGCGGCGACGGTGGCGGAGGCCATCCGGGGCGACGTGACGGGGAACAGCGGCAGCAGCCGCGGCGGCTCGGCGACCCTCGGCGAGGGGTGCAGGAAGAATCCCTTCTTCGCGATGGCCGCGCGCTCTGCGGCCTCCTCTTCCTCCCCCGGGGACGCCGACGCCGGGGACCGGTTGAAGGGGTCGGCCACCAGCGGCGTGACCGGGCTGAGTGCCAGCGACGGGAAATTAAGCACGCTCGGCGACAGCACCTCCGGCGCCTTCCTCGGCGACGCTCCCGCGGCCGCCGCCATCGCCAGCGGCGCAATCATCTTGAGGTTCTTGAGGCCGCTCCGGCGCTCGTACAGCTTGAAAGCCGGCTTCTTTGGCCGGCACGGGACGCCGGACTGGCTTCCGCCGGCAACACCGCTGCCGCTGTAGTGGTGGTTCTTGGCGGGCCTCTGCGACGGCGGCATGTCGGCGCCGGTGAGCATCTGGACGACCTGCTTGAAGGAGGCGGTGTCGGCCTGGACGAAGGTGGTGGGGAAGGGGGTGGTGTCGATGGTGAGGGGCACGGGCTTGGGGGAGGCCGGTGGGAGGGGGTGGGGCCGGTGGGAGGGGGAGGCGGCGGAGGAGGAGGGGCAGGAGGAGGTGGTGGAGGAGGACGGGGAGTTGGGGTCTTGCGGCGCCACGGGGAGCAGTTGCTTTGGGGCGGCAACTTCCATGGTTGGTTTCAGGGAGGAGAGGAAGGGACGGGTTCACTGCACCGCAGGACTGGAGGAGTGGGAATAAGAAGAGGGAGGGAGGTTAATCAGGTGATTTAGAGGTGAATCAGGTGATGCATATAAGTTGGTGCGTGGGACTTGCATGATGGATGCTTTCTTTCTCTCTCTGGATGCTGTCCGTTTCTCTCGCAGATTTTCTTGCTGATTTTCGGTTTCCAGTATCTCTTTTGGCCCTGTGGTTTTTGTTGCGGTCCTGTGGCTGGTTGGACTTAGGGTATGCATAGTGATATAGATGGTAGTTATTTATAATATATTTTTATATTATTTATAGATAGTACTAAAAATAGTTTATATAATAGATTGTCTATATAGCTATCTGTAATGATCATCCAATTAACATACTGTTAATACAATAGTACATAAAATATAAAACCACTATAAAACCGTATGTTAAATAGTACTATAGTAGACATCAGTTTTCTCTCTTCTTCATATCACTTAAAATCCTACATGATATAGTCTTACAGACAACTCACATATACCATTGTACATGCCTTTAGCGTAGCGGCAGCGAAGCCTAGAATATTTTAGAGCTTAAGATAAGCCAGCTATCGGTAGTTAGCATGAATAAATCCAAATACATTTCATACGAGCAAACTTGAGAACTTGTAGACATGTGATTATCCATAGATAAAAAGAGAAAAATCTACAATATACCAATGAATAACTCTACATGACCTACAATAGAGTAGTGCTTCTATGCATCATCTTCTTCATATAAGTTACACAAATATTAAAACAAACGAAGAGTAAGTAATCAACATCTACTTTTTATCCATGCTTTAATATTTGTGTAACTTTGAAATGGTGATTCATAAAAACACCTCCCTCTACAATATGCCACTCATTATGAGCTGACATATAGGCCTGGGCTCCACATGTCAATGAAATACCAGTGACAAATTATAGACATACAAGTTATTTAGTGGCATACACGGGATTTTCTCATTAAAAAGCAAGTTATCACATGTTTTGCCCGATAAATGTTGTTTCAGCATGTCTAGCTGCAGTAGGGCTCTAGTGAGGTTCCACGGTGGCTCGTCGACGAGCATGATCACTCGTCTACTCTGTCTGAGAGGTGGCTCTGTCAATGATTAATAATTTTGTAATGACTTGTTTTCGGGGCAAAACTTGTATTTATGTACCTTTGGAGTTTGTGTGGTCGCGAGAATCTTTTATGAAATAGTTCAATTCTCAAAAGAACATGAAAAAACTAAAATTTTATATGAAAAAAATTCTCGTAACTCACAACATAGGAAAAATTCCAGGTTTCAAGTAGGGCATTTACTAGTTTTTGTAGGTACGAAGTATATTCTTTTCGAAACCATAAAATACATAAAATTTATAAATCTTGCTTCTTGTCGAATACGATGAAAAAGAGTGGCGAAAACAAAATGGAAAGAGAAAAACAGGTAAAACGTGTTTATTTGGTCACAAGGTAGGAGGAATAGTCCAAAGATGCTTTTGGTGAGGAAAGGTAGCAGCATTGACTTGGGGAACCTCCCTTTGACCATCTGCGCATGTGTGGCCCGGAGATGCTTCCTCTCCTCTCTGACTGTAGCGTCGTCGTCGCCTCGTACTCACCTTCCTTTCCCCCTGCAGAATTCCGCAGCGTCGCGTGATTTGTGAATACCACTTGATCTGGTGTAGTTCGCAAGTAGTGTTACTACTACGAATAGGAGTAGAACGAGGGTTAACAATAATGATCCGGAGCAAATCGTTTGAAATTTGAAAATAAGTAATATTGAGCTAAAAATTGATTCAAAATCGTTAAAAATTGGAGAGATTCACACTCAAAATCTTTGAAAAAAAATTAAACCGCTTTCATGGAAAATCGACGGATTAGTTGAACTTTTTTGCAGTCGATCTCACTGATTTTCGATCGGTTTACGTCGTATAACTTTTTTTAATTTTTTTAATTAGACTGGTGACGAATAATTATACCATGGGTATTCCCAGCAACCCGGAACCTCGAGCGGGCTGCCTTCAAGGCCCAGCCCCAGCCAGAGACCTGTGGGACGCAGACAAGCTCGATCCCCAACCAGGATCCAGCTCGAGCACCCCGTCCAACCTTCTCCGACCGCCCGGGTCGGAGAGCCCCGATTGGGCGTTAAGCACTGAGTACCGCCTTAAACGCGACGCCCCGGACGTCCGGGACGTCGGTGTCAGGGTAGGTGGCTCCTTCCCAAGGTGTCAGGGGAGTCGCCTGCAAAATCAGGCTCCGGTCTCATCGCTCTGACATGCAACAGGAGGAAACGTTCCCTCCCAAGGACTCAAAGGTCATTTGCCATTAAAATCAACCGCCTGACAGGCGTACGGGACGACGCGTCACGTTCCCCCAACAGGACGAAACCTTCCTTCCACCGCAAGCCTACCGACCAAGCACGCGGGGAGGTGGAGGCCGGTCGGACGCCACGGCCGAAGATCAAACCCCGAGACAAGACACTCCTTCTCCTTCTTTTTTCCTTTCTTTAGAGGAGCTCACGTGTAACCCGCCGCTCCCGTCTATATAAGGAGAGCAGAGGGTGTAAAGAGGGGGTGTGAGAATATTTTGAGAGAACACTTGGACAACGAACAAACCCTAACTTCCTCCTGGAAGTGACGATTGTAATACCTCAGAAGGGTATATACACAGCGAACAAACTGGAGTAGGGATATTCAGCCGGAACCAGTATACACTTTGGGCTCCCTTGAGTCAGGCCATTCGAGGAGAGGGAACGCGCGACCCCCCTAGACCAAAAAATTGTATTGCCAGTGCTCGAAACACCGACAACCGGTTTATTGAGTAGTTTTAGAAGCCGAATATTGTCAATATTGGCAAAAATCGAGCAATTTCTGATAATTTTTTGAACCCTAAGTAGAACACTTGTAGTACGTGCTCGTTCTTGGACGTTACAAAGGCAGCAAAAGGTCGTGCTCCATCCGTTTCCTGAACAGACCAATGTTCATGATTTTATACTTCAATCGATATACATAGGGAAATAATTAAATCTTTCGTCTTCATTAACTCACTTACTTTTGAATAATATGTATTACTCTAATCTATAGTAATAAATAATATTAAGGATGATATGGGTATATAAAGAAAAAAATAGTTAAAAACTCTCAAAGCCGTGGAACAACATATATTAAAAATAAAATTCAAAAGCTAAAATAATATATATTGAGAAAGGATGGAGCAGTAGTCTATGTTGTAAAACGGTGACGACCACCGTAGATCAAACACAATGTATGGAGTGAATAGCAAGAACAAACATGGGGAGCACACCATATAGCGAGACAAAATTTGTTATCTCTTTATTAGGTTGATTTTCTTGTACAAATGGGTGCTATATTTATGGTACAACCCATTAGAGGTAGATTCGGATTTGCTTATAACGAGATGAAGTCCAAACATGTTTGAATAATCAGGACTAAGAGTGTTACTATATCTCAACACTCCTCTCGGGCGAATACTGCGTAATAAATATGTCTCATAAAAAGCTCCTAAAAACCAAATGAGAAAAAAGAGATGGAGAAAGGAGTGCATTGCACTTGCACATTGTATTACATTTGTTGCCTCATTAAAAATCTTTATATGAGAAACTTCAAGAAAACTCACTATGAAAAAATAGTGCAACTTATAATCTTCTCGATTAAAGTATTATCTTCAGGATAATGCTAAGGGTTATAGTTCAGGGATTTATTCTCCTGAACTCTGCATATTCCTAAGCAGTCTCATTTCAATGCCACAGATGTCTTTAAAACATGATAGAGTACGACTATATTTAGGGTATAATAGAGCATTCTCTATTATTATAAGAGTGCTTATAGGGAGAACTACGATGGCTTTTCCAATGCCAACTATACGAGCATGGCTTTCGGCGATGGTTATAATGTTTCTTGTTTTCTTAGTCAAAGTCTGAAAATATATAGTCTCCATATGAATTGTATTTGTTGTGTAACTGTCTATCAAACAGATTTCCTTCTACGCCATGGATCATACGATGTTCTATATTAAAAGAATTAATTCAATCAAACAATTGTTACACAAGAAACGTATTGTAAAAATATAGAACAAGCATAGCACAATTAAACAATACCCTGAGAAATGACACTTTATTTAACTTTAAATGATAATCGCTGAACAGGAACGTAGACCAATGTTCATTAGGAACTTAAACACTAAAATGATAAAAGAGACTCTTAAGGAGACTAAAAAAAAAGAAAAATGTGGCATCGATTATCAAAATGAAGAAATATTAAGGAGAATAATTTAGATCTCTATATGAGTCGTGGGTGTCATTCTGGGACTCCTTGAGCCCAGTAGGATCAAGAACTATATCGTCACACTTCTCATTGTCCGTGCGAACAACAGGTTGAACGGTGAAGTATGCCTCAATATTGCTCCCTTGGGTCTTTTTTACTATTTCAATGGATTGCATGTAAAGGTTTGCCAAATGCTTTGGGGTGCGGTAAGTGTGCGACCAATGGCAAGTGCATCCACACATAATGCAGGATTGTGCAGGGTTTGCAGCCTTGTTGGCTGAGTCTTGCTTCTAGAAGCTTTGTGATCCCTTACCTTTACCTTTCAACTAGGACTTGCCACTTCCCTTCTATGTTCTACCATTCTTCCATTTTTTTTTCCCTTTTTGCCTTTTGCCCTTTCCGTGACTATGGCAATTGCTAGGCTATTGAGCATTTGCATGTGTCCCATTAGGAAGGGCATGCTGATTCTTCATCAAGAGTTCATCGTGCTATTTTACTTCTACAAAATGCAGGTAAGCTCAGAGTACTTCTGGTGCTTGGCATGATAGTACTGTTGCTGTAGTATCCTCATATTGGGGTGGAAAGTGCACACCATCTTGTTTATCATTTCATCATCAATAACTTTATGGTTACAAAATGTCAGTTTGGTGATAAGTTTGTGCATGGCAAAGTTATCTATAGTCACGGTCTTAAAATTTTGAAAGCTTAGGAGGGTCGATTCGAGTTGTGCTTTTGGTAGCAAAGCGGATCTTTGTTGGTTAAATTGTTCCTTCGGAGAATTATATAGTGCAAATGGGTCATCCTCCATTAAATATTCGATCTTCAAGTCCACATAGAAATAATGCCTCAGGAAGTGTAAGGTTGCACACTTGACGGCTTCAA
The DNA here is from genome assembly GCA_036346355.1 of Rhipidocladum racemiflorum. Taxonomy (NCBI): domain Eukaryota; kingdom Viridiplantae; phylum Streptophyta; class Magnoliopsida; order Poales; family Poaceae; genus Rhipidocladum; species Rhipidocladum racemiflorum. The sequence goes on from CM070577.1 coordinate 5,855,960, forward strand.
GAAGAGAAGGGGTGTCAGTTTCAGTAGGGATGCAATCGGCTTGGATTCAATCGGATGTCGCTCTTTCTGTATCCTATACCATATTTTTTGTCAGATCCGAAATTATGATACAGATAATGCTGGATACGAATATAGCACGGATAATATCGGTCATGGATTTGAAGTAAATACGGTGCTAATAATGTATTGTAAAACGATGATAATTGCCATAGATCAAACACAATACACCGAACGAATAGTAAAAACAAACACGGGCGAGCACACACGATATGAGGAGGCAAAAACTGTTATCTCTTTCTTCGATTGATTTTCTTGTACAAAAGGGTACCATATTTATAGTATAAACCTATTGTAGATATATTTGGATTCTCTTACAACAAGATAGAGTCTAAATATATTTGAATAATTAGGACCAAGAGTCGTATTATATCTCAACAGTGTAATCAAATGGTGGAAGCAGTTAGAAAGCAGCCACGGTGGTGGGTGGTGTGCTGACTGCTGTACAATGCAAGCGCTTAAAGAGATGCTTAGCAATAAAAAACTGATTTTTCTCGCTACATAGGATAATAAGATGCTTATTTCTCTCTCATTAAACATCTCTGTAAGTGTTTTTGTATTGGATATGTCCGGCCTTAGTGCCTGCGCTCTTTCAACTCATCATCATGGGACTTTCTTGAAAGGACGGGATGTGTGTCTGCCGCTGGTATGTAGCTGTGCAAGTCAATTCCATTATCTTTCTAGATGAAGCCAGGTCGTCGTCGTTAGTTGAAAAAAATTAGTTCAGTGGTAGTATTTATTTTTGGATTTGCATTTGTGCGTTTAGTGTTACTACGTGTCGTTCAGCTTAGTTTGCTGCAGCCATGTTTGGGCGTTTAGTGAGCCTTTTTGAGAGACCAAGGCTACCTCTTGAGTGAGTTGCTCGGTAGTAAGTTTAGTTTCATAATTTGAGAGATCAAATGTCTAGTTTCATAATTTGAGATATTAGATATATTTTTGATGAAAATTCGGGGTGTTTTATGGACTGATTTCTTTATAAAAAGACACAGTAAGTAGGTTGGTGTGTGAAACTTAACGTTAATAATATAACAAACGTGAGAATAGTGTGTGGTAAACTGGTAACTCGACCCGTTGCCCAAAATTCAACCGCATTCTCTTTTCTACGGCAAACTTCTCTCTAAACCTTTTCTTTGGAATTTTTAGTGTAGGGCTAGTAACGATCTTATAATGAATGCTTTCCCAGGACATCCCTCCCCAAATTAACTCCTTCTTAAATTCTGCATTAGTGCGTTAGTGAGTACTCCTACTACGCACCCGTACCATAACACCAACATCAATGCAGCACATCAATACACATAGCACTACTGAAGCTGAACGGAGTAAAACGGTCGATGAGCGACGGTACTAACGTTCTTTCTCCTCCCGGTGAGACTTCGTCCCAAATTTCAAGACCCTGCTCTAAAATAGAACCGAGCAAAGCTTGAAGCATTTTACGATGAACAAAAAATGCAACAATGCTCATGTGTCCTCTGATTAGGGTTTACATTACCGAGTCGACCTCAAAAATTGCCTTCCAGCGGTATCGATTTCCGTCGAAAATCGGTCGAAACCGAACGACTTCAAAGTCAAAATTTTCAAACTCCCATTGATTTCGATCGAAAGCCGATTTTTAATTGATTTTTCATCGGGTTTTGCCGATTTTTGACTGGTTTACGTCGCATAAACTTTTTTAAATTTTTTGCTTTTTTTGAATTTGAATTGGACAGGTTTATCGACTAGTTCTGCTTACCGAGACGGTTTGATACGGTCGAAAATCATGATTTTCGAAAAATAATATTTGAAACCCTACTCCGGATTCTAGACGCGCGATGAAAAGATGAACGAGGAAGTGTGTGTGGGTGGGGTGGGGGGGGGGGGGTGTTTACACCCGTACCATACGGTTTTGAGGCCACGAGAGCGATCGAAATGGGCGCTCCGATTCCGGCGGTTCGATGCACTGTGCGACCAGTATCTTCAGTCCACGGCTGCACGGCGCACAAAGGCGCACACCGATTGCGTGCAGCCCGAAAGGAGGAAAGAAAAGTAGAATGCGAATGATGCTGTTGGCCATAACCAGGAAAGGAAAATCATACGGGGAAAAGAGAGGTGTTTTGTAAGTGGCTCCGGTTTCACCAGTCACCACGACCACCATATGACATGGACTTGAGGCCATTCAGCGAGTCAATACTCGCGTACGCGGCTCAAGTAGGCCGATCTGGTCAACATCTATAACGGTTTCTTTTTCTCTGGGTCACCTTTATCACATTTTTCTGACGTGCAGGCGCGTAAGAAATCCCATCAGATGGCAGGGTAATCTGCTCGGTGCTGATTCACTGCAAGGTACTAGAACTTAGTCTCTCGAGTAACTCATCCGATGTACTGCATGTTACACGCAAACTAGGAGTGCATTCAGCTTTTGAAAAGAGGAATTTGACGGTGCATTATAATGGTAGTATAGAATGTGTAGTAGAAATAATATCTAACCGTTAGTTTGTTAAGAGTGTTTCTACTGCTCTACTACCGGATAAAGTATAAGTAAACTCTAGTTAATATGATCCATTGGATCGAAAAGAACGAACGGTCCATATTCAATGATGGTACTACTATTTTACTACCAAAAAAAAAAAAAAAAATCATTGCCTAGATTCTTATACATCGAATCCTTGTGATAACGCAGGAGACGTACATACTTAACCACCCATTAATTGTCTGTTGGCTTAAGTCAAATGTACTAGTGTATGTACTAGCACAACTAATCTACTGAATAAAGCTCGTTAAAGCCACAAGAGATCATCAATTTCCTCACGCAAGAAGCAAGATGGCAGACCAACAAATACTGGATTACTAAACTACACTCGGTACGGCAATGGCAGTGGAGACAGCATCGATCCGCCGTGGAAAATTGCGGCGGACGTACCATGTCTCCCAAACCACCGGTAGTATCGTGGGCTCGTGGCCGGATGGGGGCGAGATGACGGTCTCGTGAGGCCACATCACCATTTTCCACTTGTTTCTTAAATTTAATTGGTTTCAGCTGAATGCATCTTTTGGATAATGGCAAAAAAAATATAGCATCTACGGTTCAAATGTAGAGCCACTTAATTAGCGACGTATCGACATTAGCTCTACAATTAATACGGTCTACAGTCATACGGAGGACAAAGATGAAGGGTTAGAACATGGCATCCCTGTGGCGTACGGAGCAATTAAGGGGTACGTACGTTGATGGTAGAGATCAATGTTTGATGACCTCTGTTTGGGGCCATTAAACCTTCTTTGACCACGAAGAAGTAACCAAGTGTGCAACCGATTCCACATCTAACCTTGACAATGCATGGCGAGGGCTCCTCCCTACGGACCGCATTTAGCTCCTAGAGAGCAACTATGGAGTGTTCGTTCGTTGGCCGGCCGGCTCTCATTGCCTCCTGTAGTCTGTAGCTCCCAATCCACATTTGGTGTTCATTTGACTTGCTATATATAGTACTTTCCTTTATTAGATTGAAAGGCAGCATGAGCACACACACGCGCGCGTGTGCCCCCTTCACCCTTGTTTGGTGCGAATTGCCAGGCTGCCAACAATGACGTTCTTCGGCGCTTTGGGAAATGCATAGTTATGATAAGCAAATTGCATGGCAACGAAAATGTAGGGAGAAAAAAAAAGGCTTCAAATCTGCAGTGCAGAAGTTGTTATCCTTCGCTTTCTCGCGTCTCCTGGATGTGTTCTTGTGAAGCACATACACATCATGCATCCATGGATTTATTGACTAGTTTGGTTCTTCCTCTCCTTGGACCATATATGCAGGTGGAGGACCGGAACCGGATGCCCCTTCGTTGATGCCTACGGAGCGGTGGAGAAATCCAGCACCCGGTTCGTCTTCTAGCTGATCTCACTCGCCCAACTGCTGCCACTGGACTCGCCGGCTCACGAGCCGTGGCTTCACTGTCTCCTATCAAGCGTGAAGAATCCAATGCTCTGGGCAGCTCTACGTGAAGAGCAGTAAAAGCGACATGCACAATCAACTCAACCTGTGCTGCTTGTCTCTGCATCCGTAGCGAGTAGTAACTGAGCATCATGCTGAAATTGTAGTGCATCATGTGTGTGAGAGCTGAAACTTGATCACCACGAGTTCTGAAGTGCGAGAACTTAACCGCGTCGTGATGCAGTAATTCTGTCGAGAGAAAAAATCGGCTTTCGCTGAAATGGGGTGGCACAGCTCAGAGCCGACAAGAACTCCATGTCTTGTGAACTTTGTAGAATAGGACTTACCACCATCCATTGACGAAATGAAATAGGCCATCGGGAGAAAAAAAAGGGAAGAATCATCAGAGCATGGGACCAAGAAAAGGGTCACTGGCTGAATAATGTGTCAATTACCTGAAAGACATTCCCTGAGCAAAGGACATGAGCTTCCAGAATGGCGTATACATTCAACTACAGGGACAGCTTGAATCGTATCTGCAGACCTGGATTGATTTAATGACGCGCAGGCCCCCAAAGAGTGCAGTTTCTTTTTTCAACAGAGGAGCCAAGCTTGTCTCAGATCATTTTTCAAGGCTGTCCTACTACAATTGAGTTAACTGAGCAGAACTGTTATGACCAAAAGATTATGCTGTACAACAGTGTACATAGACTCATCAGTCAACAAAGACATCATGGATAGGGTAAGGTGTCCTAGCAAAGCATAGCTTACACTGCAAGTGAAAATAGATGCAGATAAAGGGACAAGTGGAAAGCATGAAAAGGAAAGGGTAACAAAAAAGAAGAATATACTCCTTATGAAAATCACTACATCAGAACATGTATGAAGGTTGGAGAGTGCCACTGACGTTACCCATGTGCATGAGAAGCATAGTATTCTAGTTATCTAGATACACAGCCAAGTGACACAAGCTCACAACTCATGACGGTTGACTCCAAATAGAACAAAGCCATCTTCAGTTCACATAACACTAGGTTTGATACCACATCACATCTTACAAAAACCTGATTTCACAGCTTGTTAAAAGGAGAGGTCAGCAATGAGTGCATAATGAAACAACATTACAGTACATCTTGTGCACTCTCTATCATAACAGTGCGCTCTCTATCATAACAGTTCGGACTTTCGGTTTTGTGATTGAACCTTACCTGCAATATCAGGACAGAAGATCTAAAGGACTACAAGAATTCTTTGCGAGTGTCCCAAAAATCAAACCAATCTCTCCATGGGAGTGAAACAACAAACATGTGGGTACTAACGTGACTGTTTCTCCACTGGCTTTTCTGAATCATACTGCTTCTCCACTAGCTAGTTAGTTGAGTGGCACTACATATGGAGAGGAGCGCTAGTTGACTGGCATGATTGAGAGAAAGAGTGAGTTGACTACAGTAGTCTAATACTCTAATGGTGTCTTGACACCCAACATAGAACTATACAAAACCAAAGTTTCAGGTATGTAGTAGCGTGGCGTGTGGCACTGAAATCATGGCCAACTTGCAAATTCAAGGAGCGGTCCGATTTCTAGCCTGTCTTTAAATAGAAACTCATCTACCCATTTTCCTCCTCTTTAGCTCCCACATCATTGCTTTTTTCTTCTTCTTCTTCCCTTCTCTGGTTCTAGCCCCAGATTCTGACCCTCAGCAGAGTTATCTTTTGAGGAGGTATCCTTGCCATGGTTCTCTCTGGACCCACCTTTGAACAGACTACTAATCCCGACGTGATAGTATAGTTTTGGCTGTTTTCTTCAGTAACAAGATTTATCTGCCAACCTTTGATGTCTTGTTTCACTGGACTAACTTTTCTGATGACTTCATTCAGGTTACCAGATGTCGTCTCCTCATTCCCAACATCATTTTTACGTCTCCTTGGGGTCTGTAACCTGCATGCTAGCTCCCACTGAGCTCCTATCTCTCTTGGTGCTATGGTTTTCTAGGTGAGTGCCTTTTTTGGTGAGAAATTTTACCTACTCTTGTGTAATGGCGCGTACTTTCAAACCATTTGCTAACCTATTAACAGAACGCATGTGAGGCTTTTGCTCAACGCAAGACGACCGTGACAAGCATGCAAGTGAAATTCATGACAAAAAGGTACAAACCTGACGGAATGTCAGCCCTAGTTCCTGTGCCAGGCTTTGTTTAACAGCACGGCTAGGATACTGGTCTATTTTGAAATGTTCATGTAGCCTCTGAAAAAAAATAATGAGGTGTTTGCAACTTAATTGATCTTGTTATAGCAATCTAAATTAGTCGAGCTTGTTCGGCTAGTTATGAAAATTTAAAACCACTGATACATGAACAGAGGAGAATAAATCACTGTACCTGATTAATTATTGGCCCAAGATGTCGTTTCTGAGCTGTATTGTTGCTGCCATTACAGGTAAGTTCTCCTGTATGTTGCCAATTTAAGAGGAGCATGAAGAGCATCAGGGTGCAAGCTTTGTCGAGTACTCTGTGGAGTGAGTTCATTACTCTGCTGCATAGCCCCTGTTCTTCTGGAGCTTTTGTGCTCAAAAGAATCCGCTTCACTTTGTTCTTCGTTATCTTTTTCGGGTGTGCTCTTCCCAGATCACTCCTCACCATCACTTGAATCAGATGACGCTTCCCCATAAGCCTCTTTTTCAATTTCGGAATTTAGAGAATACATGTCAAGTTCACAAGCCGGTGAAACACATGCATGTATGAACCCCACCCCCGGTGAACCGCTTATAATGACTAATGACACATGCAAAATCAGGTCCCCATGATTCCATGACTAAATTCAAGACCGCACAGACCAGCTGTTTATTCAGTGCCAGATTATCAATGACAATGGAATGCATGTATGTCTAAGATTATGTTCCAATGATGTTGATCATCCGCATGACTACCTTTTTTAATGTACAATGCAACTGTTGAATTTACCTATATTTCATGAATAAAGTAAGCACTCTAATGGCTGACAGTATGACAAACAAATAAACGTAAGGCTGACAGTAGTTGTAACATAGTACTTGCAATTTGCATTATAATCCAAATGTCAATCATTTACACAAGAAGCCAACTAGCCCAATCCTATCAGCATTGCACTACATTACCTGCCACACCTTCCTGGCATGTGCTACCAGGGGCGGATACAGGCCCCGGGCTGCCCGTGCTACAGCCCGGGGCCTAGTACCGAAAGCCCATTAAACTTTTTTTTAAAATTATTAAAAAATGATTAAAAACAGATACTTAATTTAAGATCAGTTGGTCCAGCCCGGGGCTTGGGCCTGGGCTGGCTCCGCCACTGTGTGCTACCAATAGTCATCAACATCGATCCACGGCGTGCAACTATCCTGGCATTTGCTACCAATAGCCATGCATCAACATCCATGTCGCAACTATCACGAGGTTGTCTCAACAATTCAACGAACACATCTCATACAATCCAAGCTGAGTGCTAATGTTTTTCTTGCCTAAAGGCATGAAGGGAAAAGACTTGCAACCTGCAGCGGCAAATGACAAGCCAACTAAGATTTCTCGTTCGACAAGGAACGAAATCAACAAGCTCCGAAGAATCCCAACATATCTCCGAATATCTAGCCAAAATAAGCCATCAGAACCCTAAAAACCACACCTAGTTCTTACTGAACCTCCGGGCCTATCCATCAAACCATGATAACATCGAACCAAACCACCCTTACAATCACCAAGCCGACAAAGCTCAAAAGCCAACGAAAAATCCCAGCATTCCACGCCACAAACCCACGGTTTCCGCATAGAAGAAGAAAAAAACCACACCGAAAAAATGAAGGATCCATCATTTGCTCTGTATATCTTACTGATATATAGCCTTAAGACTCGTATATCAATGAGACATCATGGGGTAAATAATCAATGACACAAGTAAGTGATGGCAAATAGTCAATTATTCCAAAATTTTTTGGGAACTTAATCGCAAACCACCGCTCCACGAATCTACCTTGGGCCTTCAGATTTGAATACTACGGCGGGACAGAGCCGAGTGTAGCTCGGCTGGGATTAGTGGGCCTCATCCCCTCCTCTTACCCGGGTTTGAGATCAAGACTCGCCCGAGGTGCTTATTTCCTTTTTAAGTGCAAGCCAGAGCTGATGGCCAAAATTCATAAAAAATATTACGATAGGGTGAACGAGAGAGACTAGCTCGCGCCACGTGGTGGTAGTGGAGTAGGGCGAGGCGAGAAGGGCGTGGGGACGGGGGACTCATAGCATGAGTCGTTGCCGCTGCCTCACCGGTGATGATCCCTCGCGATGAAGCGTCTGGTCTTGGCCCTGTTTGTTTTCGCTTAAAATCTGATTATGGATGAAAATAAGCGATAAACCCACCCAAACAGTTTGATTATTTTTTGCTTATCTGGAACGCGGCGACTGTGCAAAGCCAAAATTAACACAGACCCGAGGGGCTCAAATCGCGGGCGCACCCCTGCGTTTTGGAAAACGCTACGCTTCTTTCCCCTCCTGCCCTTCTCCATCTCCGCTGTCGCTTCTCGCTTCGCCCCGTCTCGCCGCCGTCGCGCCGCCCCTCGCGCCGCCCCCGTCCGCCGCCTTCCGACCTTGCCGCCGCCTTCCGACCTCGCGCCGCCCCGTCTCCGCCGGCGGTCGTCCCGCGCCGCCCCGTCGCCGCCTTCCGACCTCGCGCGCCGCTTCGCTCGCGCCGCCTCTCGGCGACGCTGACGCCAGCTGCGGCCCCGTCTCCGCCGACGGGAAAGGTAATGCTCTGAACTTTTGTTGGATGAACTATGAACTTCAATCAATGAACAAAATGCCTGGCAGATCTGGTATCAATGAAAAACATGCCTGGCAGATCTGCTATGAAATTGATATCAATGAGCTAGTAGTGTTATGTGCTATGTGATGACTACCTTGTTGCTACTCTAAGTATGTTTCATTAAGTGGCTTAGGGGTATACACGTCAATTTACAGACAATACAGAGAATCCATGGGTAATAATCAGGATTACCAAACACTCAGCTTATCTAGACAGCAGATTCTCCACTAAGTGGCTTATCAGAAAAGCCTGCTCGACAGATAAGCGAGATACAGAAAAGCGAAAACAAACAGGGCCCTTGCCAACTCTCCCGTGAAGCGGGTGGCGTGAACAATGAGGGAGGAGGCGAGCTCCTGGGACCAAAAAAATGCAGTAGAATTGATCATTTCTCTATTTTAATTGTTACAATTAATCCTTTGTTTCGTATGTATCACTGATATATGATCTGAAGATCTATATATCAGTAAAATAATCAGTGATATAAATAAATAAAGGTAAATTATCAACGCGATGCGACGTGGCGCGCTCGACCCGTGAGCCGAGACAGACGAGCACCGTTCGGTCGGTGGGGTGGGTTGGCTTGGGTATCCCTTGGCGTGGCGGCTGTTGGGCGTACCCAACACGGACCAAACGAGCGAAATCCTACGAGATTTTAAGCGAAAGCTGCGTCATTTCGGCCGTTTCCGTGCCGTGTTGTTTGGTGAGGTGGCCGAGCGAGCCCACAGCGAAGACGATAAGAATCGCTTTGCCCGTGGCATGGGAGTTGCTGGGCCTGTCGTGAGGTGTCACTCGCCGCGCGGACGGGCCAAGGTGCTGGGCCGAGTGGTGTTTTCGACTCCGGGCCAGGACCACACGCGTTGCGCGTCCAGCTTGTTAGAGATTGGGGAAATACTCCGCGGCGATCGCCGACCAGTGGCTGGCTAGTAGCTTTGGGTCCGTGGATGATTGATCCATCAATCCGTTTTGCACTCTTCTTCGCAATAAATAAATAAACCAGTGTTTGCACTCCTCACGTTATCGACTCCTGACTTAGTATTAATTTACTTTTTTTTTGTAGAGTATTAGTAGTATTGACATACTAGTACACTAGTACTACTAAGCTAGTATTTTTTTTTTTTGAAAGACAGCCTTTGAAGACTGTGTTTATAGTAGATAGAGAAAAGCACAAATACTAGTACAAGGCGTAGAAGACTGCACCATAGAATGAGTAGAGAAAGGAAAAAGAAAAAAAGAGATAGAGGAAAAGGAATAGGAGTTGTCTCTCATGAATACCGCTCCACCAATTTTTTTAGACCTGCTGCCCAACAACAATCCAATTTACAGCCTCATCCTTGATGGACTGAAGAATACACTCGTTGGCTTTGCATTTGTGTTTAAAAAAAACTTTGTTGTTGTGTTCTCTCTACCATTGCCAGCAACTTAGGATGATCAAGGTTTGGACCTCCTTTCGGAGTGTCTTTTGACAATTGACCCATTGTAGGCTCCATTATTTCAGGTGTGTTGCCAACTCTCACCGGTCTGGAAGGAGAAATGGAAATCGAACCCAATGGGCTATGGCCGTTCACAACCATCGAACTTGAGGGCAATCTATGAACAAGTGAAATGTGGTTTCTAGATTGCGATAGCATATCTGACAGAAATATTGATTGGGCCATCCCCTTCGTTGCAGGCATTACGTAGTACAGAGCCTGTTTTGTTGTGCAAGCTAGAGGAAGATTTTGCAACGCGAAGGTGCCCATGTTGACCAGATTGTGGCGGAGTAGGTTTTGTAGGTGCTTCATGCGAACTACATGCGATATGCCGAGTTCGCTGTGTAGATGCCATTTGCAGTTTGTGTCCAGATTATTTCGTCATCAAAATCAGGCCGCAGCAGCATGAACTGTATTTTCAGCCAAAGTTGGACATATTCGGTTAGAAGGTCCACAGTAAGATTGCGTCGAATATCTCGAATCCAATTGTTGTTTAGCAAGGCATTCACTACAGATCTTGCCTTCCGTCTTGAGTGTTTGAATAGTTGTGGCACAGTATCTAAAGGCGCCACACCATCTAACCATCTGTTGGTCCATAAGATCGCCATCTGACCATTGCCAATGGTGATTTTGGTAGCCGCTGAGAAGAGCAGCAGATCAATTTGATCACACGGAGTTGGCATTCCAATCCAAGGTCTATCTGGAGCTGTCCATTTAAGTCATAGCCGATGCAGGTGAAGTGCTCGGGCGAACCTATATAGCTCCTGAACCCCTAGGCCCCTCGTGTTGAATGATCAGCAAACTGTTGTCCACCGTACTTTGCAGTTGCCATCATGAAGTGCATCATTGCCTGCATAGAGGAATTTCTTTGAGAAAGTAAAATAATTACAGTTGCATGAAAAACAATGTGTAGGACATGGCAGACATCTCTAAAAAGGAGTTTGCAGAGCTGGTCTTGGATGGCAGCAATTATCTGACTTGGGCGATGTATCTAAATATAAATTTGATGGGTAGAGGTTTCGGTGTAACCATCACAGAACCTCAACAAATGACCCGTAAATTTCACAAGCTTCAAAATATGCACCCCTGCATTTTATTCGGTATCACCTCCACTCAGACCTAAAAACCGAGTACTTGATGGAAGAAGACCCACTTCAGTTGTGGAACTCCTTAAAAGAGAGGTATAACCAACATAGGTCAATCATGTTACCAGAAACTCAACGAAAATGGTTACTTATACGTTTCGAGGACTTCAAGTCCATGGTAGTGTATAATTCAGCAATACATAAAATAAATTCTAAGCTAAAATTTTGTGACCACGGAGTTGATGATGCCGAACTAATAGAAAAAATATTATACACTTTACATCCTTCTATGCGTATACTTTAATAATAACATCGCCCAAAGATGTATACAAAGTACTCTGAGTTGATTTATACTCTGCTTTTAAGTAGAGAAACATGATGAAATTCTTATAAAAAAAATTATCATACTCACCCTACAGGGGCAATGGCAGTGCCTGAAGCATATGTTAATACTCAGGGGGCTAGCAGTAGCAATGGGCGTAAGAGGCGCCATAAAAAAAGAAAGTGGCAATCCAATGCTATGCAGAAATTCAAAGGCAAAAGATATGGCAAAGAAAAATTCAAGAATAATTTTTCTAAGAAAAAATTAGGTCTTTACCATAAATGTGGCTACAAAGGATATTATGCAAAAGGATGTCTCACTGCTCCACATTTGATTGAGCTATATCAACATTATGTGGACAAAGGCAAGAGGCCTAAAGGGGACAATGTTGAAGTTCACTTCACTTCACTAGCAGACAAAAATCTGCAAATGAGATTAGAGGATATTGCTCTGAATTTGAGCACCATCGGATGGTTCAACTAAAGGAAGATGACTTCATGAAAATAGATGAAATGTTGGTTGAATACACTTTCCAAGATCAATTTGGAGACACTGTGTAGCCTCCTAGTTATCCTCTTATATAAATAGCCAGTCATAATTGTTTTACATAATATTATTGTATATTTTCAGTTAACTAAGTTCTGTAGGAACATGGGTATTGTAATTGTATTGTATAATCACATATTGTATTAGTGGACATATAATATATATTGATAGACTTGTTCTATATTTGAGTTAATAATAATACTCTTTATTATAGAATTTGGTGGCACAATCCAATGGAGGACGAAATCTGTCTTGTTGACAGTGGTATCAGAAATACAATATTAAGGGAAACAAAATATTTTCACACTTAGACAAAGAAAAGTAGAAATATAATGATTATCGCTACAAGCAGTGCCCACTTTAACTTCTTAACACTCCCCCTTGGGCAAATAACACAGTCTTCATGTGCTTCGATAAAATCCCCCAAAAACCTTATGGAAAAAAATATGAGGAGAAATTCATTCTCATAATTATATGCCATCTAAAACTCCTTTAAAACCCAATGAAAAAAATTATAAGGAGAAACTTTATGGCATAAATTCATATTCAATGTTGCCTCATTAAAAACCTTCTATGAGAAATCTAGCACATTGAATGTGAACTTATGTTTTGAAGTTTCTCCTTATATTTTTTTTGTCATTTGGTTTTAAAGGAGTTTTAGATGGCGTATAATTATGAGAACGAATTTCTCCTCATATTTTTTTTCCACAGGGTTTTTGGAGGAGTTTATCGAATCACATGAAGGCTGTGTTATTCACCCAAAGGGGAGTGTTAAGAAGTTAAAATGAGCGATTAACCGCTAACTCTTAAAATGGATGTCTTTTGGATCAAGGTGTCTTTTGGACAATGGGTGTTTTTTGGACACCATAAACTTTCACCTATTGGCTTGTATAAATATGTAAACATATGTGCAATAAGAAAGTAATCATTCTCTATTATATTCTCGAGTTCAATTTCTACTCTACTTTCAACACGTGGCTCAGCCAACACCAGTAGGCTTTTTATGTATACCTTCTATTATATGAGAAAGGATTGGAGCTCACTCAGGGTAGCCATGTTAGTTACTTGGCAAAAAAGTCCTCTGAAAAATTTCAAAATTGCATTTAGGTCCTTCCACCCCCATTTTTGTAAAAAAGACCCCATGGTTCCGTAAATTCACCAACGAGTCCTCCACTCATTTTTGGAAAAAAAAATTGTGTTTAGGTCCTTCTACCACCTCTTTTGTAAAAAGACTCCATAGTTCCGCAAATTCGCCGACAAGTCCATCATTTTTTTTTTACAAAATGGACCCCAAAACCAAAATTACGTTTAGGTCCCTCGATGGTTTTTTTTTAAAAGGAGCACGAGGTTTAACAAATTTGCGATGACTCTCAGCAGCCCATTTTTTTTTAAAAAAAATTAACAAAACCAAAATTACGCAAAAAGGAAGCCATGGTTTTGCAAATTCGCCGCCGACTCCTAGTAGCCCATTTTTATAAAAAAACCTGAGAAAACCGAAATTACGTTGAGGGTCTCCCGCAAATTCACCAACGAAACCCCTGAGAAAACTGAAATTACGTTTAAGTTCTTATACATTTTTCTCAGAAATAATCATTTGACCAAATTTCGCACAACGCAGCGTAGCGTGCGACCCTAACTAGTTATTTTTACATGCCAGTCTCTCTGGTGCTGGCCATCTTATCACCGAAATTTTGTCATCCTTGAAAGTACTTGGACTGTGCCCATACTACCCTGCAGAAGCACGTAACTTATGATGATTGTGCATGGAAATAACATGCACTGTGCAGACTTTTTGCATAGCGAAATCATTCAAGTAACATAGAAAGAAATATACAGTATATCCTTGTAGGAGAAAAAGAAAGAAGAAACAGGTAGTAAATATTCTCTTTAATCATAAATAGTTATTATTTTGGACATAAGTACAGTCAAACTAACTTTGGCTATCAATACCATTTTAAATATTTAAATTAGATACATAAAAATTAATGTAGATTTGTCTCAAAAATATTTTAATAATATTATAGTTTTATTCAATTTTATAACTATATTATAAAAAAAATTAATGGTTAAAATTATATTTTAAATATCACGTAATATCTAAAACATAACTATCCGTAACCGTAGGAAGTGTTTAGCAATGGAAAATGTTGAAGACTTCGAGTCAATTGGAAGAACATGATGAATATAACGACCCCTCGGTAATACCAGGTGTTGTCGGTATAATCCAAACCCAAACACATCATCTGTTTTTTGTTGTGCATACTGTTGGGAAACCACCTGGCCCATGAAGGCCCAAGATGGTCCCTTTGCCGAAACCCTAGAAGGAGGCTATAAAAGGAGGAGGGGTCACCGCCCATTGTACACACATTAGAAAAGAAATAATAGATCAATCTTTGTTCCTCCACATTGTGTCTCGCTGTTTTTTGTTTTAGATCTGTCTGGGGAACCCTAGACTACATCTAGTAGTTATCGTGCTTGGTAGCATCCATAATCAGGTATTTGGAACCCATGATTGGAGACTTTCATACAGCCCGGTTCACTGATTGCATTTTTGACGAAGATAGTTTCCCGTCATTAGGGGGGAGAAAATCAACCTTTGGATGAAAAATACTGGAAAATCATATGGCATTCTACTAGGATCCCCGCTCATGACCCTCGCACTAATGAAGTAAATTAAGAAGTCCGGAAGATAATTGATTTGCAAAAGGTAGCAAATAAACTGTCTGATCATTTTTGTGATCTGAAGAACGTGGTTAAGTCGCATGTACAAAATGTACCAGAGAGGATTGAAATACCAAAGAAAGTAGAATGTATCCCTCATCCTGTTCAGAGGCCTTAAAGAAAAAGAACAAGGACTCTGGTTTCTCAAACCCAAAATAGCCAAAGAGATCTAGGGAAAACAGGGCAAGAGGACTTACCACAACCAATTATGAAAATGCCCTAAAACAAGAAGGGGAGCAATTTGAGACCCGGCACTGGAAAAAAGCCTATGGAAAATGCAATTCTAGATCTGAATCTTCCATTACAGAAAGCCGCCGGAAATAATATGTGTGCACACACAGGCGATAAAAAAACTAAAGGAACTTGCTCCTGTGATGGGAAATAGCAGAGAAGAGCAAGCAGAAGTGCATGATGAAGCACGCCATGATGAAATGGCCATAAACTTTGTAACAATGTGAGAATATCTAAATAGAGCAACAGCCAATGTTGATGCACATTTTGCAAAGAAGATTGCCACAATAATTGATTATGATCCCGAACCTGCATCTCTGGCAGAATGCAGAAAAAGTCTAGATTGGGAGGAATGGAAGAAGGCAATCCCCGCATAATTAATCTCTTTGAACAAAAGGGAAGTGTTTGGGCCAGTGTGCCGCACGCCTCCCTATATAAACCCCATAGGTCACAAATGGGTCTTTGTTTGTAAGAGGAATGAAAATAATGAAATTGTAAGGTACAAGACAAGGCTTGTTGCACAAGGTTTCACTCAACATCTAAGAGTTGATTATGAGAAACATATTCCCCGGTCATGGGAGGAATTACCTTTAGGTATCTAATCTCAATGGTAGTCAACTTGAAGTTGAAAATGAAACTAATGAATGTTGTCACAGCATATCTCTATGGAAACTTGGATTCGAACATATACATGAAAATACCAGAAGGTATCCCTGTCTTGAACCAAGATAGGGCAAACAGAAACCCTTACAGTGTGAAATTAGAGAAATCATTGTATGAGCTAAAGCAGTCAGGAAGAATGTGGTACAATCGATTGAGTGACTTTCTCTACAAGAAAGGCTGTACAAACAACGAAAATTGTCTATATGTTTTTATACAATGTTCCCCGAACGAATTTTGTGTAATCTCCGTCTATGTAGTTGACTTGAACATCATCAGGACGGATGAAGAAATAGAAGAAGCTAGCTCATACTTGAAATCTGAGTTTGAAATGAAGGACTTGGGTAAAACCAAGTTTTGTTTAGACTTGTAGCATGAGTATGTCCAAGGAGGAATTTTGGTACGCCAATCGTCCTACACGCAAGTGCTAGAGAGATTTGGTTTTGAAAAGGCATATCCCGCAAAGGCCCCAATGGTCGAAAGGTCACTACAAGCAGATCTAGACTCATACAAGCCTAGAGAAGAGGGGGAGGAAGTCCTAAGAGGGGAATTCCCATATCTGAGTGCAATTGAAGCGCTCGTGTACCTTGCAAATAGCACCAGGCTAGACATTGCGTTCGCTGTGAACTTGCTAGCCCGGTACAGTGCAAAACCCACCAAAAGGCATTAAAAAGGGATCAAGGAAATCTTCCATTACCTCCAAGGAAGCAAAGATCTTGGCTTCTTTTGTAGAAGGAATCATGAATTGAGTTTGGTTGGCTATGCCGATGCTGGGTACTTATCGGACCCACATACAGGCAAATCCTAAACTAGGTATGTTTTTCTTTGTGGTGGAACAGCAATTTCTTGGAAATCATCTAAGCAGACTCTTGTCTCGACGTCGACAAACCACACAGAAATTATTGCCCTGTATGAAGCCTCCCGTGAATGTGCATGGCTTCGAAGAATGGTTCACCATATCCAGAAATCATGTGGTTTGAACATTGAGCAAACCCTACTATCATTTATGAAGACAATGCAGTTTGTGTTGCTCAAGTGCAAATGGGCTATGTGAAAAGCAACCACACGAAGCACAACAATCCCAAGTTCTTCTATACTCATGAAATGCATAAGATGAACGAGATCAAGATACTGCACACTAAGTCATGTGAGAACCTTGCTGATTTATTAACTAAGTCACTTCTAGCATCTACTTTTGAAAGGTGCACTCTTTCTTCAAGTATTTTTTTACTTGGTTTTTCTGCAATTTTGATAAGGCATATGCATCTCGCGGTAAAAGACCCAAGGAAGAGTGTTGGGAAACCACCTGGCCCATGAAGGTCCAAGATAATCCCTTTGCCGAAACCCTAGAAAAAGGCTATAAAGGAGGACGGGTCCCTCCATTATACACACATTAGAAAAAAAAAATAGATTAATCCCTATTCCTCTATATTGTATATCTCTGTTTTTTTATTTTAGATCTATCTAAAAAATCCCTAGACTATATCTGATAACACGGTTCCTCAGCACATACTCCATCCCATTCCGTCTGACGTCGTGACGTCTGGACCAATATTGCTGCTGTCGCGGTCGCAGAGTAAACGGCCACCTCAGTGTGAGATGGAGATGTCGACGCAGGTTCTAAAGTCCAAACAAGACAAGAACGTACGACTCTCAGTGCGCCTTCGTACGCTCTACTAAGCTGTATTATTTACTTCATCCAAGTTTACAAGATAATTTTTTAATGTATAGATAAAAAAAATATTTAAAATAATTAAATTATCTCTAGTTATTACAACTAAACACTATATTTAATACGTACATACAGAGAATATAAAATAAAGATAAATATTTATTAATGATATATAGAGAAAATCACACTAATTTTATATTGTAATATAAAATACATCTTATATTTATAGACAATATCATTTAAAAAATATGACTTGTAAATTTATAGTACTAATTAGTTAGGCAATTAGCATGGCCAATCTCGACAGATAGATAAAAAAAATTGGAATCCTCGTCGGGACACGGCTATGATTCAGCTCTCGAGGAAGCCGGTCATGCGGAGCACGGCGGTGCGGACGGAGCGGAGGTCGCGGCCCTTGAGCGTGCGCCCGTGCCCGAAGCAAACTGAGAATGCCACCCTCTCCTCGGAGCACCGCCGCCTCGCCGCGACCTCGTGCGGCGGCACGAACGACGCCGACCCATCGCCACCGTCCTCGTCGTGGCTCCGCGCCCACGCGGTGAACGCAGCTGGCTCCGTCGTCGACCTCATTACGGGGATGCCCACGGGCGCCGACGCGCTCTGGCGCGTCGCTCCCCCGTGCAACTGTTGCTGCGCCACGCGCGCGGCGTCGGCGTGCACCACGGACTGCCCGCCCCGCTGCTGCTGGCCGTGGCCATTGTTGTCGCGGTGGTACTGGTGCGGCCACAGAACGTCGGCTTCTTGGTACTCCTCCATGGGTTCTTGTTGGGTTCGTTGGCGATCGATCCACACGCGGCTACGTACATATAGGAGGGGGGGGGGGGGTAACGAGAATCATCGAAGGGGTTAATTATGTGATGTGACGTGTGAGCACACTCGCGACTAACGATGGCGCCATGCGGGGTGGAAAAGCAAACGCCTAGGCGGAAGTACATGTGTCTACCCGGTGTCACAGGACACCGGGTAAAAAAAAAAATTAGTGTATGTTAGTCTATATATAAAAAAAATTATTGTATGTTAGTTTATATATATGGTATATGTGAACCCCTTAATCTAAATCTTGTGACACCGGGAGGCAAATAACAAGCAAATAGTAAGAATAATAAGTTATTATTATATATATGATGAAGTGGTGAACCCCAATGATTTCTTCTCTAGTTTCGCCCCTGCGCCTAGGGTGGCACTGGCACTGGCATGCGTGCATGGGATGGTTCGGTTGGGCGGCGCGGGGTTTCACGGTTTCGTAACGGTGCAGGTTAAGGCCGGCGCTAGCTAGCTAAGCTGTTCAATGGGGGGCCATGGTGCTGTAATTGGCTAACTCGTGGGGTATTCTCTCTCTTTTGGACAGAAAGCAAACTAGCCTTTCTGAGTATGCTATATATTTTCATGTTTGGTGGAGTTTTGGAGGGATTTAAATTTGAGCTATCGAACGCTCACTTCGGTCATAAATATGTGTCACTTTAGATATTGACGTACATAGTTTATAAATCATAGTTTTGATCAACAATTTGTATCTTCTTTATAATTGGGGGAAAAAAAAACGGCCTTACATTGAATTGCATTCGATCAGAACCATTTGTTAGCCAAATGCATCTGTTTGAAATCGCTGAGGTTTGGTAGAGACTAGAGAGTGGACCTGAGGTGTTGCCGTGTAGGTACTAGCTAGTAACGCCATGATGGAGTAATCACTAAGAATATTCTTATCACGTCCTACTCACTACAATTGACTCAAAAACCTGATAAATTAAACGAGAGATACCAATACACAGGTAGTACAATGGTGTGCGGTGCAGTAGCAACTGAGTTTGCGGCTTAGTTTTTTTTTTCCTCTCTCTATTGGAATATAATGAGTGCATCGTGAGCAAAAATAGAAAGAAGGAAAAAAAATGCAACCTAAAATTATATATTATGCATGTGCATGTGCGTGTGCGTGTTCTGTAAAAGCTTGAAGAAGACGGAACAACTGACTAGCGTGCAATTGTTGAGTACGGCGGCTCTACTGTTATAGTAGCGTGTATCACGTTAATAAAAAATAATGCGTGTTCTAGCTAGAGAGGCTAATGTGTATAGCCGGCCTGATATATACTACTCAAGCACATTCGATCGTCACCACCAGATCGATGTAATATGTATGTAGTACATGTTACTAGATCATACAACTTATTCTAATTCTACTGCATGCATGTGCACCTATATATATAATTAAACTCTTAAGGCGCAAGAGATTCTCGGCCAGCCAGCCCTCCACGTCGAATTCTAAAATTATAGGTTGTTCGCCGGTTCTTTTATAAAAAAGATCCCGTGGTTATATAAATTCACGTCAACATCTCGCCAAAATCCTCTCTGAATTCCGAAATTATGCCCAACCTTTGCCCCAAAAAAAACATGGTTCCGTATATTCACATCCAACTCTCGACCGAGACCTTTTGTACCTTCTTAAAATTCGTCTACTGTATGATTCTAACTAGTATACTTGGTTTTGGCATCCAAAATTGATGCGGGAAGAAAGGTACCAACCACTTGTACCCACCCCACAACTTTTGCTCTTAGAAAGGGAATAAACATGGAAATAATAGTACTGCGTGCTCTGTTCATCTGATGCATTGTGTGTGACAATGCCACACAATATAAGACTGGAATATGTACATCATGGTTAGGCATCTAGAACGAATCATCTTACGTCGAAGGCCCTCTCTGCGATTCTTTTTAGGTTTCATTACTCGCGGGGAAGTCTCGGTTCGCCTAATTTACCTGCATGCAAGTAGAGATGAAATTAAAGATGTCATC
The DNA here is from genome assembly GCA_036346355.1 of Rhipidocladum racemiflorum. Classification (NCBI taxonomy): domain Eukaryota; kingdom Viridiplantae; phylum Streptophyta; class Magnoliopsida; order Poales; family Poaceae; genus Rhipidocladum; species Rhipidocladum racemiflorum. The sequence goes on from CM070577.1 coordinate 5,876,251, forward strand.
TCATGTTCGTCATTTTCAAGCTAGCCGTACTGAACGCATGCACATTCGATGGCGTCATATGCTTCTCGTTCCCATTGCCTTGTCAGTTGGCAATGCAGGGCTTAATTTACTTTACTCCGGAAACAATCAAGATCGGAAAACGGCAACTTCTAAGCACGCGGTCATTGCACCGTACATGCAGCTGCCAAAACGCCCAAATTTCTGGCAATTTTTTTTAAGAAATTACTGAATAGCACTTGAGTGTTTTTTAGCACTCGATTTGTTTGTCTATTACATATTGTTTTGTGATCCACGCTATACTTTATCATTTTGATTTTGTGATCCACGTTCTTGTTTGTTGTATTCCTTGTAGTTTGTTTCGTTCCTCTTTTTTTTTTTTTTTTTTTTTTTTTTTTTTTTTAAAAATTATCACATTTTTTACATAATTTAATTTATTTAAAAGTAGTACATAATTGATGTAAAAATTAAGGCTATGCATAAAAGAACAATGTTTTTTTTTACAAAATGTCACGATATTTTTTTACATAATTTA